>CM056057.1:159514145-160924145 GCA_029574335.1 Rana kukunoris
GAAAAACTACACTACCTAAAAATCTCCATAGGCGACGCTTTAATTTTTTTTTTTTTTTTAACAGTTACCAGGATAGAGTTAGAGGAGGTCTACAGCTAGAATGATTGCTCTCGCTCTAGCAATCGCTGGGATACCTCACATGTATGATTTGAACACCGTTTACATATAAGTTTTCTTTGCTGCGCAAGCTCATGGTGACGCTTTAAAAAAAAGTTTTTCTTATTTGTTTTTATAATATAAAATTCTGTTTATACACACATATATATATATATATATATATATATATATTTCACTTTTATTGCTGTCACAAGGAATGTAAACATCCCTTGTGACAATAATAGGTAGTGACAGGTACTCTTTATGAAGAGATTGGGGGTCCAAGTATTCAGATTGACAAAAACTGATTCTGAATACTGTGCATTTTTTTTTAAACCGGCGCCATTGGCAGCCAAGTAAATCATAAGTGACGTCGCTTCTGTGTTTACATTGAAGAGACTGGATCGTTCCAGTCTGAGGCTAGACACTGGAGGCGGTGGATCATAGATCGGGTCTCCTGGTGGGACGGGAGGCCCGGTAAGGGGAAGGGGGCATCCCCTCCCGCTCCTCTGGGATAACAACCGAGCGGCTTTTAGCCGCATCAGTTGTTATCCCTGGAATGCCAATTGGCAGCTCTAAAAAATGATACCGGGATGATGCCTGCAGCTGTGGGCATCATCCCGATATAACCCCCGAAATTTGAGGCCGCATATGTGCGCACGCTCGGCGGCAAGGGGCTAAAGGCAAATCCAATGTGCACTCTAAGTGCAGTCGCTGTAGATCTGAGGGGGGACACGCAAGGGGGGGAAAAGAAAAAAAACACAGCATTTTTGCATGATAAAAACCAGCAAATCTTCCCCTTATTTATACAGTATCTGCACTTGTAGTGCACAGTGGATTTGCTTTTAGTAAATAAACCTATTATTTTCTTATAGCAAAACCATAAACTACTCTTAAGACTACTCTAAAGTCCAGTACACACCATCAGTTGCCCAAATGGCAGAAACGCCAACCTCACCTTCATATTCCATAGGTCATCATGGAAGCGGTTCTTTTTCCGTGTGCCCATAGAGGAGTTGTTCAGGCTTGTAGCTATCAGCTTAGCCACGCGCTTGTCCCGGAATTCCACCCAACCCTCTGTGAAGTCGCGGGCATTGCTGCCGGCTTTCTTTTTCTTATTTCGAATTGCGCGATCTGCCAAAAAATAAAGTTTAGAAACACAAATGTGACTTATACACAATGGACAAATTTATGTATAATCTATAGGTATTCGCTTGATCTAGAAGCCAGCAGGTAATAAATCAGGAATGAATCTGCCCAGTGATATTTTAGTTTTTGGTGGATGTTGTCGGGTCACACTGATATGCTATTGGTGTTACGTCTTTTTAAAAACATTTTTATACTAAAAACAGATTAACCACTTTAGCTCCAGAAGGTTTTACCCTCTTCATGACCAGACTATTTTTTTGCAACACTGATTTAACTAGCAATTGTGCGACACTGTACCCAAACAAAGCGGATGCCCCCCCCCCCCGCTTTGCTCTATTAACAAAAATAGGCCGACAATTTAAAAAAATAAAATCAAATTTGTTTTACTTGCCGCTATAAAATGTTCCCAATAAAATGTAAAAAAAAAAAAAAAAATCTAAAAATGTCTATCAATTTAATCTAATATGTATTCTGCTTCATATTTGTGGTGAAAAAAAATTCCCATTTTTTTACTAGTAATGGCTTTCTTATTTTATTTAATGTTTTGAATTATTTTGATACAATTGTATACTAAATGTTATAACATTTGAAAGGGCCATTTAATAATGTTGTTACAGACAATCTTATGTGCTTAACTGAAATCATTTTTCTACAATAAAAAGCTTTAGGCCCCTTTCACACTGGGGCGTTTTTCGTTTTTTTTTTTTTAGGCGCTTTGGCATGTGAAAGGGCAAGGCGTTTTTACAGCACTTTCAATTCTTTTTAAAGGAGAAGGGTGTTTTTGGAGCATTTTTTCAGCGCCCAAAAGCTGCTCCAAAAATGCTGCTTGCAGGACTCAGTGTGAAAGGGTCCATTGACATGCATGGAGAGTGTTTCATGAGCGTTTTAATAGCACCATTTTAAAGGGGGCCTAAGGGTTTTACAATACTTACCTGTGTGACTCTAAAAGTCAAATTTTCTTAGTTCTATATATATGGGATAGATTTAGGGACTTTTTAATATTTTTTTTACTAGTAATGGCAGAGATCAGAGATTTATAGTAGGACTGCGTCATGCAAATCTGACACGGACCAGTGGACATCAATACAGTGATCAGTGCTATAAAAAAAAAAAAAAAAAAATGCACAGATCACGGTATAGATGACACTGGCAGGGAAAGGGTTAACACCAGGGGCGATCAAAGGGTTAAGTGCGTTCCCTATGAGTGCTTTCTAACTGTGGAGAGAGTGGATACCCTGGAGGAAAAAGAGATCCACGTTACTCTCCTTTACTCTGACAGACCAGCTGATTGGCTCCCGCTGTGTGTGCTCTGG
This sequence comes from Rana kukunoris, assembly GCA_029574335.1. NCBI lineage: Eukaryota > Metazoa > Chordata > Amphibia > Anura > Ranidae > Rana > Rana kukunoris. Next base: position 159,516,704 of record CM056057.1, read on the forward strand.
TGGCGAGTGCTCACCCCCCAGATCGCATGCACAAAATCATGTACAGCGCCGTGATTTCGGACAGCCGGGCCGCCCTGCCACAGTATATGTGCGGTGGGTGGTCCACAAGTGGTTGAGATTAGGGCTGCAACCAACGATTATTTTCATAATCAATTAGTTGGCCGATTTATTGTTTCGTTTAATCAGTTAATAACCTTAAAATAAATAAATGGTAATTTTGCTGCGATTTGCATTTTTTATTTATTTTTGGCCAATTTGTTGTTGGGCAGATAACAAAAAAAATTGCTGCAAAAATGCTTTGACAGCTTCTCCATTGAAGTATATTAAACAAAAAAACAAAATAGCACCGTTTTGCGTTAAAAAAAAAAAAACCTTGCCCTTTCCAAATACGCAGCAGAAGAAAAAAAATCATGGATGTGAACGTGTCCCATAGGAAAACATGTAAATGAACTGTACTGTGTTTCTGCAAAAAGCACCAAAAAAACAGAGGTGTGACCCCGGCCTGAGATGTTTAGTAACATAATGGGGTTAAAAAAATAAATACAATTAGTACAAAAAAAGGAGCAAATAATCGCTACTGTAAGGGGTTCATTTTTTACTGTGGGACAGTGAAAGTAAGATTTACAGTAGCGATTTTCTCTTTTTGTACTATAAAGGGATAATTTTTTAACCCCATTATGTTACTGGCCGATTAATCGATTATGAAAATGGTAATCGATTAATTTCATAATCGTCTAATTGCTTCGAACCCTAAAGAAGATTATCATCATGAAAATGATCTTTTCAATATGTGTTAAAGTGACATTAAAAGTTTAGATCCTGTGCCAGCGCTTTTGGCTCCTCACTCCTGACCAGTGCCCCCAGAGCAAGCGGCTTGCAATGGAGGCATTGGTGCATGCTGCTTCCAAGCCCGACTACATAAGACATGTAGAGCCGTGACTTGGCCCCACCCCCTTCTCATTGGCTCACTGGCTGTGATTGACAGCAGTGAGAGCCAATGGAGCTTGCCTCAGCCAATGAGAAGTCTCTTATGCACATCGCTAGACCAAGAGGGGGCTCAGGGGAGTATTGGGGGGTGAGCAGCACACAGAAGGTAAAAAAAACCTTCTGCCTTTACAACCACGTCTATGTGAAAAACATTTTTTATCCCATTTCAGGTAGAGTAAGGGAGGGTTATAACCCCTCAGATTTTTTTTCCCTGCCATCTGTGTCCCATTGGAGAGATTTACCTTAACCACTTAAGGACAACCTAGGGGCGATATACGTCGGCAGAATGGCACGGCTGGGCAAAGGTACATTGCCCTTTAAGTGTGCAGCAGTAGGTCGTGCACCGCCGGCGGCATGCTCGCAACCTGGTTAGAAGCTCCGTAACCGCACCCGCCACCGGTGTCCCGCGATTGTGTCACAGGAGCTGAAGAACGGGGAGGGGTGAGTGTAAAGAAACCTTTCCCGTTCTTCTCTATGGCTTGTCACTATTTGTCTGTTCCCCGTTATAGGGAACGACGATCAGAAATGTCACACCTACAGCCACGCCGCCCCCTACAGTAATCATTCCCTTAGGGCACACTTAGTCCCTTACTGCCCCCTAGTGGTTAACCCCTTCACTGCTATTTTCACAGTAATCAGTTTATTTTTATAGCACTTTTCGCTGTGAAAATGACAATGGTCTCAAAAATGTGTCAAGTGTCTGCCATAATGTCGCAGTCACAAAAAAAAAAAAAAACACACGCTGACCGCCGCTATTACTAGTGCAATAAATATAATTTATATATTTATATTTTTTTTTTTTATTAATAAAAATGCCATAAAACTATCCCCTATTTTGTAAACGCTATAACTTTTGCGCAAACCAAATCAATAAACGCTTATTGCGTTTTTTTCTTAAAAATAAGTAGAATATGTATCGGCCTAAACGGAGGAAAAAATTTTTTTTAGATATTATTTGGGGATATTTATTATAGCAAAAAGTAAAAAAAAAATAGATTTTTTTTCAAAATTGTCACTCTATTTTTGTTTATAGAGCAAAAAATAAAAAACGCTGGGGTGATCAAAATACCACCAAAAGAAAGCTCCATTTGTGGGGGGGGGGGGAACCTAAATTTTGTTTGGGTACAGCGTTGCATGACCACGTAATTGTAAGTTAAAGCAACACAGTGCTGCATCACATAAAATAGCCCGTCATTAAGGGGGCAAATCTTCCGCCCCTAAAGGGGAGTTCCAGGCTTTTTTTGTGTTTATTAAAAAAGTCAGCAGCTACAAAAAGTGTAGCTGCTAGCTTCTAATAAACAGACACTTACCTGCTCAACGGTCCAGCGACGCCTGGAGCTCCACTCCCCCCCCTCCCCTCCGGTCGGCATCTTCATTCTTAGTGTGGGCACCCGGCCATGACAGCTTTCGGGTTTACAGCCAGGCACTCACTGCGCATGAGCGAGTGGCGCTGCGCACTGATTGGTCAGACGATCACCTGGGACCTGTCACGTGTCCCAAACGATCACCTACAGAGAGGGACCACCGTAGGCGATATGATGTATCGCCCAAGCGGTCCCTGGGCAGAAGGAGGAAGTGGGACAGGAAGTCCCACTCCCCCCCCAAAAAATTACATGCCAAATGTGGCATGTAAGGGGACAAGGAGTGGTTTAAGCAGAAGTTCCACTTTTGGGTGGAACTCCGCTTTAAGTGGTTAAAATGTGGGCCCTAGCACGTTTTTTTCAGTGCGAATAAAACAGACCACCTCCCCTGTAAACAAACCAAATGGACTGTACTGATCACCTATTGTCCAGAAATTTGGAAAAATGGGAACTTATGCATTATGTTGACAGTCTGTGGACATTTTGAATACACTTGAACCAAAAGAAGTGTGCAGAAGCCCTCAAACTGGACTACTATCCCAAAGGTTGCCATTCATAATGGAGTGTGGATATCACTGCCCGCTGGACACTGTGGTCTGCATTTTACGACGGATGAATAAAATACAGGTCATAACTGGACAAAAGACCAGCCATATGAATTTGGCAGGTCACCGTACATATACTGCGGCAGGGCAGCCCGGCTGCTTGACAAAACGTACTGGTATGTTGTGTGTGCCCACGTGATCAGATTTGTTACAGAACCGATCAATCTACAGGCCAATGATTTCTGGCATGGACCTGCTGATCGGTTCTGGCGAATGACAGACTGCCCTCAGCCTGAGTAATGTAAACACAGCAGAGGAAGTGACATCTCCCCTCATGGAGCCCCTTTCGGTTCCAGCGAGTGAGAAGACATCTACAGTGATTACACCAAATGCCATACTGACACCAGTACATGTAGGCACACTTTTAAACCCCTGATTGCCCCCCCCCCCCCCCCCCGTTAACCCTATCACAGTGTCACCAAGTCCAGTGTTCAGATTTTTCACTGATCACTGCATTGGTGTCACTTGTGACACTAAACAGCGTTGGGGCAGTTAGTGGTAGGCTCAGGTAGGCTTAGAGCACCCCCCATATATTTCCCAAAAAAGGTTTAATCCCTTGCGCGCCCCCCAGTTTACCCCTTTTACCCAGTTAGTTTCACTAGTGTACAGATCTCTTTTCTAATCACTGTATTAGTGTCACAGGTGACATCAGTTAGGCGTTCGGGTCAGTTAGTGGTAGCGTCAATCCCAGACAGCGTCAGATTTGAACACTTTGATTGCCAGTAGCATGAACACAACACACCATACACTACCCTTATTAGTATAGAGTCTAAATCAAATCAATATCTTTGATCTGATCTATACTAGCGTCCCCAGTAGTATTGTGTAGTGTTCCCAAAAACGCAGCATTAGCAAGATCCGCCCAGAAACCTGCCAGCACCTGCGTTTAGCCCCTCCACCCAGCTCAGCTTACTCAAAGTTCAGTATCAGAAGATCACTGTCACTTCACAAAACACCACACACAAAACTGCAGTGTTCGAGTCACGCATGATCCCTTCTAGCCCCATTTTTTTTATGTAACGATTCAAGCAGTCTGACAACCAGGTGCATTTTTACCTGCAAGTCACATTAGCTATACCTGTAAATTTAGTGGGCAAAATTTTAAATGAAAGGTACAGTAGTGAAAAGGCCTACAGGATACTGAGCATGACAGATGGGAGATCAGAGGAAGCCTCACTGTCAGAATCACAATCTGATTCAGGCTCACTATACAAACCTGTAGAGAGCAGCGGCACCCTGACAGAGAGTTCCGACGATGGAGTAGTAGTCCCTGCCAAGGTCAGGCGTACCCGACCCCATTTTTCTGTTGCTGAGGTGCAATAAAACGCATGGTTCTCGTATGCTGCAAACAGCCAGTACTAGTTCCACTCAACTTTCTGGTAAACTGGCAAGTACCAGCAGCCTAGTATGTCCTGGTCGTAGACAAACCAGCACTGCAGTAACACTTGGTGACGTGGCAATTCCCATAAGTGCAGTTCAAGCTGGTGTGGTGGCTAGCACAAGTAGTGCCTCACAGCCACCAAGAATTCGAACACAGGCTCGTAAAGCCCACAGTGCCCTTCCTGATGTGTATGCAGATACTGATTGGCAGCCCACCACTTCTGCAGCACCCGTACTTCCCCCCCATTCACTGGCAAACCCTGAATTCAGGTGGAAACAGCGGATTTTACTTCCCTTGACATTTGCGAGCTGTTTTTTCATGGAAGATCTGTACAGATCTATTGTCTACCAAATCAATTTATATGCTGGTCAATGTATCGCCGCAAATCCACATTTGACCCTTGCCAGAGAATTTGGCTGGAAACCTATAACGGTTCCTGAATTTAAGACCTTTCTGGGTCTATCCCTCTTCATGGGCATTACCAAAAAGCAAGTTGCGATCATATTTGTCCACTGACCCAAATTACCATACGCATGTGTTCTCTGCTGCCATGGCCTGGACTCGATACGAGCAAATCTTGTGGCTTATGCACTTCAACCACAATGAACTCTGTTGTCCTCGGGGGGAACCTGAATACGATCGGCTCAACAACATTTGGCCCCTGGTAAACCACTTCAACCAACAATTTGCAGCCTTGTTTATTCCCAAACAAGATGTCTGCGTTGACAAGCCCCTGATTAAATCTGGCCATCCGTCTTTCAAGCAGTTTTTCCCCAGCAAGCGTTCCAGATATGGGGTCAAGATGTATAAGCTCTGTGACAGCGCAACAGGATATACATGTAGTTTCATGTGAGTGAGGAGCCCCCCCCCCAGACTACATAGGGTGCAGCAGCAAGATTCTTTAGGACTTGGTGTCACTTGTTTGGAAACTATTTATACAAGCGTGCCACTTTTTAGACACACCTTTTCAATTAGGAATTGGCACTAAATGATATATTGCTCACACATGTTATGGGTATATGTGAAATTACACCCCAAAACACATTCTGCTGCTTCTCTAGAGTATGGGGATACCACATGTGTGAGACTTTTTGGGAGCCTAGCCGTGTACAGGACCCCAAAAACAAAGCGCCACCTTCAGGCGTAAATTATTGATTTCACTCCTCACTACCTATCACTGTTGGACGCCATGAAATGCCCAGAAATCACAAAACCTCCCAAAATTACTCTATTTTGGAAAGTAGGCACCCCAAGCTATTTGCTAAGAGGCATGTTGAGTATTTTGCAGATCTCGCTTTTTGTCGCAAAGTTGAAAATTTAAAAAAAAAAAAAAAAAATCTCCCTTTTCTTTCTTCATGTTCCGAAAAAAATGAGAACTACATGTCAATGTAAACAAACAGATCCCCGTTCTGACAGGGAAGTACAGAGTGATCGTCTGTTCCTAGTGATTATGAACAGCGATCTCTCTGTACTCCCAGTCAGTCCCCTCCCCACCGCAGTTAGAAACACCTCCATAGGGAACACTAAACCCCTTGATCGCCCCCTAGTGTTAACCTCGTCCCTGACAGTGTAACTTATATAGCAATCAGTGCATTTTTATAGCACTGATTGCTGTATAAGTGTCACTGGTCCCAAAAAAGGGTCAAGTGTCCGATCTGTCTGCCGCAGTCCTGCTAAAAATCACTGATAACCGCCATTACTAGTAAAATAAAAATAAATTATAATATAAATGCCATAAATGTATCCCCTATTTTGTAGATGCTATAACTTTTGCACAAGCCAATCAATATACGCATTTCCCCACAAATAAAGCTGTTGGTGGTATCCGATCACCTCTGCGGTTTGAATATATATATATATTTATTGTTTTTTGTTATAATACATCCCAAAAAAATCATCAGTTTATATAATTCAGATATAAATAAAAATCGTAATAGGTGTATATTGATTGGTTTTCTCCTCTTTTAGAGGGACCGTGACATTGCGGTGGACAAATCTGACCCCAAATGACATTACATTGATCAGTGCTATAAAAATGCACTGATGAATGTAAAAATTACACTGGCAGGGAAGGGGTCAAGTGTGTTCCTTAGCCGTGTTCTGACTGTAGAGTGGATGCTAGAAACATAACAGAGATCACTGGGAACAGAATATTTCTGACATGTCCTGTCAGAATGGGGATCTGCTTGTTTACACTGGCAGATCCCCGTTCTGCCTCTTTACTAGGCGATCCTGGGTCGCTGGCAAAGACAGTCCACCTGACCAGCGGGCACACAGCTGTACAGGTACAGTGATTTGCGCAGGAGAACCGACCTGCCGCCGTATAACGATGGTGGCTGGCCAGCAAGTGGTTAATGTGCAATTAGCTTTCTTTTTTTTTTTTTTTTTAAGATTGGGTCTAAAGTCTGTAGCAGATCCAGGCATGCCCCAGAGCTCCATGTCTGCTGAACAGACAGACGTTGACCAAGTGTGTTCTACAGTTTCTCTGGAATAAGCACTATCCTAGTTTAGATTCCAGAAAAGTCTCCCTCATGGAAACAATTACTTACCCTCTGCCTGCAGAAAAATACGCCCCACTTCTCCATGGATGCTCAGCATGTTTCGAATGTGGCGAGGCCGGAGGCGAGGTGGGATGTGACCCAGGTATATGATGCCAGGATCAACAGACTTCTTCTTCTTTGTACCAGCAGGATTTTCATTTTCACCCAGCATCTCTGTATGGAGTTCAGATGCATCTTCTTCTCTTTGTTCATCCTTACTCTCCGTTGTCTTCATCTCTCCATTCTCAGCATCTGCCTCTTCATCTGTCCCATCCTCCTTTTCTTCATCCGTCCCATCCTCTTTTTCTTCCATTCCAACCTCTTCATCTTCAGTTCCATCCTCCTCTTCTTCACTCCCAGTTACATCCCTTTCTCTGTCTGACATGTTTTGTGCTAAAAGTAGGAAAAAATAGTGGAGTTACTCTTTAATGTAAACCTTTGATAATTTTCATACAGCCTGTTGTATATGAACTATTCAGTTTATAAACTCATTGGTGCATAATCAGTAATCAAGCTCTGCTCCAGTCAGTCCCCAGAGGACCAGTTATTACCTCAATTGGTGTCACCATCTTGTTTCTCACACAGCATAGAGAAGGTGGAGACAGGCTGTCAATCACATACTATGATAAAGTCATTTCTGCCCTTTGTGCGACAGTCAAGGATCACGGCCAGTGTTTGCATGGTTTTGCTGTGTTCCAACCTATGTGCCTCTCTAATGATGCAATTTACTTTTAACCTCAATAAAGCTTTTGAAAAAAAAAAAAAACAATTATGGTTTGCCAATCCCCACAAACGAGCCAGAAACAGACAGCAATTTTTTTTTTTAAAAGGCGGTCAGAATATTATTTCTCACATGCATCCTTCAAAAGTAGCCTGAACCTTAAGACAAAATATGGGTTTTGTCATAATCACTAAGCTGGAAGACGATGCAGTTCTGGGGTCCCACTAAAGTATAACTAAAGGCATTTTTGTTTAGTTTTGGATAGAGTTGAGAGGGATTAGAACACCAGTCAAGTCTTTTCTGCGGTCTGTGCCCCGTCAGGGAGATTTGGTCTGTCCCGTTTATTCGTTTTTTTTTCTTCCCTTTCTGTGCCCAGTACGCCATTTGTGTAATCTTTGCATATTTATCAATATCACTTGTTATGTCTGTATAAGCACATCGCTATCCCGGGATAATATTCCTTCCCTCTGTTCCATTTTATGTCCACCCAAAGCCTGCCCACAGACTATAAGAAGCTCAGCTTCTAGTAACCTCCAGTCATTAGCTTGAAGAAGGAACCAATCAGCAGTTCCGAAACACGTCCCATTTTGATGACCTCACTTTCGGTTTGCGATCCACTCTAGTTGCTGGTCCCCTCCCTCTGACGTCACTTAGGGGATTTGCTCTCCACGCTGTTCCTGACAGTGCAGTTGTGTCCCTAGTATCCTCAGAGCTGAGGCTTCCATCTGCTGGACACTTTGGAACGTTCTGCTGCTACACCTTTGGATAATGAGACACATTGGGACCACCAGGATGCCAGATTACCTGCTCTAATTTACATATGATGTGCTCCTTTCATCAACCTTCTTACAAGTGTTTTTAACCCTTTTCGGGATATTAAAAATGTTATTTCTGCACTTGGAGGTGCTTTTTTTCTGTTTAATCTCATTATCAGAGTCTGCTCTCCTCTTCAAGTGCTGCCTTAAGTGTATAAAGATTTCTTTCTGGGTAGGTCCACCTATCTTTAGGGGACCCATTTTTTATGATAGATAGATAGACGTGTTCTTTTTGATACTTTTTTTCAATAAATTTGTAGTTAAAGGGGTGGTTCTGCCGAATTTTCTATTTTTTTTTAAAATCCTTTCTTCCCTTATGCTAGTATAGCATAATGTACTCACATGTTCCAGGAATCTAGGCGCCAGTATCGACATTTGCGGCAAAAGATATCTTTATATTTCAGGGAGATGGACGTTTCCATCTTAGCTGCGGGCACTTTGAAGCCCAACGTCATTGTCTTCCGGGATGTGGCGAATGCTGGAGTCCCAGCATTCACCGCTCTATCCGGCGCATTCCCAGTGTTGACGGCGAGCCGCGCCGTCAACACTGGACAGTTACCATGACAACGACGCTGCGTCCTGTGAAGGACTCGCCCCTTCACAGCGAGGGATGTTTTCTATCAGCTGCTCAGAAGGCACCGAGCAGCTGATAGAAAAAGGTAAGTCTATGCCACCACAGCACTTCTAAAAAAAAATCATTATTGGTAAACCGCTTCTGGATCTAAATCTAGAAATCTAATTTAAATTCCAACAGCTTAATCTAAATGCCAACAGCTTACCAGGACTTAAAATGGCGCTGTCGTATCCTCCCTCGTCACATGACTGGCTGCAGGAGTCATATGACTTGCGGAAATAACGCGATATTAGCAGACACGCTGTTTAGATATATTTCCCTCAAATCGTGACGCTGCAATCCCAGCAACCTTAGCGGGCAGGAAAGAAAAAATCCACACGCCCATCCCCGCACAGCCAGACCAGGAAGTGCCTGGCTCAGACTGCAAAACAAAAAGGTACAGAAACATCTTTAAAATTTGTAAATGGCGAAACTTTTTTAGGCGCAATGTGCCCTTGTGTGTAGGATAAAGTTGTTAGATAGGGAGAACTACCCCTTTAACTCTTTAGGGTGTGCAGCAGTCTGTCTCTTTTTTATTTTATATTTTTTGTTATAAAGATTTCTTCCCATTCTACATAATCTGCTTAGTCCTGATACAAAGTGTGTATAATGGCACTCTGAGTATCTAAATAAATAGATATGGACAGGGGTTATTACCCACTACACAAAAGGAAAGAAAAAAGTTTTTGCCTATGGTTCTACTTTAACCACTTGCTTACTGGGCACTTAATGGCCATCTTTCATCTATAGCGCGGACGGGAAGTGGTTAAAGTGTATATAAGACATTTATTATGTTATTTTCGGCTGCCTTTGTCCTGTTGGGGAAATTTTCTTTCCTGTCCTGAAAACACAACAGAACCCAAAGAAATCTCTCCTTTTTTGCTGCCTAGTGAAAAGAATGAAAAATGTTTTACTGCGTTTTCGGCATACGGTCAAAACAAAAGGTGCCGGTCTGCCCGGGGTGTTGCACATTGCGGTGGGGTGTCATCCTGGCGGCTCAGTCAAAGTCCTCCATGTCATGCAGAGCGGTGATCAGGGTCATGGAGTTGAAGCAGAACTAATTATCTTCATTTCCATTGACTTCTATAGGGAAACTCGCTTTGATATGCAAGTGCTTTGGATTGCGAGCGTTTTCCTGGAACGGATTATGCTCGTAATCCAAGGTTCCACTGTAATAAAAAACCTACTGATACTAATCGTTGCCCTACTGACCCCGTCCACTGCTCTGCTGATATACACGCATGTGTTTGTGCTCTGGGGTGCACACCCCAATACTATAGGCTGTGCACACCAATGGATCTCATTTAAGCCAGGTCATACACTATACAATCTGATTGTACAATATCCACCATGCTTGCCAAAAGCGTGCAACATGAAGCCATACCTAAACTATCCATTTCATTAGTATCCAATCAGATCGTTGACAGCAGATCTAAAGAAGGTCATACAATCAGATTGTATAGTCAGCTTTACTGCAATCAATAAATCAACTAAAAAGTATAATTGTTTCCAAGTCTAACATATCAGTCTACACGGTAGCAGAGGCTGTCTTGTTGATGGAATTATCTTGGCAGCCTAGGTCACCTGATAAGAAAGTGCACTCAGGGAAGCCCTCTTATCTTCCTAATCCTCATGTACAGCCGGTAGAAGCACAAATAAACGGAGACCGTTCTACTTACTCAGCCTGAAGCTCAGCTCCACACAACGTGCTGTCCGGCGCAGCTTGCTGACGTCACCGATAAGGGTGTAGCAACTGGGACTCTCTGGGTGTAGTGGGCGGTGCTGGGGTCACATGATAGAGGAAGGCGGGAGGATTGAGCAAAGCTGTGAGGGGATTGTGTTATCAGCACGGCTAGGGAGACTGAGAGGAAGCATGACCTCCACCAGTGCATTATTAATGTGAGAAATACGAATATATTCTATGATATCGTTACATGCCATTATAGTTACATTGTTATTACTTAACAATATAATTTATGAAACCATTGTATGAATACTGGCGCTTTTTGAGGTGATAATATGGACTGTTCACACACCAGTGTCAGCAATTCAGTCAGTTTTTTTTTGCTAAGAAAATTCAGACAGTGCCTTGAAAAAGTATTCATACCCCTTGAAATTTCCCACATTTTGTCATGTTACAACCAAAAACGTAAATGTATTTTATGTGATAGATCAGGGCCGATCCGCCCTATAGGCTCAGTATGCAAGCCGCTTAGGGCCCCGCAAAGCTGCAGAGGGCCCCCCTGGCGAGAAGTCATTTTCGTCCCCTCTCCCCGCATCTCAACTCGCTGGCTGCATGGGAGAAGAGGTAAGAAGTCAGCACCCCCCACTTCTCACTTTAATGGAAGATGTCAGGGGAGGGCTGGCAGGGTGGAAATCTCCCCCTGGGCTGGTGACACTATGCACAGCCACCGGCCGCCACTACCAAATGCTGTTTTTGCAGAGCAGGAATATGCCTGCTTGAGCTCTGTTAACACAGGCCACGGCCCCCGCTCACCTCCCGTCGTGCAGATGGCTGCAGAGCTGAGCTATGTCTAGTCTCACACATAGCTCAGCCTCAGCGCACACCAGCGCTGACATCCCCTTCTCTCTGCACAGACACGAGGAGAGATAGAGCTCATCTGCTCCTCCTCCTGAGTCTGCCCTGCCCACACTCCCCCGGCATGTGTGGGCACTGGACAGGAAGTTTGAACTCAAAAAAGCATCAGACAGCCTGCCTGCGCCTCAGCCTCCATCCTGGTAAGGTCACCCTTTCTAGTCTCTCCTGACTCCCAGTGTATAAAAATGGGTGCTCTGTGGACTTTGTTAAAGGGGAGGGGGGCAGGTTTTGGTGAGCAGAGACCCTCTTTACACAATAGTCCACAGCATGCACCCTTAAATCAAGTTTCCCAGAACACCCCTTACATCAGATGTGATGTATTTGGGGTCTGTGCGGACTCTGATGTAAGGGGAGGCCTCTGTGCGGACTCTGATGCAAGGGGAGGCCTCTGTGCGGACTCTGATGCAAGGGGAGGCCTCTGTGCGGACTCTGATGCAAGGGGAGGCCTCTGTGCGGACTCTGATGCAAGGGGAGGCCTCTGTGCGGACTCTGATGCAAGGGGAGGCCTCTGTGCGGACTCTGATGCAAGGGGAGGCCTCTGTGCGGACTCTGATGCAAGGGGAGGCCTCTGTGCGGACTCTGATGCAAGGGGAGGCCTCTGTGCGGACTCTGATGCAAGGGGAGGCCTCTGTGCGGACTCTGATGCAAGGGGAGGCCTCTGTGCGGTCTCTGATGTAAGGGGAGGCCTCTGTGCGGACTCTGATGCAAGGGGAGGCCTCTGTGCGGTCTCCGATGTAAGGGGAGGCCTCTGTGCGGTCTCCGATGTAAGGGGAGGCCTCTGTGCGGTCTCCGATGTAAGGGGAGGCCTCTGTGCGGACTCTGATGCAAGGGGAGGCCTCTGTGCGGACTCTTGTGATCATGAAAAATCTTAGACTGTTTTCCATCACTTTTCCACGCTCTATGGGCCACTTGACTAGACTTGCCCCCCAAGGCCTAAGGCTGCCAGTCCCCCCCTGGAAGATGTAATTTCTTTTCTTTAATGTGACATGTCACTCTCGGCACATTTTTTTACAAATAAATATGTCAAAAGTGTGGCGTGTATTTGTATTCGAGCCCCCTTTACTCTAATACCCCCAACTAAAATCTACTGGAACCAATTGCCTTCACAATTCACCTGATTAGTAAATAGGGTCCACCTGTGTGCAATTTAACCACTTAAGACCCGGACCAAAATGCTGCTAAATGACCTTGCCCCTTTTTGCGATTCGGCACTGCGTCGCTATAACTGACAATTGCGCGGTCGTGCGTCGTGGCTCCCAAACAAAATTTGCGTCCCTTTCTTACCACAAATAGAGCTTTCTTTTGGTGGTATTTGATCGCCTCTGCGATTTTTTAATTTTTTGCGCTATATACAAAAATAGAGCGACTGTGTAGTGTGTGTCAGTGTAGTGTTAGTGCAGGACTTACTGTGCGATGTGATCTCTCCTCAGCAGTGGTTGAAAAAAACGCTGAAGGAGAGATCACATCGCTTCCTCATTCCTGTGTTTACACAGGAGGAGGAAGTGACAGGGCGGGGGGGCGCGCGGATTGGCTGAGAGCGATCTGGAGGGGGCGGACAAAAACAAATAGCTGCCCCCTCATCTTGGATCGCTCGGCCAGCAAAACGGACCGCCGTATGTACGGGGCGGACCCCCGAACCCCCTCAAGGCACCAACGTATATATACGTGGATGTGCCTGTCGGTGCTATTCTGCCGACGTAACTGTACATGCGGCGGTCCTTAACTGGTTAATCTCAGTACAAATACAGCTGTTCTGTGAAGCTCTCAGAGGTTTGTTAGAGAACCTTAGTTAACAAACGGCAACATGAAGGCCAAGGAACACACCAGACAGGTCAGAGATAAAGTTGCATAGAAGTTAAAAGCAGGGTTAGGTTCTAAAAAAAAATCCCAAGCTTTGAACATCTCACAGAGCACTGTTCAATCCATCATCAGAAAATGGAAACCTACCAAGACATGGCCGTCCACCTAAACTGAGGCTGGGCAAGGAGAGCATTAATCAGAGAAGCAGCCAAGAGGCCCATGGGAACTCTGGAGGAGCTGCAGAGATCTACAGCTCAGGTGGAAAAATCTGTCCACAGGATAACTATTAGTTGCGCACTCCACAAACCTGACCTTTATGAAAGAGTGGCAAGAAAAAAGTTGAAAGAAGTCCTGTTTGCAGTTTGCGAGAATCCATGTGGGGGACACAAATGTGGAAGAAGATGCTCCGGTCAGATGAGACCAAAATTTTACTTTTTTGCCTAAAACTAACTAAATTTTACATCACCCTCAACACACCATCCCCACCGTGAAACATGGTGGTGGCAGCAGCATGTTGTGGGAATGCTTTTCTTCAGCAGGAACAGGGAAAATGGTCAGAATTGATGGGAAGATGGATGGAGCCAAATACAAAGTCAATCCTAGAAGAAAATCTGTTAGGCCCCTTGCACACGAGACGCTGGTAAACTCGAGTTCAAAGGCATTTGGGCATTTTTTTCAACTGCCTCTGAACACATTTAATGTTATCATATGTGTCCACATATGTGCACACATTCACGTTTTTTTGCGTTTTAAAGCAGTTGGGTTTAGGCTCGTTTTTTCAGAAGCAAAAAAATGAGTTCAGACGCAAAAGTGAGGTGAGGTGGCCAGGTGATGTGGCCAGGTGACATGGCAAGGGGAAAATCCACAACTTGTGGCAGGTGACATGGCCAGGTGACATGGCAGCTGACGTGGCCAGGTGACGTGGCCAGTGGAAATCCGCAACTTGTGGCAGGTGACGTGGCCAGTTGACGTGGCAGGTGACGTGGCCAGTGGACAATCCACAACTTGTGGCAGGTGACGTGGCCAGGTGACATGGCAGCCGACGTGGCCAGGTGACGTGGCCAGTGGACAATCCGCAACTTGTGGCAGGTGACATGGCCAGTGGACAATCCACAACTTGTGGCCAGTGGATAATCCACAACTTGTGGCAGGTGACGTGGCCAGGTGACATGGCAAGTGGAAAATCCACAACTTGTGGCAGTTGATGTGGCCAGTGGACAATCCACAGCTTGTGGCAGGTGATGTGGCAAGTGACACGCTAAATACAAGTATACAGCTGCTCTTTCAGCTGCTACTCACTTTGGTCTCACAAAATGTCTGAAATGGTTAAATAATATTGTTTTTTGAGCTTAGGGGGGGTCTTATGATGTTTCTTAACTAAACGCTTATTAACGCAAACGCGGCAAAACGCCACGAAATACGCGGGAAAACGGGCGTTTTAAAGGCCGGTTTTTGCCTTTGAAAACGTGCGTTTAGATGTGTTTGCATTTGCGTCTCGTGTGCATGGGGCCCTAGAGTCTGCAAAAAACTTGAGACTGGGGTGGAGGTTCATCTTCCAGTGGGACAATAACTCTAAACATACAGCCAGAGCTGCAATGGAATGGTTTAGTTCAAAGCATATTCATGTGTTAGAATGGCCCAGTTTAACCACTTCCCTACGGCCGTACGACTATATGCGGCCACAGGGTGGTTCTAAATCTCCGGGCTGCCGTGTTTTCACGGCAGCCCCTTTCTTTGTTCCCAGCGCGCGCTCCAGAGCGCGCAGCGGGGAACTTGTGTACTGGCCGTGTCCCTTGGACACAGCCAATCGCAGATCGCCGCGAACGGCCAATCAGAGTGGCAAGGAGAGCATTAATCAGAGAAGCAGCCAAGAGGCCCATGGGAACTCTGGAGGAGCTGCAGAGATCTACAGCTCAGGTGGAAAAATCTGTCCACAGGATAACTATTAGTTGCGCACTCCACAAACCTGACCTTTATGAAAGAGTGGCAAGAAAAAAGTTGAAAGAAGTCCTGTTTGCAGTTTGCGAGAATCCATGTGGGGGACACAAATGTGGAAGAAGATGCTCCGGTCAGATGAGACCAAAATTTTACTTTTTTGCCTAAAACTAACTAAATTTTACATCACCCTCAACACACCATCCCCACCGTGAAACATGGTGGTGGCAGCAGCATGTTGTGGGAATGCTTTTCTTCAGCAGGAACAGGGAAAATGGTCAGAATTGATGGGAAGATGGATGGAGCCAAATACAAAGTCAATCCTAGAAGAAAATCTGTTAGGCCCCTTGCACACGAGACGCTGGTAAACTCGAGTTCAAAGGCATTTGGGCATTTTTTTCAACTGCCTCTGAACACATTTAATGTTATCATATGTGTCCACATATGTGCACACATTCACGTTTTTTTGCGTTTTAAAGCAGTTGGGTTTAGGCTCGTTTTTTCAGAAGCAAAAAAATGAGTTCAGACGCAAAAGTGAGGTGAGGTGGCCAGGTGATGTGGCCAGGTGACATGGCAAGGGGAAAATCCACAACTTGTGGCAGGTGACATGGCCAGGTGACATGGCAGCTGACGTGGCCAGGTGACGTGGCCAGTGGAAATCCGCAACTTGTGGCAGGTGACGTGGCCAGTTGACATGGCAGGTGACGTGGCCAGTGGACAATCCACAACTTGTGGCAGGTGACGTGGCCAGGTGACATGGCAGCCGACGTGGCCAGTGGACAATCCGCAACTTGTGGCAGGTGACATGGCCAGTGGACAATCCACAACTTGTGGCCAGTGGATAATCCACAACTTGTGGCAGGTGACGTGGCCAGGTGACATGGCAAGTGGAAAATCCACAACTTGTGGCAGTTGATGTGGCCAGTGGACAATCCACAGCTTGTGGCAGGTGATGTGGCAAGTGACACGCTAAATACAAGTATACAGCTGCTCTTTCAGCTGCTACTCACTTTGGTCTCACAAAATGTCTGAAATGGTTAAATAATATTGTTTTTTGAGCTTAGGGGGGGTCTTATGATGTTTCTTAACTAAACGCTTATTAACGCAAACGCGGCAAAACGCCACGAAATACGCGGGAAAACGGGCGTTTTAAAGGCCGGTTTTTGCCTTTGAAAACGTGCGTTTAGATGTGTTTGCATTTGCGTCTCGTGTGCATGGGGCCCTAGAGTCTGCAAAAAACTTGAGACTGGGGTGGAGGTTCATCTTCCAGTGGGACAATAACTCTAAACATACAGCCAGAGCTGCAATGGAATGGTTTAGTTCAAAGCATATTCATGTGTTAGAATGGCCCAGTTTAACCACTTCCCTACGGCCGTACGACTATATGCGGCCACAGGGTGGTTCTAAATCTCCGGGCTGCCGTGTTTTCACGGCAGCCCCTTTCTTTGTTCCCAGCGCGCGCTCCAGAGCGCGCAGCGGGGAACTTGTGTACTGGCCGTGTCCCTTGGACACAGCCAATCGTCCCACACAGCCGCGAACGGCCAATCAGAGTGGCCGTTTGCGATGCGATCTGTGCAGCGAATGAGTCGCCGATGCCAATCAGAGTGGCCGTTTGCATGCGATCTGTGCAGCGAATAAACATATGAGATCATATGTAAACATATGAGATCATTTCTCACTGCCGGCTCTCACAATGACAGTGTCCTGTCAGGGAGAGAGCAGACCGATCTGTTTTCCTTGTCAGATCGGTCACCCCCCACAGTTATAACACAATGCAGGATACACATTAACCCCTTCCTCACCCCCTAGTGTTAACCCCTTCCCTGCCAGTCACATTTATACAGTAATTAGTGCATATTTATAGCACTGATTGCAGTATAAATGTGAATGGTGCCAAAAATGTGTCAAAAGTGTCCGATGTGTCCGCCATGATGTCGCAGTCGCAATAAAAATCGCAGATTGCTGCCATTACTAGTAAAAAAATAAATAAAAATAGGCGCTATAACTTTTGCGCAAACCAGTCGCTTATTGCGATTTTTTTTTTTTTTTTTTTTTTACCAAAAATATGTAGAAGAATATGTATCGGCCTAAACTGAATTATTTTTAAATTGGGCTATTTTTTATAGCAACAAGTAAAAAATATTGTATTTTTTTTCAAAATGGTCGTCCTTTTTTGTTTATAGCGCAAAAAATAAAAACCGCAGAGGTGACCAAATACCACCAAAAGAAAGCTCTATTTGTGGGGAAAAAAGGACACCAATTTTGTTTGGGAACCATATCGCACGACCGCGCAATTGTCAGTTAAAGCGACGCAGTGCCGCAAGCTGAAATTTCACCTGGTCAGGAAGGGGGTTTACATTCCCAGTAAGGAAGTGGTTAAAGTCCAGACCTAAATCCAATTGAGAATCTGTGGTAAGACTTGAAAATTGTTGTCCACAGACATTCTCCATCCAATCTGACAGCAACCCCCCTAATACCTACCTGAGCCCCATCTCTGTCCAGCGATGTCCACGAGTTTTCTCGACCGTCTGAGACTCTCCCTCCTGATTGGCTGAGACACAGCAGCGGTGCCATTGGCTCCCGCTGCTGTCAATCAAATTCAGTCAGCCAATCAGGAGAGGGGGGGCAGGCCATAGCTCTGTGTCTGAATGGACACTGGGAGCTGTGACACAACTTGGGTGCCCCCATAGCAAGCTGCTTGTTGTGGAAGCACTCGACAGGAGAGTGGGGCCAGAATAGGATCTGTGCAAATCCACTGCAAAAGCAGGTAAACACACATCGTTACTTCAACTTAAAAATGGCGCCGGGGGCGTTCCCGCCGATTTCCGCTCAAAAAATATGTTAATGAGCGGAAATCGGCAATTCACGATCGCATTCCGGCGCGACGCAGTGACGTTACGACGTTTCCGGACGGGATACGCGGCGCATAGTTATACCTACATGGGGTTGGAATATCCTATGTTAGGTATAGGCGTCGTCATCGCGTCGGAAAAAAAAAAAAACGTCGCTTGCGTAAAACGTTCATGAATGGGAATGTGACGTCATTGACATTCATTCACAAAATTTGGAGCATGCGCACGGGGATGTTTTAACACTCGACGCATGCGCAGTACGTTCGCGGCGGGAACGCGCTTCGTTTAAATACTACACGCCCCGTACCCGCCCAATTTGAATTCCGCCGGCTCATTTGCGATGCGCTGCCGCAACTTTAGGAGCAAGTGCTTCGTGAATGACAGCACTTGCTCCTAAAATTTCTGCAGCGTAACGCAAATGAGAAGCGTTACTCCGGAGCAAAGATGCTCCCATCTACCTGAATCTGGCCCATTATGTTTTTTTTTTAAATTGTCGCTCTTCTTTTGTTTATAGCGCAAAAAATAAAAACCGCAGAGGTGATCAAATACCACCAAAAGAAAGCTCTATTTGTGGGAAAAAAAGGACGCGATTTTGTTTGGGAGCCACGTCACGCAATTGTCATTCAAAGTGCGACAGTGCTGAAAACTAAAAATTGGTCTGGGTAGGAAGGGGGTGAAAATGCTCTGTATTGAAGTGGTTAAACAAATTTTGTAAAAAAAAAAAGGGGGGGGGGGGCAACTGAGAACATATCACTTCTTACCATGGATTTCACCATTAGCATAGTCATTTTTCACTTACTGTATCTGTGCAAGAGAATTTTAGCATGTGAGTGAATCAAATCCAGGCTGGTATTTCCAGTGTAAAGTGTTCTCAGCACATCCTATGTGTAAATGAGAATTTCTATTTTCTACCCATCTAAAACAGAGTACAGATGATATTATGGTGCTGTGCAGTCAGTAAGGCTTGTTTACTATGAGATGGCAAAATAATACCGTGTGCGATAATTTTCATCAACAAGTCAGTTCTCAATCGTTTTTCACAGTTGGGCGGTGAAAGTTGAGTTTGACTTTATCACTGTGGGTTGCCTTGCAGATTGTTTTTTTGTTTTGTTTTGTTTTTTTGCAGTCCCAAAGGCCTGTGTGTACAGAGACCACATGTTAGGTTACAGTGGCTGTGTACACAAAAAGGATTGATCTGATTTAAAGATGTAACACTGTATGAGCTTCTGGGTCCCTCGCTGCCAAATTAAAAAGCTTCTTATTAATTATAAGCAAGATGATGAGGTGGGGGCCCGTGTAGTATCATGCAGCCGGTGGGGTATAATTAATATAAATACACAACATTCGATGAGGCAGGGATTTGGGGGATGTTAATCGGGCGCAGGCAGCTGCCTCCCATCCAAGGATTACAAGCACAGATTGGTACTGCTCACACAAAGCCTCCATCCATTATGCATTATTACATGACCCAGTGCTGGCACCACCTCTATCGTCTATGCTCTTCTGGTTACTGGCATTTACATGGATCTTGCTTGTCATCTGTGAATTCAGACAGACACTGCATTTGTCCAGGTCTCTGCTACTGAGTGCCTTGAAATTTTAGTGTTAACTAACTGCAACTCGGCCATCTTTATATAGGTAGAGTACAAAGAGCATGCTTAGCTAAATCCTTCCCATAGGTGTTTCTTTTTAAACCAAACAGCAGAGCAGGTAAAACTGCAGCAGGGGTGATTCTGATGCAAATATGAACCAGATTATATTCTCTAAACATGGCTACTGGCCTGGCTTTGTAACAAAACAAGTTCTGTTTGCTACAGTTTTAATTAAGCCATCACAGCAGTCTGCATGTATTCCAGTACAGCATTAGTTATGTTTTTGTAAATTTTCATAATACTGCAGCACTTGAAAGAGTAACATATAGAAGAAAGTTGTCTGCTTAAGTAGTAATACATTTATAAAGTAAACATACTGTATGTGCATGTGATGAAACCCTATTAAGTAATTGAAAAAATCATCAACATTGTGCAAATGGAGCAAAATATATACACACATCAATAAAAATTGTAGTTCATTATTAACATGTCCAAAATGTAAAAATAAATAACTAAAAAACTGTTTATTAACCACACATAGCCAAAAAGCAAAAAACCTTATGGAGTCCATCCACGTGCATAACAAAGTGCTCTGTGCGCTAATATAAAAAGTGCTCCAGAACGAGATAACGAGTCCTCTTACCAGACCGCAATGGTCTCAAGTTATAAAGATCGATTGCGCTTATTCTGTATAGCTTGGAGTAGCTGACGCTCTTGTCCTTGGATCTCCACACAGCTCAGTGACCCCAACGACCTGGGTTAACAGCAAAGTCCCCAGCATTTAATTAAAACCTCAGCCAGCACTCCATCAACTAGGGTTGTCCAGATACTAGTATCGGTATTGGTATCGGGACCGATACCAAGTATTTGCAGGAGTACTTGTACTCGCACAAATGCTCCCGATACCTAAATAGAATACTTTTTTTGTATTTATCAACATGTTCTGTGAAAATTCTTTGAGTTATTTACTACTGCGCGACAAGCAAATAAAACATTTTTATTCATTTTTATTCTTTTATAATGTCTTGAGTTAGAGTTCTTCATAATTCTAAAGAAAATATCCCTAGTCTGTATTGTGGATTGAAAACTGTCACATGACATTTAAAAAAAGTATCGGTATTCGGTATCGGCGAGTACATGAAAAAAAGTATCGGTACTCGTACTCGGTCCTAAAAAAGTGGTATCGGGACAACCCTACCATCAACCAGCTCCGACGCATCAAATACAAGAAGGGAGAAGTCTCGTAGCACAACACTTTTAAAATACTCAATTTATTGACTAAAATATTGCATTTACACAGACTTAGAAATTACAAGCATTTTACAAAAGCTCACACAGCCCAGACCGTGGTGTCATCTAGAGAGCCTTAGCATGATGATGTCACAGAACTAGCTCCCCCCGGCGCGTTTCTTCATAAAAGGTGCCCTCTGGGCTTGAAGACCGATAGAGTACACACTTTAATATTTTTAATTTTCAAAAATAGTGCTGACAGTCTCAGAAATATTTCTCATCAGCCCCTGCCCTACAGGTGCACATATTGCTACCACAATTTGTACATACACTGTAAGGATCGTTCTGAAAAGCTAAATAAAGTTACTAGTGTGTTTGAGGACAAGAGCATTAGGCACACCATAGCATTCTCACTCGTGGTTTTATGGGCGATTTTCACTCAATTCCACGTGTTGCACATAGGGCAGCCTATTTACTTCAGTTTGCTGCCCTATGCGTGTTTGCCACCCAAAAGAAGCTCCTGCTCCTTTTTTTGGATGACAAGCTTCACAAGATTTTATTTTTTTTTTTTATCCAACAAAAAGGTTTTTATTAGGGTTGTCCCGATGCCTCTTTTTTAGGACCGAGTACAAGTACCGATACTTTTTTTCATGTACTCGCCGATACCGAATACCGATACTTTTTTTAATGTGTCCCCAAATGCAGCCATGTCCCCCCACATATTGCAGCCATGTCATGTCCCCCCACATATTGCAGCCATGTCATGTCCCCCCACATATTGCAGCCATGTCATGTCCCCCACATATTGCAGCCATGTCATGTCCCCCACATATTGCAGCCATGTCATGTCCCCCACATATTGCAGCCATGTCATGTCCCCCCACATATTGCAGCCATGTCATGTCCCCCCACATATTGCAGCCATGTCATGTCCCCCCACATATTGCAGCCATGTCATGTCCCCCCACATATTTCAGCCATGTCATGTCCCCCCACATATTGCAGCCATGTCATGTCCCCCCACATATTGCAGCCATGTCATGTCCCCCCACATATTGCAGCCATGTCATGTCCCCCACATATTTCAGCCATGTCATGTCCCCCCACATATTGCAGCCATGTCATGTCCCCCCACATATTGCAGCCATGCCCCTCATACCTGGCACCGCCGCTGCTGCTTCCGGTGTTAATCCCCGTGCAAAATACAGCGGGCTTTACAAGCCACGCCATCTATAGACAGTGACACTCCCCTTCTCTGGATTGGATGGATCCGTCCAATCGCGAGCAAGGGGGAGTGTCTTTACACACGGATCCGTGCATAGACACTCCCCCTTGCTCGCGATTGGACAGATCCGTCCAATCCAGAGAAGGGGAGTGTCTATAGATGGCGTGGCGGGCATTACAAGTATACAAACGAACACTTGTAATGCCTGCTGTAATGGCGATTATCGTTGCGGTTTGCGGCGGCGGCTTTGCGACGGCGGGGGGGGGAAGTATTCTATTTAAGCATCGGGAGTATTTGCGCGAGTACAAGTACTAGCGCAAATACTCGGCATCGGTCCCGATACCGATACTAGTATCGGTATCGGGACAACCCTAGTTTTTATTGATGAAAAGGTGTTGTACAGCATATGGCATTCAACATTGCACTTCAAAACCATGAGTACACTTCTCAGAGGGCAAACACAATATGACATTTCACTCACTGAGCTGTCTTCCCTCCCACCAAAATATACACTCCCGCACATTACAGCACTCATCCCATATTTAATCCCAACAGTCTGTCCATGACCAGGTCCACCGGCGAAAGCCCCGGTGTATCCAGCCACGTCCAAAGGTTCTCGTATTTACGGTTACTGCCCCTGTGTTGGTAAATGAGCTTCTCCATGCGTATAATTTCGCCCATCCTATCAATCCACTCCTTCAAGGTCGGAGGGGTCTCAGATTTCCAGTATACCATAATCAACTTCCTGGCCTGAAATAGCACCCTATGCACCGCCTCCCTTGTGTACACCTCCTCCACATTTTCCTCCAACACACCCAGTAAACAGACCCTGGGGTCCACAGGTACGGGTAGTTAACAGTGCTCACCACCTCAGTCCAGTACTTGTGCAGTTTGGGACACCTCCACAGGAGATGTATGAGATCGCCATGATCCCTCTTACATCTAGTGCATGTGTCATCTGCTTGCATCCCCACCAGTTGCAGCCTATGTGGCGTATAGTACACCCTGAAAATAATGTATAGCTGGGTTAGTCACTAAGCCACATTCAAGGAACAGGAGCTCACCCCCTGAAATATCTCCTCCCACTGTTCTCCATCCAGTTGTCCCACGTCCCTCTCCCATTTTTCCCTCACCAGGACTGGATGCTGACCCAGGAAGTGTTGTAACAGGATGGCATAGCTGTGACGGTAGTAGAACATATCCCCGTCAAGCATTCCCTTCTTCTCCCATAAAAGAAATCACCCAATATTCCCCGACTAGGAATATCCCTGGAATCGCCGAATAATCCACACATGAGCCAAGGCTTAATGCTGAATGTAACAGGACACACTTTATTGAAAGTACACAGCACACTTTATACAGGATTTGGAACATCCCGCCCCCAACAACCGCTTTCCTATTGGTCCATTGTAAAGTATGCAGTCTTCACTCTGGTCCTCTTAAATCATGCAAATGAGGACTTGAAAATGTCTCCGCAGAGATTGGTCCCAATGCTTGAATAGCCTGAATATGTGTGGCCAAGCCTGTGATGTGTTTTCAGACAAAAGCCCCAGGGGGTCAATCAATGTACACAATAGCCAGCCACAGAACAATGGAGCCGTCTGGAGAATTGAGACAGGGCAGAAGTCATTTACACCTGATACTAGAAAGGCTTTAGATAGGGTTATCACACAATGGACAATGAGTATTTCTTCTGAGTCTATTGACCTGGCTGGGGTTCAGAATTAAATCTTCTGTAATACATGAATTAGGATTTCAGTATTCCATGGTCCATGACAATAGCATTGAGAAATAAATCCCTTCGAGGTCACAGCATCACCAAGGCGATCAAACACCGGGGTTGGCGACAAATGCCACTCAGAGGACCTACTTTGGGCTCTCACTGCGTGCTGGAGCTGTATATATTAAAACAGCATTGAGGGCGGAAGTCCGTACTCCGCCCGCAAGTCTGCGAAAGGCCTAAGCCTCCCATTCCTAAATACATGTTTAATAAATGTGATCCCATGGCCTTTCCACCCAGTCCCGATCTGTAATTTTGCCAGTTCTGTATAAGTATCATTATGCCAAAGGGGGCTGTATTCAGTATATCCGTCAGCATGTTGAATATATTTACATTTATTCCACACTTTTTGTATAAGATTGTACGTCGGGTACGTCTTGTTGGGCTTGGCGAAGGCCAGGGCCTCCAGTGCCATGGGGATGGGCCCATCCCCCACCATGCGGAGCATCAGTGCACCTGAGGAACCGGCCGTTCCCCCCCGAAGCACCCCACCAGGTGTTGCAGCTGCGCCGCAAGATAATACAACCACGGGTTGGGCAATGCCAGCCCGCCGCTGTCCTTGGGCCTCTGCAGATGTTCAAGTTTGATTCTGGGCGTCTTATTTTTCCAGATCAGGGACCGGAAGATAGAGTTTACTATTCTAAAGATTTTAAGAGGAATTACCGCAGGGGCATTGTGAAGACAGTAAAGCAACTGTGGCATTAAAATCATCTTCACCAAGTTCACCTTGCCCGCCACTGATATACGAAGAGTATTCCATGATTTAACCCTTTCCCGAAACCTCTGAAGCAAGGGAGATATGTTCAAATGGGTAAAATCCCTGGGGTTGGCCGTTACATAAACTCCAAGGTACTTAAACGAGGTCGTGACTGGTATGGGGCAGGATGATGTCACCGTTTGCGTGGCACCCCCGTCCAGCAACAGCAGGGCCGATTTCTTCCAATTAATCTGTAGGCCCGAGTACCCCCCAAACCTCACAATAGTTGCCATGGCCTCCCGCAGAGACGTGTCAGTATCTCCCAGCATGAGCAAGGTATCGTCCGCGTAAAGCATCACTTTCTCCTGCAGGGGGCCATAGCAAAACCCAACTATACCCGGATTGGCCCTAATGTCCATGGCGAGGGGCTCAATGGCCAACGCGAAGAGGAGAGAGGACAACGGGCAGCCTTGCCTCGTCCCCCTCCCCAGCGCAAAGCTCTAGGACAGACACCCAAAGGCCCTGATAGCGGCCTCCGGGCAGCTGTAGAGCAGTCTGACCCAAGCTATGCATCTATCTACAAACCCGAATCGCGACAGCACCTCCCACATATACGTCCAGTCGATGCTGTCAAATGCCTTAGCAGCATCTAAGGAAAGCAGAGCCCTGCTTCCTACATTATCTGCGTCGGTCTGCATGTTTAGAAATAACCGTCTGATATTAATGGCAGTGGACTTATTTGGCATAAACCCCGCCTGATCACCATGTATCAGGGACGTTATGACAGTGTTCAACCTAAGCGCCAACACCTTCGCCAGGATTTTTATGTCACATTGCAGCAACGAGATCGGTCTGTAGGAGCCTGGTTCAACCGGGTCTTTGCCCGGTTTAAGAAGCAGAACAATATTGGCCTTTGCCATGGAGGGCGGAAGCACTCCATCCCCCAGGGCTGCATTAAACACCCGGAGCAGCCTTGGCAACAAAACTTCTGCGTGCTGTTTATAGACCTCCATGGGAATCCCATCCTCCCCTGGGGCCTTACAATTAGGAAAGAGTCCCACTGCCTCCTGAAGTTCCTCCACTGTAAGGGGTGCATCCAGCTTTCTGCTCTGCCATCAATCTAGGGAACGCCAGCCCACCCAAGTACTGCTCCAGGTCGGCCGCAGCATAGGCCGCACCAGGGCAGTATAATTCTTCGTAAAACCCCGCCAGTTCTTTCATAATTTCGGGTGTGCTGACAATGGGCCCAGCTTTGGATTTTATGGCTCTTATAGCCGGGGACCTCTGTTGTGAATTCGCTATTCGCGCAAGCATACGCCCAGTTTTCTCCCCTTCCTCAAAAAATGCCTGCTTGGAGAAGAACCGCTTTTTTTCCGCCCTAGAGGAGAGCACCCACTCATAAGCAGACTGAGCGGCCTGCCACTCCTCCCTGGCTGAATCAGAGGGGTCCAGGACAAACTGTCCCTCCAGAACCCTTACCCTTTCCTCCAGCTCCAGCACAAAAGCAGATGAGGCCTTCTTAACCTTGTTAATTTCTGTGACCAAAATCCGTCTCCGGAACCTTTTAAAATCCTCCCATTGCTGTACACAAGAACCCTGCGGATCCTGAGCAGTGAAAAACCCACGCACACTATCTTCTATGATCTCAGGGGACTCAAATAATTTTAACCAAAAGGCATTGAACTTCCAGGGGGCCCTAAGGAGCTCAGTGGGCTGAGAGGTCAACAAATGCACTATTAATGGAGAATGATCCGACACACTGCAAGGTCTGTACTCCATTTTGGAGACATACGGGAGCATGTGTGCGTTTCCCACCCCCATGTCAATCCTAGACAAACTGCCATGGGATTTAGAGAAGCAGGAATATTGCTTAACTCCCGGATTCCGCTGCCTCCAGACATCCACCCAGCCCACCTCTTGCAACAACCGTGCCAGGGGGGTACCCCTGGAGAGGGCAGAGGCTACTACAGCCGGGTGTCTATCCAGCGCAGGGTCCAGGCAACAATTAAAGTCCCCAATTACCAGCAGCGGCACCTCGGGTCTGCCATCCAAGTAGGCAATCAATGCCCGCAGCACCGTCGCCGCAAACGGGGGGGGGGGTACATACACACATGCAAGGATACACGTCAAATCCCCCAACCTTCAATAAAGAAATACAAATCGCCCCTCAGGGTCAATGCTACTGTCCAGTTCTTGAAAATCCAGGGAGCTGTGCACCAGGACACTCACACCCCTGGAATAGGAGGTGTGAGTGGAATGGTACGCTTTATTCACCCAGTTGTACCGTAAACAGCAAATAGTGTCCACCGTAAGGTGCGTTTCCTGGAAACAGAAAATCCCTGGGTGAAATTGTTTAAGACACATACGTATCATTGTTCTCTTAAGTGGGGAGTGAAGTCCTCTCACGTTCCACGAGACTATGGGTACCCCTGCCATGAGTGAAAGCAAAATTTAGTACTAAGCAAGTATACCTCCATGAGCTGTAAGAGTCCAGGAGTCACCGCGCCCGGTGACAAGAAGTGAGGGATCATCCACCAAGGGTTTGCGTTGCCCCTGCTGACTGTTGTAACATTCGTGCTGAAGAACCACCTTTCAAAAAATAAAAAATAAATAAAAGTAACAGAAAAAAAAAAGAGAAAAAGGGCGCAAACCGCAGCCCACATCAACTCTGTAGCTCTGGACCCTGCCAACAGGGCAGGGCCGGCGTAAGGCATTCCCATGAAACTCCTGAAGCCAGAACAAGTCAAGTGTAGTAGATTCGCCATTGAAGATTGCTGAAGCTCTCGTCTTGATCTGTAGCAATATATTGTCCCTCAGCCAGAGGTTAACCGTATAAACATAACACAAGATTTCCTCCTCAAAAATGTGGTTCCAAACATCCTGCCGGCGGGCCGGGGTCCCGCTATGGGCCTGGGCATTATTACCCTTCCTCTGCTCCTTCTCGTAGACGGCGTCTCAGGGGTTGTTCATTCCGGTCTAGCCAATTAGCGGCATCTTTCGCGGACTCAAAGAACTGTGCCTGCCCTTCAACAATCACTCGCAGTTTAGCCGGGTATAACATGGCATATGATAGTTGCAGCTGTCGGAGCCTGCGTTTCACGTCAATGAACTTGGCTCTGCGTTTTTGTACCTCAGCCGAGAAGTCAGGATAGAAGGACACTCTGGCCCCATTATGTCGTATGTTAGCCCTTTCTCTTGCCAGGCGCAGCACTGTTTCTCTGTCCCTGTAATGCAATATTCTCACCAGCATTGGCCTGGGCGGCCCCCCCGGCTGGGGGGGGCGAGCTGGAACTCGGTGGGCACGCTCGATTGCAAAAAGGGGGGAGAACGAGTCCTTCCCAAATATGTCCAACAACCACCCCTCCACATAGGCAGTGGGGTCCCTGCCCTCCACCTTCTCAGGGAGACCCACAATGCGCACGTTATTCCTCCTGAGGCGATTTTCAAAATCATCAGCCCTGTCAGTGGCCTCCCTCGCCAGTTGATATGCGGCCTTGGCCTCTCGTTCTATGGGGGTCATGCGGTCTTCCATCTCACTCACCCTGCTTTCCACAGCCGTGGTGCGCTCCCTCATTTTCTGAAAGTCCTGCCGCAGCAATGACAGTTCCTCCCTCATAGTATTAACTGAAGCATTGCCCAGATTAACAGCCCGTAATATGTCAGCCAGTGTGGGCTGGGCAGCCGTAGGTGCAGCAACATCCCCTGTGCCCCGGGCCCCCAAGTTAGGTAGATCAGTCTCTTCTACCTCACCGTGGTCGGCAAAGATGGCCGCCAGGGCCTGTGTCTCAGGCACCTCAGAGTCACTGTGCTTGGGGTGTCCATCACTATCATTCCCCGCTAGCCCATTCAGTTTCTGAGTATAATAAAGCATATCCTTCAGGGCGTCCTTACCCTGAGACTTCGGTGGCTTCTGCTGTTTGGATCCGTGTTCCTTCATCCTGTCAGCACCTCGTGGAGTCCCCTTCACTGAGAGCGCGGCGGCGCCATCTTGGAAATCGGGACCCGGCTCAGCAAGTACTTTTCTGACCATTCCCCTCGTGCAGAGAGCTGGCGGAGGTTCCCCCGAGGTCCCAGGAACAGAGTCTTTACAGACCTGTGGCTTGGCTGAGGGAGGATCGGTACCGGATCGAGGTCAGGAGCTGTGAGAGCTATGTCCTCTCACATGCCGTTCCAGGCCACGCCCCACTTCACAAGATTTTTAACGGAGCTGTTTGAAACAATTGCCACGTGATGTGGAATCTCAAGCAGAATAGTGACAATTCAACCCATGATTCCAAATCGTCATGTGTGAATGGGGCCTAAGAAAAGGCCTGTACTGGAAGACAGCACCTCCAAATGCTAGTTGCCTGACAGCCTGCAGCCTCAAAGCTTTCGGAAGCATTCACCCAGAACAAGTATTTAGCTAGCAAAGTCTAAGCTCCTGCTCTGCATGCTTGCCCCTAGGCAATGATTCAGAAAATTTTAAAGCCTTTTGGAAAAGCATAACAGATAGAAAACGAACATTTTCAGAAGGAGGGTTTAGTAATGGCAAATTACATGTATTCTAAGTACAGGTTACCTCTTAACCCTGGGAGAGGATTATACACACTCCATATGGATGGGGTATCTGGCAAGTTATTCCAGAACCTGAACACAGCAAAGGTATGACTAGAAAATCAAATGTATCCACTTGGTTGCTACAGACAATAGCCCCAGATTTCCATTACATAGAAGCAGTTATTATTGTAAATGCTCAGCAAAGTGTTACCTTCATGCATCACATAAAGGTAAAGTGGACTGCTGTATTAGTCCTCATTGTCACCATTGCTAGTGATTATTTTGAAATGGTCTCCCCCCATCCTAGTGCAGGTTTGTTTCAGTTGTTTTTGCTAACATGCCCTCTTATGAGATCCAGTGAAAAAGGAATTGCATTACCCATAGCAACCAATTGCCATTAAGCATTTATATTGTCATCTGTCTCACAAAGATGACAGGTGAAGGCTTATTTATTAACATGGCTTTTTCTTTTGTAATCAAAAAGCACACTGCATGCCACAATAATGTTTTGCATTAAAAATCATGTAAATTCCGCAACTGCTGTCCAAGCTATTGATTTTTTTCTGACCTATATTACCCACAATCATTACTGTACTTCCATTTACATCTGAAACATTTACTGTCCTTAGACTGTTTTATGTATCTGTCTGCCACTCCAGTAGGGACCCTGCCCTTAGGCCTGCTTTTTTGAGTAATTATGTTCGTCTTTATTCTGGGTCTTCGTAGGCTCATTTGTTCCAGACAATAAGAAGCCACTCAGTGCTAGAGTTGGCTAAGCCAGGGCCGCAGGCTGCTTACAGCCTATTATCTCTGGCCTTTGGTAGTGGCAGTTATTGCTGCCTCAGTGCCCCCTATACTAACTTATGAGTAATTTCTGCCTCTCGGCTTAAAACACCTCTTGCATGTTACTTGCACATAAAATCACCTTACATTATTCAGTAAGATGTAAGATCGGAGGGCAGCTTTGTCTGAGAGGTTCTGATATTTCCATGTACTGTAGACGGGAATTTAGGACACCCATCTCCAATCCAAGCAAGTACGTTTTCTCTTATAATCAATGACTTTGATTTGCAAATTTTCAATGTTCTTCTTTGAAGGGCTTGCCCACCCAAAACTGATATTTCAGTTTTGTGTATTTGATGACCGGTTTAATTATTTGTATTCGCTGACTTATTTTCTCTCTATGGGGCTCAAGTGTGAGATCTCTGCACCTCTTGTCTCATAAACGCATATTAAACACATTCAGAGTGTGGGAATGCAGACAAATAGATCTGACTAAACTGGCTTCAAACTACTTTTGGGTCAGTGAATCTGAAAAGTACCAAAGCCAGGGGGTTAGCAAGACAGCCAGACAACTAGTATTTTTAGAAAGTGTCTGTCTACATAGTTCTCTCATGACAGGTATCTTTTAGGTTTTCTTTAGCCGATGGGTATTTTAAAAGGTATGTGATATATCAAAGGAAAATAGAGACATAGCTGTTGCTGGTATCAATTAATTATGTAATTTATATTCTCAAATGTGCAATGAGAATTTTTTTTTTTTTTTGTTAGGAAGTGGGCAGTAGCCCAAATTTTGCTGAGGTTTTTTATAAATCAGCTGTTCTGTATCCATGTAAAGTGTTTTCTAGTAGGACTAGAAAAATCACCAAAGTTGGGGAGCCTGTGCACCCAAAATATGTTCCACCCATTGCTTATTTCCTCATGCTCTGGGTATTTTCCTGCATCCCCTGTGTCATTCATGCTTGTAGATGCCATCCCCCCTACCCCTGCGCTATCAACCGTGCCAGTGCTTTGGGACTAGAATATAATGGAAGAACATCAGCTTTTGCCCATGGTAAATCTGTGCAGCTTTTAAAGGATTTAGTGGCACTCAAATCGTAAAGTGACCTCAGAGGGAAGGTGGGGGGGGGGGGGGGGGGGAGTGCACACTCAGCTTCACAGTCCAGAGCTCAGATCCACACTGGCGAATGAGAGACATCGATCAAGAGAGACATCAGGAGAGGGACACAGAGCAACAAGAGTGACACAATAATGAGACAGACCTAAGCCAGACTATAGACTGACATTTACATGTATTAAGAGTACGTACAGTATTAGTAAAAATTCAGGAGGAGACTTTTGGTAGGTAGACAAGAGTTAATTTAACTCATGCAAGTGCAGTCAGCTGTTGATAACACAGTTAGGAAGAGAGTAGACAGTATCTGTCACTGTCACAAATTATGTTTTTCTATTGGCTGATTTAGGAGCTTCAACCTTCCCTTCCTCTCTCAAACTTTCTAATATTTCCTGTAAGTATCTTTTTCCATATATATGTCTATATCTGTCAGGCTTTTGTGATTTTTATTTTTTTTTGCCAATTGCATAATTTTCAGTCATTACATTACTGTAATGTCATTTTTTTTTGCAATGCTTGTATATGCTACATTGTTGCTTTAGTCTAGTCACTTTACACTGTTGTGGGGCCTATTTAAAAAATAGCCTGACAAAGTAGTCACCTTTGAATGAAAGTTGTGCCATATTTTATTAGTAGTTTTTTCATCAGTTTGTAAAAGTTGAGCCTGGAATGTTATGCCATGTATGAAATGATGGAAAATAGACTGACTGGTGAGGTGCCAAAAATTTCATTTTAAAGGAATGCGTTACAACAAATTCAGGGTGCTGTACATTTTTAGGTAAAACAAATATAGAAAAAGTGGAAAATTTCATAAATTACATTTATGTGCAGAATTATGTTGGAATATTTTATTGAAATATGCAAGAATAAAATGGAGTACTTATCAGTAAAAAGCTTTACAAATTGGGGAATCTGTCAAAAGTGTTATTTCCCATAAGAAAAAAATGCAAATAATGATCTTGATTGTGTTATTAGGGTAACTGTGGATGCTGGTCTGCTTGGAAGTTTTATGGCAAAGTTTCCAAATTGTGTACAATCTGATTTCAGTGTCTTGGTTCTTATGCAACATACACACAACCATGTGTTTTCATGACAAGAAAAATGCATTTTTTTTTAAATAGGTCATTAAAAACGATAGTGTGTAGGCTCCAGAGCATTTTCTCATCGAGAAAAATGGGCATTAAAAATTTAGAACATGCTCAAAGGGTGGTGCTATTAGAATGGAACTTGCCCTTTATAGTGCCGTTGTATGTGTTAAACGTCACCGCGCTATGCTCAAGCATTTTTTATCACGATCGTGTGTATGCAAGGCAGGCTTGAGAGGAATCTTGTCGAGAAAAAAGTTGCTTTTTTCTATGACATGAAAAACGATCGTGTGTACGCGGCATTACAGTTTCTATCGATGAATATAAAGTTCCATATCTAAATTTCCACATCTTATTTAGGGATTACTTCTCTTCACTTCTGTTAAGCAATACAGCTTGGTCACAACCTACCCCTAGTCTGCAAATTGTCCAACGCTCTGCTCACTGAACTCTTCTAAAATGAATGTAGTGTTTACCCCCGCAGAAGCCGCCAATGTTAATGGGTCTTCTGTTCTGCCACGACTCTTAGGCCCCATACACAAGAGCAGACAGATTTGTTCAAGTCGGTCGGACAGACCGATTTGAACAAATCTGTCTGCTGGGGACGTATTGGTTTGATCGTGTACACACAATCAAACCAAAATCCCCGCCGGCAGACGGCGCGCTGATGTGGCGGTGACGTTGACGCCGCCACGTCACCGCACCAGGAAGTAAAACACTTCCGCGCATGCGTAAATACCATTCAACGCGTGTGCGAGAAGACATGTCTACTGGTTAGCGTACTAACCAGCAGACATGTGAGGCAGACGGGTTCCCAGCCGACAGATTTGAAAGCATGCTTTCAAATCTGTCGGCTGGCCAAATCCGTCGGCTCGCCCGTACACACGAACCAATCTGTCTGCTGGGACGGTCTGGCAGACCGTTTCCAGCAGACAGATTTGATCGTGTGTACGTGGTCTTAAAACTGCTCGGTCCTCACTGACACACCAGGTGTCAGAGGACCATTTACACCTGGATAACTTAAGTGTTCGTAATTCACAACAACATAAAATTGCATAGGATAAGTGAATGTATTATCTCAAAGCAGGTAAACGAACAAAACTTGGTACTCAAGCAAATAAAACACACAAAGTTGCAGAATTGAATACTGGCCTGTAACAGGAAAGACTAACTGATTTACAGCAGTATTAAACAAAGTTTTAACTCAAATAACTACTATGGAGTTAGATTAGACTTGTAACGGAATGAACCGTGACAGACTGAGATTCTCCTATGTCTAGGGTCACCTTATGTCCACTAGGGCCATAGGGTGACAAAGAATCATAATTCATGTATTACAGAAGATGGGACATTAATAATACATGTTTGCAGGATGTCTTGGGATATCAAAAGCTGTTGGCTATTCAATCTGGGCACATATGCTTTTGAAAGGTGTTAATGCAGGTCTACAAGACAAGTGACTCATCCCTCTGTATAATAGGCTGTTGAAATGTCTTGAGACATGTCTTGAGGTGTTGGCTATTCACTGTGAAAGACACATTCTGTTGAAAAGGTGTTAATTGCACCCACTCCTGGAGGACTCTTCATTGTGTTATTCTAAAGGTTAATTGAATTCTATTGATACAGGAATGTATTAATGCTCAGGTGTGATAGTATTTGGTTTTGATGTCATTATCTCAAGGAATGTATCTGTCAGTATCGGTGCCGAATTGTCTGTCTAGATAATGTGATTGAGGTTCCTGATATGTGTGAAGATTATCTGTGATTGTGTATTATTCAAGGTTAATTGAACTCTATTGATGATGCGGTGCCCACATGTCTAGCTACGGATTAGAATTAGCCCCATTGTGAATAGGGGGGTGGAGATGGCATTGTCCTGTGATTGGCTGTAACATCTTGTACTGTATAAAAAGCAAGCTAAGATACCATTAAAGTGTTCATATCTTTGGAAGCAAGTACAGAGCTGAGTCTCGTCTTATTCTGGGAATTGATATGGATCGTGTATGCAGTATTGTCGGAGTGTGTCGGATAAGCTTGTCGTGGTTGGATGGAAGGTCGTAAACAGTGGTGACCGTTACAAGACTCAATGCAAGAATAACGTTCTTGAGTGCACTCCATTAGGATACCCCAGATATGGGTATCCGTAAGTGTTCCTGAGGGGAGTTTCTTGTGCCTTAATGCTAATGTGGGCTGGCTTGTGGTGAGGCCTTTTTGTCAGTAGTGTTTGAGGGTCTGTTCATTTAAGATTAATGATGTATAGCCACAGGGCTGCTATGTTTTGCAGTGTGTGGAATTTGGTGCTATCCTATTTTCACTCCTGGTAGACGGGAATTCCCAATCCACACCCATGGTGGTTCCCGAGATCAGGTTTCAGAGGCTCAGTCTCTTAGTGCCGACTTACACATGTGCAGTGTCTGGCAAGTTGTAGCAGCAGGGCTATCCTCCCTCAGGTGAAAGCAGACAGGCTCCGGTCGTAAGACCCCCTCTATGTGGGACTCTTTCTCTCAAGCAACGGTGGCACATCCCTTAGCAGGTCCTCTCGGCATGGCTTCTACTCTCTTAAGGTCCCTGTTCCCTCAGATGTTAGGCACGGCCCTAATAGTAGGCCCGTCCTAGTCACTCTCTTCCCTGGACCATCCAGCTCTCTGCAGATTTGCCCTTGCAAAATGGTGAACCTCCTCCCAATTTAGATGCAGGGACTCCTGGGAATTAAAGTCCATAATTTGTTAGCATTCATTAACTGGTATGGTGCAGCTCCCCAGTGTTCTTCATGCTGGCACAGCAGTCCTCTCTTTCCCCATTGGCTTTCTATTGCGCCTTGTGAATGGATCCAATCCTGCACTGCTAGGAGGGAAGGGGGATAACAGGAGTGGGGGGGCTTTCACAAAGACACATCCCACTCCTAAGTTGTGCTGCACTGAAGCCTCATACTCCTCCTCTTTACATGAGGGGTGAGGAAGATTTTCGTTGTCATTTTAACAAACGAAAACGAACACGCAGAATCCGAAAGATCCGACATAAAAAATGCTTTATTTTCGTTTTCGTTGATACAACAGTTCGATATAGATAGGAGATTCAACATGAAGCTGATAATAGCAATCTGTGTCTATTGAACCTGTGGTCGAATGTGCCTAACCTCTATTAGTCCAAGATTTTTCTACATAGAGGGGAAAGAGGGGAAAGATTCGACATTATAGAGACAGTGTTGGGGTAGACCATTCGACATGAACGAAGAAGATTTGACGAAGCAGAGAAAAACATACAAATGTCGAATTTGTCATTGAAGGCTTATGGTGTATATCGAAAGTTCTAAGAAGTTTCGACAAGCAGCTAAACCATACGACGCCAAAATCATACATTTTCGGTCAAATGCTCTGCCCAAAAGCTATACATAGCCCACAATATTTACAGTTGGGGGAGGATAGGGAAGTTCAAGGTGGCACTAATACACACTGTCCGATGTTTACATTAAACTGGCAGGGGGGGGGGGGGGGTCTCGGCTACACATTCCCCCTACCAATTTGGTCCTCCAACGATGGGTGAGTCCAGTACCACGTATAAAAAGTCCATATCCTGGTACAAAGCTCTGAATATACAAACAGAGGCAAATTCAAGTTAGTAAGCATATAAATGTAACACTTAACACATACACCGAGATTTTCTAAGGGAACCTCCCACCAACTGGTGAAGGGAGAGGGGTCACCTTAACCAAAGGCCACTGAAACTGGTATGGGCCACAACGGTGTGTCAAAGGGAGCCAGAGTCACTTTCCACAGAAACTAGAATGGTGAAGGTCAGCATTGTGTGTGCCCCCTCAGTGGTAAAGACCGCTTCCTTAAATCTCCTGGGATGGGTGGGTCGTTCTTTTGGACCTCTGCTTCTTATGCTCTGATTCTTCTTCCAACTCTGAAGGGGGTTGAACAGTCTCTGTTTCATTGGAATCCAGCAGGTCAGTCACATCTTGCTGTCTATTTTCTGCCAGTGAACCACTTCTTGGAGCAACAGGGACCAACAGTTGCCTCACAAAACCTGTGTTCATCCCTACGATGAAGGAACTTCTCAGTCCCAGATGGCTGAGAACACACAACAGCCAGTGTGTCAAAGGTTACAGATTATTCAACAGTTGGTGGGTTAAGTGACAACCTGATCTGTAGGTAGCCATCACATGGGTACTTCTCTGCTCTAAAGCCTTGAACTTCTAAGTCTTCCAAGTTTTGCACTTGAAGCATATACTTCAGGTGCTTGTTATAGAAATCTCTGGTCAATAAAGTCACTTAAGCACCTGAATTGAGGAGATCTCTTGTGCAGATCCCTTACACTAGCATTGGTACTACCAGGGAAGGCCTATCAACTTGTCAGGAATGTGGGTAACTTGCATAGCGGGCCTAGTCTTGACTTGCTTCCTGCTTTCACTGTGCCTCACCTAATGCTTCCAAATATGTCTTAGAGATGGGCACTTCTCTCTTGGACAGTGTGACTTGATACAGGAGCAGGCATCTCTCTTAGGGTGTCAGAAGGAGCATCTACTGTGCTGGGGTCTATACCCTTTCAGCAACCGCTGATGCATTATATTGTCAGGACGCCTCATGTTTTTGGAGAGCTTCTCGCCCTCATTCTGGTAAGTATGTTCAAACTGGCACATCAGGTCAGAGGCATTCTCTGTTCTCCCGAACACATCTAGAAGGCATTCTTAGGTAATCATAGGTACAGTCTTGTTTGCTGAGCTTCAGGTCCCTTAAGCTCTTGGTGATTCTCTGTTTCTTCTGAGCCTCAGGAATGTCCCACTTATTCAAGTCTTGTATGGCTTGCTCCAGCCATTCCTCGAAACTCTTTTCACTGGTAGGCACTGGCTGGTGGCCTGAAAAGACACTCAGCTTCCGGTACCCAGACCCAGTGTATGTCGAGTTGTACTTCTGGCACTTTTCTACAGAGTTTGTAGTGGCAATGGATTTGGGTCCTATCATGGGCACAGGCGTGGGTAGTGGGGCTTCTTCTGTGGGCGCTGTTTGACTTGAACTCTCTGGGTTGATGTCTAACACATTTAGCTGAACCTGATGGGCCTTAACTTCACCAGTCAGCTGTAGACTAGCCCCTTGAAAACAGGCAGGGACCCCCTCCTCCACTCTAGCAGGACGCAAGTACAACTAAATAAAGTGAACCCTAGCCCATAATAGGAAAAGCCAATTGTGCATGCGTGGGCGTGACGTGGTGCATCATCCGTGACGCTTGGAGCGTCACTGTCATGATGTCAACTCCGACATGTTTCATCAAATCTCATTGTTTTTTTCAAGGATGGGATACCCTGAATGTGGTAACCCTTAGGCGGCGTACACACGAGGGGATATGTCCGCTGAAAACGGTCCGATGGACCGTTTCAGCAGACATCTCCGCTCGTGTGTATGGGCTAGCGGACAGATTTCTCCACCCGACAGATTTCAAAGCATGCTTTGAAATCTATCCGGTGGGAATCTGTCCGCCCGACATGTCTGCTGGTTAGTACACTTACCAGCAGACATGTCGGCTCCCACCACCGCCGCGCCGCTGCCGAATGGATTCGGCGCATGCGCGGAAGTGTTTTACTTCCTGGTGCGGTGACGTGGCGGTGACGCGGCGGCGTCAACGTCACCGCCGCGTCACCACTACGTCACCGCGCCGTCCGGCGGCGGGGAATTTGATCCGATGGTGTGTACACGCCATCGGATCAAACTCCCGATCGGACATATCCGATGGAAATGGTCCGCGGACCGTTTTCATCGGATATATCCGATCGTCTGTACGCCGCCTTAAAGGTGGTGGCAAAGTACCTGGTGCCTTAATGCTAATGTGATCCGGCGTTGGGGCCTTTCTGTCAGTGATGTTTAATGGTCTTTCCCTTTAGGCTGGGTTCACACCATCGCCGGATCCATGGCACAGCAGAGGTTCAATGTGTGCTGGTTCATCGTTACAGGTCCGATTTCAACCCAAATTTTGGGCTGAATTCGGATGTGAAACGGACCAAAAAATCGAGTTTTTATTTGTTTAAAAAAACTGACGTTGACAGAAGCAGATGAAAACGGATAAAAAAAAGATGTTTATCCGTTGTCATCCATTTTTCCATAGAAATGCATTGATGTCTGTTTCTTCATCCATCAACGGATGGATGAAAAACGGATGAACAGTCCGTGTGTGTGAAAGGGGCCTAATGCTGCATACACGCGATTGAAAATTCCTGAACTGAAATTTGACTCAAACTTGTTGCATACACATGGTCACACAAATGTTGTCTGAAATTCCGATTGTCAAAAACGCGGTGATGTACAACACTACAACAAGCCGAGAAAAATTAAGTTTCAACGATCCCGTCTGAAAATTTGAGAACCAACTCTTAGGCCTCGTACACACGATCGGACATATCCGATGAAAACGGTCCGCGGACCATTTCCATCGGATATGTCCGATCGGGAGTTTGATCCGATGGCGTGTACACACCATCGGATCAAATTCCCCGCCGCCGGACGGCGCGGTGACGTTGACACCGCCACGTCACCGCCACGTCACCGCACCAGGAAGTTAAACACTTCCGCGCATGCGCCGAATCCATTCGGCGGCGGCGCGGCGGCGGCGGTGGGGGACGACATGTCTGCTGGTAAGTGTACTAACCAGCAGACATGTCGGGCGGACAGATTCCACCGGATGGATTTCAAAGCATGCTTTGAAATCTGTCGGGTGGAGAAATCTGTCCGCTAGCCCATACACACGAGCGGAGATGTCTGCTGAAACGGTCCATCGGACCGTTTTCAGCGGACATATCCCCTCGTGTGTACGAGGCCTAAAAGTAGCCGTCAGAAAATGTCCGATGGAGCCTACACATGGTCATAATTTCCGACCAAAAGTTCATATAGAACTTTTCTTGTCGGAAATTCTGATCATGTGTATGTGGCATAAGAGTAAATGATGCACAGCCACAGGGCTGCAAAGTAATGAGTGATCTCTGTTGTGCGGTATGTATGTAGTAAGGGATTTTTTGCTGTCCTCGCACCGCTTCTGAAAGGCAACAGGTCCCAATCCACACAGTTGGCGGTTCCAAGCGCTCTGACTCTAACAATTACCACTAGGGCTGAAACAACTAATCGATTAATCGACAACTAATCGATTATGAAATTAACCGATTACAATTTTCATAATCGATCGGCCAGTAACATAATGGGGTTAAAAAAACTAAAATTAGCCCTTTATACTACAAAAAATCTAATCGCTACTGTAAATATTACTTTCACTGTCCCCCCCAATGAACCGCTTAAGCCCTGTACACACGAACGGTCCGACGGACCGTTTTCATCGGTTCACTGATGAAGCTGACTGATGTGCCTACACACCATCGGTTCATGAACCGATCGTGTCAGAATGCGGTGACGTAAAACATGACGACGTGATGAAAAAAATGAAGTTGAATGCTTCCAAGCATGCGTCAACTTGATTCTGAGCATGCTTGGATTTTTAACCGATGCTCGTGCGTACTAACGATCGGGTTTGACCTAACGGTTAGCCGTTTTAAAGCAAGCCATCTGTTTTTGGACCAAAGGATAACGGACCGATGGGGCCTACACACGATCGGTTTGGACCGATGAAAACAGACTTCAGTCCGTTTTCATCGGTTTGAACCGATCGTGTGTACGCGGCTTCACAGTAGCGATTGTTTGCTCTTTTTGTACTTTTTTTTTCTCAGGCCGGGTTCACACCTCTGTTTTTTGGTGCTTTTTGCAGAAACACACTGCAGTTCATTTACATGTTACCTATGGGACACGTTCACATCCATGATTTTTTTCACCTGCTGCATTTTTGGAAAGGCAAGGACTTTTTAATGCAAAACGGTGCTATTTTGTTTTTTTGGGTTCAATATACTTCAATGGAGAAGCTGCAAAAAAGCATGCAATGTGTTTTTGCAGCAATTAGTGTTTTGTAATCTGCACAACAACAAATTGGATTTTTATTTTTATTTTTTAAGGCTATTATCCGATTAATCGATTAACTGCTTGCCGACCAGCCGACGCAGTTATACGGCGGCAGGTCGGCTCTCCTGGGCGAGAGCCCGTAGCTCTACGTCGGGACCTTCGACGGCCACTAGGGGGTGCGTGCGCGCCGCCGGCGGCCCACGCGCGCGCCCCCGAGTCCTGTGCGCGTTCCCGGGGGCACGATTGCCGCCGGGCACACGCGATCGCTCGTTGCAGAGCGGGGAACGGGAGCTATGTGTGTAAACACATAGCTCTCGTTCCTGTCAGCGGGGGAAATGCTGATCTTCTGATCATACAATGTATGAACAGAAGATTAGTGATTTCCCCTAGTGAGTCCACCCCCCCATACAGTTAGAACACACCCAGGAACACACGTAACCTCTTCCCCGCCCCCTAGTGCTAACCCCTTCACTGCCAATGGCATTTTTATAGTAATCCAATGCATTTGTATAGCATTGATCGCTAAAAAAATGCCAATGGTCCCAAAAGTGTGTCAAAAGTGTCCGCCATAAGGTCGCAGTACTGAAAAAAAATGCTGATCGCCACCATTACTAGTAAGAAATAAATAAATAATAAAAAATGCCATAAACTACCCCTTATTTTGTAAACGCTATAACTTTTGCGCAAACCAATCAATAAACGCTAATTGCGATTTATTTATTTTTTTAACGAAAAATATGTAGAAGAATATGTATCGGCCTAAACTGAGTAAAACATTTTTTTTTACATATTTTTGGAGGATATTTATTACAGAAAAATAAAAAATATTGATTTTTTTTCAAAATAGT
The DNA here is from genome assembly GCA_029574335.1 of Rana kukunoris. NCBI lineage: Eukaryota > Metazoa > Chordata > Amphibia > Anura > Ranidae > Rana > Rana kukunoris. Next base: position 159,557,731 of record CM056057.1, read on the forward strand.
CACTCTATTTTTGTTTATAGCGCAAAAAATAAAAACCGCAGAGATGATCAAATACCACCAAAAAAAAGCTCTATTTGTGGGAAAAAAAGGACGCCAATTTTTGTTTGGGAGCCACGTCGCACGACCTCGCAATTGTCCGTTAAAGCGACGCAGTGCCGAATCACAAAAAGTGCTCTGGTCGTTGGGCAGCAATATGGTCCGGGGGTTAAGTGGTTAATCGAAACAATAATCGGCCAACTAATCGATTATGCAAATAATCGTTAGTTGCAGCCCTAATTACCACTAACCTAACATTTAACCTTAACCCTAACATGCAACTTTGGACACATAAAGGTTCATGCATTACTGTGATGCAACTTTGATGCTACTTGAGTGCCAGCAAGTGTAAAGTCTCACTACATCGGGTGTGCCCAACCCGTGGCCTAGGGGCCACGTGTGGCCCGCGGAGCCCTCTAGTATGGCCCACAACCTCCTCCTCTGGGATGGAATAGAATAAAATACTGTTATTAATGGTAAGTTTTTATTACTAAAATCACATTGTATATATGGGCATATCTGTTCTGCAGTGGTTACTGGGCTGCTTTCAAACTGATCCACAGGTACAGAGTAGTGCACCTGAGGGTTACCTGCACTGAGCCATAGACTTCTATTACCTGCGAGTTTGGTGTGCCTAGAGTAGAGTGGGCTTTATAGTAGGGTTGCAACTAACGATTATTTTCATAATCGATTAGTTGGCCGATTATTGTTTTGATTAATCGGATAATAGCCTGAAAAAAGAAAATAGTATTTAAAAAAATTGTTGGGCCAATTTGTTGTTGGGCAGACTACGGGGTTAATGACCTGTGTTACTCTGGAAAGGACCACTGGCTCGGACTGCATTCTGAGGTTGTGAGTTCATCCTTGGCCGGTGATGTAAAATTCCATCAGACCTATGAAAAAATCGGACTCGCGTCACTTCCGGTGCTCGTACGTCAGAGCACAGCTGATCGCGGGTCCACGGCTCATGCGCCGCGCATGCGCAGACGCCTTTTTCGTCTATGAAAATCCTCGGGTGGGTGGGCGGAGGCGGAGCTGGATTCTCAATTACATCACCGCCAGCAGCGCCTCCAGCCCCGTCCCTAAAGCACAGGCTTATTGAAGTCCGAGAAAAACATAGACTCGGGCGGGCGGAGGCGGAGCAACATTCTGAATGACATTATCTCCAGCACCGCCTCCAGCCCTGTCCCTAAGCACAGGCTTATTGAAGTCCATGAAAAACATAGACTCGGGTGGGCGGGTGGAGGCTTTTAAAGCATCAATACCAATGTATAATAACATGTTACACTGTCTTTCGACGTTGCGCGGGTGTGCGCAATATTAAAGACTGTCAAGAAAATGTGTATTTAGGAGGAGAGCTTCTGAATGCCTGACCAACTAACAAATTTGCATTTTATTACTTATTTCAATGGGACAGTTTAAAGTGGAACTTTAGGTTTGATTTAACTTTGAATTGAAACGTTACCCAAAAAGTAAAGTTCCGCTCTTCTGTATTTAAATTTTTTTTTAGGCTCCATGTACACGGGACCATCCTCCCAGCTGTAGGGATCACCCCACCCACCATCCTCCCAGCTGTAGGGATCACCCCCCCACCATCCTCCCAGCTGTAGGGAACACCCTCCCCCACCATCCTCCCAGCTGTAGGGATCATCCCCCCACCATCCTCACAGCTGTAGGGCACCCCCCCCCCACCATCCTCCCAGCTGTAGGGATCACCCCCCACCATCCTCCCAGTTGTAGGGCACACCCCCCCCCCACCATCCTCCCAGCTGTAGGGAACACCCCACCCCACCATCCTCCCAGCTGTAGGGAATCTACCCCTACCATCCTCCCAACTGTAGGGATCACACCCTACCACCACCATCCTCCCAACTGTAGGCATCAAGCCCCCACTACCACCACCAACATCCTCCCAGCTGTAGGGATCACCCCCCCACCACCATCCTCCCAACTGTAGGGATCATCCCCCACCACCACCATCCTCCCAGCTGTAGGGAGCACCCCACCACCACCATCCTCCCAGCTGTAGCAATCACCCCCCCCCAGGGATCACCCCCCACCATCCTCCCAGCTGTAGGGATCACCCGCCCACCACCACCATCCTCCCCAGGTGTAGAAATCACCCCTCCCCAGGGATCACCCCCCACCACCACCACCATCCTCTCAGCTGTACGGATCACCCGCCCACCACCACCATCCTCCCAGCTGTTGGGAGCATCCCTCCCTCTTGGGGGAGCAATTGCAGCTTCACTGTGCTTGTCATACCCAGCCAGTGTGCCCGCCATATGCAGCCAGTGTGCTCGTCATACCCAGTCAGTGTGCCCGCTATATGCAGTCATTGTGCCCGCCATACGCAGCCATTGTGCCCGCCATACGCAGCCATTGTGCCCGCCATACGCAGCCATTGTGCCCGCCATACGCAGCCATTGTGCCCGTCATACGCAGCCATTGTGCCCGTCATACGCAGCCATTGTGCCCGTCATACGCAGCCATTGTGCCCGTCATACGCAGCCATTGTGCCCGTCATACGCAGCCACTTGTGCCCGTCGTACGCAGTCAGTGTGCCCACTATTTGCAGCCACTTGTGCCCGTCATACACAGCCACTTCTGCCCATTAAATTAAAGGGGACACCTTTCTCTGCCCCGGAGGACGGGGACACCCTTCTCTCCCCCGGAGGACGGGGACACCCTTCTCTCCCCAGAGGACAAGGACATGGGGTACGAGGGATAGAGGCGCATGGGGGACAGGAGCATCATGGGGGGGATAGAGGAGCAGGAGAGGAACAGAGAAGCGGGGGGGGGGCAGAGAAGCATGAGGGTACAGAGGAGCATGGGGGGATAGAGAAGCATGTGGGGGAACAGAGAAGCAGGGGGAGGACCAGAGGAGCAGGGAGGGGGACAGAGGAGCATGGAGGAGGCCGGCCGCCATGGGAGAGACCTGTCAAAGTGAAGTCCAGGGCAATATTTTTGTCAGAGTCCAGCCCTGGTGTCCCCATCCTCCGAGGGAAAGAATGGTGTCCCTGTTCTCTGGGGGAGAGAAGGGTATCCCTGTCCTCCATTCTCCAGGGGAGAGAATGGTGTCCCCGTCCTCTGGTAGAGAGAATAATGTCCCCGTCCTCAGGGAAGAAGGGTGACACCCTCTCCTCCTCCAAGCACCCAAGGACCAGCTCTTCCAATTTTGGTCAACACTGGGGCCCATCTCCTTCTTCAAACAGCCTTGGGCTCACTCCTTCTCTGCCAACCACCCAGGTTCGCTCTTCTTCTTCCCCAGCCACCCTGGGACACTCTTCTTCTTCCCCAGCCACCCAGGGACCCTCTTCTTCTTCCCCAGCCACCCTCTTCTCCTCCTCCAAAGACCCAGGTGCCCTCTCCTTCTCCCACAGACACCCAGGGGCCCTCTCCTCCTCCAAACACCCAGGTGCCGTCTCCTTTTCCCACGTCCACCCAGGGACCCTCTCCTTCTCCCTAAGCCACCAGTGACCCCCAAATGGGGTCATACATGCGCTCTGCCCTCCCGTGACCTGGTACCCACCGTCCTGGGATGCCATGATGATGGTGTACAAGTCTCCAGTGTGAGGGCTATAGGTAAACTCGCACTCGGCTTCTTTGGCCCGATTGGAGGAAAAGCAGCGGAGGCGATCCAGACCCCAGCACTTGACAAAGATCAAAGACCAGTGGCCCCTGCATGGTTACATGGTGGGCCCACAATGCATGGACACTGCCCCCGTCACCTCTTTCGCCCTCCCTATTCATGTGCCCGGCTCCTTTCAGGACACATGAAATACTAAAGTTCCTCCTTGCCAATCAGCAGGCAGGTCAGTAAAACCTGTCTCCCGATAGGCCAAAGCTTTAATCCTATTGGATGCCTAACGCTTTTGCGGAAAAGGAGACATGGGGGAGGAAGCCTGAGGAGGCAAGCGGACACAGGAGCCACAGCCGCCGATACAGAAGAGTGGGAGGAAGTGCCGTCATTCGATAAGTGTCGCCACACCCGGTTCCCCCCCCAGGGGGAGGTTTGTTTGGGATTAGTGAAGTGACAGCCGGGGGATGCGTCTGACTGCATTTGATGGGCAGAAGTGGCTGTGTATGACGGGCACAAGTGGCTGCAAATAGTGGGCACAAGTGGCTGCAAATAGTGGGCACAAGTGGCTGCGTATGACGGGCACAAGTGGCTGCGTATGACGGGCACAAGTGGCTGCGTATGACGGGCACAAGTGGCTGCGTATGACGGGCACAAGTGGCTGCATATGACGGGCACAATGGCTGCATATGATGGGCACAAGTGGCTGCATATGATGGGCAGGTGCCTGACTGCATTTAATGGGCAGAAGTGGCTGTGTATGATGGGCATAAGTGGCTGCAAATAGTGGGCACACTGACTGCGTATGACGGGCACAATGGCTGCATATGACGGGCACAATGGCTGCATATGACGGGCACAAGTGGCTGCATATGACGGGCACAATGACTGCGTATGGCGGGCACACTGGCTGGGTATGACAGGCAAAATTGCTGCATACGATGGGCACACTGGCTGCATATGGCGGGCACACTGGCTGGGTATGACGGGCACAGTGAGGCTGCAATTGCTCCCCCAAAACTGAGGTATGCTCCCTGCAGCTGGGAGGATGGTGGTGGTGGGCGGGTGATCCGTACAGCTGGGAGGATGGTGGTGGTGGGCGGGTGATCCGTACAGCTGGGAGGATGGTGATGGTGGTGGGGGCTTGATCCCTACAGCTGGGAGGATGGTGGTGGTGGGGGGGGTTGATCCCTACAGCTGGGAGGATGGTGGTGGTGGGCGGGTGATCCCTACAGCTGGGAGGATGGTGGTGGTGGTGGTAGGGGCTTGATCCCTACAGCTGGGAGGATGGTGGTGTGGGGGGTGATCCCTACAGTTGGGAGGATGGTGGTGGTAGGGGGGGATGATCCCTTCAGCTGGGAGGATAGTGGTGGTGGGGGCTTGATCCCTACAGCTGGGAGAATGGTGGGGGGTGATCCCTACAGTTGGGAGGATGGTGGGGGGTGATCCCTACAGCTGGGAGGAGGGTGGTGGTGGTGGGGGGGGGCTTGATCCCTACAGTTGGGAGGAGGATGGTGGTGGTGGGGGGTGATCCCTACAATTGAGAGGATGGTGGGGGGCGGGGGGATGCCTACAGCTGGGAGGATGGTGGGGGGGTGATCCCTACAGCTGGGAGGATGGTGGTGGGGGGTGACCCCCTACAGCTGGGAGGATGGTGGTGGTGGGGGGTGATCCCTACAGCTGGGAGGATGGTGGTGGTGGTGGGGGGGGCTTGATCCCTACAGTTGGGAGGAGGATGGTGGTGGTGGGGGGTGATCCCTACAATTGGGAGGATGGTGGGGGGCGGGGGGATGCCTACAGCTGGGAGGATGGTGGTGGTGGTGGGGGGGGCTTGATCCCTACAGTTGGGAGGAGGATGGTGGTGGTGGGGGGTGATCCCTACAATTGGGAGGATGGTGGGGGGCGGGGGGATGCCTACAGCTGGGAGGATGGTGGGGGGGTGATCCCTACAGCTGGGAGGATGGTGGTGGGGGGTGACCCCCTACAGCTGGGAGGATGGTGGTAGTGGGGGGTGATCCCTACAGTTGGGAGGATGGTGGAGGGGTGTTCCCTACAGCTGGGAGGATGGTGGAGGGGTGTTCCCTACAGCTGGGAGGATGGTGGAGGGGTGTTCCCTACAGCTGGGAGGATGGTGGGGGAGTGGTGATCCCTACAGCTGGGAGGATGGTGGGGGGGGTGTGCCCTACAGCTGGGAGGATGGTGAGGGGGGGTTGATCCCTACAGTTGGGAGGATGGTGGTGGTGGGGGTTGACCCCTACAGCTGGGAAGATGGTGGGGGGTGATCCCTACAGCTGGGAGGATGGTGGGTGGTGGGGGGATGATCCCTACAGCTGGGAGGATGGTGGGGGATGATCCCTACAGCTGGGAGGATGGTCCCGTGTACATGGAGCCTAAAAAAAATTTAAAATACAGAAGAGCGGAACTTTACTTTTTGGGTAACGTTTCAATTCAAAGTTAAATCAAGTTCCACTTTGAATGAATGAATGAATGAAAACTTATATAGCGCAGCACATGCGAACTGAATCGCCTCTGGGCGCTTGTTGTTCCTGTCTCCTTTGATATCAAAAGAGATGAGTCTTGATCTTTTTCCTGAATGCTAAGTGGTTCTCCTCCAACCGAATGTTGGTTGGTAAAGCGTTCCATAGTCTGGGACCTTGGACCGCGAATCTTCTTTCTCCCTTGGACTTGTATCTGGCTTTCGGTATCTGTAGCAGATTTTGGTTGGTGGATCGCAGAACGCGATTGGAATTGTGAACTTTTATTTTTTCGCATAGATAATAGGGAGCATTCCCATGGATACATCTATGCGTTAGACAGAGTGCTTTAAAAGTAATTCTGTCTTTTATTGGTAACCAGTGAAGGGTTTTCAGTGAAGATCAGATTGATTCCCAGGGTTTTTTCCCAATCACTAGTCTAGCGGCCGTATTTTGAACGACTTGAAGACGAGCGATTTGGTACTTGGGGAGTCCGAGGTAAAGGGCATTTGCATAGTCCAATCGTGAGTTTACAATTGCTTCCACCACAAACGATATATCTTCTTTGGGAATGAAAGGGGTAAGTCTGCGTAGTAGGCGCAGCAGATGATGTGATCCGCTTACTACTGACCCTATTTGTGCGTCCATTGTCATGTAGGCGTCGAAGATGACCCCAAGACTTCTGACTTTGGCGCTGGGGGTGATGATTTTGCCCAGAATGGGCGGGGGTGTCCATGTTGTTGCAGGTTGATTCATACGCTTGGCGTGAAACAGGAGAAGTTCTGTTTTCGCTCCATTGAGTTTGAGATAACTCTTTGTCATCCAGTCTTCTATCAAAGAGAGACATGTCTCTAGATTGAGGTGGTGATCCTTTTTCTTGCAAATGCGGAAATACAGTTGCGTGTCGTCTGCATATGAATGATAAAGCAGTTTTTGGCTGCTAATGATTTCAAAAAGAGGACGAAGATAGATGTTGAATAACACCGGCGACAGAGGGGATCCTTGAGGGACTCCGCACGTTAATGTGCGTTTTTCGGAAGTGAAAGGTCCTAACTTCACTATTTGCGATCGGTTTTCCAAAAAAGAGGAGAACCAAGGTAAATCGCCTTCTGCGACTTTGGCTACTTCAGCTAGCCGAGTCAGTAAAAGCTTGTGGTCTACAGTATCGAAGGCTGCGCTTAGGTCCAACAGAACCAGAAGACAAGATTCTCCTTCGTCTGAGGCCTCGAGAGCGTCGTCCCATATTTTGAGCAATGCGGTTTCCGTCCCGTGTCCGGGCCGGAATCCCGATTGGAATGGATCAAGTAGGTTGTGGGTATCTAGATGCTGTTGCAGCTGTTGTACCACTACTTTTTCCATTACTTTTGAGAGTACATTAAGGCCTGTTATGGGACGGCGGTGGAGTGGGTCCTTGGGGTCTAGGGTGGGTTTCTTCAGGATGGGTCGAACTATGCCCTCTTTCAACTGGGAGGGTACTGTGCCCTCCCTGAAAGATTGGTTGATGAGCTGCGTGATAGGGGGCGCCAGGATGTCGGCGCATTCCTTCAGCAGTTTGGTGGGGATGATGTCATTCGGAGCAGTGCTGTTACGCAGAGTACCGATGATATTTTCAGTGGCATGGATAGAGATGGATTCCAGCGTGAATTCACCAGGTTGTGGTGAATTACTGCAGGTGTTGTGTAAATAATTACAGGGGGGGCTACGGGGGGAATTGTTTTGCTGAATGCTTTGCCGGATTCCCTCGATTGTATTAATGAAGTAATCTGACAATTCATTGCAAAATTCTTGTGAATCCGAATTGGGGGCTTCAAGACAGCCTGGATTCATGGTCTGAGTGACCAGCTTGAAGAGTTTGCTGGGGCGGTTAAGGGCGCTGCTAATAGCCTCAGAAAAATAGTTTTTCTTGGCTTTGAAAATTTCTTTGTGATATTTGCTAGTTATTGCTTTGTAGGCGAAGAGGTTTTCATCTGAAGAGTTTCTTTTCCAGGCGGCTTCCGCCCGTCTGCGCTCTTGCTTCAGCAACGCCATTTGGTTGTTGAACCAGCTGGAGTTATTTTTCCGGATGTGGGTTTTACGTTTCGGCGCTATTAAGTCAGCTGACTGTAATAGGGCTGTGTTTATGGCCTTCAGTGTTTTTTCAGCCGTTTGATGCGGCTGAATTGTTTTTATTTTTTCCCTTAACGTGGCTTTGAAGAGTTCCGTGTGGAGCTTATTCTGACATCTGGTCCAGTGTGTTGTCACTGGATTTGATGTTTTTGATAAGGGGGGGAAATCGGAAATAATGAATTTAATTGCATGGTGATCTGTCCATGGCAACGGTTCATTATCCAAGATTTTCATTTCCAGATTTTGTCTGAAAATGAGATCGAGTGTGTGACCTGAAGCATGTGTGGGCCCACATACTAGTTGTTGTAGCCCTAATCCTTCCAGGTGGTCGATGCAGGCGTAGGCAACGGGGTTTTGCGGGGAGTTGGCCCAGAGGTTGAAGTCCCCGAGCAGCAAGAGGTGTTTGCTGTTGAGGGTATAGGTGGAGATGAAGTCCGTCAATGATGGGAGAAGCTGCGATTTTGGGCCGGGTGGCCTATAGCAGAGTAGAATCTGGACGGTCTCCTGGGAGTTTGGTTGAAGTTGCAGAGTAAGGGTTTCCATGAATGGAAGAGTTTTTTGAAGGACTGGTTTGGTGATTGCAAGGTGAATCTTGCAAATCACTGCCAGGCCTCCTCCTCTTTGTCCTATTCTGTTTTCCGTTATGATACGGTAGTTTTCTGGCACCAGTTCTCCTAGAATGGTGTTACAGTCGGCTGTGAGCCAGCTCTCTGTAATGAAAAGGCAATCTAGATCGTGTTGTAGAATGAAATCATGGATTTCAAGTCGGTGTTTTACTGCCGATCGCGTGTTGATCAAAGCACATGAAATGTGCTTAGGCTGGGGTAAACGGCTGAAATTTTTGAGATTCGATCGTCGCTCGAGTCTCAATATTCGCTCAGTTCTTAGTTATTCTTTGGTGCTGGCTGGCAGTATAGCGGCGAATCGCCTCAGATCCCAAATGGTTTCTGCAGAATATTGACGATTCGCCATGGTCGCCAATCACCAAGGTGGGTGGGGGGGAGGTGGGATTCCTGGGCGATGGAGAGAGGAGTTTAAGTTAATCCTCTCTCCTGGCTTGGTCCAGAGGAAGGCAAAAAAAATCCCTGGCCGTGCTGTGCCAATATGCTACGGTAGGGGCAAAAAAATCCTTCCTGACCCCTTTGAGAGGCGATCGGGTGAACCCTGGATCAAGTTCTGTTTTGTTGAGGCGAGAGTGGGGATGATAGTTGGGTAGTTGGGTGTAGCAGAATGGCTGCCGATCAGATCCCAGGTTCCAGCCTAAGTGCTGCTAATTGGATGGATCGGGGGTGCCTGGGGGTGCTGGATCCATACCTAGGAGGAGAAGGTATTCCTCTGTGGTAAGTAGTTTTTTTTTTGGCCTATTAGGGGTTAGTAGCCGTGTGTGGAAGCGGCGCGGCGTTAGGCCGCAAGTGAAGCTGCAGTCTTTCCTAGACCACGGCGCCCGCGATTCCTCACAGGCTGGCGCGGGTGTCCCATTGAAATGAGTAATAAAATGCAAATTTGTTTGTTGGTCAGGTATTAAGAAGCTCTCCTCCTAAATACACATTTTCTTGACAGTCTTTAATATTGTGCACACCCGCGCAACGTCGAAAAACAAAGTAACATGTTATTATACATTGGTATTGATGCTTTAAAAGCCTCCACCCGCCCACCCGAGTCTATGTTTTTCTCGGACCTCAATAAGCCTGTGCTTTAGGGACGGGGCTGGAGGCGGTGCTGGCGGGGATGTAATTAAGAATCCAGCTACGCCTCCGCCCGCCCACCCGAGTCGAGGATTTTCATAGACGAAAAAGGCGTCTGCGCATACGCGGCGCATGTGCCGCGGGTCCGATTTTTTCATAGGTCCGATGGAATTTTACATCACCGGCAGTGGGAGCTAGAGGGGTTTCTGGCAGATGGAATCTTCCCCAGCAGCCAATTAGAGAGGGTTTTCTCTCGCTGGGCATGCTAGGATGGGTATATCTGGGATGTAGGTCAGGTGTTCGGGGGCGTTTTGCGGTGTGGGGTCCCGGAGTCGGGGTGCGGCACCCACCTTCAGGGTGTGCTCATCCAGGGACCCTGTCGGCGTGGCCTACCTGGCCGGGCTTCAGGCCTTATCGAGTCTCAACCGGAGACAAAACTGAGGGGACCCCAGTGGCTCACTGGGTTCCCGTTGCCGTGGAGAAGATCCGGCGTCTGGGCAATGGACAGGTTTGCTTTGCTGTCACCCGGAGATCTTTTCCAAGGAGAAAGTTACTGGGAGGATTCGCTCTGTTCAGACGTTCAGAATCTTTTACATTTTATTGGCCTGTGGCAGAGGCTGAGGGTCGAGTCAGCGAAACTCGTTCCTTCCAGCTAGAATTTAAGACGTGTGGGCTCCGTGTTCTTTTTCAAGAGTTAATCTCTGCTACACCTATATCCAGGCCTGACATCTAGAGTTCTTTCCTTCTCATCAACCTGTTCTTCCTTCATCGAGTTGATGTTCGGCAATGTTGGCCTGGAATTAAAGCATTGAGGAAACCTTTATTCACTGTGTGGACAGTCAATCATTATCTGGTATTTCTGGTGCATCCCTAAACAAAAGTGAGAGTGACTTAATTTGCCGATCCCATCATCAAACCAGCGGCTTCTTCGGTGGTGAGCGCTACACGTATAAAGGGCTATTTCTTTTTTTTTAACCCTACCATGTTACTGGCCGATTAATCGATTAGTTGTTTCGGCTAGGGTTGTCCCGATACCACTTTTTTAGGACCGAGTACAAGTACCGATACTTTTTTTCAAGTAGTCGCCGATACCGAATACCGATACTTTTTTTAAATGTTTCCCCAAATGCAGCCATGTCCCTCCAGTCATGTCCCTCCAGCCATGTCCCTCACATATGCAGCCATGTCCCTACAGCCATGTCCCTCACATATGCAGCCATGCCCCTCACATATGCAGCCATGTCCCTCACATATGCAGCCATGTCCCTCACATATGCAGCCATGTCCCTCACATATGCAGCCATGTCCCTCACATATGCAGCCATGTCCCCCACATATGCAGCCATGTCCCTCCAGCCATGTCCCCCACATATGCAGCCATGTCCCTCACATATGCAGCCAGTCAGTGTGTCGGTAGTCGGGTCACACACCTGCAGATCCGGATGGGGGAAGGGTGGTCTCCGGTGTCCTGGATTAGTCTGTCAGGTGGGAGGAGTTCTGGAAAGGCCCTGCTGTCGCATCCTCTGGGGTGGAACCCGCACCATCACCGTTCTCTCCTGTCGACCCCTCGCGCACTCTGCGGTCTCCTCACCTCTCCAGCGGCGACACCTGACATGACGGAGAAACAGCCGCGCGCTCCCGCACATGGCTGGCCTCGTGCAAAGCCGAAGGGACATAATGGACGAGGGGGGCGTGACTACAAAAGGAGGAGGCGGACACCTATACGGACCCCACCGGTACCGTTCTCCGGTCGGCCCCTCGCGCACTCTCCGGCGACACCTGACAACACGGTGGAACAGCCTCCCGCTCATGACCGGCCTCGCGCAATACATCTCGGGCACTCCCCATTGGAAGGAGGAGACACAAGCTCAAGAGGGGAAGAGAGTTTCCCGATCAGTTCCCAGAATGGCAGACCTTCCCCCATGACTGCAGTCGCATCGCGCGCGTCACAGGACTCAGCCTCGTCTTCTCGGCGCAGGGTATCGGAAATCCAAGCTCTAGAGGCTCAAGAACCGTATATCACCTTTTTCCTGGACAGGGTGGTTTTGCAACTCATTCACCAGTTCATTCCAAAAGTGCCTTCTGCTTTCCATCTCAATCAAGAGTGAAAAATACCATGCATACCTATACAAACATAAACATGTATCTTTATGTGACCGTGTATCTTTAAGCGATCCTGTCACCTTATGCAATAACATGTTCTTATGTGATCAAAAAATAAACATGTTTTGTGATTTTTTTTAATTTTTTTTACACAAACATGCATTTTATACACACATGACCACGTATCTTTAGGCAAACATGTGAACTGGTAAAAACAGTTATCTTCAACCGTGTGTTTTAGCAGAACTGTGCTATCCAGCAACTGTGCAATTCATCATCTGTGCATATCAGAATCTGTGCGTATAAGCAACTGTGTGATTTTAAGTAGGTGATACCATCTGTGGGATCTGAACCCATGGCCTCAGTTTTTCAAGACTTTCTTTAGCAACTGTGCGATTTAGCAAGTTTGTAGGCAAGCACCTGCTCAACTGCAGTTGGTCCTATACTTTAGACCTGTACCAAGCACATATGCACTACGCTTATGCTTTTCAAACATGTATTATAAATAAAAAACATGCATTTAAGTAATAAAACTGCAAGCATGTGTATTATGCTGTTCCTGCCCACAAGCAGATAATGACTCTTTTAAAGTGAACTGCTAATCATCCAGGGGGGTATCTACTACTTACAGCTGTACATGCCCCATGGATAGGCAGAAAATATGCAGCATGTAATCATGGCTTGACTGTACCCATTCCCAAGCCAGTACTCACACACTCATGGCACACTGTTCTGTCTCCAAGGCCTATCTGACCTGTCAGCACATGGTAATGGCTGTCCTTCTCCTTCCTGCCTACAATAAACAATAGGCTAGACCTTGAGTAAACCTGCACCTTCTATTGGCTGGGGAAAATACAGCAGCCTGAACAAGAGTACAAGCATGAAAGAACAGCACACTGCTCCCAATGGCCACCGGGAAACAGACCGTCAGATCGCTCTCTTTTAACCACTTTCCCACCGCGCTATAGCAAAAATACTGCTACAGCGCGGCGGGGTTATCTTGACACGACGTCCCTGGGACGTCGTCCTTCACTTCCACGATTGCGCGTCCCCTGGGACGCGCCCACGGAAGTGTCCATGCTCGCCGGGTCTAGAAGACCCGGTGCATCACGGTAAATTGCCGCTGATAGCGGCCGTTTACCACGTGATCTCGCCGTCAAATGACGGCGCGATCACTTGTAAACAAACCGGCTTCATTTGATGACGCCGGTTCCTCCCTCTCCTGCGTCTCCTCTCTGTACCGTTCCGTACAGTGTGCGAGGAGAGGGGGGGGGGAGCGGGGTGTCAGCAGCTGAGCTGTGGCTGGATCTGTGACAAATGCAGTCACAGATCCAGCCAGCCCTCAATCCATCCCAGCTCTGCAATCCCCCAGTACCCTGCAATACACCAGTACCCTGCAATCCCCCAGTACTATGCAATACCCCAGTACTCTGCAGTACCCCAATACTCTGCAGTACCCCAGTACCCTGCAGTACCCCAATACTCTGCAGTACCCCAGTACCCTGCAATACCCCAATACTCTGCAGTACCCCAGTACCCTGCAATACCCCAATACTCTGCAGTACCCCAATACTCTGCAGTACCCCAATACTGTGCAATACCCTGCGCAATACTCTGCAATACCCTGCAGTACCCCAATACACTGCGCAATACTCTGCAGTACCCCAATGCTCTGCAGTACCCCAATACCCTGCACGATACTCTGCAATACCCCAATACCCTGCACGCTACTCTGCAATACCCAAATATTCTGCAATACCCATTTTTTTTAAAGCACCCCTGTCCCCGTGTGCTCGCATGCAGAAGCGAACGCATACGTAAGTCTCGCCCACATATGAAAACGGTGTTCAAGCTACACATGTGAGGTATCTCTGCGAACGTTAGAGCGAGAGCAATCATTTTGGCCCTAGACCTCCTCTGTAACTAAAAACATGTAACCAATAAAAGTAATTAAAGCGTCGCCTATGGGGATTTTTAAGTAGCGAAGTTTGGCGCCATTCCATCATTGTGCGCAATTTTGAAGGGTGACATGTTGGGTATCTATTTACTCGGCGTAACTTCATCTTTCATATTATGAAAAAAAATTGGGCTAACTTTACTGTTTTTTTTGTTTTTTTTAGCACAAAACTGTTTTTTTTTTTTTAAAAACACACGTTTAAAAAATTTCTATGAAAATACCATGCGAGATAAAAAGTTGTAACTGCCGCCATTGTATTCTCTAGGGTCTTTGCTAAAAAAGCATATATAATGTTTTGGGGTTCTATGTAATTTTCTAGCAAATAAATGATGATTTTTACATGTAGGAGAGGAATGTCAGAATTTGGTCTGGGTGTTCCAGAACGCCTGGTGGCGCTCCCTGCATGTTGGGCCTCTGTATGTGGCCATGCTGTGTAAAAGTCTCACACATGGGGTATCGCCATACTCGGGAGGAATAGCAGAATGTGTTTTGGGGTGTAATTTGTGGTATGCATATGCTGTGTGTGAGAAATAACCCGCTAATATGACAGAAACAAGATTTTTTTTTTTTTTTTTACAGAATTTTCAGTCGTTTTTCTTTTATAGCGCAAAAAATAAAAAACCCAGAGGTGATCAAATACCACCAAAAGAAAGCTCTATTTGTTTGAAAAAAAGGACAAAAATTTCAAATGGGTACAATGTTGTATGACTGAGTAATTGTCATTCAAATTGTGAGAGCACCGAAAGCTGAAAATTGGTCTGGTTAGGAAGGGGGTTTAAGTGCCCAGTGGTCAAGTGGTTAATAGAGACATTGCAAATAAATGCAGACTCGCCATTCCTCGCTGCAGGGAACTGCTGGAATATCACAGTGACCCAATCTTCACCCATCACGGCGGGATGGTGTAAAGGACGGGGTCCCCTCTGAACATAAATTTCACTGCCTTGGACCTGTAAACCTGTGGTATAGCAATGTGACCAACTGTGCTAGATCCCAGGGCCCAGCTCTCCTAAGAGAAGCGTTACAGGTAAAACCTCGTTCTTCGGTACCAAGGCTCGTGTACCATCCACTTTAGCCTTTGTTTTGGCCCTTTGAATGGATCCGATAGCGTAGCTCCTTGACCCTCTTTCATGCCATCTATGAAACACTTTTCAGCACATCATTAACCGTGACCAACACCTTAGACACTGGTGAAAATACGGAGGTGCTCCCTGTATGAGAGGGGTTATATAGAGAGGCTACTATCTGTCTTGATTATGCCAGTGTCCATCACCTGAAGGTGGGCGTATAACCCATATAGTAATTACTTTAATACTCTGTGTCCCGTGATGTACGATAAAGATATATATATATACACTGCTCAAAAAAAATTAAAGGATCACTTTGAAAACATATCAGATCTCAACAGGCAACAATCTCATGCTGAATATCTATACTGATATGGACTGGGTAATGTGTTAGGAATGAAAGGATGGCACATCATTTGATAGAAATGAAAATTATCCACCTACAGAGGGCAGAATTCAAAGACACCCCGAAAATCAAAGTGAAAAAATTATGCAGCAAGCTAGTCCATTTTGCTGAAATTTCATTGCAACAACTCATAATGGTCCTTAGTAGTTTGTATGGCCCCCAAGTGCTTCTATACATGCCTGACAACATCAAGGCATGCTCCTGAGACGACAGATGGTGTCCTGGGGTATTTCCTTCCAGATCTGGAACAGAGCATCACTAAGCTCCTGAACAGACTGAGGGGCAACCTGGCGGCACTGGATGGACCGAAACAAAATGTCCCAGAGGTGTTCTTTTGGATTTAGGTCAGATGAGCGTGGGGGCCATTCAATGGTATCAATTTCTTCATCCTCCAGGAACTGGCTGCATGCTCTCGCCACATGAGGCCGGGCATTGTCGTACAACAGGAGGAACCCAGGACCCCCTGCAATAGCGTAGGGTCTGACAATGGGTCCAATGATTTCATCCCGATACCTAATGGCAGTCAGGGTGCTATTGTGTAGCCTGTAGAGGTCTGTGCTTCTCCAGACCCTTTCACGTCTGTCACATATGCTCAGGGTGAACTTGCTCTCATCTGTGAAAAGCATGGGGCACCAGTGGTGGACTTGTTAATTCTGGTGTTCAATGGAAAATGCCAATCGAGCTTCACAGTGTCCGGCAGTGAGCACAGAGCACACTAGAGGACGTCGGGCCCTCGGGCCACCCCCATTAAGTCTGTTTCTGATTGTTTGGTCAGAGACTTTCACACCAGTGGCCTGCTGTAGGTCATTTCGTAGGGCTCTGGCAGTGCTCATCCTGTTCCTCCTTGCACAAAGGAGCAGATACCGGTCCTGCTGATGTGTTAAGGACCTTCTACGCCTCTGCCCAGCTCTCCTAGAGTAACTGCCTGTCTCCTGGAATCTCCTCCATGCTCTTGAGAGTGTGCTGGGAGACACAGCAAACCTTCTGGCAATGACACGTATTGATGTGCCATCCTGGAGGAGTTGGACTGCCTGTGCAACCTTTATAGGGTCCAAGTACCAGTAGTGACACTGACCCTAGCCAAATGCAAAACTAGTGAAAAACAGTCAGAAAAGATGAGTAGGGAAAAAATGTCACACACCCCCACCTGAAAAAATATTCCTGTTGCAGGTCGTGCCCATCTAGTGCACCTGTTGTTAATTTCAATTAACAACAAAGCAGCTAAAATTGATTAACAACTCCCTATGTATACACCCCTCCCCCTCTGCTACTTAACCACTTGCTTACTGGGCACATATACCCCCTTCCTGCCCAGGCGAAATTTCAGCTTTCAGCACTGCGTCGCTTTAAATTAAAATTGCGCGGTCGTGTGACGTGTCTTACAAACAAAATTTACGTCCTTTTTTTTCCCCACAAATAGAGCTTTCTTTTGGTGGTATTTGATCACCTCTGCGTTTTTTTTTTTTTGCGCTATAAACAAAAAAGAGCGACAATTTTGAAAAAAACGCACAATATTTTTTACTTTTTGCTATAATAAAAATCCAATTTTTTTTTTTTAATTAATTTTTTTTTTTTCTCAGTTTAGGCCGATATGTATTCTACATATTTTTGGTAAAAAAAAACAATCGCAATAAGTGTATAGTAATTGGTTTGCGCAAAGGTTATAGTGGCTAGGAAAAAGGGATAGAATTCTGACTTTTTTTTTTTTTTTACTAGTAATACGGCGATCTGCGAATTTTGTCAGGACTGCAATATTGCGACGGACACATCGGACACTTTTGACACATTTTTGGGACCATTCACATTTATACAGCGATCAGTGCTATAAAAATGCACTAATTACTGTATAAATGTGACTAGCAGTGAAGGGGTTAACACTAGGGGGTGAGGAAGGGGTTAAATGTGAGTCCTGGGTGTGTTTTAACTGTGTGGGGGGAGGGGGGTGACTGGGGGAGGTGACCAATGCTGTCTCCCTATGTACAAGAGAAACAGCATCTGTCTCCTCTCACTGACAGGACGTGGAGCTCTGTGTTTACACACAGAGCTTCACGTCCCTGCTCTAAAACTGCCGATCAGCGGGTACCTGGCGGACATCGCGACCGCCAGGCACGCGCATCGGCATCTCGGGGAAGCGATGGCGCGCGCCCCCCAGTGGCCGGAGAACACGATGCCGTCAATTGACAGCAGCTTGGATATTCAGATCCACTAAGCTGCCGTCAATTGACGATAAGCGGGGCCTCAAGTGGTTAACTGACCAGATCAATATCCCAGGAGTTCTGATTCAAAAGTGTTCCTTTAATTTTTTTGAGCAGTGTGTGTGAGTGTGTGTGTGTATGTATATATATATATATATATATATATATATATATATATATATAATCTCCAAATAACACACCCAAAACTCATCTCTTTACTCACACACAGCTACAAAGGTAATATAATTCTTGTTGGGCAGTGTATTAGTGCTCAGACGAACACACTTAGACCGAATTTTAATGGTTCAAAGAATGTCAGGCAAAATGGCACGCATGATCATTTCATCAAATCTGGCCCTCTTTAAAAAAAAGTTTGGACACCCCTGCTTTAATGCATTCCTTACATTAAAGTGGATGTAAACCTGATTTTTTTTTATGTCACAATGTACAGTATAAGATTTCCTATCGTCTGTGCCCAGTCTTGCCACACAGAGTTAATCCAGCTCTGAGCAATCCACCTTTTATTGTTCAGTGAAATAAAATGGACTTACAGAGAAAATCTTTAGTCTGATCGGCCCCCTTGCTGTGAGTGACAGGTTATTTACATATCTCATGCACTAGTCTGGAGACGGGCATTTTTTTTAAATTCCCACCCCCACTCATTTTCTGAAGTCATGTGGTTACTTTTCTGGATTTTGACTGGATGTTAGTCATCATAGCATAATTTAGTGTTGTGTTTAGTGCATGTTGACAAGGGGAGTGTAGAGGAGGGCGGGGAGTCTACTGACATCACAACTCCACTCACCGAGCTCCAGACAACAGACCCACCCACAGAATCTGCAGTTTTTCAGTTCTTATAACAGACAGAGGGGAGATATTTGACAGGTAAGGATACATGCAGGAGACATCTATATCCTTATACATCAGAACTATGGCAGTAGTTTAGAAAGGATGAGAATGGCTTTACATCCACTTTAAGACAAGAAATTGTATTTGTATTGGCCCCTCACCCCCATATACTTACCTGAGCCCGATCTCGATCCAGCTCTGTGCCCATCTGCAGAGGTTGTCTCCTAACAGAGACGGCAGCAGGAGCCATTGGATCCTGCTGCTGTCGGACAAATCCTGTGAGCAGAGAGTGGGGGAGGGGGGTTAGCTGTGCTGTTTGTCAATAGAGCGAGCCAACAAGTGCCCCCCCCCATAGGAAGTTGTTTCCTATGGTGGTGAACCGAGAGGAGGAGAAGCCCAGAGCATCAGCAGGGGACCCGAGAATATGCAAATCACAGTAAAATGAGCTTTGAGTATTTATAATAGCCGCCAAACTATGGGCACTGCATTGTAAACTTGTTCCATGGTAATAACAGCGTGTACATGTAACTTGAAAGTGTCGTGCTGATGTTTTATAATGCTTACATAGGAATTAGTCTCATTTTTTTTTCAGAACAAGGATGTGCAAACTGATTAGAGTGGATGTAAACCCACTCTCATCTTTTCTAAACTACTGCCATAGTGCTGATCTATAATGATATAGATGCCTCCTGCATGTATCCTTACCTGTCAAATGTTTCCCCTCTGTCTGTTATAAGAACTGAAAAACTGCAGATTCTGTGGGTGGGGTCGTGATGTCAGTAGACTCTCCACCCACCTTTTCACCCTTACACTAAATTCTGCTATGATCACCAACATCAAGTCAAAATCCAGAAAAGTAACCATGTGACTTCAGAAAATGAGTGGGCGTGGGAATTAAAAAATAATGCCTGCCTCCAGGCTAGTGCATGAGATATGTAAATAACCTGTCACTCACAGCAAGGGGGTGGAACGGACTAAGGTTTATCTCTGTAAGTCCGTTTTATTTCACTGAACAATAAAAGGTGGATTGCTCAGAGCTGAATTAACTCTGCGTGGCAAGACTGGGCACAGATGATAGGAAATCTTATACTCTACATTGTGACATCAAAGAAAACATTTTTTGGGGGGGTTTACATCCACTTTAAGTGTTTATATATCACAATTACATAAACATGTCCGCTATTCCATTAGTATATTTAGGTACACCTATCCTATAGCATATTATAAAATACTGTATATAATGTGTTGTATGCTTTTTATACATTACCTCATATTAGTAGGAGTTTATTTTAGAACATATCTATCTCGTACTTGGTATTTGTGTTCACCAGAAGATGCTATGTTAGTTCTGTATTTCTATGCTGTACGTGTAGAGGATAGTAATATGAAATGGTTAGATTATTTTGGGTTTTTGCTATTGGGTGTATATGTTTGTGACTTGGTGAATGTCATTGGTTGGATGTATAGGGGCTGCATTTAAACCTTAGATCATTATTGCATTTGTCAGAGGGGGTCTAGTCTTGTCTTGCTAGAAGAATACAGATTAGTCTGAGGTCTTCATGCTAGAGCTTTGCAGTGTGTGTGTGTGGGTTCAGTGCTTGTTCTCTTAGTTATAAATAGGATTTAAAGAATAGATGCGGAGATGGCCTGGAGCGTACTGTCACTGGCAGGACTGTGAGCTGACTGTAAGCTTTACTCTGCTCCCTCTCTGTATCTTGTGGAGGTTTGGGTAAATTTATGCATAAATACTTCCTCGATGTGCCCTCTTTCTCTGTCTTCTGCATGCTTCCCTTTGTCCTCTGTCAAAATGCTCCTTATGTATATCATTCTGACCCCTACAACCCATCTTCACACATTGCATCTGAAATGTGTTTTTATATGAATCGTTATCTTGTGATGGAATGCTGATCACTGACCTATCTATGTTCTCTTTCTGCAGACATCTGCCAGTCATATATTTTTGGATACAGCCTGAATGACAGAGTCTACAAATCCATCAGTCCTCCCTCGAGAGGAACTCACAAAGACATGGGACCTCCTCCAGCTCCCAGAACCCTCTTCCTCTTCATCCTCTTGCAGAGGGGAGTTGAGTCTCAGCAGAATACCCAACCCCACTCTATTAAAATAGATGGGGACATCACTTTAGGAGGCTTGTTCCCAGTCCATGCCAAGGGCCCAGCTGGTGTTCCATGTGGAGAAGTAAAAAAAGAAGCTGGGATACATCGAATGGAGGCTATGCTATATGCCCTGGACCAAATTAATGGGGATCCCGAGCTTCTTCCCAACCTGACTCTTGGAGCTCGTATTCTAGACACCTGCTCTCGAGACACCTATGCTCTGGAACAGTCGCTTACCTTTGTTCAAGCCATGATTCAGAAAGACACCTCAGATATTCGCTGTTCCAATGGAGAGCCAGCCATTTTCAGCCGCCCAGAGAGGGTTGTGGGAGTGATTGGTGCTTCAGCAAGCTCAGTCTCCATCATGGTGGCCAACGTGTTGAGACTCTTTGCTGTAAGATCATCTGATTTATATATTTTTTTTCCTACTTAAAAATGAAATAGTATGATAGACAAATATATATCTGGTTTGCTGCCTGCTTTTTCTTCCTTGTGCTGTGTTATGAGTTTTGCTTTTAGCAGCCCCATTAAAGCAGAGCTGCGATAAGCAATGTGTTAAAGCAAACCTTTTTTTTTTTAACATAAAAGTATTTAAGTGACACAAAAATCGAAAAGCAGGTACCTAAGATGAATATTAAGCATTTTGAATAGCAAATCACAGGGGTTGTGGCTGTAAGTATTTGCATATTGAGGTTCCTCTTGGGCAGAGGTATGTACAGGCACTTATATGTCTCTTCCCATACTTTATTAAAGTCCAACAAATCACCTCTGCTTGGAAAAATCCAACACAAGGCCACAATGTTGTCAGGATAAACTCACTACCTCCTTAATTCATTGCAATATTTAAGTTAAGGTTTTTCAAGTTTTAACACTACTGGTGCCCCTCCCTTATGTATGACGAGGAACTTCGTCTGGCTATATACTGCATCAACATTGCTCCTTGCTGCAAAAGATTATTAAAGGCATAGGTGTACCTTTAAAATCTTGCAATTGATTACCTTAAATGCAGTGAGTGAATTTTGAAAACAATATTGCCTCAAGTTTTTTTGAACTTGTACAGATCTGAGGCTTGAGTTTAGCACCTTAGTTTCCATATAGATTTTGTAAAAACTGAAAAGTCTGTCTGCATAAAAGGGTGTTTTGTGTTAATTGAATACGTTTTTGAAGTGCCAAGTTTAAGGCTGTGTAGCCCAACCCCATAATAATTTTAGAATGGTGACAACTACAACCTTTCTTAAAAAAAATAGGTGTTATGTTCTCCCTGTGGTGCCATCTGTCAGGAATCATAGGCAACTTTGAGTGTTTATTCCTGTTTGTGACCGCTAGTTATCCTATTTCTGTCATGGCTAAACAAGTCTGAACCAGAAATAATGGGATCTCAATAATCAATGCAAGCCTAAAGTGTGTTACCTTAAATAAGCAAATCAGTCCCCATGATGTGCTAAAAACCCAACATATTCTGTACTGGATTTCACATTGGCTGTTCTCTCAATTCAATGAGTTTGTATATGGTGATTTAAGCAGTTTTCCTTAAACTAAAATTCTAGCTAAATATATTTCCTTTTAAAACCTGGCTTTTTAAAGGCACCCTGTCTTTTTGGCTGTTTATAATTGTAAGGTGCAATGTGGAAGGCGAAAGTTTTCCCACAAGAGTTGATCATGGTGGAGTGAACAAATCTGCACCTTTATTTCCTGTTATTCATGTTGAAGGGTCTCTATTGAAGAAGATTGGTGGAATCAACTGTTTTTAATGTTTTACTACTTTTTCTTGTTTTAGCACTGATTATTATTTGCACTGGATTTAAGAGTTGGGTTATTGTATATATTGTTTGGAAATATATTGTTGTTTTCAATATTGAATAGTGTTTTTCAGTGCAGTACCATTTACAGTATTTATCGGCGTGTAACATGCACCCTAACTTTAAGAGGGAAGTTTCAGGAAAAAAAAATTCCACAGCCCCCTGCGTATAACACACAGGCACAGTTTACCCTCTATTTTCATGGTAAAAAATTGAGTGTTATACGCCAATAAATACAGTATTTTTACACAAACAATGTGGCTGTCAAAAATGTTAACTGGTTAGACTGGGCAATACAGATTTTATATTTTACCTAGTGCATGTTCGGGATGCTTAATGGGCAATTCTGAAAACTAGAAAATTTGCATAATGTTATTATATGCTATGCTAACATATAGCTGCACCAGAGCATAACATGTTAGTATGTACCCAAAGTAACACAAATTAACCTTGCAGCATGTCATGAACCACAGTTCAGCTCTTAAGAGGAAAAGGCTTGGCATATGCATAAAAGCATAATGTGTTCTATTTTGTCAGTCTCATCATTATAGTATAACATAAGGCTGTATTATGACAGATTAGACTTGCCTGTGCCTGTAAGCCATCATTTTTATGGTTACATATGGCAGGATGGAACAGTTAAAGAACAGTTCCAGGCAAATATACAAAAAAAAAAAAACCTTCAGTTAACCAATGCATTCCTACAAAATATTAATAAGTAGCTGCCCAAAATAACAGGCAGAAGTCCAGGCATTGACAAATCGTCTGCAGCATTTCACTCTATCAAAAAGTGTTGTCACCTTCCATAGTCTAATAATTCATAACACCAGGAGCAGGTGGTTCACAAGAAGATTTGCATTACATGAAATAGATCAGTCTCTGTATGTGTCGCTACCCTTCAAAGTCATCACCCCAGGACTCCAATGAGCACATTCGGTTGCCCCAGTGGTGTTCAGGCAGCAACCTAAAATGCAGGCATCTGTAGCTGGACCAGGCACCAGATTATTAACAAATCACTGCAGGTATATTTAAAAAATAACAATGTAATTATTTAGTGAACATAAGTAAGAGCTGGTTCACACTGGGGCGACTCGTCAGGCGACTCAGCCGCCTGACAAGTTATGTCCCATTCTAATCACCAGAACCGTTCTAATAGGAGCGACATAAGTCACTCTGACTTAGAAAAAGGTTCTTGTACGAATTCGGGGACGGCTTGGGGGGATTTGCATTGACTTCTATACAGAAGTCATTTTGCTAATCGCCTCTGAAGTCGTCTTCAGGACGACTTGCAGAGTCGCCCCCGAAGTTGTGCCGCCGCAGTGTGAACCGACTCTTAGAGCTTTATATTTGCCCATGGCCAGGGGTCAAGTTCTGGCAAAAAAAAGTGTGGGAACTTTCACCCAAGATTCACTCCCCCACAAAAAAAAAATGATGCGCTCATATGCATAATCACTAAACCGCATGTTTTTTTTTTTTCCGATCCACTGTAGCTTCGTAATCCTTTGTTACTGGCCACTTCCTGTATATGGATTCATCAGGTAGTGTGCGGGTATTCTGTCACTTCCTCAATGCCGCAATGTCTTCTGGGAACTTTCGTTATGTTCCCAGGAGACATTGCGGAGGTCTGCGATTTAGAAAGAAGCAAGTTCAGTAACATAAAGGATTACTAAGGTTCGCCTGCCCCTGACAGTGACTCGAGCTGGGCATCGCCGCTTAGTGAAGGATTGGTTCGGGCGGCTCGGCTGTTCTAGTCCTGAAAGGGAACTGAGTTCCTGCTGTGAAAAAAGTGCAGGAACTCCGTTCCCACGCGTTCCCACAGGACTTGAGCCCTGCCCATGGTTCTTTTTTATTTTGTTTAATTATGGGCTCTATTGATGGGCTCTATGGATGAGAACATGTATGTAGGGTTATATCTTGCTTACAGGAGGATTTGGACACTGGCAAACAAAAGCCAGTGATAAGCTTGTTATAACCCCTCTTACTCTGAGCATGCCTGTTTTTTTACAAGTGTCCTGAGAATGAATTACTTTTCTACTTAGATAAGTGTATCTGTTTTGCTAGCAATTTGTTTTCTTTTTGTTCAAGATTAATTTATTCTTCAGAGAAGACTACGTGCAGTTAGAGCAGTTCTCTTATGCAACTATCCAGTTCTCTTATGTAACTATCCGGATTGGTATAGTCTTTACAATAGCTTCGGGGCCTATTTGTAGTGATTTTCAGACTTATACTGTGTACTATGTTAGCTGCAGAGCGCTTTTCAGGTACAGAGCTGTAGCACAGCCTTTGGAGTGCCCCAGTCTCTAAAGACTTATTAAAGTGGTTGTAAAGGCAGACTTTTTTTTTTCTTTTTACCATACTGCATTCTATAAAGGGTTCTATTAAAACCTTCTACATGCAGCCCCCCCATCAAACACAAAGCTGAGCCCAATCTTGATCCAGCAATGTGCATGAGAGCCGAGACTCTCTTTCTCCTCATTGGCTTAGATACAACAGCAGGAGACATTGGTTCCCGCTGATGTCAGTCAGAGCCAGTGACAGAGGGTGGGGCCAAGCCCCACTCTATGTGTCTTATAGACACAGAGCAAGCACGTACAACTGCCGGAATGGCAAGCGGCTTGCTTTGGTCCAATGGTGTCCTATCTTAATGATGCACTGACCATGTGAGTAGAAGCTGTTGCATTATGTAAGGAATCTATAGATAAACAGATAGAGGCTCTCTCCAAAATCTTGTTTTCTTTGATTAATTGCATTTCTAAATGCCGTGGCTGTGATGTTAGTCTGTCAAACATTAGGGGAATGGAGAAAACACATGGAAAGGGATCCAGCTCTACTACACACTAATCCTCCATTTGTGGAGTGTTTGAGGTCATGCTGACAGCTATACAATACTATTTAGATGGTGTAGTGGACTTCTCATGTGTTATCTCCTGCATGACTTCCCTATCAGCGAACTTGCAAACTCTTTGGTTGAAATGTTTTGCTGTGGTGCAGGCATGTTGAAAGCATTTGCTGTGTGTGCCTTTCAAGGTAACAAGGTGCGGTGTGTGCCTTTTGGAGCTGCCTTGGACACCCTCATCAAGGATGGTACTGGGGGTAAGAGTACTCCTAATCAAAAAAAAGAACCTAGGCCTCAAGCTGAAACCCCTCTTCTGAGGCAAAGAAGACTTCCTTTTGTTACTCCCAGACTTCAGCCTCCAAGGCAAAACCCAAATCAGAAGCCAGTTTTAATGCATACCCTGGGCCCCCAAATTCCCCACAACTTGCAGACAAATCTGTTGCAGAGTACGATTGATAGGTGCAGCGGAGTCAGCTGAGATCAGACTTTGTGTAGTAACAGGAACTGGCTTCTTTTTTGGAACATCATCACACACAGGCAAAGATGTCTCCACATCATGGTAAGAAGAACACACACAGAGAACAAGGCAGGAAAAAAGAAATCAACGAGTACACTGGGGATAGAAGATATAACATCATAGAGTATACATATCATAGCATATCATTAAGCATTAGCGACATCTTGTGTCCTTGTTTATATAAACTGAATCTGATATACAGTAAAAGGCTAAGCAGAAGTTTTTGTTGCATCTCCAACACACCTTCTCAACAACTAAGGCTTATTCTGTTAAACTAAACTATCTTCTTTGTGAGCCTTTAATGTCTTTCGGCGGTCAGAGGCTTTGTAAGGATGTCAGCTGTCATATCCTCGGTCGGCCAATAAAGTAACTCAAGAAGACCTTGCTCTTAAAGATCCCTTAGGCCGCGTACACACGATCAAATATGTCTGCTGGAAACGGTCTGCTAGACCGTCCCAGCAGACAGATTCGATCGTGTGTATGGGCGAGCCGATGGATTTGGCCACCCGACAGATTTCAAAGCATGCTTTGAAATCTATCGGGTGGGAACCCGTCCGCCCGACATGTCTGCTGGTTAGTACACTTACCAGCAGACATGTCGTCTCGCACCGGCGCCGAATGGATTCGGCGCATGCGCGGAAGTGTTTTACTTCCTGGTGCGGTGACGTGGCGGCGTCAGCGTCACCGCCACGTCACTGACACGTCAGCGCGCCGTCTGCTGGCGGGGATTTTGGTTTGCTCGGGTGTACACCCGAGCAAACCAAAATCCAAACAGATAGATTTGTTCAAATCGGTCGGACAGACCGTTTTGAACAAATCTATTGCCTCGTGTGTACGAGGCCTAAGAAAGTGAAACTTCACATCAATGTACTTGTTTCTTAAATTAACTCCTTCTGTATGTGCAAGTACAATGCATCCTTGATTGTCCTCATAGATTTCTGTTGGTCCCAACTGTGGTTGACCTAAATCTGTTAATAGCTGTCTCAGCCATATAACTTCTTTGCTTTCCCCCTGCTGCAACAATGTATTCTGCTTCAGTAGACGACAGTGAAACAGTGAGTTGCTTTTTACTAGTCCAACTGATGGCTCCTCCTGATAGGAAAAATAAGTAGCCACTGGTAGATTTTCTGTCACTGGTGTCTCCTGCCCAGTCAGCATCCACATATCCTGTTAAGGTGTTTTCATTGCTTGCTGGTAACTTGAGCTTGTAGTGCAAAGTCCCTTTAAGATGGCGAATGATTCGTTTTACAGCATTCCAGTCCTTTTGATTTGGTATTGAAACCTTTCTGCATAGGATTCCAACTGTTATTGCAATGTCTGGTCTTGTGGCAGTGGTAAGGTACAGCAATTTCCCTATTGCTTTCCTGTATTGAGTATTAGTAGGTAATGGGTTATCTTGACAATTCATCTCCTTAAGGTAGTTGGTTTCCATGGGAGATTTCACTGGTTTGGTGTCTTCCATTCCAAAAGTTTGAATTATTTCTTGTATTTTGTGTCTTTGGTTCAGAAGAAAGCTGCCATCTTCCTCTCTCTCGATCTGGATGCCGAGGTAATTCTTTGTTGCCGAGGTCTTTGGTGTCAAAGTGCTGATTTCGTTTTTCCAGTATTTCTGCTTCATCCCCTTCTTGCTCAAAGCAAATCAGGATATCATCCACATAAATAAGCATATAGACCCATCTGTTTGCCAATATCTTTGTATAAGCAGGGGTCTGCTTTGCTCCTTTAAAAGTTTAGATGTGCATGCACTTTGTTTATTTTTATATTCCACGCTCTAGCTGCTTGCTTTAGACCATATATACTCCTGCAAAGTTTTCATCCTAGGTCTGACCTTTGTTCATCTTTGAATCCTGGCAGCTGTTCCATGTAGATTTCTTCTGTTAAGTCGCCATGTAGAAACGCGGTTTTCACATCAAAATGTTTCACTTGCATTTTCCTTGTGACGGCTACTGTCAGTAAAGTCCGTATTGTAGTGTGCTTTACTACTGGTGCAAATGTCTCATCATAGTCCTCTCCTTATTTTTGAGAATACCCTTTGGCTACTAGTCTTGCTTTGTATCGTTCAATTGTGCCATCTGCATCGTATTTCACTTTAAGTCCATTTACAGCCAATGGCTTTCCTTCCGGGTGGTAGTTCTGTAAGTGTCCATGTTTTGGTGTCATTCATGGATTTTATCTCTTCCTCAGCAGCCTTTATCCATTTAGTTGCTTCTGGTTCTGAAAGTTGAGATATGTCTTCCCAGTTTACAGGTTCATTGATACTGGCAGTACTCGCTTTGTATGAGAGACGTATAGGTGGTTTACCGTTTTCTCTTGTTGAACGTCTCGGTTTTGTGTCTGAGGCTTCTTGTATCTGCTCTTCAGTACTGGTTGAGTCTACACTCACTTCAACTGTTTGTTCGGAAGTTACAGAGATGGGCTGGTCAGTGTCGGTTTTCTCTTCTATTGTTGTCCTTACATTGTCTCTTAAATCTTCAACAAAAGTTACGCTGTTGCTAATGGTAACCTTGGCTGTTTTGGGATTTAGGATTCTGTAACCCTTGACATTTTCACTGTATCCAACGAAGATACCTTCAAACGCTCTGTTTTGGAGTTTGGTGCGGTTTTCTTCAGGTATGTAGATGAATGCTTTGCATCCAAAAACTCTTAGGTGTTTTACACTTGGTTTCTCATTGTGCCATAGTTCATATGGGGTTTTCTCCACTGTTCTGGAAAAAAAGTCTGTTCTGCAAATATGTAGCTGTCATGGCTGCCTCACCCCAGTATTTTTGTGGTAGTCCAGAGTCTGTCAGCATACATCTGATCATTTCAGTCAGAGTTCTGTTCTTTATTTCAGCTACTCCATTTTGTTCTGGTGTATACGGGACTATCTTTTGATGTTCTATTCCATGCCTTTTTAAATACTCTTGTATCTTACCTCCTGTGAATTCACCCCCATTATCGCTCCGAAGTATGAGAGGCTTCCTCTGAAACTTGTTGCTTGTCTTTGTTATATAGTCTTGTAATTTGTCGAAGACTTCACTCTTGTGTTGCATTAGGTAGCTGACTGTAAATCTTGAGTAGTCATCTATAAAAGTCACTATGTACCTGTTGCCTCCAGGTGTAGGTGGGTTTAGGGGACCACACACGTCACTGTAAACTAAGTCAAGTGGTCTTGAGGCTCTCTTCTGGCTCACTTTGGGAAGTGTTGCTCTCGTAGCTTTGGATTTAATGCAACACTCACATTTAACAGTGACTGGACAAGGGGATACTATTAGATCCCTGGTCAGATTCCTCCTCTGTAGTTCCAGTATGCATTCTGGGTGTCTGTGACCTAGACGTCTTTGCCATATATGTATACAGTCATTGTGCTTGTGAGTATAGTCTCTCCCTTTCCTTCACTGTGTCGAGGTGATATAGATGATCATCCAGCTTGGCGCTTGCTATTGTCTGTTTTCCATTTAGAATGGAACACTTGTCACCTTGGAATTTCACAGTGAGTCCTCTGGCTGTCCTCTCGCTTCACAGATAAGAGTCCTCCTTGTAGATTAGGAACATAAAGCACATCTTTAACTGGTATGGTTAAATTGTGTCCCGCATCATCAGGGCATACAAGGGTTCCATGCCCACATCTTTCTGCATGTATTGTGCTTCCATCTGCAAGGTAAATAGTTTCTTTGTTATTCGGATCAAGTTCTGTAAAGAAACTTCTATCACTTGTCATGTGACTGGATGCCCCTGAATCGATGCACCAGTCTTGGCATTTATTGTTGCCTGTCGCTTTAAATGTGGCATTCTAGTTGCCTTCCCTTGGGTTATTGATTGTGGTTTTGACCTTTTGTTTAGCATAAGAGGGACGTTGTCTCATTTGCTCTGCTTTCCATACAGTACAGTCTTTCGTTATGTGTCCCTGTTTCTGGCATCTGAAACGCACTCTGATTTCTTTCCTGTGTAACCTTGCGTCTGTAGCTTAAGAGCGGTGCTGGTTTCTGTGGAGCCATGCATTAATTCCTTTCTTCTCTGATACTCATCTATGAGCCTGGTTTTTACAAATGCTAATGTCAGATCTGTCTAAGGTCGTGTCTCCAGTGCATTGATTAGTGCAGTGTATGTATCAGGCAAACTGCATAATAACATGGCTGCAATGTGACTGTCTGTTATATTCTCCCCGCTTGATCTGAGTTGTGCAATCACCTCCAGCATTGAGTTTATATGCTCCTTCATGTCCTGCCCTCTGCCAAGTCTCATTTTGTAAAGTTTCCGCAGCATAAACAGCTTGTTGTTTAAACTGGATCTTTCATGCAGTCTTTTCAGTACATCCCACATGTCTTTCGCTGTGTCCTCATTGCGTATATGAATGAGCTGATCATCTTCTACTAGTAAGCTTATTGTGGCACGTGCCTGTCTGTGTTTCTTGTCCCAGTCCTGTTTATTATTCTCCTGTGGCCTGTCTGTAGTGGTAACCTCCCAAAAGTCATCTCTGGATAATAGCATTTCCACTTTAAACTTCCATAGCTGATAATTGTCATTGTTCAGCTTGGCCACTGAGAGTTTAAGCTCTGAGTTTCCGGCCATCTTATCCCTCCTTTATATATAAACAGTCTTACTTGTCTATAGGACATGTCACTGAAAAGCTTTCTTATGTTGATCTCCGCATCAGCCACGCTGTCTTCCATTCAAGGCTTTGTTCTGCTTAGGCCGCACCTGGTCATAAGACTTTATCCGGACATCTTGGCCCATAACCTGTTGCAGAGTACGATTGCGATAGGTGCAGCGGAGTCGGTTGAGATCAGACTTTGTGTAGTAAAAGGGACTGGCTTCTTTATTGGAACATCATCACACTCAGGCAAAGATGTCTCCACATCATGGTAAGAAGAACCCACACAGAGAACAAGGCAGGAAAAAAGAAATCAACGAGCAACTGTATTTCCGCATCTGCAACAGAAAGGATCACCACCTCAATCTAGAGACATGCCTCTCTTTGATAGAGGACTGGATGACAAAGAGTTATCTTAAACCCAACGGAGCGAAAACAGAACTTCTCCTGTTTCACGCCAAGCGCAGGAATCAACCTTCAACAGCATGGACACCCCCGCCTATTCTGGGCAAAATCATCACCCCTAGCGCCAAAGTCAAAAGCCTAGGGGTAATTTTTGACTCCTTTATGACAATGGACGCACAAATAGGATCAGTAGTCAGCGGATCTCACCATCTGCTGCGCCTACTACGCAGACTCACTCAGTTCATCCCTAAAGAAGATTTAGCGGTCGTGGTGGGAGCAATTGTAAACTCCAGACTGGACTATGCAAACGCCCTCTACCTCGGACTCCCCAAGTACCAAATCGCTCGTCTGCAAGTCGTTCAGAATACGGCCGCCAGACTTGTGACTGGGAAAAAAACACTGGCTGCCAGTTAAAGACAGAATTGCTTTCAAAGCACTCTGTCTTACGCATAGATGTGTCCATGGGAATGCCCCCCTTTATTTATGTGAAATAATAAAAGCTCATAACCCCAACCGCGTTTTGCGATCCACCAATCAGAACCTGCTCCAGGTTCCGAAAGCCAACTTCAAGTCCAAAGGAGAAAGAAGATTCGCGATCCAGGGTCCCAGACTATGGAACGCTTTACCAACCAGCATTCGGTTGGAGGAGAACCACCTAGCATTCAGGAAAAAGGTCAAGACTTTTCTCTTTTGATATCAAAGGAGACAGGAACAACAAGCGCCCAGAGGCGATTCGGTTCGCATGTGCAGCGCTATATAAGTTTTTCATTCATTCATTCATACACTGGGGCTAGAGGATACAACATCATAGAGTATACATATCATTAAGCATTAGCGACATCTTGTGTCCTTTTTCTAAACTGCATCTGATATACAGTAAAAGGCTAAGCTGAAGTTTTTGTTCTCCAACAAAATCCTCTTCCGCATGAAGAGACACCACTAGTTTGCAAAATGGGAGACATTCAAATAGGCATTTTAAAGCTTGTTTCCTTATGCCTGTCTATGCAAAGCAAAGCGTATACTATTGTCTTTGATTTGTGTTCAAACTTCTAAGCTTATTCGCCCCATGCTGATAAAAGAACATGAGCTTTTGCCATGAAACACGTCCGGTGGAGATGAATTCTGCAATGTCCTCACGCTTCAGTCTGCAGGCGAGGACCATTTTTGTTACATGTAAAGTGCAGTAGCTATGTTTAATAAATATTGATCCCAAACACAACACCATAAAGCAAGGATCCTCAGACTACGGCCCCCCAGCTGTTGCGGAACTACACATCCCATGAGGCATTGTAGAACTCTGACATTCACAGGCATGATGGGAATTGTAGTTCCTGAACAACTGGAGGGCCATAGTTTGAAGACCCATGGCATAAAGCCTATTTTTTTAAACTCCTCAACCTGGGACAATCCATTGTAGATGCTCCTTCCTAATAACGAGCATATACAGAGTATAGCATTGCCAAGTGGAGCAGTTTTCATATGAGGAGAGAGCGCCCGCAGAGGAGTCCTAGGAGTGGAATATCCTTGGTGGTGGATATCTGTGCAAGCGAGTTTGATCTCTATAATTGTAGATCCTGTCCTTCTAGTAAGAAGTGCATACTGTGGGATGGAGTGCTTTGAAGCGCCGTAATTAAGAATCACTTTTTTCACCTATTCCAACAGATCTTTTTTTGTGCTATTTTTTGATTAATTACTCTTTTTTTTATTTACTCACTATTTGATCGCCTCTGCGATTTTTTTTAATTTTTGCGCTATATACAAGAGCGACATTTTTGAAAAAAAAATCAATATTTTTTACTTTTAGTTATAAGAAAAATTGAATAAACTAAATTTTAGTCAAACATTTAGGCCAAAATGTATTCAGCCACATGTCTTTAGTATAAAAAAAACTAGCTACCTAGCGGCAACAGTGACACTAATACAGCGATCAGAAAAATGATCACTTAGTGACACTGGCAATAGGGGGTGAAAGGGTTAACTAGGGCGGTGATCAAGGGGTTAAACCTTTATCAGGGGGGGGGGGTACAGGGGCTACCCTGAACCTAACACTAACTGTCTGTCACACTTACTGTCACACTGACACTAAATGCAGTGATCAGTAAATATATGATCACTGCATTCGGTGACACTGTGACAGGGGGGTGGGGGGGGGGGGGGTTAATGTGCCTACATGTCCTGGTGTCAGTGTAGTGTTGGGCAGACTCACTTGTGATGTCTTCTCTCCTCAGCGGCGGTTAAAAATACCGCCGAGAGGAGAGATTACATCACTTCCCCCTTCCTGTGTTTACACAGGAAGAGGGCGGGGGAGGACGAGCATTGGCTGGGAGCGATCCGGACAAAAATGAACAGCCGCCCCCTCATCCCGGATCGCTCCTGAAGCCACGGGTACCACCGCAAGTACCGGGGGGGTCCGATCGGACCCCCGACCCACGTCTAGGCAGGGACGTAAAGGTACGCCAATGTGCCTGTACGTGCCATTCTGCCAACGTAAATGTCCTTAAGGGGTTAATATTGAGTTTGATCAGAATATTTACAGGTTGCACACTTATATTTTTTCTGCATATGTAGTGATTTGTGTATTTAGACTTTTCATAATGCCCGGTACACACGATCCGATTATCGGACGAATGATCGTCCGTGGTTTTTTTTTGTATGCTAATTTCCCGTCGAATCTTATGAGTTTACTAAAGTCATGAAAATACTCGTAAGGCAGAATAAAAAAATCGGAAGTGATGTCATGTGTTGTAATGCATTTGTATTGCATTTTCGAACGACAGCTGTACTGATTAAACGAAAATCGTATGATCTGGCATCGTACGAAAAAAAATTCCGTGCATGTCCGATAGAGTAAAATTGGATGAACTGTCCTGATCGGCTCTTGGAAGCTCTGTACTAACGATCCGATTATCGCATGATCGTTTCGAAAGCGGCATTTTTCGTACGATTTTCGGATCGTGTGTACGGGGCTTTAGTAGCAGCACCTTTCAGTACACTTTTTTGGTTAGCGGGTGAGCGCAAAATTATTTTTTATACGCTGCTGAAAACTGCATATATTTGTTACTAGTATGAAAAAAGCCATATTACTATTTGTGAGCTAGAAATCTGATGACAAGATAAGATTACAGCCCTAGACATCTTACTCTAGCAGCAAGTATGTCAGACTAGTTTGAGCACCTTGAATGCATTACTACCATATTAATGCTGTAGTATTGCAATATGCTGCAAGATAACTAAAGTTGACTACACTTTAGCTGTTACAGGTTATCTTGTAAGTCACCACCACATCCCCCCGAGTGCAGCCCATGAGCTTCAACACAATAACCTTTATTATTATTATTTTGCACAGCACTTTAAAATATAAAGGGAGACAATACAGCAACAATGCAAGAGGGTTAGGAGGGCCCTGCTCCTGCAAGCTTTCTGCCTG
Source organism: Rana kukunoris (assembly GCA_029574335.1). Taxonomy (NCBI): domain Eukaryota; kingdom Metazoa; phylum Chordata; class Amphibia; order Anura; family Ranidae; genus Rana; species Rana kukunoris. The sequence goes on from CM056057.1 coordinate 159,591,860, forward strand.
TGCCAGCATTATCGACTGTATAATATAAAAAAAAAAAATTATAGGTACAGCGCTAATATCATCATAACATATATGATAATGTGAAATTATAATAGAATATAGGATATCCTATGAATAAGGTGACAAAAAATGCTGGTGTGATTATAGGAAATAATATTCAGAAGTGATCCAATAAATAAAGTCCATAATCAGTGAAGCTAAACATAAAATCTTCTTCCACCAAAGAACACCCAGTGAATAAGGTTGGCTCCTTACCACAAAGATTGACCGTATATATACCGGTCAGATGAGCCTAGGGATAATTAAAGTCTTCCCAGACAGACTTCTCCAGAGCAACAGACAGAACATGTGATGGTTCCACGGCGTTGTTGAATAAAGTATAGGGATGTTTTCAGAGGCTCATGGGAGAGAAAACAAAAAAACAACCCATGGTGTAGTACGTAGAGAAAAGGGTTTTATTGACAAAAGAAATTAATGGAAATGCACTCACACTTTAGTTGTAGGTACAGCACGATAAGTAATGGAAGATTGCGGCGTCTCCTCTGCTTCGTGTTAGTGTATTAGGGCTCCGTGCTGTGTAATCCGTATCTGGTGGACGTGATGACGCACCACTGCTTAGGCCACACCTACGCGTTTCGTCATCAAAAGACATCGTCTGGGATTGGCTGGCAATCCCCGACGACGTCTTTTGATGACGAAACGCGTAGGTATGGCCAAGCAGTGGTGCGTCATCACGTCCACCAGATACGGTGGACACTGGGTGTTCTTTGGTGGAAGAAGATTTTATGTTTAGCTTCACTGATTATGGACTTTATTTATTGGATCACTTCTGAATATTATTTCCTATAATCACACCAGCCTTTTTTGTCACCTTATTCATAGGATATCCTATATTCAATTATTATTATTTCACATTATCATATATGTCATGATGATTTTAGCGCTGTACCTATAATTTTTTGTATTTCTGTGGATTACTTTGGTTCAAGTAATTGGTACCGGCAGCTTTTCTTTATATTAATTTATTTCCAATATTTTCACTTATTCACGTTAGCGCAGTGTTTTTTTCTCCCTTAGGGGGGATTTCTATGTTTTTTTACTTCAAAAAGGTCCCTTGCTGGGATCTCTTCATCCTACTCATGCACTGTGGCTCCACTGATCCCTGGCGGTAGCTATACTCATGGTTGCCTACAGCCATCCTGCAGAGTAGGGCTCTCCCCAATGGAATGAATGAGGCCACAAAGTACATGCACAATACCGTAGTTTATGAATTCCTGACTGTTAGATGCTTGGTTCCCCCATAAAGTTAATGTTTCACAATTGTACATCATGGGACAAAGGCTTAATATTCAGGTACATTTGGTTATGCAGCTGCTTTGTAGTAAATTCGATACAGGCAAGATGTAAGGACATCCTAGTATAATCTCTCCCACTCTGCGTGCCTTCTTTTTTTGCTGGTGTTCTTAGAAGAACAGACTTTTTTCCTAGCAATATTTTTAAGATGCTGCAGAGCCACTGGGGCTCATTTTATGGCTTTGTGGATCAGTTTATTCTCAACATAGTGTTGCAGGCTATACTTGGACACCACTGTGAAGATGCAGTGCCAGTCTGTAATGTGACTTTGGACACTGGATCCTGCGTTAGATGCTCTCCTAGACACCCTTAGTGTGATGTGTTGGCTAACCACAGAGTGCTTTACAGGGCTGTACTGCAGCCATTGTTGGAAGCCTGTCCCTGAAGACCCCCTGGGGTTGTGTGCCCACTGGAGGGGCGATGACTGTTTGAATGAGTGATGGGGACCGAACCACCGATGTGGCAGGGATTTTCTCTTAGGGGAGCCTGGGTGTACTGGGCCCCAAGAGGGGTTACGTCAAGAGCCCCAGCTGCCATTACTGTGCCAGATTTCGGTTGCTTGCCAGCTTTCTGATTGGGTCTGGTGCCATTTTTAAGATTGGCGCAGGAATATCAGGCTTCAGATGGGCAATGCTAATCTGCCTGCATCACCTCCTTTTAAGGGAAACGATGCACAGTCATTTGCAGAGAAAATTTACAATGACACGCTTCAGATCTTTCAGGATGGTACTTGAGCTAACCCACTTCCTCCAGTGACTAATTACAGATGGCATTAGCCTTTACCCAGGGGACTTTCCCCATAGTGGAACAGGCCATTTCTTGCTTTAACAAGACTTTGAGTGCATCCTGGTATTTAAATATGGTAGCTAAAAGCCGATTCCAAGGATTTTTTCTTTATAGCAGACCCTGACCTGCAATCAAACATTTATACAATGTCCCCTGTCAGACCTTGGCTGTTTAGTCAAAGGATCTGTCTCAGGATCTTGGATCTATTATATTGACTTTCTCTGTTTTCCAGCAGCTAGAACTCATGCCCATGCCTCCAAAGTGTTGATGGGCCAGTGGCTTTTATATGCCTAATATCCAGAATGCTGGTCTGTAGAAAAGCAGTGTCCCTGTTTAAGGATGAATGAGCTGTTACCCCACAGAGAAGCCTAAGAATCTGCCTGGGAAACCCTATTTCTCAGAGGCTAAGAGGAGTTTCTTTTGTTTCTTCCAGAGCTTTAAATCCAGGGCAAAGCCTGGTTCTCCATTCCGATGTAAGTCCTGGACTTCCAAGTCCTCTAAACCAGCAAACAAGCCCTCCTCACAATAAATAAACACTCCCCAATTTATCAGAGTGGGACAAAGTCTGTTGGCCTTGCTACTTCCTGGTTCTTGGTCCTGGTTATTGCCCTTCTCTTTTAACTGAACCTCCCGCCTTCACCAAGGTGATTGCCTCTTTTTGCTCTACTTAATGATCGGGGCATTCCCAAAGTTGTAAATTTAGTTGATCTGAGGGAAGAGTCAGCACTCACTCTGACAGGCTATGCCTACCAGAATGTTGAAACCCTGCACAATTTTGAGTGGATTTTGAAACGGCACTAAAACTGACTCATCTCTTGGAGAATCTAGGTCCTTTTCTGGACATTCCCTGTTCAAGGTATTCCTTCCACATGAAAGCTCCAAACAATGTTCAGTTGCTATTTTCCAACCCCCCACATTTGCAGGATGATCCTGGGCCTCTTCAAGGCCGTTTCATATGCCCAGTTTCACTACAGACTGTTCCAACTGAACATTCTGGCTAGGTGGCGCCAGATGACTGTTTCTGCACCATTGCTCGCGACTAAACCCCAAGACCAGGCCTGTCCCTAACTGGTGGGTCATGAGCTCAGCCCTGGAGGGAAACCCTTACACTCACTGGTCTGAAAGTGTCTCACAATGGATGATAGCCACTCAGGCTGTGGAGGAAACCTAGAGACCCTGTAGTGCAATGGACTTGGTCTCTAAAGGAATTCTGGCTCTTAATTAACAGTCTGGAACTAAGGGCAATTTGGTTATCCCTTTAATGCTGGACCACCTGACTGCAAGCAAGGTCGACCTGACTCTTGTACAGGGTTTTGTGCATATATAACATCCTTTGTGCATTCTCCAGTGCCTCTGTGGATCTCTCACTCACAAGGTTGCCTTCCTTGTTGCCATCACATCTGAAAGATGGGTTTCTGAGTTGAGGGCCTTAGCCTGCCTGGAAACCTTTATTATGTTACACAGAGATAAGGTTGTTTTGAGGCCTAAGGCCTAATTTCTTGCCAAGGTGGTTTCATCCATCCATGACATCCCAAGGAGATTTGCCTTAAAGCGGATCTCCACCCTAAAGTGAAGATCCGCTGATCGGAACCCTTCCCCCCTCCGGTGTCACATTTGACACCTTTCAGGGGGAGGGGGGTGCAGATACCTGTCTAAAGACAGGTATCCGCACCCACTTCCGGCCCGCAGTCTCGGGCAAAAGACGGGCTTTTCCCGTTGTATGCTGGGAACTCTCGGCTCCCAGCACACAGCGGGAGCCAATTGCGGGCGCAGCGCAACTCGCGCATGCGCCGTAGGGAACCGGGCAGTGAAGCCGCAGCGCTTCACTTCCTGGTTCCCTCACCATGGATGGAGGGGGGAGCAGCAGGGTGACGAGCGATCGCTCATCCTCTGCTGCGGACGCCGCTGGACTCCAGGACAGGTAAGTGTCCTAATATTAAAAGTCAGCAGCTGCAGTATTTGTTGCTGCTGGCTTTTAATATTTGTTTTTGGTGAACCATCCGCTTTAACTTTCTAAATGGAATACATTTAGGATCCCTGTAGGGGACAACCGGTTTCTCCTTTCAATACATTTTTATTGATTTTAGGGATAAGGTTACAGCAAGTACATAAGCGTCAGAAATTACAATAGCCCCAAGGGGCGACGCACACAATTTTACAAACAAAGCAAAGAATATAATGAAAACAATAATAACCTATAATGGAGAGGTAATTCAAATATTATGACTGCCTGGAAAACAGTCTGATTGGGATATATTAGAACTCAAATGTGGAGCCTCATTACCTTGTAGAAAAAGCCCGGACCCAAGGGCAATCCGGAACCCACACCCTCAGCACCCCTCTTGGGAACATGCTGCGCCAAGAGCAAGGTCCCCGACTCCCCAAACCCCCTGTCCCGATCCCATACTACCCTTACTGATGTGGGTAAGAAAGATATATTATTGTAAGGGTTACACAAAGAATACCCCCCCCAAAAAAAAAAAAACTATTTGAAAATAGAAACCATGCAACAATCGCTTATGTAGATTGTTAAAAATAGAAAAACAAACAGGGATAGTAAGAGAGGCAAAGAAAGGAGAGGAAGAAGAGGGGGGACAGGGGTAAGGGGAGGAGGGGAAGCATAGTGCCTAACTCCAATCAAAAATTCAATCAAACGCCATTAGGTTCAGGGGCAAGGTAAATACCAACATATTCAGCCCAAGGAGCCCAAATCTCATGGAACATCACGGTAGTATTAGCCAGTATGCTGGATAATTTTTCTTGAGTCATGATCCATGAGATTTTCTTTTTAACAACCGAAATGAGCGGCTTGGGCTGTTTCCAAGATTTGGCAATGGCAATTTTGGTGCCAAGTAAAATAAAGTGGATCAGCTTTTGTGTAGTTCTAGAAAGCTGTGGGATATGGGCATTCAATAAGGCTACATCGGGGGTCCTTGGGATCCGACATCCGGTCACTCCGTAAATCATGTTGAAGATGATTCTCCAGAAGGAGCGGATCCTGGGGCACTCCCACCAGATGTGGGCCATGGTGCCCCGAAGCTGGCAACGCCTATGGTCTTATGGACAAGGTTTCACCTTTTCTTGTCAGTGTTCTCCACTAGGCCAGTTAATGCATTGTGAGCTTTCAGTATCAGGCATTTGTCTCTAAAGGTCCACACACACGATCTGACTTTTTGATAACAATGGTCTAACAGACTTGTTTAATCGGACAATCCGACCGCATGTATGCTCCATCGGCCAATTGTTTTCGCTTTTTTTATCAGACAAATGCTCGCTGTGAATGCTCTCAAACTTTTTGACAACCAATGTCCGATGAAGCATCATCCCGTTGTGTGTACACAAGTCCATCGGACTTGAGTCCAAAGTACAAACACGCATGCTTAGAACCAATGCTAAAGGTCAGACAACAATAGCAGAAGTTGCCCAAAAGGTGGCGGTAAAGAGCTGAAAAAACACATGATTTGGTGAAAGTTGGCTGAAAAAGTCTTGCCGTGTTTATGTATAACAAGTTCACGGCCAACTTGGAGCAAAATCCATGAAAAAGTCCAATGGAAGTCCGATCGTGTTTATGAGGCTTAAAGCTGGCTATAGATTATACAATTTTCTTGTTCAATTTCCTTTAGATTTACCTTCAACTATGTTGTGCAAGGGCCTGCCTGACTGCATACAAATTGAAAGTGTTTAGGATTGACCTCATATTATATGGTTTTGGTAAATCAAAAGGAAATTTGTACAAGAAAATTGTATAATGTATGGCCAGCCTAATTTTAAATGGATTAGAATGCTTGTCTTTTTTTGTTTTGCTGTGTACCAGTTAAGGAGATCCACCCTCTCTGTTTGTCATGTTTACCATTATCATTGAACTGGAAAGTAAAAGAAAATCACAAATTTTGGGTTGTCCCCAGAAGAGTAAAAAAGGGAACATTTTCCATCGGGACACTAGTTCTGGTGACCTTTGGGCCCTAAAGGAATTGCCTTATTTTGCTGGGCTTTCCTCTCACTTCCTGTTTGGCTATGGGACAGTAAGTGATGGAAAATCTCTACAAAGGGACATAGATAGGGAAACAAATTCTGACAGGGTTATAACCCTCTTTTGCTCTATCCAAAATAAGAAAAAAACTTTCACCTATAGTTCTAATTTAAAGCGGAGCTCCACCCAAAAGGGGAAGCTCCACTTGTTCGCACCCCACCACTGCCACATTTGGCACTTTTTAGGGGGAAACGGGTACCTGGTTTTGATAGGCACCCACTCCCACTTCCAGGTCTACGACATTTCCAGCCCCTCCTTCTCCCCCCGCTGACTTCTAGGACACACACAGGTAGCGGAAAACGTGCATGTGCAGTAGGAAACCGGCTTTGAAGCCTGAAGGCTTCACTGTGGGTTTGCTTTACTTACACTGCCAGCGCCTGCACCCGAAGCCGATTGACAAATCGGGGGGGGGGGCGACATTGCGAGATAGCTGGACAGGTAAGTGTCCTTATATTAAAAGTCAGCAGCAACAGTATTTGTAGCTTCTGACTTTTATTTTATTTTTACAGACTGGGGCTCCTCTTTATAGTGTAGGTTCACCTTTACAGAAAATCTGTATGGTGAACTAACACTGGAACCCCTCACCACCCCCCCCCCCGGCCCCGCTGACCTGTAGTCCGTCAATTACCCGCTCTGACACATTAGATGGCTGCTTTACCGGTCCAAGGCTTTCAAAATCCCCTTGGCTTAATCTTCTAAACCTACCTTTTAAAGGTAGAGGCATTCTATTTGGACCAATCAGAACCTGCGTAGCCCATCCTGTCAGCGCTGGAGGAGAGAAAGCCGCTGGGATTTTCAAATCCCTGGACCGGTAAAGCAACTATTCGATATGTCAGATGAACTTACAGTTAAACTAAAAAAAAACATTTTTTTTTGTAGAAAAGATTATAGTTAGAGCCCATTCACACAGGGGCGACAGCCGTCTGACAAGTCGCGTCCCGTTCTGTTCAATAGAATCATTCTAATAGGAGCCACGCAAGTCTCTCTGACTTAGAAAAAGGCTCTTGTACGACTTTGGGGCGACTTGCATTGACTTCGATACAGAAGTCATTTTGCAAGTCGCCTCGCCGAGTCACCCCTAAAGTCGTGCCGCCCCTGTGTAAATGGGCTCTTATGCTAAATGTTGTTGGCATTTTTTATAACACATATTGCTTCATATCTTTCATTCATGCAGATCTAATTTAACCACTTGCTTACTGGGCACATATACCTACCCTCCTGCCTAGGTGAAATTTCAGCTTCCGGCACTGCGTCGCTTTAACTGACAATTGCACGGTCGTGCGACGTGGCTCCCAAACAAAATTGATGTCCTTTTTTCCCTACAAGTAGAGCTTTCTTTTAGTGGTATTTGATCGTCTGTGCGGTTTTTATTTTTTGCGCTATAAAGAAAAAAGAGCGACAATTTTGAAAAAAAAATACAATATTTTTTACTTGTTGCTATAATAAATATCCCAATTTTGAAAAAAAAAAAAACAAATTTTTTTTTCTCAGTTTAGGCCAATACGTATTCTTCTACATATTTTTGGTAAAAAAAAAAAAACGCAATAAGCGACTGGTTTGCGCAAAAGTTATAGGGGCAGATTCACAAAACAATTACGCCTGTCTAACTGGGGTTAGACAGGAGTAATTTCAAATTTCGCGCGGCGTATCACTAGTTTGAATCCTCAAACCATGATACGCCGGCTTCGGGCTTCGATCCGAGAGGCTTACGTCTTCGTAAGCCTTCGGATCTACGCTGCCATCTATTTGCGGCCGCTGGGAGGAGTTCGCGTCGTTTTGGTGCGTCGGGATATGCAAATGTGTTTTTACGGGGATTCACGAACATACGAGCGGGCGTCGCACTCGTTTTCGTCTATTTTTTTATACGTAATGTTAGAGCAGCTTTTTGCTGCTCTAACTTTACGTAGCCCATGTTAAGTATGGCCGTCGTTCCCGCTTCGAATTTATTTAAAATTTTATTTTGTTTACGTAACTCGTCGGGACGTGGATCGCCCGTAAAGTACGCTACATAAACAACGAATGACGTCACGACGTGATTTCGCGCAATGCACGACGGGAAATTTGCGAACGGAGCATGCGCAGATCGATCGCCGCGGGAACGCGCCTAATTTAAATGTTTCACGCCCCCTACTCACGCAGATGGATTGCGATGGGAGAAATACACTACGCCGCCGTCGTTGACCGTAGAAAATCTACCTGAATTCCACGTAGAGCAAGGTAAAAAACGGCGGCGTAGTGTATTTCTGATACGCTACGATAATCCATTTCTCTGTGAATCTGCCCCATAGTGCCTACAAAATAGGGGACAGAATTATTTATTATTATTTTTTTTACTAGAAATGGCGGCGATCTTCGATTTTTATTGGGACTGCAACGTTATGGCGGACACTTTTGACACATTTTTGGCGCCATTCACATTTATACTGCGATCAGTGCTATAAATATGCACTAATTACTGTATAAATATGACTGGCATTGAAGGGGTTAACACTAGGGGGTGAGCAAGGGGTTAAATGTATTCCCTGCATAGTGTTCTAACTGTAGGTGGGGGGGGGGGTGACTGGGGGAGGTGACCGATCTGTGTCCCTATGTACAAGGGACACAGATCGGGCTCCTCTCCAGAGACGGGATGCTGTCTCTGTGTGAGCCGGCAATGAGAGATGATCTCATATGTTTACATATGAGATCATCTCATTAGCTGCACAGATCGCATCGCAAATGGCCACTCTGATTGGCTGTTTGCGGCGATCTGTATTTGGCTGTGTCCAAGGGACACGGCCCACACAGAGCTTCCCCGCTGCATGCTCTGGGCGGACGTCAATTGACATCCAGTTGGATATTCGGGTCCACGCTGTAGCCGTCATTCGGCTATAGCGCGGGTCTGAAGTAGTTAAAAAAAAAAATAAACCATAAAACTGAAGTAAGAAATATGTCAGTCTTTGTTATGATGGGTCAAAGAGCATTTTAGAGTGTCATACTAGATATATCTGCTATCAGTATGTCAGTCTAAAGAATTTAACTCTGGCACACAAAAAAACAGCTGGAAGACTAAATATGTCTGCAGAGTGTCGTGCTGGATTTGACTATGATATGTCATACTAGATATCTATGCACTGTATTGCATTATATGCATCTTAAAACTGTTCAAAATAAAATAAAACAACTTATTGTTAACCAAAAATAGATTTCCTAATGAATTAAACGATTTACCATCATATACTGTACCTTTTAGCAGGTAAAAGATAAAGATAAAGATTTATGTTTCTACAGGATTCACAATTTTCTGCTATTAGGCAAGAGAAGACATTGGTTCGATGGGTTAGAAAAATTGTCTTGATTCCTAATATTTTCCCTGTTTTCACTTGGGAAAAGCAACAGTGGGAGTATCTTCCTCAATCCGTTAACTTAAATGTGAACACATGGGTGAGCAAATAATTTACGTTTATAGCAGTACTATGACCGCCAGGGGTCTTTTGGGCACCTTGCTTTACTCTGAGGTCTGGTTCACACCTATGTGTTTTTTAGTGTGTTTTCTGTTTTGAAAACACGCACTACAGTCCATTTAATGTGGTTTCCAATAGGTCATGTTCACATTTGTGCGTTATCCACGTGTGTGCGTTTTTGCAAAGGGCCAGGGACTTTTTTTCCAGCAGCAGGTTGCATTTTTGGTTCCATAGACTTCAATGGAAACGGACCTGACTTACATAAAAAAAATGCAGTGCTTGCATTTTTTATGAATTTCTGCTGCGTTCTTGCTGGTTGCTCCTGCAAGATAAAACACACATCCCAAAAAGGCAAAATGCATCAAAAATGCAGGTGAAAAAAACCATCAGGAAAATTAATCAACTTCAACATGCATAGGTGTGAACCAGGAATGAAGGAGACAACCTATTGAGACAATATAACGTTTTGGCGGCATAGGGTGGATCAGCTTGCCGTCAATACAGCATATCTAGTGCCCGTCATTCCATACACTTTGCTAGTAAGGCCCCTTTCACACTGATGAACCGATTGGGTTCACCTATCTGTTTTTTCAGGCGAACCCAATCGGGCCATTCATAGCTCTCTATGGAGCAGCAGATTTCAGCGGACATGTGCCCCCTGACACCCCACCAACATTCGATCTGATCCGGGCCGCTAAAACCAGACGGACAGGGTTCTATTCCCCATCCGTCCAGCAGATTGGATCAGATGACAGTTGGATGGTAAAGGACAGGCAGTCCGTTTCCTTTTTTACCGCCCCATAGAGAAGAGCAGGCTGCGTCCGTGTCTGCTCTGCATAGTGGAGCAGACATGAACCTGTCATCCGCCTGCTCAGTGGGGATCAGCACACCGATCCTTTGCTAAGCAGGCGGATCTGCTTTGGCTCAGTCCACCTCGTCTCCAAGGGGCCTAATGGGAGTGGCATAACTTGTCGCCAATGAGACTACTAATAAGAATAGTAAACAGTTAGGGCCATTTCACACTGCTACAATTCAAAATTATGCTTTGGGGTCAATTCACAAAGCTTTATTTTCAGATTGCGAGTGTTATTTTAACGATTTTGCACGTTATTGAAGCTAGTTCAATTCACTAAACGATTTAACGCTTTGAAAAATCATCAAATAACGTTTCCCTACACAGAACCGATATTTTAAGGTGTGGATCCTTATTAAAGAGTCAAATCGTTATTTTAAAGATTCAAAACGTTATTTTAAAGAGTCAAATCGTTAAATATGTACAGAAGTGCAATTCACAAAGATTTTTTTGACAGTTATCAATCGTTAAGCAATCGTTAAATTAACACCTCCTCAGGGTGGCGTTATGACATTTCCCAGGCGATATTTTGTTGTTAGGGGAAGCTTTTGGCGATTTTTGTAGTGTAGTGACGTTTTTAGTAGTGTTGGGCAAGATAGAACCGCGCTCTATTTGAACTTAAAATTATCCAGAGGCGAAGAAGAACACGTTAGAATGTTGTTCAGATTTATAAACGTGTATTCCGTTCACATACTATTTTGGATGACTTTTCTGAAACCCAGGTGATAGCTAAATTCTGATTATCACCTCCCATGATTTATTCTCTGTATGAGGAAATACACATGGCTTTAGAAAAAACACACTAGAAGTTTTGCACATCACATGCTCAATCTCCATGTGTATTGCTGTGTGTCTCTCTCTCTCTCTCTCTCTCTCTCTCTCTGTATCTGCTCTTTTCCACATGCAGCTGTTCTCCTCCCCTTCTGCTCCCAGAATGCATCTCTCCAGCATTATTTAACGATCTTAAGAGTTATTTTAACGTCCCAATTGTTAATAATAACGTCTGAGTAGTTAGAATAACGTTTGGATAAAGAGTCAGTTGAAAACCATAACGACTATGTTAAATAACGATTATAGCTTTCGTGAATACCATGTTTGCTAGCGTTAAATAAGGAGTGCTAATTTAACACCTGAAGAAAACCAATAACGTTTCTCTTTGTGAATTCTCTTTGTGAATTGACCCCTTTGTGTTTTAAAAAAACTCCTAGGGCATTGTAAATGCATTGTGTTAAAATTTTACATAACACATATACGGTGAATAGCTGGTTGTTAAGCGTGCTGTCGGGTGCAGAGTCCATAATGACCATAATAATTAGCTATTTACTGGTTGTTAAGTAGCTGGCACCTGCTGGCATCCTTAACAACCAGTGGATAGCTACACATACAATGCCCCCCACCCTATACCTCCATGGTGATCACCTCCAGATCCAGTAGTAAGTGTACAGGAGTCTGTCTGGCCGACAGCACAGTGTGTGTAAACTCTACCCAAAAGGAAACTGGCATAACAAATTTGTCCAATTACAATTATATAATAAAGGTGGACAGAGAGGTAAAAGAAGAGTGATGCTGCGTCCTAAAACCAACAATCAATAATAAAACAATGTCAATAATAAAGAGAACCCATGGGCACAAGGATTCCCACAGGCTTGAATTATAGATAGGATGTAGACCTTCCTAAAGTGAAGTGAAATGTCCTGTATACTTTTGGAACGTTGCAATATATTATCAGCTCGTTTTATGTCTGTATGTAGCACTGATATACATAAAGATCTTACAACAATCCATTTTTTTTGGATGCACATTAATTGTTTGTATTAATCCCATTTTTGTGCTTTTTTGCATGGGTTCTCTTTATTATTGATCATTTAGATATTTGTGCAGATGCTTATTAAACACAAATTATCAGGAAAAAATACACTTCAATGCATTTTAGTCTACTCAAACACACATATATAATATATACACTTTTTTTTGTAAAATATAAAAGATGTAGTGTTGAGTCAATAGTTACCAAACATGTCACTATTAAACATTTTGAACATTTGTGAAATGGCAACAAAGTATGGTATCTAATCATTTACACTGACAACTCTTTAAAAGCCTTTACAAGTTACCAGTTTAGAGTTTAGTAAGCTCTGGTGCTTGAATTATTGCTCTCACTCTGACGTTCACTGTGATACATCAAATGTGTTGCAATCACCATTTACATATACATGTGGGAGCTACGTGTGCTTCCTTGTCCACACTGAACTGAAAGTGACAAAATCCTTGTCGCTTTCAGCTTAATTTGTCTCAGATGATAGATGTACCTCCCTCTCTTCTGTGGGCAGTCGGCTTGACAGCTCTGTATCGGTCCCGAACTCCCCAGTGAAATGGAAGAGCCTGGAAATGGTAGTGATGAAGAGGGGGGAGGGGGCCCTGTAAAAGTGTCCGGGCAGCTTTAGAGCCGCTCAATCCCTTTTTACCAGAAAAAATTGAAAAGTAATTTAATACCAGGATCCTGGTACAACCATTTGTTCCCAGATGACAAGTGGTCAAAATGACATTAAAATCATTATTTATTTTTTTATATATATATATTTAAGCATCTATTTTAAAATATTTTTTTTTGTTTTTATATATATATTTAAGCATCTATTTTAAATTCAAAAAGTATCTTCTATTGCTCTCAGCCTCTTGCAAATCTCCAAGCGTCTTTTTTGTTTTTCTTTGCGGCTGTGATCTGACTTCTTATTACATACTTATTACATAGTTCATAAGGTTGAAAATTTCACCCTGTTCAATCTGAGTGTGTATGTATGTTAGTCACTACCAATTCAATATCCATGTACATGGTGTTCATTAAGACCCCTTTCACACTGAGCCCCTCATAGCGCCGGCGGTAAAACTCTATTTTCCCAAGGCGTCTTCCAGGACAGCCCTTGAGAGATGGAGCTCCTCCCTGGACAGGAAACACATCACCTCCAGCTCTTTAAAAGGCGGTCCCTCAGGCATCTGGTCAGTTTTTATGAGTTTCCTCAGTCGGAGGAGACATGTTGCCTTGAGGAACCGTCTTTTTTAAAGGGGGATGGATCCGGGACAGTATCCATCCCAAGGGCTGGAGGAAGACAGCTTGGGCTGGTTCACCTCACCTTCAGTGAAAATCTCTCCTGTTGGCCACGGGTTCCCTCCGCTTGGGTTTGGAGTTCCCCGTTCCTTCTTCCCTCCGGTGCCCGGCGAGGGAGTGGGCAGTGATGGCCTGCATGGCGGCGGCGTCTACGGCGGGAGAACTACATTCTCCTCGTTGTGGGCGTCGTGACCCGGAAGCCGCCGAGCGTAACCTCCGGCCAGGATGCGGTCATCACTGCGCGCCGGATACTTTGGTTCCGGTTTCCGGCGCAGGGTAAGAAGGAAGGCCGAGTCGGCGCCGATAAAGGCGTTTAGCACGTGCTAGGTACCGCCTAACGGAGCATCATGGAGGCATCCCAGGTTCCAGGGGAGTCAGGCGCCGGCTCATCGCAGGTAGGCTGGCTGTGCCAGAAGCTTTTTTCCTGCGCTATTCACCCGTTTTTCAAGGGGGGCTAGAAAGGGTGGTTAATCCTCTCAGAGCCCAGTGGGCACCTCTTAGGGGGGGGGGGGGACACAGTGTTTTGGCAGTAAGATAACAGGTCCCCCTCTCTTTCTCTCTCCTTTCTTTTGTCCCTTCTCAGAAGGATCCCAAAGAGCATAGTACAAAGGGACTGCCAAGAGACAAGAGGAAGTGCCCCACCTGCAATGCAAGGCTTCCATCTGGCTATACAAAAAATTTATGTGGCCCCTGTATCACAACAGTGTTGAATAATGAGGAAGATTCCCCACTTACAAAGTTCCTTGGATCCTTCAAAGAGGAGATGCAATCTACTTTTAAGTCCTTTAGAAAGCTTATTGAGGATACCCAAATTCCAGGCTTAACTGCCAGGCAGCAAGAGGTGCCCACCTCTCCCACTCCGGTGGCATCAGGAGCAGGTGAACCTGTGGAGAATGAGGAGGTTTCCCTTAGAAATTCTGATTCTGATTCCTCCCAGTCAGATTCGGGACAGGAAAAAGATCAGGAGGACTCCCGCACCCCCACCCGTTTCAAACTCTCCCAAGAGGAAGTAGATGAATTGGTAGGGGCCATTCATGAAACGTTAGAGTTGAAGGAAGAAAAAACTTCGCTCTCACGACATGATAAAATGTACCAAGGGTTAAGTAAGAAAAGACAGAAAGTTTTCCCAGTACACCAGCTGATGTCAGATTTGGTGCTCAGGGAATGGGAAGAACCTGATAAGAGACCTTTCTTTTCAGGTGATCTAAAGAGAAGGTTTCCATTTGATGAAGACCCTAATGCCGTTTGGAACCAGTGTCCAAAATTAGATGCCCCCCTAGCGAAAGTGTCAAAACATTCAGACCTAGTCTTTGAGGACATGGGTCACTTAGCGGATCCCATGGATAAAAGAGGGGATGTTATCCTCAAACGATCCTGGGATACGGCTATGGCTAATCTTAAAGCGGCGGTTCTGCGGGAAAAACATATTTTTTTTTTACTATGATGCTGCCGCTGTTACTATAGCAAACATTACACTCACCAGTCCTATGTTTGGAGCCACGATCGTTCCGATTTTGAGATAAAGGATGTTTTATAAAACGTATAGATGGACGTTTCCATCTTGTGTGTGGGCACTCCTCAAGCCCACCACTCTTTACTTCCGGGATGCGGCGAATGCTGTCCCAGCATTCACCGCTCTATCCCGCGCATGTGCAGTGTTGAGGCGAGCCGCGCCGTCAACACTGCAGAGTTGCCATCGCAACGGCCGGCGTCATAATGACCCGCCCCGTTGTGACGAGACACATGTGATTACAGCACAGCGCGTCTCCTGGGATTCACTCAGGGCTCACTCCCAGGAGACATAGCGCTGGTCGGGGGAGAAAGAAGATACACGCCCACTCCCCCGCGGTGGTTTTGATGGACAGCTCAGATAAGGCAGCAGAAACAGGGTAAGGATCGTTATTAAAAAAAAAAACAATACGGATTATTTACACACGATGGCTAGCAGTTTGATTGGGCAAAAGTATAAATTTAGGGTGAACCTCCACTTTAAGCCAGCTCTAGCAACTACGTGTGTAGCCCGTAATTTTGAATTTTGGCTTAAGCAGTTGCAGGAACACCTAACGGCAGGTACCCCTAGAGCAGAGTTACTAAAATCCTTCCCCATGCTTTTTAAGGCGGTAGGTTTTATCGCAGATGCCTCGGCAGAATCGGTAAAACTTTCAGCCAGGGCGGCTTCACTGTCAGTAGCAGCTAGGAGAACTCTGTGGCTAAAAACCTGGCCGGGAGATACCGCCTCTAAGTTACGCCTTTGTAGCGTTCCTTTTTCAGGCAAATTCCTGTTTGGCGCTCCGCTAGATGAAGCGTTAGAACGCACTGCGGATAAGAGGAAGACTTTCCCTGAAAAGAAAAAGCCGTTTAACAGAAAGTTTTTTCGCCCCTTCAAAGGGCAAAAGAAAACGCAGGAAAAAGGGAAACATAACAGACCCTGGACATCACAAGGAGGAAAGCAAAAAGCGAAGGTGCTCTTTAACCCTCCTGACAAAAATCCCAAGTCACAGTGATGTCAGGGTCCAGGTGGGAGGAAGACTGGGGGACTTCCTTCCACAATGGATAAAGCTGACCTCAAACAAGTTTGTCAGGGGAGTCATAGAAAGGGGCTATGCCCTGGAGTTCAGCCAGTTTCCACCAACAAGATTCTTGGTTACACAGCTGGCAAAAGACCCAGTAAAAGCACAGGCATTACAGCATCTCATTGGAGAATTCATAGATCAAAAAGTCCTAATACCAGTTCCCAAACAGGAAGAGGGACGGGGTTTTTACTCGCACGTCTTTCTGGTTCGAAAGCCATCAGGGAAATATCGCCTGATCCTCAACCTAAAACCATTGAATGCAACCTTCCGGATGGAATCCATTTATTCTGTCAAGAATTTGCTTCAAAAAGATTGCTTCATGGCAAAAATAGACCTGAAGGATGCCTACCTTCACATTCCTATCAGATTAAGCTCCCAAAGGTTCCTCCGCATAGCTGTCCGGATAGGGGGAAAGATTTTCCACTATCAGAGCCAAGCCCTCCCCTTTGGCCTCTCCTCGTCCCCGAGGATCTTTACCAAGATCCTTGCGGAAACGTTGGCCCCTCTAAGGCTCCAAGGAGTAACAGTTGTCCCATACTTGGACGACTTGTTGTTCCTGGCACCGACAAAACAAAAGCTACTCGAGGACCTAGTGGTCGCACAGCAGTGGTTGACTCAGTTAGGCTGGATAGTCAACAGGGAAAAGTCGATCCTCATTCCCACACAGCAAATCCTGTTCTTGGGCTACATAGTAAGTTCGACAGAGCAAAAAACCTTTCTCCCACAAGAAAAAATAGATCATCTAGGTCAGCGAGTAGCTCAGTTGCAGACAAACCTCCCTGTCACGGTAAGGGAGATCATGTCAGTCCTAGGCCTCATGACAGCCTCCATCCCAGCAGTCAGATGGGCCAGGTTCCACCAAAGGCCACTCCAGTCTTTTCTCCTTCAAAATCTGTCAGGAAAGGACTTGGAGGAGAGGGTATACCTACCAGAAAGAACAAAACAGGCTCTCTGGTGGTGGAGAAACCAAAACCACCTGAACAAAGGTCTGCTGTGGAACCCACCTGTGACACGCATCTTGACTACGGACGCCAGCAACCAGGGTTGGGGAGCCCACCTAGAAGGTCAGTGGGCACAAGGCGCTTGGAGTCATCTAGAGAAGAAACGCTCTTCAAATTACAGGGAGTTAAAAGCCGTAGCCAAAGGGATCGCAGCTTTCCAGAATCAGCTCAGGCATCAACATCTACAGATCAGGTCGGACAATACAACTTCTGTAGCGTATTTGAACAAACAAGGGGGGACCAGGAATCCCACCCTGATGGACATAGCAAAATAAATTTTTGTATGGGCAGAAGAGAATCTCGAGTCACTTTCAGCAGTTCATCTCAAAGGTACGCAAAACAGTCTAGCCGATTTCTTGAGCAGAGAATTAGTCTCTCAAGAAGAGTGGTCTCTGGATCCGACAGTCTTTGCCAAGATAGTGTCCAAATGGGGTCTTCCGGAGATCGACTTGTTCGCCAACAGGAGAAATACCAAGCTTCCAGAATTTTTCTCACTGAATCCCAGGGATCAACCGGTGGCAGTCGATGCCCTTCAGAACACATGGTCATTCTCCCTGACATATGCTTTCCCACCTCTGCATCTCTTACCGAGGGTCCTTTCCAAGTTCAGGATGGAGAAGACTTCCCTTATCCTGATAGCCCCCTTCTGGCCGAAAAGGGCGTGGTTTTCGCTTCTACTAGCGCTAGCAGATCGTCCACCGTGGATGTTGCCGTGCAGTCAAGATCTGTTGACTCAGGGTCCAGTGCGGCACCCCAATCCAGCTTTTCTGAATCTAGCGGCCTGGTTTCTGAAATAGACATCCTGAAGTCTAAGGGTCTATCAGATAGAGTAATCAAAACTCTGTTACAGAGTCGCAAACCAGTTACCAGAGCGATTTATCTGAAACACTGGAAAAAATTCAATCTCTGGCTAAAAGAGAATGGAAAGAGGGGACATGATTCCCCAACGATTTTGGAATTCTTACAGGAGGGCATCGACAAGAAGCTGGCCTTAAGCACGATTAAGGTTCAAATTGCTGCCCTTTCAGTTTATGTTCAGCGCTCCCTACAAGAGGACCCGCTTATCGGTAGATTTTGCAAAGCAATTGCCAAACAACGCCCGGCCCCATGTCGTAAGGTTCCGACGTGGGACCTATCTCTTATGTTAAAAGCGATCATTAAAGAGCCTTTTGAGCCGATATCAGAGGCATCCTTAAAACTAGTTACTTTGAAGACAATTTTTTTGGTCGCTATGACTTCTGCCCGCAGAATCAGCGAGCTTCAGGCTCTCTCAATTAGAGATCCTTACATGCAAATTTTGGAGGATAAAGTTATCCTAAAGACAGATCAGTCCTTTGTGCCAAAAGTCGCCTCTGCTTTCCACAAGAGTCAGGACATTATACTTCCTTCCTTTTGCAATAAACCAAGAAATAACAAAGAAGAACAATTACATCGGCTAGATGTCAGGAGATGCCTTTTAATTTATCTAGAAGCAACTAAAAGCTTTAGAGAATCAGATGCACTGTTTATTCTTTTTTCCGGGAGTCGAAAAGGAAAACAGGCTTCAAGAGGGACATTAGCCAGGTGGATTAAATTGGCCATCTTGGAAGGGTATAAAGCTCTACACTTGGATCCTCCACAGGGATTGAAGGCACACTCTACAAGGGCGTTAGCCACTTCCTGGGCAGAAAGAGCCGGCGCTACCCCGGAGCAGATTTGTAAGCCGCTACGTGGTCAGCATGTCTACGTTCATTCGACATTACCGACTGGACGTCCTAAGTAGTCAAGATCAGGCCTTTGGGAGGAAAGTCCTGCAAGCAGTAGTCCCACCCTAATCTGGTGAGTGCTTGCTCATCCTCTCAAGGGCTGTCCTGGAAGACGCCTTGGGAAAATCAGAGTTAGTCTTACCGGAAACTCTGTTTCCAGGAGTCTTCCAGGACAGCACGTTCCCACCCTATACTTTTGGTAGGTATATATGTATGTATGTATATATGCATGGATAATATGTATGTATGTCATTAACTGTATTTCAGCTCTGTCCTTCGGTTCTTGGATTAAAAACTGACCAGATGCCTGAGGGACCGCCTTTTAAAGAGCTGGAGGTGATGTGTTTCCTGTCCAGGGAGGAGCTCCATCTCTCAAGGGCTGTCCTGGAAGACTCCTGGAAAAAGAGTTTCCGGTAAGACTAACTCTGATTTTTACTTCCGATGCTATAGGCGGCTCTGCGGCACATTTCGGCCACTAGCTGGGCAGTTTCACCCCCCCCCCGCTAGCAGCAGAGAAAGGGTTAAAACCGCCTGCAATGCGCTGCTGCAGCAGCGCATTGCCAGCGGTATAGCCACACTGTCCCATTGATTTCAATGGGACAGCTTCAAAGATGCCGCTAGCAGGACTTTTTTTTACAGTCCTGCTAGCGCAATGCTCCAGTGTAAAAGCCCTTGGGCTTTCACACTGGAGTGAATGTGACAGCTTTTTAAAGGCAGATTGCAGGCACTATTTTTAACGCTATAGCGCCTGCAATACGCTTCAGTGTGAAAGGAGTCTAAGACATTTATTCAAACATGTATTGAAAGTATTTATACTCCCTGCTGACACCAACTATGGAAGGGCGTTCCACATCCTTACTGCTCTAAGAGTAACGAATCCCTTACACAGTTTGAGATTAAACCGATTCTCTGCCATTCTTATTGTGTCTGTGTGTCTTCTTTAGAGACTTTAGATTCAATAGATGATCCCCCCCCCCCAATGATACAGTCACCATTTAAAGTTTTTCTATATTGTGATCCCCCATATCCCCTCAAAAGCATCTCTTCACCGGGGAGAATAGGGTTACTGTTTGTAGTGGCTGCTCTTAGCCCATTTGTTAACTTTGTTGCCCTTCTCTGGACTCTCTCTAATTTAAGGAAATACTTCCTGTGGATCGGTGACAAAAACTAAATTGCATACTCAAGATGTGGCCAAATCAGAGTTTTGGAACATAGTCAAATTATAATTAAATTCTTGAGTAAATACCCTTTTTTATGCATGCTAATATTCTGCAAGCCTTTCTTGGTGCAGCTGGGCATTGAATGCTATTGCTGAGCCTGTGATCTACTAGGACCCCCAAATCTCGTTACACCCAGGTCCTTTTGCTTCCCCAGAGAGTAACTTTATTGCATATTTTTAGCCCCCAAGGGCATTACTTAAATTTTTTCAATATTAAACCTCATCTGCCATATACTGTAACTGCCCACCCCACTATTTAACCACTTCACCCGGGTGGACGTCATATGACATCCTGGGAATTAAGTGGTTATACATTATCCCGCTATTAAAATTTACAGTACCCAATGCCATGTGAAGCAGAAGTAATATGAGGGTCTGTACACTTCTGCAGGCGTCAGAAGGGGTGTCCCCCCTCCCTGCCGCTGCCAACCGGTGGCATTTGCTGCCTAAGCCTGCCTTACACAGAAAGAGAGGAACTGATGTAGTTTCAGAATGGGTCCGGTGATGAAGTGGCTAATTAGATCTTTCTGTAAAGTTACTATTTCCTGTTATGAAGTTATTTGGTTGCAACGTTTGTTCTTAGCTATGTTTGAATGAGTATTAATAGGATGTAACTGTTGAAATAGTAATAGATAAATTAAATTGGATTTCATTAAAAGTTCTTTTTAAGCCTGTCTTGTACTGAACAAGGAAATAGTTATCCAGTGTCCGGCCAGACATGATTACATTACCTTAAGACTACTAATAATTACCGTTCCAATCTAGAGATGATTATACCCTGCTGATGTTTATTTTGTGCAAGTCCAAAGATAGTTGCACTTAGACTAGTGATAATGACACCATTTAATTTCTGGCTAGAGAGCAAAGCTTGTGTGCCAGATCACAGATTATCTGTGTTTGTCAGAACAGGGACCTTGTAATGATTTAGGCCAGAGAAGCTCACAGTAATCAAATTAAATTTGTAAGGCTTCCGTCGGTCCGCACTGGCAGTATGCAAGGTTAGGGATTATGTAGGCGGTTCATGACACCCGCCCGCAGCATGCTGTATTCTGGATTATGTGCATGTGTCAGATCAAAGTTAGTCTCAGTGGGTCACGTACAGATGATGAACAGTTTTTATCTATGAATTTATCAGGATCACTCATTCTGGATGTTTGTTTGCAAAGGCATATGTCACATTTACTTTTGCAATAATCTTTTATATCAGCTATACATGCAAGTGTGATAAGTTTTGAGTAATTTTTATCTTTTTAGTACCGTATGTAATAAGGGGCACTTTTATATGATGAGGGGACTCTGATGTGGTGGGAGACTCTGATAGGAAGGGGGCTTCTGGTGTGGTAGGGGAACTCTGTGACGGGGAAACTTTGATGTGATGGGGGCTTTCACGTAGTATAGGGGGGACTTAATGGGATGAATGGGGCTTCTGATGTTTTGAGAGGTTTCTATGGTGGGGGTGCACTGTGATGGAGGGGGGCTCATTGAAGGGGGACTCTGATGGGAAGGAATGGGGTTTCTGATGTGATGGGAGAGGGGGGGGGGGTTTGATGTAGTAGGGACACCTCTGATGTGATGGAGGACTCTGATGAGAAGGAGAACTCTCATGTATAGGGGGTTCCTCTAATAGAATGGGTGGGGCTTCTAATGTGATTGGGTACCCTGATATAATGAAAGAACTATTATGTGATTGAGGGAATATGAGATGGAGGGGATTCTGATTTAATACAAAGATTCTAATGTGATGGGGGGGACCTCTGATGTGATGGGTCAATCTGATGTGGTGGGGGATCTCTGATGTGATTGGGGGGGCTGTGACAGGAAGTGGGCCCCTCTGATGTGATGGGGGTTACTCTGAGTTAAAGGGGGAACCCCTGATGTGAAGGAAGGCTTTTGAAGTAAAGATAATTCCATCAAGGTGGTTGTCTACATCGTCCCAGGCCCAGATTTTCCAGTGATAATAAGTAATTATTACACTTTGGACTGGGTTTCTCAAGATTTTGCATATTTGTTTAAGGGTGTAATGACTGAAAAATTGTTGAGAAATGCTAGGCTGACTGGTTACTAAGCCAATACATTTTTATTCTAAAGCTCATTGACGCCTATACTAACGCCATACAAACGCTATAGGAGAGTTGTTGAGCGTCAGAAATTTACTCAAGTGTGAAAAAGCCCTAACTATCTCAAAACAGCAGAAGAGTTGGTGGTGAGCATTAAAGCCTATTTCAGTACCGAGGACTAGCTCATGGCTGTTTCTCTGCACTTTCTCCAGTTCCTGGATATCCCTTTTGAGAACTGGTGCCCAAAACTGAACTGCATATTCCAGATGAGGTCTTACTAATGATTGGTACAGGTATAGAATTATTGCTCTTGCTCTAACAATCACGGTGATACCTCACTTGTGGGGTTTGAACACCGTTTTCATATGTGGGCGCTACTCGCGTATGTGTTCGCTTCTGCACATGAGCTAGGCGGGAGGGGGCGCGTTACATTTTTCTTTATTATTTATTTTACTCTTTATTTTACATTTTTACACTGTTCTTTAAAAAAAAAAAAAAAGTGTAACTTTTATTCCTATTACAAGGAATGTAAACATCCCTTGTTTGACAACTTCTGTCTTCCATGAATCCATGAATTTCATGAATCAGTTGCTTAAGTTTTAGACTTTAGCTAATTGTTCTAACCAACCCCTGTTTTGTATATGACCTGTGCCTGGGGTGTAGGCACCCGTTTTGTAGTTTCTCCCTTTTTTGTATATCTTCCTTCTTTTGAATGCTGGTGTGTCACCTTGCTTCCTCTCCCTGCAGACCACCAACCTCCACTACTGGATTCTAGTGGTGGTCTCCCTTGGTTTGTGACTAGTAATGACCCATTGCATCCTTTTGAGGGAGGTGCAACACATCTATGTTATGTAGTATTTCAACTTCATGAAGTTCAAAAACAAAACGCAATGATGAAGACAGGCTGTGTTGAGTAATCACTGCTATTTGTATTATAAGACATTATATACAATAAACATCACTACTCAAAATTAAATATATAAACAAAAATAGCTCCTGATGATGTCTGTATAGATGAAACATGTTGGGTGAGGCTTGAGTACTGTGATGTCAGCACACTGACAGGAAGCTGCTTGCAGAGGAGCAAGTGCACTGGTAGGGTGCTCAGTTTATGTCTTAGCTATCAGATTCTTAGTGCTGGTCTGAGCACTTTGTGAGTACCTCTGAATTGATTTTAATGTGACCGTTTAGTAAAGAAGCTGCTCTATTAGCGCTTTCCCCTTTATTATATTTTTGTGAATGGGACCTTCTTTTCATACGTGGTATGATGATCTTAAGAATTAAGAGATTCCTGGGTATTTGAGCAAGGTCATCATGTACAGTTTGATCATTTTGTTTCAAGAGGTCAATCAAATCTAGTGAGTGGGTTCAGGACAAGGGTGGGCAGGAGGGGTGGCTGTGGTTGGCACTGTGTTATGTGGGGGGTGCCACAAAGAAATTGGGAGGAGTGGATTTGTGTTGGAAGGGGGGATTTGGTGAGCAACAGGGAGTAAGTTTTGTTCTAGGAGGGGAAATATAGGGGGGTGCTAAGAGTGTTGATTTAGGGGGATTTGTGTAGGGAGGAGGGAAGAACATTTGTGTTAGGAGGGGTGATTTTGGGGGAATTTATGCTGGCAGGGGGAGATTTGAACTGGGGGAGAGAAGATGTGTGCTAGAAGGGCACATTTTTTTGGGGGGGGGGGGTATTTGTGCTGATAGTGGGGATGTCAGCAGCAGAAAGGCAGATTTGTACTTGGAGGAGGGAGAATTTATGCTTAGGGGTAAGCATGCAGGTCAGTGCTCAGTATTTTTGCAGGGGGGGGGTGGTTGCTGACACTTAATGCTCTTATATCTTAGGGGGGGGGCACAGTTAGGCATTTTCGCCCTGGACTCCAGATGACCTTGTCTTGGCACAGTGAGTGAGTTATACCAATGGTGTGATGTGAAGCATAGGTGTGCATGTGATGCACAGACACTACCATACTGAAGACCTATCACATTCTCACTTTGTGGAAGATTTTTGTTTACACACTGTATTATTTAATGGATTTATGAGTATTTAATTATACAGTTAGGTCCATATATATTTGGGCACAGGCACAATTTTAGTTTTTTTTTCAGGTATTTACCAAAACATATTCAAGCTATAGTTATATAATGGATATGGGCTGAAAGTGCACACTCTCAGGTTTCATTTGAGGGTATTTTCATGAAAATCAGAGGAAGGGTTTAGGAATTACAGCTCTTTATAATAGCCACCCCCCTTTTTCTAAAGAACCAAAAGTAATTGGATAATTTAATCAAATGCTGTTTCATGGCCAGGCGTGGGCTACTCCTTAGAGTTGATTCTAAGTGTGATATTTTCATTTGGAATCTGTTGCTGTGAACCTACATCATGCATTCAAAGTAGCAGTACATGCAAGTGAAACGGGCCATTGTAAGGCTTCAAAAACTAAACAAATTAATCAGAGAGATAGCAGCAACATTAGGAGTGGCCAACACAACAGTTTGGTACATTCTGAGGAAAGAAGAATGTACTGGTGAGCTCAGAAACATAAAAAGGGCTGGATGTCCATGGAAGACAACAGTGGTGGATGATGGCAGGATCCCCTCTATGGTAAAGAAAAACCCATTCACAACATCGAGACAAGTGAAGGACACTCTCCAAGAGGTGGGTGTATCAATGTCAAAGTCTACAATCAAGAGAAGACTTCACAAGAGCAAATACAGAGGGTTCACCACAAAGTGCAAAGCAATTATAGGCATGAAGAATAGAAAAGCCAGAGTAGACTTTGCCAAAAAAAATATCTAAAAAAGCCAGACCAGTTCTGGAAAATAATTCTTTGGACAGATGAAACTAAGATTAATGTACCAAAATGACGGGAAGAAAAAAGTGTGGAGTAGGCTTTGGAACAGCTCATGATTCAAAGCACACAACATCATCTGCAAAACATGGTGGACGCAGTGTGATGGCATGGGCATGCAAGGCTTCCAGTGCCACTGGGTCATTGGTGTTTATTGATGATGTAACAGAAGCATTCAGATGAATGTCAGCCCAGATTCAGCCAAAAGCAGCAAAGTTGATTGGACACAGTACAGATTGACAATGATCCAAAACACACTGCTAAAGCAACCAAGGAGCTTTTGAAGGAAAATAAGTGGAATATTCTGCAATGGCAGAGTCAATCACCTGATCTCAACCCAATTTAGCAGGCATTTCACTTGCTAAAGGCAAAACTAAAGTCAGAAAGACCCACAGATAGAGAACAACTGAAGACCGCTTAAAGGGTCACTAAAGGAAAAAAAATGTTTTGCTGAAATGACTGTTTACAGGGTATAGAGACATAAAAGTTAACTGATTACTTTTAAAAATGATTAAAAACAGATAAAAATCAATCATATAATGTGCCTGCAGTTTAGTTTCACTTTTAAACTGGTTTCATGTTTCTGTAAAGTAGAGAGACACACAGAACAAAAACAAACAAATCCAAGGCAGTGTTTTGTTTTTAAAATGAATCTGGTTCTGAGGAGTTTTAGACACACAGTAATGACAGCTTGGACCACAGTGAAAAGCTGCCATGAGATTTTTCATAAGGAGCCAGACAAGTAGGGAGTGTGGAGAACAGAGCAGAATTACAGCAACTTCAAAGCAAAAAATGAACAATGGGGACATGAAACCAGGACTGCAGTAAGGTAAAGAAAGCTATTTAGCTAAACATAAAATTTCTTTAGTGATCCTTTAAGTTAGAGCCTGGCATAGCATCAAAAAGGAGGAAACCCAGTCTTTGGCAATGTACATGAGTTCCAGACTTCAGGCAGTCATTGCCAGTAAATGATTCTCAACAAAATATAAAAAATTAACATTTTATTTATGATTATATTAATTTGTCCAATTACATTTGAGCCCCAAACAATGGGTGGACTGTGTATAAAAATAGTTACAGTTCTCAAAATTTGTACAGAGGCCGCGTACACACGATCAAACATATCTGCTGAAACTGTTTCAGCGGACAGATTCGATCGTGTGTACGGCCTAGCGGACAGGTTTCCAGCAGACAAAAGTTTTAAAGCATGCTTTAAAACTTGTCCGCTAGAAACCTGTCCGTCGGACATGTCCGCTGGTTAGTACGACTAACCAGCGGACCGAAATCCCCCGCATGCTCCGAATGGATTTGACGCATGCGTGGAAGTATTTTACTTCCTGGTTTGGTGACGTGGCGGAGTCAACGTCACCGCCACGTCACCGCGTTCTCTGTCCGAGGGGATTTTCGCCCGATGGTGTGTACACACCGCCGGACCAAAATCCTGCAGGAGACATGTCGGATGAGAACGGTCTGTGGACCGTTTTCATCGGACATGTCTCCTCGTGTGTATGGGGCCTTACCGTATATATATTCGAGTATAAGTCGAGTTTTTCAGCACATTTTTTGGTGCTGAAAATGCCCCTCTTGGCTTATACTCGAGTCATCTTTTTGCGCCTCATCTCCCGGACTTTGGGGACCCGGTACCAGCCGTAGGTCCCCTGGACCCCAAACTTGGCACACATGTAGTTCTTATACAAGAGATAGTGCAGCGCTAATCGCAAGTCCATAAAAAAGTAATCAAGGTGATCTTCAAAACGTGACTTAAGGTAGAAGCATGTGGGTGATGAGCGTGGAATATAGTGAGAAACCTCCACCAGTAACAGACCCTCCGTTAGATAGGGTCATAAACACTTTCCCATGAGGGTGTGATCCAGACAAACGCTCCAATAAAGACCAACCACACAAACTCACAGACGGTTCCAATAGAAGATTTGTCCAATCTCAGTTCCTCCCCCCAGGGAGGTGTACGCTCCCATCTTCCCCCAGGGGAGGAGGATGATGTAGAGCCCTCTCCTTGTTTTCCCTCCTCCGGCGCCTGTTGCACATTGAATCCCCCCGGGTGACTGTTATGTGTGCAGACTCTCTGCTCTCCTCTATACGGAGAAGTACACAGCTCGTCCACTCGTCAACCCCCGCTCCAAGTGTGCAAAGTTTGCGGTCTGGGGGACCTACGGCCGGGGAGCACAGATTTTACAAAGCCGGGCACACCTTCTATTAACTCCCATGTTAAATGTGAGGCATGGACACAGTGAGGCATGTACACAGTGAGGCATGCACATGGACACAGTGAGGCATGCAGATGGACACTCTAGGCTTATACTCGAGTCAATACGTTTTCCCAGTTTTTTGTGGCAAAATTGGGTGCCTTGGCTTATAATCGGGTCGACTTATACTCGAGTACATTCGGTATATTTTTATGTTCAACACCCTTATATTAAAGCTGAAAGTCTGCACTTCAAATTCATTTGGATTGTTTCATTTAAATACTGTATATATAGACCTAAATGTATACTGGCACAATTATTTATATGTTACTGTATTATTTGTTGAATGCACTAATGATGCATTGGTTTTATGCACCTTTATTGATTTGCACAGCTTTTTTTGTTATGAATGGTTTTGATTCATTGATGTATTGATTTAATGCACTTCTTTTGGTTGTATGCATATGGTCTGAATCAGTGTTTCTCAGACTTTTTGCAGTAAAGGCACCCTTTAAAATTCTACACAATCTTAAGGCACCCCATTCCAAACTTGCCAACTGTCCCAGATCTACTGGGACAGTCATGCTTTTTGGTCTGATGTTCTGTGATGGCTCTGTCCTAGGATTTGTCCCGGAATCAGAGCAACAATGACAGACCACCTCTCACATGTTGTCCCTAGCTCCACCTCCCGCCCGCCCGCCTCTGTCTCTGGAGCCAATCAGGGTCAAGGAGCCCAAAGTAGTAGCTTATGCAGGTGGCTCTTGCTGTCAAAGTACTTTAGAACAGAAATCAGGGCACACAGACAGGTCAGGTTGACCGCATTTTCAAATTGCTATTCAAGGACAAGGACCTTTTACCAAGGACCGGGGGGTGTTGAATGTAGTTTCGGGGGTTGACGGGATTTCGGCACCGAGTGAATGACTGGTTTTAGCACGTATATTATACCAATATAATGCTTGGAATGTATTTCTATTATTATAGTACAGACCCCCTTGCCTCAGTACGGACCCCCCTCGACTAACTGTAGACCCTCTTTCTCAGTCCAACCCCCTCTCCACTAAGTATAGACCCCCTCCCTCAGTATGGATCCCCCTCTCCACTAAGTATAGGCCCCCTCCCTCAGTACGGACCCCCCTGCACTAACTATAGACCCCTTCCCTCAGTACGGACCCCTCTCCACTAACTATAGACCTCCTCTCAGTACGGATCCCCCTCTCCACTAAGTATAGACCCCTTCCCTCAGTACGGACCCCCTACACTAAGTATAGACCCCCTTCTCCATCAGTATAGGCCCCCCCACTAAATAAAGACCCCTTATCCATCAGTATAGACCCCCTGACTAAGTATAGACCCCCTCCCTCGGCATAGACCCCCTTCAGTACTGTCTCCCCTCCCTCAATATAGACCTCCACTAAGTACAGACATGGATTAGTGTCTTTGGGGCTTCCCCTGCTGACAGCCTCGTCCGGCATGGCAGAGAGCGTTGGGCGCGGAGGAGGAAAGTTAACAAACTCTTTGCATTCTGGGCATAGTCACGGCTGTGAGGTCACTGGTTGGTATATGCCAGGCAGCTCTAGCAACCAGTGACCAGAGTCTCGGGTGAAGCTGGAGGCAGAACGAGCGCCAGCGCTATGGCTGGGTTTGCTCACTGTCAATTCCATTCCTGGGACACTGTATTGTCCCGGAATGAAGGTTCCCTGGGCCCGGGACAGACCTGCTAATTACGAGAATGTCCGGGGCAATCCAGGACACGTGGTCACCCTAAGACAGGGTTGCTGAAGTTGGTGGGTGGGGCAAGGGGTGTGGCTACTTGCTACCCTTTGATGTGGAAAAAAACAAAACAACAAAAGTCATACGTAAATTTTCCCCCTCTTAGAACAGTTGGCTGCTTCATTCAGGTTTATCTAGAAGCTGAGCTAAAGATGATAAATGAGGAGGAGCAGCCTTGGGAGCCTTCTCTCTACATACTGCACACCGTCTGCCCTATCACTACACTGCACACTGACTGCCCTATCAATAAATACTGCACACTAATTGCCCTGTCCCTACATACTACACACTGACTGTCCAGCCAATACAAAAAAATGTACCACTACATACTGCTCACTTACCACTCTGCCATTAAATACTGTTTGATTGCCCTGCCACTACATACTGTTCACTTACCGCCCTGCCAATACAATAAAATACATACCGCTATACAAACGCAATACATACCAATACATACTGCTCGCTGACTGCAGTATTAATACATACTACACACTGACTGCCTTATCATTACATACTGCACACTGACTGCACAATGAGTGCCCTGCCACTACATACTGCTCATTGATCACCCTGCCACTACATACTGTTCACTGTCCTACCATTAAATTCTGTTCACTTACCGCCCAGACACTACATATTGTGTACAACCCTACCACCACATACTGCTTACTGACTGCTCTGCCATTACATAATGCTCAGTGACCCTGTACATAGCTCATCCCAGCACCCTGTACATAGCTCATCCCAGCACCCTGTACATAGCGCATCCCAGCACCCTGTACCCTGTACATAGCTCACCCAGCACTCTGCACCCTGTACATAGCTCATCCCAGCACCCTGCATTCTGTACATAGTTCATCCCAGCACCCTGCATCCTGTACATAGTTCATGCCAGCAAACTGCACCCTGTACATAGCTCATCCCGCTCCACGTACATAGTTCATCCCAGCACCCTGTACATAGCTCACCAAGCACCCTGCACTTTGTACATAGCTCACCCCTGCACACTGTACATAGCGCAACCAAGCACCCTGTACATAGCTCACCCAGCACCCTGCACCCTGTGCATAGCTCACCCAGCATCCTACACCCTGTATATGGCTCCCCCAGCACCCTGTACATAGCTCACCCAGCACCCTCCATCCTGTACATAGCTCACCCTGCGTTCTGTACACAGCTCATCCCAGAACCCTGCACTCTGTACATAATGCACTCCAAAACCCTGTACCCTTTTACTTTTTTTTTTTTCAATTAATGTACTGGTGTTTGTATGTATCCATGAGACTCTTGCTTGTGGAAAAATAATAAAAGCATATTTTATAGGTACAAGGAAGCCCAAGTTTTGTTTAACGATGCCCCTTAAGCTCCTCCCATTGTCAAGAGTTTGACCATGCCCACATTTGCGCAGAGTGCTATGCAAGATTACCTTTCTCAAATGTCCCTCATTCTGAAGTTCAAAAGTGGGGAGGTATGCTACTAAGGACTCCCAGGCACTGTGGGACTTTTGAATGGCCTCTAGCTGTAATATTTCACAAGCTCCTTGTAACGAGACCCTTGCTCGCTCGCTTACTCTCTCCCGACCCTCCTCTGCTACTATTGGATCAGATTGCAGATCACAACTTCTGATGCTTCGGTCATCCAAGGCTCCGGGATCCGAACTACAGCTATGTGCCGTTCGAAATCCATTAGAACAAACACCAGGCAGGCTGTATGTAAGTTCAAACAGGAAGACTTTTATTGGAAGCACACAACACACTTTTATACAGAATTTGGAACATCCCGCCCCCAACAACCGCTTTCCTATTGGTCAATTGTAATGTAGTTCTCCTTCAGGTCCTCTTAGCCATGCAAATGAGGACTTGAAAATGGGTTCAGCAGGGATTGGTCCGATAGCTTGAATAGAAGGACTGCTATGTGTAATGAGACAGAAGCCCCAGGGGGGGGCAATCAATGTACACAATAGCCAGACATAGAACAATGGAGCCTTAAGACAGGGCAGAAGACCCCCCCCCCCACTGTGTAACAGATTTCAAGGAGGAACACTTTTGCATTCCAAGGTCCATGACAATACTTCCCCTGGGAAACAGTCCAACAGCCACCGTGGGACCCTGAACGGGTTAACTCGAATGGATGTTGGAAAAGTAGTCTTAAGGTTCCAGGTCTGTCTGCCGGGATAACCCATCCGCCTTCCTGTTTTGAGGCCCTGGCCCATAATCGGAAGGCAAGAGGCTCGCATTCAGTCCTCTCCAAAAGCCTCTGTCCCGGCTAGGTCTGTCACACATCTCCCCCTTTGGCAGGAGACTAACACAGGAGGAGACCCCAATGCTGGTACCCCAAATAACTTGTCCCAAACAGAGCATTACTCACCCAGCCAACCTCCGCCTTTCTCAGAGAACATACCCGCTGCTGGGGAGAGGCCTGGACTGGCCCCTTTCCCTGGAGTTCTTTCAGCCGCTGGAGAAAAGACAGGGTGACTGGGCTCAATTCATCATGCTGTTGGGGATCTGAGCGTACTGCCCCCCATCCCTGGAGACTGAAGTCCCATCCACTTGTGGTAGGTAAAAAAAAACGGGGCTTGCAAAGCAAGGCTGACATCCTCCCGTCTCAGTGCCGCACCATTTTCTGGGGTTGGGTCTTTGAAGACCGAAGTTCCATTTACTACCACAGGAACCCCCTCTTCTGTTAGTTGAAAGCAGAGGCCCGGGGCACTCTGCTCTGTTGCCAGCTCTTCTGCTGGGTTGCTGTGAGTGGAGACCACCGTCCCATCCACCGATATCAGCTCAAGCTGCAGTTGTGTGCGCAAGCCAGTAGCATCCTGCCCTGCTGCCAGTGATTCAGCTGGGAGTAAAAGCTTTACCACCTCAGCTTGTTGCTGGAGAGAGGGGCCAACCGCCCCGTCTCCCTGGAACTCCACAGTTGTTTCCGGTGCTGGGCAGAGATTGCTAGCACTCTGCCTTGTTGCCAGTACTTGAGCTGGCGATGCATAATCCATAACATCCTCTGAACAGTCCATTAAGTACATACATTCTGTAATCTGTGGCTGGGGAGATGAGCCAACTGCTCTAGCCCCCTGGAACTCCACATCATCGGCTTTAGGGATGGCAATTTTCAGATTTTCCACTGCCGATTCATCAGCCAGGATTTCAGAGTTGTCAGCTCATATTTCCGCATAGTCCCAGGCAAAGGGAGCCCCACCCTGCTGCTGAGCAGAGTCTAGCAGCTGTCTGTAGGCGATTTCCAGCTCCCATTCCTGAACGGCAAGGAACTCCAAATCTTCCTGTGCCCAGTGCACTTCCGAGACATTCAGTTTTCGCTCTCTGTGCTCCATTATTTCCTCCAACCGCCACTCCCGATCATTCCCAAAGTTGGGATCACTAGACATCCTTCAATACAACAATCCCAGGCCATCATAGTCAAAGCCTTCCGTGGGGCTGTCATCTGTTGACCACGGGCACTCTTGGACTACGTACCACCGGAGGGCTCTGTAGCTCTCGTCCAACCGCATCTCTGCCTGGATCAGCCTGCTTAACTCGGCTGTCCACTCCTGCTTCAGTTGTTCCCCCAATAACAGTGTTCGTACCTCATACTGTGACCAGTAACTTACATGGACGGAGGGGAGAACTTTTCCCTGGCGTTGCTGCTCCTCTGATACTAGTCCTCTGTGCTGTATCTGCTTCTCTCGCAACCTCCTTCTGAATTCCTCTTCCATGGTGACTGGTATCTGTACCTCTCCTCTACTTTCCTTTGGTGCTGCTTCTTTAGGCGTTGTCACCGATTGTCGTATTTCTGCCATTCTCTGCTCATGTTGCCGCTCTCGTTCCCTCTCTTGTCGCTCTTGTTCTCTCTCTTGTCACTCTCGTTCTCTCTCTTGTCGCTCTTGTTCTCTCTCTTGTCGCTCATCCTGCAGCTGGATGTTTCTAATAGCATTCTGTATGGCGGTCTCGGATGGGTTAGCACCATATAATGCCAACCGCTCTCAAACTCGTTGCTGAAACAACTCTTCAACTGACTGGGATCCTGCATCACCATCGCTCTGATCCATCTCGGCTAGCTCACTGATCAGGGTGGCCTTGTTCTTTGTCCCACCTGTCCCTTCACGGCTCTCAAGTAAGTCTTTCAGCATGGCTCTCCTGCATGCTGCATAGCTGGTCATTCATTGTGGTGGTTTGGAGTGTCTCAGTAACTGAAAGCAAATCCCACTGCTGCCACCAATGTAACGAGACCCTTGCTCGCTCGCTTCCGCTCTCCCGACACTCCTCTGCTACTATTGGATCAGATTGCAGATCGCAACGTCTGATGGTTCAGTCATCCAAGGATCTGGGATCCGAACTACAGCTATGTGCCGTTCGAAATCCATTAGAAAAAACACCAGGCAGGCTGTATGTAAGTTCAAACAGGAAGACTTTTATTGGATGCACACAACACACTTTTATACAGAATTTGGAACATCCCACCCCCAACAACCGCTTTCCTATTGGTCAATTGCAAAGTACATGTAGTTCTCCTTCAGGTCCTCTTAGCCATGCAAATGAGGACTTGAAAATGGGTTCAGCAGGGATTGGTCCGATAGCTTGAATAGAAGGGCTGCTATGTGTCTCATTAGACAGAAGCCCCAGGGGGCAATCAATGCACACAATAGCCAGACACAGAACAATGGAGCCGTCTGGAGCCTTAAGACAGGGCAGAAGCTCCTTGCCTGCCTTTACCTCTAGTGAGACGTATTAGGCAGATGGAAGGATGCACCCCAGTGTCCAGCTTATGGACAACAAGATGCATCCTCCCAGGTTTCCTTGTGAACCTGACACGGCATACCACCAGCATTCCCAGGGAGTGATGTACCTGGGTGGAGTTGATCCGGAAGGCTGAGTCCACTTCCCTGATATCAGCTAATAGTTTTCATCAAACTTGCATGACATAAGCTGTGTAATCATAGTGGGCTTTGAGCATGATCTCGTAAATGGCTTTCTGCCATCTACTCCCTTCTCCTAAACTGTCCAGGTAGGTTTCACCATTCACATACTTGGTGATTAGGTACATCCTAACCCATGCACCTTGTAGTTGGCTCTGTTGTATAGGAAATAGAACATACACTTGCTGATCATCATTGTACATCTGTTCTCAGGAGTTAGTCATACCAACGTTTCTGTTTGGTGTAGACTTGTGCCTTGTTGTTTTGTACTATTCCCTTTAGTATAAACATTTTGTCTTGGAGCTCTAGGATGTAATCCATCAGTGGCATCTCAGGGTCAGCAATTTTGCCTTCCCAAGTCTCGCAAAATAGGTCCAAGGCCCCCTTATTGTCACCCTATAGAAGTTCAAATAATACAAAACATGTGGACTCCTGGGGCACCTCTCTGTAAGCAAACAAGAGATGGACCATTTATTGTTCCCACTTTTTTCCCTGGGATTCCATAAACTCGCGCAGCTTCTGTTTCAAGGAAGGTTCCATTGAAATTCTTCCATGGATCTTTGGTTTGTGGATAGTAGAGACTGGCCATTAAACTTATCACATATATCCTTTGGAAGAGAGTTTGCATCAAGTCGGGCAAACTGTGGGCCTTAAATCGCTAATGAGCTCTGCTAGAAAACCTACTGATGTGAAGATTCCTAGTAAAGCATTAGAGAACTTGTCCACATGGAGAAATGAGAGAGCCATAGCCTCTGGGTGTGGCATAGTTCACTACTGTCCAGGATATAACATTTGCCTAAACTATTAGCACTGCCTAGGCCCTAGAGGCTTAATAATATCTACTGACATCCTCTTAAACGGGTTATCAATTGTAGGAAATGGTTGTAGCAGAGTGCTGTGTAAATCTCCAGGCTTGCCAATCTGCTGTAAAGTAGCACAGGATCAATATTAATTGGCCATGTCAATGAGCATTGTAGGCCAGTAAAATGTATGCAAAAAGCGGAGTCCTGGTCTTAGTGATCCCTAATGGCCTCTTTAGGGAAATTTATTGTGCCACTTTCAACAAATGCCCCCTAAATTGATTGAGTACAACAAGTTGCTGCCTTTCCTATGTGGGAAGCACCTTCTACGGGGTATGATTAGCTAGACTACTAAGCTGCTCCAGTATTTGGTCAGTCTGCAGTGTTGTCCCAAAGGCTGCACTACAAGTCCCAGCCAGCTGTCTATAGCAAACAAAGACAGCTCTTGAGGCAGAGTTCACTGGGTCAGAGCAAGGAGGGGGACTGCAGGCTCCAGCCCAAAGGCTGCTACAAATAGCACTGCGAGGGACCATCAACATTTGGCAATGCATCATTATCACATTCAGCCATTTGTTATTCATACCTCCTCTAGGAGCAGAACCCTGTATTTCTATTTCACGCTCCTCCTCCTTCTGTCCATTCTCAGGTTGCCCAAATATCAATGCAGCACCTGTACACAGTACCCTCTAGGGGTCCAGTTGGTATATCCAGGGCTTCCTGAGCAGGAAACTAGGGTCCCCAGATCTGCAATTAACAAAACTTTAGTAGTAATCTCATTAAAGAATCACTGAATACAATACCCAAGCTCTACTGCTGTTTAGGCTAGCTAAGGCTAAAAACAGTTGCTCTTTCCTAGGATGTGCTGTCTCTCAATAGTTTTAACGTTGATGGATATAAGCCGGAAACTCTGTGGACTCAAATGTTGAAAATCTTTATTGGCTACAAAATTACTTCCAGTAAAACAATAGTAAGGCAACAGCAGCCGAAACGCATTCGATTTGTTTTACTGAATTTACTTGTGTAGCCAATAAAAATTTTCATTGCTTCAGTCCACCAAGTTGCCACGTTATTTTTATCAACGTTAAAGGAATCTTATTGCAGACGAAGGGCTAGATTCAGGTAGATCGGCGCATACTTATGCAGGCGTAGCACATCTCATTAGCGCTATGCCGACATAACTCAGAGAGGCAAGTACAGTATTCATGCAGCACTTGCGCCTAACTTTGTGCCGGTATAACTTATTTTTGTCGGCTTAACTGGAAGTGGGTGTGACCGTATGCAAATGATGTCCAGAACGTGGATTACTTATTTCCGGGCGGCGTATCATGAACGGAGCATGCGCAGTACGTTCGTTCCCTTGAGCCCATGCTCACAACTAACGCCGGCCCAGCTTCCAGAGAAACTACGTCCAACCGGCTTAACCGCAGCCTATAAATTAGCCCAGACATGCGCCCGTCCTGCGCAAAAGTACATCCTGTTTCCCCCCCCCCTCTAGGGAAGGTACATTTGTTTGGCGATGGCTGCTGTCACAAAAGACAGACGAAAAAAATAAAATGTCTCCATTCAAGAGAGGGAGATACTTGTTGATAGGATCGTTCGCTACGATAAGTACCTCCATGGTGCCCTCAGCCTGCAGACCAGCAAGGCCCGAAAGCAGGAGATTCTGAGGGAGCTGAGCATTCGGGTCAGTGCTGTGGGCATAGCGGAAAGGCGCCCACAGGATATACAAAAAAAAATCAACGATATGCGGCGGAGGGTGAAGGAGAAGCTGGCCCAGATTAGTGGGCATGTCATGGGCACAGGAGGAGGGCCAGCATGTCCTGTGGAGTTGACCCCAGAGGAGGAGGCCATCGTCCAATGCCTGCAGCGTGAGCAGGTGGAGGGCATGGAGGGGTACGATTCGGGCGACCAGTCCTTGAGGACAGGTAAGTGTGTTTTACCTACTATCTGGTGTGTAGCATGTGGGGGGTGGGGAAGGGAACATGTGACAAGTGTGTGGGTCCACCAACATGTGCATCTTTTGTGTCATCCACAGATGTGCAGGAGGGAGCTGGACCATCGTCGGCTGCTGCTGGGCGACTCCTGCCATCGCCAGAGAGGAGTGCCCACACCTCTCCTCTGGATGAAGTTGAGGAGGAGCACGGGGACCTAGAGGGAGCGGTGTACTTAGTGGAGGATCCCACCATCCCTGTCCCCTCCCAATCCTCCTCCCCCATCAGGGGTCCCTCACCACCCTCCTCCCCCATCAGGGAAAGCCCCTCAAGGGCCTCCCCGTACTCATGGCCCCCAGCCTCTCCTGTTACCCAGAAGGCAGCCCAGAAAACCAGGGGTATTCCTGCGTGCCTCCAGGAAACCCTTGCCAGAGATTAGGCCCGGCAGACCCGTCATGTGGGGGACGTGTCTGTCCATATCAGGCGTCTGGCTGACAGCCTGGCACCGTCCTCGCAGCTGGTTGACAGCCTGCAAGATATGATGTGCAATTCTGCAGCGCTTGTCACCAGCCTGGGGGAGGTGCAGGCCACCACAGCAGGCCTCGCGTTGAGGTCAGGAGCCTGGTAGAGGCTGTCATGGAGGAGGGGAGGCAGACCAGGCTGATGCTTGGCCAGACCAATGCCATCCTCACCCGGATTGCTCTGGCTTTGGAGGGCAGCCTGGGAGCCTCCAGGGGATACCCAACCCCCCCTCCTGATGCCCAACCCCCCCTTCTAATGCCCAACCCCCCCTCCTGTGGCTCCTCCCAGGCAGTTAAGGAGCCGGGGACGTGGCACTCGTCGAAGCCCACGTCAGGGCAGATGAGTGTTTGTTTTTTCTGTAGTGTGTTTTATTTTAATTTTGGTTATTTTCTACTCAGGGTATGAGTTTATTTATTTTGTTTATACTCAGGGTATGAGTTTATTTTATAGTGAATACACATGGTGAGGAGTGCAGGCTACAGTGTAAATGGCGTGTGACTGGTGTGTGAATGTGGGGGGTGGCACTCCTGCCAGTAAGGGGTGTCACCCTCGGTCGTTGGGGATAAGTTCTCCCCACGACCGTATGAATGACGTATGAATGGACAGCGACATCATTGGTGCCTTGACTCCGGCGTTGCTGCTCCCAAGTCCTGCATGTTGGACTTGGGCTAATCCAATGTGATGTGGATGTGGTGTGTGTGATCTAGGGACCACAGTGGTGTGCATGCGTGCATTGTCCGTGTGCCATGATGAATGTGTGTAACGGGCAAAGAAGCCTTCCACAAGGACCCTCCTGACTGCTCTTCCCTCAGCAGATGGGTGAGCCTCGTTCAGGGGGGGGGACTGTGTGGTTGGGGGGTCAGGTTATCACGTAGCTCAATCTGCAGGCCCTTTCTCATGGCAAAGTTGTGCAGAATGCAACATGCACCGATGATCTGACACACAAAGTTTGGGGAATACAACAGGGTACCCCCAGACTTATCCAGGCATCGGAAACGGGACTTCAGGAGGCCAAATGTGCGTTCCACCACTGCACGGGTACTTATATGTGCTTCATTGTATCTTCTCTCTCCTCTGGTTTGGGGATCCCGGTATGGAGTCATAAGATGGGGCCTAAGTGCATATGCCGCGTCACCTGGAAGGGAAAAGACAGGAGGTTGTTAGCCATGGATGTGCCCCTCGTGATGTCTGCATCATGGGTCGGACAGTCATGCCTGACTCCCATGTCACTCACTGTAACGGTTACCACCGCTTACAACCTTCCATCCATCCACGACAAGCTTATCCGACACACCAACAACCAGGCAGACATGATCCATTCCATTTCCCAGAATAAACGAGACAGCGCTCCGTTCTCTAGTTTCCAAAATGTATGAATAACTTTATTGGTTCTTAGCTTGCTTATATCCAGTACAACAGAATGCAGTTAATCACAGGACAATGTAATCTCCACCCGCCCTATTCACTCACTGAGGATAATTCTTTAATTGGTAGCTAGACATGATGGCACCGTATTATCAATAGGGTTCAATTAACCTTGAATAGTAACACAGACATCTAGTTGAATAAGTTCTCTATACAGCTTTGTCACACAATGGCAGTGAGAGTGGGTGTCTTTACATTGAATAGCCAACACCTTAGGATATTTCAATAGCCTATTATACAAAAGGTATGACTCACTGGCTGACCTGGTCATGTCATCATGACTCCTTGTGATATCTCAGTCCTGCAATATGAAGTATTATTAATGTCCCATCTCATGTAATATGAATTATGATTCACTATTAGCCACCCTATACCCAAAAGGGCACAGGGTGGATTTCGACCCAAGAGTTTTGGTGCTGCTGGCACAAGAGTATCTCTCATCCTTCCAACGTCTCTGGGTGTCACGGGCCATTCTGTTACATCTCTCCCCTTTCGGTGGGAGACGGACACAGGAGGGAACCCCAAACGGGTTGACTCCGAAGTCCGCCAGTAGTTCCCGTCCTCCAATGCGGGTATCCATACTGTACCCCAAATAAATGGCTCCAAACTGAGCATTACTCCCCCCGCCAACCTCTGCCTCTCTCAGAGAACACGCCTGCCGCTGGGGAGAAGGCAGGGTAGCTGGGCTCAGTCCATCATGCTGTTGGGGGTCTGGGCCAACTGCCCCCCCCCTTCCTGGGGTATACCAGTGGAGACTGAAGTCCCATCCACTGGTGCTTGGTGAAAACCCCCCGGTGCTTGCAAAGCAAAGCCGACATCCTCCTGTCCCAGTCCTGTACCATTTTCTGGGGTTGTGCCAGTGGAGACTGAAGTCCCATCCACTACCCCAGGAACCCCCTCTTCTGTCAGTGAGGAGGAGAGGCCTATGACACTCTGCTCTGTTGCCAGCTCTTCCGCTGGGTTGCTGTGAGTGGAGACCACAGTCCCATCCACTACCACAGGGTCCCCCTCTTTTGCTAGTAGGGAGCAGAGGCCTATGACACTCTGCTCTGTTGCCAGCTCTCCCGCTGGGTTGCTGTGAGTGGAGACAACAGTCCCATCCACTACCACAGTGTCCCCCTCTGATACTGGTCCTCTATGCTCTATCCGCATCTCTTGTACCCTTCTTTGGAATTTCTCTTCCATGGAGACTGGTATCTGCACCTCTCCTCTCTCTTTAGTTGGTGCTGCTGTGACTTCAGCTGCTGCAGCACTTCTTCCTCTGTAGCAAGGTGGCATTCAGAGCCGATATAACTCGGTCCCTGATCTCCGGTGAAGGGTTAGGACCATAATGTGTCAGTCTTATGTTAACAGCCCGATCAAAACTTGCTTCTTCGGGTGTCCTGTCTGCTACGGCGGGCCTTTTAGCTCTATCCATTTCGACCAGTTCTGCGATAATGTCCCTTTTCTTACGGTTGCTGGCCGGTCTGCCCTGGCTCTCCAGTAAGTCCATGAGGGAAGAGAGCTTCATCCGTTCATACACCGTCTCCATTGTCATGTGTCCTTGTAGCCGTCCTTCTGAAGATGGAATCATCCCACTGCTGTGCCACCAATGTAACGGTTACCACCGCTTACAACCTTCCATCCATCCACGACAAGCTTATCCGACACACCAACAACCAGGCAGACATGATCCATTCCATTTCCCAGAATAAACGAGACAGCGATCCGTTCTCTAGTTTCCAAAATGTATGAATAACTTTATTGGTTCTTAGCTTGCTTATATCCAGTACAACAGAATGCAGTTAATCACAGGACAATGT
Source organism: Rana kukunoris (assembly GCA_029574335.1). Classification (NCBI taxonomy): domain Eukaryota; kingdom Metazoa; phylum Chordata; class Amphibia; order Anura; family Ranidae; genus Rana; species Rana kukunoris. The sequence goes on from CM056057.1 coordinate 159,632,232, forward strand.
AATCTCCACCCCCCCTATTCACTCACTGAGGATAATTCTTTAATTGGTAGCTAGACATGACGGCACCGTATTATCAATAGGGTTCAATTGACCTTGAATAGTAACACAGACATCTAGTTGAATAAGTTCTCTATACAGCTTTGTCACACAATGGCAGTGAGAGTGGGTGTCTTTACATTGAATAGCCAACACCTTAGGATATTTCAATAGCCTATTATACAAAAGGTATGACTCACTGGCTGACCTGGTCATGTCATCATGACTCCTTGTGATATCTCAGTCCTGCAATATGAAGTATTATTAATGTCCCATCTCATGTAATATGAATTATGATTCACTATCAGCCACCGTATACCCAAAAGGGCACAGGGTGGATTTCGACCCAAGAGTTTTTGGTGCTGCTGGCACAAGAGTATCTCTCATCCTTCCAACGTCTCTGATTGTCACGGGCCATTCTGTTACACTCACCAACCAGCTGTCCCTATACAAGTTCTGTTCAAATTTCGTTGGGATGTTGCTTTGACGGTATATGTAGCTGTCGTGGCTGGACCCTGGATGTTTGGCACAAACGTGCCATATGAGGTATTGGGCATCGGCTATCACCTGTACATTGATGGAATGCCAATGCTTGCGATTGCGAAATATGTGCTCTGTGGCACAGGGGGGGGGGGCTGTAGTGCCACATGTGTGCAATCAATGGCCCCGATGGTGCGTGGGAATCCTGCAATTTCATAGAAATCCTGCATTGCCTTCTGCCGCTGATGTTCCTGGGTGGGTTTGATGATGTGGTGGGACGTGCGTCTGAGAATTGCGGGGACAACCTGGTGCACACATCTGCTCATGGTGAATTGTGACAGCCCAGCCACAATTCCACTTGTACGCTGAAAAGATCCACTGGCAAGGAAATGGAGTGTTGCCGGTACTTTGACCAGTGGCTGCACTGCTTGTGAGCGGTGTGTCTTGCTGGTGATGTCATCATGCAGGGTTGTGGCTATTTCCTGGATGGCTTCAGGGCTGAATCTGAAAATGCGAAATACCTCCGACGTTTATGCGCGTGCAGTATATCCTCTCCCGTGCCCTCCTCCCCTTCTACGTGGCGGGGGACCCATTAGTAGTGCTAGGACCACGGCTGCCATGTGTTGTCCTGCAAGTGTGGTTGCTCAGCTCATCTGTAACGGTGCTGCTGAAGCTGCTCTCCAGCTGACTTGAGCAAGTCTGGTGCAAAGTTATCCCTGCTTTATGAGGGATAACTTTAGGCCGGCCATACAGCTTAGGCGCACCGGGCCTAGCCTGTGCCGAACGGGCCTATGTTCGGGAATCAGCGTTTCTCCCTCATTTGCATATTTGCATTGGAAATCAATGGTGCGGACGGAATAAATGTGCGCCTAGGATGTGCAGACGTAGGCAAGTTAGGCCGGCCGGGAATAGCCTATTTTGGGGCGTATCTAGTTCTGTGGGTACGGCGCATAGATATTCCGGCGCAAATTTAGACTTAGGCGGCACATCTCGAGATAAACCGGCTTAAGTCCTACCTGAATCTGGCCCTAAATCTTCTTCTCTCATTTCACTTCCTGCACCCCAGTGGATGAAAACCCTTGTGCATAGTACATATTGTGATGGGGTCCCTCTGACCCCAGTAAGAAACTTCTTAGGGATGATGTCTTTTTTTTTCTATTAACTTGGGGCAAACTAGTGTGACTTCCATGCTGGTGGCTCTGATACGGTTACCCAACTAACTTTAGGTTAACATTAGTTCCCCTCAATTGTCTGCTGACAAACATCACATAATAAGTGCTGGCCAGGTTATGTTGCCTTCTTCTGCTCAGGATTAGGGATGAGCCGAACACCCCCGCGTTCGGTTCGCACCAGAACCTTTGAACGGACCGAACGTTCGCGCGAACATTTAGAACTCCATTGACTTGCCTATGCAAATGAGGCTACTACGCCGATTCCCGATCACTTTTACACCGCACCGTCGTCTCGTACGTCGTTTTCGTTCACGTAAGGTTACCCCTGCTTCTATGAGGAATAACCTTATGAAGTACTGTCGGATGCCGTCAGGTGCCATCGGATGCCATGTTAAGTATGGCGTCGGGTCAGCGTCGGCTTTTTCCGTCACTTACGTCGTTTTACTAACTCGTTCGCGAATAGGGCATTGCGTAGTGACGATCACGCCGGTTTCAACGGCGCTTTCCGACGTGAGCTGGAGCATGCGCACTGGGCTTTTTCCCTGGCCGGCGCATGCGCAGTTTGTTCGACGCGGGGGCGCGCTTCATTTAAATACAAGCCGCCCCATTTGAATTAAGCGGGCTTACGCTGGGCCATTTTCGCTACGCCAACGCAAACTACGGAGCAAATGCTTAGGGAATACGGCACTTGCTCTAGTACGATGCGGCGGCGTAGTGTAAATGGCGTATGCTACGCCGGCAAATTTCTTAGAGAATCTGGCCCAAGGACTGAACCATTTCATACTTTGCTACTGCATATTGCACAATTTCCTAAAGAAAGTAATTAGCACACTTGCACTATAAACCAAGTGGGCTTAGGTGCACAGTAATTAGCACTTGCACTATAAACCAAGTTGGTTTAGGTGCACAGTAATTAACACACTTGCACTATAAACCAAGTGGGTTTAGGTGGAAAGTAATTAGCACACTTGCACTATAAACCAAGTGTGCTTAGGTGCACACTGCACAGTAATTGGCACACTTGCACTATAAACCAAGTGGGCTTAGGTGCACAGTAATTAGCACACTTGCACTATAAACCAAGTGGGTTTAGGTGGAAAGTAATTAGCACACTTGCACTATAAACCAAGTGGGCTTAGGTGCACAGTAATTAGCACACTTGCACTATAAACCAAGTAGGCTTAGGTGCACAGTAATTAGCACACTTGCACTATAAACCAAGTGGGTTTAGGTGGAAAGTAATTAGCACACTTGCACTATAAACCAAGCGGGCTTAGGTGCACACTGCACAGTAATTAGCACACTTGCACTATAAGCCAAGTGGGTTTAGGTGGAAAGTAATTAGCACACTTGCACTATAAACCAAGTGGGTTTAGGTGGAAAGTAATTAGCATACTTGCACTATAAACCAAGTGGGCTTAGGTGCACACTGCACAGTAATTAGCACACTTGCACTATAAACCAAGTGGGCTTAAGTGCACAGTAATTAGCACACTTGGACTATAAACCAAGTAGGCTTAGGTGCACAGTAATTAGCACACTTGCACTATAAACCAAGTGGGTTTAGGTGGAAAGTAATTAGCACACTTGCACTATAAACCAAGCGGGCTTAGGTGCACACTGCATAGTAATTAGCACACTTGCACTATAAGCCAAGTGGGTTTAGGTGGAAAGTATTTAGCACACTTGCACTATAAACCAAGTGGGCTTAGGTACACAGTAATTAGCACACTTGCACTATAAACCAAGTGGGCTTAGGTGCACAGTAATTAGCACACTTGCACTAGAAACCAAGTAGGCTTAGGTGCACAGTAATTAGCACACTTGCACTATAAACCAAGTGGGTTTAGGTGGAAAGTAATTAGCACACTTGCACTATAAACCAAGCAGGCTTAGATGCACACTGCACAGTAATTAGCACACTTGCACTATAAACCAAGTGGGTTTAGGTGGAAAGTAATTAGCACACTTGCACTATAAACCAAGTGGGCTTAGGTGCACTGAGCACACGGGCAATACAACACGTGAGTGAGAACACTGACTGCAGCTAGCACAATCAACTGTCTGACAGATTAGGAAGAAATAATCTAACTAAACTATACAGTGTATAAATATATGTACAACTCCTGGGATGTATATATATCCTCTACACTAGGGGTGCCCAACCTTTTGAAGTCCAAGGGTCACATAAGCTACTTGGTAACGGGTCACGGGCCACAATAAGCAGAGCAGGTGGATGGCAGCCCACTCTACTCTATAGAGCCCAGTGTACTTTTTTTTTTTAGCGGATTGGATTGGCGGTAGGCATTTGTAAACGGACACAAGTCCATTTACATCTGCCACGCCTTAGATGTGAATGGAGGGTCTGACTGACTCTGTGAAAGGTGCCTAAGGCTGCTTTCACACTCATGCACTCTTGTTTACCTGCACTGCGGGTGCAGCACAGTTCACCTGTGGCTTTCCTGCAGGTTAGATGCACTTTACCATAGACTTCTATTATATCCTGTAGGTGTGGTTCACTTTCAGAAAGCTCACCAAACTCGCAGGTAATAGACGTCTATGGCTCAGTGCAGGTAAGTTTGAAAGCAGCCTAGTAACCACTGCAGAACAAAAATGCCCATATATACACTCTGATTTTAGTAATTAATGTATCTTTAATAACAGTATTCTATTCCATCCCAGAGCAGGTGGTCGCGGACCACATCAGAGGGCTCCGCGGGCCACATGTGGCCCCGGGGCCACTGTTTGGGCACCCCTGCTCTACACACTGTAAATTTAACGGACTAGCCTGCCTGCTCTATCTAGCTAGAAAAAAGACAATCTCTCTCTCTGTCTGATCTGCAACCAGTGCTGGAACACACTACACAAAGCCGCCCAGCAGGCGGCCTTTTATAGTGTGGGGCGTGTGCTAAAGCCCTGAGCCATAATTGGCCAAAGCCATTCTGGGTTTGGCCGATTATGTCTCTGTTTTTTGCGCGCTGTGATTGGCCAAGCATGCGGGTCATAGTAAATGCTTGGCCAATCATCAGCGCACAATGTCGCAGTGAATTATGGGCCGTGGCGCGTCACTCGAATTTGGCGCGAACGACCCGTTTTGTTCGTAATTCGAACATACGTTCGAGTCCAACACAAAACTCATCCCTACTCAGGATAATGACTACTGGAATATCCGTGCTTACGACAAGTGTATCCACCTGCTGGTGTCAGCTGAGGCTGGCTTGACACCAGGAGCTCCAGGTACTGGCTTCTGAGACATTTGGCTCACAAGTGTAAAGATGGTTGCTATGGGTGATTTCTCTTCTTTTCTGCCATTAGTGGTGGTCAGATACCCACGTGTTGATGTAGATTTTTGCCAATTTTGCAGCTACTTTGGCAGATTCTAGTTTACGCTCAAACACAAACTGTCTGATGGACAGATGTGTAGAAGCTGATCCTATGCTGTGAGATCCCCAGGGATGCTAAATAATCTGCTCTTAAGCCTCTGGTCTCCTTTTGGAATGGGGCATGTAGGTGATTTACCATATCTGTGTAAGTCTGCAGGTCCTTTCTGCAGGAATCTAAATCTCTTATGGTACACTTCAGATTATTGTATACTTTATTCTCTTAAGCCTCATTCTGCTCATTTGGCAGTTCCACATAGGCATCCAGGGCTTTGTCTACCAGCCATGTTGTCAAATAGCTGGCTGACTGTATTTGTGGCAGGTGGAATTGATGGCATGTTTTTTTTTAAGGAATAGCAAGTACCTTTGTAGCATCCATGTACTTTATAGTACTGGTGCTAGTCAAATTTAAGTGTAGATCAGAGTTTAGTTAGACTCTGATCCTGATTGTTAGGTGTGAGAATAGGGCCTCTGTCTCAGCTTGGCTGTGCTGTGGGTCATTCTGCTGTATTGTGGTGTTCTACCAACCCTGGTGCTGCAGGTGGCAGCAGTGGAGTCGAGGTTTAGGTGCTCTTCCCAGCAGCCAATCACAAGGGGTTTTCCTAGCTGTGCATGCTGGGGAGGGGTATTTATGGGGCAGACACCATTGTTTCTGGGTCTTCTTCGTTCAGTGTGGCACCCACCTTTTAGGGTTGCCACACAACGGCGCCCCAGCGCTATAGCCTGCCTGGCCGGGCGTGCATGCCACACGGTGTTCCTGGTTTTGGGACCATGTTGGTCCGGAGCATCTGAACCAGCAATGGGTCCCAGTGAGCGACTGGGTTCCCTCTTTTGAAGATCCCAGGCTGTATTGCTGTTCGGTGGGGAGTCGGTCTGAGGAGCTCAATTAAGAGGCTGGCGGTCCAATAGGACTTGGACAAAACAACCGGGATTTACAGGTAGCCGGACACTGCGGGACTGATTACCTGTCAGTCGGTACCTGGGTGACAAGTTGAGGGTGATCCAGTCGTAACTCAACCAGGGAGGCATACCGCCAAGAATTCCACCCAGAAGAGACCTGTGGCAGAGGTATCTTCTAAAGCTCTTTAAGAAGGGTCTGTGGCAGAGACTTTCTCCCAAGTTCAAGTTCACCAAGGAGGGTCTGTGGCAGAGACTTATTCCTATGATTGTCCGAGTGATAGTCCGGCTGCCAGGTCAGTGAGAGAGGTCTGTCCGGGTGGCGCAGAGAAGTGTTACGTTTGGGAGCAGGAATGTTTCCTATCATTACGCCTGAGTCTATTCTTCCTCCTTTCAACTTTACTTTCCTCACCACAAGTTTTATTGTTTTTACCCGGCTGGGTAATAAAGAGCACCGCAAAGAGCACCTGTTGTGGACATTCCTTTACTTCTGTTTATGCACATACGCATCACTCGCCCCTAGAGAATTCGGAGAAGCCACGAGGTAACATGTTGACCAAAAATCCAGCAGCTCCAATGGGGGTAATGCTACACTTGTAAGTATAAAGTTCACCGTCTTTTTTCCATTACCAGAAATTTGGCTGCCTGACTGACTGTCAAAGGTGCTTCCCTGTGCTCCAGGAAACTGAGGTTGTGATCCTGTTGCTTCTGCTGGAGCTTCACCATATCCAATTGATGATGGCAGTCAGCTTTCTATCTACGCAGCCTCTTCCTCAACCTGGGGTTCTGCAGCCTCCCTCTCAGCTTGTGAAGCTGCAGGTAGGTCATAGGATTGTCACTTTGTCTTGCAGTGTTATCTGCATCGGAGGAAAGTCAGTGCTGGGTACATGATGTCTGGTGGGAGTATATGGGAGTAAACCCCCATACCTCTCTGGTCCAGAGAAACTGGGACTATGACCCCCTGTTGTGCGAGATCTGCGATGTTCTGTAGAAGACCTGCTGACTTGAGGGGGTCCTTGGGCAAATTAGTTAGAATACATTTTGAAGGAGGAACCTGCCGAAATTCCAGCATGTAGCCCTCTCTTATAATCTGAAGAATATGGGGGCTCTGCGTAACGGTCTCCCACCTGGGAAGGAAATGGGAGAGTCTTCCCCCGACCCTCCCGTCATTTGGAGTCCTTGTCGCTGGGCTTGGGATTGGAAGAAAGGATGCCTCCTTTTTGTTTGTCCTTCCCAATCCCCCAACGCCTATTATTAGGGGGCCTTCTCTCTGAAGGACGGTTCCTACCGGCAAGTCCACTCTGGGAGCCACAAAAATTACTTTTCCTGTTTTGTCTAGGTTTGGTGGGAAAACGTAAACCCTTCTCTGAAGACCTAGTCAGAGCCTGGTCCAGGCCTGAGACGAAAAGGAGGGAGCCCTCAAAGGGAAGACTACAAAGACGGACCTTAGACGCGAGATCACCATTCCAAGTCTTAATAAAAAGAAAATAAATTGGCGCAAAAATGACAAATGAACCCCTGTATAGCAGCTGAACACCAGGGTCAATAATCACAAAATCCCTGTGGAGAAACAAATACAGATGGTGCAGCGCTCAAATAAAATAATAAAAGATGAATAGAAAGTCCATAAAATCACAGTACACCTCCAGTGAGTGCCAATGTAGACAGACAGATGACTGTGTAGATAACTTCACACGTGCTAGACACACATCCACCACCACATGAAATGGCCTCTCACCTCACCACCTGGACCCTTTGATTATGGAGGGTCAAATGGTCTTTATGTATAAATATCAGCAAATCCAGCATTAGTGGAGATGTCACAGAGAAACCGATAGATCATCCCAGGTCATGTAATAAACAAATACCAAAACATAGTGCTCTCCGTTTGGATAAACAATTTAATCGTAATAAAAGATAAAAAACACTCACAATGAAGGCACCACGGTTGGTGCCGATGTATACAGCGTGTATAATGAGCAAAGTGATAGCCGCGGGTGACGTCACGACGCTCCTCCCGTACGCGTTACGTCCTCTATGGGGACTTCTTCAGCGGTGAATGAGGCGACCCATAGTGCTCTCCTAGCAGAGTTAATGAGGGCTCCTGTCTTTGCGGTGGAACGCACCGTCTCTACCGCGGTGTCAGCTAAATAAGCCACTGCACTGCCTATAACTTGAAGGGAGTCCAGAATCTCCTTGGACTTAGGAACATGGACACATGTTTCATCAGCTTGGAGATCCAAGAGTCCGCATTCCTTGCTATGCAGGCTGAGGCTAATGCGGGGCTTAAGGCTGCCGCATTAGCCTCCCAGGCCCTACGCAAGGAAGTCTCAGTGCGTTGATCCATAGAATCCTTCAAACTACCTGCATCCTCAAAAGAGAGGTCAGACTGTTTGGAGACCTGAGCGAGGGGAGCGTCTAATTTAGGCACTTTAAAGAACCTATTCTCCTCCTCCTCCTCCTTAAAGGGACAACAATGCTTCCAAGTTTTGTATCTTAGAAGCTTTTTCTCTGGATCGGCCCACTCTCTAAGGATGATGTCCTTAAAACTCTGGTGAACTGGAAAGGTCCTTGGCTGAGACTTGACTAAGCCCTGGTAAATCCCATCCTGTGAGGATACTTGCTCTGCTGGCTGCATAATCTCCTCAGAGGCATAAATTGCACTAAGGAGGCCCTCCATTTCGTCGGCTGAGAAAATATATCTGCCTGACCTGGCATCATCATCCTCCTCCTCCTGTAGACTGTCTGCTAAGCCCTCCTCCTGAAGGGGGCTATAAGAATCCTGAGTCTGATACCAGGGACCCCGGGGACTCATGGCAGACTATCAAACCGGGAAGAGGAGCGTTCCTGTGAGGAGGGCCCTGCGATGGGCGGTTTGGGCTCCCTGCTTTTAAGGGATGTTTGAAAATCTTTAAGCGTGGAGAGCATTTGAGTCTGAACCTCAAGAAAATCCTTCATAATCTGAAAGGTTTCTTTACCAGTTAGCTTCTGAATGCATTTGGGGTAGAAGGGCTTAGAGTGCTCTGAGGGCATTTTACTATTGCAGTGGCCACATCTTTTTAGACGGCTGGGGTTTTTGCCGGAACGACCATCTCCCCCCTGGGCAATGACCTCCTCACCTAGAAGAAAGACATATACAAAAAGCCAACGTATAGGCATAGTGTAATAGCAGGGGGAGCTATCAGGGACCCACCCCAGCGTGCCCCCTGCCAAAGAGGCAGACTCACCCCCTGTGGCCTCCTCTACAGCCGCGGCCGGTCCTCACGATCCATGCCGAGGGAGGACGAGTTGGGCGCCTCTCTCTCTTTGGCTGATGTGGCTCTCCGGCGCTGTTCCTGTAGGTCTCCTCAGTGCGGCCTAAGCGCGAGGGTGAACAGCACTCGTGATGGCGGCCGCCATTTTGGTCACTGCCCTGCGCCGTCGTGTATGAACGCCTGGAAGATGACCACCGTGGAGGAGAATGCAGCCACTTCCCGCCAGGGCTCCACAGGGAATCCGCACAAGGACCGGAAAAAACATGCACAACGTGGGGGGGGGGGGGCACCGGAGAGCAGCCTATTCTTAAACCTCCAATGTAAGGGGGAAAGGCAGGGAGAGAGATCCAGCCCCTGGAGTCCTAGGGTAGCCACTATTCTAGGGGCCTTCAGCACTCAGGGAGGCTCTTTTGCTCACTCAGTGAGCCCCCCTGAGCAAGTGGGGACCCCCCAGGAAGGAGATAATCCTGTTTGGACCCAAAGGCTACCCAGTGCCTGCGGTCCAGCTCCCAGGGGGGGACCGCCAGCCCCAGGCCTTAGGTCAGAAACAAATAACAAACGTTTCACTGTGGGCAAACACAATCAAGAACTGAGGAGCACCGGGAGGGGGCAGGATTTTAACCTCTTCTTTGATTGTGTTTCCTGTCAGGTGAAGCCAGTCATCTCTCAGGGTGCCGTCCTTGAAGGCGACTTGAGAATATATATATATATATATATATTCACTTGCTTATCTCTAATGACTGTTTTAACAAAGGTTGCCAGCAGGCTGACTGCAATTGACACTGGGTTTAGTTACGTACACAGTTAACCTGTTAACACATGAAGCAGCTGCCACCATGTATTTTGTCAGAAACACAAATCATTCACAAAATCTGCAATAACATTTATGATGTTTAGGAAATGGCTATAAGAATATTTTAGAGAATATTTTAGAGATTTACAATGTAGTAGGGCTCTTCAAAGAGACAGTGATTCTTTGAATTTGCGCTCCAGTCATATTACTAAAAATGTAAAGTCAGCAGTTACAAAAAAAAAATAGACAGTCACCTGTTCCAGGATTTAGCACTGTGCTCATGCTAATGGGTGCTGGGGACCAGGTGCCTGTCAACACAAGGTGTTGCATGTTCATCTGCGCCACCTTGACCCTGTGAACCTTCCAGCCCTCCTGACACTCTAGGTTCAGACATATTATGTATACCTTTAACCACTTCAATACAGGGCTTTTATACACACCTCCATACCGGGCCTATTCTGGCACTTCTCTCCTACATGTACAAATCATAATTTTTTTAGAAAATTACGTAGTACCCCCAAACATTATATATGTTTTTTTTAGCAGAAACCCTAGGGAATAAAACGACGGTCATTGCAACATTTTATCTTGTACGGTATTTGCGCAATAATTTTTCAAACGCCTTTTTTGGGGAAAAAAATTGTTTCATGAATTAAAAAAATAACAAAAAAGTAAAGTTACCCCAATTTTTTTGTAAAATATGAAATATTAGGTTACACCGAGTAAATAGATACCTAACATGTCACACTTTAAAATTGCGCACACTCATGGAATGGCGCCAAACTTCGGTACTTAAAAAACCTCCATAGGCACGGCTTTGAAATTTTTTACAGGTTACCAGTTTAGATTTACAGAGGAGATCTAGTGCTAGAATTGTTGCTGTCACTCTAACGCATGCGGCGATACCTAACGTGTGGTTTAAACAACGTTTACATATGTCGGCGGGACTTGCGTGTGCGTTCGCTTTTGCGCGCAAGCTACCGGGGACAGGGGCGTTTTTAATTTTTTTTTATTATTTATTTATTTTACATATTATTTATTTTTTTACACTTTTTTTATTTTATTTTTATTTTTTATTACTTTTATTCCTATTACAAGGAATGTAAACATCCCTTGTAATAGGAATGTGTGTGACAGGTCCTCTTTATGGAGAGATGCGGGTTCAATAAGACATCTCCACATCTCTCCTCCAGGCTGGAAACCATTAGATCGGTGAAAAAAATTCACTGATCTCATGAATACTGTGGCTTACAGCCGCAATCGCGGCTTTGTTTACTTACGGGACCCGGGGGTGATGTCATCACATCGCGCCCGGGTCCTCCGACGGTCATAGAGATGACTGGTGACCATCTGGTCACCAGTCATCTCTATACTTCCTGCCTACGCCGACAAATTATTCTCCGGGCCCCCGATGGCACGGGAGAGCCCGAAGAAGCACCGGATGGCGGCGGGAGGGGGGATGTCCCCTCCCACCGCCTGTAAGAACGATCAAGCGGCGGAACCGCTGCTATGATCGTTCTTATGTTGTGCAGAATCGCCGGCACAAGAGATAGATATCTGGATGATGCCTCTCGCTGCAGGCATCATTTAGATATCCCCCTTCAAAGTCCATGACGTTATATGACGTCCACTCTGCATGGGAGAGACACTTTGTGGGCGTCATATGACGGTGGCTGGCATTGAAGGGGTTAAATAACGGACTGACACAAAGACTGACACAAAGTATATTGGTTAGCGCTCTTGTTTTACCTAATCAAGAGGAGAGTCTTGTAACAGGGTATTAATTTAGCCAAATCCTGGATTAACAGCCAAGACTCGGTCAAAAAAGTCACCCAAAGCAATTAAATGACAATTGGCAATGACAGAAATATAATATCAAGGCATACAGACATTAATTGAATGGATTTCAAAAGGGCTACTGGTTGCTGAATATAATACCACTGCTAAAGGAGAACCCCAGGCTGGTCTTTTATACCTTTAATCCTAATGAGAGATGAAGTAATATAGGGGCTAGTGGTGTGTCCCTTTAACCACTTAAGCCCTGGACCATTTGGCTGGCCAAAGACCAGAGCACTTTTTGCGATTCGGCACTGCATCAATTTAACTGACAATTGCGCAGTCATGTGACGTGGCTCCCGAACAAAATTGATGTCCTTTTTTTTCTCACAAATAGAGCTTCCTTTTGGTGGTATTTGATTACCTCTGGTTTTTATTTTTTGCGCTATAAACAAAAATATAGCGACAATTAAAAAAAAAAAGCAATATTCTTTACGGCGATCAGCGACTTTTATCGTGACTGCGACATTATAGTGGACACATCAGACACTTACAGCGATCAGTGCTATAAAAATGCACTGATTACTGTAAAAATTACACTGGCAGTGAAGGGGTTAACCAGTAGGGGGCGCTGAGGGGGTTAAGTGTGTCCTAGGGGGTGCTTCTCACTGTAGGGAGGATGGACTATGTGTGACATGACACTGACCACCGCTCCTGATTATAGGGAGCTGTCATCAGTGTCCTGTCACTGTCCTGTCGAATTGCAAATTTTTCGAACGATTTGAACAATTTGAACGATTTGAACGATTTGAACGATTTGAACGATTTGAACGATTTGAACAATTTGAACGATTTGAACGATTTGAACGATTTGAACAATTTGAACAATTTGAACGATTTGAACAATTTGAACAATTTGAACAATTTGAACGATTTGAACAATTTGAACAATTTGAACAATTTGAACAATTTGAACAATTTGAACAAATTGAACAATTTGAACAATTTGAACAATTTGAACAATTTGAACAATTTGAACAAATTGAACAATTTGAACAAATTGTTCAAATTGTTCAAATTGTTCAAATTGTTCAAATTGTTCAAATTCGAAAATTTTAAAAATTTCTCTGGATAAGTACTCAGCTGGACATACATATTGGTAAAATAGCCAACTGAAAATCTCTGTGCCATCAACGGATGGGTCCAATAGTGACGAGCTCTGCCTACGGATCTCTCCCGTAGTTTGTGACGGCGTTGAAGCCTCAGCAAGAGCAACGTATGGACAATTTCTTGGCATATATTCAATATGGGATCCATTTAAAAAAAGAAGAATCAAATGAAATTATGCAAGTCTGCATACGAAAGTCTGCTGCTGCTGCTCTGTCTGTTAAAAATGGCAGAAATAGTTAAAAATATATAGCTTTCAGAGTTTTGGGAGGGTCTACAATGTCTGTGCTATAAACGCTGATAGCCGCAAACGCGGCAAAACGCCGCGAAATTCGCGGCAAAAACGGGCGTTTTTAAACGTGAGTTTAGATGTGTTTGCATTTGCTTCTTGTGTGCATGGGGCCTAAGTCTGCAGTGCCAGATAACTGTAGTCCGCTGTCAGCTACAATAGCATGTTACATTGTGGTAACCCATATTTTATCGTGCAGCACTCCTGGATATGGTCAGCTACTATAAGAGACCCATCCATAATTTTGCCAGCATTGCAGCTCACCGGATAGACATAACAAGGCAAGAGCATCAACAATAGTTGGGTCAAACCCCAAAGCCGAACATGCATTTTACCAACTGAAAGTCACACTATATAAAGGACTGGTCTTAGTTGCTTCTGACTTTAAAGGAAAACTTGTGGTTCAAACATTTGCCTTGTGTGTGAGCTTCATCATAGTCCTCTCCCAGATGGTGAATGTGGAAGAACACCCCATGGTTTGCCAAAGCTGAAACTGAATCCCACAGAAAATAATTAGAGCAGCATGAAAAATTTTCCTTACTTAACTACCTCTTGGACAGGAAATTCTGCCTGGTTTTAAATCACTAGCTGCTCAAGTGGATGTGACCGGTGAAAGAAAAAAATACCCTGTTAACACAATGGTTTTTCAAATACCAATGTTTCTTCCTTTACCGTAAAGCACAGAGTGGAAAAGTTTCATAGTAATTCTGATCTTATCTCCAAGACCCATTGTTGGGAAAGTTTTTGACCTGATGTAATTATGCAGAGAGCAGAGTACATGACAGAGCTTGGGCTAAAATTGCAGTCAAGGATGGGACATATTTGTCACCCAGAACGCAGACAGACTGACCACTTGGGCTTCAGGGAGGCCTTGTGAGGAAAATAGATCAGTTTCCCTATAAAAGACTGATTGTAAAATGTATCTGTCAACATATTTGACAGACTGTTTGCACTGAGAGAGCACTGGGGGAATTCACCCGTCAGACTGCATATTACTTAGGTTGAACATTATTCAGTTTGCTGAATCAAGCAAGACTTTGTTTCTTCAATAAAAATCTTTTCCACATCAGGTGCCATTTTTAAGCACATGAAAGGAGAAGTAGGGCAAAAGCTCTTTTGGCCCTACTTTTTCTGGGGATTACAGGAGTGCACTTTGTTCTGTAATCCTGTGACCCGTATTCAACTGACAGAGGGCTAAAGCCTGCTGTCAACTGATGTCACTCCAGGCTCAAGAGAGATCCCGACTTTGATGTTGGGATCCATCCATATGCCTAGCTGGCAGCTATCTCAGCCTCTTAGTGCTTGGCTGAGAGCCTAAGCTAGCCGCTCCCACCCCCTCCACAGCTTGGCATTCCTGTGAGCACTGAAGGGGCAGAGCAGAGAGTTGGTGACTGACACTACCGCTCTCTGCTCACTAAAGACCAAGAACTGAGTGATCAGCGTTCTTTGATGGCAGGGGACAGGTGCAGCATCGGATCGATGTTGCATCCACCTGGATCAGTGGTTCTCAACTTGGGGGTCAAATGATGATTTGCCAGGGGTCATCAAATCCTGGGCTGTTCCTGAAGCCTGCACTGTTCTCCCAGGAAGGGAGATAAGAGGGGGAGGAAAAAAGAAAAAGGGAGAGAAAGGAAAAAGGGAGAGCAAGAAACACAGTTAGAGGGAGGGATGGGGGGGAAAAACAAGGAATTGGGATAGAGAGAGATGAAAGGGGAAGAAAGGAGAACAAAGAGAAAGAGTGGTATATCCTAAAATGTACCATGAGGGGTTTTAATACTGTACGAGTGGGAGGGACTCAGGAAGCGCTAAATGTCCGCGGGTTAGGGGCACAAATTACTTATCTTGTCTTGCCTTGGGTGCTTTCAACCCACGCTATGAAAATAATTTTACTATTAGGGGTCCCGCAACTTGGGAAATGTTATCAAGGGGTCACGGCACTAGAAGGTTGAGAACCACTGACCTAGATGAATATGAATTTTTCTTTTTTTCATATCCCACAGTTCTCTTTTAAAAATCTGGCATACCAGTGATCAACAGCGCGGTATAGTCATATCGTTTGTTTGTTTTCAATTTCTGAACTCAGGTAAAACTCATTAAGTATTATATTATTTGATGTTTTATGTTTAGACATCAGATCAGTCCCAAATCCTTCTCCATCAGGCTAAAGATCAGTCCCAATTTCTGTACCTTCAATAGTCAAATCGCCCCAATTCCTTTACTTCAGATCAGCCACAGTTCCTGCGCCTTCACACTGTACATCTCAAATCAGTGCCAATTCCTCTCATTTACACCTCAGATTTACCTCAATTCTTGCACCTTCACGCTTCAGATCAGCCAAATTCCTGAACCTTCACACCCCAGATCAGCCAAATTCCTGCACCTTCACACGTCAGATCAGTTCCTACACCTTCACACTGTTGGTCAGTGCCAAATCCTGCGCCTTCACACCTCAGATCAGCTGCAATTTCTGCACGTTTAGACCTCCGATAAGGTCAGATACGGTCCAATTCTTGAACCTTTAGACCTCATGTCAGACTTATGTTCCTTTAGATCTCAGATGAGCCCCATTTCCTGCACCTTCACACCTCAGATTGCCCCCAATTCCTGTACTTTTACACTGCAGGTCAGTCCCAATTCCTGCACCTTCACATGTTAGGGTTAATACCAATTCATACATGTTCAGACCTCAGATCAATTCCAATTTCTGCACCTTCACACCTCAAATCGGCCTCAATTCCTGCACCTTCACACTTTAGGTCAAGCCCAGTTTCTGCACCTTCACACCTCAGATCAACTCCAATTCTTGAACTTTCAGACCTCAGATCAGACCCAATTCATGCATCTTTAAACCTCTGATCAGCCCAATTTCCTGCAACTTTATGCTTTAGGTCCAAATTCCTGCACATTCACACCTCAAATCAGCTCCAATTCCTGCACCTTTAGATGTCAAGTTAGCTCCAGTTTCTGCACCTTCAGAACTCAGATCATCTCCAGCCCCCCAATGCTGCACCTCCAGAAGCATACCTGCTGCAGGGCTCAAACCAGAGAAGTAAGAGTGTTGATGTACAAGCAGTCTTTTCCCACAATCTGATATCCTTAGCCGCTGGCTGGTATTAGCTTTCAGTAATGTCAGGGAGATGGGTGGGCCGTGGATGAGTCTGTGAACTCAACAGCCTAAAGTGGGGTGGTGCTCCTGGCAGCCAGACATTTTCTCTCTTCTCTTCCATACCCCTCACTTCTGCACCCCTTGTCCACCACTGCACTCCCAAAACACCTGTACCATTGCTGCAGCCCATGGCCTGTTCTACCACTGCACAGACAGACTACATACCTCTGCCACCAATCTACTCCCTCAATACTTCTGTTACACTACCACTGTATCACCTGTTCTACTACCACTGTACCCCCCTGCACACCTGTTCTACTACCACTGTACCCCCTGCACACCTTTTCTACTACCACTGTACCCCCTGCACACCTGTTCCACTAACCACTACACTGTCAGCACACAATGTAAAGCCCTGCACACCTGTTTCACCATTGTACCCCCCTGCGCATGTATTCAGCCACTGTACCCTTCTTGCACATTTGTTCCACCACAGTACCCCCATGAACATACACCAATCATTATGACCGCTGATATTTTAAGTGGATAACATTATTTAACTTGTAACAATGGCATCTAAAAGTAGGTAGGATATATTAGGCAGCAAGTGAATATGTTGTCCCTAAAGTTGATGTGTTGAAAGCAGAAACAATTGGCAAGGATTTGAGTGACTGAGCATCTCCAAAACTGCAGCTCTTGTGGGATGTCCCTGGTCTGCAATGGTCAGGATCTACTAAAAGTTGTCCAACAAAGGAAAACTGATGAACTAGTGACAGGGTCATGTGCAGCCAACGCTCATCGATGCACATGGGAAGCAACGGCTGACCTGTGTAGCCCAGTCCAATCAAAGAGTCACTGTAGTTCAAAAAAGTGAATTCTGGTTCCGATAGAAAGGTGTGAGAATACACAGTGCATTGTGGTTTGTTGCGTATAGGGCTGTGTAGACGCAGACCATTTAGGATACCCATGCTGACCCATGTTTATAGCCAACAGCACCTACAATGGGCATGTGGGCATCAGAACCGAACCACATAGCAATAGAAGCAGATGGGCTTGTCTGAAAAATCATTATTTTTTTTATTTATATCATGTGGATGGCACCAGGATGGGAAGAAGGCAAGCCAGCAGAGGCTTGAAGTGATTCTAAAGTCAAAATGATTTTTACCTTAATGCATTCTCCGCATCAAGGTAAAAAATCTCCAACTGCTTATTCTCCCACCATCCCTAAACACCTGCCTCTTTTTGCAGTCCAGGACTGTCCCTTGCTGTAACCCCCCCCCCCCCCCCCCCCCCACACACACACACACACACACTCTCCCCTTTTCCTGGTCTCACAGGTGACACGGGCAGCAGCAGGAGCCATAAGCTCTTGCTGCTGTCAGTCAAACTCCTATGAGAGGGGGCAGGACTTACCAGCGCTGTGTGTCTATGAATGCACACAGTTAGGATCAAGAGCACGCCCGCACGGGTGCACCCTCAGCAACACGCTTTCTGAGGGGGCACTCGGAGGAAGGAGAAGTGGACACCACTGGCAGAGAACTCCAAGAGAGGAAGTAAGGGACTGCTTTGTGCAATGCCAACTAAACGGTACAGGTATAACACCTTTTTTTATTTGAATTACCTTTTTTTTAAGCCTACTATCACTTTAAAGGATCTGCTGCTGACAGATTGGTGCCAGATACAAAAGCATACCTTCAGGGGTCTAGTGAAGTCCAAGCCTTGATGGGTCAGGGGATCTACTTAATATTAGGTGGGTTATATTGTTATGGCTGATTAGTTCCATCACTGTACAGCTTGCACACCTGCTTCAAACTGTAGGGGTATCAACAATGATATGTCCCATTGTTGGGAACTTGATTGCAAATACTAATTTTACATGTTCCAAATGTTTGTTGCAAATAGGACTTCTGTTTTTTTTTAAACTAGTGTAGCGCCCCCTTGCTTTCAGTATGGGCACTACGCTAAAGCTAGTGGGTGAATGGGAGAGTTCTCTTGCTCCCATTCATGATTTGTTGAAATTCCAGGTTGCTGTCATTCCGGAACTGTCCAGTGGGCCAGTCTGTGTCCCAGGGGTGCTACTTTACCCCTGGGCGACAGTTGGTGCTAGAGGGGTTCTGGCAGAGCCGCTTTTCCCCAGCAGCCAATTGGAGGAGTTTTTCTCTCACTGGGCATGCTGGGGAGGGGTATATCTGTGACAGGCGCCAATTTGTCGGGGCTCTCTCTTCTTCGCGGGGTCCATGTTCCAGGTGCGGCATCCACCTTTAGGGTGCGCGCATCCACGGACTCCGCCCACCTGGCCGGGGCTGCCTGCTCAATGGAGATCCATCCAGATGTTGAGAGGGGCCCCAGTGACCTACTGGGTCCCCAACCTTACTGAGAAGATCCCAGGCTGTGTGCCGTTCAGTGGAGGCTCGGCTTGAGGAGAACCCGGAGGCAGGTTATCCAAAAGGGCTTGAACGAACCATCGGGGATCTGGTCACTGGGATTTGACAGGTATGTGTCAGCTGTCAATCAGTGACGCCTTTCATTGCATTACTGGGAGGATTCGCTCAAAAGCCTATCTGTTCTCTGAAGTACTGAAGTACTAGGCCTGTGGCAGAGGGCCGAGCCAGGCATGTCCGGGGGCCTGTTCCTTTCAGCATTCTATAAGTAACACCTCGGCTGCCAGACTTGTGACAAATGGTCTGTCCGGGGGCGTTTCACCCACTCTGGCTAGAGTGGAGAAGAACTGTCTCTACTATTACTGAGAGCAGGATTGCTCTATCCATATCCAGGCCTGATATCGCAAAGTACTCTATTGCTTCATCAACCTTTCCTATCCTACCTTCCGTTGATGTTGGCCCTGTTAGGCCCTGGAATAAAGCATTTGGAAAATCTAAATGGTGACTGGACATTCGCTTACTGCTACTACTCACTGCTACTACCCCTAGACACACTACAAGGTAACTTAATGCGCCAATCCCAACAACAACCAGCGGCTCCTGCGGGGGTGAGCGCTACATGAGTAACAGTTTAGAGATCCTCTATTGATAAAACAAATACATACTGTAGATATAGCTGTGTATAACAGAGAATTCTTTGTAGGCAAAGATGTAGGAAGTAATCAATGGTTAAGATGTACTTCAAATAAGGTTCAGTATAAGCATATCACATACTGTGGCTCAAATATTTTGTACCATTACCCACCTGCTGTCCATTAGCTGTTTGGAAAGAGCCTAGACTTCTTCAGCAGATTAAATTCTTATTCAGTCTAGCTTTTCAGTAAATGTCAGGACCACTTTTACTGCACTGTGAAGTGTCAAATCCCCCCACCCCCCCACACGGTCCACTATTCCCCCATCCATTATCCCTTTGTGATGGCAATAAAGTTAATGAACTCTTGTCCCTACTGATATTAAAATATTAGCTAAAGCCAATGCTATTAGATTTAATCATGTGGTAACTAAAATTATGCACTCATATCAGACAGGATTTATGCACCAGTTTTCCACAGCAATAAACATAGATGAGTTTTTCTGAACATGCAGTTTCCGACACATGTTATAGGAAATAAAGCCCTTCAAAAGCATTTGACAGCATAGGATGGGAGTATATCTGGACAGTACTTAATAAGTTTGGGTTCAGTAAGTATTTTTCTTCCTGGATCCAGCTGTGTTATGTTAAACCCTAATGCCTCGTTCACACCACTGGTTTTCCCGTTGGAAAAACTGCCATCAGAGCTTTTGGCTGGGAAAACTGGCCATGTGTATGCTCCATCGCAGTTTTCCCGACGAGAAAACTGCTGAAAAAAAAAAAGAACCAGCTTTCTTTTTTCCCATCGGGATTCCCGACAGACTTTTTCCCGTCGGGAAAACCGGCCGTGTGTATGCTTTTCCGAGGGGAAAAAAACGCCCCTGCTCAGAATCAAGTATAAGACAGGATCGCTCTTTCTGATAAAACTAGCATTCGTAATGGAGAAATCACATTTGTCACGCTGCAAACTATTGCATTGCAGCGCACGAAAACCGCAAATCGCCTCTCACCAAACTTTTACTAACACGAGGATCAGCAAAAGCAGCCCAAAGTGTGGTACCGTTTGAATGGAACTTCCCCTTTATAGTCCCGTTGTACTTGTATGTTACAGCGCTTTGGGCGGGCGGTATTTGGCCTGAACATGCGTTTGCAAGGCAGGCTTGAGAGGAATCCCGTCGGGAAAAAACTTTTTTTTTCCTGCCGAGAAAAATGGTCGTGTGTACGAAGCATATGTCTCCGTCTGAGCAAATGGTCTTTTATTCCCTTTTTCTTTGTTACGAGGGATGACACAGGGGTGTCCTTTCCCCACTCCCCTTTGCAGTGGCCAATGAACCCCTGGCATGTCTGTTGCGACTGGAGGCCAGGAGGAGAAGCTTGCACTTTATGCAAATTATTATACACTCTCCTTTCTGTCCAATATACAATCCTCTCTCTAAGAAGCTTCCATCTCTTATTACTGAATTTAGTAATTATTCTTGGTTTAAAATTAATTGGAATAAATTCTGCCTTTGGATCTCCTTTCTTCACCTTTATCTTGCTCATATTAAGGTAGATTCTCAGATTGAATATCGAAGTATTATGGTCTTTTCCAGTATTGCCTTATTCTATTGCTTTCACTCTCTGTGGTGCAAACTACCCATTTCTATGGTGGGGGCCACCAATTTGAACAAGATGATCTGGATGCCTCAATTATTATACAGTAAAACCTTGGATTGCGAGCATAATTCGTTCCAGAAACATGCTTGTAATCCAAAGCACTTGTATATCAAAGCATTTTTTTTACAGGGTATAAAAGAGAAGAGCGGCACCTCTAAGTGTAGCTGCTAAATGTTGTACCTTTATTAAATGTAACCATATTGCTACATATAGAGGCTCCTCTCTTCTTTTTGTATACTCAGTTGTGACATGACGCTACTCTTATATCAAGACATTGCTTGTATATTAAGGCAAAATGTATTAAAACATTTTGCTTGCCTTGCAAAATGCTCTCAAACCAAGTTACTCTCAAACCAAGGTTTTACTGCATCTCTTGCAAAACTCTCCCTGTTAAGTTCCTCTTAAATTCTTAAAATTGTTCACGGGTCCCTTTTTGTGTGTAAAAAGAAATCACCAAGAATTGGATTAGAACTTCTTCAACATCTTAGAAATAGGGACTTTTGAGTCTTACTTGGTCTTTTGGCGGGGCGCAATTGCAACATCTGACTGGCAGGGATTGCTGTCCCTTCTCAAAAAGTTGATAAGAGGACATGTCCCCTTGAACAGCCATCTAAACGCATTGGAGTCTTTTGCATACATTAAGTCTCCTCCTGTACACATGATAGGAAGTATTTGGGCTTTTGCCAAAGACCTTTTAGAAATCACTGGTTATACTAGGATTACCCCTATATGATGTATTAATCTACTCCCTGAGTTTGGGAAGTTGCAGGGATTCCATAGTTGGGCCAAAGCTGTCATTCTGACAATTTCTCCCCTGGTGTATTAATTATTTTTTTTATAATTTCAGAAAATGCAAGTAGAATTTGCTTTAGATGAAAGGGTCTTCTATCAATATCTTCAACTCAGACATGCCTTCTTGGCCCAAAATGTTTCCTTCAGTTTTCCGATTACAGACACCCTGTTATTTGAGTTTTTAAGGCACAGGATCAAAACAGGCTTATTTCTGAGATACACTATTGGGACACCTGCCTTTCCATGTACATGAACTTTAATGGCATTCCAGTTTTAGTCTGTGGGGTTCAATATTGAGTTGGCCCACCCTTTGCCACTATAACAGCTTTAACTCTTCTGGGAAGGCTGTCCACAAGGTTTAGGAGTGTGTCTATGGGAATGTTTGACCATTCTTCCAGAAGCGCATATATAAGGTCAGGTACTAATGTTGGACAAGAAGGCCCGGCTTGAAGTCTATGCTCCAATTCATCCCAAAGGTGTTCTATCAGGTTAAGTTCCTCCACCCCAAACTCGCTCATTCATGTCTTTATGGACCTTCCTTTGTGCGCAGTCATGTTGGAACAGAAAGGGCCATCCCCAAACTGTTCCCACAAAGGGCCAGATTCACGAACACTTGCGCTGGAGTATTTGGATATGCGCCGCGTAACTGTGATGATGCGCCGTCGTTTCTATGTGCCCGTACCCACCAAACTAGATGCGCCCAATAACGGGTCATTTGCGACCGGCGGAACGTTCCGACGCCAGAGTATCGTCAGCGCTTAATTTCGCTGGGCGCATCAGTCGCACCTATTGATTTCCCCTGCAAATATGCAAATGAGGGATTTTTCCCAATTCACGAACGGATTAGCACCATACGCTGGCTACATGCGCCGCGCGTATCTCGTCCGTCCGGCGCAAAGTTATTTCTACAAAAGGCTGCTTTATCTTTACTCCAGACGGTCACAGGTCAGCAGGAGAGCAGCTACAGCAGCGTTACCGACGATAAGAGCTAGCTGAGCACCCCCACTTGCAGGACAACACCTCTGTCCATGCTTGTCTGTCAAATTTTACAGCCATGGAGGAAGACATCATAGGTCTCCATAGCCGAGATGACGGCTGTCAGCTCCTGGCCATTAAAGTTCAGCTTTCTCCTGTGTGTTTGCGGGGAACGGGAGCAGCCATCTCAGAACAAAAGTAACATCACTGCGGGGAGGGGGAGCAGGATTTACTTTAGTGCCGGAATGGCGCTTCTACGGGCGCATTTAAACGCCCAACGGAAGGCATTGCGCTGACGTTTCCCGTGCAGTGGTGCCGACGGAAGTTGTGAGCATGCGCACAAGGGGGGCGAGTGGAGCCGCACTCACTGCGCATGCTCCGTGGATGATGCGCTGAACGTAAGCCTCTGCGCTGGGCTCCGCCCATCATTTACATATGATCACACCCAGTTCCACTTGCGTCGGGTTACGCCAGCGCATTATCGTTACTCTGGCGCAAGTTTACGCGCAACTGCTATGTGAATTACAGGACTTGCGCTGAAAGGGTCTTCAGAGTAACGTAAATGAGAAGCGTTACTCCAGAGGAAAGATACTCTCATCTACCTGAATCTGGCCCAAAGTTGGGAACATGAAATTGTCTAAAATGTATTGGTATGCTGACGCCTTAAGAGTTCCCTTCAGTGGAGCCCAGCTCCTGAAAAACAACCCCACACCATAATCCCCCCTCCACCAAATGATTTTGACCAGTGCATAAAGCAAGGTTCATAAAGACATGGATGAGCGAGTTTGGGGTGGAGGAAATGGACTGTCCTGTCCTCAACCCAATAGAACACCTTTGGGAATAATTAGAGTGGAGACTGCGAGCCAGGCCTTCTCATCCAACATTGGTGCCTGACCTCACAAATGTGCTTCTGGAAAAATGGTCAAACATTACCATAGAGCAGGGGTGCCCAACCAGTGGCCCGTGGGCCACATGTGGCCCGCGGAGCCTTCTGATGTGGCCCGCGACCTCCTGCTTTGGGATAGCAGATTCTCAAGCCCAGATCGTGGGTTGCCAACCTGCCATCTCAGAGCATCAGTGTTTTGAATGAAGACAGTGGTAGAATAAGCAAGCGACTGCGGAGGAAGCAGAGCCACATATGACATTGCTTCCTGTATAGCGCCGGCTCCTGTCACAAGCGGAATCATGCCAAATGCATTCTGCCTGGGACAATAACAGCCAGCGATACCTGAATGGATGACTGTTAAAGGTAAGTTTATTACTAAAAGCAGTGCATATATGGGCATGTGGTTACCGGACTGCTTTCAAACCGATCCACAGGTGCAGCGCAGTGTACCTTTGGGTTACCTGCACTGAGCAATAAACTTCTATTTTCTGCCGGTTTGGTGCGCTTTCAGAAAGTGCGTCACACCTGCAAGATATAATAGACATCGATGGCAAAGTGTAGCTAACCTGCAGGAAAGTCACATGTGCACTGTACTTCATCTGCAAACTGCTGCACATCAGTGTGAAAGCAGCCTTCGGCCCCTTTCACATGGTTGGTTCAATCCACGCGGACCCTCCATTCACCTCTATGGATCAGCAAATGTAAACAGACAGTGTCCATTTGCACCCACCTGCCTCCAATCCGATTTAAAAAAAAACAGAAGGGGGATCCGTCCCCTTCCATCTGGTTGGATCGCTCCACTTTTTGTGGCCCGCGACCAGTTGCCAAGTCACTTAAGTGGCCCTCGCTCTTCAAAATGTTGGGCACCCCTGCCATAGAGACACTACTAAACAGGGCAGTCATTAGAATTTTTTAGGGCCCTTACACAGCTACTTTAGGCCTAGGCCCCCCCCCCCACACCTGATAGCCAGCATTCCCAAGGGTCTGCCCATGGGCCATCCCACTGAATCCACACACCAGCCACCTTATCTGTATGCACTTAGCCGCCCCCACAATCCTGTATATATGCCAGCCCCCCTCACACCTGTATATATGTCAGCCCCCCACACACACCTGAACATATGCCAGCTCCCCTCACACCTGTATATATGTCAGCCCACATACACCTGTATATATGTCAGCTCCCCCACACTTGTGTATATGCCAACCCCCTCACGCCTGTATTTATGTCAGCCTCTCCCCGACCTGTATATATATGTGTGTGTGTTTGTATATTTATATATATATATATATATATATATATATATAATGTCCGTCCGACACATACAGAGATCATACACAAATCTCTCAAGCCTCTCATCCCTCCCTGTACACAAATAGCCCCCTCCCTTTCCTTCACAGCCCCTACTTGTAAAGGAAATATTCCTACCTAGTCCTAGCTCGTTTTCACAAAGCTGACATGTTGCTGAAACAGAGGAGCACAGTACAGGCAGCTCACACGAGGGGTCCCCTCCATTTCTCTTTCTTCTTCACATATGCTCACACAATTATTTTTTATACATAGGTTATATGGTACTCCGCAATTTCTTTATAGGATAGGCCTATGCCAAGATTCTTGCTGCAGCAAGTGTAATATTCCTCATGGAGACTTGATGTGGCCATTTCCAAAACCTAAAGTGGTTGTTAACCCACTTATTGTTGTTACTACAATTACCCATTATAATAAATGCTGTGCTCCACTGTATGTGTTTTCTAAAAGATCTGCCGATAAATATCTTATTTTATAGTGCCGATCGGCTGTCGCGTGACAGCAAAGCAAGTGGAGCTAAGAAACCCAGCTGACGTCAGCCGGGAGGATGAGAGAGCTGGCCGGTCGTGTGACCGCGGAGCGGAGCAATAAAATAAGTTATTTAATGGTGTATTTTTTAAAGAAAACACATACAGTGGGGCACAGCATTTATTATAACGGAGGGGAATGTAGTAACTACAATAAATCATGATACCAACAGGAAGGTGGGGCAGGCACTAGTACGAGCTGACAGGCAGGAAGGGGAGGGTGGAGGAGGACACAGGACCACAGAGAAGAGCAGAGAGCAGGTCTGCGGATGACGGAGGCACGTAAACTGACCATGGTGTCAGGGCTCAGCAGCCATGGAAAACCGTAGTCAGTTTACAGAGGGGAGGGTATAGCCAGGCAGGATCAGCCAGGTATTTCAGGTGTTACAGGAAGGCAAATGACACAGCACAAGCACTGTGCTGTGTCATTTGCCTTCCTGTAACACCTGAAATAGTTAGTTTAAGCGAAAGTGCCGTATCGCAAAAAATGGCCTGCTCATTAAGTGGGCAAATCCTTCCGGTCCTTAAGTGGTTAATCAGGGCTGGGCAAGGCAAGTCTCCCAGGCTCTCATGTCTCATACAACTTGCTATGTGTGTTTGTACTTACAGTTTTGCTTCAGACTCCACCACCAGATGCGGGTTGTCATCTGCCACACGTTGCGGATTGTCATCTGCCACACGTTGCGGATTGTCACCTGCCACACGTTGCGTATTGTCACTTGCCACATGTTGCGGATGGTCACTTACATCACCTGCCACACGTTGTGTATTGTCACATGTTGCGGATGGTCACTTACGTCACCTGCCACCTGTTGCGTATTGTCTCTTGCCACATGTTGCGGATGGTCACTTATGTCACCTGCCACACGTTGCTGGTTGTCACTTGCCACATGTTGCGGATGGTCACTTACATCACCTGCCACACGTTGCGGGTTGTCATTTGCCACATCACATGCCACACGTTGCGGATTGCCACTTGCCACACATTGCGTATTGTCACTTGCCACATGTTGCGGATGGTCACTTATGTCACCTGCCACACGTTGCTGGTTGTCACTTGCCACCTGTTGAACAAGTGAAAAATGAGGGGCGCTGATTAATGATATATTTACCATATATTAAACAACATTAATGTGAATGATATATGTGAAACTCGTGCTACAACAATATAACAGCAAATCAATAACAAAACAGTGAATACAACAAAAGTGCAATAGCGGTGGGCAATGAATGTCTACCCAGAGTCCATAAATAAGATGTGCAATATTGTGCTGAAAAACAATAGTGATCCTATGAAGTGCTCCGTGTCGGATCTTCCAAATAAAATATTCCACCTTCATCAAAGTGCCACCGCAAGTGAGGATAGATGGCTCCTTACCCGATGGTGTTGACCTATTAATTAAAATAAGGTCAAATGAGCTCAGGAATCAGCTGCTACCCGTGGGAAACTCGATTGCAAACCAAGTTGTAAACAGATCTCATAAAAGGAGAAAAACAGCTTCCATGGTGTAAAACCTTTTATTAAAGTAAAAATATAAAAAATACAGTGCCGAGTGGCCTCTTACTTGGAGTGGTGCCCGTAATCCCGGCACTGAGGCTGTAGACATATAGGGATTGGAGAGAGATAGTGTGGTAAGCTGGTGAAGCCGGCGTGCGTTCCACCGCCGTCAGCTTGAGAACCAGGAAACCGGAAGTGAGCTAGTAGTGCGTGCCCAGGTACCGCCTCGACGTACGTTTCGTTGTTGTCGTCATCAGCCACCTGTTGCAGATGGTCACTTACATCACCTGCCACACGTTGCGGGTTGTCATTTGCCACATCACATGCCACACGTTGCGGATTGCCACTTGCCACGTCACCTGCCACACGCTGCGAATTGTCACTTGCCACGTCACCTGCCACACATTGCGGATTGTCACTTGCCACGTCACCTGCCACACGCTGAGGATTGTCACTTGCCACGTCACCTGCCACATGCTGCGGATTGTCACTTGCCACGTCACCTGCCACACGCTGCGGATTGTCACCTGCCACACGCTGCGGATTGTCACCTGCCACACGCTGCAGATTGTCACTTGCCACACACTGCGGATTGCCACGCGGGCGTTTTGCCCGCCTGCTCCTGTCACCACTAACAGCAGCGGCGCCTGCGCCGCTCACTCGCTGACTGTTCCCCCTCCCTCCTTTGCGAATGTCCTCTCAGGCAGCCCGGCGCCACGCTCCTCACAGGCAGCGGAGCAGGCTGGCTGGCGTACGGGCGTATGCCACCCCCTAAAAGTCCCACCTGGTACCCATGGTACCACCCGGTCCTATCATAGGGCGGGCCCTGGAGCAACTGCACTTGCAAAGTGTACAATCTATTTGCCTTTAGTAAATCTACCCCATTGTTTTTCATTTGCTTTTTGGTATTTGCTCTATGACACTTGAGATGATACTATAAATTCATATTGACTGCAAATATGGTTATGTACTTGTATTGTTTCCTCATTTTATTATTTTGTATTTTATTCAAAATTTTAATAAACATTATTGTACAAGAGTAAAAATCACTTCGGACTCAAAAATAGTTAAACATAAAACAGAGAAAATAATGTAATGAACATAGCAAAAGAGGGCTTGATCAAGTGTTGCCAACCTACCAGATTGAAATTTACTTACACAATAAACAAAATTAACTGGCACCGTTTTTACTGGCATTTGCAAAAGTTAAAAAATTACAGTTTTAAGTGGAAATTTCAGTATTTAGACTACAAACAAGTACAATATGCAAGTAGCAATGTCTTTTAAGGTAGATATTAAGGCAAAAGGCATATTTCTTATTTTATTTTCTGTTTCAATATGTTTATTGAAGTTTTTAAAGGGGTACAAATGTTAGATGAATAAAAGAGAAATATAAGAAACATAAGTACAGCGGTCATCCATGACAATGGGCAAATAAGTAAATAACAGAAGCATCACAAACAAGTCTAAATCCGGTACATATCTTGGTCTCAAGTACTACTTCAAGGTATATTGCCCAAACATAACTGGGCCAACTCAAATTCAGCTCAGGGTCCATCAGCTTGTGTACTGACCGCTCTCAAGGAGCTACTAAATAACAATAAACAACTTTTAAATCAGCAAATCATCTAAACCAAATATAACCTCCAGGAGTAAAAAAAAAAAGAGGAAAAAAGAAAGGATAAAAGAGTAAAAGGAAAGGGAGGGAGTGGTGCGCTCCTGCTCCGTAAGGAACCTCAGCCATATCCCCTGTTCAGTACGCGTTCGTAAGGTATGTGATCCATGGGTCCCACACCTTATGAAACATGGCAACTTTATCATTTAAAATAGCCGACAGTCTTTCATTTACCATTATCCAGGACAATTTGGACTTCAAAAGGTGGAAGGGGACAAAGGAGGACCTCCAAGACCTTGCTATGGAGATTCTGGCTGCTGTAAAAATGAAGGCAATCAATTTTTTCAATTGTTTAGATGTACCCTCCACCGGACGTCCCAGCAGTGCCTGCAGGGGCGATTTAGTAAGATTTACCTGAGTCAAAGAGTATATTAAGTTGTACGTGCGTATCCAGAATCGCCTCACCTTTTGGCACGTCCACCAAACATGATACATTGTACCATCTGTGGCGCAACCCCTGAAGCACCGCGGGGACGCCCCCGGCACAAAGGTCGCCACTCTTGCCGGGACCATATACCACCTGATCATAACCTTATAATTAGCCTCGATCAACGAGGTGTTAACATAGGACTTGGATGCATGTAGTAACAATTTGTGCCACTCAGCGGTGTCTAGTGTAATACCAGCATCTTGTTCCCATTTTTGCATATAGGCCATCTTTTGAGTACTAGGGGACAGCATATTATACAGTAAGGAGATGAGGCCGAAGTGTTTTTCAATGGTCCTGCAAAGATGTTCCATAGGCGTGAAGGAAGAGAGATCAGAAGTGTGATTCAAAGATGCCAAAAAATGGGCTATTTGAGCATAACGGAAGGATTCCGAGTCCGGAAGACGAAACTTCTCCTGCAGGGCCAATTTTGACAAAGCTCCCTTATGATCGCAGAGATCAGCTATTCTCAGTAGGCCCTTATTGATCCACCATGAGAAATCCCGGGGACGGAGACCCGGGGGGAACAAAGGGTTATAAAACAGGAATGCCATTGGTGTGTGTGGTGATTTAAACCCATGGGCGGAGGCTAGGCGATCCCAAAGGCTCAGGGAGAGAGACAGTGACGAGCATAACACAGATGGTCTGTCCCTGCTTTTCAGCCACATAAGATGACTGATCTCTCTATTCGGGATCAAAGATGACTCCAATCCCATCCAGAGCGGTCTGGATCGGGAGGTATGAAATCTAATCAAGTAAGCCAATTGGGCAGAGTGATAGTATTTAAGGAGGTCGGGCATTCCCATGCCTCCGCCCGATTTAGGGGTATATAGAGTTTTCCTGTTCACCCTAGGTCTCTTGTGGTCCCATATGTAATCAACAAGTTTAGCCTGAAAGTTCTTCAGATCTTTGCCTATTATTGGTATTGGGAGAGTCCTAAAAAGGTAAAATACCTTAGGCAAAATGGTCATTTTGACCGAATACAACCTACCGAACCATGACGGGGGTTTGTTTGACCACCTCCGAAGGTCCTCCAACAACTTACGGAATAATGGGGGATAGTTCTTCTCATATAACGTATGGAGAGTAGGAGTTAAAAATATACCTAAATAAGGTAGAGCCTTGTCTTGCCAATGAAAGAAAAAGGATTCCCGAAGAGCCCGAACTATATGGAGCGTTAAGGATATATTGAGGGCCTGCGATTTAGATTGATTTACATACAGACCCGTAACAATGCAAAGTCCCCCAATACTATATTGAGATTGGGTAATGAGGTGACTGGGGAGGAGAGGAGCAGCAGAATGTCGTCCGCGAATAACGCACACTTATGCTCCCGTCCCCCGCAGCCAACCCCTAGTATGTCTGGGTGTGACCTAATTTTAATTGCCAAAGGCTCCAAAGTCAAAATAAATAACAGGGGAGACAGGGGGCATCCCTGACGAGTACCCCGTCCTATATTAATATCTTTAGATTTATATCCCTTAACTGACAAATTAGCAGCAGAGTCACTATAGATCATGCAAAGCGTCTTTAGGAAATTCAAGCCAAACCCATACAGTGTGGAAAATAAGTATTTGAACACCCTGCTATTTTGCAAGTTCTCCCACTTGGAAATCATGGAGGGTTCTGAAATTGTTATCGTAGGTGCATGTCCACTGTGAGAGACATAATCCAAAAAAAAAAATCCAGAAATCACAATGTATGATTTTTTTACCTATTTATTTGTATGATACAGCTGCAAAGAAGTATTTGAACACCTGTCTATCAGCTAGAATTCTGACCCTCAAAGACCTGTTAGTCTGCCTTTAAAATGTCCACCTCCACTCCATTTATTATCCTAAATTAGATGCACCTGTTTGAGGTCATTAGCTGCATAAAGACACCTGTCCACCCCATACAATCAGTAAGAATCCAACTACTAACATGGCCAAGACCAAAGAGCTGTCCAAAGACACTAGAGACAAAATTGTACACCTCCACAAGGCTGGAAAGGGCTACGGGGATATTGCCAAGCAGCTTGGTGAAAAAAGGTCCACTGTTGGGGCAATCATTAGAAAATGGAAGAAGATAAACATGACTGTCAATCTCCCTCGGACTGGGGCTCCATGCAAAATCTCACCTTGTGGGGTCTCAATGATCCTAAGAAAGGTGAGAAATCAGCCCAGGACTACACGGGAGGAGCTGGTCAATGACCTGAAAAGAGCTGGGACCACCGTTTCCAAGGTTACTGTTGGTAATACACTAAGACGTCATGGTTTGAAATCATGCATGGCACGGAAGGTTCCCCTGCTTAAATCAGCACATGTCAAGGCCCGTCTTAAGTTTGCCAATGACAATTTGTATGATCCAGAGGAGTCATGGGAGAAAGTCATGTGGTCACATAAGACCAAAATATAACTTTTTGGTCATAATTCCACTAACCATGTTTGGAGGAAGAAGAATGATGAGTACCATCCCAAGAACACCATCCCTACTGTGAAGCATGGGGGTGGTAGCATCATGCTTTGGGAGTGTTTTTCTGCACATGGGACAGGGCGATTGCACTGTATTAAGGAGAGGATGACCGGGGCCATGTATTGCGAGATTTTGGGCAACAACCTCCTTCCCTCAGTTAGAGCTTTGAAGATGGGTCGAGGCTGGGTCTTCCAACATGACTATGACCCGAAGCACACAGCCAAGATAACCAAGGAGTGGCTCTGTAAGAAGCATATCAAGGTTCTGGCGTGGCCTAGCCAGTCTCCAGACCTAAACCCAATAGAGAATCTTTGGAGGGAGCTCAAACTCTGTGTTTCTCAGCGACAGGCCAGAAACCTGACTGATCTAGCGAAGATCTGTGTGGAGGAGTGGGCCAAAATCCCTCCTCCAGTGTGTGCAAATCTGGTGAAAAACTACAAGAAACGTTTGACCTCTGTAATTGCAAACAAAGGCTACTGTACCAAATATTAACATTGATTTTCTCAGGTGTTCAAATACTTATTTGCAGCTGTATCATACAAATAAATAGTTAAAAAAATCATACATTGTGATTTCTGGAATATTTTTTTTTGATTATGTCTCTCACAGTGGACATGCACCTACGATAACAATTTCAGACCCCTCCATGATTTCCAAGTGGGAGAACTTGCAAAATAGCAGGGTGTTCAAATACTTATTGTATCTCTCAAGTATAAAGAAAAGTTTCTCCCAGGACAAGGAGTCGAAGGCTTTGTGTAGATCTAATAACAGCAAAGCTCCCCTTCGGCCTCCGCCGTCCCACCCTGAATTCAGCACAGATATTATATCAATGACCCTCCTAGTCTGATCCGAAGCCTGTCTGTGAGGCACAACCCCTACCTGGTCAAGATGAACATACTGTGGTAGAAATGAATTCATGCGGGTGGCTAAGACTTAAGTTAGCAGTTTGAGATCCACGTTTATCAGCGGTATCGGACGACCATAAGTACAGTCGCTATGACACTTATTAGGTTTGGGGATGACGTGTATAAATGCTCTATTCCCATGGGGTGGGAGAGGGGAACCTTTACGTAAGCTATTGAAAAAGGCACAGAGGTGTGGGGCCAAAATAACCGCATACTTGCGGTAATAGTGGCCAGTAAACCCATCCGGGCCAGGCGATTTAGATGGGTTCAGGAACTTAATGGCCGCTAAAATTTCCTCCGTTGTAAACTCTGCCTCCATCAGATCCATGTGGTCTTTGGATAAGGTGGGAAGAGATATGTCATGTAAAAAGTCCTCAGCCAGGGCCTTGTTAAAATCCTCAGGGGATTTATATAATTTGGAGTAAAATGTGGAGAATTCTCGGACTATCAATTGGGGGTTCTGAGAAATCTGGCCGTCCTTCAATCTTAATTTGGGGAGGTCAGGGTTAAAAGGCCTGGGGGTCAATTTTCTCGCTAACAGTGACAGCTAACAGTGAATTTGGCTTGTCTCCCAAGGTATAGAATCTATGACGCGTCCACCTTAGGTGTTTTTCTGCCTTCGTTGTGAGGCTCAAATTTAAAGCCGTGCGTGCCACATAAATTTGATTTCTAAAGTCAAGGTGAGGGTTGTCCCTCTGTTCCTGTGTGAGACGACGCAACTCCCCTTCCTGCTGACGGATCGTTTTTTCATGCTCTCGTTTAGCTCTCGAATAGAGTTGTGTCAATTCGCCGCAAATGGTAACTTTGTGAGCCGCCCATAGCATCGCCGGGGAGGAGACCGATAACGAGTTATCTGTAAAGAACTGTTGTATGAACCGCTCAATTTCTTTCTCCAATATAGGGTCGTTCAGTAATGACTCGTTTAGTCGCCACGACGATGGGCTTGATTTGGTCCAGAGGCCAGTCAAGACTACTTGGACCGAAGAGTGGTCAGACCACGACATAGGAAAAATGTTGGCAGATGATACAAACGATAGCAGGGGGGAGAGCGTAAACACATGGTCTATACGCGAGTACGTCTGATGGACGTGGGAATAATACGTATAGTCCCTATCAGATGGATGAGTGTCTCTCCATACATCGATTAGATCATAACTATGTAAGAGGCGAGCCATCGCACTACTCTGCCTAGAGGCATGTTTCAGGAATGTTTTCCCGGTATCGGATTTGTCAAGAATCCGATCATATTTCTTATT
Organism: Rana kukunoris; assembly: GCA_029574335.1. Lineage (NCBI taxonomy): Eukaryota > Metazoa > Chordata > Amphibia > Anura > Ranidae > Rana > Rana kukunoris. Next base: position 159,665,954 of record CM056057.1, read on the forward strand.
TTATTTTCGATATCGTAAGTAAATAGCTCAGGGACAGGACTCAAGAAGGGAGGCCAACATACATGAAACTGACTCTCACAGTGACTTTAACAGCAGTGTGAAGCAGCACCTTGACGACACTATATATACGTCCCATCCTGAGTTAAAGTTACCGTCTCTCTCCACACCTGGTGGTCCCCTTTGTCCACTCCAGCTCAAACACCACTGACAGTCCCACTTCCGGCTTTCCTTTCTCCCATCCTGCAGACCCACGCACTCGGTTCCGCTCGGCTCCCTAGCACCATGACATCACACGACATACTCAGGCACTGCCTCCACAAGACCCGCCCCCTGCCATTCCCACCTGAACACTGTAGCAAGCACTCTTATGAGTGAAGCGCCACAGCAATGTTTTTTCCTGGCAATCTTTTCCTGTCACTGGCATTTACTGGCAGGAGAAAAGAGCCCATTTTTTGCTGGATGTCAGTAAAAATACTGATGGTTGGCAATACTGGTTTGATCTACAACATAAAGTTTACCAAAGTGTAGGAATTTTTGAGGAAATTTGTACTGTATTTGCACTTAGGTCATTACCTCTCTTACTGAGTTCTGCTTAACGATTTTCAATTTTTTCCAATTTGTCGGGAAATTAAGCCATTAGAGTCTCTTAGAAAAATACTAAGAATACTGATTCAGTAGTGCCTAAAAGAAATGTCAGTTTTGGCGGTAAGTGTCCATTAAAAAGAAATTCCAGGCTAAAATGAAACTAGGTCTAGCACCCCACCCCTCTCGTTTTTGTTGTTCTCCAGCTGGACTTCCATCCTACCTTGCCGTGGTGAGGTACATAATATCTGCATTTGTATCGGCCCCTCCTCCCTCCTCCTCCCCTCCCCGCTGCTTTCTGGGACCTGTGTGTGTCCCAGAAGAGGACGGGACCATTCACAAAGTGCAGTAGGAAACAGGCTGAGAAGCCTGAAGGCTTCACTGTCGCTTTCCCTTAGTTGCATTGCCAATGCCTGCACCCAAGCTGATGGCTGACATCGTGAGATCCCTGGACAGGTAAGTGTCCTTATATTAAAAGTCAGCAGCTACATTACAGTATTCGTAGCTGCTGACTTTTTAATTTTCTTTTTTTTAAGAGGCTGGAACTCTGCTTTAAGTAACCTATTTAGGTGCTTGCAACAAGCATTCTTTTTTTTAACAGAAAAAAGTTTTATTAGACAAATCAGCATTACAATACAGATACGTTACAGAAGTTACAGCAGCGTAGAAATCAGAGTGTCAGGAGTGTACATCATGTCCAGGGGCATAACCCAAGCAATCTGAAGGAAGGAAGATTGGGTAGATGTCAAACATACATAAGAAGTATATCTTATCAATTATACTTTGGCCATCTCAAACAACAGTGTCATGGGGGGGGACAAAATCAACAACCGTCGGGGGAGGGCCAACTGTCCTGCTCATTCAGTCTGGAGGGGGGTCAAGGGCATCGTGGGTCTCCGTCCAGGCAGACCAGATTTTGTCGAACTTCCCCAGGCATTGTCTATTCTCATAAGTCAACCTGTACAGGGGCAGGACCGAAACCACCGAGCGCTGCCAAGAAGCACAGGCGGGGGGTCCTCAGATTTCCTTTTCAGCAGAATCTCTCGTCTAGCATAAAATAGGGAAAAGGTCAGGCATAGCTTACCGTACCTGTCCCCCTCCACATCCTCCAAATAGCTCAGTAACAGAACTGTCGGGTCGACCGGGACAACCGTCCCGCTCACATCAGACAGCCTGGAGGCAACCGCCATCCAATACGGCCGGAGCTTCGGACACGACCAGACCATGTGCCAGAACGTACCTATGTCCTGTTTACACCTTTGGCAATTAGGATCCCGTAGCGGGTATATACGGGCCAGCCTCTCCGGGGTATAGTAGGCCCTGTGGAGAAATTTGAACTGTATAAACCTGTCTTTCGCAGCAATCAGAGAGGGAATATACGAGGAGATGCAGTCCTCCCACCCCTCTTCGTCTAAGGACGGTATATCGGCCCTCCACTTATCCCAGGATTTGGTAAGTTTGGTGTCATACGCAACAGTGAGATATAGGTATAGGGACGAGAGAGGGCGTTCCATTACTCTAGAGGCCAAGAGTCGCTCTATGGAGTCAGACTCCAGAGTTAGGGGTTCAGGAAATTGGGCCTCAAAAGCATGTTTGAGCTGCCAGTACCGGAATTGAAAAGAGACAGGCAGGGAGGACGTCCGACGCATCGTCTGGAAGGGCATAAGTCTACCCTCGAGGACTATATGGCGCAAAGTGATGATACCCTTCTTTGCCCACAGGGAGGGTCCGGAATGGTATTCAGGTGGGGAAACATAGGGTTACCCCACAGGGGCATATGCGGTGTCATGTGGGCTGGCCTCCTATATATGGTTCGAGCCTCCTGACAAACCTTAACTGTGGTCCGCAGGAGGGCCTTCATAGAGGGGGTCGCCCTTAGGCCTCGGAACGGCAGGTTACTCAGGGCTGCATAGGAGCCCAGGATAGCCGCATCCAGGGTGACCGCCGGGTTTTGTCTGGGCTGGGAGAACCACCACCGGACTGTAACCAGCACTGCCGCCCAATAATAGTGCAACATGCATTCTTATGTGGCATTGCTGGTTCTTGCCCTCATGTTCCGGAATAAAGAGAATTGTCTAAAGTACTGTTACATGTAATCATCCCTCCAAAATTTTCTGTGTGCCAATATATTTGCTGTCAGTGGTTGATTGTCTATTGTAGCATGAAAGTGTTGCAATATCTGGTAATATCTGATTATAGATACTTATTGTCAACCTTTATGTCTTTCAGATTCCTCAGATAAGTTATGCCTCAACAGCTCCGGAACTCAGTGACAACAACCGGTATGACTTCTTTTCCCGTGTGGTACCACCAGATTCCTACCAGGCGCAGGCTATGGTGGATATTGTCAAAGCTCTTGGATGGAATTATGTGTCCACACTGGCATCTGAGGGCAACTATGGAGAAAGCGGAGTTGAAGCTTTTGTACAGATTTCCCGGGAAGCTGGTGCGTTTTGTATTTCATCCGTAGCAAAAAATAATCAATTTTTTTACTATAGATATATATTATTTTTCATTTAAAATCTGTGGTACACGTGATGTAAGTTTAGACATACTTGTTTTGACCAGTCATCTTAAAATATATATGTGCTGTCTATTATGTTACTGTCATTTTGTAGGTGGAGTGTGTATTGCCCAGTCTATTAAGATCCCTCGGGAGCCACGTCCTGGAGAGTTCGATAAGGTGATCAGAAGATTACTAGAGACTCCCAATGCTCGTGGCATCATTATCTTTGCCAATGAGGATGACATAAAGTGAGAAATCTTTGCAAACTTTTTCTTTCAGTTCACATATTTTTGAATACAGCTTCCAACGCTTAATATTTTGGTTCCTTTTAAATAGCCATTCAAAGTAAACATTGCCCCACTTTTTTTGTTTTTGAAAACCCACCTTTTAATTATTTTAGTTACAGTTAAACTCCAGGATTTAAAAAAAAACTTTATTATGGGCCATCCCAACTTGGTTAGCTAGAATGAGAAAATCTGCCTTTGCAATACTTACATGATCTTATTGAGTCACACCATTTCCTAGCATCTATTTACACATTAATGCTAGTACAGGGATGCTCTCTGCAGATCTCAAAGAAAATCAATGTTCCAGCTACATGGGGGCGAGTTGGATAGAAAGTCTGCACAAAGTGACATTTTCATTTTTTGTGTGTTAATGTGTCAATGAATAGCATTAGTTAATTTATATATATATATATATATATATATATATATATATATATATATAAAGTCAAAACAAGGTAACCAAGTCCTCTGGATACCATGAGTATGTATACCAGACATCCTTATACAAAGTCTGCACTTTGTAATAATATAAAATTATTTTCAAAGTGTATAGATTGAGGTAGCAATGTAAAAAGCAAAGGAACAGAAAAGAAAAAGAGCATTAACCACTTCAGTTCACCCCCGGAAGATTTTACCCCATTCCTGACCAGAGCACTTTCGTTTTTACAATTTGGCACTGTGTCGCTTTAACTGACAATTGCGCGGTCATGCAATGCTGTACCCAAACAAAATTGCATCCTTTTTTTCCCCACAAATAGAGCTTTCTTTTGGTGCTGTTTGATCACCTCTGCGGTTTTTATTTGCTCTATAAACAAAAAACAGTGACAATTTTGGAAAAAAACAAAAACTGTTTTTAACTTTTTTTCTATAATAAATATCCCCAAAAATGTTTTCAAAAAACAAATTTCTTCAGTTTAGGCCAATATATATTCTTCTACAATTAAAAAAAACACAATAAGCGTATATTGATTGGTTTGCACAAAAGTTATAGCATCTACAAACTATAGGAAAGATTTGAGGCATTTTTATTATTTAATTTAATGGCGGTGATCTGCGTTTTTTAGTGGTATTGCGATGGACAGATCAGAGACTTTTGACAAATTTTTGGGACCATTGACTATTATAGAGCGATCAGTGCTATAAATATACACTAATTACTGTATAAAAGTCACGGGCAGGGAAGGGGTTAACACTAGGGGGCGATCAAGGGATTAAACGTGTGTTCCCTCACTGTGTTCTAACTATGTGGGGAGGGGAGTTACTAGGAGAGATAACAGATCGCTGTTTCTACTTTGTAGAAACACACAATCTGGCTTCTCTCCTTTGACAGCACGGGGATTTGTGTGTTTACACAAGTCCCATGCTGATGCATCCTCTGGTGGCTCTCCTAGGAAAAGCAGCATATATGTACAGGGTTTCGCCCTGGAGAGCCATTCTGCCACAGTTTATCTGCATGAGCCAGTCGGGAATCGGGTAAGGAGAATACCAGTCTCTCCACCCTCAGATCCAGGAACTCCCCTTGAGCAGCCTAATAAAATAGGACTGTACCTAGGGATGCGATCTAAGACGGATCCTCTTTAGTATGCCACAGTTACCATTCATTATTATGTTGTTCAAGGGTATCATGTAAATGTATAATGTTCAGTGAAAGTTGCCATAAATTCAGCACCTCTAAGGCCGCGACCGTCCCAGCAGACAGATTCGATCGTGTGTACGGGCGAGCCGACGGATTTGGCCAGCCGACAGATTTCAAATGCATGCTTTGAAATCTGTCGGCTGGGAACCCGTCCGCCCGACATGTCTGCTGGTTAGTACGCTAACCAGCAGACATGTCTTCTCGCACACGCGTCGAATGGTTTCGACGCGTGCGCGGAAGTGTTTTACTTCCTGGTGCGGTGACGCGGCGGCGTCAACGTCACTGCGCTGTCTGCCGGCGGCGATTTTGGTTTGATCGTGTGTACACGATCAAACCAATACGTCCCCAGTCTGTCCGACCGATTTGAACAAATGTGTCTGCTCGTGTTTACAAGGCCTTATATTAGCATGTAGTGCTAGTAGGGATGGGGGTTTAATTGTTTTTCAGTGGAGTGCCACCAGGCATCTAGCTACAGTAAACATATGTAATAGTTGATTTGGGAAAGGCTAGTAGAGAAAAGCACAAAAGAAAATTAAAGTAAAGGCAATTCTGGAATAAAAAACGTGATGAATGAGTGTATGGACTGATTCCCATTATGTCTCAATAAGTGGACATTGGCAGTAAAGAAGGGGTAAAGAGATCCTTGCTCTTTTTTTAAATCGCCAACAGCGATCACTGACCATTGGGTCGGTTGAGTAAAGGGGTTCTAGGGTTAGATACCAGTGATAAAGTAATAAAGTATTTATATAGGTTTTCCTTATAGAGGGTGTGAATCTGACTTTTAGCCAACTGTGAAAATATGACCATGCTAAACCTCCAAAGATAATTCCTCCCCCAAATCGCTCTCCCTTTTACACATGTTCATTGGTTAACCACTTAAGGACCGCTGCACGCACTTATAAGTCCACAGAATGGAACGGCTGGGCACAAGGGCGTATATATACGTCCTCGCCCAGTAACGGGTCGGGGGTCTGATCGGAACCCCCTCCGCTGCGTGCGGCGGTCCTCCTGGCTCTGGGAGCGATCTGGGACGAGGGGGCAGATGTCCGTTTCATTCCGCCCCCCCCCCCCGCGATCGCTCCCAGCCAATGGGAGTGCTCCCCCTACGCCGTCACTTCCTCCTCCTGTGTAAACACAGGAGGGGGAAATTATGTAATCTCTCATCGCAACGGTATTTCCAACCGCTGCTGAGGAGAGATAACATCACAAGTAAGTGTGCACCAACACTACACTGACACACACACATAGGCACATTAACCCCTTGTGATCACCCCCACCCCCCTGTCACAGTGTCACTGAATGCAGTGATCTAATCACTGCATTTAGTGTCAGTGTGACAGGCAGTGTAAAAGTCAGTTAGTGTTAGGTTCAGGGTAGCCCCGTACCCCCCCAATAAAGTTTTAACCCCCTGATCACTGCCCTAGTTAACCCTTTCACTCCCTATTGCCAGTGTCACTAAGCGATCATTTTTCTGATCGCTGTATTAGTGTCGCTGTTGCCGCTAGGTAGCTATTTTTTTTTTTTATTGCGATTTTTTTTTTTTTTTACTAAAGACATGTGGCTGAATACATTTTGGCCTAACTGTTTGACTAAAATTTAGTTTATTTGATTTTTCTTATAACAAAAGTAAAAAATAGTGATTTTTTTTCAAAAATGTCGATCTATTTTTGTATATAGCGCAAAAAATTAAAATCGCAGAGGCGATCAAATACCACCAAAAGAAAGCTCTATTTGTGGGGAAAAAAAGGACGCGCAATTGTCTGTTAAAGCGACGCAGCGCCGAATTGTAAAAACACCTTGGGTCATTTAGCAGCATATTGGTCCGGTTCTTAAGTGGTTAATTGTTAATAACACTGACTTACAAAATGGCTAATGAGGCCACCAGCAGTCATGTGTTATATAATTTTTTTAAGACATAATAGTTTGTATTGATTTCATCAAAATTATGGTATCTAAATGCTATTTGTTATATGTGTAAAGTCTCCTGACTTCAAATCTTCTTCATGCTGGTAGGCGAGTTTTAGAAGCAGCCCATCGAGCCAACCACACAGGACATTTCTTGTGGGTGGGGTCTGACAGCTGGGGATCCAAAACATCCCCTATTTTGGGACTGGAAGAAGTTGCGGAAGGTGCTGTAACTATCTTGCCAAAGAGAGCCTCAATTGATGGTGAGTAGGTCTGCTGTAAACATCTTGTTATTCAATGCTATAGTTCTCAACAATTTACAGCTGTATCTATCTACATTTTAGGGTTTGACCAGTATTTTATGAGCCGGACGTTGGAAAACAACCGGCGCAATATTTGGTTTGCAGAGTTTTGGGAAGACGATTTTAAGTGCAAATTGACCAGATCTGCATCCTCACAAGAAGATTCCAGGCGAAAGTGTACCGGTATGCTTACAATGTATACAGAAGAAATGACTTGTTCTTCCAACGCTGCAGATATATGCACAGTATAAATATTAGATGCCACTGACCAGGATAGATGTGCTTGGTTGGTTTGTTTTTCAATTGTTGTGGTTTTTAATGCATTTTAAATGTATTGTTGAAGTGTTTTAGTAGCAAATGTGGAAGATGCATTTCCTGGAAACCCCACTAAAAACTTATACATTTTTGTATGTATTTCCGTGCTAAATGTTTCATTTAAAACTTCAAGCCTATCTAGAGTGAACCTTAATAGTTAAATTGTCCTCAAAAATGTATTTTTGAAATAAGCTGTTATTTAGTAGAGATTTTTTTTACCTTTCAGCTTGTCCAATTGTTTGCTTCCTTGCTTAAAGTTTCTTTATATGACGTATACCAGTCTTTATATGGGATTTACATTAAGCACTTCCCAGAAAACCCTTGCTGCTGAGATATAGCTCTCTAAATTAACCACTGTACCCGAGTTTGCAGTGCGCCATGGGATCACATTATTACTAAACCACATTCCTGTCCACTTCTGGCTAAAAATAAAAAAAATTAAGTGTGGAACCTGGAATGTTGACTTTGCAGGTATAACTAACACAATTAGGCCACGGTGGTGACAATGTTTGCCGCTGAATTGAATACAAATCATTGTAAGCCACTGTTTTACATAATAGGTTTTATTTAGATCTAATAGTTTTTATGGCTATGCCATGCCTGTATTAGGTAATAGTTTTTATGGCTATGCAATGTCTGTATTAGGCCATGCTAACTTACATTTTTGTATTACAGGGGAGGAAAGAATTAGCAGAGACTCACCATATGAACAAGAGGGAAAAGTGCAGTTTGTCATTGATGCAGTGTATGCAATGGCTCATGCCTTACACAGCATGCATATTGATCTCTGCCAAGGAAGCCTTGGGGTCTGTGACCAGATGGATCCTATGGATGGGCGACTGCTATTACAGTATATACGTAGAGTAAACTTCAATGGTAAGAGTGATTCTATCAATGATTCCAGCCTAAACATGGAGTGCTTTTTATATTTCAATCTTTTTATTGACTTTAAATATCAATGAGGGCTCCCCTAGCGGGGAGTGGATGGCAAACCAGGCACTGGGGTATAGTCAACAATAGTCTTACAACAGATGGTCCTATTGGAACAGTTCTCTTAAAGTTGTTGTAAACCTAGTTACACCACTTGTAAGTAAGGGTAAGCCTATAATAAGGCTTAACTGTAGGTACTGTAAATATCTCCTAAACCTGGACGGTTTAGGAGATATTTACCATATACGCTTGTGCACTGAAGAAACGGCCCGCTTGTGACGTTTCTTCAGCAGGGAGTGACATAATTGCACATTATGCCTTTGTCTTACAGGTTTTTTTTTTTGGGGGGGGGGGGGGGGCTTTGGGTTTACAACCACTTTAAGTAATGAGAGCACAAGAAAAGGGTAATTTGACATGTACTTGGATGATATGAAAACAAAAAATTCCAATAAAGTTGTATCTTACTAAATTCAAACCATAAAGCAAATGTGAGATGTAACATCATTGCCAAAAGAGGGAAAAGAAAAATGAGGGAAGAAAGTGTAGAGATAGAGAGAGAGAGAGAGAGAGAGAGAATCCCTGGAGTGCACTACATGATTTTGAGATATCAAAGCCCCATGGCTGTCAGGTTTTGTCAGATTTCAACTGGGTGATAATAGGTGTACACAACAGTTTGTCATTAATCATTATCCAATAAAAATGTTATGTAACGTAAATAAATTAGGTCACTGACTGGTTCCAACATCTAGCTATGGCACTTCTAGCTGTCTCGATTTACAGTTTTTGGAATAGGGCTGTTTTTAGAATCCTAGGAAGATTTACGTGAGTGCTTTTTAATTCACCTTTTACCCTATAATTAAAGCTTCCTTTATTTTAAACTATGAAGTGCTGCGCTGAAATTTAGTAAATTCCTTAGGCTTTTTCTTATTGCTTAGGAAGTGCCGGAACTCCTGTCATGTTCAATGAAAATGGAGATGCCCCAGGACGATATGATATTTTCCAGTATCAGATGACCAATACTTCTGCTCCATCCTACAGAGTGATTGGACAATGGACAGAGTATCTACGACTTAATGTAAGAATGACCCTGTTAAATGAAATGAGGTTTATAGCTATTATACAGTATATTCAGTTCAGTTAACTTGTCTATATTCTAGAAGTTGAGTAAAATTATAAAAAAAAAAATCATTTTTTATATTTCTAGGTTTTTTCCCCCTTCCCTTTTTCTTGCCCCTGTCCTTACCTTTGACCTATCCTTGGGATACTGTATAAGGCACCAAAAAACAACGTCATAACTAAACAAATGTTTTCAAATGCAAATATCACAGATGTAAAGTATCTCACAAAAGTGAGTACACCCCTTACATTTTTGTAAATATTTTATTATATCTTCTTATGTGACAACACTGAAGACATGACACTTTGCTACAATGTAAAATAGCGAGTGTACAGTTTGTATAACAGTCTAAATTGGCTATCCCTTTAAAATAACTAAACACACAGCGATTAATGTCTAAACCGCTGGCAACAAAAGTGAGTACACTCCTAAGTGAAAATTTCCAAATTGGACCCAATTAGCCATTTTCCGTCCCTGGTGTCATGTGACTCGCTCTCGCTCTCTCATACTGGTCACTGGATGTTCAACATGGCACCTCATAGCAAAGAACTTTCTGAGGATCTGAAAAAAAATATTTTTTGCTGTATATAAAGATGACATTGACTATAAAAAGATTGCCAAGATCCTAAAAACTGAGCTGCAGCATGGTGGCCAAGACCATATAGTGGTTTAACAGGACAGTTTCCACTCAGAACAGGCCTCACCACGGTCGATCAAAGAAGTTGAGTGCAAGTGCTCAGCGTCACATCCAGAGGTTGTCTATAGGAAATAGACTAGGAGTGCTGCCAGCATTGCTGCAGAGGTTAAAGGGGTGGGGGTCAACCTGTCAGTGCTCAGACCATACGCCACACACTGCATCAAATTAATTTGCATGGCTTTCATCCCAGAAGGAAGTTTCTTCTAAAGATGATGCACAAGAAAGCCAAAAAAGTTTGCTGAAGACAAGCAGACTAAGGACATAGATTACTGTAACCATGCCCTGTGGTCTGATAAGACCAAGATAAACTTATTTGGTTCAGGTGGCTTTAAATGTGTGGCGGCAACCAGGTGAGTACAATACAAGTGTGTCTTGCCTACAGTCGAGCATGGTGGTGGGAGTTTTATGGTCTGGGCCTGCATGAGTGCTGCCGACACTGGGGAGCTACAGTATATTGAGGGAACCATGAATGCCAACATGTACTGTGACATACTGAAGCAGAGCATGATCCTCTCCCTTTAGAGACTGGGGCACAGGGCAGTATTTTAACATGAAAACTACCCCAAACATACCTCCAAGACGACCACTGCCTTGCTAAAGAAGCTGAGGGTAAAGGTGATGGACTGGCCAAGCATGTCTCCAGACCTGAACCCTATTGAACATCTGTGAGACATCCTCAAATGGAAGGTGGAGGAGGGCAAAGTCTCTAACATCCACCAGCTCCATAATGTCATCATGGAGGAGTGAAGGAGGACTCCAGTGGCAACCTATGAAGCTCTGGTAAACTCCATGCCCAAGAGGATTAAGACGGTGCTGTAAAATAATGGTGGTCACACAAAATATTGACACTTTGGGCCCAATTTGGACATTTTCACTTAGGAGTGTACACTCACTTTTGTTGACAGCAGTTTAGATATTAATGGCTGTGTGTTGAGTTATTTGGAGGAGACAGCGAATGTTACACTGTTATACAAGCTGTATACTCTTTACATTGTAGCAAAGTGTAATTTCTTTAGTGTTGTCACATGAAAAGATATTAAATTATCTTCAAAATAGTGAGGTGTACTCACTTTTGTGAGATACTGTATGTATATACAGCCACAATATGCTGTGCTTTACTCATGCACACTTAAGACTAATGTGTATTTTTTTTCCTGCTACAGATTGAGGAGATGCAGTGGTATGGTGGACAGCCTGACATTCCATCATCTGTATGCAGCCTTCCCTGCCAATCTGGAGAGAGGAAGAAGATGGTAAAGGGGGTGCCATGTTGCTGGCACTGTGAACTGTGTGATGGGTACCAGTTCCAGCTGGATGACTTCAACTGTCAGGCTTGTCCCTTTGACATGCGCCCTAATCTCAACCGAACTGCTTGTCGCCCAACACCAATTGTAAAACTGGAGTGGGATTCAGCATGGGCCGTACTGCCTCTTTTTTTGTCAATCTTGGGTATACTTAGTACCCTCTTTGTGGTTGGCACCTTGATACGTTTTAATGATACTCCAATTGTGCGTGCCTCTGGACGAGAACTAAGTTATGTTTTGCTTACTGGAATATTTTTAATGTATGCCATTACCTTCCTGATGATGGCAGAACCTGGAGTGGCAGTTTGTGCTCTTCGGCGGCTTTTTCTTGGTCTTGGCATGTGTATTTCCTATGCTGCCCTCCTAACCAAAACAAACAGGATATACCGCATCTTTGAGCAGGGAAAGCGTTCAGTGACTCCTCCTCGGTTCATTAGTCCAGCTTCCCAGCTGGTCATCACCTTCAGCCTCATTTCTGTACAGCTATTGGGCACAGCCATCTGGCTAGCAGTGCTTCCCCCACACAGTGTGATTGATTATGAAGAACAGCGAACACCCAACCCCGAGCTAGCTAGGGGGGTGCTGAAATGCGACTTGTCTGATTTGTCCTTAGTCAGCTGCTTAATGTACTCCATCCTCCTCATGGTCACATGTACTATATACGCAGTGAAGGCCCGTGGTGTGCCTGAGAACTTCAATGAGGCCAAACCAATCGGTTTCACTATGTACACAACTTGTATTGTCTGGCTGGCCTTTGTTCCCATTTTTTTTGGCACCGCACAGTCTGCTGAGAAGGTGAAGAAAGTTACCTGGACTTCACCTATTTTTTTACATTCATTCCTGCCAACAACTCATTTTGTGCTGTCAACTGGAACTTCATCATGTCATATGACCACTTCAATTAATGCCCATGTTCATTAACCTGTGTTCTGTGAAAAACCCTATGTTTGAAATCCATCTTCATTCTGCAGGTCATGTCAATTTCATGAGCCATTATCCAGTGTGTTTCCATTGATTGGAGTCATTTCACAGTTCCCATTGTTCTTCATTCAGCAAGTCAAACTGTCTTCTTTTACCTCATCTACTTAGATCTATATCCAGACCACCACCTTGACAGTATCGATGAGCCTGAGTGCTTCTGTCTCACTTGGAATGCTCTACGTGCCCAAGGTTTACATCATACTTCTCCACCCTGAGCAAAATGTTCAGAAGCGTAAGCGAAGCTTCAAGGCTGTGGCGACAGCAGCAACTATGTCCACCCGCCTGTCCCAGAAAAACAGTGAGCGGCAAAACGGGGAAAGCAAACCACCTGAAAAGAGTCTGCCTGAGGGCAAGTGATTAAATCAAAGGTATTTATAGAAATAAAATAGTCTTAGTATATGTGTGTCCTAGACCACATTTGCTCAACTTTTTCATTCTGGAATCTCCAAGTGTTATTTTGCCAGTGCAAAAAGTTATTGCTCCCCACAGGCCAATCAATAAATAAATGTATGTAATAGTTTGGAAGACACTATTAGGACTATTGGAATGATAATCTTAGTATAAATATTAGCAGGCAGACCTATAATTTTAAGGGAATCTGAATTATTTTTTGGTTCAGCCAGGTAAGCGGTCACTTGCAAGCTTCCTACATCTACTTAAAATGCTTGCTTAGAATAAGAAAGCGTATATGCAATTGGTTCATGCAGTAGCACAGACCCTTTTGGTGCAGTTTGTATTTAGTCATCTATCTATACATTGAAGTTGACTGCAAAATTCAGTGTTTAGAGCAGTTTAATATCCACAGATGTGTGGCATTGTTCGGCACACCCAAATTCAGACAGTGAAAACCACTGCATTTTGTGCACACCAAAGTTTTGTTTATAGACTACATAAATGGAGCCTGTATTGCAAAATATCATAAGGATAATTGCTCTCTGTGTTGGTATACACACTGGGCCAGATCCACAAAGGATTGCTGCTGTAAGTTACAGCGGCGTATCCTTATCCACAAAGAATTTCCGCTGTAACTTACGGGGGCGTAGCGTAAATGGGCCGGCGTTCGCGGGTCTAATTCAAATGGGCAAGAGGTGGGCGTGTTTTATTTAAATTATGAGAGACCCGACTTAAATGACGTTTTTTTTTTAGCTGCAAATGCGCCGGCCATGGACGTATACCAGTGCACATGCGTGAAATCACGTCGCAAATAGTCAATGAAAACGACGTGATCGTAACTTACACAAATCCCTATTCGCGAACGGTTTACGCAAACAACGTGAACGATGGAAAATTTGACGCTGGCCCGACATCCATACTTAACATGGTGTACGCCTCTATATAGCAGAGAACGCTCGTACGTTCGTGGATTGTCGTAACTCGCTCATTTGCATATTCAACGCGGAAAAATTACGGAAGCGCCCCTAGCGTCCAGCGTAAGTATGCAACTAAGATACGACGGTGTAATAACGTTACGCCAGTCGTATCTTAGCGTAATTCCGGCGTATCTTGTTTTGTGGATACAAAACAAAGATACGCCGGCGGGAATTTGAAATGATGGCGGCATATCTAGAGATACGCCGCCGTAATTCTTTGTGGATCTGGCCCACTGAGATTTGGATAAAGTAAGTAAAGGTAAGAACCCCTGTCCAGTTATTATTGCTACCTTTGTCCCCATAGAGTTGATTTTCGTCCTCTTCCTGTTTCAGTTACCACACAAGAAATCAGGGAAAGCAGTAAAAACCTGACAACATTTCATACTCATTCAAATACCATTCAAAACAAATGTCTCATTCCCTGAAGCTGGTTGTGGTGCTAAAACAGACTAAACTTCTCTCTTAATCGTTTTTTATTAAATGTTTCAAAGAAAGACAAATACAACGATAATGCTGCACAATACATTCAAACTAAAGAGAAACAAGAAGATAGAAACAAGGGGGTGAAAGCAAACCACCCCAATATGTGCCCCATAATCCAATGTTACAAGACATTCAAAGAGGGGTAAGACCATAATCATAAAAGTCTAATGTACTGTAGAAAGTTCGATATTGCATATAACTTACAGACTGATCTTCTAAGCGAGACACCAAAATACGTTACACTTGTCTTTTTTCTTGCAGTAAATCCCATGAATTTTACTGCATGAAAATGGATTGCAAATAGAAAGGGTCACACCAGCTCCTATCGTTTTTTAAGGGCCTCACACTCATTCATCTTCCTGCATTAATGTGCACCTCAAGTAGAAATATAATTCTTTCCTACATGTGCATTATCACCACCGGCGGCTGGTGCAAAAAAAAAAATTGGGGCGCAAACAAACCCCTCCAGGTCCGCACTCACCAGAGGACGCTGGGCTGTCAAGGTCCCTCTGATACCCAGTGGCTTCCATATTAACCTGGTCTTCTATCTGGGTTCCAAATATTCAACCTTCTGATTTGAGGAAGAAGGCTCTGTTCTGTTACACGGCTGTGTGGTCTTGGCCACCGTGCTACAGCTCAGTTTTAGGGTCTTGCCAATCTTCTTATAGCCTAGGCCAGGGGTCTCCAAACCCCGGGCCCGCGGGCCACATCCGGCCCGCAGGTGTCTTTTGTCCGGCCCCCAGCTTGCCCGGAGACTCTGCCAACACAGCACTGCCGATCTGCTGGCTTTTAAAAGCAGCTGCTGTTATCGGCAGTAAATGTCTAGCAGGTCCAGGACAAAAAGCCACTCCCCACACACCCTCCCGTGCTGCCAGAGGATTGGCTGCTGTGCTAAGCTGAGGATTGGCTGGTAGGAGATAACATCATCAGCATGGTCCTCCCGACTTCCTGCCTGCTGTTTACATTAGGAATCCTTCTAACTTACAGCCTACATGTGCAGCAGTGGGCGGGAGTCGGAAGGTGCAGGAGAGCTGAAGTCGGCTTCTACAGTGAAGAAATATAATTGTACAGGCAAGAGTAAAATGGGCATTTATCTGCACACATACTGTACATGTACAGGAGACTCTGCTGGGGACATCTATGCTGGGAGAACCTATGCTGGGGACACTGATAATGGTGACATCTATGCTGGGGACACTGATAATGGGGACATCTATGCTGGGGACACTGATAATGGTGACATCTATGCTGGGGACACTGATAATGGGGACATCTATGCTGGGGACACTGATGATGGGAACATCTATGCTGGGGGCATCTATGCTGGGGACACTGATAATGGGGACATCTATGCTGGGGACACTGATAATGGGGACATCTATGCTGGGGGCATCTATGCTGGGGACACTGATAATGGGGACATCTATGCTGGGGACATCTATGCTGGGGACACTGATAATGGGGACATATATGCGGGGGACACTGATAATGGGGACATCTATGCTGGGGACCCTGATAATGGGGACATCTATGCTGGGGACCCTGATAATGGGGACATCTATGCTGGGGACACTGATAATGGTGACATCTATGCTGGGGACACTGATAATGGTGACATCTATGCTGGGGACACTGATAATGGGGATATCTATGCTGGGGACACTGATGATGGGGACATCTATGCTGGGGGCACTGATAATGGGGACATCTATGCTGGGGGCATCTATGCTGGGGACACTGATAATGGGGACATCTATGCTGGGGACACTGATAATGGGGACATCTATGCTGGGGACACTGATAATGGTGACATCTATGCTGGGGACACTGATAATGGGGACATCTATGCTGGGGACACTGATGATGGGGACATCTATGCTGGGGACACTGATGATGGGGACATCTATGCTGGGGGCATCTATGCTGGGGACACTGATAATGGGGACATCTATGCTGGGGGCATCTATGCTGGGGACACTGATAATGGGGACATCTATGCTGGGGACACTGATAATGGGGACATATATGCTGGGGACACTGATAATGGGGACATCTATGCTGGGGACCCTGATAATGGGGACATCTATGCTGGGGACACTGATAATGGTGACATCTATGCTGGGGACACTGATAATGGGGACATCTATGCTGGGGACACTGATAATGGTGACATCTATGCTGGGGACACTGATAATGGGGATATCTATGCTGGGGACACTGATGATGGGGACATCTATGCTGGGGGCACTGATAATGGGGACATCTATGCTGGGGGCATCTATGCTGGGGACACTGATAATGGGGACATCTATGCTGGGGACACTGATAATGGGGACATCTATGCTGGGGACACTGATAATGGGGACATCTATGCTGGGGACACTGATAATGGGGACATCTATGCTGGGGACACTGATAATGGGGACATCTATGCTGGGGACCCTGATAATGGGGAAATCTATGCTGGGGACACTGATAATGGTGACATCTATGCTGGGGACACTGATAATGGTGACATCTATGCTGGGGACACTGATAATGGTGACATCTATGCTGGGGACACTGATAATGGGGACATCTATGCTGGGGACACTGATAATGGTGACATCTATGCTGGGGACACTGATAATGGGGATATCTATGCTGGGGACACTGATAATGGGGACATCTATGCTGGGGGCACTGATAATGGGGACATCTATGCTGGGGGCATCTATGCTGGGGACACTGATAATGGGGACATCTATGCTGGGGACATCTATGCTGGGGACACTGATAATGGGGACATCTATGCTGGGGACACTGATAATGGGGACATCTATGCTGGGGACACTGATAATGGGGACATCTATGCTGGGGACCCTGATAATGGGGAAATCTATGCTGGGGACACTGATAATGGTGACATCTATGCTGGAGACACTGATAATGGTGACATCTATGCTGGGGACACTGATAATGGTGACATCTATGCTGGGGACACTGATAATGGTGACATCTATGCTGGGGACACTGATAATGGTGACATCTATGCTGGGGACACTGATAATGGGGACTTCTATGCTGGGGACACTGATAATGGGGACATCTATGCTGGGGACACTGATAATGGGGACATCTATGCTGGGGACACTGATAATGGTGACATCTATGCTGGGGACACTGATGATGGGGACATCTATGCTGGGGGCATCTATGCTGGGGACACTGATAATGGGGACATCTATGCTGGGGACAACTATGCTGGGGACACTGATAATGGGGACATCTATGCTGGGGACACTGATAATGGGGACATCTATGCTGGTGACACTGATAATGGGGACATCTATGCTGGTGACATCTATGCTGGGGACACTGATAATGGGGACATCTATGCTGGTGACATCTATGCTGGGGACCCTGATAATGGGGACATCTATGCTGGGGACCCTGATAATGGGGACATCTATGCTGGGGACATCTATGCTGGGGACACTGATATAATGGGGACATCTATGCTGGGGACACTGATAATGGGGACATGTATGCTGGGGACCCTAATAATGGGGAAATCTATGCTGGGGACACTGGTAATGGGGACATCTATGCTGGGGACACTGATATAATGGGGACATCTATGCTGGGGACACTGATAATGGGGACAACTATGCTGGTGACATCTATGCTGGGGACACTGATAATGGGGACATCTATGCTGGGGACCCTGATAATGGGGACATCTATGCTGGGGACACTGATAATGGGGACATCTATGCTGGGGACACTGATATAATGGGGATATCTATCCTGGGAGCACTGATAATGGGGACATCTATGCTGGGGACCCTGATAATGGGGACATCTATGCTTGGGACACTGATAATGGGGATATCTATGCTGGGGACACTGATATAATGGGGACATCTATGCTGGGGACACTGATATAATGGGGACATCTATGCTGGGGACACTGATAATGGGGACATCTATGCTGGGGACACTGATAATGTGGCATTCTATGTTGGGGACACTGATAATGTGGAATTCTATGTTGGGGACACTGATAATGTGGAATTCTATGTTGGGGACACTGATAATGTGGAATTCTATGTTGGGGACACTGATATAATGTGGAATTCTATGTTGGGGACACTGATATAATGTGGAATTCTATGTTGGGGACACTGATATAATGTGGAATTCTATGTTGGGGATACTGATATAATGTGGAATTCTATGTTGGGGATACTGATATAATGGGTGGACTCTGATGGCGGATACTGATATAATGGGGGGACTCTGATGGCGGATACTGATATAATGGGGGGACTCTGATGGCGGATACTGATATAATGGGGGGACTCTGATGGCGGATACTGATATAATGGGGGGACTCTGATGGCGGATACTGATATAATGGGGGGACTCTGATGGCGGATACTGATATAATGGGGGGACTCTGATGGCGGATACTGATATAATGGGGGGACTCTGATGGCGGATACTGATATAATGGGGGACTCTGATGGCGGATACTGATATAATGGGGGGACTCTGATGGCGGATACTGATATAATGGGGGGACTCTGATGGCGGATACTGATATAATGGGGGGACTCCGATGGTGGATACTGATATAATGGGTCGACTCCGATGGCGGATACTGATATAATGGGGGGACTCCGATGGGGAGACCCCTGGCCTAGGCCAACTTTATGTAGAGCAAAAAAAAAATTTTCCAGATACTTAGAGAGTTTTTTGCCATGAGGTGCCATGTTGAACTTCCAGTGACCAGTAAGACAATGAGAGCAATAACAGAAAATTTAACACACCTGCTCCCCATTTACACCTGAGACCTTGTAACACTAAAAACTCACCTGACATCGAGAAGGGAAAATGGCTAATTGGGCCCATTTTGCAAGTTTTTTACTTTTTCAGGGGTGTACTCACTTTTGTTGCCAGCGGTTTAGACATTAATGTCTGTGTGTTGGGTTATTTTGAGGGGACAGCACATTTACACTGTAAGGCCGCGTACACATGAGGAGACATGTCCGCTGAAACTGGTCCGCAGACCAGTTTCCGCGGACATGTCAGATCGTGTGTACGGCCTAGCGGACAGGTTTCCAGCGGACAAAAGTTTCTAGGCATGCTTAGAAACTTGTCTGCTGGAAACCTGTCTGTCGGACATGTCCGCTGGTTAGTATGCCTAACCAGCGGACCGAAATCCCGCGCATGCGTCAAATTGATTTGACGCATGCGTGGAAGCATTGTACTTCCTTGTTTGCGCACGTCGCCGCGTCACCGTCACGTCACCGCGTTCTCTGTCCGCTGGGATTTTGGTCTGATGGTGTGTACACACATCAGACCAAAAGATCCCAGGAGACATGTCTGATGAAAACGGTCAACTGATAAAAGCTACACTAAAAACGCTGATTAAAGCTATTGCAAAAATGCTAAAAAACGTTGCAGGGCTCCCTGCAAAGCTACTGGGAGTTTTTTTTATAGCTTTTATCAGCTTCAGTGTGCATGGAGCCATATACAAGCTGTACACTCACTACTTTTACATTGTAGCAAAGTGTAATTTCTTCAGTGTTGCCACATGAAAAGATACTATTACAATTTTTACAAAAATGTGAGGGGTGTACTCACTTTTGTGAGATACTGTATGTCGAGTAAAGAAATGGGTTTGTGGCGCACGATCAACTCAAGCATACAACCTAAACTGAAGTCAACATAAGAGGAAAGTCACTATGGGTCCATATAGTGAAAAAGGATTTATATGATATCCGGACAGTCCAGTTTTAAAAATATGATGAGTAGGAAGGGGGGACTTAGCGGCAGCACCTGAAGCAGAAGCGAGCCTCTGGAGGAATCAGCAAACACAAGAAAAAGATGCGCCAATCTAAGTGCAGTATGTCAGCATTTATTAAATGATAAGTAAAAGACAATAAAGTAACTACTCACAAAGATGGAGTAATAATGATGTAGCTATAAGTCCGGTGTAACGGTATGAACCGTGACAGACTGAGATACTCTTATGTCTAGGGTCACCTTATGTCCACTAGGGCCATAGGGTGACAAAGAAATCATAATTCATATTACATGAGATGGGACATTAATAATAATTCATATTGCAGGACTGGCATATTACAAGGGGTCCATATTGACACCTGTTACACAGGAGAGGGACATTACAAGCTTATTCAATGCTTAGCTCCGGCTATTGAAATGTAAAGTGACCCGGCTTGTGAAAGACATTTCATTCTTTTGAAAGGTGTTAATTGCATCTACTCCTAGACCATACATTGTCTATGGTACACAAATGTGTCAAGCCCTTTAGAGACAGTAAGTCTGTCTAGGTAATGTGATTGAGGTTCCCTTTCTGTGTGTGAAGACTCTCTGTGATTGTGTATTATTCAAAAGGGAAAATCATTGTGTGACAGTATTTTGTTTTGATGTCATTATCTACCGGGATGTCATTCTCTCTGAGTTAAGGCTATTGATGATGCGGTGCCGACAGGTCTACATAATTAGCTTACCTGAATGCCTTTTAGAATGTGATTGATGCCCCCCCATGGTGTGAAGGGGGGTGGAGATTGTATTGTCATGTGATTACTGCCACATACTTGTAAACTGTATAAGAAGCTGAGAAAATATCATTAAAGTGTTCATATCTTTGGAAGCAAGTACAGAGTTGAGTCTCGTCTTATTCTGGGAATTGATATGGATCGTGTATGCAGTATTGTCGGAGTGTGTCAGATAAGCTTGCCGTGGTTGGATGGAAGGTCGTAACCGGTAGTGACCGTTACATTTGGTTGGCAGCGATGGGATGATTCCATCTTCAGAAGGACGGCTACAAGGGCACATGACAATGGAGGCGCTGTATGAACGGATGAAGCTCTCTTCCCTCATGGACTTACTGGAGAGGTCAGACCGGCCAGCAACCGTAAGAAAAGGGACATTATCGCAGAACATGTCGAAATGAATAGAGCTAAGAGGCCCAGCGTAACAGGCAGGACACCCGAGGAAGAATTCTTTGATCGGGCTGTTAGACATGGACTGGCACAATATGGTCCTAATCCTCCACCGGAGATCATAGACAGGGTTATAGCGGCTGTAGATGCCACCTTGTGACAGCGGGAAAGTGCTGCAGCAGCTGAAGAGAGAGGAGAGGTGCAGATACCAGTCTCCATGGAAGAGGAATTCCAAAGGAGGTTACAAGAGATGTGGATACAGCAAAGAGGACCCGTATGAGAGGAGGTCCTGCTGGGATGGTCGGATGTGATTCGGTGCCAACTCTGGAAGGAAGCGCTAGCTCTGGAGCAGCAACACCAAGGAAAGGTCCTGCCCTCCATCTATGCAAGGTACTGGCCGCAGTATGACGTACGAATGCTGTTGTTGGGGGAACAACCGAAGCAGGAGTGGATAGCGGAGTTAAGCAGGCTGATCCAGGCAGAGATCCAGCTAGACGAGAGCTACAGAGCCCTCCGGTGGTATGTAGCCCAAGAGTGCCCGTGGTCAGCAGATGACAGCCCCACAGAAGGCTATGACTATGATGGCCTGGGATTATTGTATTGGAGGATGTCCAGTGATCCAGACTTTGGGGATGATCGGGAGTGGCGCTTGGAGGACATAATGGAGCACAAAGAGGAAAAATTGAATATCTCGGGAGGCCACTGGTCACAGGAAGATTTAGAATTTCTGGCCATTCAAGAATGGGAGCTGGAGGTCGCCTACAGACAGCTGCTAGACTCGGCTCAGCAGCAGGGTGGGGCTCCCATTGCCTGGGACTATGAGGAAAGGTCCGATAACTGTGAAATCCTGGCTGATGAATCGGCAGTGGAAAATATGGAGATTTTTATCCCTAAAGCCGAAGCGGATGGTGTGGAGTTCCAGAGAGCTGGGGCGGTTGGCCCCCCTCTCCAGCAACAAGCTGAGGTGGTAAAGCTTTTACCCCCAGCTGAATCACTGGCAACAGAGCAGGGTGCCCCAGGTCTCTGCTCCCAACTACCAGAAGAGGGGGACCCTGTGGTAGTGGATGGGACTGTGGTCTCCACTCACAGCAACCCAGCGGAAGAGCTGGCAACAGAGCAGAGTGTCATAGGCCTCTGCTCCTCACTAATAGAAGAGGGGGTTCCTGGGGTAGTGGATGGGACATCAGTCTCCACTGGCACAACCCCAGAAAATGGTACAAGACTGGGACAGGAGGATGTCGGCTTTGCTTTGCAAGCACCGGGGGGTTTTCACCAAGCACCAGTGGATGGGACTTCAGTCTCCACTGGTATACCCCAGGAAGGGGGGGAAGTTGGCCCCCGACCCCCAACAACATGATAGACTGAGCCCAGCCACCCTGCCTTCTCCCCAGCGGCAGGCGTGTTCTCTGAGAGAGGCAGAGGTTGGCGGGGTGAGTAATGCTCAGTTTGGAGCCATTTATTTGGGGTACAGTATGGATACCAGCATCGGAGGACTGGAACTACTGACTGACTTCGGAGTCAACCCGTGTCAGACTCCCACCAAAAGGGGAGAGATGTAATGGAATGAACCGTGACAGACTGAGATACTCCTATGTTTAGGGTCACCTTATGTCCACTAGGGCCATAGGGTGACAAAGAAATCATAATTCATATTACATGAGATGGGACATTAATAATAATTCATATTGCAGGACTGGCATATTACAAGGGGTCCATATTGACACCTGTTACACAGGAGAGGGACATTACAAGCTTTTTCAATGCTTAGCTCCGGCTATTGAAATGTAAAGTGACCCGGCTTGTGAAAGACATTTCATTCTTTTGAAAGGTGTTAATTGCATCTACTCCTAGACCATACATTGTCTATGGTACACAAATGTGTCAAGCCCTTTAGAGACAGTAAGTCTGTCTAGGTAATGTGATTGAGGTTCCCTTTCTGTGTGTGAAGACTATCTGTGATTGTGTATTATTCAAAAGGGAAAATCATTGTGTGACAGTATTTTGTTTTGATGTCATTATCTACCGGAATGTCATTCTCTCTGAGTTAAGGCTATTGATGATGCAGTGCCGACAGGTCTACATAATTAGCTTACCTGAATGCCTTTTAGAATGTGATTGAAGCCCCCCCATGGTGTGAAGGGGGGTGGAGATTGTATTGTCCTGTGATTACTGCCACATACTTGTAAACTGTATTCAGAAGCTGGAAAAATATCATTAAAGTGTTCATATCTTTGGAAGCAAGTATAGAGCTGAGTCTCGTCTTATTCTGGGAATTGATATGGATCGTGTATGCAGTATTGTCGGAGTGTGTCAGATAAGCTTGCCGTGGTTGGATGGAAGGTGGTAAACGGTGGTGACCGTTACATCCGGGGTCACCATTTTAGTTCTCCGAAAATAATTTGATGGATATGACGAAACAGCTGATGCTGTGAAACGCGTAATCCAATTGGCTGGCCGGGACCCCTGCGTCACTTCCGATGCGACGACGATACGCCGTGCTCCACGGTGGAACGCACGCCGCATCAGATGGTTCTTCCTGGTCTCTGCGTCTGTACAACAACATTTGCGGCTTATAGCCCTGGACGAGGATTCTTTTCGGAGAACTAAAATGGTGACCCCGGACTTATAGCTACATCAAGGCTTTTATTACTCCATGTTTGTGAGTAGTTACTTTATTGTCTTTTACTTATCATTTAATAAATGCTGACATGCTGCACTTAGATTGGCGCATCTTTTTCTTGTGTTTACTGTATGTCAAGGAATCGTTCAACTGTTTTATACAGTGCACTTATCGTCATATTTCTTCTGTATCTTCTTCCTTTTAGGAGAGCTGCCACGTGCTAGCATCTAAATTCATATTTGTTTTCATAGTAAATGCTGGTATTCCCCATTACATTTGCTAAAAAGATTCTGATAAAAAAAAACAGTGGTGTACAAAAGTTTTAGACAGGTGTGATTAAAGGTTGAATATATATTTTAATTGTTTATTTTTATCAATGTTCAAAATGCAAAAAGAAAAATCTAAATCAAATCAATATTTGGTGTGACTACCCTTTGGCTTCAAACCAGCATTATTTTTGACACTTGACAAGGATTTTGTAGGATTAAGCCTCGTACACAGTAGTATTTTTTATTTTTATTTTTGTTCAACTCAGCAAGGCTGAATGAAAAAAAAACTGACAACTATCCAACAATCTCCCCTGCTGCTCTATTGTGTTTTGAAAGGGGGACAGTCTGCAGTGTTAGGTTGGGCTGTTGTCATGCCTTGAAAAAGTATTCATACCCCTTGAATTTTTCTACATTTTGTCATGTTACACCAAAAAATGTAAATGTATTTTATTGGGATTTTATGTGATAGACCAACACAAAGTGGCACATAATTGTGAAGTGGACAGAAAATGATGAACAAACCAGGTCAGGGATAAAGTTGTGGAGAAGTTTAAAGCAGGGTTAAGTTATAAAAAAATACAATTCATTATAGCTGCGGGTAGTTTTAAATGACTTTTTGTCCTTTAGAAATGTCATTTTGTGCCGGGACTTTTCTAAGCACGGGAAATATGCGTTACTTTACAGGCATACTATAGACACCCGCAGGTACGAAATTTAAAGGAATATTTCACTTTTGTTGTTTCACTTTTAGCATTATTAAAATCACTGCTCCCGAAAAAACTGACAATTTTAAAACTTTTTTTAGCATTGATACATGTCCCCTGGAGCAGGACCCAGGTCCCCAAACACTTTTTATGACAATAACTTGCATATTAACCTTTAAAATTAGCACTTTTGATTTCTCCTATAGACTTTTAAAGGGTGTTCTGCGGCTTTCGAATTTGCCGTGAACACCCCTAATTGTTCGCTATTCGGCGAACAGCCAATGTTCGAGTTGAACTCGTGTTCGACCCGAACATAAAGCTCAAGTGATTGCTTAACAAGCTAGCATGTCAAATCCACTTGGAGCAAAGAAGGGGATGTCTGTAAAGTAGCCGCCTTGATTAAGAAATCGGCCAAGGAGTTAATACATGAAGCATGTACTCCCCAGTTTGCTATTCACGGCATGACCTCCTTTAGAAACGGCACGATCGTCTGCGCCGATGTCTACGGCGCATGCACCATAGGCATCGGCACACTTCTCTATTGTAAATATCTCCTAAACCGTGGAGGTAAAAGTGGTTGTACAGGGTTTACAATCACTTTAAAGGGGCCACAAGCTTTGAAGATTGCCCAATATAGCCTTTTTGCAAGGGCAGTTAAGGACGCAATTGCCTGGGGTGAAGTGAAGGAAACGCTCCACAAGGTTAGAAAGTACTCATTCCCTTCACTGAACAACTGGATGAGTTAATCCAGGAAGAATGGAAGAGGTCAACCTCCTGCAGTCTCCTCCAAATGTGGATGCATTATTAATGTAGCCGGCAAGACATGTCACCTTGCTGTCAAATTCAGGAGGCTTTAGTCTGAAAATTAGATCTAGATCTAAAGTGTTCCTACATACTGTAGCATCTGCAGGTTTTGGCAGACCAGCAATAACCAGTACCATGTGCTGAGTGAGTCTAATGGGAGTGGTTTTCATAATTATTAATCAGCTGCTGCACCTGCAGGACTCTGAGGAAAGTGGCAGGGTCTGCATCTCTTTAGACATAATTTCCTAGCCTTTGGGATCTCCACTGATCACACCTCTCAAGCCTCTTACAAGGGCTATGTTGATAGGCTAAGGAAGAATTTAAAGGTAGCCTATGAAAAAGCAAAGGAAGCCTTTTACATCAGAGAACAATGGAATAAGAGGAACTTTGATGTTAAAGTAAGAGTTCAAGATCTGCAACCTAGGGATCGGGTGTTGTTACGTAATCTAGGAGTGCCAAGAAAACTATTGCGTTCCCAATCCTACATTGTTTGTCAACGACTACCAGGACTTCCTGTTAATCAGATCAGACCAGAAGGGAAGACAGGGCCATTAAAAACTTGGCTTTGGAATCACGTATTGCCTATTCCAGAGGCTGTACAGGTACCTTCCGCCCCTTATTCTGAGCCATCTTAGCCTCCAACATTGAGATCTAGGAACATGATAAAACCATGTACCCTCACATCTCTAGAAGAGGAAAATTATGATGAGGAAGTACCTTTGAATTGGTTGTGGCTCCTCTAGAATCTGCAGCTGAACCAGAAGACTGTTTAGGGACAGGCCCTCACATGCCTTATACTGAGGCCATAGCTTCTAGTCCACTGTTGGAAGCTGAAGAAGTCAAGCTGGAACTCAGTGAAGTACTTGCTCCGGTTGATGCACGCCTTCCTCTTACTGAAAGAACTGAAGGAGGGATAACACCAAAGCCTGGATTAGAATCAGAACCTGTAATTAAACCAGAAACTGAAATGGAGCCAGAGATTGAAGCAGAGTCTGAACCAGAAGCTGGATGCAGCCAATGGGGAACAGAACAGGGACCCGATTCTGTGGAAGACATGCACTTTCGACTGAGAAGGGAAATATGTCCACCAAAGAGGTTGACATATGATACCCTTGGAGAAAACGCTGATGAACTCATACCCACTGCTTATCGACCCACACAAGCACTTGTCTCTTTTGCCGAGTCTTTGACAATGGGTGACCTAACACTACTGGGTGAGCCACTGATCTACTTTTGGCCTGTCAAACTTAAAGGGGTGTTCCAGCCCAAAATTGTGTTTATTAAAAGTCAGCAGCTACAAAAAGTGTAGCTGCTGGCTTTTAATAAACACTCACTTACCTGCTCCTGCGTTCCAGCGACGCGCCGACTGGGGCTCCGCTCCTCTCCCCCCCCTCCCCAGCCGGCGTCTCCATCCCGACTGTGGGCACCCAGCCGTGACAGCCTTCGGCTTCACGGCCGGGCACCCACTGCGCATGCGCGAGCCGCACTGCGCATGCGCGCTCGGCTCGCTGCTGATTGGAGAGGCGATCGCATGGGACCTGTCAGTGTCCCATGTGATCGCCTACAGGGAGGGGCTGGTGTAGGCGATTAAGGCTTAATCACCTAACCAGCCCCTCGGCGGAAGCAGGAAGTGGGACAGGAAGTCCCACTCCTACTGAAGCCCCCACTCCCCCCCCAAAAAATTACATGCCAAATGTGGCATGTAAGGGGGAGGGGAGTGGATTAAAAAAAAGTAAAAATTTAGGGTGGAACTCCTCTTTAATATGATTTCCTCTTCTGCTGATGTATACAGTTTATTATCAGAGGATCCTTCATTAAGCCAGTTATTAGCTGTTACCACCTCTAGTTTGGTAGACGAATGGTTGACTAGCTCATGCAGTAAAGTGATTCGGGTCATATCCTGTCTTTGGGGACCAAAGACTTTCAAGTGGGGGGGATGATGTAGAGATATGGACTGTTACCAGAGAGCTTCGCACCTTCCAGTGTTCTAAACATTGTTTGTCCCAATGATTATTTGCACAGCCAGTGACAACTGTGTGCCAACGGAGTGAGTTATGGGGAGTATAGTCCTCTTTGAATCTGCTGCTATGCATCCATTTACCCTAAGACTACAAATCCCAGGGACCCTTGCAGTGGCCTGAAGGTCACTGGGAGGAATGATAAAAGGAGCTTAGAAGCCCGAGCAAGCTCCCTTCCTCATGGGCCTGACACAAGATGTACCTCTCTGTGTGACAGAGAGAGAGAGGTTGCAGCCTACCACACAGAACACTACATTCACCACAGGGCCTAAGAGGCCTAGTCTTGCTACCTGCTGTTGGACATCCTGTTACTAGCATCATTTACAGCGCCTACCCATCGGTAAAGAACACTTTACTGCATTGTTGGAACAGTGTACTCAGATGCCTTATCCCAGTTAGTCTCCTACTAGCTAACGAAGAATAACAGATCTGCCATGTGGAACTCTACTGCCATTACTCATAGGAAGCCATATATAAATGACACCAGTGGGAGATTAGCTCTCCCATTAAAGTAGCGTAGGCTGTCTAGATTACATCTATCTCAGTGTGGCCACATGTGTAGTTAATTGAAACATCCACTAGGAGGTGATTTCGGATCTGAATATAGTGGGCCAGATTCTCAAAAGAGATACGACGGTGTATCTCCAGATACACCTTCGTATCTCTGTATCTGGCCCTGGGTATCTATGCAATTGATTCTTAGAAAACAGCATAAACAAAACAAAACATAAAATAAACCCTTGTCGCTTGGGGCGTCTACCTTCAGAACACAGGAACCTACCTATGGAGTCTGGCACAGCCTACTGCTGGGCAGACACTGCTGGTCACTCTTTGATTTTTTTATCACACCGAAAAATTAACACCACCTTACCTTCTGGAGTCTTTTCAGCTCACTGCCCTCCTTAACTCAAAAGCCTCAGGATGCAGCAATCAGTAGTGATCCTCTCCATAACTTGTAGAGGTCTTAATTGCCTCATTCTGAACAGCTGAAACTATCCAAGGTCCTTAACCCCTTCAATACCGGGCCATTGTCAAATGAAGTCCACAAAGGGGATCTCCCATCCTGGGTGGACGTCATATGACGTCCTGGACTTTTTTGTTTGGATAGCTGAATGATGCAGCGAGAGGCATCATCCAGATATCCATCTCTTCTGCCGGCTATTCTGCACAACATAAGAACGATCATAGCGGCGGTTCCGCCGCTTGATCGTTTTTATAGGTGGCGGGAGGGGATATCCCCCCCCTCCCGCTGCCATCCGATGCTTCTCCGGGCTCTCCCGTGCCATCGGGGGCCCAGAGAATGAATCGTCTGACGCTAGCTGGAACCATAGTGATGACTGGTGACCAGATGGTCACCAGTCATCTCTATGATCGTCGGAGGACCCGGACGCGATGTGATGACATCATGCCCGGGTCCCGTAAGTAAACAAAGCAGCGATTGCGGCTACTAAGCAGCAGTATTCATGAGATCGGTGAATTTTTTTCACCGATCTCATGGTTTCCAGCCTGGAGGAGAGATGTGGGGTCTTATTGACCCCGCATCTCTCCATAAAGAGGACCTGTCGCACACATTCCTATTACAAGGATGTTTGTAATAGGAATAAAAGTGATAAAAAATGTTTTAAAAGTGTAAAAAATATAATAATAATAAAAAAAAATTAAAACGCCCCTGTCCCCAATAGCACGCGCGCAGAAGCGAACGCACATGCAAGTCCCGCCGACATATGTAAACGCTGTTTTAACCACATATGTGAGGTATTGCCGCATGCATAAGAGTGCCAGCAACAATTCTAGCACTAGCTCTTCTCTGTAAATCTAAACTGGTAACCTGTAAAAAAATTCAAAGCGTTGCCTATGGAGATTTTTAAGTATCGAAGTTTGGCGCCATTCCATGAGTGTGCGCAATTTTAAAGCGTGACATGTTAGGTATCGATTTACTCGGTGTAACATAATCTTTTATATTTTACAAAAAAATTGGGCTAACTTTACAGTTTTGTTATTTTTGTAATTCATGAAACTATTTTTTTCCCCAAAAAAGGCGTTTGAAAAATTATTGCGCAAATACCGTGCAAAATAAAACTTTGCAATGATCGTTTTATTTATTTATTATTTATTTATTTATTTATTAATAAGGTTTTATTCCTTAGCGTGTCTGCTAAAGAAACATATATAATGTTTGGGGGTACTGCGTAATTTTCTAGCAAAAAAATTATGATTTGTACATGTAGGAGAGAAGTGCCAGAATAGGCCCGGTATGGAAGTATGTATAAAAGCCCTGTATTGAAGTGGTTAAACCTGATAGCAATCGGTGCATTGTCCAAACAAGGCAGAAATGTATCTCCCATCTTTGACAACACCCACAGATTTACCTGACTTACTGTCACAATATACACTCTAAGATGTAAACTATAATGATGTGATCACTAAATATGATGAGGGGAATCCCAAACTAATGACAAACATGTATGAAAGGAATGCTTTAGATTCTATAATCTTGTGAAAACACTGCAATTCCCCTCTAGTGATCTCTCTGTGTTAATTTCCACCTAGTTATTGGTGTCAACCCTATCCCTCTTTCAGTTCTCTGACTGCAGTGACATCAGTGGCTAGGTGGAAACTAGCACAGTGAGGTCATTATAATGAAGGATGCTCTCCATGCTCACTTGTCAGAGGTCAGTCAAAAACCTGCTGTGGGGTATCTAATCTTTTGAGAGTGCATATTTATATTTTATTTAATTATATTTTAAATTGCCTTTATGCTGTGCACAGTGTCGTTGTGCAAAAGGTTTCACAAAATGTACACTTGCCTTTCTGAATAGGCAAATTTGGTGATTTCCTATAGATACATCGGTCTTCTGCTGAGTCCAAACTTGCCAACAACTGTTTGCAGATTGCTTCGTTTGCAATCTCCCTCCAGAAAACGTGCAGTAGATACGGCAAATTCATGTCTGCAGATGGGCCTGGATTCACCCAGCCTGTGCATGGAAATTGAACTGCGATGAGTTAATGTAGACGTTTGTCATAAATCTGTGTAATTTCACTAATTAGAGACAAAATCCCACTTCAGGATTGTAGAGCTAGTCCCACGTGGCATACCCATTTTTTACAAAGACCACATTCAGGCTTTTGCTGGTCTTCAAGAGTATGGAAAAATTCCAACTTCATAAGCGCTCCTTAACCAGTTGCCTAGCAACCACGGCTTCTTTGCTGAAAAAACCTGGAGAAGATGGTCCCACTCCCGCTCACTACCTGTGACTGGGGAAATAGTATGAAAGCACTCACAGCACTATTTACACTCTGGTAAATATTTGAAGTAATAGTGGAAGCCATGTCTGAGATCAAGGGAAAAGGAGCAATCACCTATGAAAACAGGGAAGGCTTGTGTGACCTCTGTCATTGAAGATGCTATTCTTTGCTTTTCCTCTAGACTAATATGTGATCCATTCTAGTGTATTATCAGTGGGTATACAGCATATTTTGATTCTTATTGTAAAGTTTACAGGGAAGTCATTTTTCATGTATCTGTCACATCTTTACATGCTTGCTGTTCTATTATTTTTAACAATGACAGTCTTACCATAATCTAACCAAAAATGGTTGTTCAGTTTCCAGGCTTTTACACTATTTTAACCCCTTAAAATTCTTACACACCCTGTTGTCGTTGAATGTACTGGACTATCCTTTCCTGGTATCAGAGCTGGAACTATCCAGTCTTGTTTCAATAATAATCAATGCTTTTTTCTTGGGATCAAAACCAACTTATTTGTGCATATAGGTAATGATTAAAAATAGATTTAAATAAGCTGTAAAGATGCAATAAGTAGAGATGTGATGACATTGCTTACTGTATCTCCACCAACAGGTTTGATGGGTCATCACCTCTGGTTGTTTTGCAAATAATTATATACTTCAGGATGTCCCTGGGCTCCACCACTTGAAGCATACGTCAGCTTGTTTGTTCTTCACCGAGGCATATTGGAGGCGCCCAGAGTGGGAATCGTCAACATGATACAATGCACAAAAAAATCATCTGAGAGTACCTTACCTGACTAATTTCTTAACAGAATTGTTAAAAGGACATTGTAACTGATCTCCAACAGAAGTCTCCTGTCAGGATCCTACATGGCAGATTAGTTAACCTTGCTCTTGTCAGAAATTGGTACACTATTTATTCTGCCACTTTTCAGCATAATTCATCATTTTGCCTCTCTCATTTCATAATTGACCCCCTATTACATTTTACTTAAACCATTATTGCAAAATCCTGCTGATTTTATTAAGTGAAAACCATCTTTCACCCCTCTCCCTGCATTTCTTACCCCGACAGTTGCATGACTGCAGTGCAACCAGAAATTCTGGCCATTATCTTTTACCTTGATAGAAATTTAGAATGCATCCTTTAACCACCCAAATGCCAGAATGCAGATCATCATCCATTCTCTTTATACAAAAAGTTCTGCAAAGCAACTGAAAACCCATAATACAGAACCATTTTCATTGAATTTATTACCCTTCTCCTTCCTGTGGTTACAGTACCATTTAAACCCTTCCCTTGACAGAACTGTGTGGGACCCCTGTGGTTTCCTCTCAGCACAGTGAAGGCTAGCATCACTAGAATTATGCACAGCAGAATGTAAGTCTTCTGCTGCTATATTCTTGTGGGGAACCCTATTCATCGGCACTTGCCCTTGCGTCACCATATGCTTTTATTTTTTTTATGTGGTATCACATAATCGCCAGTCTGTCAAAAACTGTCATATCATCTTCCACTACCTTGAGCTGCGCTGCTTTTAGTTTTTTAACCACTTAAGCCCCGGACTAATATGTTGTTAAATGCCCAAAGGCATTTTTACAATTCAGCACTGCGTCGCTTTAACAGACCATTGCGCGGTCGTGCGACGTGGCTCCCAAACAAAATTTGTGTCCTTTTCTTCCCACGGATAGAGTATTCTTTTGATGGTATTTGATTGCCTCTGCAATTTTTATTTTTTTTATAAACAAAAATAGAGCGACATTTTTGAAAAAAAATCAATATTTTTTACTTATTAGAAAAATCGAATAAACTAAATTTTAGTCAAACATTTAGGCCAAAATGTATTTAGCCACATGTCTTTAGTAAAAAAAAAAAAAAATAGCAATAAATTTTTTTTTTTAGCTACCCAGCGGTAACAGTGACACTTAGGGCTTGTACACACGATCAGACCGGTCTGATGAAACTGGTCTGACGGACCGTTTTCATCAGACAACTCTGAACTTGTCTGATGTGCGTACACACAATCGGACCAAAATCCGATTAGACCAGAACGCGGTGACGTAGAACACAACGACGTGCTAAAAAAACGAAGTTAAATGCTTCCAAGCATGCGTCGACTTGATTCTGAGCATTCACAGGTTTTTAGTCCGATGCTTTTGTGTACTAACCATCGAATCTGTCCAACGGACAGGTGTCCATCAGACAGGTTTTAAAGCATGTTTTAAAACTTTGGTCTGACGGACAACGGTCTGATGGGCCGTACACACCATCGAACTGGTCCGATTAAACTGGTCTGCAGACCAGTTTCATCAGACCGGCCTGATCGTGTGTACAGGGCCTAATACAGCGATCAGAAAACCGATCACTTAGTGACACTGGCAATAGGGGGTGAAAGGGTTAACTAGAGCGGTGATCGAGGGGTTAAACCTTTATTAGCGGGGGTACGGTGCTACCCTGGACCTAACACTAACTGCCTGTCACACTGACACTCAGTAAAGATATGATCACTGCAATCAGTGACAGGGGGCTGGGGGGGGTGATCGGAAGGGGTTAATGTGCCTATGTGTGTGGTGTCAGTGTAGTGTTGGTGCGACTTAGGGCTCTTTCACAAGTCCGTTCAGTTTTTAAGATAATTTTTTTTCCCTTCAGTTGATCCGTTTTTCATCCGTTTTTCGTCCGTTCCGTTTTTTTTGATGGAAGAAAAATAGGGTTTTCTTCCGTCCAAAAAAACGGAGCTTACCGCAGACGGATGTTAACGGACGTTTAGCGGATGCTCATCCGCTAACGGACGCTAACCCATAGGGAAGCATTGAGGTCCGTTAACGGACGTCCAAAAAAAACAAACGAACTGAATGGACGTGTGAAAGGGCCCTTACTGTGATGTCTTCTCTCCTCTCGTCGGATTGAAAATACCGCCGAGGAGAGCTGACATCACTTCCTCTGCCAGTGTTTACATTGCACAAGCAGAGGAAGTCACACGTCGGGCGGATGCTGGATTGGCTGGGAGCGATCACGAGGGGGCGGACAAAAACAAACAGCCGCCCCCTCATCACGTATCGCTCCCGGAGGTAAGACGCCCGCCGCATGTAGCGGGGGTGTCCCGATCGGACCCCCGACCCGCAAGAAGGCAGGGATGTACAGGTACGCCAATCTGCCTGTACGTGCCATTCTGTGGATGTACATATACATGCGGAGGGCGTTAAGTGGTTAAAACATTTTATTAATTTTAGCAGAATTGCAAAAAACAATACGTCTTCATAGAATCCAAGACATGATTCATTCAATCAACTAACATCTTCAGCTGGGCTGCTTTATGACACTAGTGGTTCCCCACTAAGTGCAGAAAAGAAGTGCACAAAACTGCATCTGGTGTGAACTAGCACTGAAGCATGCCATACATTATACAAATTTCTTATTCAATTTAATTTAAATTTACCTTCAACTATGTAGTGCAATGGCCTGCCTGATTCCATACAAATTGAAAGTGTTTAGGTTTGACCTCATATGATATTGTTTTGTAAATCTAAAGGAAAATTGTATAATATATGGCCAGCCTAACACTGTGTAAAGAAGCTTTAGCCTAAACATATTGCTAAAATCCTAATATATGAAAAACCTACATTCTGGATTGTTTAATGACATATCTTAACTGTGATGGGAGAACATTTTTGCTATTTAGATCATGAACTTTGTATAATATACTGTATAAGAGTGTCAGGTAAAATGTAAGCCAGACTATTAAATGCCCCGTCTCAAATTTCAAAAGTTTATACTAGCATTGTTTTAAAATACATTAAATCATATTTTAAGGAGTATGTAATCAAACAAAATGGATGTTTTTGTGCCAGAAGTTCCTTTTTGAAAGTTATCTGTAAGGATAAAAAATAAGGAGGCTGCCATTGCTGACTTGTTTTTAAAATGCAGGCTGTCATTCTGTTCTTGGATTTATTATTTGGTAATTCATTGACCTAGATCAAATGTGCACATCAGGTGTCTTAATACTTAACTGGCTGCACACTTGCAGGTTAGGGCTCTGTAGATCTATGTCGAACACCTGAGGCCTATGAGACATGAGGACCCAGGCCACCTGTCACTTGCATACCTCCCAACGTTTTAAAATTTCCCTGCAGGACATTTTTGTTGAGCAGGGGGTTCCGCGGATCTGAGTGTTGTTGAGCTGGGGGGTTCCGCGGATCGGAGTTGTTGAACGGGGGGGCGGTCCCCGGATCGGAGTTGTTGAGCGTGCGGGGGGGGGTGGAATCGCGGGACTCCTGCACCGATCGCGGGACTGTGGGATTTACAACAAATCGCGGTAATTGCGGGGGGCCGCAGAATCGCGGGGCTCCAGCCCTGATTGCGGGACCGTGGAATTTACCGTGAAATCCGGGACGGTTGGGAGGTATGCGTGACTTGATATATTTAGGGAGACCACTTACCCTAGTCACCACCACTTTGTAGACTTTACACATTATAGTATTTCTTCAGCTTTTCCCTCTCATTGCCTTTCCCTCAGCTGTGAAATAGAATTCCCTTTAAACACATTACATGGCTTCTCTTGCATATATGATTAATAATGAGGCACTAGTCGTGGCATTTCATAATCGTTACTGAATATACAGAAACCATTCACAATCATTGCATAGTGTACTCAAGAGAACCATGTGATTGGCATTACAGTCAATGCGTGTGGCAATAACCATTCTAAATTCTTCTAGCTCAGAGTCCAAACATGGTATCTCTTTGCAAAATATGGCTAGAACCCATTACAAAAGTCCCATTAATTAGGGGTTGATGTTCCCTTACATAAAGTTACATAAAGCAGAACTTTACTGTCTCAATAAACATTGTTTATTTTTATTCCTTATGTTGAACGCATTATTAAAAGTATATCATATTCACTTGTTTTAAACTTTTTTTTTCACATTTCTTCAGTTACTTCCTGGTTTCCAGCCCTACGCAAATGATGTCGTACATCTCAGTAATCTTCAGAGTGGTTTTCTCAGCTCAGTATCCTCTCCTGCCTGTATGCCTGAGCGAAGGGCAGATGGATTCCAGGAAGTAAATGCTACATAAATCATCTACCCTTACTCAAAATAGCCACATCCAGAATTACTAAGGGGTGTTTTTTTTAAAGGGGTTGTAAAGGTACAATTTTTTTTTCCTTAATAGCTTCCTTTACCTTAGTGCAGTCCTCCTTCACTTACCTCATCCTTCAATTTTGATTTTAAATGTCTTTATTTCTTCTGAGAAATGCTCACTTCCTGTTCTTCTGTCTGTAACTCCACACAGTAATGCAAGGCTTTCTCCCTGGTGTGGAGTGTCATGCTCGCCCCCTCCCTTGGACTACAGGAGAGTCAGGACGGCCACTAGTGCAAGCTCCTTTCTCTATCTGCAAAGTAGAGAGCATCCTGACTTTCCTGTAGTTCAAGGGAGGGGACGAGCACGACACGCCACACCAGGGAAAAAGCCTTGCATTACTGTGTGGAGTTACATACTGAAGAACAGGAAGTGAGGACATTTAAAAGCAAAATGGAAGGATGAGGTAAGTGAAGGAGGACTGCACTAAGGTAAAGGAAGCTATTTAGGAAAAAAAAATTGTACCTTTACAACCCTTTAAGTGATTTCTTAACAAAATAAACCATGGAGATTTGGATGGATGGGGGAGTTTGATTGGAATATTATAAATTAGTTAAATAGCATTTTTAGTTTGTTGTGCTCAAATGCACTGTAGTTCTATTTTAGTAAAGTCCATGGCCATGTCCTCTCTAGTGCTTGGGATCCATGCATCGGCATTCCCTTTCTTCCACTGGAGAAATTACTCCCACTTAAGACTTACATTCTGCTGTTCTCTCTGCACTGGACCCAGAGTAGCTCTTCCTCTACGTTACAACAAAACAGGGCCAGGCTACTTAAGAGAATATTTCTTAAGGGAAAACTGATCATACAATAAGGGAAAACCCCTTCCTACATGCTATATCACTGCTTGAGTTGGTCTGCACGTACAGGGCTGGATTAACATAGGGACTATTGGAGCTGCAGCACCAGGCACCTTCCATAAAATAGGCCCTGGCTGGCCAGATTCATTGTCACTGTTATTTTCTGTCACTTGTAAAAACAGAAGTCTGTGCTACAAGTGACAGCACGGTGCTCAGGGGAGTCAGAAGGGAGAGGAAGGGGGTGCAAGCATTTCCATTTTGCAGAGGCCAGGGATTTCCATCTTCCACTTACCTGGCATGACCGAATGACACACGAGGTCCCGCCTCCCGTAACAGCTGAGCCATCCATCATGGGAGCTTACCCGCTCCAGGAGGCGGGACCTCGTATGTCACTTGGCTACTCTGCAGCCTTTATTGAACAATGCCCCTTTAAGACCCTCCCACTGTACGATTTGGCCACACCCACCTTATAACGTGTTGTTCTCCTCCTTAGAAAGGGGAAGGGGAGTTCCTGCAACTATTACAATAACCGCATCCGTCTCACAGCAGGGGTCCGCTACGTCCTGGTTCACCGGTTCAGGTGCGAATTTTGGGCTGAATTCTGACCTGAAACAGACCAAAAAGAGCACAGCATTTTTGTGTGAAAACTCACCCGACTTGCTGCGGAGATATGTGAACCGAGTCCATAGAGATCCGGTCAAAATCTCCTGCTATTGCGAATTGGATGTGGTAATTCCACATCCAATTCACAATGGCGTGAACCCAGTGTGCACACAGAATCTGGTGCAGCTTTGCACAGTAACCAATCAGCTTCTAACTTCAGCTTGTGACTATATATACGTAATTCAGCACTTCCACCTGCAGGGGGGCAAGCGTTGCCCTTGATTATTCAAAGCAGAAGCTGATCTGTGGATGTCGGGCACTCGATGTCGGCCGGCACCCACCAATTGTCGGGCAAACTCAGAACAGAGCTCTGTTTATGTGAACAGGGCAGAGTTTCCTTCTGGCAGGGAGGAATGGATGAATTTTGTGTTCCTGCAAAGCAGGAACTAAAAGCCATCTCTTTCCCCCACTAAAAGCAGCACACATAGTAAACACAAACACTAACTAGGCACAGTTAACCCTTTGATCGCCCCTGATGTTTAACCCCTTCCCAGCCAGTGTCATTAGTACAGTGACAGTGCATCTTTTTAGCACTGATCACTGTATTAGTGTTACTGGTTCCCACAAAATGTCAAAAGTGCCAGTTACCGTCCAATTGTCTGCTGCAATATCGCAGCCATGCTATAAGTCGATCGCCGCAATTACTAGTATAAACGTTTTTTTCATAAATATATCCCATAGATTGTAGACGTTATAACGTTTGCGTAAACCAATCAATATACGCTTATTGGGATTTGTTTTTACCAAAAATATGTAGCAGAATGAATATTGGCCTAAATTTATGAAGAAATTCGATTTTTTTAACATTTTTATTGAATATTTTTTATAGCAGAAAGCAAAAAAGATTGTTTTGTTTTTTTCAAAGTTGTCTGCCTTTTTTTGTTTGTAGAGATTTTATTTGGGTACGTTGTTGCATGTCCACGCAAGTGTCAGTTAAAGTAATTGCAAAAAGTGGCCTGGTCATGAAAGGGGGAGTACATTTTCTGAAGTGGTTAAAACCACTGATTGATTACTATGCACAGCTGTACCAGATTCTGTGTGCACCCGTTTTAGTAAATCCCCATTGTGTTCTATGAAGCAGGAGGCTGGGATATGACTGTGATTGCAGAATTTAGAATCAAACCTCCAGTACTTTGCCCGTTTATTAAAACAGGCCTTACAAACCTATAGCATCCTTTCAACCAGCTTGCTAGAAACCAGCATAGCATTAGTTAAGGTTTCTACATTTGCTCAGAAATTACTCACCTATTTTATTAGCCTCTCATCTATCCACAACCATTTATGCCATGGACATATTGGTCCTGTCACATAAAGGAAAAAAATTGCCTTTATTTTTACAGCTTTCTCCATGGATATTATAACCGCCGTAAATCAAACATTATTGATAACGCTAAAGGTTGTTTAGTTGAATTGCACATGGCCTCCGGCAGACAGGACTTTATGAACACGCTGCGCCAACAATGCAATTTGTCCTGTTAAATAATAAAACGGCATACAGCACACCCACAGGATGCTAAGGGTACTGCAGTCCAGCACTAATAAAAAATTAATGTTTTTTCCACCTTCCTTTGGCTTCCTATATCAGTATTCCATATTCTGTATTATGCCTTTGTCACTTCTTTATCACTGTTCAACTAAGCTTGTAAAAGCATTTCGTAGACAAACTTTATAAACAGTCTTGATCAGATTTTGGTTAGAGGTATGTGTTTGTACTGTTTCAACAATAGCCATTTCTTTCTCGTACATCACGGGACACAGAGCGGCATATTCATTACTATATGGGTTATATGGAGTACCTTCAGGTGTGGACACTGGCAATCTCAAACAGGAAGTCCCCTCCCTATATAACCCCCTCCCCTAGAGGCAGTCCCTCAGTTTTTTCGCCAGTGTCTTAGGTGTTGGTCACGGAATAGCTTTGCTCCACATCCTTGGGATTAAGGGCGGGCTAACCGGATCTGTCCAAGGAGCCTCAGTGCCAAAGTGGACAGTACCCAGGCCCCAAGCCGTGGGGTTTTGCCTATAATGCTCCTCTTTGGAGGGCTGGACCCTGGGCCCAGGACTTGGAGTTTGTAAAAACCATAAGTTCCTGCTTGCCAGGGTGCTATATAGGTCCA
This sequence comes from Rana kukunoris, assembly GCA_029574335.1. Lineage (NCBI taxonomy): Eukaryota > Metazoa > Chordata > Amphibia > Anura > Ranidae > Rana > Rana kukunoris. The sequence goes on from CM056057.1 coordinate 159,705,706, forward strand.
GGACAGTGGGTACCTTCATAGGACCCCAGGGCCTGAAGGTCTACTACGCTACCCACGGAGATGGGAGAAGATTGGATCAGTTTGCTGGACAAACATCCTGCTGCATGGAGCAGGTAAGGGGGAGCCTGCGGGACTTGGTTCGACAGCAGGCTCTCCGGGGTAACCTAAAAGGGGGGATAGCCTAAGTATGCTCTGCATGGGCAACCTTGTTCACTATGTCTGAGAGAGACAGGATGACACCCTTTCTCCCCCATCACTAGGTTCCCCTGTCTAAAAATGTGTTGCTAGCTAAACCTGCTGTTTTCTTCCTAGGGCTAGTAAGGATCCCTAGGGGCCTTTGGAGAGTCCTACCTGGCCGGGGGTTTGAATCTGCCGCCTGTTTCTGCGTTCCTGGATCTCCAGCAGCGCGGCTCCTCCATGTTCCTCCTGTTTCCGGCATACGCGCGCGCGCGCGTGCGCGCGCACGTCTTATAGACTTTTTTCGCGCCGTTCAGACAGGAGGGCGGGGGGGGGGCGTGCCTGCGGCGTCATACAGGAGGCGCGCCTTTGTGCTGTTATAGACAGCAGGCATTGTCAGTGCTCAGTCTGAGGCTGATTTTCAGAAGGAGAGGACGCAGAGCGGCAGAACAGTGACTCCCGGTGGCGGAAGAGGGGTAGTACATGCTGGACTTTGTTCCAATGCCTTTTTTGTTAAGCCAAAAAATTCCCCTTTTTTGCAGCAGGTTGGAGGCTGGCAAACTAAGTTTGGGGTCACTGTATGTTGTAAAAAGAAAATATATAATATATATTTAAAAAAAAAAAAAAAACATACGGGATCCCATCAGTTTTTGGGCATTAGTGATCTATTGTCCCCTAAACTCTGGTTTTGTACTCCTGGCCACTACAGTCTGTTGTGTGGGTGGAGTCCCTCGATTTTGTATTATGGCTTCCAAAGGTTCGGGGTCAAAGGGTACAAAAAAGACCAAAAAACAAAAGGGTTCCCTTTCTGATTCTGATGATATGCCGATACTTTCCCCGCAACTTATTAACATAAAAGGCGCCTTGGATGAGCCATTAGGGGGATCTGGTGCGGAGGCTGGCCCAGATCAGCCCAGCCCTGTGTTTATCACAGAGGAGATGCTAGCCGTATCCCTAGGGGGGCTAGAAGAGAGAATAGCAGCATTGATCGCTAGAGCTATTCCTGGTAAGAAACGGGTTAGATCCCCATCACCAAGAGGTGTATCCTCAGATGCTGAGATTCTCTCGCCGGAGGAATTGGAATCACAGGAGGATCAACTAGACCTGAACCAAGAGGGTTCAGGGATTGAGGGGTCTGCCTCGGAGGAACCATTTTCAGACTCCCAGACAGAAAGACTGTGGGTACAGTCTTTGACGGACATGGTCCGCTCGGCATTTAGTTTACCATTGCCAGAGCCTCAGGTTCCTCCGGTATCCTCTCTGGGCTCTTTGAAAGCTCCGTTAAGCAACGCAGTTTTTCCGGTCCATCCTCTTTTAGAGGAATTGATCTTTCGGGATTGGGTACGGCCGGACAGGATTTTTCTGCCACCGAAAAGATTTGCGGTCATTTACCCCATGGAGGAAAAATTCTCCAAGAGGTGGAGGCTCCCAGTAGTGGATGCAGCCATCTCATGTGTGAATAAATCACTAACTTGCCCGGTGGAAAACATACATATGTTTAAAGATCCGGTTGATAAACGGTTAGAGACACTTTTAAAAGCATCCTTTGCTACGGCAGGAGCAGTGGTACAGCCAGCTGTGGCTGCAATTGGAGTTTGTCAGGCGTTAAAAGACCAGACAAAAGAAATGTTAAAGGACATGCCTACCCAACAAGCAGAAGAGTTTTCTGACATTCCCAGAGCTCTGTGTTTTGCTGTAGATGCTATAAAGGATTCCATCCAGCAGGCCTCTCGTTTATCACTATTTTTGGTGCACATGAGAAGGCTCTTATGGTTGAAGAACTGGGCGGCGGAGCCCCCATGCAAAAAGCTTCTGGCAGGGTTTCCCTTCCATGGAGGACGACTCTTCGGAGAGGATCTGGATAAATATATTCAGACTATTTCAAGTGGCAAGAGTACCCTTTTACCGGTCAAAAAGACATTCCGGGGTCCTACATTTAGAAGGCAGCTCTTTCCTGTCTCGGGGCCCTCAAATTCCAGGCAGTATCGACGGCCGCCTGCACGATCCAACGTTAACAGTAGATCGCAGGGACAGGCCCCTGGGGGTAAGAGGCCATGGTATCGCAAGCCGACAAAGACAGCCCCTAAGTCTGCCTTATGAAGGGGCGCCCCCACTCTCGCGGGTGGGGGGAAGGCTTTGTTTCTTCTCAGAAGTTTGGGAAGCCAAGATCCCCGACAAATGGGTCCGGGCATCTGTAACCACAGGCTACAGACTGGAGTTTCTAAGGTGTCCTCCGCCTCATTTTCAAGAATCAAGGCTACCAAAGGATCCAGCAAGGAAGGCCTCATTGCTGGCAGCTTTGGATCACCTGCTTTGCCAGGACGTAATAATAGAGGTGCCAGCCCAAGAGCAAGGGCTAGGTTTCTATTCCAATCTCTTTGTCATACCAAAGCCCAACGGCAATGTCAGGCCAATCTTGGACCTAAAGAGGTTAAACGGTTACCTAAGGGTTCGTTCCTTCCGGATGGAATCCATCCGGTCAGCAGCCGCCGCGCTTCAGAGGGACGATTTTCTGGCCTCCATAGACGTAAAGGATGCTTACCTTCATGTACCAATCTTTCAGTCGCATCAAAGACTTTTACGCTTCGCGGTGGGGCAGCAGGGCGCTCCCCTTCGGGCTGGCCACGGCCCCCCGGGTATTCACGAAGATCCTAGCCCCAGTTCTGGCCAATTTAAGGATCCAAGGGGTCACAGTCCTAGCATACTTGGACGACCTTTTAATCATAGATCACTCACGACCGGGTCTGCAAAAGGCAGTAAACCTCACGGTTCGGTACCTCGAAGAATTCAGCAGGGTCCTAAAACCGGGGAAAGTCAGCGTTCCAGCCTACAAAGCAGTTGGAATACCTCGGCATGAGGTTAGACACAGAACAGCAAAGAGTGTTCCTGCCCCTGGTAAAGATCGAGGCTATCAAGGGATTGGTTCAGTTGGTTCTAAACAAGAAAAAAACAACTATTCGCCTGTGTATGCGATTACTAGGCAAGCTAGTGGCCACGTTCGAGGCAGTACCATACGCTCAGATCCACACTCGCGTCCTACAGGCAGCCATTCTATCAGCCTGGGGCAAGAGGGCACATGCCTTAGAGTCCCCTTTGACGCTATCATCAAGGGTCCGACAAAGCCTGGCCTGGTGGTTGAACCCCCAGAATCTTCTAAAGGGAAAAATCCTTCAGCCCTGTTGTCTGGAAGGTAGTTACCACAGACGCCAGCCTGGCAGGCTGGGGGGGGGGGCGGTTTTCGAGGGGTCCTCTCGCCAGGGAACTGGGGTGAAAGCAGAGAGGCAGCTCCCCATCAATATCTGGGAGATCAGAGCTGCTCGCCTAGCCCTTCTGGCATGGACCTCCAGATTAAAGGGGTTCCCGGGGAGAATCCAGTCAGACAATGCCACGGCGGTGGCATACATAAACCACCAAGGGGGAACCAGGAGTCAGGCCGCTCAAGAGCTTGATTTTTCAGTGGGCACAGGTTCATGTACCCTGCATTTCGGCGATATTCATTCCCGGAGTAGACAACCTGCAGGCATACTTCTTAAAGTCGCCAGAGTCGGTTGCCAGGGGAGTGGTCTCGGCATCCCCAGGTCTTTCAGACAATCTGCCAGAGGTGGGGAATGCCGGACGTAGATATAATGGCATCCAGGTTCAACAAGAAACTAGACAGGTTCGTGTCTCGAGCGAGGGATCCTATGGCCTGCGGAACCGATGCGTTGGTTTGCTCTGGGCATCAATTCAAACTTCTATAGGCATTCCCTCCGCTACAGTTACTCCCTCGCCTGTTGCGCAGGATCAGAGTGGAGCACAAGCCAGTCATTCTAGTAGCTCCGGCTGGGCCCCGGAGGACTTGGTACTCACTAGTCCTGAAGATGGCAGTGGGAGACCCTTGGACTCTTCCTCTACAACCAGACCTACTCTCACAAGGCCCGATCCTCCACCCTACATTACAGCGTCTAAATTTGACGGCCTGGAGGCTGAATCCCTGATTCTCAGGGGTAGAGGTCTGTCTAGGCAGGTAATTCCTACCCTGATTAGGGCTAGAAAGCCGGCCTCCAGGGTGATTTATTACAGGGTGTGGAGGAACTACGTAGGCTGGTGTGAATCCAAAAGATGGAATTCCCGTAAATATACTATTGACAGGGTGTTAAGTTTTCTCCAGCTAGGAGTGGATAAAGGCCTGGCACTAAGCGCAATCAAGGGACAGATCTCAGCTCTGTCAGTGTGGTTTCAGAGGCCGCTGGCCACCCACTCGCTGGTAAAGACCTTCTTACAGGGGGTCTTGCGTATTAATCCTCCTGTCAAGTCACCACTTTGTCCATGGGACTTAAATCTTGTTCTGTCATCCCTACAGAAACAACCCCTTGAGCCGTTGGCTGAGGTACCTTGATTTTACTGACTAGAAAGTCGGTATTTCTGATCACCATAGTCTCGGCCAGGAGAGTATCGGAATTGGCAGCCTTATCTTGTAAGGAACCATATCTCATTTTGCATAAGGATAGGGCGGGGTCCGTCCTCATCCTTCCTTTCTACCAAAGGTTATATCCAGTTTCCACCTGAACCAGGATGTGGTACTTCCATCCTTCTTCCAAAACCCACCTCTAGAAAGGAGGGGTTGCTGCATACGTTGGATATTGTCAGGGCCATAAAGGCCTATCTTAAAGCTACAGAGAAGGTTCGGGAAACAGATGTGGTGTTCGTTTTACCGGAAGGACCCAAGATGGGTCAGGCAGCTGCTTGATCCACCATCGCAAGATGGATTAAACAATTAATTGTTCGGGCCTGCGGTTTGAAGAGGTTGCCTCCTCCTTTGTCGGTAAAAGGGCCCATTCTACCAGGGCCATGGGCACCTCCTGGGCAGCACATCATCAGATCTCTATGGCTCGAATATGCAAGGCAGCAACGTGGTCATCAGTCCACACGTTTACAACATTTTATCAATTGGACGTAAGAAGGAATGCGGATACAGCCTTTGGGCAGTCAGTACTACAGGCTGCGATTCAAGCTCCTCAGGATCTGAGGGGGCTCCCTTGATTTGATTTGAGATTTGCATTTCTCGTTTAAGTTGGATTTACTAGTATCTGAGTATACCTCTAAAATTGAATCCTTCTTTGGAAGATGTCTCCCTCCCCTCATTAAAGCATTGCTTTCGGACATCCCATATAGTAATGAATATGCCGCTCTGTGTCCCGTGATGTACGAGAAAGAAAAAGGGATTTTTAAATACAGCTTACCTGTAAAATCCTTTTCTTGGAGTACATCACGGGACACAGAGCTCCCACCCCTCTTTTGGGTGACCATTTTGGGAGGCATACTGCTTGCTACAAAACTGAGGGACTCCCTCTAGGGGAGGGGGTTATATAGGGAGGGGACTTCCTGTTTGAGATTGCCAGTGTCCACACCTGAAGGTACTCCATATAACCCATATAGTAATGAATATGCCGCTCTGTGTCCCGTGATGTACTCCAAGAAAAGGATTTTACAGGTAAGCTGTATTTAAAAATCCCTTTTTTAAACACTTCACACGGATCTATTCAACTGTAAGCACCATTCTAGTCTTTCCGCTGCCTACAACACAATGGGGTTTATTTGTTGAAACTGGAGAGTCCAGAATCTGGTGCAGCTGTGCATAGAAACGAATCGGCTTCCATTTTTTTTTTGTCAGGCTGGGTTTACACTATACTACACGAGAGCAAGTAAGACTTTCATTCTACTTTGCTCTGCGACATTGGTCCTACATCCATCTGACTTTCATGAACATGATACTACTTTGATCTGACTTTGTGATAGTCTGACTTGTTCTTTGACCAATCAAAACAATCCCAGAGTGAGATAAATTTATTTTACTGCTGCTGTAATCACAATGTCAGATGTCAAAAGTCGGATGGTAAGGACAAGGCTCCTACTTTGGTCCGACTTGATATTCACTGGGCTGAAGTAGGATCAAAGTCGGACCAAAGTAGTACAGGGAGCATTTTCAAAGTCGGACCAGTTAAGATGGCTCTCATAGGGAAACATTGATTTTTTTTTTTCAGGCTGAGGACACTGTATAGTCACTATTCACTCTTGGAATTAATATGACAACCACCGCAAGAAGAAATCAGAAGATAAAATTGTATATTCTGCATGTCACAACTCCTTTAACACCTATCTTCCTGTATAAGACTGGTCTGTGTTCCAGTGAAGCAGCCATCAGCCATGAGAATCCGAAATTTATGTCACAAGTAAATAAAAAACATTTTAGATGGACGTTTACTTATAAACTCTGGAAAATCTCTAAAGAGGAATGACAATAAAAATATCTTATTTTTATGTGTTTATCTTATCTGTTACTTACTATGGTATTGTGAACAATTAGGAGCAGATATTTTATGCTGTGAAGTTCTGGCGCCCATAGCGGCACAAGGAGGCTATTTGGGCATTGCTATGTGTATTATTGTGTGTTTATGGCATGTATAAGATCCATGTTTATAGTAGGATTGCTCAGTCTGGAATAGGAGCCTTAAATTATGTCGTTTTCTGCTGAAACAAGAAAGGGTCTCATTTAATTATCCATATATTTATCATGTACAGGTGCATCTCCACAAATTTGAATATCATCAAAAAGTTTATTTCAGTAATTCAAATTCAAAAAGTTAAATTCTCATATTTTATATAGATTTATTACACATGGAGTGATATATTTTAAGCATTTATTTATTTAAATGTGCATGATTATGGCTTACAACTAGTGAAAACACAGAATTCAGTATCTCCGAATATTGTGAAAAAGTTCAATATTGTAAACTTATGGTGTCCCACTCTAATCAGCTAATTAACTGAAAATACATGTAAAGATTTCTTGAGCATTTAAATTGTCTCTCAGTCTGGTTCAGTAGGTTACTCAATAATGGGGAAGACTGTTGACTTAGACACTCTCCCACAAGGAGGTTAAGTAACATAATTGCTAAAGAAGCTGGCTGTTCACAGAGTTCTACACCCAAGCATATTAATGGAAAGTTGAGTGGAAGGAAAAAGTGTGGTAGAAAAAGGTGCACAAGCAATAGGAATGACTGCAGCCTTGAGAGGATTGTGGAGCAAAGGCCTTTTAGGAATTCGGAGGAGATTCACAAGGAGTGGAATACGGCTGGTGTCAGTGCTTCAAGAGCCACCACACATACATGTATCCAGGACATGTGCAACAAATGTCGCATCCCTCAAGCCACTCCTAAACCAGAGACAATGTCAGAAGTGTCTTGCCTGGGCTAAGGACAAAAAGGACCAGACTGTTGCTCAGTGGTCCAAGTCCTCTTTTCGGATGAAAGTACATTTTGCATTTTATTTGGAAATCAAGGTCCTAGAGTCTGAAGGAAGTGTGGAGGGGCACATAATCCAAGTTGCATGAGGTCCAGTGTGAAGTTTCCACAGTCAGTGGTGATTTGGGGAGCCATGTCATCTGCTGGTGTTGGTCCAATAAGTTTTATCAAGTCCAAAGTCAGCGCAGCCCTCTAGCAAGAAATTCTAGAGCACTTCATGCTTCCCTCTGCTGACCAGCTTTTTAAAGATGCTGATTTAATTTTCCAGCACAACTTGGCACCTGCCCAAATTGCCAAAAATACCAATACTTGGTTTAATGATCATGGTATCACTGTGCTTGATTGGACAGCAAACTCGCCTGAACCTCGTAGAGGTGTGGTGTATTGTCAAGAGGAAGATGAGAGACACCAGACCCAACAATGCAGACGAGCTGAAGGCCGCTATCAAAGCAACCTGGGTTTCCATACGACCTCAGCAGTGTAACAGGCTGATCGCCTCCATGCCACACCACATTGATGCAGTAATTCATGTAAAAGGACCCCCGACCAAGTATTCAGAGCATACTTATACTTTACATGGACATTCTTTTCAGTAAGCAAACAATTCTGTATTAAAATTATTTTATTTATTGGTTTTATGTGATATTCAAATTTTCTGAAATACAGATGTAGCACTACCCCCGAAAGAGCTGCTGGTTTGTTTTGGGTGGCATGTTACCTCTATTCCTTCACCGTCTAGGGTACTTGATGAGAGTTGAGAAAAGAAACTTCAATGTCCACACCTTAGGATTTATTGTTCTTTGCTTTATTACCCAACGGAGAAAAGATTAAAGTAGTAATTGAAGAGGTGGAAAAAGGTAGTAGGTAGTAGATGCAGGTGTACAACTTTGTTCGGAAACACTCCTGCTTGAAGCAATGTAGCTTTTGTTGCCACTCCAGCCAGAGTTGGAACTGCGCACCTGGCCTCTCTCACTAGCCTAGCAGCCAAGGTGTCACACGGAAATTTTAGCAAAGTCTCTGCCACAGACCTTCCTAAAGATGGAGATGTATTCGATCCAGAATCCTTCTCAATAAAGAATTAAGCACTCGGATATCTCTTGAATAAACTCTTGTGAATTCAGTTCTAACAGGCGACCATCACTCAATGAAGTTCAAGGCCTCTCCTGAGATACCAGCCTCATGCTCGGTGCTCTCCAAGACAGGTTCTTCATCGCGTGGCTTCCTCCCTCAGGACGGACAGAACCACTCTGCGAACGTAGACCCAGTCTGACTACCGGGCCTACTTGGGCCCGAACATGGTCCCGAAACCAGGAACACTTGAATACGCACCCCCAACCATAAGGGCCACACACAGGGAGTGGTGGGACAACAGCCAGGATCTGCAACGATGATGACCCCGAAATAAATGATGTCTGCTCCTTAAGTACCTTCTCCCAGCATGCACAGCGAGGCGATCAACCCCCGCTGATTGGCTGCTGAGCAAAACACCCAATACACCCTGACTTGACTGCTGCCACCCTTGGCCTGGGGTTGTACCAACACCCCAGACAACAATAGTGGTCACTCACAGTACAGCCATGGCTGGAGCAGAGGCCCAAATTTGAAAAAACAATACGGTCAGAGGTAGTTAAATCTCTGACCACCCTCTAAATTTATAGCAGCGCCAGCAATGAAAGTAGCAGGCCGCTACACAGAATTTGGGGTTTTCACTAGCGGAAAGCCATAATTCTCAAAATTAAACAAAAGAAATGCTTGAAATATATCACTCTGTGTGTAATGAATCTATATAATGATATATCCTGACCCAACAGGAATTCATTATAGATCTTTTAAGGTTCGCTACTAAGAACATTTTTTTTTCGCTTGGTAAATTCTTCCTGCAACAAAGAGGAGTTGCTATGGGGGCAAAATTTGCCCCCAGTTTGGCTAATCTCTTCATGGCCCTTTGGGAGGAGGATGTCGTCTATGCCCTAGACAGACCAGAGTTGGTGCTATGGGCACGTTACATAGACGACATCCTCCTCCTTTGGCAGGGAGATCAAACTCAGCTATGAATGCAGCCCCACATTCATCCATTTTTTAGATTTAGAAATATCTGTTGTTAACCAACAGCTGGTCACCAAAACATTCTTTAAACCAACGGATTCGAATGGTTACATTCCAATGGATAGCTGCCACCATTCCACTTGGTTAAAGTCTGTTCCACATGGCCAGCTGTTACGCATTAAACGGAATTGCACAGATTCGATTGAATTTTGATCACCAAGCCAAAGTTCTCAAATCTCAAATCATGGAGAAAAGTTACGACCCTCATAATATAGATGAAGAAATTAGAAAAGTGTATCTCATTGATAGGAATTCTCTATTGTCGGAACGGACACAGCGGGCACCTGATATTTAAGTGGTCTCTTGTCACGTCATTCTCAGTCCAGCATAAATAAATCAAGCACATTATGAATAAACACTGGAAAGTTCTCAAAAATGACAAGAGTTCTTGGTCCCATACTTCCGGACTTAGCCGGTGTCATTTTCAGGGGAGTTCAATCGTTGGGGAGCTACATTGCCCCCAATGTTATTGACGCCCCGGTTAAACCAATTTTTTTTGACCATTTGAAAGGATTTAATCCTTGCAGAAAATGCAACGTTTGTCTACAAAACATTTGCGGTAGACAAAAATCTGTATCATTTGAATCTTCCAGCACTTGTCAACAATACCACCTGCTCTACACACTACATTGTTTATTTAATCACTTGTCCTTGCCACAAGCAGTACGTAGGGCGTACCATACGGACTTTCTCAGTGACAGTAAACGAGCATATTGCTAGCATAATGAAGGGGCGCACCAACCATAGTGTGCCCAAACACTTCCTCCAGTACCGAAGTTTCAAGTTATCGATAAATTCGGGGGACTCTAAACGCAGAGGTGTTTCTAAACTTTTTGGAGGTAGACTTTTTGGATCTATCAACTCAAGACATACACACCTCATGGAATGAATGTGGACTGGGACATCAACGCATTTATCATCCAGGCGTGATGGACCCGTCCTCATTCGCCCTTTAGTTTTCTGCAATGTTCTTCCTCTTTTTCTTTTGTTCATTTGCCCATACTATTCCATGCACCACATTAGTTTATTCATTTCTATTCACTGTGCAACATTGGGGTTTAGCATTATCAATATTGTTAGCTCTTGCACATATATCATATATGTAAGGGTCTGTGTATTGCATTATCCATATGGGATTGTGTTATTACTTGGTATGTTAAACATTTGATTGTCTCCATATTAGATATTATTTTCATTTTTATTCCTGAAAGGTGAACCCTTTATAACAATTTGATTAACAGAACGGGTGGGAACTGATTACCATTTGCTTGTTGAAGTGTCAGCACTCCAGATTGGGTCTCTGTTGTTTTGGTATCGCGTCATGATGACACTCCCTTTGTCCTTATGGCAACCAATGCCCTGTGACCAAAGTGTCCTCTGACATCAGTTATTGGCTGGAATTCTCAACCCACCATTTGGAAACACCTCTCAGTTGTGGTTTGAAGGATCGCATGAGACAGCGTGAATCACCTTTAGGCTGTTTAAACTCACCACGGCTGTGGGAGAGTCCACGTCTTACAGTAAGAGTACCCATCTTCTTTCTTTCAGTGGTGGTCTCACACGTCTGCAGTGGTGTCAGGATCTGCACAACGTCAGATGTACTACTAGCCACAGAATATGTTGAAAATAATCTGTTGAAAAAGACTACCGTATTTGCCGGCGTATAAGACGACCCCCTAATTTTACTTTTTTTTTTAAAGATTTTTTTGCCTGTACTTTATAAGACGACCCCCATTTCGGATGCTTCATATTTCTTTGTTCTGGTGCCATATTCTTCTTCATTCTTGCTGGAGCTGAAGCCAATCACGGCAAGCAATGTATTCTATTAATGAATACAAAGCCTGCTTGGATTGGCAGAGGCTCTAACATCATCAGCTCATGCCTCCCTGATTCTCAAAGCCAATCCGAGCAGGCTACTGTATGTAGGCACTCGGATTGGCAAAGGTTGTTACCCCAATCCAAGCAGGCTCTGTATTAATTTAAATACGTCGTTCACCGGGATTGGCTAAGCGGTATATACTGTATGTAGCCGAAGCTACATACAGTATTACCGCACATCCAGCAGGCATCCAAGAAGCTGACCCGGCGTATAAGAAGACCCCTGCTTTTTGGCCATTTTTTTTAATTGTAAAAGGTAGTCTTATACGCCAGCAGTATTTCTTGCACATCGTGTCACATATATGAACTGTTTTTTGATGCAGTTGTTGCACTTTTTCCTTTTTGTTTTGCACATTTGGGACTCACCTATTAATCTATTTATTGATACCACATCTATGTATTTGATGTTTATTTTTAATTCCATATATTGGTTTTCACTTATATGAAAATATGTATCAGTGCTTTCTAGTCTAGTTGCATCGTAACCTTTGATGTTTACTTATGAACTGCATATACCTAGTCAGACACTGACACTCCTCTCTTAGCGCTGCACTTTTCCTTTTATTCATTCTTATCACAAATACATCTGTTTGTTGGATGCCAGCAGCTTTTCTATTACATATCCATTGGCAGCGCACTGAGTGCAGTATTATTCCCCCCTTTTGTTCATCTATATAATATATGAGTTTCACTTTTTGAATTGAATTACTGAAATAAATTAACTTTTTAGTGATATTCACATTTTTTAGGATGCACCTGTATATAGAAATAAATGCTGTGCTGCCTTAAAAAAACTGTGAACGATTGTGTGTGTATGTGACAATCAGCAAACTGGCATTCAATACATTTACAATAACTAAATAATCAAAAACATAAATATCAAGAAATACTGTAGAAAATTAATTCCATATATATGTGAACAAAAAAAGTTCTGGGCACCATGTGATATATATCACTCTAAGGCGGCGTACACACGATCGGATATATCCGATGAAAACGGTCCGCGGACCATTTCCATCGGATATGTCCGATCGGGAGTTTGATCCGATGGCGTGTACACACCATCGGATCAAATTCCCCGCCGCCGGTCGGCGCGGTGACGTTGTGGTGACGCGGCGGTGACGTTGACGCCGCCGCGTCACCGCCACGTCACCGCACCAGGAAGTAAAACCCTTCCGCGCATGCGCCGAATCCATTCGGCAGCGGCGCGGCGGCGGTGGGGGCCGACATGTCTGCTGGTAAGTGTACTAACCAGCAGACATGTCGGGCGGACAGATTCCCACCGGATAGATTTCAAAGCATGCTTTGAAATCTGTCGGGTGGAGAAATCTGTCCGCTAGCCCATACACACGAGCGGAGATGTCTGCTGAAACGGTCCATCGGACCGTTTTCAGCGGACATATCCCCTCGTGTGTACGCGGCCTAAGTAAGTGCTGCAGATATGTGCAAGCAGAAAACCTCAATCACAATGAAACCCTTATACCGTACACACGATCGGAAATTCCGTCAAGAAAAGTTTGATGTAAGCTTTTGGTCGGAAATTCCGACCGTGTGTAGGCTCATTGGACTTTTTCTGTCCGAATTTCCGACAGCAAAAATTTAAGAGCTGGTTCTAAAATTTTCCGACGGGAAAAGTTCTTGTCGGAAATTCCGATCGTCTGTATGCACTTCAGATGCCTAAAAATCCTATGCATGCTCTGAATCAATTTGACGCATGCTCTGAATCATTTAACTTCATTTTTCTCAGCTCGTCGTAGTGTTGTACGTCACCACGTTCTTGACGGTCGGAATTTTGTGTAACCGCGTGTATGCAACTCAAGTTTGAGCTAAAATTCGGTCAGGAAAAAAATCCATGGTTTTCTTGTCGGAATTTCCGATCGTGTGTATGCGGCATTAGACGCAAACTCTACCCTAAAAGGTCAATAAAAACACTCTTATATCATATGGACTTAAAGAACAACTTCATTCTAACTATTTTTAATCCTTATGCTGCTAGAATTAGTAAATAGATAGGAAAGTATATCTCACTTACTTGTTTAAAACATTTATTTTTATTTTTTGACATGTTATAGGTTACTTCCAGGTTTCCAGGCCTAGGCAAATGATGCCATGTTCCAGGAAACTTCAGGCGGGGAGAAGGGGTATTCTCAGCTAAGCACACTCTCCTGTCTGCATGCCTGAGGTAGGGGCGAATGGATTCCAGGAACGAAATGATACGTAAATCATCTACCCTAACTCAAGAGGGCCAAAGTCAGAAATGCTAGGATGGTGTTTTTTAAAGTGATTTCTCTGTAAAATAAAGCATGGAGACATTGATGGATAAGCGTATTTTCTTTGAATAACAAAAATGTATTAAATTAACAAACAAGTTCAGAATCTCTAAAAAAAAATCTCAGCCACTTAGGTGGGTAATGAATAATTAAGTATAATATAAAAAAAAGTATATGTGAAAGCCCATACAATGCTCACTGTTGCTTTATTATAAAAAAAACAAGAAAACAAGTCACTCACATGTAATAAGGTGATATATGCACTTTAAAAATCTCCCATCTGCAAGCATCATGACAAATTGCAATGGATAGAAATAGGCAATGTAAAACCTCCTACTGTCAGCTTACTCTCTCACTCAGTGCCATGAAGCCATGACCCTACGCCTTTCGTCATAATGATGTCAATAGGGACCCAGCTGACTTTGGTGAGAGTTTCCCCATAAAGGTTTTATTGCAGTGGAGGATTTCTGCTTGCACATATCTGCGGCACTTACTTTCAGTGGTGTATATGTGTCGGGGCCTAGACTTGAACTTGGGATCTCGGCTGTGTCTGGCAATGACTGCTTGCTGAGCCACTTGGAATACTGCTCAATTCCCTGGGCAATTCCTTAAATAATTCTGCCTTGAATCTTGTTTGTTGTATACCTTGAACTCTTTGCTCCTCCCATGAACTTCATGATTAAAGCCATGTCTCTGAACTTCCTGTTTGCCAGATTATTGTGCTCCACCCAGCCAATGTATCGCTTTTGATTCTCCTGCTCAGGGCTCAAGTCCTGCGGGAACACGTGGGAACGGAGTTCCTGCACTTTTTTCACAGCAGGAACTCAGTCCCCTTTGCAGGACTAGAGCAGCCGAGCCACCCAAGCCAATCCTTCACTAAGTGGCGATGCCAAGCTCGAGTCACTGTCAGGGGCAGGAGAACCTTAGTAATCCTTTGTTACTGGCCTCTTACTGTATATGGATTCATCGAGTAGTGTGCGGGTATTCCGTCACTTCCTCAATGAGCTTTTGTCATTGTTCCCAAGAGACATTCTTGAGGTCTGCCACGAGTTATCGCAGGATTTAGGAAGAACTTGCGGTTTAGTAATTATGCATATGAGTGTATCATTTATTTATTTATTTTGGTGGGGGAGTGGATCTTGGGTGGGAGTTCCCACACTTTTTTCCCCAGGACTTGACCCCTGCTCCTGCTGCTGTCTGTATTTTTGCTACTATTCGTTGCCTACCAATAGCTTGTTCCTCGGCTATGCTTCTGCTTAATCCCTACCTACAACCGTTCGTTACCGACCTTTGGCTTGTTTTTTGACTACGCTTCTGCTTGATCCCTACCTGCTATATCTGCTAATGGACCCTGGCTTGCTCACCTCCTGGTCAGGCGATCCTAAAGACCGCGACTAGGTACTAACACGCAACAAAGCCCATCTCCACCATCATGAGCTCTGGTGAATACCGGTTAGTACCTAGACCCCGCATCTCAGGTAAGCCCATGTCATCAGCCAGAGTGACTTGCTTGTATACTTGTCCCTCTTGTTGATGGGTGCTACTCCACTGCTATAGCTACTGGTCTCCGAGTCTGACTCCAGACCGAACAATATGCCAAATGGTGCACATTATATATGGACTTCATTATTTACAGTTCGCTGTTTTTTAGGGCAGCACAGCATTTATTTTTAATATATTAGGACCCCTTTCTCACTGGCAGTCCCCAACCATTAGCACTAAAGCACCGTTTGTTTATGTGGTGCTTTAGTGCTTTTTTAGCAGCACTTTAGCTGTGATTTTTACCCCCCCCCCCCCAAAAAAAAATGGTAAAAAGTCCAGCTTTGCAGCACTTTCAAAGTGCTTTTTAGCTCATTCATTGCAAATGGCAGGGTGTTTTAGGAGCACCATTTACATCTCTCTGAAACCACCCCAAAGAGGCTGCTTGCATGACTATTCGCGAAGTCCCGCATGCACACTGCCCTCCTTGTGAAAAGACACACTGCAATGAAGAGGAGGCAATTTTTTTTAGAGGCTATTTCTTGTGCTAAAGCACCTGAAAAATGCCTCGGTGATTATTTTTTTTACTTTATGCTTGCAGCCTAATTGTTTACACACTTTATCATTTAACCAGACAAGAGGCCATTTTCTTTGCTGTCATATTATTTATCATTTTAAATTTCCTGCTGTCATTGCTGAGTAAGCAGTGAACAAATACCAGTTTTCCTCCTCTTCTATTGCAGAAAGCAGAAAAAAATTGGCAGCTACGATGGTTACTGAACATGGCACAATGTTTAACATTGATGTCAGTGGCAGACACACAGAGGCATGATACTTTATCTAATTAGTAAACTGTTAAATATCCAAGCTCAAGGGTTTTAACAAATTTGTTTTCAGTTTGTTCCATGCTTCTGCTTTACAGTGCCAGTGCAGGAAGGTGAGTACAAAATGGTGTAAGTGGGAATTCTGCCTTTATTATTATTGCATGATTATTCCTTAAAGTGTCACAGGAAACCCTGCTGTCTTCTTGTCACCGCCAGATACTGTATGTCAGGCCCTTGTCAAATGTAAGAGACTCACTAATGACATGTCTGGGGATAGCTGCAATTTGACCTCAAGCTCTGTGCAAAGTTTTGGGAAAAGAGGTGAGAAAAAAGCAGATGGTAGAGAATTCTTGGAAATCTTCACAGAGCAGTTTTGATATGATTTTAAAATTACAAACTTTTTTTGCCTCTAGAAAATTGTAGTACATGAGATTGTAATGAAAAGGCAATGTGTAATATTAACTCACAATAGAAATCTGCACTTGGTGCAAAATGTTATGTAAGGCCTCTTCCACACGAGGCGGACTCCGTCGCTACGGAGTCCGCCAGCTCCCGCCGGCTCAGCGGGAGATTTCCTCGCTGATCTCCGCTGAGCCGGCGGATGACAAGTCCCTCTTTGCTCACTGAGCTGGGAGGGGCTTGTGCAGCGCCACTGTCTCCCATGGAGAAATCTGATAAAAACCGACGGCATGTCCGTTTTCATCAGATCTCACCTGATCTGATCCGCCATGGACGGATGGGCACATATAGCCATCCGTCTGATTTTGGCAGATCGGGTTGGATGTCAGCGGACACGTCTCCGCTGACATGCGAAGCTCCATAGGACTGCATGGAGCGGCCATTCAGGTCCGCCGACAAAACTGACAGGCGGACCTTAACGGTCCAACCGTGTGAAAGGGGCCTAGCAAATCAGACAACAAAACTCAAAGCTACCCAAATACAGAGTATCAATAAACTGAAATCAATATTTGTTGCGCTATCCTTTAAACCCAATCAAACATAATTGTATAAAAACAGTGGAAGAGTATAGCTGGCCATACACTATACGAAAAATCGGCTGAACCCATTTTCGAAAAACAAACATTCTGCCATGAGCGCAAACTATAGTGCCATCATGTAATGACCGATGAATCGTTCAGTGGACATAAATTAATCAATTTTTTGTTCAATCTTTTACATATACCTAATGCAGACAGCTCGGACAGGGAAACACATTAACCTTTCAATCTATCGAAACTCCAAACTCGTCCTTCGTTTTTCGGCTCAAAAACGTCCCAACGATTATCGATTTTGTGCCTATTAACTGTCTGATAAATGAAGGAACTGTCTAAATGACCACATTTCGACCACTTTTTTGTATCGTGTATGGCCAGCATAAGTATATAAGAGATTCCACCAGTGTCTTGTTAGTGTGAAATCCAACCAAAAAGACAAATATGTGAAATCAAAGAATAATTGTAGAAATGTCCATAAATAAATGTCCATTTAAAATGCATAAATGTCACCATTAAAATGCAAATCCTGTTGATCCATCATGACCCCACTGAAGAACTAGGTTTAAAGTAGGTGTGTCTAACCTGTGACCCAAGATGGCTATGAATGCAGCTCAACATAAAATCATAAACTTACAGAAAAAAAAAGTATTTTTTTTGTAACAATGTGTTTACACTTAGTGAACACATGAGGAACAAATTGACAGTGTCTCTTTCCTGGACTTTGGACTTTTATAAGTTTTATCTTTCCAAAAAAAAATATCCCACTCTTCACAATCATGCCCTATTCTTGTTATCAGTTTTCCGCAGCACTTCTATTTGTGTGCAACTATTTTAAAGGATGAAGCACACAAAGAGCAAAATTAGAACCAAAATATCTAATGAGCACCTTGAGAATTCAGTAAGAATTGCTACTACATCTATAGAACCAGATATTGAGACTTTAGTTCAGGGGAGTCAAACTCAATTTCATTGCTAGCCGCATCAGCTCTATGGTTTTCCTCAACGGGCCAGTTGTATCTGGTAAACCTTGTACACACGATCGGATATTCCGACAACAATTGTCCGACGGACGTGTTTTGTTGGACAATCCAACAGTCTGTATTTTCCATTGGACAATTATTGTTGTAATTTCTGACTAAATGTTGGCTGTGCATGCTCTCAAATTGTCCGACAAAACATGTATTCTTTCGGATTATCCGATTGTGTGTATAAAAATGTGTCGGACTAAAATCCAAAGTACAAACACGCATGCTCAGATGCTAAACATTAGACAACAATACCAGAAGTTGCCCAAAGGGTGGCGGTAAAGAGCTGAAAAACCATGTGGTTTGGTGTATGTCGGATGAAAATATTCTGCCGCGTGTATGCATACCAAGTTCACGGCCAATGCCCCTTTGGACAAAAATCCACAGAAAAGTACGATGGAAGTCCGATCGTGTGTATGAGGCTTTAGAGTATATACAGTTATGCAAAGTTTTTTTTTTTTGGAAAAAAGTCTGGCGAGCTAACAGAAATAATTAAATTTGAATGTCTTTTACAGTGCCTTGCGAAAGTATTCGGCCCCCTTCAACTTTGTGACCTTTTGCCACATTTCAGGCTTCAAACATAAAGATATAAACCTAATTTTTTGTGAAGAATCAACAACAAGTGGGACACAATCATGAAGTGGAACGAAATTTATTGGATATTTCAAACTTTTTTAACAAATAAAAAACTGAAAAATTGGGCGTGCAAAATTATTCAGCCCCCTTAAGTTAATACTTTGTAGCACCACCTTTTGCTGCGATTACGGCTGTAAGTCGTTTGGGGTATGTCTCTATCAGTTTTGCACATCGAGAAATTTTTGCCCATTCCTCCTTGCAAAACAGCTCGAGCTCAGTGAGGTTGGATGGAGAGCGTTTGTGAACAGCAGTTTTCAGTTCTTCCCACAGATTCTCGATTGGATTCAGGTCTGGACTTTGACTTGGCCATTCTAACACCTGGATATGTTTATTGGTGAACCATTTCATTGTAGATTTTGCTTTATGTTTTGGATCATTGTCTTGTTGGAAGACACATCTCCGTCCCAGTCTCAGGTCTTTTGCAGACTCCATCAGGTTTTCTTCCAGAATGTTCCTGTGTTTGGCTCCATCCATCTCCCCATACATTTTAACCATCTTTCCTGTCCCTGCTGAAGAAAAGCAGGCCCAAACCATGATGCTGCCACCACCATGTTTGACAGTGGGGATGGTGTGTTCAGGGTGATGAGCTGTGTTGCTTTTACGCCAAACATAAAGTTTTGCATTGTTGCCAAAAAGTTCGATTTTGGTTTCATCTGACCAGAGCACCTTCTTCCACATGTTTGGTGTGTCTCCCAGGTGGCTTGTGGCAAACTTTATACAACACTTTTCATGGATATCTTTAAGAAATGGCTTTCTTCTTGCCACTCTTCCATAAAGGCCAGATTTGTGCAGTGGTCCGATACTCCTTCCATTTCAATATTATCGCTTGCACAGTGCTCTTTGGGATGTTTAAAGCTTGGGAAATCTTTTTGTATCCGAATCCGGCTTTAAACTTCTTCAGTTTCTCGCAACTGCCTGGTGTGTTCCTTGTTATTCATGATGCTCTCTGTACTTTAAACGGACCTCTGAGACTATCACAGTGCATGTGCATTTATACGGAGACTTGATTACACACAGGTGGATTCTATTTATCATCATTAGTCATTTAGGTCAACATTAGATCATTCAGAGATCCTCACTGAACTTCTGGAAAGAGTTTGCTGCACTGAAAGTAAAGGGGCTGAATAATTTTGCACGCCCAATTTTACAGTTTTTTATTTGTTAAAAAGTTTGAAATATCCAATACATTTTGTTCCACTTCATGATTGTGTCCCACTTGTTGTTGATTCTTCACAAAAAAATACAGTTTTATATCTTTGTTTGAAGCCTGAAATGTGGCAAAAGGTCGCAAAGTTCAAGGGGGCCGAATACTTTCGCAAGGCACTGTATATATAGAAGTGCAGTAATTTTCCAGCTGCTGGCACTGATCACATTCCCATATAGTTGTGCTAAATATTTAATGAAACGTATGTGCCATGCTATGCTCTGCAAACAAAATTCCTTCCTGTGTATATTTTATCCAGTGTTTAAAATTAATCAAAAAAGTGAATAATACATTATAATAATATACACGCTTCAAGTGCTAACGTGCAAACAATATATACAGTACATATACTATATGAATACACTTGTGTATAGCATTCAATCCCTTATGTGTACTATAGTGCTCAATAATATAAGTCCATCAATCACTATCCTTAAAGAATTTTCAGTTGAGTTGGATCCTTGTAATGGTGCTCCAAACTAATCCAAAGTGCCAGCAAATTTGTGCTCCCCCAATGTGATTATCCTCACCTCAGGGCGTGTGATCGCACAATTAAGTTTGGTCTGATAACGCAGTTGAACAACCCCTTGGCTCTGTGATGTATAGACTCTGCAGAATCATTAGCTGTTTAATGGTATTATCCTCGATATATATATATGAAAGATAAGCTACATAGTATGTGTTTTAAAACCAAATTTATTAAAAGTATATTATGCAGGAACTCAACCACACCCAAATTGCACCACCAATGAGTGATCTTAAAGGGGCAATAAATACCAGCAGTGCATTATGTGCAGAGTCCTGGGATGCGCTATGTACAATGTGCAGAGTTTAGGGATGCGATACATACAGAGTTCAGGGGTGCACTACGTACATAGTGCAGAGTCCAGGGAATGTGATACATACAGAGTGCAGAGTTCAGGGGTGCGCTGTGTACAGAGTGCAGGGTCGAGGAGTGTGCTACATACAGAGTTCAGGGGTGTGCTACAATGTGTAGGGTTTCAGCTCTCTTTCATAGGCTGTCCACATCTTACTCCCTGGGTGCAATGGCCATATAAAATGACCTGGCTTGCCGGATTTGCCCCACAGACATTGTGTTTGACACGTGTGTTAGTTTATCAAGAACAGTGTAAATCATTGCACTAGTTTTATGCTGCCCTCTTTTATTGTTGTAATAAAATATATTACATATCTATCCTTATTGTAAGTGTAATTTATGTGTGGCCCAATATAATTCCTCTTCTTTCAATGTGGCCCAGGAAGGTCAAAATGATGGACACCCCTGGTTTTAAGGATAGTGCAACATATTTTAAATTCAAATGTTAATATTACACTCCAGTTAAAACTGGCAAATATCCTATGAAAGTACACAGCTTTCCTCTATTCGATTTTATCCAGGTGTTGCTGTAGGGCAAAAGTTCACCCACTCCTTTTTTGTTGGTTTGTGCTCCTCTTCCATATGTACTGACAAAGTAGGCAAGATGATTCTGAATTCTTCATGTATACTTTGTACAGGATTCTTCTTGTCTCTCACATACAAAAATTCTCATGTATCAAAGTGTCAAGGCTAAGACATTTCTACCAGCCACTAATTAAAATGAAATGTGCCTTTGGGGTTTTAATCTATTTGGAGATAAATTAGGTGGAGTGTTGTACTGCCTTCAAAACGTATACCCACCCATCCCACAAGTGAGAGCTCTTTGGATTATGGGGAATTTAGATTATGCTAGGTTCACATGTGGGCATTGCGGGTCCTGCAACACACGCAAAAGATGCTCATTCCTTGTGTAGGCGCCCAGCAGTGGCATTAATACTTAAAAAGTAACTCTACTTTTCGTGGAAAAAATAGCAAATAAAGAAATAATAATATAACATATACAAGTCATATTGTAATTGAATGTTATTAAAAATTACTTTTCCTTTTCAATCTGCAGCTCTGTAATGTTCTGTGAAATACAATGGAATATGGCTACCTGGAGGAGTTCTGTACACAGAATGTGTACACGATGCCCCCCAGATACAAGTCAGATTTCAGGCATCCCCTGCACCAAAAATGTCATTTTTGGTGAGATACTCCCAATAGGAAATCACATCTAAAAGGGACGCAAACCCTGCATTTTTCCTCATGAGTCCTGCAGGTGCAGCAGCTGAACCCTTCCCATTAGACCAGTGTTAAAGGGGTTGTAAAGACAAAAATATTTTCCTCTTAAATTAAAGTCTGACAGTAGCTGATAAAGTAAAAAGTAATGTTTTGCATTATAACTAGTTTGATACCTGTTGAAATCGAGCTGTTTTATTCACCTCAGTCACTCCTGAATCGTTATTCTCACTAACTTCCTGGTTTGCGGTGCGCATTCATTCTTGCTACATCACGGCCTAATGGGAACTACAGTTCCCATTAGGCTTAGCCTCCATGCCTGTGAGGCAGGGCTGTAGTCATAGGGAAGGGGCGAGCACATTCTGCTTTCCACCATGCAAAACAGCTCAGGTGCTGGTGGAAAGCAAGAAGAGGAGAGACAGGAAATGGCATTTTCAAACCTGGATTACTGTGTTTTGGAGGTCAAAAGGAAAAACGAGGTAAGTGATATTTAAGTGCTCTAGCTTACAGCAATCAATTGATCTAATAAAAAACGAACCTTTAGTGTTCCTTTAATTTTGCCAGCAAATTTCGATTTAGTTTAAGTCCAATGCCGCGTACATCCGACCGTTTTTCGGGTTCTAAAAAATGAAGTTTTTAAGGGTCTAGAAAAAACTAAGTTGTTTTCAACTTGATCATTAAAACGGCCTTGCCTACATACGATTGTGACAAAAAAAGCGCGGTGACATACAACACGTACGATGGCACTATAAAGGGCAAGTTCCATTCGGCTGACGCCACCCTTGGGGCTGCTTTAGCTAAATTAGCGCTCCCATCTCATAACTTGCTTCTGAGCATGCGTGGATTTTTCACGTCGTTAAAGCCCACACACGACCATTTTTTACATCCCGAAAAACGACATTGTTTAAAACGTCGTGAAAAAATTGAGCATGTTCGAAAAAAAAATTGTCAGTTTTTTAGAACCCAAAAAATGCTCTGAAGCCCACACAAGATGATTTTAAATTACATTTTTAAAAAACTTTGTTTTTTACAACCCGAAAAACGATCGTGTGTACGCCGCATTAGTCTTTTTGACTAAAATGTCATTTTACTTTTAGCAGTTTTTTAGTCATCTCAATTGTTTTAGTTTAAGTTGTATTTTAGTCGACTAAAATAGTATTCATTTAGTCGAATAAAATGTTTTGGTCGTTTTAGTCAACTAAATTTACACTGCATTAGACTCCCTTTTTACACAAGGGCACAGACAAACACACAGTGATTTCTTCAGAATAACAAAAGGTAGGAATCTTCAACAAAAATCTGTCAAAATCCTTGTAACGTACATTTTTTTTTCAACAACAGTGGAGTTACTATTTAATGGTACCCTAATGCATTTGCTTTTGAATGCAGGAAAATGCATGGAAACTAAGTGCCATGAATTTTGGTGTGGTGCGATAAAAAAAAAAAAGGGGTACTGCACTTCTTTTGTGTGATTTTCAAACACATTGAATTGAATGGGCTGCCATAAATGCAACATGTAAAATCGCACAAAACCATGCGGGCACCACCTGCATAAGCGTAATCAGAGCTTTAGGCTACATAAAGTGTGTTATAGCACGTCTAAAATATTTCCTGTCTAGCAATAGCACTTTACTGATTTATTTCACTTATTGCCTGGGAATGCTCTATAAATTATTAAATAGCTTATATAGCAATTATATGTGTTCTTTCAATTTTTCTAATATAAAAGTGGAGTTTCCCCTTCAGCGTAGGGTTTGATTCTCTCTCCAGTAATTGATATGAGGATGTATGGATGAATATAGTGATTGAATTAACCTAGTTATATTTCCGTGCAGCAGGCTGACAAAAAGCTCTTCTCGGGAAGATTCTGCCACAGGAACCCACCGCTTTAATATTCACCGAGCAAGCCATCAAACCAGTATGTTTAAATGACGTTTGTAGCTCATTTGTACGCCTTCATAATGTCTCAGAGGTAAAATCAGGTGCAAGCACTTGAGTGGTAATGGTTTATTAATGTTCAGTCTTATTAGCTATGATTTAGATGAATGAGTCAATTTATCTGCGTTCCTGAGTGAATTTCATGCCTAGGATAAAGGAAATGAAAAAAAAAAATTGCATATTTTTTCTTATTGACATTTATTAGTTTGATGGCACAGTGGCTGCTTTTCAGCCAGCTCGGTTTAGCAGGATTAGTCTGATGATTCTTGAATGGTAGGCAGGCTACTCACTCCTACAGAGAAACATACACTAGTGTTTCCAATCACCTGCCTAATATTGGCTTTTCTGGTGAAATTATCAAAATTCTTATATTGCCTTCCCAAAAGGCTTGTGTCTATAGACTTGGTGTATATCATCAGTCAGTGACCGTGATTCCCAGAGAAAAAATTTAGTTTTTGCTCACTGTCATCAATGAAATTAAAGGGGTTGTAAAGGTAAAAAAATGTTTTCCCTAAATAGCTTCCTTTACCTTAGTGCAGTCCTCCTTCACTTACCGCATCCTTCAATTTTGTTTTTAAATGTCCTTATTTCTTCTGAGAAATCCTAATTGACGCCAGACATGGCAGCATTACATATGATATAGCCCCGCCCCTATATCCACCCACAGGACACGTTTAACCACTTCAATACCCAGCCATAGACAATTGACGGCCTGGGATGGGATTTACCATCCTAAGTGGCCGTCAATTGACGGCCTGGGTATTAGGGGCGAATATCTGGACGATGCCTGCAGCCAGAGGCATCATCCAGATATCCATCTCTTCAGCCGGCGATTCTGCACAAAGTAAGAACGATCATAGCGGCGGTTCCGCCGCTTGATCGTTCTTACAGGCCGCGGGAGGGGACATCCCCCCCCTCCCGCCGCCATCCGGTGCTTCTCCGGGCTTACCTGTACCTTCGGGGGCCCGGAGAACGAATCGTCGGCGGCGGCAGGAAGCATAGAGATGACTGGTGACCAGATGGTCACCAGTCATCTCTATGACCGTCGGAGGACCCGGGCGCGATCTGATGACGTCACGCCCGGGTCCCCGTATGTAAACAAAGCCGCGATTGCGGCTGTAAGTCACCATTCATGAGATCGGTGAATTTTTTTTCACCGATCTCATGGTTTCCAGCCTGGAGGTGAGATGTGAGGTCTTATTGACCCCACATCTCTCCATAAAGAGGACCTGTCACACACATTTCCTATTACAAGGGATGTTTACATTCCTTGTAATAGGAATAAAAGTGTAAAAATAAATAAAATATAAGTAAAAAAAAATAATAAAAGATAAAAAAAAAATGAAAACGCCCCTGTCCCCGATAGCTCGCGTGCAGAAGCGAACGCACACGCAAGTCCCGCCGACATATGTAAACGCCGTTTAAACCACACATGTGAGGTATCGCCGCGTGCGTTAGAGTGCCAGCAACTAATCTAGCACTAGATCTCCTCTGTAAATCTAAACTGTAACCTGTAAAAAATAAATAAAGCGTTGCCTATGGAGATTTTTAAGTACCGAAGTTTGGCGCCATTCCATGAGTGTGCGCATAATTAAAGCGTGACATGTTGGGTCTCTATTTACTCGGTGTAACATAATCTTTCACATAATACAAAAAAATTGGGCTAACTTTAGTGTTTTGTTATTTTTTTAATTCATAAAACAATTTTTTTTACAAAAAAAAGCGTTTGAAAAATAATTGCGTAAATACCGTGCAAGATAAAACTTTGGAATGACCGTCATTTTATTCCCTAGGGTGTCTGCTAAAAAAAACATATATAATGTTTGGGGGTACTGTGTAATTTTCTAGCAAAAGAATGATGATTATTACATGTAGGAGAGAAGTGTCAGAATAGGCCCGGTATGGAGGTGGTATAAAAGCCTAGTATTGAAGCGGTTAACTATCTATAAAAGTCTGACTGAGAGCAACCTCCCCCATTCTAATTTTTGTCCTCAAAGATCAACCTACAGACCGTTACATTCAGGATAATCCCTTACCTACCGACTATGTCGAAGTTCCGGCTGGGTTCAGCCTCTCCCAGTGCGAGGTCCCACATCTTAGGCACGCTAAACGCACCAACAAGGTGGGGAACCCCTTCTGGTGGTCTTCTGGGGTTGAGGTGTTCTCTAATCAGAGACGACAGTCCTCCTTGGCATTGCCTGCGATGGAGTCTGATTTAAGCAAGCTGGGACTGCATGATGCCTTCTCTTTTATGGAACCTTTCCTGATCTGTCAGTTTCTATAAAACTTTTTTCTTTCTCTTGCTCTCATGTCAAGTCCCCATACACACTGCAACTCATGTTGTGTGGTTTTGATAAATCTGAGGGAAGAAATCTGCAAAAGATTGTATGGTTTGTAGCCAGCTTAAAAGTGTCCCTTTGTGCGGATGGACGTTGGCCCTCCTAATTGTATTGGCCCTTTTTTTTAGAGTAGAGGTGAGAGAGAGCTGAGTCTCAGGTGATCTAATTGCAGGGAACAAATGGACAGGTAATGGATGCCTTTTTGCTATTCAAGCATCCAGAGAGGCAGCATCTCATTCTGTGGAACAGGTAAGTCTTGCTATCCTAGTAATGGGGACAGATTGGGGGGGGGGGGGGGGGAGAGGAGTAAGGAGCAATGTATTTTGTTTAAATTTGTTACTATTTGCCCAATAAAAAAAAAGAAGAGATGTGTATATATATATTTTTTTCTCTTTCACTTCCCTTATTTCTCTGTTGCCATGCAGTCCCCCTTGCATCTTTTGGTAACTTCCATTAGCATGAGCCTACTGCCACATAATAAAGACCACCGTGCCATCAGGTAAAGGGCCAACTTTTGGTAAGTAAGAAGACGTGGGAGAACAGAGTGCATCGAGCCCTGACGAGCGTGCCTTCTTATCTATTGCAACCCCGGCTGCTCACACCCGCTCAAGGAGGTTCAGAGGCCCTTTTGATCATCAGGATTTTTCAGGGCAGAAAGTGTCTCCTCCAGTCCTGGCAGACCCCTGGACAAAGGGCGCAAATGTACGCTTAAGAGAACGCACACAGCTTCTTCTCTGAGGTCTCAGCGCCCGAAAGGCGAATGTTGGTCATGTGGAGACGACCCTATGCCTGAAAAGCTACTTTGCAGCAACTGCTTCAGGCAGCTTGCCAGAGACCAGGAGACCAGCTTGCAGCTTGCCAGAGACCAGGAGTTTGAGAGTCAGCAGGTGTCAACCTTGCTCAGCAAAATAGTCCCCAACCCTGAATTTTCCAGTCATCTCGGGCAACCAGGGACAGAAGTGGACGAACAGTGTGGGCACTACACCAGGTCTAAACCAGGCCTATATCTTCCCTCCAATTTCTTTAATCCCCAAATTCCTGATGAGATTTTTGACATTCATCACAGGTTTTCCTTATGGGCCTCACAGACAATGGGTCTCTCTGGCAATGGGTATCAGCATGTGCACACTGATCACTCTGCCGGTGACTCCTCATCTCCTCTTGTCTAAGGGAGATGCACTACATCTGCAAACCACCACGGCTAACCTTAGCAGCCTGGAAATTGTAAGACAGAGGTTACAAGAGTTAGGATGTTTTCCAGAGGGGATTAGAACTTTACAGGGTTCCATGAAACGGTCAATCAATGCTATCTACTCTAGAATATGGATTAGGTCCACAAGCTTTGCAGCTGGACATCAGTTTGACCCTCATGACCCAAATTTATCTCAAATCCTGTCTTTTCTACAATCTGAATTGGATTTGGGGCTCAGTTTGTTTAAGGTGAAAATTTCTGCCATCTCGGCTTTTACCCAAAAGAAATGGGCAGCCAACCTGCTGATGAATCCCTTCATGAGAGGTACTTGGACGCCCTCTCAAGAGAAATAGGTTCCCTTAATGGGACCTGGCAGTAGTCCTCAATTTTCCAGCAAACCCTCATTGTACTTTTGACAGAAGACTGTTCTTTATGGGAGATCTCCTTAAAATCGGCTTTTCTATTAGCCATGATTTCGGGGAAAAGTGTGTCGACTTCAAAAAAAATTGGGGCGGCAGAATCTTATTCCATGTTCTTCCCAGACAGGGTTGTGCTTAGACCATTGGGTCATTTTCGTTCCAAAGAATGGCATCCATATTTCATCTTTCCAGTGAATGGGTACTTTCGGCCTTCCCGGCGGAATTTAGATGCTGATCTGCACAAGTTGGACATTCCAAAAGTCCTCAAAGCCTATCTCGGGCTACTTTTACATTCAGAATCATGAAGATTTAAAGAGTAAGGGGCTTTGGCCAGAACCATCTCGGCCTGAATAGTAAAAATATTCACTGGGCATGAAGAGACGGGAAGGATCCTCCAGAGGTGGTTAGAGCTCATCACTCAACCAGGGTGATGTCATCATCTTGGACGGCACAGGCAGGGTTGTCTCTGGAGACAGTCTGCAAAGAGGCTAGCCGGTCATCACATTATATGTTCTTAAAACACTACAGGGTGGATCCAGCAGCTCTTACTACAGTCGAGTTTGGGAGGAAGTCTATCCAAACTTCTATGTCTTTTTGTTAAATAAAGATTACGTTTACAGCATTAAACCCTCCCTCTCAAAAGCTCATCATTTATTATATGTAATGCTGCCATGTCTGGCGTCAGAAAAATGGAAATTTGTATCAAATACTTACCATAATTTTCCTTTCCTGATGCCAAGACATGGCAGCATATGGACCCTCCCTCTGATCTTTGTTTTTTATACGGAGAATGGGGAGATTGCTCTCAGTCAGATTTTTATAGAGAGTTAAACGTGTCCTGTGGGTGGATATAGGGGCGGGGCTATATCATATGTAATGCTGCCATGTCTTGGCATCAGGAAAGGAAAATTCCGGTAAGTATTTGATACAATTTTCCATTTTCCTGTTCTTCTGTCTGTAACTTCACACAGTAATGCAAGGCTTTCTCCCTGGTGTGGAGTGTCGTGCTCTCCCCTCCCTTGGACTACAGGAGAGTTAGGATACTCTCTACGTTGCAGATAGAGAAAAGAGCTGTGTGTTAGTGGGCGTCCTGACTCTCCTGTAGTCCAAGGGAGGGGGCGAGCACGACACTCCACACCAGGAAGAAAGCCTTGCATTACTGTGTGGAGTTACAGACAGAAGAACAGGAAATTAGGATTTCTCAGAAGAAATAAGGACATTTAAAAGCAAAATGGAAAGAAGAGGTAAGTGAAGGAGGACTGCGCTAAGGTAAAGGAAGCTATTTAGGGAAAAAAAAATTAACTTTTTCAACCCCTTTAACTAAATCACACTGCCAGCACACTAAATTGCAGCGGTTTAGTATTTAAGTTCTAGCGGTAGGGGGTAGCGCGATACATGTTTTACCACTTCAACACTTTATTCATGCCACCATACAGCAGCACAGTGCGTGCAAAAAATTGCAGCATGTCTGCATTTTATCGCAGCTCACTGCACCGCAGCTCCGGACAGTGTTGCAGGGTGAACAGGGCACCTTGTAAACAATTGTTTTCTGTTCTCCTAGTGCAGACTGGCAGTCTTCTATTGTGGAATAACACTGGTCACCACACTATATGCATACCCGTAAGGGGTAGCTTGGGGAGGTAGAGGACTTGTGCTAGAATGTGTGGTAGAGTGAGGGGACAGATACACACTGGTGGGGTGCTTTGGGAGGGGAGAGGATTTGTGCTAGAAGGCAGGGTGGGGGGGTCAGCTATGTGCTGAGGGAGGCCTTTGGGAGAGGAGATGGTGTGTGCTAGAACGTGGGGTGAAGGAGGGGTCAGATATGTACTGGGTGGGCACTTTGGGAGGGGAGAGGACTTGTGCTGGAAGGTGGGGCAGAAGAGGGGACCAGGAAAGTGTGGGGGGCAGGGCGCTTAGGTAGTGGAGTGTACTTTCCCTTCCTTAAGCAACACCCCCAAAACTATCCACTGCTCACCTCTGAACCCCTCTTCCACAGCTCACCTCTATGACCCCCATCCACAGCTCATCTCTGTGCTCACCTTTGCTTCCCCCGTCCACAGCTCACCCTTGCCTCCCTGTCCATGGCTCACCTTTGCATCCCCCTCCACATCTCTTCTCTGCCCACTTCTTTATTACAGTAGAGTAAAGATTGCTGGCAAGTGGTGTCTGCACCTGGGGCACCAGTTAAGCGATGCAAGGCATGAGGCTCTGCAGATAGGCGATGCAGCAGCAGGCTAGTCAGCAGGACTTAGCCCCACACAGCCACCAGAGCAGCCTGGGGGGGGGGGGCATCACAGAAACCCTCTAGATCTGGTCATGGCAGTCTTCCCCCTTGGGTGATCAGTATGCTGGTGCCGGGGAGATGTTAGCTGCAATACAGAGACTTGATCACGGTGTTAGGTACCCCATACACCCCGCACAAGCTGCAGGATAGTTACCCCCATTGGGGAAGTCACAGGAACCAAACTTCATCAGGACTTACATCAAATCCCGGGACAGTCCCGGCACATCTGGGACGGTTGGGAGGTATGTATATGTGAACAGGCACTTATTATTCACAAGGATAAAAAGGAAGGCATTTCTAAGTGCAGCAGAATTAAGACTTTTAATTCGCCAAAGGATTACAAAAACTTACTAGAGATAGAATTTA
This sequence comes from Rana kukunoris, assembly GCA_029574335.1. Taxonomy (NCBI): domain Eukaryota; kingdom Metazoa; phylum Chordata; class Amphibia; order Anura; family Ranidae; genus Rana; species Rana kukunoris. Next base: position 159,736,219 of record CM056057.1, read on the forward strand.
TAAACTCATGGGTGTGTGAACGAGGATCAAGCGGATTACACCTGTGGCCAATGAGAGGATGGGTGGCGGTGCGGCAGAGACTCATCTCCATCGGCATGAAGAAGGAGCTTATCAGATGCTCTGAAACGCGCCTAATAGACGTCACTTCCAACCTGTGTGGTACACGCTGGCTTTGGGGCACTTCTGGTGACGTCACCTACGAGTCCAGCGTCCTACACTAGTATACTTCAACACAGCTATCTCTCCTGGTTTCAAAGTCTTAATGCTGCTGCACATAAAGGCGCCTTCTTTTTTATCCTGTTTCCTTTAGAGTTGTTGCTTTACTCTTGAAGTGCTGTCTCAGTGCCCTACACAGACGTCCATCAGCCAAAACTATATTTACCCTTTGAGGATATTTTCTTTGGTCAGATATCCAGAAGCGCCCTTCTTTCTCTTATCCTACTTAACATTCACGAATGTCTGCTGGTCTCATATGAATTAATCAGCTTGTCGCTGTCTGGCACACCCCAGATGAATGTTCAGAATGCAGAAGCCTCTAGGTAGAAGAGGAGACACTTCGTTGGGCTTACAGAAGAAAAAGAATCCCAAAGTAGTGTGATAATATTCACGAGTAGCCCAAAGAGCAAGCAAGAGGTGAAGCACTGACATGGAATATACAATTTTTTTAAAGATATTTTAAGAGTATTAACACTCTTTTTGCAAACACTGTGTTGGGACTGTTTTTTAGAAAATTATAATCCTCTTTACATACTTACTATAGAATACCGTAAGGAATATTTGCTTTACTGTGTACATCCTTTGACAGGCAATTGTTTCTTTATATGGGTTTCACTAATGTATTGTAAATGTAGCCAAGCCAAGGAAAGGTGGAAAAATCTCCAAAAGGCATCACATTACAGATTAGACATTCTTATAATATGTCAAAAAAAGTTAGATTTTATTTCCATCATTTACACTTTAAAAATTACAGAAAACAAAAAAATGGTGTCTGCACATATTTGGGCACTCTGCAGAATTTATAGCATGCACTGCCCCCTTTGCAAAGCTGAGACCTGCCAGTGTCATGGATTGTTCTCAATCATCGTCCGGGAAGACCGGGTGATGTTAATCGTATAGGTTTTAAAATGCCCAGACTTATCTGACCTTTCCCCAACAATCAGCACCATGGGTTCTTCTAAGCAGTTGTCTAAAAAACTAAAAATAGTTGATGCTCACAAAGCTGGAGAAGGCTATAAGAAGATAGCAAAGCATTTTCAGATGTCAATATCCTCTGTTCGGAATGTAATTAACCCCTTCTATACAGGGCATTTTCACCCCCTTCCTGCCCAGACCAATTTTTAGTTTTCAGCGCTGTTGCACTTTGAATGACAATTGCGCGGTCAGGCAACACTGTACCCAAATAAATCGTTATGTTTTTTTCCCCACACAAATAGAGATTTCTTTTAGTGGTATTTGATCATCTCTGCGGTTTTTATTTTTTGCGCTATAAACAAAAGAAGAGCGACAATTTAAAAAAAAACACAATATTTTTTTCTTTTTATTTAATACATATCACAATAGTTTTTAAAAAAAATCTTTTTTTCCCCTCAGTTTAGACCGATACGTATTCTTCTACGTATTTTTGGTAAAAAAAACGCAATAATCGTATATTGATTGGTTTGCGCAAAAGTAATAGCGTCTACAAAATAGGTGATAGATTTATGGCATTTTTTTTTTTTTTTTTTTACTAGTAATGGCGGCGATCTGCGTTTTTTTTTTTTTGACCATGACATTGCGGCGGACATATCGGACACCTTTGACACGTTTTTGGAACCATTCACATTTACACAGCGATTATTGCTATAAAACTGCACTGATTACTGTGTAAATGTGACTGGCAGGGAAGGGGTTAACACTAGGGGGCGCTGAAGGGGTTAAAATGTGTTCTAAAGTATGTTCAACTGTAGGGGGAGGGGGACTCACAGGGGGAGGAGATCGATGTGTGTTCCTCTGTACTGGGAATAGACATCAGTCTCCTCAGCGCTGACAGGAGGTGGATCTGTGTGTTTACACACACAGATCCACACTCCTGACGTGATTGCCGGAAATCGCGGGTGCCCGGCGGCAATCGCAGCCGTCGGGCACGCGTGCGGGACCGCAAATGGTGCCGCGGGTGCGCGTGCGCCGCCGGCGGCGCGCGAGCGCGCCCTAGAACGCCGTGAAGACAGGACGTTGTGCAACGTCCAGTCTCATCGGCGAGGGGATGACCATGACGTCATTCCCCTATGGCCAGGTATTGAAGGGGTTAAGAAATGACAGTCATCAGGAACAGTGGAAGTTAAAGCAAGATCTGGAAGACCAAGAGAAATATCAGACAGAACACACCAGGATTGTGAGAAAAGAAATTCAAAACCCACGTTTGACTGCACGATCCCTCCAGAAAGATCTGGCAGACACTGGAGTTGTGGTACACTATTCCACTATAAAGAGATACTTGTACAAATATGGTCTTGATGGAAGAGTCATCAGAAGAAAATCTCTTCTACGTCCTCACCACAAAAATCAGCGTTTGAACTTTGCAAATGAACATATAGACAAGCTTGATGCATTTTGGAAACAATTTCTGTGGACCGATGAAGTTAAAATATAACTTTTTGGCCGGAATGAGCAAAGGTACGTTAGGAGAAGAAAGGGCTCAGAATTTAATGAAAAGAACCTCTGTCCAACTGTTACGCATGGGAGTGGATCAATCATGCTTTGGGGTTGTATTGCAGCCAGTGGCACAGGGAACATTTCACGAGTAGAAGGAAAAATGGATTCAATAAAATTTCAGCAAATTTTGGATGGTAACTTGATGCTGAAGTTAGAGAGGATGGCTTCTACAAATGGATAATGATCCTAAACACACCTCAAAATCCACAGGGGATTACATCAAGAGGCGTAAACTGAAGGTTTTGCCATGGCCTTCACAATCTCCTGACCTCAACATAATTGAAAATCTATAGATAGACCTTAAAAGAGCAGTACATGACAGACAGCTCAGAAATCTCAAAGAACTGAAAGACTTTTGTTAGGAAGAATGGGCAAAGATACCTCAAACAAGAATTAAAAGACTCTTTGCTGGCTACAAAAAGCCTTTACAAGCTGTGATACTTGCCAAAGGGGGCAGTACAAGATATTAACTCTGCAGGGTGCCCAAACTTTTGCAGATGCCATTTTTTGGTTTTCTGTAATTTTGAAAGTGTAAATGATGGAAATAAAATGATTTTTGTGGTGAGGACGTAGAAGAGGTTTTCTTCTGATGACTCTTCCATCAAGACCATATTTGTACAAGTATCTCTTTTTAGTGGAATAGTGTACCACAACTCCAGTGTCTGCCAGATCTTTCTGGAGGGATCGTGCAGTCAAACGTGGGTTTTGAATTGCTTTTCTCACAATCCTGGTGTGTTCTGTCTGATATTTTTCTTGGTCTTCCAGATCTTGCTTTAACTTCCACTGTTCCTGATGACTGCCATTCCTTAATTACATTCCGAACAGAGGATATTGACATCTGAAAATGCTTTGCTATCTTCTTATAGCCTTCTCCAGCTTTGTGAGCGTCAACTATTTTTAGTTTTTTAGACAACTGCTTAAAAGAACCCATGGTGCTGATTGTTGGGGAAAGGTCAGATGACTCTGGGCATTTTAAAACCTTTGCAATTGGCATCCCCTGGTGTTCCCAGACGATGATTGAGAACAATCCATGACACTGGCAGGTCTCGGCTTTGCAAAGGGGGCAGTGCATGCTATAAATTCTGCAGGGTGCCCAAATATGTGCAGACACCATTTTTTTGTTTTCTGTAATTTTGAAGTGTAAATGATGGAAATAAAATCTAACTTTTTTTGACATATTATAAGAATGTCTAATCTGTAATTTGATGCCTTTTGGAGATTTTTCCATCTTTTCTTGGCTTTTGATGCCCTTGGGAGATTTTTCCATCTTTCCTTGGCTTCGTTATGCACATTAATACAAATTTTTACCTGGGGTGCCCAAACTTTCGATCCCCACTGTACAAGTGCAGTACAAATGTTCTGCCACGTCATGCTGTGGGAATTAATGTGTTAATTAAGACGCTTTATTGAAAGTGGTTGTAAACTCTTCCATATACCCAGTGAAGGGATGCACAAAATAAACAAATCGTCCTACATAAGTTGTACCTGTTTATCTGCTGCCCTTTCTTCTCTACATCAGTTCAATTGCTCAGTTTAATGCTGGAACTCCCTCCCCATCACCTTTTTTCTCTTGGTGTCAGAAAAACTCATCAGAAGTGACTTGTGCAGGCAGTAGAACAAAAAGGCAGCAGAGAGAAATTACACTTAGTACTCTTAATTGAGACAACTGCAGACTATAGAGGGATTTGCTTTGTTCACATTTCATGTCTGAGGCTTACAACCACTTTCAAACTAAATTCTAGGCAGATAAAAGACAAATTATTGCAAGTTGGTATTCATTAACAAGTCCTTTAAATGTTTTTTTTTTTTTTTTTAAATGCAAGCAGTGTAATTACTGGAATTTGATATGGTGCCGGCCTCTTGTTCCTTGTACAACAAAGCTCAGAATGGGGGAAGGAGTAGCAGCATAAGGAGCCAATCCGTTTTTGCTGCAGTGAATGACGAGAGAGCAGAGTGACAAAAAGTTAAGTTCATCAGTCTACTGCTTCTCATTTCACTGTCCAGTCGCAGGGTTGGTGTGAGGAGGAGACATATAGGTGTGTCCTAACTGCTGCAGAGAAAAATATCAGAACTGGATGTACAGATATATACAAATTCTTTGGCAGGTAAAACAGCTTGGTTATATGTGTTTTATCTGTGTATGCTTGGAGTTCAGTTTTAACCACTTGTCATCTGCCCACCGTCAAATGACAGCGGGCAGACGACTCCATTGTTCTGACATCACGTCATATGACGTGATGTCCCTTTAAAGCCGCGGGCGCGCGCGCGTCGCCGGCGGCGCACGCGCGCGCACCCGCCGCTCTGCGGGGATCCCGTGCGAGTGCCCGGCGGCAACGATCGCCGCCGGGCACACACGTGCAGCTCTGTGTGTAAACACAGAGCTGCACGTCCCTGTCAGGGAGAGAGGAGAGCGGTTGTGTCCCTTGTACATAGGGACACAATCGGTCACCTCCCCCAGTCACCCCCCCTCCCCCCACAGTTAGAACACTCATAGGTCACACATTTAACCCCTTCCCCGCCCCCTAGTGGTTAACCCCTTCACTGCCAGTCACATTTATACAGTAATCAATGCATATTTATAGCATTTTTCACTGTATAAATGTAAATGGTCCCAAAAATGTCAGAAAAGTGTCCGAAATGTCCGCCATAACGTCGCAGTCCCAATAAAAAAATCGCAGATCGCCGCCATTAATAGTAAAAAAAAAAAAAAAAAATGCCATAAACTATCCCCTATTTTGTAAACGCTATAAATTTTGCGCAAACCAATCGATAAACGATTATTGCATTTTTTTTTTACCAAAAATATGTAGAAGAATACGTATCGGCCTAAACTGAGGGAAAAAATATTTTTTTTATATATTTTTTGGGTTATTTATTATAGCAAAAAGGAAAAAATATTGCATTTTTTTAAAAATTGACGCTCTATTTTTGTTTATAGCGCAAAAAATAAAAACCGCAGAGGTGATCAAATACCACCAAAAGAAAGCTCTATTTGTGGGAAAAAAAGGACGCCAATTTTGTTTGGGAGCCACGTCGCACGACCGCGCAATTGTCAGTTAAAGCGACGCAGTGCCGGAAGCTTATATTTTGTCTGGGCAGGAAGGGGGTGTAGGTACACAGTAGGCAAGTGGTTAAACATATCAAGAAGTAATGTAAGCGGTTATGAGTAACTGCTACTCCTTTTTTTTCTTATACAGGGGTATAAGAGCTAACAAGAAGGAACAAATGTCTGTAGATTGTTAGTTCTCCTTTATTAGTTTTAAATCTCCTTACTGCCAGGGGTACCGGCCTCTGTGGCACAGTAAGGACATACACTCGCAACTAAAACGTGTAAACATGCAGATGACATGCAAAAGGCTACACACCTGGAAACAGTTTGGAAGATATTGTATGCAACCTAGCTTGAAGAACAGGTCTACCAGAGACCTTAAACCTGCTTGCTAGCTTCTGACAAATGTTAAATTATATGTAGATCACCCTCTTTCATTAAGGAATGTCACTGTTTTTTTTTTTTTATGTCAGAGGGTCGGTATTTTAAACTATTTATTAAAAAAAAAAAAAAATTAGGAAAATGTACACTATAAATAATTTGTCCAGGGACAGTTTTCATGCTCCGAGAATAAGGTTTATCCCATCAAGTCCCATAATCCCTCCTCCTACATCTAGGCCTTAAATAATGATAGTGACCTTAGGCCTTTCTTTCCCCCCTTTCAACACGTTTATCTGGTAGGTTAGGTCTCCCCCACAATGGGATCACTATCCAGGCCAGTGTTTGTGATCAGATTTATTTGGTCCTGTTTTGCAAGCAGATCATTTGTCTTTCTGTGTGGTCGTCCTTTTGGTTGGAGGAAGAAACAAGACATTATGGCCCACTCTGTTCTGGTTTCTCAGACGAGTGGTCCTCACTTTCAGGGGTTTGCTGGGTCCTGCTCGGATTGCAGTCAGGCTTAGGAATACTGTGTTGGGAAGGGGATTTTTTTGGAGACGAAGGGCAGGCTTCCACAGTGACCTCATGTGACACACTCATGGAAGATCTCGGAGTGACAGGGAGACGCCCAGCAGTGCCTTCTGGAGCTCTCAGTCGTTGCATGAATGTGGTGACCCGTATGGCTTTCTGTGGTGTGAAAAGAAGTGAAATCCCATTAAAACAACACCCTACATGTACCCAAGACAGGAGCAAGGGAAACCAGAGGTTATCTACAGTTATGCATCGTATACACGACCGGTTTTCCCGTTGGGAAAACTGCCATGAGAGCTTTTGGCCGGGAAAACCAGACGTGTTTATGCTCCATCGCAGTTTTCCCGACGGGAAAACTGGCGGAAAAAAAAGAGAACCAGCTTTCCTTTTTCCTGTCAGTAAAACCCGGTCGTGTGTATGCTTTTCCGAGGGGAAAAAACGTGCATGCTCAGAATCAAGTATGAGACGGGAGCGCTCTTTCTGGTAAAACTAGCGTTCGTAATAGAGATATCACATTCGTCACGCTGCAAATTATTGCATCGTTTAATGCCTTGCATGAAAAGCGCGAATCGTCTCTCAACAAACTTTTACTAACACGAGGATCAGCAAAAGCAGCCCAAAGGGTGGCGCCATTTGAATGGAACTTCCCCTTTATAGTCTCATCGTACGTGTTCTACATCACCGTGCTTTGGATGGGGGGTATTTGGCCTAAACCTGTGTATGCAAGGCAGGCTTGAGGGGAATTCCGTCGGATAAAAAAAAATAAAAAATTCTGCCGAGAAAAACGGTCGTGTGTACGAGGCATAAACCAGCGAGATTCCTTGCTTCATTTAAATAATGAAACCTGACCTTGATGTAGTGTATTTGCACCACTTTTTTTTTATAATTCCATAATTCCACCTTCCAGTGTATGTTACCGGTACTTACCCTCCATTTGGCTTTAGCAAAGTTCTTCTCGATCTGAGCACAAACACCTTCTTTCAGATTCCTTTCAGAAGCATCATTTCCTGAAACCCTTCAAGGGAAAAGATATAGGCAATTGTAGGAAAAGAAGCTCTGAAAATTTACAACAACCAAATGATTCTAGAATTATTATTTTACAAAGAAAATATATTTCACAAGTCATATTTTTTAGGTGTTAAAAAAAAATGGTTTTGGTGTTTTTGTAGAAGGGAAAAAATCCCTGCTGCAAGCCTCAGCCACTTTTTTTTTCTAAATCCACCTTTATATCACAAAGCTCCAATTTTTTTGCATACGAAGAAGAAGCTGAATGACAGACAGTTGACTCTATAAACTCAATTCACTAAGACAGGTGTGCCTAATCTTTTGAAGAGCAAGGGCCACTTAAGCGACTTGGTAACCGGTCGCGGGCCACAATGAGTTGAGCAGGCAGATGACAGGTTCGCGTCCACTCTATTTTATGTGCCCTCAAATCCGATTCACCCAATTGGAAGGGGACGGATTCCCTTCTGTTTTTTTAGCGGATCGGATTGGAGATGGGCACAAGTCCATTTACATCTGCCACTCCATAAGGGTGAATGGAGGATCTGATTGGGTTGAACTTACGTGTGAATGGAGCCTAGGGCTGCTTTCACATGAATGTGCTGCAGTTTACCCACACCATGAGTACAGGTGCACCTGTGACTTTTCTGAGGGTTAGCTGCACTTTGCCATAGACTTCTATTATTATCTGAAAGCTCACCAAGCCTGCAGGTAATAACAGAAGTCTGTGGCTCAGGACAGGTAACCCGCAGGTGTATCTGGGGATCACTTTGAAGGTAGCCCAGTAACCACTGCAGAACAGATATGCCCATCCCAGAACAGGAGGTTGCGGGCCACATCAGAATGCTCAGCGGGCCACTGGTTGGGCACCCCTGCACTAAGATGTAACATGCATGTTACCCTCCTAAAACATACCCTTGCTGTGTTTCCATAATAGTAGTCAAGCAATAAGTAGGTTTACATGAAGAAGACGAAATGTTAAATGGAATATTTTATGAATTCACCATACCCAGAGGAAACACATGTCCTACACTGCTCCATTGCAGCATTATATTCTGTCTTAAAATTATGCAGGCCAAGTTTTTTTTTAAAAAATAGCGCTATACACCCACCATTTTTTTAATGTACGTTTATTTAGGTCTGACTCTTCAGCTTACTATTTAGGGGTCAAAGGTCATCTGACATCTAAACGTTGCTGCACAGTGAATGGCCTGACACTCGTTTTGGCAACTTCAATGCATAACTGTGTCAAATAACAGGGACTTATAGTTATAAGGATGGTAAACAACTTGTTGATTGAAAGAGTTATGACAACCATTAGGGTCAGGTAGTAAATAGGACAGCAACTATAAAGCCAGCCATAGAAGGTTCGAATCTCGGCCAGTTCAGCAGGAACCAATATGCAAACCATATATGGGCAGGCTGATTGTACACAAGCTGGGAGAACACAATTGCTCCTGGAGAGGGAGTCCTCTATCAACACTGACCCATGGTGGCAGGCAGTGCTGTATCCTGGCCTAGGCCAACAAGGCCCAGGCCTAGGCCAGCACTTTGCAGGGGGGCAGCACAAAAAGAGTCCCCAATGGCTTGCGCTACACTGTTAGCGTAGCGGCAGTCTTATGGGGCAGTCTGGGCTAAGAGGCAAATTAGTCTAGCTCCCCCATAAAGTGGACGCACTGCTTCTGGTATGCAGGCGGCCGGCATTCTGCAACTGTGGGGGGGGGGGGGGGTCTGCTGCACCATTGGCATTGTTAAATCTTCTTAGTCCTTTCCATAAAATTATTAGAAATTTAAAGTAGAACTATAGACACTTAACTTTATTTTTCATTTTGGATAGAGTAAAGGGGGGGGGGTTATAGCCCCTATAAGTTTATTTTTTACCATTCCTGTCCCATTGCAGAGATTTCCCTTCACTTCCTACCCCATAGCCAAGCAGGAAGTGAGAAGAAATGTATACAAATTAAGGTAATCCAGGGCGTGTCTTAAATAGAAAGGGGTGTGGCCTTGTCAGGAAGGGGTGTGTTATATTTAAATTAGGGGTGCGCAAGTTTAGTCAGGCCTAGGGCAGCACAAAACCTAAATACACCCCTGGTGGCAGGAAAGAAAACCTATGGCTGGCTTAAGACTTCAGCTGACCTCTGAGAATCAGACTCAAAGTAAGTTAAACTAAATTAGGAGGCAAATATATTTAATGCGTAAAGCCAGCAATAGATGGAGCAACAATCGCTTGATTCCCCCATCAACACAGTCAGTGAAGCTGTCCCCGCCAGGAGAACACAGTAATTATTGCTAGCGGCTAGCAATAATTGCATGTAAAATCGGATAGGCTGGTTGTACTCAAGTTGATCGATTGATCAACTTGGGCACAATCAGCCTGTCCATGCATGGTTTGCTGAACTTGCTGAGATTTGAAACATCTAGCCTTCACGGTTAGCATTTAAGACTAAATACAGGTCCAGTCATGATAGGTTTAAGTGCCCTTTAAAATGTCAGAAATCAATACCTTTTTGAAAAACCTATGATGGAAGCTGCTAATTCTTGATTCAGCCAATTGCAGTGAAGATAAAAAGATGGTGGTTCACAGCTCCAGAACTAATATGTGTCCCAAGGGCTAGGGAATGTCTGCTTCCATCAGAGGCATCTGAGAGATGATTTGTGAGAGATTCCCTTTAAAAGATACGAGGCAGAACTGAATTCTAAGAACTTACCATGTATGTCCCAATGCTTCCTGGGCTGTGATTCTCTGCTCCTGGTCCATTTCCATCAAACGGGAAACAAGATCTTTTGCTAGAAGAAAAAACACAATTGTCATGTGAAAGATTAGAAGTGGAATCCATTACAGGGAAACTGTTTTTTTCTTCTTTTTTTTTTTTGAAATTAAACTTCAACGTGATGTTAGATGTTTTTACATGTTTACTAATCGGGCCATAAACTCATGATTATAGTTCATACAGATTAGGTTCAAATTACAGATTACATTTTTGTTATAGCTCCACCTCGCTGATCGTTTGGCCTCTGGAAGCTGAGCCTGGGTTCACACTGGTCTGACAAACGCTACGATATTGGGAGCTCATGACACATGACGTGTGAAAATCAATGTTTACCTATGGGAGCCGTCTTAACTGGTCCGACATAAGTCGGTCCGGCGTTGAAAATGCTCCCTGTACTACTTTGGTCCAACTTTGATCCTACTTCAGCCCATTGAATATATCATTAAAGTCGGACCAAAGTAGGATTCTTGTCCTTACCATCCGACTTGTGACATCCGACATTGTGATTACAGCAGCAGTAAAAGGAATTTATCTCACACTGGGATTGTTTTGATTGGTCAAAGAACAAGTCAGACTATCACAAAGTCGGATCAAAGTAGTATCCTGTTCATGAAAGTCAGATGGATGTAGGACCAATGTAAGACCAATGTAGGACAAAGTAGGATGAAAGTCGTACTACTATTGTGTAGTATAGTGTGAACCCAGCCTCAAGCCTTTTACACACGATACGATTGTTGGCAGGGGATTGTCTGTTGACAGACTGTTGTCCTAAATTCTTACCGTTAGTACGCTCCTTTTGACAATTGTTGTCCAATTTTCGGCCAACAAATGTTGGATGACAGACTAGTAAATTTTCGGCGGACAGCGGCTGCACGTCAGATTTTCTGATGGTCAGTACACAAATCCGTCACACAAAAGTTGAAAGGACAAGCATTCATGCTCGGAATCAATGCTCACTAAACAAGAAATTAGCAAAGGGGGCGCAAAGGGTGGCGCTCAAGAGCTGAAATTCCTTGTAGTACGTCACTACTTTCGTGTTTGTGGCACGACAATTGTGTAACGTTAGTATGCAAGACAAGATCCTGGCACATGCTCTTATGACAAAAATCAGATGCTCGGTTGGCCAACAATCGTACCGTGTGTACGAGGCTTTACTATAGGTTAGAATGCAATCTGCATTCTTGCTGCACAATCACTGCGCTATATTATTAAACACATTAGAAAGTACAGTACAAAGAGCAAATAATGTTGTAGGCCCAACTGGCTATTCTGCAATTTGAGAAATTAAAGAGGAGTTCCACTCTAAAAATTAAGTTTGCCTTAATCCCCTCCCCTCCCCTCCCCCTTACATGCCACATTTGGCATGTAATTTTTTTGGTGGGGGAGTGGGGGCTTCAGGAGGAGTGGGACTTCCTGTCCCGCTTCCTGCTTCCGCCGAGGGGCTGGTCAGGCGATTAAGCCTTAATCGACTACACCAGCCCCTCCCTGTAGGCGATCGCATGGGACACATGACAGGTAAGTGAGTGTTTATTAAAAGCCAGCAGCTACACTTTTTGTAGCTGCTGACTTTTAATAAACACCATTTTTGGCTGGAACACCCCTTTAAGTCATTACACAGTGATTGATTCTCTTTGCTTTGCAAATGTTGGCCAAGTTAACACTGGTACTGATATGCCAGGACTTCCTGGTAATTCTAGACATGTCCTGGCCAACAAGACATCATTCACAACTTCATGGTCAGACCCATAATTTTGCTATATTCATTATTACATGTCAGGAAATAAAAAATAAAAATATGAAGGCTTTTTTTTCAATCTGTCCCCAAATTTTTTCCCTAGAATCGGGACCATAGCCTTGAACTGAGCTTGTCATTAACTAAAGAGATGGCAAGTTCTATAAGCAGTATAGTATCTGGCATTTTAGAGGATCCCGTGTGGCAAGCTCACAGTGTCCAATAATAAGCAGACTTGCCAAGACTGTAACGCTATATGTAGTGATAGGCTCATGCCAAACCTAACCATATTCAAAACCTTTGTATCATCTATATCACTAACCTTTACCCAATGTATTGTGCTGCGCACACACGGTCGGAATTTCCAACAACAAAAGTTCGATGTGAGCTTGTTGTCAGAAAATCCGACCATGTGTATGCTCCATCGGACATTTGCTGTCGGAATCTGACAACAAATGTTTGAGAGCTGGTTCTCAATTTTTCCGACAACAAAAGTTCTTGTCGGGAAATTCAACAATTCTACGCATGCTCGGAATCAATTTGACGCCTGCTCGGAATCCTTAAACTTAATTTTTCTCGGCTCATCATAGTGTTGTACGTCACAGCGTTCTTGACGTTCGGAATTTCCGACAACATTTGTGTGACCGTGTGTATGCAACACAAGTTTGAGCCAACATTCCGTCGGAAAAAAAAAGCCACGGTTTTGATATTGGAAATTCCGATCGTGTGTACGCGGCATTACTTTCCCTGCAGCAGGAGCCATACTGAATGTCTCTGAAATTTTTCACTGATTAGGACAGCCCAATCACTGGGGTACAGGGGGAGACAGGGAGCAATATAGAGTTAATGATCTCGCAATGCCATTTGTAGTAGCATAGAGATAACATACCTGATGCTGAAATTACATCCCAATAGGGAGAATCAAACTCGTATTCAGCAGCCAGAATTTTACGGAAAATTTTCCTGTTGTGACTTTCGCTGTCCTCTTCCTCATTCTCATCGTAGAATGGAGGGTTCCCAGAAAGGCTACAAGGACAAGTTTAAAAGGTATGCTATTATTAAAATATTCAAAACCAATAGAAAGATACACTATAAAAGTATTGGGACACCTGCCTTTACACACACGCATGAAATTTAACGGCATCCCAGTCTTAATCTGTAGGGTTCAATATTGAGTTGGCCCACCCTTTGCAGCTATAACAGCTTCAACTCTCCTGGGAAGGCTGTCCACAAGGTTTAGGAGTGTGTCTATGGGAACATTTGACCATTCTTCCAGAAGTGCATTTGTGAGCTCAGGCACTGATGTTGGACAAGAAAGCCTGGCACGCAGTCTCTGATCTTATTCATCCCAAAGGTGTTCTATCGGGTTGAGGTCAGGACTCATCCTTGAAGTGGATACACTTCAATATATGTGGAGCAGGAGAGATGAAGAGGGGAGACCTGTATAGGTTACTTTAGGATGAATTAGAGCAGAGAGTAAGAGCCAGGCCTTCTCGTCCAACATCAGTGCCTGACCTCACAAATGCGCTTCTGGAAGAATAATCAAACATTCCCATAGACACTCCTAAACCTTGTGGACAGCCTTCTCATAAAAGTTGAAGCTGTTATAGATGCAAAGGATGGGCCAACTCGATGTTGAACCCTACAGACTAAGACTGGGATGCCATTAAAATTCATGTGCGTGTAAAGACAGACATCCCAATAGTTTGGCAATATAGTGTGTGTGTGTGTGTGTGTGTATATATATATATATATATATATATATATATATATATATATATATATATATGAAATGTGTGAAATTCGTCATTTCACACATTGCCTTTAACACATATATATACAGTATAATTGCCCCTTTTCTCTGATGACAGCTATTCGTTAATTAGATGATATTAAAACTGTCACTTAGGTTACAAATGTAACAGGTGAAGTGAACAAAGCTTCAGCAGCCCAAATAGCTCCTTCACATCTTTGAGTGCCATAAACTGAGATTTTGATACAGTAATTTGTAATAGAAGGCTACATATACTGTTTACATACCCTGGAAGAATGTATGATTTCTTGGCCATTTTCAGAGAATATGAATGATAACACAAAACATTTCTTTCAGTCATGGTTAGTGTTTCACTGAAGCCATTTATTATCAATCAACTGTGTTTACTCCTTTTAAATCATAATGGCAACAGAAACTACCCAAATGACCCTGGTAAATTTTGGCCCGATAACATGCACACAAGTTGACACAAAGGGGTTTGAATGGCTATTAAAGGTAACCATCCTCACCTGTGATCTGTTTGCTTGTAATTAGTGTGTGTGCATAAAAGGTCAATGAGTTTCTGGACTCCTGACAGACCCTTGCATCTTCAAAGGATCTGTGGGAAAAGGTAGTTGAACTGGAAAGGGATATAAAAAGATAACCAAGGAATTGAGAATGCCAATCAGCAGTGTTCAAACTCTAATCAAAAAGTGGAAAATGAGGGGTTCTGTTGAAACCAAACCACAGTCAGGTAGACCAACTAAATGTTCATCCACAACTGCCTGGAAAATTGTTCGGGATGCAAAGAAAAACCCACAAATAACTTCAGGTGAAATACAGGACTCTCTAAAACATGTGGCTGTTTCAAGATGCGCAACAAGGAGGTACTTGAAGAAAGATGGGGTGCATGGTCGAGTTACCAGAAGAAAGCCATTACTATGCAAATGTCACAAAGTATCCCTCTTACAATACGCCAAACAGCATAGAGACAAGCCTAAAACCTTCTGGCACAAAGTCATTAGGAGTAATGAGACCAAAACTGAGCTTTTTGGCCACAGGTGAGGAGTCAACAAGGCTTATGATGAAAGGTACAGAAGTGGATCGCTGATGTTTTGGGGATGTGGGAGCTACAAAGGCACAGGTAATTTGGTCAAAATTGATGGCAAGATGAATGCAGTATGTTATCAAACAATACTGGAGGAACATTTGCATTCATCAGCCAGGAAGCTGCACATGGGACATACTTAGACATTCCAACATGACAATGATCCAAAACACAAGGCCAAGTTGACCTGTCATTGGCTACAGCAGAATAAAATGAAGGTTCTGGAGTGGCCATCTCAGTCTCCTGACCTCAATATTATTGAGCCACTCTGGGGAGATCTCAAACGTGCCGTTCATGCAAGACAGCCCAAGAATTTACAGTAACGGGAGGCTTTTTGCCAAGAGGAATGGGCAGCTTTACCATCTGAGAAGCTAAATACCACAAAAAAGACTTCAAGCTGTCATTGATGTTAAAGGGGGCAATACATGGTATTAAGAACTGGAGTATGTAAACTTTTGATCAGGGTCATTTGGGTAGTCTCTGTTGCCATTAAGATTTAAAAAGAGTAAACACAGTTGATTGATAATAAATGGCTTCAGCCAAACACTAACCATGAGTGTAAGAAAAGTTTTTGTGAAATCATTATTATTCTCTGAAAAATGGCCAAGAAATCATAAATTCTGCCATGTTATGTAAACTTATGAGCACAACTGTATATAACATCACAGCCCCCATGAAATGCAAAGGAGGGAAACATTTAGGACACTTTCGTAAAAAATAAATAAATAACATACAGTACCATATAAAATTGCTAGGCAGACCACATTTTTTATTGTACAATGTGGAACCCCCTCCCCCAGAAAGTAGGTTATATGATTTCCAATGGCATAGTTCACACCAGTACAGTCAGTTCCAGGGCGTTCCAGTTCCAGAAAAAGAAGCAAAACATGTTGCATTTTTCCTGCACTGGACTGTACTTCAACACGGTAAAACGCACTGGTATACATCAAAAACACATCAAAAAAGCACCCAACCCCAGTATACAGGGAGTGCAGAATTATTAGGCAAGTTGTATTTTGACCACATCATCCTCTTTATGCATGTTGTCTTACTCCAAGCTGTATAGGCTCGAAAGCCTACTACCAATTAAGCATATTAGGTGATGTGCATCTCTGTAATGAGAAGGGGTGTGGTCTAATGACATCAACACCCTATATCAGGTGTGCATAATTATTAGGCAACTTCCTTTCCTTTGGCAAAATGGGTCAAAAGAAGGACTTGACAGGCTCAGAAAAGTCAAAAATAGTGAGATATCTTGCAGAGGGATGCAGCACTCTTAAAATGGCAAAGCTTCTGAAGCGTGATCATCATACAATCAAGCGTTTCATTCAAAATAGTCAACAGGGTCGCAAGAAGCGTGTGGAAAAACCAAGGCGCAAAATAACTGCCCATGAACTGAGAAAAGTCAAGCGTGCAGCTGCCAAGATGCCACTTGCCACCAGTTTGGCCATATTTCAGAGCTGCAACATCACTGGAGTGCCCAAAAGCACATGGTGTGCAATACTCAGAGACATGGCCAAGGTAAGAAAGGCTGAAAGACGACCACCACTGAACAAGACACACAAGCTGAAACGTCAAGACTGGGCCAAGAAATATCTCAAGACTGATTTTTCTAAGGTTTTATGGACTGATGAAATGAGAGTGAGTCTTGATGGGCCAGATGGATGGGCCCGTGGCTTGATTGGTAAAGGGCAGAGAGCTCCAGTCCGACTCAGACGCCAGCAAGGTGGAGGTGGAGTACTGGTTTGGGCTGGTATCATCAAAGATGAGCTTGTGGGGCCTTTTCGGGTTGAGGATGGAGTCAAGCTCAACTCCCAGTCCTACTGCCAGTTTCTGGAAGACACCTTCTTCAAGCAGTGGTACAGGAAGAAGTCTGCATCCTTCAAGAAAAACATGATTTTCATGCAGGACAATGCTCCATCACACGCGTCCAAGTACTCCACAGCGTGGCTGGCAAGAAAGGGTATAAAAGAAGAAAAACTAATGACATGGCCTCCTTGTTCACCTGATCTGAACCCCATTGAGAACCTGTGGTCCATCATCAAATGTGAGATTTACAAGGAGGGAAAACAGTACACCTCTCTGAACAGTGTCTGGGAGGCTGTGGTTGCTGCTGCACGCAATGTTGATGGTGAACAGATCAAAACACTGACAGAATCCATGGATGGCAGGCTTTTGAGTGCCCTTGCAAAGAAAGGTGGCTATATTGGTCACTGATTTGTTTTTGTTTTGTTTTTGAATGTCAGAAATGTATATTTGTGAATGTTGAGATGTTATATTGGTTTCACTGGTAAAAATAAATAATTGAAATGGGTATATATTTGTTTTTTGTTAAGTTGCCTAATAATTATGCACAGTAATAGTCACCTGCACACACAGATATCCCCCTAAAATAGCTAAAACTAAAAACAAACTAAAAACTACTTCCAAAAATATTCAGCTTTGATATTAATGAGTTTTTTGGGTTCATTGAGAACATGGTTGTTGTTCAATAATAAAATAATCCTCAAAAATACAACTTGCCTAATAATTCTGCACTCCCTGTAATGAAAAAATAATTAAAAGGAAAAAGAAAAAAAAAAGCATATGGAATACATCCGGAAATGCATAAAAAAACATCACCAAAAACATGTTAAAACGCATTTAAAAATGTGCATGCAAAAAACGGATCTGGAGTGGGTTTTTGTTGTGTGAACCAGCCCTAAGGGTTAACTACTTCTAAATGGATGAAGCTTTCCTCATTAAAACACTTAAAGCGGTAGAAAACCTGCACAATAGAAAAAAAAGGAGGGGATACCCCTGAAAGGCAAAGGCATTATGAGCTAGTATTTCATTAATAATCGGAGCTGGGTCCACGCCAAGGAAGCTGACATCTTGCCCTCGGCATGTCTTCCGGGTTTGCGGCTCAGACGCCGTGAGTGGCTGGAGCCGCCATGACGTCACATGCACACAGGAGTTTTCAGTATCGGGACAACCCTAGTTATCCGTAGTATGTTTAACAGATAATGAAGGTTTAAAGTAGAAGGAACATTTATGCCGCGTACACACAATCATTTTTCAGCATGAAAAAAAACGTTGTTTTCCAGCATGTCCAAAAAACAACGTATTCCCAACTTCATCATTAAAAACAATGTTGCCCACACACCATCGTTTTAAAAAAATTATCTAGCAAACATACGACGTACGACGGCACTATAAAGGGGAAGTTCCATTCACCTTTGGACTGCTTTAGCTGATTCAGTGTTAGTAAAAGACGATTCGCGTTTTTTTGTCTGTTACAGCGTGATGAATGTGCTTACTCCATTATGAACGGTAGTTTTACCAGAACGAGCGCTCCCATCTCATAACTTGCTTCTGAGCATGCGTGGCTTTTTTACGTCATTTTAGCCCACACACGATCATTTTTACAACCCGAAAAATGTCATAGTTTAAAACGACTTGAATAAATGCAGCATGTTCGATTTTTTTTTTTTGTCGTTTTTCAGAACCTGAAAAATGATGTGTAGCCCACACACAATCATTTTAAATGACGTTTTTGAAAAACAACGTTTTTTCCATGCTGAAAAATGATCGTGTGTACGCGGCATTATATTTAAAGGAGAAAGTGGGTATCGGTAAAGAAAACAGAACTGGTGTTAGTAACTCTTCTACTTACAGAATGAACATAACAACGCCGACTGCCCAGCAATCCACAGGTCGACCATATCTGTGTCGTGATACCACCTCTGGAGCTGGTGACATAAAGATGTAAATAATTCTGGCATTAGTGGAAAAAAATTGATGTATAAAGCTAGCAAGCAACCAGATTTTTCCCTTCGGGGGGGTTTGCTGAGGGTTACTGCACTTTACCAATATACCTGCCTTGGTAAGAAGCGTTGATAAAAACAATATAAAAAGAAGGGAGCAGATGTTCCCAATCATTTCTTAAAGCTGAGGTTCACCCAAATAACATCTATATCAGACTAAATTCTTTATACTTCTAAAATGTACAATTGGCATTTTTTTTTTTAGGCTGCACATACCTCATAATCTATATTTGCAATACGGTTTCTGTGTACTCACTAGTAGGCGTTTCAAAGCTGAGCCGCAATGTAATCTGGGAGTTTGCCCAGATGATTGATGTCCTTCATAAAATGTTCCCCCCTGGGGAATAAGGCCCCCCCCCCCCCCTGTATTGCGTAGTTGCGTCACGGGTGTCACAGAGTTTCCGAAAAGAACCCGAACATGCAGAGCTGCGAGTCAGATCTACAC
This sequence comes from Rana kukunoris, assembly GCA_029574335.1. Taxonomy (NCBI): domain Eukaryota; kingdom Metazoa; phylum Chordata; class Amphibia; order Anura; family Ranidae; genus Rana; species Rana kukunoris. The sequence goes on from CM056057.1 coordinate 159,755,485, forward strand.
GGCGCCTGCGCAGTCTGCTCTACAATTCGCACAGATAGGCGGCACAGATAGGCGGCACGGATGGGCACAGAGAGGCGGCACGGATGGGCACAGATAGGCGGCACAAATGGGCATGGATGGGCACTGATAGGTGGCACGGATGTACTGTATTATATTGTACTTATGGATGCCAATCAGTGCCAAACAACAATGCCTGCCAATCAGTGATGCCCATTGTGGGCACTAATTGGCATCCGATGTGGTGGGCACTGATTGGCATCCATTGTGGGCACTGATTGGCATCCCTGGTGGTCTAGGGTGGCATACCTGGTGGTGGGCATCCCTGGTGGTCTAGTGGCATCTAGTGTGGGCATCCTCGGGGGGGGCTGCACTGATAATCGATCAGCACAAACCCCCCCTGTCAAAGGAGCAGCCGATCGGCTCTCCTCTACTCGCGTCTAACAGACGCGAGTGAGGAAAAGCAGATAACCGTCTCTTCTTATTTACATCGTGATCAGCCATGACTGGACACCGCAGATCACGTGGTAAAGAGTCTCCGTCAGAGTCTCTTTACCTAGATCGGTGTTGTGAGGTGTCAGACTGACACCCTGCAACAACATATCTTGAGGACGTCATATGACGTCCAGTCAGAATATTAAAACCAAAATCACTTTGCCGCCGTCATTTTGTAATGGGACAGGTGGCAAGTGGTTAATATTGTAATTATTATTTATGATATGGCTAGTTACATATTTTAGTACCAGTCATATATATTCATATATCACTTTTTTCTGATACTAAGTTTTCTATTTAAAAAATGATCCTCCACCAGGCTCAATTCTGCTCTGACAGCTCTCACCCTATTACCTGCACATTCTATGGGAATATACCAAGATTTATCTTTTTTTTTTAACCACTTCCTTACTGGGCACTTATAACCCTTCCTGACCAGGTGAAATTTCAGCTTCTGGCACTGCGTCGCTTTAACTGACAATTGCGCGGTCGTGCGACGTGGCTCCCAAACAAAATTGGCGTCCTTTTTTTCCCACAAATAGAGCTTTCTTTTGGTGGTATTTGATCATCTCTGCGGTTTTAATTTTTTGCGCTATAAACAAAAAAAGAGCGACAATTTTGAAAAAAAGTCAATATTTTTTACTTGTTACTATAATAAATAGCCAATTCTTTAAAAAATAAAATAAAAAAAATTCTCAGTTTAGGCCGATACGTATTATTCTACATATATTTGGTAAAAAAAAAAAAATCGCAATAAGCGACTGGTTTGCACAAAAGTTATAGCGCATACAAAATAGGGGACAGAATTATTATTAATTTTTATAATTTTTTTTTTACTAGTAATGGCGGCGATCTGCGATTTCTATTGGGACTGCGACGTTATGGTGGACACATCGGACACTTTTGACACATTTTTGGCGCCATTCACATTTATACTGAGATCAGTGCTATAAAAATGCACCGATTACTGTATAAATGTGACTGGCAGTGAAGGGGTTAACACTAGGGGGGCATGGAAGGGGTTAAATGTATTCTGGGTGTGTTCTAACTGTTTGGGGGGAGGGGGGTGACTGGGGGAGGTGACCGATGCTGTGTCCCTATGTACAAGAGACACAGATTGGTCACCTCACTCCCTGACAGGACATGGATCTCTGTGTTTACACACAGAGATCCATGTCTTGTCCCTGTAACCGCCGATTGCGAGTGCCTGGCGGACATCGCGGCCGCCGGGCACGCGCATCGGCATCTCAGGAATGCAGCGGGCACGCGCGCGCCCTCTAGTGGCCATTAAAAGCACAGGGCGCATATATGCGCCCTGTCAGAGATTCAGGACAGCCCGACGGCCGCAAATATTCGTACGGCCGTCGGGAAGTGGTTAAAGGGGTTGTAAAGGTTTGTTTTTTTATTTTCTAAATAGGTTCCTTTAAACTAGTGCATAGTTGGTTCACTTACCTTTTCCTTGAATTTTCCTTCTAAATGTTTTTTTTCTTTGTCTGAATTTCTCACTTCCTGTTCCTCCTCAGTAAGCTGTTTTGGCTGACTAACCCCCATGGATGATGGGGGTAAGTTTACTGATGAGGAACAGGAAGTGAGAAATTCAGACAAAGAAAAAAAAAATTTAGAAGGGAAATCGAAGGAAAAGGTAAGTGAACCAACAATGCACTAGCCTAAAGGAAGCTATTTAGAAAATAAAAAAACGAACCTTTGAAAATTGTAGAAGCATAATACTCAGCACCTCTCCCTGCACTGACTAAAACATACTGTAGTGTAATAATTACATCAAAAGATATTTGTTTACCTGGGACAAAGGGCTTCAACTATTCACTAAGTCTGGAATATGCCCATCCCCCATCACATGCCAGAGTCTCTTTTAGCTACATAGGCTTTGATATTTGACAGGTAATGACAGAGGAGAGGGCAGTACTTAGTGCCAGGAGGTGGCAGGCCTTAATCTTGGTAACAGTCGGGTATACTGCCAAGGTCAAATAGTCAAGGACCTTCCAAGGCAAAAAAATGAAATGTACCCGCAGACAAATGCAGCTGCTTGAAAGCATTTCTACTCTAGCATCAATGGTAGTTAATACACTCTGGTGGACATGACAGATTCTCTTTAAGCTAACAAGACATACAATATGAATTCTTTAGTCACTAGAGACTGTCTCCTGAGTCGATTTCTATCTTACATTTAAGACAGTTTTTCCAGATACTTACCAAGATATTCTGGAGTCCCACATGGCTCTGTAATTTCTCCACTCTCAAAACAGGACAAGTAGAAATCCCGCAGGACCACTTTGGAGTGATTATTTTGATTGTAATACATGAGGTTTTCCAGCTGGGGGAGTGAGAAGCACACAAACGCAGTACATTAGATCATCTGCAGGCTCCGCATAGATCTCTCTCTGTTCTCTAAGAATATCTGTATGACCGATATTCTACACCTCTACAGCCAGTGCTCCTCCTGCTGCGTGGATATGAAAAATCTGAGGCCTAAACTGGCATCCTAGATTTTATCAAAGAGGGTTGTATGTCTGGGAATTATATTTGTGTTTTGCAGAGTCCCTGTCCTGTTCTAACAACATAAAAATTAATCAATTAATGTATCATTCAAAAATTTGTTTTCCAGTGTAGCCCTTGAAGTTCTATTTTTTAATACATTTAGGTAAAAATGTATTTCTCATGGTTTATAAGGATATTAAAAGATTAGGTATCAGGGTTATGCCACGTACACACGATCCGAAAATCGGACAACAGATCGTCCGACTTTTTCCGTTTACTAGTCGCAAGCAGAAACTGAATAGGTTACTAAAGTCACAAATATCTCGGAAGTGATGTCATGTGCTGTAATGTATTTGTGTTGTATTTTCGGACGACAACTGTACCGACTAAATGAAAATCGTACTATCTGGTATCGTACGAGAACATTTTTTGTGCATGTCCAATAAAATAATATCGGATGAACTGTCATGATCGGCTCACAGAAGCCCTGTACTAACAATCTGATTATCCTACGATTCTTCCTCAGATGTCATTTTTCGTACGTTATTCCGATCGTGTGTACGGGCTATGACTGTAATGCCGCATACACACGATCATTTTTCGGCATGAAAAAAAACGTGGTTTTAAAAGAATGTAATTTAAAATGATCGTGTGTGGGCTTCACATCATTTTTCGGGTTCTGAAAAACAACTAATTATTTTTTCGAACATGCTGCATTTTTTATTTTTCGGGTTGTAAAAAATTATCGTGTGTGGGCTAAAACAACGTTAAAAACCTGCGCATGCTCAGAAGCAAGTTATGAAATGGGAGCGCTTGTTCTGTTAAAACTACCATTCGTAATGGAGTAAGCACATTCATCACACTGTAACAGACAGAAAAGCGCAAATCGTCTTTTACTAACAGGAATTCAGATAAAGCAGCCCCAAGGGTGGCGTCATCCGCATGGAACTTCACCTTTATAGTGCTGTCGTACGTGTTGTATGTCACCGCACTTTGCTAGAGCATTTTTTAAAAACGACCTTGTGTGGGCAACGTCGTATTAATGATGAAGTTGGAAAAACGTTGTTTTTTTCTACATGCCGAAAAACTTTGTCTTTTTTTCATGCCGAAAAATTATCGTGTTTACGCGGCATAAGAATATATGAACATAAAGGGCCAGATTCAGGTAGATGCGCGCATCTTTTCGCCAGCGTAGCGCAACGCATATACGCTGCGCTGACGCAAACTAGCGAGTGAAGTACAGCATTCACCAAGCGCATGGGCGTTATTTTGCAACGGAGTAACGAAGATGCGTTGGCGCAACCCGACGCAAGTGGAAGTGGGTGTGATCATATGTAAATGATGGGCGGAGCCCAGCGCAGAGGCTTACGTTCAGCGCATCATCTACGGAGCATGCGTAGTGAGTGAGGCTTCACTCGGCCCCCTGTGCGCATGCTCATAACTTCCGTCGGCACCACTTCACGGGAAACGCCAGCGCAATGTGTTCCGTTGCGCGTATAAAAGCGCCAGCGGAAGCGCCATTCCGGCGCAAAAGTATTTCCGTTTCCCCCCACCCCAGGGAAGTTACTTTTGCACTGTGATGGCTGCTCCTGCTACCCCCAAAGAGAGGAGGAACCTCAATTTCAACTCCCAGGAGGTGTCTGTTATCATCTCGGCTATGGAGACTTTTAATGAGTTCCTCCACGGCACCAAAAGTCGGAAGACCAGCCGGGAGAGGAAGCAGGGCATCCTGGAGACCATTGCTGGCAGGGTGAATGTGTTGGGGTACTCCACCCGGACTGCTGGTGATATCCAGAAAAAAATGAATGACCTGCGGCACAAGGTCCGTGGCAAGGTGGCCACCATCAGGAGGCATGAGAGGGGCACGGGTGGTGGACCCCCATGGCCGGTCAGCCTGACCACCGAGGAGGAGGTGGTCGCCCGCTGCCTGGACAGGGAGCAGTTGGAGGGGGTCCCTGGATATGACTCAGTGGAGGAAGGCTCCAGGACAGGTAAGTGATTTTTACCCCCTTTTTGGTGTGTTGCATATGGGGGGGGGGGGTACATGTGCCAAGTGTGTGGGACCACCCAACATGTGTCTGCTTTGTGTCATCCACAGATGACGGAGCTGGGCCATCATCTGTTGGCGGCCAGTCCACCCCATCCCCCCAACGGCATCTTGTGCCCAAGCCCATGGGTGGTAAAGAGACCGAGGTGGAGGAGAGTGCCCACACCACACCTGCAGAGGTCGTTGAGGAGCAGCCTGTTGTGGCAGAGCAGGACATAATATTATTTTTGGAGGAGTCCTCCTCTTCTGCAGGACCCTCTCAGATCCCCTCCCCATCATAGGAAGCCCCTCAAGGGCGACTCCATCCCCCCGGGGACAACCATCTACTGGCCCCAGAAAGGCCACCCGTAAGACCAGGGGGGTGTCTGATCTGGTCCAGGACCAGGTGGCGAGGGATCACGCCAGGCAGACGCAGCAAATGGGGGACATAGTTGGGCACCTGGACGGAGTGGCTGACAACCTGTGCTCCGTGGCCCAGATATCTTCTGCAGTGCAGGATGTCAGCTGCAACTGCGCTACAGTGGTGACCAGTCTGGGGGAGGTGCAGGGTGATATATGGCACCTCACTGCAGCCGTCCAGGCAAACACAGCTGCCATCCGGGACCAGGGGAGACTGAGTCGGCGGGCCCAGCATTACCAGGTCACCCGGCAGCTCAGGATACAGGCCCAGCAGCTCAGGGTGCAGGCCCAGACCAATTCGTACCTCGGCCGGATTGCCGTGGCCTTGGAGGGCATGCAGGCCACACCTGCCAGGAGTGGCCCACCCGGGGATCAGCCACCTCCAGATGCCCCCCCACCCACTCCATCCAGGCAGCTGAGGAGCCAGAGAGGGGCCACCAGAAGGAGCCCCCGGCATTCCAGATGATTTTTTTTTTATTTTCTTTTTTTTGAATGCTCAGGATATGAGATTTTTATTTTATTCTTAATGCTCAGGTTATGAGTTTTTTGTTTTGTGATTATGCTCTGGATAAGAGATATTTTATTTTTTGATACTGCACACGTTGCAGTGTGAATGGTGTGTGAATGTGAGGGGGTGGCACTCCTGCCAGTAAGGGGTGTCACCCTCGGCCGTGGTGGTGAAGTTAACCCCACGGCTGTATGAATGACGTGTGAAAGATGTATGAATGGACAGCGACATCATTGGGGCCTTGACGCTGGTGTTGCTGCTCCCAATTCCTGCATGTTGGACTTGGGCTAATCCAATGCGATGTGGATGTGGTGTGTGTGATCTAGGGACATCAGTGGTGTGCATGCGTTCATTGTCTGTGTGATTAATGTTTTTGTTTATTGTCCAAAGATGCCTACGGCGAGGACCCTCCTGACTGCTCTTCCATCAGCTGAATGGGTCTCCTCTGGCAGGGGGGGCTGTCTGGTTGGGGGGTCAGGTCATCACGTATGTCAATCTGCAGGCCTTTTCTCATGGCAAAGTTGTGCAGAATGCAACATGCACCGATGATCTGACACACGAAGGTAGGGGAATACAATAGGGCCCCCCCAGACTTATCCAGGCAGCGGAAACAGGACTTCAGGAGCCCAAATGTTTGCTCCACCACTGCACGAGTTTTGATATGTTTCGCATTGTATTTTCTCTCTCCTCTGGTTTGGGGGTTCTGGAAAGGAGTCATTAGATGGGGTCCCAGTGCATATACAGAGTCACCTGGAAGGGAAAAGACAGGAGGATGTTAGTCATGCATGTGCCCCTTGTGATGTGTGCATCATGGGAGGGGATAGTCATGCCTGCCACCCATGTCACTCACCAACCAGCCAGCTGTCCCCATACATGTTCTGCTCGAATTCCGTTGGATGGGGCTCTGATTGTATATGAAGCTGTCATGGCTGGATCCGGGGTGTTTGGCACGGACGTGCCATATGAGGCGTTGGGCATCGGCTATCACCTGTACGTTGATGGAGTGCCAATGCTTCCGATTGCGGTATATGTGCTCTGTGGCACTGGGGGGCTGTAGGGCCACATGTGTGCAATCAATGGCCCCCACAGTGCATGGGAATCCTGCAATGTTGTAGAAATCTATCATTGCCTTCAGCCGCAGCTCCTCAGTGGTTGGTCTGATGAACTGGTTGGACATGCGTCTGAGGATTGCAGGGACAACCTGGTGCACACATCTGCTCATGGAGGACTGTGACATCCCAGCCACCACTCCACTTGTACGCTGGAATGATCTACTGGCAAGGAAATGAAGTGTTGCCAGTACCTTCACCAGTGGCTGCACTGCTTGTGAACGGTGTGTCTTGCTGGTGATGTCATCCTGCAGGGTTGTGGTTAGTTCAAGTATTGCATCTGGGCTGAATCTGAAGAGGCGATACACCTCCTCATCCCCCATGCTCGTGCAGTATATCCTCTCACGTGCCCGCCTCCTCCGTACCGGGGGACCCATCAGTAGTGCTAGGACCGCGACTGCCCCTGGCATGTTGGCACACAGAGGTGTTGTCCTTGCCCGTGTGGTTGTTCAGCTTGCTAGTTTCGTCGGTAACGCTGCTGCTGTAGCTGCTCTCCTGCTGACCTGTGGCCGCCTGGAGTAAAGATAAAGCAGCTATTTGTAGAAATAACTTTGCGCCGGACGGACGAGATACGAGCGGCGCATGTAGCCAGCGTATGGTGCTAATCCGTTCGCGAATCGGGAAATCTCCCTCATTTGCATATTTGCATGGCACATCAATAGGCGCGACGGATGCGACGAGCGAAAATATGCGCTAACGATACTCTGGCGTCGGAAAGTTAAGCCGATCGGAAAAGGCCCGTTTTCTGGCGCATCTAGGTTGGTGGGTACGGCCACATAGATACTACGGCGCATCTTTACAGTTACACGGCGCATATCGAAATACTCCAGCGCAACTCTACCTGAATCTGGCCCAAAGATGACAAATCGTATGGCTCAGAAGAGATTCCTCCTTTTTTTTCCATCATCCATTGAGGGACAAAGGAATTCAGAAACAGTCAGTTTATAGTGCTACTTACAGGAGGTTGGGACATAGGCAAACAGAAAAGTTGCAAGCCAGCCCCTATATAACCCATTCTCTATCCATGATGAATTCGTTTTTTGCTACTGTCCTAGGAAGTTAGAGATGTTTTTCTGCAGAGCTGAAATATAATCTCTATTTTGCTATTCTTCGATCTTCATAATATGTTTTCCTTAGTGACTTAAAACCAAATTCTTGTGACACATCTGATATTTTTTTCCTCTGTGACTTGCATTTTGTTTCTTGAAGCTAGTGTCTACATAACAACTATTCAAATCAGCACATTCTCAGCAATAGCTTTGGAGGTTGTACCCAGATTCTGATGCACTAGATAATTGCGGAGCTAGCCTGTAATGTGACCTTCGAACACAGGGCTATGCATTGTGGTACCTTCCAGACCTGAGTGTGCTGGGTGTGTTTGCACTTTCCAAGTCCAGAGTCAAGGCACAGCCTCAGGTCTAACCCAGTATGTGAAAGCTCACTATGAGAGTAAGGCAGAAGCATTGGGTGCTACCTTGGCATCGCTGGATCGATCTTTGCTTCAGGGATCGCTTGATTTACTTAATCAGCTGGAGTCAAAGCCTTCTATGTCCACTTTGGCCCTTTTATGTTTGTGCCCAAATACTAGAATAGTTTTCTCACAGAGGCTCTAGGCATGCTCTTCTGCCGACTCTGGTAGTGTCTATCCCTGACCCTTCTGGGTCCCTAAGACAACCTGTGCCCACTGGCCCTTCAAAGCCTTTCTGTGAGACCCAATATCAGCAGACCTCATCTGCATACCACTTCCCAGGTGTCTAGGTGTAACTTTGGGACAAGTTATGGAGGCATTAGAACACCTGTCAGTGCTGTCTGTGCACCCATTGTGAAGATTTAGCCTTTCTAATTGCCCTGTTTACTGTCAACATTGAAAATGAAAGTAAAAGAAAATCTCAAATTCTGGGTTGCCCCAGAAAAGTATTAGAGGGGAAAACTTCCATCGGGGAAACTAGTTGTGGTGACCTGGGGGGCCCTAAGGGATTCCTGTAATTTGCAGGGATTTCATCTCACTACCTGTTTTATCTATGAGACAGGAAATTAAGGTACACCTCCCCAATGAAGCACAGATGACAAAAATAAAACTGACAGGGTTATAATCCTCCCTTACTCTATCCAAAATATAAAAAACGTTTTTTTATAGTTCAACTTTAAGTATTTGTCACAAAAAAAAAATCCTGCTTTACCACCTTGGAGTTTGTAGGGTGGTTGGAAGATGTCTATCTGGTATGATTTTTTCTGCTCATGTGTCCTTTTAGACTTTTCCTTTTTGTCTGAGAGCCTGAACTTCTAGGTACAATTTTTAAGGTCTCTGAAAGAGCATGGGCCACAATAAAAGGAACTTTCTGATGGATACCTTGAAGTTTTGCTGGTCTCTTTATTTTCTTTTATTTTTTTGTTTTGGACTTATTTTTGGTTGTCCAAACTTTCCTCTACAGGTCTGTTTTTTTGTTTTTTTTTACTGGAACTTGGCCCAGTGAAAATTTTTGTTTGCCACATCATTGTTGGTTTAGTTTCCTCACAATCAGGTAGTGTGTTTTTTGCCACATATTTTTGGCTGATTGTTGCTTAATCTTCCAGTCTCTTGCTGGTTTCCCCTCGCTGGTGACTGTCCTAGTCTGGAGCACCAGGATGATGCTCAGTGTCTTCCCTTTATTAGTGACAGGTCACCTGCCTTGCAAGAGTTTCATCTAGCCTTGATTTCTGGTTCCCAAAACTGTTGGGGCCTGTCAGTGGCTGTTGCCGCCCCTCAAATGGACTGGTTTTGGACTTTTGGACTTGCTTTAAAAAAAAATTCTTTGAGTCCTTTGGACACAGTTATATTGGGACTGGTTTACAATTTTCCTGTTTTCCAGTGTCTCAACCTCCTGTAGGCAGCAGTATAATCTGAATGTTTTTAAATTTCTTTGTCCCTCAGTCGACAATAAGATTTTATCTTATTTTAGCTACCATCCTTCTACCTTTACATTAGGCCAGTGTTTCTCAACTCCAGTCTTCAAGGCCCCCCAACAGGTAAGGTTTTCTGGATTTCCATTATTTTGCACAGGTGATTTGATCAGTTTTACTGCCTTAGTAATTCCCACAGCCTTTTCATCTGAGGGAAATCCTGAAAACATGACCTGTTGGGGGGGCTTGAGGACTGGAGTTGAGAAACACTGCATTAGGCTTTGTATTTTCTGCACTAGGCTGCCAGTAATATTCTCATCATGCTGTGATGCCAATTATATAATAAACCTTTTCATATAATGATTACCTGTAAAAATGTAAATAGTGTTGCATTATATGCCTTGGCTAGGGTTATCAGCTATCACACATCAGTAATGGGAAATGTAACTCTATATCTGAATTTAATACCTACTGTATTAGTTATAAGTGGCCTACTCCACCCAAAACTGATATGCAGGATTTGTTAGAGCATTTCTCCCCCCCCCCCCCCCCCTGGCCTATTCCACAGGGTGCCTGGAATACATCCTTCTTTTATCCCTCCTCTTTCACAGGGTGTCTGTCATACCCTTCTTCCCCCTGCCACTTCCACGGGGTACCTGGCATTACCTACATTTTTCACCCACTCTCTTCCACGGGGTGCCTGGGTTACACACCTAATTTGCCCTTTTTCTCCTACAGGGTTCTTTCTTTCTCATTTTTCTTCCACTGGGTGCCTGGAATACCATCCTTCTTCCCCAACTCCCTCTACCGTTTCTTTCAGATGGAGCCTGAGATTCTATCAATCTTTCTTGCTCTGTCTTCCATGGGGTGCCTGGATGCCATCTTTTTTCCGTCCACTACAAAGTTCTCAGGATACACGCCTTCTTTACTCTGCCTCTTATACAGGTATAAACTTGTGCACTCAGTCAATCACTTTTGGCTGCCATCATATGTCTACAAGTCCCTTTAGCCAATGTATCTGTCACTGCTCCCTGTTAATGTCACCACTCTCTCTCTCATGTCCTGTCATCTTACCTTTAAGTTCCTATGAATAATGTGGAGATTGTGCAGATAAGCCACAGCCTCAAGGACCTGGCGGATCACATTACTGGCATCTTTCTCAGAGTAATATCCTTGCTCCAGGATCCAGTCAAAGACATCACCTCCTGTGGCTCTACAAGATAAAATGTGATACCAGAAGTCACCAAGGCACCAATTCTGTCTGTTTAGATCACAACTCAGGCACTGAGCAATGCTTCCAGTCACAACACTCGTGGAGGGCTTGACATTTAGACAGAATGGCATATGGAAAAAAGTCTCCCTAAATACCTAGAGGAAACCCGCACAGATACAAGCCTTTGGCAGATACAGTCTACAGTAGGAAATGAACCCAGTACCTCTGTGTTACAAGACAACAGCAATAGCTGCTGTAAAACATACTACAATTTGTATTAGTTTGCCTGTGCATGATTTAAAAGTTAAAATGTTTGATTGCACCATACTTAATATTCTCAGCTTTATGAAAAGAGGGATATCTGTTTGCACAAAGCTCCCAGTTACATGACCTGTAAAGAATTAATACAAAAACCATGATTGGTTCAACCAACAAGAGCTTCTTTTAACCGCTACTTTTCTTTTTATATTGGCTTTTAAAAATAATAAATGCACACATTTAGATGTTTTAGTGCAGTATAATACTCTTGGCTGCTAAACATTGTTATAGGTGCCTATACATTAGACAACTTAAGTTGGAAAAGGTACAGAGGCATTTGGTTCCAAAACAGGGTGAGTCCCTCCAAATAAGGCACAGGTGCAGCCTATGCATACCTGTTAAAATCCTGATTAAAATGCATTGGAAATGTCTTGACTGTCCATTTGCTTCTTTAAATTGATCCTAAAAATGTATTGTATATGATTAAAAAATACTATTTATGTTTTGATTTTCTTAGATTTGATCCAAATATTAAAGCTTGTCAACCAACCGCCGTCATTATACTGCGGCCAGTTGGCTCCCCTGCGCGAATCACCATAGGTGTACATCAGACGCTTTAGGAGCGATAGGGCAAGTGCGCCTGCAATGTGACACCCAAGCCGATGCGCGTGACAATCGACAATCGGCCACTCAGAGAGCCAGAACGGGGATCTGTTAATGTAAACAGACAGATCCCCGTTCTGACAGGGGAGTAGAGAGAGATCTGTTGTTCCTAGTGATCAGGACCAGCGATCTATCTCTACTCCCTGTCAATACACTCCCCCTCCAGTTATAAACACCCCCCTAGGGAATACTTTTTTTCACAAGAAATCCCTAGAGAATACTTAACCCATTGATTGCCCCCTAGTGTTAACCCCTTCCTTGTCAGTGACACATACAGTATTCAGTGGCTTTTTTTTTTAGCTCTGTATAAATGTCACTGGTCCCAAAAAAGTGTCCGTACAGACTGGAGTATCTGTACATAGGATGACAATGTAACTCTATATCTGAATTTAATACCTACTGTATTAGTTATGAGTGGCCTACTCCACCCAAAACTGATATGCAGGATTTGTTAGAGCATTTCTCCCCCCCCCCCCCCGGCCTATTCAACATGGTGCCTGGAATACATCCTTCTTTTATCCTTCCTCCTTTACAGGGTGTCTGGCATACTCTTCTTCCCCCAGCCATAGAGTACACTCCATAGAGTTGGTCTTTATGGCAGAGTGGCCAGAAGAAAGCCATTACTTTCAGCAAAAAACAAAATGGCGCGTTTTGAGTTTGTGAAGAATCCCAAAATGTATGAAGCAAGGTGCTCTGGTCTGATGAGACTAAAATGTTACTTTTTTGGCCATCAAATAAAACGCTATGTCTGGAGCAAACCCAACACATCACATCACCCAAAGAACACCATCCCCACAGTGAAACATGGTGGTGGCAGCATCATGCTGTGGGGATGTTTTTCAGCAGTCGGTACTGGGAAACTGGTCAGAGTTGAGAGTAAGATGGATGGTGCTAAATACAGGAATATTCTTGAGCAAAACCTGTACTACTCTGTGTGTGATTTGATGTTCCCAAGTGCAAACCATCCAACTTGAAGGAGCTGGAGCAGTTCTGCAAGGAGGAACGGGCAAACATCCCAGTGGTAAGATGTGACAAGCTCCTAAAGACTTATCCAAAGTGACTTGGAGCTGTGATAGCCGCAAAAGGTGGCTCTACAAAGTATTGACTTTAGGGGGGTAAAGAGTTATGCACAATGATTTTTTCTGTTATTTTGTCATATTTGTTGCTTGCTTCACAATAAAAAAAAAAAAAACATCTTCAAAGTTGTGGGCATGTTCTCTAAATTAAATGATGCAACTCCTCAAACAATCCATGTTAATTCTAGGTTGTGAGGCAACAAAACACGAAAAATGCCAAGCGAGGTGAATACTTTTGCAAGACACTGTATAACCAAAACAGCTTTGGCTATACTTCTTTAAAGCTAACCATACATGTAGCAACTTTAAGGAAATGTGGATTGACCAGGATTCCAACATACAGCCATGGCCAAAAGTTTTGAGAATGACACAAATACTAATTTTCACAAAGTCTGCTGCCTCCGTTTTTGAGATGGGAAATTGCATATACTCCAGAATGTTTTGAAGAGTGATCAGACGAATTGCAATTAATTGCAAAGTCCCTCTTTGCCATAAAAATGTACTTAAAAAAAAATTCCACTGCATTTGTGCCCAAGAAAGTCCAGCAAGCGCCAGGACCGTCTCCTAAAGAGGATTCAGCTGCGGGATCGGAGTGCCACCAGTGCAGAGCTTGCTCAGGAATGGCAGAAGGCAGGTGTGAGCGCATCTGCACGCACAGTGAGGCGAAGACTTTTGGAAGATGGCTTGGTGTCAAGAAGGGCAGCAAAGAAGCCACTTCTCTCCAAAAAAAACATCAGGGACAGATTGATCTTCTGCAGAAAATATGGTGAATGGACTGCTGAGGACTGGGGCAAAGTCATATTCTCTGATGAAGCCTCTTTTCGATTGTTCGGGGCATCAGGAAAAAGGCTTGTCCGGAGAAGAAAAGGTAAGCACTACCATCAGTCCTGTGTCGTGCCAACAGTAAATCATCCTGAGATCATGTGTGGGGTTGCTTCTCATCCAAGGGAGTGAGCTCACTCACAATTTTGCCCAAAAACACAGCCATGAATAAAGAACGGTACCAAAACACCCTCCAACAGCAACTTCTTTCAACAATCCAGCAACAGTTTGGTAAGGAACAATGCATTTTCCAGCACGATGGAGAACCGTGCCATAAGGCAAAAGTGATAACTAAGTGGCTCGGGGACCAACATGTTGACATTTTGGGTCCATGGCCTGGAAACTCCCCAGATCTTAATCCCATTGAGAACTTGTAGTCAATCCTCAAGAGGAGGGCAGACAAACTCCAGGAAGTGATTATGGAAGAATGGGTTGCTATCAGTCAGGAATTGGCCCAGAAGTCGATTGAGAGCATGCCCAGTCAAATTGCAAAGGTCCTGAAAAAGAAAGGCCAACACTGCAAATATGGAATCTTTGCATAAATGCCATGTCATTGTCGATAAAAGCCTTTGAAACGTATGAAGTGCGTGTAATTATATTTCACTACATCACAGAAACAACTGAAACAAAGAACTAAAAGCAGTTTAGCAGCAAACTTTGTGAAAACTAATATTTGTGTTATTCTCAAAACTTTTGGCCACAACTGTACATTTGAAAGTGTTTCGTAAAAACAAGCAATTTACCACTCACATATTCAATCAATCATTTTGTCATGTCATTTTGTCAAAAGTAATTGAAATTTGCCATAAGGTTCGATCAAGTAAATTTCAATCGCATCCCTTTCCGGTTGATCAAAACCAATAATTAGCTGAGGATTTTTAATTTCAACTCAATCGAAAGTGGTTGAAATTGTGGGAAAATTGCTAGCTGTAGGGTCAGTTTAACAAAAGAGTCTTCTTTACACACAAGCAGGTGAACAAAATAATTTTTTGATTGCTGCTTCCTATAATCAATAACTAAGATCGCCTCAGTTTTTTTGTCCACGATTAATCATGCAGAAGAAAGAACCGTGTTCAGTTTTTAGATAATGACTGTGGAAATCTGCACTCAATCACAGAATATTTTTAGTTGCATAACTGCAAATCTCCCGTGGAGTTTGACCCTAATCTCTATTCTCCTGTTCTTTGTCTACGCACAGCAGCACAGGTCCAGTATATTCTTAGCAACACAAACTTACAGTTCTTGAATAATATAGAATTCCTTCTTGGTTTCAAATGTATCGATTAGCTGCAAGATGTTGGGATGATTGACCCTGGAGAAGAAAAGAGAGACATAAAACAAATACAGTGTGAAAGGCTTAGTAAACAAAGGGTTACAAGGAAGCAGAACAGAAAATGCACTTTACAGTGAAATTAAAGGAAACCTGTACGTATAGAAATACAGAAAAAAATGAGTTGCCTGGCTGCCTTTGGCTTTATTATTTTGAAGTATTGGCCCAGAACGAGCATGCAGATCTTGGCAATAGGCAAAACTCCTTATCTTCATATTTTTTTCTGAGCTATTAACATAGAAAGCACTGAAGCCTTGTGAACATCATAACAGGCTGAGAATTTGCATTTACACAAGGGCAGGAATGGCAGCCTCTCTATTTCCCTCAGGGCAGATTTATTTTAAAATGCTTTAATGGCAGAAGTTTTTTTGTTGGGGTGCAGCTCCCCCTCACACTTACCTGAGCCCCATCTCGATCCAGGGATGTGCATGAGAGCAGCGGCTTTCCCGGGTCTCTCTCACCTCATTGGCTCACACAGCATAAACAACAGTGAGCCAATGAGAGGTGGGGGGAGAGGCCGAGCCATGCTCTGTGTGTGAGTAGACAATGTCTATTCACAGGAGCATGGCTCAGGAGCGAGCCTGCCCCATAGCAAGAGGCGGGGGGGGGGGGGGGAACCAGGTGGGGTACCCAAAAAGAAAATGAGAATCGAGCTGCTCTGTTCAAAATCATTGTACACAGCGGGTAAGTATAACATGTTTTTTTAAAAACAAAATGAAACCTTTAGAATCACTTTAAAGTGGAGGTCCACCCGAATAAATTACTGCATCTGCTGTCTTAAAAAAAGTGGAGACTTACCTATCCAGCATGCCCCTGATGTCGGCAGCCGAGGCCGAGCAATCGCTCGTCTCTCAGCTGCTCTATACAATCTTCTACAGTATATGAGACTGTATAGAGAGAGGTGTGTCCTTTTCCTTCTATCAGGTCTCATATTACACTCAGTGTTCTGCTCTATGCAGTGCAGTGTGTGTTATCAGATCCCTCCTGCCTCTGTAAACTGAGAAATGCTGTCTAAATTCTGTTCTTTGAAGAGCTATAAAGAAGAGAGGGCTGCAGATAAAAAAAGGTACAACATATGTAGGAGGATTTGTTTAATCTCTCTGTATCACCTGAGGCTAGTCGGTTCACTGGGTATATGTAAAGGTTTACAAAAAACTTAAAGAACCAGCTTTATTAAAACACTTTAACCTTTTTAAATCAAACCTATGCCTCACTTCACCATAATTAAAATGTTGTGTAAAGCCCTGTACACACGGCCGGGAATCCCATCAGGAAAAAAAAACGTTGGTTTTCCTGACGGGGTTCCTGTCAAGCTTGCCATGCATACAGACGGCCATTTAAAAGAACCGCCGTTCTTTTAAATTGCAAGAACGTGGTGACGTCATCGACTACGAGGAGCCAGCGCTCATCACATTCGATGCCGTCACTGCGATCTTGCTACACCCCACACTAAACTTGTATGCTACGGCACATGCGTCAAACTCTTATCGAGCATGCGTGGGTTTCCAATGGAACAGGTAAGCATACAGACGACCGGTTTTCTCAGCAGGAAACACTCTGCCGGGAATCCCGACGGGAAAATAGAGATCAGGTTCTCTATTTTTCCCAGGCAGTTTTCCTGTCGGGAAAACTGCTTGGGAGCATACACATGGCCAGGATTCCCAGCCAAATGCTCTCCTGCCGGGAAAACCGGTCGTGTGTACGAGGCTAAAGTGTCATTCTTTTAGCAATTTTACTGAGCATAAAAATGGGCAGATCTACTGCCCTATGTGGAAGATATTGCTGTGGGCACTGCCATCTTTGTTTTTACTATGCAGTATTGTGCTACAGTTGGGCCATCAGTTGGAGCTAGTCCCTTCCAACATGTGCTGCATGGACCATCCTGCAAGGATGTAGAACTTGACAGCTTGTGGAAACCTACAGAAGCGCTGTGCTATAGGCAGCTGTAGGGGCTGAGCCCATAGGGGTATGGTAACCCGCAAGGAAGGTCAAAATTTGCATGTGAAATGAGGTGTGACTTTGGGGATATAGCAGATGCAGGAAGTTGCTAACAGCGTACTTGGCAAACAGGGGGCATACAGTTACTGCTTCTATCCTCATACATTCCTTCTAAGTTGTCTGCAGAAGGCCCTGTGCTGTGCCTCCGGTGTTATACCAAAATAGACATCTCTGCTTTTCTGGCTAGTTCAGGATTGTCAGACAAGGATCATCTGGGGAAATCATCTGAGGATGTCTTTATTCTGTAGCTACTCTCCACCCCACCGCACCGCTTGATGGTGATCAGGCATCACGCTGTATCTTGACCACCTTATAGGCAGAAGAAATAAAGAAGGGAAAACTTGTTCCTTTTTTCTGTTCTACACACATGTGGATGTGCTTCACGTGTGCCACATTCACTTAAAGCTGAACTCAAGGCAGAAGACACCATTCAATGATGTGCGTTCATGTAAAATATTTAGATTTTTATATACAAATAGCATAAGTAACTTCATTTGTCTATATATTACTCTCATGCCTTCCTTTGTACTATAGGCCAGGAGACGAGGGAGCAGCATGCATGAAGAACCAATCATATTCTGCTGTATGCGCACGTGATGACCGAACCGTGCTGACAGAAGAGAGAAGAATGAGCAGAATTGGTGACTGGAGTGTTTCAGGTCCAGTCAGCAGGTGTAACGCCTCTGCGGTTAAACTTCAGTTTAGGCTTTATGTGTGGATTCCAGCTTTAGAGGCTTCTCAGGTCAACCACCAACCTCTCTCAAGGTAACTGAGAGCTGGGGTTAGATCATCACAACCTCTGGTGGAACAAGACCGTAGCACATAACTTATTAAATCAAAGGTTTAGTATTCTTATAATTAGTGCAAGTCCCTTTAAGAAGTAAATGGTAGTCCTGCTGAGTATGGTAATGAATTTAACATAAGATGCACTCTTGTGAATAGGGGTTAGAACCCAGTGTTAGCGGTATTTACAGATATCAAATGGATATGACAGGTCTCCAAATGTTCATTAGCAGCTACAGAGGGAATACACACAGTCCTTCTACCTATGGAATACTACTGCAGTATGATAGATATTCCCTGGTAACAGGGTACTTGCGGTTTGGCTGAGGCCAGGGGTTAATCCAGTCCGCTTGATCTCTCCTATGCAAATGCAGGTCCCAAGATGACAGCTCTAGCTGGGGATCTGGAGGTCTTCAGTGGGTTCAGCCAGGGTAGGTAATCCAGACAAGCTGGGAGTCCTCTGGTGAGCTGATACAGCAGGGGTGTCGTAGCTCCTGGGGATCTCAGGTGGCGGCAGGGGTTCAACGAGAATAACTGAACACCCTGCCGCCGAACCTAGGGGTTTAAATAGCCCGGGATAGTGTGGAGGAGATGGGACACGCGCTGGGACGCACTTCTGCGTTCCAGCATGGAGCGCACACGTCCGCGCACCGGAAGTGACGCGCACAGGTCACAGAACGGAGCGCAGCTGTTAGAACCAGGTACAGCTGCGCTCAGATTGGATATAGTAACGGGAGTAACGTTACAGCAGGCTGAGGGCTAGAGGCGATATCACTGTATTCCTTAACTCTAGACAAACTCTACACTCTGGTGTCTCACCCTGTTGGATGGCACAGGTGTATCACAAAAGTGCCTGAAAAGAAATATAAATCCTTTGGCAGACAAGGTAGTTCACATATGTGTATTTCGTCTGTGTATTAGCTGTTTCCTTGGTGCTCAGTATTTAAAGACAAAGGGCCAGATTCAGGTAGGAAAGCGTATCTTTCCGGCAGCGTAACTTTTCTTATTTACGTTACGCCGCCGCAACTTTACTCGCAAGTGCTGTATTCACAAAGCACTTGCGTGTAAAGTTACGGCGGCGTAGCATAAACTGGGCGGCCTAATTCAAATTCGGCAGATAGGGGCGTCTCCTATTCAAATTAAGCACGTCCACGCGCCGAACGTACTGCGCATGCGTCGGCCATAGAAAAATCCCAGTGCGCATGCTCCGAATTATGACGGTGTTTTCAACGTGAATGTAATCAACGTAAATCCCCATTCACGGACGAGATACGCAAACGACGTAAAAATGTTCAAATTTCCCACGGTCACGACGTCCATACTTAACATAGGATGCGTCTGCTTTTGGCAACTTTATCTTTACGCCGGGAAACCCCTTACGGAAACGGCGTAAAGTGACTGCGTCGGGCCGACGTATGTTTGTGAATTGGCGTATCTCGCTGATTTACATATTCTCGGCGTAAATCAGCGGGAACGCCCCCAGCGGCCATTTTAAAATTGCAGTTAAGATCCGACGGTGTAATACAATTACGCCTGACGGATCTTTGCTGCAAACCGGCATATCTTGTTTTCTGCATACAGAAAACAGATAAGCCGGCGCAAAGTGTGAGTTATGCCGGCGTATCACTGATACGCTGGCATAACTCTTTCTGAATCTGGCCCAAAATGTAGTAAAACCCCGATTCCATATTCACAATAGAAAACATATCACATGTTCAATGAATAAGAGCATACACTGCTCTAAAACCTGCATATATATTCAGCATTGATGGTGCCTTTCCAGATGTGCAAGCTGTCCATTCCATACGCTCTAATGCACCCCCATACCATCAGAGATGCAGGCTTTTCAACTGGGTGCTGATGACAAACCAGAAGGTCCCTCTTCTCCTTAATCCGGAGGTTGCAGCGCTCATGGTTGCCAAAAAGAATGTCAAATTTTGATTCTTCTGACCACAGAACAGTTTTCCACTTTGCAACAGACCATTTTAAATAAGCTTTGATGGCAGCGTTTCTGGATCATGTTCATATATGGCTTCTTCTTTGCATGATGGAGCTTGGCCTTGCATTTTTGGACAGCACATTGAACTGTTGTCACATACAGTGATTTTTTTCTTTAGTATTCCTGAGCATATGCAGTAAAGTCCATCACAGAACCATCCCTGTTTTTAATGCAGTGCCGTCTGAGGGCCGGAAAATCACAAGCATCTAATATTGCCTTTCGGCCTTGTCCCTTGTGCACAGAGATTTATCCAGATCCTTGGAAACTTTTGATAATATAATGTACTATAGATGATGACATACAGTATTTATTGTCTTTAAAATTTATAGTTGAGGAAAGTTATTTGGAAATTGACAGTTTTTAGACACAACTTTTCATTTTTATTGATAATTTTTCAACATTAACACAAAAGTGTAATACATTATGGAAAGACCACTTTCGTCCAACGTATTAGGGAACTGGGTGCATACAAGAAAAAAGAAAGACAGAGTCAAACAGCCCAATAACTCTCGGACCTATGGATGGCTTCCTACTCATTGGTCAGATAGTTAGGTCAATGAAGTTGTAAAATCCAAACGGTAGACAATGAATCTGAGTATCATTTGCATTGTCCCCAACAGGAGGAACTATTGAATAATAAAAATCTATGTTTAACTTTGAACGTATTATTAACTGCTGCCTGTTCCCTTACTTGGATTCTTGCAAGCCCTTCCACTTTATATTTAGTGACTAGGTCACTCTGGACCAACAATGGGTTAAAAGTTTATCTTGTAGGGAGGATAAAAATTGACTGGAGGAAAGAAAAAAACAACAGAGGGGAAGGGGAGAAGGATTGGGTAAGATAAGAGAAAACATTTAGAGAAGGATGGGAAAAGACAGGAAGAAAGTGGTAGTGTCTAGGTACCAGGCTATGGCCCTCCTATGTAGGGTAGTAGTGTCTCTCTATCCAGATCGGGTGGATTTTGACAGGTATTTTATCCATGGATTCCATGTTTTCTCAAAGTAGGCTAGCTTGTCCCAGTGGATAGCCACCATGCGTTTATTGATCATGATCCATATCAATTTTTTCTTCAGAAGATGAAAAGGGGATTATAGGTGACCTCCAGGATCTTGCCACTGATATCCTAGCTTCTGTGAAAATGAATGCAATTAGGCATCTCGCATGTCCCAGGATCCCCTCCACCGACTTCCCCAGAAGAGCCTGCTGTGGAGAATTTGTTGGATTCATTTGGGTGAAGGAATAGATAAAATTGTGCCACCAGTACCGCCTGTGCCCACCTGTGCCCACCTGTGATCAGGGCCTATCTGTAACACCTCCTCAGTGCCCATCTGTGCCACCTCAGCGCACATCTGTGCCGCCTCATCAGTACACATCTGTGCTGCCTCATCGGTGTACATCTGTTCCACCACCTTAGTCCCCATCTCTGCCACCTCAGTCCCCGTCTCTGCCCATCTGTGCCGCCTCAGTGCACATCTGTGCCACACACACTGTGAAGTCGCAAGCAATGTCAAAGACATAGTTTTTCCATACAGGAAGCATATCAAATGCTTTCTGCACCTGACGAGAGCAACGGGGAGCTCTCTTCTTCCAATTCCCATTCAGATTCGGATGTAGCCTATGAGCCAGTCTACACTAGTGGATCAGTGACAGGCTCAGAAGGGGAAGATAGTCGGCCCGCCAAAAGAAGGCGCTCTGGTGAGGAGGCAGTGGCATCCACCAGCACCGACATGCCATCCACCAGCACCGAAGTGCAATCCACAAATACTGAAGTGCCATCCACCAGCACCGAAGTGCAATCCACAAATACTAAAGTGCCATCCACCAGCACCGCAGTACCTCAGCAACAAAGGCCAAGAACCTATGCCAGCCTTCCCTATGCCCTTCAGTACCCCCTGTGGCTTTCTCCAAATTCCGGAGAAGCCAACATTCCCCCTTTCACTGCCCAGCCAGGAGTCCAGGTGAACACGGACAATTTTTCCCCAATACATTTTTTCAATTTATTTTTCACTGAGGAACTGCTATCTACCATTGTGGCCCAGTGCAACTTATATGCCCAACAATTCATTTCCAACAATCCCACATCTTCTTATGCCCGTCCCTTCCAGTGGAGAGACATTACAGTGGAGGAGTTTAGTTTTTTTTTTAGGCCTCACATTTTGTATGGGACTCAACCCAAAAAATGAAAAGCATTCTTTTTGGTCAAAACGCCCCATTTATCATATGCCAATCTTTTCTGCAACAATGCCCAGATCCCGATATTTTAAAAATCATGAGGTTCCTCCACTTCAATAATAATACCCAGTGCCTTCCCAGAAATCACCCAAATTTTGACATGCTTTTCAAAATTCGCCCCTTATTAGATTATTTTTCGGAATTATTCCCCCAAATCTATGCCCCGGAACAAAACATGTGTGTCGATGAGTCCTTTGTAAAATTTTGTGGCCGACTTAAAATAAAACAGTTTATCCCCAGCAAAAGGGCCCGCTATGGGGTGATGGTTTATAAACTTTGTGAACGAGCCACAGGGTACCTGTATTTCTTCTTGGTCTACGAAGGGAAGGACACCCAGCTGAATCCCCCCAATTGCCCAAACTATATCAAGTGGAAAAGTTGTCTGGCAACTCATCAACCCCCTCCTGGATAAAGGATACCACCTGTACGTGGACAACTTTTATACCTCTCTTCCCCTGTTCCACAACCTGCACCGGAAGCAGACCCCAGCATGTGGCACCGCCAGAAAGAACAGGAAAGGCTTTCCTCAAAGCCTTGTGAATCAAAAGCTGAAGAAAGGGGAATCGGCAAGTGTGCACAACAAGGAGGTTCTGGCAGTGAAGTGGAGGGACAGAAGAGACGTATACATGTTGTCCGCTATCCACAACAATTATTTTGTGGAAACCCGCAGAAGGCGTGGCACCACCATCCAAAAGCCCACCTGCATCCGGGACTACAATTCGTTCATGGGGACTTGAACGACCAAATGTTGGAACCCTACCTTGCCACAAGGCGCACGTACCATTGATACAAAAAAGTAGCAATTTTTTTTTTTCATTTGGCCGTCTAACTCCTATATTATTTACCGCAAGTCCACCCAAAACCCCCTAACCTTCCTTGGCTACCAGGAGGATATTACCACTACCCTGATATTCCAGACTGACCTACCCCAAAACATCCGATCAGATGTTCTAAGTCGACTCTCCGAACAACACTTCCCTGATAAAGTCCCTCTCACAGCAACAGGCCGACGAGGTAAAAAAAAATGTAAAGTGTGTGCCAGTGAAGGAGTCAGACGAGACACAGTTTATCATTGTGCCCAGTGTCCTTCACAACCAGGCCTCTGTGTAACTGACTGTTTTTGTGTGAAGGCAGGAACTAATAATTTAGTTTAGTATGGTAAACGTAATCCTCCGTTCCTGCCTTCACACACCTTTACGCCCCTTATGCCACTGCCTGCTTTGTAACTGACCCCGGCTTGTTATTGGACCACACTTCTGCCTAACGATTCTGTAATGCCTCTGCCTGATCTGGAATTGACCCTTCACTGTTTTTCGACCATTCTTCTGCCTAACGATTCTGTAATTCCTCTGCCTGATCTGGAACTGACCTTGGACTGTTTGACCATGCCTTTTGCCTGCCTCTTGGACTGATCTTGTACCCTGCTACTGGGCTAGTGGGATTCAACACAGGGGTCTCACATATGTGAGGGGCTCCAGAAAAGTTTTTCTAGATGAAGAAAACTATTTTTTTGGTTTTCTCATCCTAGATTAGGGTCTGGTTGCCTGGAGGCTTCAAAGAGATTTGGGTGGGAGAAGCCTCTACCCCTGTCCCCATTCTGTCCTGAACGAGGCCCTCCTTCTGCCTGCTGCCTGTAGGACCTATGCCATCATGCCTCTGCCTGTTGCATGGACTGACCACCTGCACTAACCCTGACGGGACAGTATCCCTGCCTGGACAATTGTATATGCCGTTGCTGACCAAGTCCCTGCCTGCTGCCTGGACCAGTGCTATCCTGCTGTGTAGAACTGCACTACTATTACCACAGGTAATCTTTTGTTTACGCTTTGCTCAGCATAATGTATTTTGGGGTGTAATTCTTGATATGTGCATGCTATGTGTCTCTGGAACACCTGACGGTGTTCCTTGCATGTTGGATCTCTGTATGTGGTCAGGCTGTGTAAAAGTCTCACACATGGGGTGTCGTAGTGCAGGTGGTCAGTTCATGCCTCTGCCTGTTGCATGAACTGACCACCTGCACTAACCCTGACGGGACAGTATCCCTGCCTGGACAATTGTATATGCCGTTGCTGACCAAGTCCCTGCCTGCTGCCTGGACCAGTGCTATCCTGCTGTGTAGAACTGCACTACTATTACCACAGGTAATCTTTTGTTTACGCTTTGCTCAGCATAATGTATTTTGGGGTGTAATTCTTGATATGTGCATGCTATGTGTCTCTGGAACACCTGACGGTGTTCCTTGCATGTTGGATCTCTGTATGTGGTCAGGCTGTGTAAAAGTCTCACACATGGGGTGTCGTTTTACTCAGGAGGAGTAGCAGAATGTATTTTGGGGTGTCATTTTTGCTATGTACATGCTATGTGTTGGAAATATCTTATCAATGGACAACTTTGTGTAAAAAAAATGCGTTTTCATTTTTTTTCCACATATTCCAAAAACTACTGG
Source organism: Rana kukunoris (assembly GCA_029574335.1). Classification (NCBI taxonomy): domain Eukaryota; kingdom Metazoa; phylum Chordata; class Amphibia; order Anura; family Ranidae; genus Rana; species Rana kukunoris. Next base: position 159,780,237 of record CM056057.1, read on the forward strand.
AAAAAAATAAACCGTTCAAAAGACTCAATATGCCTCATAAATTATACGTTGGGGTGTTAGCTTTCCAAAATGGGGTCATTTTGTGGGTAATTCCATTGTCCTGGTGTTCCAGGGCCTTCAAAATTGTAATAGGTTGTCAACTAGTTAGATGTGCAATTTATGCTCCTAAAACCCTTGATGGCGCTCTCCCTGCATGTTGGGCCTCTGTATGTATCCAGGCAGTGAAAAGGTCTCGCACATGGGGTATCGTTTTACTCAGGAGGAGTAGCAGAATGTATTTTGGGGTGTCATTTTTGCTATGTACGTGCTAAGTGTTGGAAATATCTTATCAATGGACAACTTTGTGTAAAAAAAATGCGTTTTCATTGTTTTTCCACATATTCCAAAAACTGCTGGAAAAAAATAAACCGTTCAAAAGACTCAATATGCCTCATAGATTATACGTTGGGGTGTTAGCTTTCCAAAATTGGGTCATTTTGTGGGTAATTCTATTGTCCTGGTGTTCCAGGGCCTTCAAAATTGTAATAGGTTGTCAACTAGTTAGATGTGCAATTTATGCTCCTAAAACCCCTGATGGCGCTTCCTGCATGTTGAGCCTCTGTATGTGGCCTGGTAGTGAAAAATCTCACACATGGGGTATCGTTTTACTCAGGAGGAGTAGCAGAATGTATTTTGGGGTGTCATTTGTGGTATGCACATGCCATGTGAGAGAAATAAGCTATTACAATTACACTTTTGAGAATTTTTTTAAATAAAAATCTTAATTTTGCAAAGTATTGTGGGAAAAAATTACAACTTCAAATAACTCACCATGCCTCGTACTAAATACCTTGGAATGTCTACTTTCCAAAAAGGGGTTATTTGGGGGGCATTTGTACTTTCCTGGCTTGTTAGGGTCTCAAAAAATGAGATAGGCCTTCAGTACATCAGGTGTGATCATATATGATAATTTATTATGATTTGCACTATAGCTTGTAGACTCTAAAACTTTCACACAGACCAAATAATTTGGTTATTTTTTATCAAAGACATGTAGCAGTATAAATTGTGGCCAAAATTTATGAAGAAAAATGAATAATTTGCAAAATGTTATCACAGAAACAAAGAAAAATATTTTTTTTCCCAAATTTTCGGTCTTTTTTCATAGCGCAAAAAATAAAAACCGCAGAGGTAATCAAATACCACCAAAAGAAAGCTCTATTTGTGGGAAAAAAAAGGACAAAAAATCATTTGGGTACAGTGTTGCATGACTGAGTAATTGTCATTCAAAGTGTGAGAGCCCTGAAAGCTGAAAATTGGTCTGGTCAGGAGGGTGTTTAAGTGCCCAGTATGGAAGTGGCAATGTTTTTTAAAGTCCAACAAGCACACAGGAGCTGCGGGTTCTGAAAACCAGTTTCACCCTCTGGCTATATAACATTGCAGGGGTTTGTAAACCACATAAGTGACTGAATGGAATTACAAGTATTATACTCACAATATAAGAATTTGTTTTAGGCTGTTTGCATGGAGTGTTGACCTAATACACGCTGGCAAGCATGTATGCATGTAGGGTACCTGTTATATAACCAGTGTCAGTCATCAATAATTCCTGCACCTGCTTCAAAAGTTTCCTCCAGTTAAACTTTACTTAATCTGCTCCACATACACCATTGTTCCACCTTCTTTAACTGCTTCTGTCAGCAGATTTTCCAGCTCGCAGAGAGACAATTGGGCACCGTGTCATGAAGTAAACTGGGGCAATGTAGCTGATAAATATGTATGACAGGAAAACTCCCCACTGATCATGGTGGTGTGTCACAGCGATACGCAGAAAACGGTCACAGTGCCGAGAATAGCCTCAGATCGCTCACCGACAAACACAGCTCCACGGCTGAAGACGTAATCATGAAACATACAAAACTCTCTTGTGGCATATAGTCTAATCAATCTCATTCTAAGCCATAAAAGCGGCGTTTTTCAGGTCAGACCTGACAATGATTAGTCACAACGCTATGATAACGTTTCATTGCTTCATTTACCGTTCTGTAATTTTAAAGGGAACTTGTCTAGATGATTGTCACCACCAAAGCTTCCATTCAGCAGTGAAAGCTGCCTTGATCCATTCCCTAGTGTTGCTAGTTTTTTTTAGCAGGATTGTCACTGTGTGTGATATTCTATAGATTTTTTCTTTTTTTTTTTGCCTTGATGAAGGCTCCATAGCCGAAACGTGTCAGTTTTTTAGCCTGTAACAAATAAAGTATTTTTTTTTAAGAACATCCAAGATGCTACCCTTCCCGATTCAAGAATTTTACCCATGGGACCTGAACGCCCTGGCTAGAGCCCGGATCACTTTTTATTGCCTTCCACAATAGCAGTGGAGCTGGGGTAGCAATTGGTTTATTCTATAGATATACTCTAGTTCTGTTTCATGGGGTCATGCAAGTTGAATCATCTTCCACTGAACAAACTGAAAGTTTTTGGCTTCCTTTAGACAAACAGGCGCTCCACATAAGTCTATGGAGCGTCGGATGTCAGCGGTGACTATGTCCGCTGACATCCGATCCGCTAAAATCAGACGTATGGCGATATGTCGCCATCCGTCCTGGCAGATCGGATCGGGTGAGATCTGATGAAAGCAGACATGCTGTCCGTTTTGTCCGATCTCTCCATATCAAACAGCGGCGCTCGACAAGCTCCTCCCTTCTCAGTGAGCAGAAAGGGACCTGTCATCCACCGGCTCAGTGAAGATCAACGGAGAAATCTCCCGCTGAGCTGGCAGACTGCAACGGATCCGCCTTAGAGCCAACACCAATGCTGCAGCATGGAGGTGAGTATAAATGTTTTTTTTTTCTGTACCCCAAATTTCGCTTTTAAAGTGTATCTAAACTCAAGAACAAAATGTATTACATTGCAGTTTACCAGTCTTTTTTCTAATATTGGTCTTTATTTTCACCTAGTGATACCTCCTGTAAGGCCGCGTACACACGACCGAGGTTCTCGCTGGAAACCAGCGAGAACCTCGCTGGAAGCTGCATTCCAGCGAGGACCTCGGCCGTGTGTACACTCTCGGCGAGCTTCCCGTCGGGAAGCCCGTCGAGCAGAAATAGAGAGCACGCTCTCTATTTGCTCGACGGCCCGCCTGGAAGAATGGCTGGTTGCCATTCCCGACGGGCGGGTCGCCGATTTCGACGGCCGGCAGGGAACCTCGACGGGCGGAACGATGTGTTCTGCCCGTCGAGGTTCTCTGCCGTGTGTACACGGCCTAACACACTTCCTGTTCTAGTGTGACAACACTCACTTACTGTACTGTACCCATGGAGGAACAGTGTTGTCAGTAAGTGTGTTAGGACCACAGCGCAACCTCCCCTCTCCTCACTCCCAAAACATAAAGTGGAGGTGTTCTGTAGTTCAAATATGTGAAATGGGCAGGGCTTGATAACACTTCTTGAGAAAACACTGCCGAGAGGGCAGGCAGCCATCAGATCACAACATTTCAGGCAGAATCAGCAGGAATATATTTTTTTTACACCTACCAGACAGATAAAGCAAAACACTTTCATCTAAATGTCTAACAGACCATAAGAGCAAATTAGAGAAGCTCATTGATAGGGAATACATACCTTTTAATGTGATAGTAAGACTTACTGCCTTGCCTTCATTTAATCAGCCAGTTACAGTGCCGAGACAAAGTCATCTAGAGCCCAGGGCGAACGTGCTAAATTAATCAAGATGTATGATTATGTGTCAGCAAAAATACCCTCCCACAAAAAAATCGAGCACTTATCTGGATGCTTACCCTCTAAGAAAAAATCTCCCATTCCTCCCAGTACAAATTCCCCCCCCCTGCTGAAATCCCCCTCTTGGTACAAATCTTTGCCCCCCCCCATTCCCTTAAGTTCAAATTCTCTCTCTCCCTATACAGTGGCGTAGTTAGGGTATGGCAGCCATGGAAAGTGCCATGGGCGCCATATGAAGGGTGCGCTGTTGAGTGGCTGAGCAGCAAGGCACCTACCAGGGTCTAAGGGTCTGTTCTTCTCTTTCTCCCGAGCATAGGCAGGATCCTATTTTTAAACAAAAAAAGCCAAAGGCTGACGCTGCGCTAATTAAAAATTGAAAAAATTAACCTGTGAATGGAAGAACAATGAGCTGCTGGCACTAAAAATTGTGTACAACAATTCAACAAAGCAAAAAAAACAGAAAAAAGTGCAGCGCTAGAAATAGTTAACAATTAAATACATAGATCAAGTGATAATAAAGCTCATTGAGAAATGGGTTGAAAAGAGCTAATTGATAAATGTGAGAAAGGATAGATCTCCATAAACTAATAAGTGATAAAGTCCAGTGCAAAAAAATCCAACAATAATTCTTGTGCTGAAAAATTCTAAAGGTGATCAGGTGCGATCCAATATGCTGTTAAAGGAGAAAGGATTTCCACAAATTCACCCATGAGAAGACTGCCTGCTTACCACAAGGAGAGACTGCTTTGCATCAGTCTCATGAAGCATAGGGAAGTTCTGGTTTCCCCGGAACCAATCCACACAATTCAGCAACAGTAAGTCCAGGATCAGATTCCCAACGGTCCCTTAATCAAAAGAGGACCCCAGGTAGCATGTAGATTAAAACTGTAGGGCGGCGTACACACGACCGAGGTTCTCGCTGGAAACCAGCGAGAACCTCGCTGGAAGCTGCATTCCAGGGAGGACCTCGGCCGTGTGTACACGGAGCGCTCGCCCCGCCCATCGGGAATCCGGTCGAGCGAAAAGAGAGCACGCTCTCTTTTTGCTCGACGGCCCGCCTGGATGAATGGCTGGTTGCCATTCCTGACGGGCGGGTCGCCGATTTCGACGGCCGGCAGAGAACCTCGACGGGCGGAACGATGTGTTCTGCCCGTCGAGGTTCTCTGCCGTGTGTACACGGCCTAGGAGTTAGAGGTTAGATGGACCAAGCTCGATGCCAATCACCAATTCAAGTAGAAACCTTAGATGCCGCGTAACATGGAAAACACATAGAGGGCCGCAATAGTGTAAAACCATAGATAACATTTATTAAAATGAGACAAAAACACACTTACATTGTAGCAGTGCTAAATGGCTTGTCAGTCTGGTGCTCCGGCCGGAAGCAAACCAGACAACCCGTCCAATAAGATAGGAATTGGTGTATTCAAAGGGGGGGTGATACCGATGCGATACACGTTCCACCCGACCAGTTTCGCGAAAAATCACTTCCTCATGGGATCCTATTTTTAGCACCTTTGCTATTGGACAATGGCAGTGCTATCCCTGCTGCGTTCAGCCACAGCCCTCCCCTGTTCTCCCAGGCTCTCCTATTTCATCTGGTCAGATTGGCAGCACAAAAAGGAGGAGGAGGATTATCAGTTTCTTCCTCTCCTCTGTGAAAACTGAGGCCTTAAGTGATGAAGATTTCATCAATTTCAGTATTGGTTCTGCATATACCTGGCCTTGGAGGACAGAGGAGGTATTAGGGGTCTATTAAACCCCAGATTTCTCCATAAAGAGGATATGTCACTACCCAAGGTATCACAAGAGATGATAAATTTCACTAGTTTTGTTAGCTGTCTTTTTTGTTAAGGTTATCTGAAAGATGGGTTTCACATGTTTCGACAGGGGTGCAATTTTAGTTCTTGCCATAGGCGCTATTTTCACTAGATATGCCTCTGTCCCTATATATCCCCAGCAGATAATAATTATAAAATTAATAAAAATTAATAATAATAATAATAAAAAATGTAAAATAAAAGAAATATTAAACAATAAATAAAATAAAAAAACCTAGAGGGAAAAACCACACATAGGGCCAGATTCGGGTACATCTGCGCATTATTGGACCGGCGTAGCGCACCGCCTTTACGTTAGACTTGCGCAATGTAGCCGCGTAACCACCCCATTCTCGTAGCTTTTGCGCAGAAAATTGCGCATACGTAACGTTATTTCAGAGGCGTAAGGCGGAGTAATACAAATTGGGAAGGACGTGGGCGTGTTACATTGAAATGAGCCGTGACCCCATGCAAATGAAGGGCCGGCCGGCTCGCGCATGCGCGCTTGAAGGAGACCATGGTCAGCTCCGCTGTGCGCATGCTCACAACTCGGGAATGGCGCAATCAGTGAAATTGGAAATGGACTAAGGACTACGCAGACAGCATAAATAGACAGACACAAACGCACTTCCATTGCAAAAGTACATCCCTTTGTCCCTTCCCATTTAACCAAGTGCTTTTGTCCCGTTGTTAGTTGCGTTGTGTTTTGTATTTGTCAGATTAGTGTACTGTGTGATCAAGTGTTTGTTAGTAGATCTTTGAAAGTGTTTTTTGATAAGTGTTTGAGAGACTGTTTGTTAGATATATTTCTGCTCGTTTGTTTTCTTGCTTAATTGTTGCTGTTTGTTTTTGTGACTGTTTTTTGCTGAGTGCTTGTGTGATTTTTTGGGTGTTAGTTTTCTCTTTGTGTGTGTTCTTGCTTGATTGGTTGTGCTTGTTTTTGTGACTGATTTTTGTTGACTGGGAGTGTTTTTTTTCAGTATGACAGAGAGAAAGCGAAAACTAAATTTTACTTTGGGGGAAAAACAAATTCTTGCCTGGGCCATTTCCGATTATGGGCGTTTCCTCCACGGCCCGGACAGTGCCAACACCACCCCGGCCAGGAGGAGGGAGATTTTGGACATCATCACTGAGCAGGTCAATTCAGCGGGGGAGGGGGAGACACGGAACCGGTCTGGGATTGACAAAAAGATTAATGACCTCCGGCGTCTGGTCAAAAAGAAGTTGGCCAAAATGCTTGCCCATACCAGGGGCACAGGAGGGGGCCCACCATGCCGTGTTAGGCTGACAGCGGAGGAGGAGGAGGAGTTTGAGGAGGAGTCCATGTCAGGCACTGGCCTATTGTTGTTGGAGGACCGTTCCCCTCTGGCTGGCAGCAGCCAGCCCTCCCTAAGGGGGAGCCCCCCCAACATGGCTCCTCTCCCAAGGGCCTCCCCTTCTCCCCGGCCACAAGCATCAGCTGGAGGCAGGAAGGCGACCCATAAGACCAGAGGGGTGGCCGATCTCCTGCCCGCCACTCTGAGAAGGGACCAGTTCCTCCAGACCCGCCATCTGGGACAGGTCAGCCAGACATTGGTGCGGATGGAGGAGAGCCTGTCCTCCATCAAGGATACGCTGGGGAACCTGGACTCCCACTCCCGGGCTTTCACAAACTGCCTTAACGACCTGCAGACTACATCAGCAGGCATTGGGTAGGATGTGAGGGCCCTCACCCAGGCTATCCAGGCCAACACGGCAACACTAGGTGGTGCCCTGGACAGAATAGCCGTGGCCTTGGAGGGCAGGCCGCCAGATGGGCAGAGATCAGGGGCTGCTCCTCCTTCCCCGGTTTTCCCCCTCCCCCATGAGTCTCCCCTGAGGAGCCGGGGCCGTGGCCGGGGGCGCCCCAGGCGTGGCCCTTTTTTTTTTAGGTTCAATAAAGATTTATTGAGTTTTTCAGATAGTGTAAACAGAAACATATCATGGCGTGGCCGAGGGCCCGACAGAGGGCGACTCGGGCACAATCATATAACAGTTAAAACAAAAACAATCCTGGTCAAAGGAGATAGCAAAGGAAACAAAACAATAAGGGGGACATTGCAGTGGGGTGAGGACACAAGGGGCTGCACTTCACACGGGGCACAAACGTGGCCCTCTATGGACTCCCCTAGCCTGGGCGCCCCAATGGGAACCTTCTGCGTCCAGGGCCTAGGGGAGTTTGGAGAATCATGTGGTTCGGTGAAGGCAGCTAACCAGGGTACCTATGTAAAATATCACAATATGCAATCAGGTGTAGAGTACCAAAAATGAAGTGTACAAGCAAGAGGTCCCATGTAGCCATCGGATTGTACATTATTAGAACCATGATGAGGCCGAAGATGCGGCCGGGAAATCAAATGAGAGGAAGGAAGAATAGAGAGGAGGGGGTCAAGGGCAGAGAGAAGAAGGTAAGAATGGGGGGGTGAGAGGGGGGGAGGGGGAGGAAGGAGGTGGTGGGGGTTTGGAGGTGGGATGCAGTCCCCCACCGGCGGAGGCGCGTCATATGGATTCAGCCGGGTATCTCCAGAGAAGAGGGAGACAATAAATTACCCAGAAAGGAGCTCCTGAGGTTGCAGTGAAAGCCCTTGTTAGGCCCTCAGGTGGGCGTTGCCGGGGCGACCCTGTCCTTAAGTTTGTCCGAAGTGGAGTAATGCCTCCAAACACTCCAGGTAAAGGAGAATTTAGCATACCTGTCCAGGGACTTGGCCTGCATTTCCTCCATAAGCATAATGCTATTCATTTCGCTTATCCACTCAGTAATCAAGGGGGGGTAGGACGACTTCCAATGTCTAGAAACCAACTGCCGGCCCGCACTCAAACAGAATTTTAGGAGGGAATTCTTCTGAAATTTAGTGGCACCGGGGAGGATAGAGAGAAGGGCTACAAACGGGGAGGGGGTAAGCGGTTCACCATAAAGATCCGAATAAATTAAGAAGATTTGGGACCAGAACGGGCGTATCAGGTCGCAGTCCCACCAAATGTGACTGTAAGTACCTTTAGCTGCGTCACATCTCCAGCAGGAGTCCGAGGCTGAGGGGAACATGACCCTGAGGGTGGTCGGGACGCAGTACCACCGCGATAAAACTTTGTAATTCTTTTCCTGCGCATAGCTCGATATGGAGGATTTATGCGTAAAAAAGAAGGCCTTACGCCACACTGCCTCACTGATATCCCTCCCTAGCTCCTCTGACCAAGCCAGCGTGTAGGGGGGGTGCTATGTGTATGACCCAGGACCATTTTGTAGATCAAGGAGAGCGTGTGCCTTTGGGGGGAGGAAAAGGAGCAGAGTTGTTCGAACCCAGTCAGTGGTCTGTGGACCTGTCTTGACCCGTGTAATGTCTTGCAGTAGGCCGCCAAGTGGCGGTGTGTGAGCCAAGTCACTTTCGAGGAAACCGAGGTCGGTGTCAACACAAGAGAACCCGTAGGGGCGTGAACGAAGTTTTGAGCCGTGGGCCAGTCCTGTCTAAGGAAACCGGCCAAGGAGTGCAGGCCCACTCCCTCCGGTAGATCTGGGTTGTCAAAGAGAGAGGTCAGGGGGTTTGGGTCCGTAGAGAGGGCATACGCCTCTCTTCTACGGTACCATATCGCCAGAGCATCTCTAGTGAGGGGGGATAACCCCACCAAGGTTCTGTGGGACAAGGCATGGCCCCAAAGTAGGGCCCTGAGGTCCACCGAGGACATGTCCTGCTCCACACATAATGCCACTTTGCTCAGCAGGTGGGGAAACCATTCCAGGATCCGGGAGAGTACCGCTGACGCGTGATATTGTTCGAAATCGGGTAGGCCCGCTCCCCCACTCAAAGCGGGACAGCAAAGGAGCTTGTGTTTCAGTCTAGGTCGGCTACGTCTCCACACATATTGAATGGCCATGGAGCGCACCGTGCGAAAAAAGGTTGAGGGGAGGGAAATCGGGAGTGCTTGAAAGAGATATAAAAGCTTGGGCAGTATATCCATTTTAAGCGTGTTCATGCGACCGAACCACGACACCGGTAGGTCCATACGGGCCTCCGTGAGGTGCCTGAGCTTGGCCAAGAGCGGGCTGTAGTTCAGGGTGAAAATGTCCGACAGACTACGAGGGACAGCAGTCCCAAGGTAGGAAATAGATTTCTCCTTCCATTGGAAAGAGAACTGAGATTTGAGGGAGGCCAGGGAAGGGAGCGGAACGGATATGTTGAGCGCTTCGGTTTTGGATAGGTTCAGTTTATAGTTGCTCAGCCCACCAAACCTCTCAATCTCGGCTAAAATGGAGGGAATACTAGTGTGGGGTTGGGTGACATATAGCAGTAGGTCGTCCGCATACAGGGAGAGTTTACAGTGCGAGGAGGGGGTTTGGATCCCATGTATATTTGGGTTTGCCCTGATAGCCTGAGCCAAATGCTCGATTACGAGGGCAAAAAGGAGGGGGGAAAGGGGGCACCCCTGTCTGGTGCCATTCTTAATGGGTAATGTACCAGATTGAATTCCGTTGACCAGGACGGTGGCTGTAGGGACAGAGTACAGTGACATAACACGGGCAAGCATCTTAGGGCCCAGGCCTATTTGGGTGAGGGTGGATTGTAGGAACGGCCAGCTGACCCTATCGAATGCCTTCTCTGCATCACAGGAAAGAAGGCAGGCAGGAACCCATTGGCGTTGGGCGTATGCTATGAGATGTATGGTCCAGGGACAAAACCTACCTGGTCTCCATGAATAACATCCGGTAGGAGGGGAGAAAGACGGTCTGCCAGTATTTTCGCGAAAAGTTTCAGGTCGGTGTTCAAAAGTGATATGGGCCTATAATTGGAGCAATGAGAGGGGTCTTTACCAGGTTTAGGGAGGACTGCTATCTGAGCCAAGAGGAGAGCGGAGGATGGGGAGGCGCCGTCGTCCAAGGCGTTAAAAGCCTTTGCCAGGAGAGGGGCCAGTTGAGGAGCAAATGTTTTATAAAAACGTGGGGTGAACCCATCAGGGCCGGGACTCTTGCCATTTTTGAGTTTAATTGCGAGGAGGAAGTCCTCCGTCGCGAGGGGGGCTTCTAACTCCTCAACCGAGGAGACGGGGATAGTCGGGAGGGCTGTGTCCCTGATATAGGAGGACAAGGCCCCCGGGGAGTCTAAAGAGTGTATGGGAGACATGGGCACTTGAGCAGGGAGATCATAGAGGGTCGCGTAGTATTGGCGGAACTCTTCCGCAATGGCGGAGTTAGTCTGAAACTTGCCCTTGCTAGGGGAAACAATCAAGGGGATGTGTTTCCTTGTCGCGCGGGGTTGAAGGGTGTTCGCCAGCAGCCGACCGCATTTGTTTGCCTGGGCATAGTGCGTAAAGCGCCCCTTATCCCTAGCCACCAGGGAGCGTTCAGCAAAGATCTGTAAGAGGTCCCTCCTGGCGTTGGCCAGATCAATCAATAAGGCCGAGTCCGGCGAGCGCTTATGGGAGTCCTCGAGGGATGCGATAGTGGCAAGAAGACGTATAACGTCGGCCGATCTAGCTTTTTTGAGCCTGGACCCATGTTGGATAAGTTTGCCCCTGAGGACGCATTTAAGGGCCTCCCATTTAGTGAGTGGGTTTGTGTCGTCTCGGGCATGGTCGGAGACAAAATGAGAGATGGATTGGATGACGTCTGCAGTGACCGCAGGGTCCGAGAGCAGGTTATCATTAAGTCTCCAGGAGGACCTAGGCTTGTGTGTAGGAATCCTACCCAAAGTGATATGTATGGGAGCGTGATCCGACCACAATGTGAGGCCTATAGACGCGGTAGGGGAGAGGTCCAGTAGGGATTGAGAAATGAGTATGTAGTCCAGTCTGCTGTAGGAGGAGTGTGCGGGGGAGTAGTATGTATAGTTCCTATCCGTGGGATTTAAGATTCTCCATACATCTACTAGGGAGAGGTCTGTGAGGATGGAGCGTAGCTTGGTCAGGCTAGCTAAGGAGTGTGAGGACTTACCGGTTGACGTGTCTAGGCGAGGAACCAGGGCCACATTAAAGTCACCACCCAGGATCATGTTAGTCGTGCCGAACTTCCATAAGCGGGAGGTCACGGAGGAGAAGAACTGCAGCTGGTCCTGGTTGGGAGAATATACGTTAACTACTGTATAAATCACATTTTTGTAAGACAGCTTAAGAAAAATAAACCTCCCAGCAGGGTCTACATAAGAGTCTAGAACAGTCAGAGTAAAAGAAGCATGGAATGCAATGGAGACCCCTTTCGATTTAGCCAGCGGGTTTGTACTATGATTCCAGGTAGGGTAGTTTTTGTGAGGGAGCTGTGGGACAGAGTCTGACCTGAAGTGTGTTTCCTGAAGGAGGAGAATTTGAGTGCGGAGTTTATGAAAGTGGAACACAATTTGTCTCCGTTTCTCAGGGGTGTTAAATCCCCTACAGTTCAGGGACGAGACCGACAAGCTGTTGGGGCTAGCCATTGGGATGTTGTAGCAATAAAGGATACTTACCCGCCAGTGAGGAGCGCACCGCCTCCGGAGAAGGGGAAGGGGGGGGGAGGAGTAGGTGGAGGGAGAAGAGTAGGGGGTGGAGAGGACAGAGCATGGAGAGAAAAAAGACAGAAAAAAAGTCGGGCCAAAGCGGCCACTCTAGTAGCGTTGCAAGCAACGATTCAGCTGTAGCCATAAAGGCAGCTGAAGGGCCTAAGGTGGGGGTCGTGGTCAACTCACGGGGAGAGCCCCGCACACAACACAGATGAGCATTGCACAGCAAAGTATAACGGCAAGATAAATATAAATTACATGTCAAGGCGGGACCCCATGGGACTGTGCGGTCAAATAGTGCATACGTGCCAAGCAGGGATGTAACCTCCCTCTCAGCACTACAGGTATCAGCGTCCCATGGCGTCCCGACCGAGACAGGTGGACACACCAGAACAATGTAGCAAGAAGACCAAATAGAAGAAGAACATACAAAAAGGAATTTACAATGCACACGATAAAACTTTTTGGTCAGCGAGTAGGTAACACACACAAAAAAAATAAAAAAAAGGAGAAAAAGACAAAATGCAGGGGGGAGGGGGGGGGGAAGGTCAAGGCAAAGACCTGTAAGACGGGTGAGGGCCAGTCTGGGCACATTTGGTAACTTCAAGTTCAGTGAGGGACACCGCATCAAGGGGGACCTCGTGCAGGGGCCCAAAAATAAGTAAATAAAGTGCTTCCAGGGGAAAAATCACAGAATAGCGTCCCGTCGCATTCGTCTGTCCCAACAGGGAAAAAGTGGCCACTGGCCCAAACCTGCAAGTGAGAAGGCACTGTGGATTTAAATGGACATAGTCACATCAGCCAGCAGAAGTAGACGCGGAGGCCTCAGGTTTGGAGCGTTTAGCTTTCTTGCTTTGCCTTTTCCATCCTTTAGGGGGTTGAAATCCAGGGGTGGCAGCATGCAATGGCCAGTCAGGGAGAGATGTCATCGGGAGTTCAAAAGTCCCCAGAAATTTTGGGAGGTCACCCAGGGTACGGAAGACTGCAGATTTTCCGTCATGAGAGGCCGATAGCTGGAAAGGAAAGCCCCAGTGGTATTTGATCTGCTTGGCCTGGAGGGCTCCTGTGAGGGGCTTCAGGGCTCTGCGGAGGTCCAGTGTGAGCTTGGAAACATCAGGTAACAACTGGATACGAGCCTCCTCAAAGAGGATGGAGTCTTGGGCGCGTGCAGCCTGCATGATAGCGTCCTTGACAGCGTAAAAGTGAACTCTGCATATCACGTCCCTAGGATAATTCAGGTTGGGGTTCTTAGGGCCCAGGGCCCTGTGGACCCGATCCAGTTCTATAGCAGCCTCCTTTTCTTTCAGGAGCAGTCCATTAAAGGGGTTGTAAAGGTACACGTTTTTTTACCTTCATGCATCCTATGCATGAAGGTAAAAAAACATTTAGCAGCACCGGCCCCCCCCCGAGCCCCCGTTGTACTTACCTAACCGTTCGAATGTCCCGGGCGCGTCCACGTCGTCCTCTTCGGTTCCCAGCCTGGCCGTTGATTGGCTAGGCTGGGCGGATTGATAGCAGCGCAGCCATTGGCTAGCGCTGCTGTCAATCATGGCGGATGACGCGGCGCGCTGGGGGGCGGAGCCGAGTGATACAGTCGGCGGCTATGGCCGCCGCTGTATCACGGGAGCGCGCTCGCAAAAGCTTTCCTCCATGCGAGCGCCCTCGCATGAAGAAGGAAAGCTTTTGCGAGGAGGAGCCCAGACAGCCGCCGAGGGACCCCAGAAGACAGGTTTCCGGGCCACTCTGTGCAAAACGAACTGCACAGTGGAGGTAAGTATCACATGTTTGTTATTTTTTTTTTTTTAAAAACCTGACTTTAGTGTACCTTTAAATATGGCGATGACTACTGCGGCCAAATCTTTAGTTTCCACTGTTTCAGGCAGTCCGCGAACGCGAATATTATTGAGCCTGGCCCTATTTTCTTGTTCATCTTGGGACAGCATAAGTTGTTGGATCTGTGCAGTATGATCGTTTAGTATGGCATCATGTGCCTGCAGGGTAGAAACTGTTTCCTCCACACTGTGTTCCACCTCTTCCAGCCTGTTTGTGACATCCCTGCGCAGCTCTGTGATCTCCTGTTTGTAGGAGCGCTCCAGTCTCTGCACATAGGCCTCAAAATCGTGCTTGGTGGGCAAGGCTCTGATGTAGGCCTCCATGTCCCAGCTAGAGTACGAGTGCCGGGAGTCAGGGGAGCGACTGCCTGAGTGGACCGAGCCCGCATCAGACTCTGGGGGAGAGATTGCCCTCTGTCTGGTCCTCATGGCGGAGGAAGAACGCTGGGATGAGGCCCCCCTCAAGGCCTCGTGTGTGCCAGCGGAGCGGGCCGTCGCCATCTCGGACGAGTGGGTGCCGCGCTGTCCCGGGGGCAGTTTAGGAAAGAAGCGGTCGATTTCGCCGTCTCGACCCTGATCGGGGTGATGGTGAGTGTCTCCCCCTCCCTTGCGACCCATCACCGACCTGTCTGGTGTGTCCGTGCGGTGATTACAGCCGTTTTCCGGGCAGAGTGTGCGGGAGCTCACAGCACACACGTCCTACTCCTCCATGCACCAAGCCACGCCCCCGGCCCTTTTTTTTTGCTGGAAATTTTTTGATTTTGATGGTCATTTTTTATTTTTTTTTGGGTTGTGAATGCTGTTTGAATGTGGGGGTGACATTCCTGCCGGAAAAGGGGTGTCATCCTCAATTTTGGTGGAGTAGAGTTCCCCAGGACCAGGGAGAAGTGATCCCCAGGTCCGTGTGAATGGTGTATGAATGTACAGTGACATAATTGGAGCCTTGGCGTGGCGTTGCTGCTCACCAGTCCTGCATGGTGGACTGGTGCCAATCCAATTTGATGAGGATGTGGGGTGTGTGTGCTAGGGACCACAGTGGTGTGCATGCATGCATTCTCATTGTGCCATGATTAATGTGTGTGTTTAACGTGCAAAGATGCCCAATGTGAGCTGTCTCCTGGCTGCTCTTCCCTCAGAAGACGGGGTAACCTCGGTTAGGGGGGGATTGTCTGGTTCAGGGGTCAGGTCATCACATAGGTCAATTTGCAGGCCCTTTCTCACTGCGAAGTTGTGCAGCATGCACCGATGATCTGGCACACAAAGTTTGGGGAATACAAGAGGGTACCCCCAGACTTATCCAGGCATCGGAAACGTGACTTCAGGAGGCCAAAGGTGCGCTCCACCACTGCTCGTGTTTGGGCATGTGCTTGATTGTATCTTTCCTCTCCTGGGGTTTGGGGGTTCCGGATAGGAGTCATGAGATGGGGTCCCAGTGCATATGCAGAGTCACCTGTAAGGGAAAAGACAGGAGGATGTTAGTCATGCATGTGCCCCTTGTGATGTGTGCATCATGGGGGGGACAGTCATGCCTGCCACCCATGTCACTCACCAACCAGCCAGGTGGCTCCATACACGTTCTGATCGAATTCCATTGGGATGTGGCTTTGATTGTATATGTAGCTGTCATGGCTGGACCCTGGGTGTTTGGCACGAACGTGCCATATGAGGCCTTGGGCATCGACTATCACCTGTACGTTGATGGAATGCCAATGCTTCCGATTGCGGTACATGTGCTCTGTCTCATGGGGGGGCTGGAGTGCCACATGTGTGCAATCAATGGCCCCGATGGTGCGTGGGAATCTGGCAATTCTGTAGAAATCTGTCATTGCCTTCAGCCGCAGGTCCTCAGTGGTGGGTTTGATGATTTGGTTGGCCATGCGTCTGAGGATTGCAGGGACAACCTGGTGCACACATCTGCTCATGGAGGATTGTGACATCCCAGCCACCACTCCACTTGTACGCTGAAAAGAGCCACTGGCAAGGACATGGAATGTTGCCATGACCTTGACCAGTGGCTGCACTGCATGTGAGCGGTGTGTTGGGCTGGTGATGTCCTCCTGCAGGGTTGTGGTTAATTCCAGGATGGCATGAGGGGTGAATCTGAAGATGCGATACACCTCAGAATCACTCATGCCAAACAGGTCTATGCATGTGCGGTATATCCTCTCCCGTGCCATCCTCCGTGCCCTCCTCCTTCTTTGCTCATCTAAAGTCAGTAGTATAGCTATGCGCGACGATGCCCTTGGCATGTTGGCATACAGATTGTTGTGCAACACGTGTGACTGCTGAGCTCCTCACTAACAGTGTTGCTTTATCTAACATGTAGACTTTTTTTCTCTTTTTAGACCAGCTTTTATATGGTCTAATGTTAGACAGGACATTTTGCTGTTGCGCACACTGTGTAGCCTGCACTGCCCCAACGTTCTTTTGTGGATCCCCGTAAGTCCCTCATTAGCATATTTGACTAGCAAATCAATGGTCTGTCTAGCGCAGTTTTGCGCGGACGGATGCGCCTGTCTAACGAAATTACGCTGGACACAAAAAAGTAGATTTTTTGCGTATCTCGTTTCGGGGATGCCGTGCATCGAAACGCACGCGCACATTTAGACTTACGCACGCGCATCTCCTGTTGCGCAGGCGTAATCGCTCTGTGAATCTGGGCCATAATGCGAAACCATGGAAGAGACGTTATGGGCAAATGAACCGTGAGCAAGTCTCGCTGCTTTCTTTTGATGAAGTGGAAAAAAAAAAAAAAACATTTTCCCCACCGTATATATACAGTGTGTGTGATGAGAGAGAAAAAAAAATATATATATACCGTATTTATCGGCGTATAACACGCACCCTAACTCGACCGCCCACCGTCGTTCTACATCGGCAGTTTAAAGATGGATATCTCGGTAACGGCAGAAGCTGCTGCTACAACCGAGATATCCATCTCTTCAGTGACAAAAATTGCCCCCATCCAATCCTAGCACGAATCCTTAGCCCCTCAAATTTTCCCCCAATCATCCCATCTAATACAAACCCCTGAAATTCCCCCTCCTAGCACAAATCCTCTTCACCCCTTCCAACACAAATCCCCCCTAAATCACCTCTCCTAGCTCACCTCTTCAAATTTCCCCTCCTAGAATAATTCTTATCCCCTGCCACTGCCCCCTAAATTCAGCCTCCTAGCAAGAATCCCTGCCCAATCTCTGCGTCTTGCCTCCCCCACCTCACCTCACATGATACCAGAGTGCCCAGGGAAGCCACCTTTTCTGCCCACCCCTTGCCCCAGCCCTGTTCATACACATTCAGTATTAAAGAGATGAGTTGGCATCGCTAATTGGCAAGTGTCCCCAAAAATATGTCTACCATCTTAAAGTCCTTTATTTTCACCTGGTGATTCTGCCGGTAACACACTTCCTGTCCTAGGGTGACAACACTCACTCACTGTATTGTACCTTTGGAAGAGCAGTGTTGACACCCTAATGACTTGTACACACGATCGGTTTTCCTGTCGGTAAAACGTCCGCCGGGAAAACTGAGGGGGAAAACGAGAACCTGCTCTGTAGCTTTTTCCCCCTAAACATGCCCTGGTTTCCTGACAGGAAAACTGCCATGAGAGCTTTGGTTGGGAAACCCAGCCGTGTGTATGCTCCACCGCAGTGTTTCCCATAGGGAAACTGCTGGTTTAAAAAGCATCCGGAAACCGGCGGGAAAAAAAAGAACAGGCGCTTTTCCTCTTGAAAAAACTGACTGCGATGGAGCATACACACAGCCAGCTTTCCCAGCCCAAAGCTCTCATGGCAGTTTTCCTGCCAGGAATACCGGTCGTGTGTAGACAGGAAGTAAGTTAGGACTATAGAGCCCCTTTCTCTCTCTTCATTACCAATACATACGGTGGAGATGTTCTGCAGTTCAATACAAGACATGGGCAGGGCTGATAACACTGCTTGAGAAAACACTGCAGAAAGGACAATAAGTTATCAGCTCACAAGATCTCAGGCAGGTTCAAAAGCCAATGTTTTACACTTATCAGGCAAATAAAACAAAACACTTTTATCCGTGTCTCTAACAGAAAGGGAGTAAATAGGAGAAGCTCATTGACAGGGATTACATACCCTTTAATGTGGTAATAAGATAATTCAGTGCTTTACCGGCATTTAATCAGCCAGTTACTGTGCTATTCATACGCATTCAGTTATAAAGGAATGAGCTGGCAAGCCTAATGGGCAAATGTCCAAAATTATATGTTTACCTTCTTGAAATCCTTCATACCAGAGAAATATGTTATAGTTCGTTCAGGAAAGCTAATCGGCACTATGTACTTTTTAGCCTTTTAAGAGAGGACTGAAGAATAAAATTTGCTTTTAGAAGGCAGTCGTTGCGGGCTAAAAAATGGCCACAAGCGCTTTTATCGAAAAGGAAGCAGACTACAGACTACTGAATGTTATGAAATATTCATGCACTTCTACCCACTGTCTATTTGACTGATTAGCACTTTAAGACCATTAGGTATGGATACCTGGACCACTTTGAGAAATGTACTGAAACTATACTTACAAGAATGCACATGTAACTGTGCAAAAACCATCTTTGTGGTCAATACATTTTGTCCTTTGTTATATTACATTTATAGTTGTATGTTTTGGAAATACAACCATAGATCAGAAATGAGAAAGAAGCATTTGTATTGCTCATGTCACCCAATCACCCTCTACGACTTACATTTGATGGGTAGGACTTGCATATTCTCCTGGGGATAGTGGAGTTTGAAATGATAATTCATGCTGTACCCAAGAGCAAATAGGTTGCAGTTTATAGTGAGATCAGGATAAAAAGAGGACATAGGCTATAGGGCTGTGATGTCTGCTCTATTGCTCCCACAGCCTTGAGAGCATGGCTATTCATGCAGTTACAATCTGTTTCCCTCATGTCACAGTTTCTGCAGTGTGTTCTTACATCTGTATGCGTTGAAAACTTCTGTTTGATGACGAAACGCATATGGAAGGACGTGCAGTGACGTCACCACGCTGATGTAAGGAGGAAGGGCTCCTTTCTGTTGCCGGCATCTGTTTTAATGTTGCAAAATATCTGCTTTCTTGTAAGTACCACCTACTTTTTTTAATAAAACATTTATACGGAATTATGCTATGGTGCACCTTCTTTCTACATTTGCCTGTCCGGTGAGTACGGAGGAAGCCATTACCCGGAACTTCTACCCTGTGAGTTTACTTCAGCTGTCAAAGGCCGCGGGTGGGCTATAGCCGATTGCTGAATCGAGCTTGCCCTCTGGTAAGCGGCTTTGATACTCGGTGGTGGGTTTTTCACTCAAGTGTGGAACATCTGTGGATTTACTGCAGTGTGAAGTTTTGAAATACAATTTTAAGCATCCATTATCTGTGTGCATATTGAATGGTGTACACCTGGACTATAACTTATATAGCTTAACATTCTGGTCTTCAGTGGACTTTATGCTGGGATGTAGTGGCGCAGCTTTAACCCCTTTTTACTTGCTGTCTGTATGTTTGGCAATGCCAAAAACGGATGTATATGGCAACTGTTATTTCACTTCTATAGCACCAAAGTCAACTTGAGGTAGCAATCTTAAAGCAAACCTGTGTTTAGTTTTAGGATGTTATACTACATTGCAGCACCCAAGGTACAGTGATTCCAAAAAGTATTTATACCCCTTGAAATTTTCCACATTTATGTCATGTTACAACCAAAAGCTTAAATCTTTTGTCTTGGGATTTTTATGTGATAGACCAACACAAAGTGGCACATAATTGTGAAGTGGAATATAAATGATAAATGGTTTTCATTTTTTTTTACACATAAATATGTGAAAAGTGTGGCTGCATTTGTATTCAGCCCCCTTTACTCTGATACCCTAATTAAAATCTAGTGGAACCAATTGCCTTCAGAAGTCACCTAATTAGTAAATAGAGTCCATCTGTGTGTAATTTAATCTCAGTATAAATACAGCTGTTCTTTGCAGTCCTCACAGGTTTGTTAGAGAACCTAAGTGAACAAATGGCATCATGAGGACCAAGGAACACACCAGACAGGTCAGGGATAAAGCTGTGGAGAGGTTTAAATCAGGGTTAAGTTATAAAAAAATATCCCAAGCTTTGAACATCTCACGGAGCACTGTTCAATCCATCATCCGAAAATGGAAAGAGTATGGCACAACTGCAAACCCACCAAGACATGGCCGTCCACCTAAACTGACAGGCTGGGCAAGGAGAGCATTAATCAAAGAAACAGCCAAGAGGCCCATGGTAACTCTGGAGGAGCTGCAGAGATCCACAGCTCAGGTGGGAGAATCTGTCCACAGGACAACTATTAGTCGTGCACTCCACAAATCTAGGCTTTATGGAAGAGTGGCAAGAAGAAAAACATTGTTGAAAGAAAACCATAAGAAGTCCCGTTTGAAGTTTGCGAGAAGCCATGTGGGGGACACAGCAAATATGTGAAAGAAGGTGCTCTGGTCAGATGAGACTTAAATTGAACTTTTTGGCCTAAAAGCAAAAAAAAAAAAGCAAAACGCTATGTGTGGCGTAAAACTAACACTGCACATCACCCTGAACCATGAAACATGGTGGTGACAGCATCATGTTGTTGTAATGCTTTTGTCCAGCAGGGATGGGGAAGCTAGTCAGAGTTTATGGGAAGATGGATGGAGCCAAATGCAGGGCAATCTTAGAAGAAAACCTGTTAGGCCTCGTACACACGATCAAATCTGTCTGCTGGCCCGACCGTCCCAGCAAACAGATTCGACCGTGTGTACGGGCAAGCCGACGGGTTTGGCCACCCGAAAGATTTCAAAGCATGCTTTGAAATCTGTCGGCTGGGAACCCGTCCGCCCGACATGTCTGCTGGTTAGTATGCTAACCAGCAGACATGTCTTCTCGCACACGCGCCAAATGATTTCGACGCATGCGCGGAAGTGTTTTACTTCCTGGTGCGGTGACGTGGCGGCGTCAACGTCACCGCCACGTCACCGACACGTCAGCGCGCTGTCTGCTGGCGGGGATTTTGGTTTGCTCGTGTGTACACGCGAGCAAACCAAAATGCCAGCATACAGATTTGTTTAAATCGGTCGGACAGACCGTTTTGAACAAATCGATTGCCTCGTGTGTACAAGGCCTTAGAGTTTGCAAAAGACTTCAGACTGGGGTGGAGATTCATCTTCCAGCAGGATAACGACCCTAAACATAGAGCCAGAGCTAAAATGCAATGGTTCAGATCACAGCTTATTCATGTCAAAGTTTAGACTTAAATCCAATTGAGAATCTGTGGAAAGACTTGAAAATTGCTGTCGACAGATGCTTGCCATCCAATCTGACAGAGCCTGAGCTATTTTGCAAAGAAAATGGCAAAAATGGCACTCTCTAGATGTGCAAAGCTAGAAGGAGACACCCCCAAAAAGATTTGCAGCTGTAATTGCAGTGAAAGGAGGTTCTATAAAAGTATTGACCCATACACATGCACGCCACACTTTTCACATATTTATTTGTAAAAAAAAAATTGAAAACCATTTATCATTTTCCTTTCATTTCACAATTATGTGCCACTTTGTGTTGTTCTATCGCATTAAATCCCCAAAAAATACCCTTACATTTTTGGTTTTAACATGAAAAAATGTGGAAAACTTCAAGGGGTATGAATAATGTTTGAAGGCATTGTACAATGGCTCAGTTTATTTCCAGAGTGCCCTATTATACAAATTCTTATCAGAGCTCAAAATGTTAAGTTAAGTCCTGCCCCTGTTCACCTCCATAATGACTCCTAAGATCATTAACTTAATAGCCCAAAGGTAAGACTAGGGATGCGGCACACTTTATTAGTTCAGACTCTGGTCAGAATATGCATATTAAGTCCCCTGGGACACCCTAAAAATAAACCAAGATAGTGTGTTTATTTTACTTTGACGTCCCCTGCTGCATTCATGTCCTGGCTAATAGACATTGCATACGGAGGGTTCTAGAAGTGATAATCTTAACTCGCAGCTCTCCCCAGGCTGATACCCACATACCCCTTCTGCCTGACCTGCCACTCATCCACTCATTATTGAGTGTTTCCACGCAGTTGCAGCCAAAGAGATATACTGTATTTATTGGCTTTTAACACTCAATTTTTTACCCTGAAAATAGAGGGTAAACTGTGCCTGCGTGTTATACGCAGGGGGCTATGGAAAGATTTTTTCCTGAAACTTCCCCCTTAAAGTTAGGGTGTGTATTATACACCTGTGCATGTTATATGCCGATAAATATGGTACTTATCACGGGGGCTATTACCTGAAGAGTCACAGCAGACTTACCTGCACCTGGCAGCTTTAGTGAGGCTTTGTGACTCTGTGCCTCCTACTTTAGAACATCATCCCAGGATCCATCCATACCCCTACAGCCACTATCTTTCCCAGCAATGGACCTATAAGGATCTTCTGTCACTATATGGATCAGGACTAACATTCCCTTATGGGATCCATAATCCATGTGTTAGCCACTGCATGCACACCTGGCTAACCCAGATCACCTCTTAGGCTAATTATTCCCTTTCCCCTCTTGTCCCTCCGGAGGCTCAAGCCTCCAAGGGATTGACACATAGACACATCTCCTAGACACACAGTGTATACATGAGATACAGCAATTGCCGTAGAGCAGGGACGGACCGACCATTCGGGCACTGCACGAGAGCCCCATGCCACTAGGGGGCCCCACCAGGGTTGCCAGCCTCAGTAAAACCAGGGACAGTATGTAAAAATCTGTGTTTTAAAAAAAAATCCCAAGTTTATAGCTGCCCTGCCTCTCCAGTACCTTTTCAGTGTGTGTATGTATACTGTATGTTTATATTGTGTGTCTGTGTATGTATACTGTGTGTGTGTGTATACTGTGTGGCCCCATAATCTATTGCCTGGTGGTCCCATAATCTCCTATTGCCCAGGGGGCCCCATAATATCCTATTGCCCGGGGGCCCCATAATATCCTATTGCCCAGGGGCCCCATGAGTTGTCAGTCTGCCCCTGCCATGGAGGTGTCTCAATGTGCCAATTGACGTGGCGTCTGGACGTTTTTGTTTTTTGTGTTACATGTTCCTGTACCCTGTTTGTGGTTGTGTGTCCCTGACACAGTTTGCGTGCATTACCCTGCATTGTCTAACAGATTTTATGTTTCCCCACACTTGTGGCTGTCAAGCAGCAACATGATTTTAGATAATTAATTTTGGTTAAACTTTAGTATCATTATTCATTGGGGGTTATTTATTAAAGGCATCTCTACTTTGCACTACAAGTGCAAAGTGCACTTGAATTTGCACTAAAAGTGCACTTGGAAGTGCAGTTGCTGTAGATCCGAGGGGGACATGCAAGGAAAATAAAAAACAGCATTTTAGCTTGCACATGATTGGATAAAAAAATCAGCCGAGCTTCCCCTCCTTTCAGATCAACCCCTGAGATTTACAGCAATTGCACTTCCACCTGCACTTTCAGTACAATTTCAAGTGCACTTTGCACTTATAGTGCAAAGAGAATTTGCATTTGCCTTTTGTAAATAACCCCCATTGAGTCTCTGTCATTATAGCCTTTCTTTTCGGTTTTCTCCTCTCCTCTGGGAGAATTTTTTATTTATTTTTTGCTTTGAGGCTATATGACTGAACCATACTGGTATGAGTAGATAGGATTTATTACTTTGATTCATGCCTTGTTCACCTTTTGCTTTTTTTGTTTTAGAAGCAGTGGCGGTGCGTCCATAGAGGGTGCAGGACCGCCGCCCCCTCTTGCCCCTGCACCGCCACTGAAAACAATACAAAGATTCATGCATTACCCCCTGGCAAGCGCCAGCCATCTGAATAACGGCAGCTGGTTGGCTGTGGAAGTGTCCATTAGAGCCAGCGGCCAGAGCCAGCCTGTGGGCTGTAATCGGCTTCCAAATAGTTAACCAGGGGACGTACGGGGTGTGCGATCCCTGGTTAACACTGACACGCATCTCAGCCAATCAGGTTCACCGGATCTGGTTACCGGTAACCTGATTTGGCTGAAGCGACATCAAGGGCGAGACTCCATCAAGGGATCGTCAAGGAGGATGGCTAACTGAGAAAGGTAAGTGCCGGACGGGGGGGGGGGGGGGGATAATCTGGCGGTATTTTAGGGCAATCTGGCAGCATTTTAAGGGGCAATCTGGTGGCATTTTAAGGGCAAACTGGCGGCAATTGATGGGCACAGTGGCGACAATGGCATGGCACAGTGGCTGCGTTTTGCATGGCAGAGTGGTGACAATTGATGGGCACAGTGGCGACAATGGCATTGCACAGTGGCTGCGTTTGGCATGGCATAGTGGTGACAATTGATGGGCACGGTGGCGGTGTTTAATGGCATGACACAGTGGCTGCGTTTGATGGCATGGCACAGTGGCGACAATTTTATGGCACAGTGGCTGGGTTTGATGGGCACAGTGGCGGCGTTTGATGGGCACAGTGGCGGCGTTTGATGGGCACAGTGGCGGCGTTTGATGGGCACAGTGGCGGCAATTGATGTTTTATTTAGTATTTTTCGTTTGTTTGCACCCCCCAAAAAAATTTGAGCACCAGCCACCATGTCTAGAAGTGATAAGCCACTGTGAGTAGAGAAAAGGTAAAGAAAAGTTCCAACAAGACTGTGGGGGTTATTTACTAAAGACAAATCCACTACAAGTGCAAAGTGCACTTGAAATTGCACTGAAAGTGCATTTGGAAGTGAAGTCGCTGTAGATCTGAGGGGAACATGCAAGGAAAATAAAAAACAGCAATTTAGCTTGTACATGATTGGATAATAAAATCAGCAGAGCTTCTCCTCATTTCATCTACCCCTCGGATCTACAACAACTGCAGTTCCCCTTGTAGTTTGCACTTGTAGTGCAAAGTAAATTTGCCTTTCATAAATAACCCCCCTGTATTTAGGATGTAGATACATATATTCTCTCTGCCCGTATATAGGCACTGTTATATTGCTCCATCTATGGACTGAGTGATAGTGAGCCCTTTTCTCCATACAAAAAATATTTGCATCCATTGTTTATAAAACAAAAACCTACCCTACTAAGCAAGAAGATGGTAGCATTTTATTAAAGCTACCAGGCTTATTAGATCTATAACAGCTAAACTCACGGGACTTCAGAGCACAACACATTATAATGCCGTCTGGTTTTCAACTGACCATAATCCAATCTACTCAAGGGTTGACTTAGAAACACTGAGCCTGTTATTTTCTCAGCTTCAGCTCAGGGCTTATATTGCTACTAAAACAGATAAAAAATGATGTGTTAGTCAATATTATCAACTTTCCAAGCAGAAGGGGTCTCCCTTGGGTTCTTTAAAAGGTTAATCTGTAAAACAAAGAAAATCATTTTCTGGAGGTGGCTTTCGGAATAACTGGAGACAGCAGATACTTCCATCAAACTCATCAAGAGATTTTCACTATCATGCTAAAAGTTACCATGCCTATATTGTTTCAATATGTTTATTGTAGGTTTATGTTTATTGTAGGTTTCTAAAATAATATAACAATAAAATCAGCCCATGCAGGGGCTGAGCTAAACATTCTCATGTACAAACAGGCATCAGAAATAGTCAAAACATCAAGAATTCAGTCCAAAAGTAAGGAGAACCAGCAAGGAAGTCAGATTATCAATCATTGGCAGCCTGTCCTCTAAGGGGCAACAGTACCCCCAGAGGTATATATAAACTAAGACCGTAAAAATAAAAGGAATGCCTCGTACACAGGGTCGGACTTATGACCATGCAAAAGTCTGCCGTGAGTCCGTCGGAACTCCGACAGAGAGAAAGAGAACAGGTTCTCTATCTAAGGTCCGTCGGACTTCCGAAAAAAAATCCTGATGGAGGCTACACACGGCCGGACTTTCCAAAAAAAAAAAGCCCCTCTGACTTTTTTCTCAGAAAGTCCGACCGTGTGTACGAGGCAAAAGAGTGCAAAAGAAAAGAAGAAAATGGAGAGGGAAAGAGGAAGTGGAGGAACCGAAGAGAAAGGGGACCACAGACTCGGGATCGGCAAAGGCAACAATTATAAATTACCATAGCTGGCCAAAAGCAGTGAGGAGAAAAAATAGCTGTTCCAAGGTCCCCAGACCTTAAGGAATTTGGAATGTGAATCCTTCAGGATACTGAACCAGCAAGGCCACCATATGGGTTTTCACACCCAGGAAGACAACAGACAGGGTTTTCCAGTTATGCACAAGGCTAAGCTACCTATTTAAATGCATAGCGGCTGGCCAATCAGCATTTCATTTAATTGCCTCATCCATGGACAGATCTGTCACTGAGGATCATAAAAGATCTGCCCTCAATTTTTTGCTCCACTGCAACCTGCTTGGATATTGTTCTTGACCTGCTGATGAAAACAGACCTTGAAAAATCCACTGAAAAACTAAAAGTCAGTTCCAAAAAGTTGTGTGAGGCCAACAACAATGCCCCAGTTGAAGTACTTTTGTACGAAATGCGTAGGGCCTGATACACCACTCTATTTATTGCCCCTTAATTTTATCTGTTCATATTGTGATCAATTTTATGCCCTGTTGTTTTTTATTCAATAAAACTCACAATTGATTTGCACTATCGGAGCCCTCCTCTCCTTTTTCTTCCCTCCATGTCCTGGCGGATCGATTGTTTTTGGAGTCTTGCTTCATCGTGCTATCTATAGTCCTGTAAGGGATTGATAGATTGGAAGTCTCTTTTCATCCTTTAAGGACTGAATCAACATCCAGTGTACCCTGAGTTCTTCTCTGGTTTGGGAAATCTTCAACAAGTGTCGTCTACGGCTGTAGGTTGTGTCCATAGTCTTCATCCACGGCTTCCAGCAGTGAGAGTCCTCAGACAAGCCTTTCCATTTGGATTTCCCATGCTCTTATGATCTGCTGTCCTTGACAGGTAAATTCATCAGCTCTACCTCTCTGTATTTCCTTGCAAGAAGGGTTACATGATGGTCAACTTCAGGGGTGCCCAACCTTTTGAAGAGTGAGGGCCACTTAAGCAGCTTGGTAACCAGTCGAGGGCCACAATGAGCGAAGCAGGCGGATGACAGGTCACGGCTACTCTATAGGCCCTCCTATCCGCCCAGATGAAAGGGGACAAATTCCCTTCTGTTTTTCGGATTGGAGGTAGACGGGCGTAAACAGACATCTGTCGCTCTATAGATGTGAATTAAGGGTCCCATTTGGTCAGCCTGATGGTGTGCACCTGTGTCTATCCTGCGGGTTAGCTGAACTTTGCCATAGACTCCGCCTGCGACAAAATCCGGCACTGTAGAGGAAACATTGGCTTATGGGGCTCCGATCCGCAGCCGCTTTCTTCCTCTACCACCAGCTTCATTTACAACACTGATGCTGTGGTAAGGTGGGTCGGAAACCTGTGATCTGGGCTTGCCAACCCTTCATTCCAGAGAAGGAGGTCGCGGGCCACATCAGAGGGCTCCGCGGCCACATGTGGTCCCCGGGCCAGTGGTTGGCCACCCCTGGTCTACTTGGTTCCACGTCCAGCTTCACCATTTCTTTTTATTGTCTCTTGAATAGACATTTATTATTATTTGTCACTTAGAGCTACATCTTTTTCACAGTCACATTTTGAATTTTAGGCACATTTTATGCAGCAGCTTTTTGTCCTATATTTTTTTAGACTAGCGCAAATTTTTTATCCATTTTTACAGTGCCCTTAATGCCCCCCCCCCCCCCCAAAGCTGTCTCCCCCTTGGCTCCAGTGGTCAATTTTGGCGGTTTCATTATTTCAAATATTGTGCAGGGTAGTTTAAAGGGGTTGTAAAGGTTTTTTTTTTCTAAATAGGTTCCTTTAAGCTAGTGAATTGTTGGTTCACTTACCTTTTCCTTCAATTTCCCTTCTTCTCACTTCCTGTTTCTCCTCAGTAAGCTTGCCCCATCATCCAAACTGTTCTGGGTGGGGGTTAGTCAGCATGCTCGCCCCCTCCCTTGGGACTACATCCCTACGCTGACTAACCCCAAGCCAGAACAGCTGCGTCTCCCCGCAGGAATGTAGTCCCAAGGGAGGGGGCAAGCATGCTGACTAACCCCCTGCCAGAACAGCTCGGATGATCACAGCATCTCCCTGCAGGGATGTAGTCCCAAGGGAGGGGGCGAGCACGCTGACTAACCCCCAGCCAGAACAGCTTGGAAGTTTACTGAAGAGAAATGGGAAGTGAGAAATTCAGACAAAGAAAAAATACATTTAAAAGGGAAATTGAAGGAAAAGGTAAGTGAACCAACAATGCACTAGCTTAAAGGAACCTATTTAGAAAATGAAAAACAAACTTTTACAACCCCTTTAAGGACATGATTGTCGAGTCGGTGAAGGACATTTTTAAGTCCACATGGTAACAAGGATTTTCCAGACTTTGGTGAACATATGTGAAGTGTTTGGTAAAGGTTTCACACTTTTCTTCCCACAAAAGGGGAAACAATCAGGTGCGGCCTCTAGTAGCTGCAGCGCTGCCACCCTCCTCACTGTTGTGCGATGAGTTTCCTCCCTGAACCTCATCAGAACTCAGGGTCATCTGCTAGGCTGCTACAAAGGATTGCTATTTTGCTATTTACTTACATTTTCAGAATCATGATCTCATTCTTTGCCGCCCTCCTCACTTTTCGGCCATCTTTCTTCAGAAACTTTTTGCAGACATAGAGACGATCTGTCTGCATCTCCCGGGCCAGGCAGATTTCGCAGAACTCTTTCCTGCGCAATGTAAAAAACATTATCGTGCTACACCTCACAGGCCCATACAAAGTAAAGACAGCAGACCACACTCAATGACAACCGAAGGAAACACAATACTCACGCACAGAGAAGCTGGCCAATCTCATATTTGTCTGTGATGTCAGAGAAACAATTGTAGGTTTTCTCATTGCGGACACTGATGCATCCAAAAGGCATGGCAGCTGCAATATAAAGAAATGAAGAAATCAGAGAGGAGGAATGGGAACCCTGGAGGAAGAAGGTGTATTGAGTGACAATTGCTACTGGGCCCATGATTCAGGGTTCCCAATGACTGTTATACCTGTACACAGGATTGGTTTTCCTGTTGGAAAAAGTCTGATGAGAGCTTTTGGTCGGGAATCCCGACAGTGTGTATGCTCATTGCCAGGGCCGTCTTTAATATGGTTTGGGTCCGGGGCAAAAAATTTTTTTGGGCCCCCCCCCCCAGCTTATTTTGGGAATGGCTGGTTCACATGTATGTGTTTTGGCGGCCCTCATTTGTGCAGGCACAGCAGCCCATTGATTTGAATGGGCTGCCATGCCTTTGTTTCCTGCAGAAAAAAAGTTCATTCAGCATTTTAAAAATCAGCTACCTTGAAATCCATTCTACTTTTGCACCATGCTACTTACCTGCAGTTCTTGCACACACAAACGCACTGTGTTTTTTAAAAGCGTGACCTAAACGTCTAAAAATGCAGCAAGTTTGACAGTGCGGGAACTGCAGATAAGTCACAGCAGACAGCAGAATGGACAGACAGTGCTGTATTTCAGTGCTTGATGGGCATAGGTGTGCCGTGTGTGCAGCCTATTACATGAGGCATGCGCTTTTTTTTGCAGGAAATGCAGGCATGGCGGCCCATTCAAATGTGGGCCGCCAAAACACATACATGTGAACCACTCAGGCCCAAAATAAGCCCATCAAGCAGTTAAATACAGACAGTAATGCCATGTGCTCTGAGGCCTTACTCAGCCTGGACTGCAGGTCTGGTCTGTGACTTAAAGAGTTCCTGTATTTTACACATGGCATTGCCTGGGGTCCCATGGTGCTAAAGCAGAATGGACAGACGGTGCTGTGATCCCATGCCATTGCCCCTGGGGACCTCCGGACCCCTAAAAAATTTTTTTCAAAAAAAAAATGTTTTCTTTTTTTTCAAAGGGGTTGCTTTGGGCCCCCAACAGTGACTGGGCCCTGGGCAGCTGCCCCTGTTTGCCCTATGGTAGAGACGGCCCTGCTCATTGCTCCATCAGACGTTTTCCAACGGAAAAAGATAGAGAGCAGGATCTTTTTTTTTTTCCCCTCAGGAAAAAATCAGATCAGAATTTCCGATCGTATGTACAAATCCCAACGTGCAAAATTCTGACGCATACTCAGAAACAAATCGACGCACGCTCAGAAGCATAGAACTTAATTTTCTCAGCTCATCGTAGTCTATTACATCACCGCGTTCTTGCCAGTCAAAAGTTAATCGAACGTGTGTATGCAAGGCAGGCTTGAGTGGAATCCGTCAGAAAAAACATTTGGTTTTTTTCCGACTGGAAAACCTCTCGTGTGTATGGGGCATTACAACTCTTTATGTGTCACCTGTACACAATAAACAGCATTTTCCTTTTTATTTGTCTCATTTTTTCTTCAGTTGTCTGTCGTTTAATCCCCCACTAAACTTATTAGATTAGAAAAAGGTCACATTTTACAGGATTTTTATAAAAAATAAAAAAATTGAGTACCTGAAAGGCTGAACAGGACAGTGTAAGCCTTATGATATAAAAGGGGCAGTATAAATGTTGTATCTGTGATTTTTTGTTAAGCCTTTGTTACTTTGGCAACGTGTGAAAACAGGTAGAACGTATTTCAGTAGCATCTCGCCTCTAGGCACAACAGAGCCGTCTCGTGTTCTGAAGCAATGCTCATTAAAAAAGAGGCTTACCAGTGCTTGAGAAATTGTTTCCAAGCAAAGATGCAGGTTGGCAGTGGATTGGTGGTGTGGGGGGCACTAGGACATCTGACCACAAGAGTATACGTTTTTTTCTTTTTTATGAAACACATGAATTGCCTGCGTTTTCTGAGGAATTTTCCATAAAATGTTGAAGTCTGGTGTGGCAAGTTTTTTATGTCTTTCTCTGTGGCCTGTAGACAACATGTCTTCTCCCTCCACCTTTCCCTCCTTCAATGGCTTTTCTCTGAACTGAAACTCACTGCATGCACACCTGATGCACTGCATTGTGGGGTATGCCATATTACAAAGACAGAAACATTAAAGCCTGTCATTTGTGTATAAGGTCAGTTTAAAGCAGTGTTTCTCAATTCCAGTCCTCAGGCCCCCCCAACAGGTCAGGTTTCCAGGATTTCCATTATTTTGCACGGGTGATTTGATCAGTTTCACTGCCTTAGTAATCACCACAGCCTTTTTATCTGAGGAAAATCCTGAAAACTTGACCTGTTGGGGGGGCGTGAGGACTGGAATTGTGAAACACTGGTTTAAAGGGACATAAAGCTAAACTCCAAGATAAGCAAATACGGTGGAACCTCGGATTGCGAGTAACGCGGTTAACAAGCGTTTCGCAATTCGAGCACTGTATTTTTTTTAATCCTGACTCAGTTTGCGAGTGTTGTCTTGCAAAACGTGCAGGATTCAAGCCACAGCGGTGTGCAGTACCGCATTTGGCTTGAGGTTGGGGGGGGCGCTGGAGCCGATCAAAGTCGTTCGAAAATGCTCGGAAAAACTAAAAAAATACTCAGTTCCCGAGCCTTTGCAAGGTTTTCCAAGTTCAGTCGAGCTGTCCTCTGGCCTTTCCGAGTGTTTCTGAGGCTCTTTGGTGCCCCCCCCACCTCTGGCAACATGCCATTGAAGTCAATGTGGAACAAATTATTTTAGTTTCCATTGACTTCTATGGGGAAACTCGCTTTGATATGCAAGTGCTTTGGATTACGAGCATTCTCCTGGAACGGATTGTGCTCATAATCCGAGGTTCCACTGTATTGTCTAAATGCAAAAAGTCATGTGTATTCTTCCTTAAATTACAATGTGCTTTGTGTTTTCCTTCCAATCCAGTGTGAACTTGTTCCTCTGTGCAGGAGCTTCCTGTAATGATGATTGGTCATTAAAGGTTGTGCAGGGTGACTGGTCTTGTCTCCACCCCCTCATGTAGTTTTCTGGAGGCAGCATAGCTCCCAACTGTCCCTGATTTAGAGGGACTGACCCTGATTGTGGACTGTCCCTGAATTGGAACAAGGTCCCTCTGTCCTCCTCATCTGTCCCTCATTTTAGCCTGATCTATATAGTTGTATAGAAATGGACTATTTGTCTTTAAAAAGGTGTCTCCCAGTGCTAAACCTTTCATCCAATTTCTAAAGTGCTGCATTTGTAAAAAATTCAAAAAAACAATATAAAAGAATAGTAGTGGTTAAAAAAAGCACTTCTGGGTTTAACTTAATTTGTATTATTCTCCTTTAAGGGGGTGTGGCAGGAGGTGTGTCCTATGCCTACATACTTTTTTCAATAGGCGTCCCCCGTTTCCATCTCAAAATGTTGGGAGGTATGCAGGCAGCCTGTATTGAGTGGGGTCTGATGGGTCCCTCCCACAACTCTGCTGCCTGCACACGCTGTGTACAGCACAGTGATGATGTCAATGCTACATGTACATAGTAATAACTGGGTTTGCAAAAGACATTTGGTTTACAAAAAATCTGTATTCATATTTTTTGTGGTTATTCAGGAATAAGTATAGTGAGGAAAAAAAAGTAGTCAGTAATTCCCTGATTATTTTGTACGTTTGACCGCTGACAAAGCAATAATCAGTCTATAATTTTAATGGTCGGTTTGTTTTAACAGTGAGAGACAGAAAAACAACAAAAATATCCAGAAAAACGCAATTCAAAAGAGTGATGAATTGATTTGCATTTTATTGAGCTCCCAGGTGTCTTATATACAGGTAATGAGCTGAGATTAGGAGCACTCTCCTAAAGGGAATATTCACAATCTCAGCTTGTTACCTGTATAAAAAACACCTGTCCACAGACGCAATCAATCAATCAGATTCCAATCTCTCCACCATTTTTTTTTCTATTGAAAAGCCTGTGGCGTGCAAAACACAACCCAAAAACTTCACCCGGTGCAGGAAAAAATGTGCACACACATAAAGAGTGAAACACAAAAAACTGCGATGGGTGCCATCGTCAATTGGTCCTCCTAAGAGGACCCAGCTCTGATCCCCCGGGGCGTTAGGCTCCAGGCAGGGAAAAGAGTATTGGAGTCCAAGCAGCCGAAACCACTAGGACCCCACTATGGCCCATGCAGCCGAAACCACATGGCCTACATCCTCGGAGGGACTGCCGAAACAGAACCCTCCTTGGTGGGGCTCCCTCGAAGGGAGACCCCATGAGAGCAGGTGAACTAAGCCAGAAGGCCATGTCCACCTACTCCCAAGACTTTCAGAGTCAGGCCCGAGGACCAGCACCCTACTCGCCACACATAAAGTGCACCAACCAAAAAAAGTGACAAACAAGACAAACAGGGGGTAAAATAAAAAAGAAAGTGGGGGAAAAGGAAGGTGGGAACGGTGAGTGGAAAGTGGCCATTGTGCAATACAATGGCCGGCCCTCCGGCCAGGAACAAAAATTCCTCTGGTCCTAGCCAAAAGGCTCGGCCCTAGAGGCAGGTGTTAAAAAGATGTGTGTGGAGATATGTGACCTAAGGTGCCACACGTTGAGTGCCCCTCAACACCACTCCAGGGGCACTATCTCCACAGGCTTTTCAACGGACCCTGACCCCCGGTCCGGACCGGCAGCACCCTTCCCAGCCAGGAAGGTAGGAGAAGAGGTTGGGGAGAGCCAGCCGCAGCCGACTACTACCCACAACCCCCAACTCTCCCACCTAATTACATTCGGGAAGTACTACCCGCCTCTCCCCGAAAGGATTAGCAAAGGTTCCCTCGCCGAACAACTGACTGGGGCAGACACCACCGAATCCCGGCCCTTCAGCTTCGACCTCATGCCTCTCTGCCCCGATCAGAAGGCTTTCGCCTCTACGCCAATAGGCTTAGCGTCCACCGACTGCCATCCCTTTCCCCCTCGCCGAGTACTGGGGACAGTCAGTTTAGCACCACCTATTGGCAACTGATAAGAACAGATTTTTCTATTGAAAAGTCTGTGGCGTGCAAAACACAACCCAAAAACTTCACCCGGTGCAGGAAAAATGTGCACACACATAAAGAGTGACACAAAAAACTGTGACGGGTGCATCGTCAAATAGTCCTCCAGGGAGAACCCAGCTCTGATCCCCCGGGGCGTTAGGCTCCTGGCAGGGAAAAGAGTAATAGGAGTCCAAGTAGCCGAAACCACGAGGACCCCACTAAGGCCCATGCAGCCGAAACCACATGGCCTAACATCCTCAGAGGGACTGCCGAAACAGAACCCTCCTCGGTGAGGCTCCCCCGAAGGGAGACCCCATGAGAGCAGGTGAACTAAGCCAGAAGGCCATGTCCACCTACTCCCAAGACTTTCAGAGCCAGCCCGAGGACCAGCACCCTACTCATCACACAAAAAGTGCAGGTGCACCAACATAAAAAGAAGAAACGTGACAAACGGGGTAAAACAAAAGAAAGTGGGGGAGAAGGAAGGTGGGAGAGTGAGTAGAAAGTGATCAACGTGCAATACGTTGACCGGCCCTCCGGCCAGGAAACAAAAATTCCCCTGGTCCTAGCCAAAAGGCTCGGCCCTAAGGGCAGGTGTTAAAAAAGTGTGCGTGGAGACCAGTGACCTAAGGTGCCACACGTTGAGTGCCCCTCAAACACTCAGTGCAATGTATGGCACCCCTGGACTGCCACTCCAGGGGCACTATCTCCACAGACTTTTCAACGGACCCTGACCCCCGGTCCGGACCGACAGCACCCTTCCCAGCCAGGAAGATGGGAGAAGAGGTTGGGGAGAGCCAGCCGCAGCCAACTACTACCCACAACCCCCATCTCTCCCACCTAATTACATTCGGGAAGTACTACCCGCCTCTCCCCGAAAGGATTAGCAAAGGTTCCCTCGCCGAACAACTGACTGGGGCAGACACCACCGGATCCAGGCAACAGGCCAGGGGCCCAGCCCTTCAGCTTCGACCTCATGCCTCTCTGCCCCGATCAGAAGGCTTTCGCCTCTACGCCAATAGGCTTTGCGTCCACCGACTGCCATCCCTTTCCCCCTCGCCGAGTACTGGGGACAGTCGGTTTAGCGCCACCCATTGGCAACTGATAAGAACAGATACTACACTTGATCTTAGCCAAAAGGCCAAAGAGCTGTCCAAGGATGTCGGGGACAAGATTGTAGACCTACACAAGGCTGGAATGGGCTACAAGATCATGGCCAAGCAGCTTGGTGAGAGCGTGACAACTGTTGGTGCGATTATTCGCAAATGGAAGCAAGACAAAATAACTGTCACTCTCCCTCGGTCTGGGGCCCCATGCAAGATCTCAGTTTCAATGATTATGAGAACGGTGAGGAATCCGCCAGAACTACACAGGAGAATCTTGTCAAAGATCTCAAGGCAGCTGGGGGACCATAGTCACCAAGAAAACAATTGGTAACATATTACACCCTGAAGTACTGAAATCCTGCAGGATACCTGGGAGCCAAAAATCTTGCTGATTTATAGGGGATCAAATACTTATTTAAGTCAAATGTGTTTTTCCAGATATTTTTGTTGTTATTCTGTCTTTCACTGTTAAAATAAACTTACCATTAAAATTCTAGACTGATCATTTCTTTGGTAAGGAAAAAAACACGCTAAACAATAAATTATACTAAAATAAATTAAACAAAATAAAGGCAGCAGCTTGAGTGGGATAAACACGATGTACAAGAAAAAGAAACTGTGCCAATATTGAGAGAGTCCACAATAGTCCTCAGATGACAAGAGGATTGTATGTAAAGATGGATATCCTTCAGAGCATACACCAATAGCTTATAAGTAGACAACAAGTAAATAATGCGCAAAAATCAGAGAAAAATATATATATATCCCAACAGCGTGATATGAACCAGGGTCCAGCAAAAGGCCCAAGTAAAAATTAATAAAATAAAAACAGTTCAGGCTGTTTGAAATAGGGTTTTGGAATAAAATGTTATTTGTTGATGGGGATATACACTCAGGGCTGCCATCAGTGGGGAACAGAAACCAAGTTCCAAATCTAGAAGGGCAAACAAGGAGAGAGGCGCCTCTGGGTGTAGTATTTTAAAAAGCAAATTTAATTACAAAGCCAAAAATAAGAAAACCACTCACATTTTGGTGGTGATATACAGGCATATCAAAAATTCTCCAGAAGGGAGGGGTGGCTGTCATCTGGTGCGCTCATTCATCCACTTTGTGTCCAGCTTGAGAAAGGAATGCGGCAGTCGTGTCATTCTCTGCCTTAGCGTTCGGAAACGCGTCGCTTGCCTGGTGACGTCACCATCCATCGCCCGCTGTTCCTGCTGCACGCCGCTGTGCTCTCTGAGGATCGTCTCATCCATTGCACCCACTTACCAACAACAAGGGAAACAGGACCGACCCCTCACCACACAGCGCTACACCAGTGGACACAAAGTGGATGAACGAGCGCACCAGATGACAGCCACCCCTCCCTTCTGGAGAATTTTTGATATGCCTGTATATCACCACCAAAATGTGAGTGGTTTTCTTATTTTTGGCTTTGTAATTAAATTTGCTTTTTAAAATACTACACCCAGAGGCGCCTCTCTCCTTGTTTGAGCTTATAAGTAGATCAGTTCAAAAACATTCCATAAACCAGAATATTGATCCATAAGCAATGGCTAGAAATAGCACCACAGTGAGTCCACAAATAAATTAAGTGCCCACCACCGTATAAGGTTGGCCGCTTACCAAATGGCAAGCACGAATAGGCATTCGGCTATAACCCAGCTCCGGCCTTTGACATGCAGGGAATGGTAATACTAGGAAGCTGACTATCAATACAGATGGACTTCTTTGTGCCTTAGAACTCCTTCAACATAACATGTGGTCTGTGGAATCATACAGCATGCAAGGAAGAAGAAGGACCATAGCGTAACATGATAAACACTGGTTGCATTTATTAAAAGGTAATGTACTTACAAACATAGAGATCAAATTTGCATGTAAAATTTTGTAGGAGCTCTTCCTCCTCAAGTCGACGTGGTGACGTCACTGCGCGCCCTTTAGACGCGTTTCGTCATACACTGACATTCTCAATAGGAGTAGATCATTTCTTTGTCAGTGGTTAAACGTACAAAATCAGCAGGGGATCAAATACATTTTTTCCCTCACTGTAGAACTATAGGCAAAACTTTTTTCATTTTGGATAGAATAATGGAGGGTTATAACCCCTGTAAGGTTTATTTTGCCATCTTTATTCCATTGGGGTGATTCCCCTTCACTTCCTGTCCCTTAGCCAAACAGGAGGCAAGAGGAAATCCCTGAAAATTAAGGGATTTTTTTGGGGGACCTTCGGGTCACCAGAATTATTGTTGCCATTGGAAGATTTCCCCTCTATTACTTTTGTGGGGCCAACCCAAAATTTGGGTTTTTCTTGTACTTTCAATGATAATGGTAAACAGGACGGATAGAAAAGCTGAATGGGGACACAGTTTTGCCTTCCGTTATACTTCAAATGAAATTTGTTTGCCTGGAATTCTGCTTTAACACTTGCCTGAGACTTACTAGAATATGGTTTTGAAACTGTAGGTAGGCTTTTTAAAAAAAAAAGAAGAAAAGTGATGTTTTTCTTTAAGATCCTCAATGACCCTTTGGACGTGCCTCCGCTGTTATTTGACATCAGTAATAAATACCACCCAGGATACACGAAGCAGATTTTCAGATGTCTGATGCAATATTGTTATGTCATATCAGATAATATGGCATGACAAATTGCTCATGCTGCTCTTGCCCTGGGGTTTGTGATGGATATTGTGCTGGGAGTATACGTATCTGCTGAGCAGGAAGAATAAGCAGCAGTTATCATGATATTTACTGCAGCTTCAGATCTGGTGCTGAAACCAAAAGCTTGATATGGCACAGTATGAGCAAGTGTGGAACAGATGGGCTAAGTACAGCTCAGTGCACACAGCCTGTTTCATCTAGCCACTGCACAGACACGCATACAGCTTGTACTATACAGTCAGTGCACAAACACACAAACTCTTCTATCCAGCTGATACACACATACATTAAAGCATGTTGTCCTCCTTCAGAAAATGCTAGTCTTTAAAATGGCCCTCCCACAAATACTATTTAAGCAACAACCTTCGACTTGTAAAATAAGTCTGTAAATACTCACCTTTCCTTGTTCCGGCATTACGGTAACATTGAACTACTTTGATGAAAGTATTTTAAAGAAAAAGTAAAAAAATAATGTTAAAAAAATATATTTTTTTAGAAAGTATTGAATAATTGTTATTTTATTTTTTTAACATGCTGTACTCAGTGTCCCTGATCACCAACACACCAGTCATATCATGAAAATTGTTTGGCTCTTGGAACGCTGTGGTGTAAACAAGGTGTATCATTCTACCCATTCTTTGTATGCTAGAGGTATATCTATCTTGGTAAATGATGCTAGTGGCTTCTCCTGTGAAATTGATAGACATGATGGGAGATATGTGTTTCTGCATAGTAGACTGTGTATACCGCCTCAGTTGTCATGTGAGGTACTCCAACTGTTTGTAAAATTTATATCTATAGCTGACATACTACCACATCCAGTTTTGTTGATAGGTGACTTTAACAATGTTCTTAATAACACACAGGACAAGCTCCCTACCTCTAAACAGGTCAGCGTAGACAGAGTGACCCCTTGGGTAAGTTGTGTGGAGGGATGGGTCTTCATGATCTTTGATGTAAATTACATCTATGCTTCTCAAGGACCCATATTGCCCTCCTGTATTGATTTAATGCTGGGTACTTTTGAAATATTTAGGTATATTGGGCCAGATTCAGAGAGCCGTAACTCCTGTCTAACTGGTGTTAGACTGGAGTAATTTCAAATTACGCGCGTTTTTTAGCTAGTCGGAAAGCTCAAACCATGAATAGACAGCTGCGGGCTTCAATTCGACTGGATTACGTGTTCGTACGCCTTCGGATCTACACTGCAATAAAATTGCGGCCACTGGGTGGACTTCCCGTCGTTTTCCACGTCGGGGTATGTTAATGAGCTTTTGCCGGCGATCCCCGAAATTACGATCTTCAATCGCAATCTCTTACGGCATCTTTAGTCATCTTTTTTTTGCGTAACACTATACCAGCTTTTTGCTGGTCTAATATTAGACAGCCCATGTTAAGTATGGCCGTCGTTCCCGCGTCGAATTTCTACGTTTTCCGACGTCTTTTATTATTTTTAACGTAAGTCGTCCGGGAATAGGAATGTTCGTAAACGACGCTACTCAAACAACGAATGACGTAACGACGTGATTTCGCGCAATGCACGGCGGGAAATTTCTGAACGAAGCATGCGCAGTTCGATCGCCGCGGGGACGCGCCTAATTTAAATGCTTCACTCCCCCTAATCGCGTATTTCGATTACGCGCCGAGAAATAGTCTACGCAGCCGTAGCGTACGGGCAAAAATCTACCAGAATTCGATGTAGAGCCTGGTAAAATACGTCAGCGTTGAGTATTTCGATTACGCAGCGCAAAATTAAGTGTATCTGAATCTGGCCCATTGTCTCTATTGACATCATGGCTAGAGGTGTGTCAGACCACTCTCCTTTGCCAACTACCCTTTGGGGTATTTAAAAGATATCAAGTCGGGCCCCGTGGAACCTTAATAATTTTGGCTCCAGTTAATTAATACCCATGAATCTATACAACATGCTTTGACATACCCGCATTTATCGGCATATAATACGCACAGGTGTATAACACGCAACTTAATTTTAAGAGTTTTAGGGAAAAAACATACATTTTAAATAAATAAGGGTCAGTGCCTATCAATGCAGCCTGATCAATGCCCATCTGCAGCCTCAGAATTGCCTATCAATGCAGCTTGATCAATGTCCATCTGCAGCTTCACAATTGGCCATTAATGCAGCTTGATCAATGCCCATCCGCACCTCACCATTGCCCATCAATGCAGCTTATACCATGCCCATCTGTAGCCTCACAATTGCCCATCAATGCAGCTTGATCAATGCCTATCGGCAGCCTCACCATTGCCCATCAATGCAGCTTAATCAATGCCCATCTGCAGCCTGCCCATTGCCATGAATGCAGCTTAATCAATGCCCATCTGCAGCCTCCCCATTGCCATGAATGCAGCCTGATCAATGGCCATCTCCGGGAGGGGGGCAGGATAGGCGCCGTCAGATTACATACAGCGAGAATCTCCTGTTTACTCGGCGTCTTCTTTAATACAGAGTCCCGCCTCCTGGACCGGCTTCTATGATAGACAGAATATTGGTCCAATGCTGGACCAGGAGACGAGACTTCCTATTACAGACGCCACTTGGTGAGGAAACAGGAGATTCTCGCTGTATGTAATCTGACGGCGCTCGTCCCGCCCCCTTCCCAATTCTCTCCGAGTCAGCCCAAATTTCAGTATCGGCATATAACCCGCACACACTATTGACAACTGATTTGCAGGGTGAAAAAGTGAGTGTTATATGCCAATAAAAACAGTATTTACTAGAAATTATTTTAAATACTGCTTTTTTTACAATGGTGTGGGACACCATAAAGGTTTACTTGAGAAGTCTCCTTATCAATAAAAAATAGGTTAAATCTGACAGCAGGAGGGAGATAAATCAACTAACTACAAGAGGGATTGTGGCTGAGGCTGCTTATGTCTTAGATTCAACTCCTGCAAATTATTAATCTTGGATTGAAGCACAATCTCAACTTTAGCCCTGGTTCACATTGATGCTACTTTGAAATCGTGCTACTTCACTTGAAGTAGCGCGATTTCAAAGTAGCACGCTCAGCGCGATTTCAGGTGCTACTTGATAGACATATGTGTGACTTCATACACAGATGTCTATTGAAGTTGCACCTGAAAATGGACAAAAGTGGTGCAGGAACTACTTTTGCAAATCTGTGCGGTGCCGCACCAATTGAAACAGTGCCATTGCCTCCAATAGGCTGCGACTTGTAATGCAATTTGGTTTCTCAAATTGCTCCAATGTGAACCTAGGCTTAATCCCTTATGCACTAAACAGCACAAGACAAACAATTCTTTTCCAAATGTCTCATTTGGGCAGAAGAGGAGAGGACAGGTAAACTTCTGGCTGGTATTGCCCGTTCACAAACTAAAACCTCTTATATAATGGCAGTCTTCAATTCTTTTTATCAGAAGCTTTACAGATCCAGGGCAACTTATACAAGTCCTGAATTTTTAGATGATATCAATCTTCCTACTGTATCTCCACCAGGTAGCCATCTGTTGGATGCTCCTAGCTTGAGGCTGCTGTGGCATCCCTTTCTAAAGGGAAAGCTCCTGGGAGGGATGGTCTCCCAAATTAAACCCACTCTCATCCTTTCTAAACTACTGCCATAGTGCTGATCTATAAGGATATAGATGCCTCCTGCATGTATCCT
Source organism: Rana kukunoris (assembly GCA_029574335.1). NCBI lineage: Eukaryota > Metazoa > Chordata > Amphibia > Anura > Ranidae > Rana > Rana kukunoris. The sequence continues at coordinate 159,821,361 of CM056057.1, forward strand.
TACCTGTCAAATGTTTCCCCTCTGTCTGTTATAAGAACTGAAAAACTGCAGATTCAAAGTAACCACATGACTTCAGAAAAGATGTGGGGGTGAAAATATAAAAATAATGCCTGTCTCGTGGCTAGTGCATGAGATAAGTAAATAAGCTGTCACTCACAGCAAGGAGGCGGAACGGACTAAGGTTTTTCTCTGTAAGTCTGTTTTATTTCACTGAACAATAAAAAAGGATTGCTCAGAGCTGGATTAATTCTCTGTGGCAAGACTGGGCACAGATGATAGGAAATCTTATACTGTACATCAAAAAAAAAAAATTCGGGTTTACATCCACTTTAAATTTATACACATTACGGAAATATACTTCTTCCTCTTCTGTCCGGCAGCCTCCCTTTGTCCATTAAGGAAGCTGTTAGGCCGCTTACACACCATCAGTCCATCCGATGAGAACGGTTGGAAGCTGACTGATGGTCTGATGTGCCTACACACCACCGGTTAAAAAACCGATCGTGTCAGAACGCGGTGACGTAAAACACAACAACGTGCTGAAAAAAATGTTCAATGCTTCCAAGCATGCGTCGACTTGATTCTGAGAATGCGCGGCTTTTTAACCAATGCTTTTGCATACTAACAATCGTTTTTGACCTATCGGTTAGGCGCCCATCGGTTAAATTTTAACCTCCCTGGCGGTATGATTCTTTAAGATTTTAGGTGCTAAAAGCGGTACCATTATTTGCAAGGGAATTTGGCGTTTTATACTGTAGGCCTGTAATTCTTAGGAATAACTCACTTAAATCTATTCAAACAAGAGTCTAATAGGCATCCCGGGTATGATTTTTTTTTTTTTTTTTTAATTAAAAATTATAATATAATAAATAATTATAAAAAATGATCACAAATGATAATATAATTATAGTAAAAATTATTCAATAATGTAATCAAATCAAAATCACTGAAATTTGCTCAGTTGCAGAATTTTTGCTGTCATTTTTTTTTTTTTTTTATGAAGTGATTCTGATTTATTATCGCTGTTTTTTAGCTGCTCTAAAACAATTTTTGCCATAAAGGGACACTTTTGGTTGCTATGGGCAATCTACAGTTTGCAGGGAGAAAGAACAGTTTTTATTATATAAAATGACATGTAGTGTACAGGGCAGACCACTAGGGACATGGGGGGTGTGTATTTTTTACATACAGTACTGTAATCTATAAGATTACAGTGTACTGTATGTATAGTGTTTGTTTACATTTTTGAATTTGGCGCCGTTCCCCCCCCTACGTCGCGACGCTCGCAGGGAAGGGAATCGGCGGAACACACAGCATCAGGCGGACATCCGCCCGCCGAGTACTGCGGGGATTCATCGCTGGATCGCAGAGAAAAGGTAAGTAAACTTTTTCTGCATCCAGCGAGGTAAGCGCGTGTGTGGCACGGGGTTACCGATATTAGCTTAAAAATCTCACCCCGTGCCACACACGTGAAGACCGCCAGGGAGGTTAAAGCAAGTTACCTTTTTTTTGACCAAAGGATAACTGACCGATGGGGCCCACACACGATCGGTTTGGACTGATGAAACGGACGTTTTCATCGGTTTTGACCAATCGTGTGTACGCGGCCTTATTGTATTACTACCTACGTAAGGAAAGGATCTATTACATACCTCCCAAAATTTTGAGATGAGAACAAGGAACACCTACTAGCAAATGTATGTAGGCATAGGACACACCCCCTATCACACCACCTTAAAGGAGATTTAACCAAAATAAAGGTTCATTAACCACTTAAGACCCGGACCAATATGCTGCCAAAATGACCCAAGGGTTTTTTGCGATTCGGCACTGCATCGCTTTAACAGACAATTGCGCGATCGTGCGACGTGGCTCCCAAACAAAATTTGCGTCCTTTTCTTCCCACAAATAGAGCTTTCTTTTGGTGGTATTTGATCGCCTCTGCGATTTTTATTTTTTGCGCTATATACAAAAATAGAGCGACATTTTTGAAAAAAAAAACAATATTTTTTACTTTTTGTTATAAGAAAAATCAATAAACTAAATTTTAGTCAAACATTTAGGCCAACATTTATTTAGCCACATGTCTTTAGTAAAAAAAAATCACAATAAAAAAAAAAATTAGCTACCTAGCGGGAACAGCGACACTAATACAGCGATCAGAAAAATGATCGCTTAGTGATGCTGGCAATAGGGAGTGAAAGGGTTAACTATGGCGGTGATCAAGGGGTTAAAACTTTATTAGGGGGGGGTACGGGGGCTACCCTGGACCTAACACTAACTGACTGTCACACTGCCTGTCACACTGACACTAAATACAGTAATCATACATGTATGATTACTGCATTCAGTGACACTGTGACAGGGGGAGGGGGGGGGCTATCGCGGGGGTTAAATGTGTTTATGTGTCTGTGTGTAAGTGTAGTGTTGGTGCAGGACTTACTTGTGTTGTGATCTCTCCTCAGCGGTGGTTGAAAAAACCGCTGAGGGAGAGATCACATCGCTTCCTCCTTCCTGTGTTTACACAGGAGGAGGAAGTGATACACAGGCGGCGCGCGCATTGGCTGGGAGCGATCCGGAGTGGGCGGACAAAAACGAATAGCCGCCCCCTTTTGTTGGATCGCTCCTGCAGCCGCGCGGACCGCCGCATGTATGGGGGGGTCCGATCGGACCCCCGATCCCCCCCAAGGCACCAACGTATATATACGTTGATGTGCCTGTGGGTGCCATTCTGCCGACGTAAATGTACATGTGGCGGTCCTTAAGTGGTTAAATCCACAAGGACTTTTTTTTTACCACTACTATTCTTTTATATTGGCTTTTAAAATTTACAAATGCAGCAATTTAGAAATTGGATAAAATGTTTAGCACTGGGAAACACTTTATGAAAGATAAAAAGGGCATTTAATATACATCTATATAGATCAGACCAAAATGAGGGACAAATGAGGGGGGAAGAGGGACAGAGGGACAAAGGGACATTGCTCCAAATAAGGGACAGTGCTATTATCTCCCGAATCTTACAGACTAATTATACTGCTTATTTCAGATATTAAAATTTAAAGCCAATAGGCTGAATAAAATCATTACATCTATTATTCATCCAGACCAAACCAGATTTATGCCCAATTCTTTAACTGCTGTAAATATGACATGTACTTTAAATATCAAATTCTCATTGATAACTCAGTAAACAGAGCATTACTGTCTCTAAAGGTGTTTGACAGCATAGAATGCAGGGAGGTGCTCAGGTGTTTTGGTGCTCGTAACACCTTTTGCAACTGGGTTCAGCTTTTATATACAAATCCTAGAGCTTTTGTAGAGCCAACAGAAGAGTGTTGGTTTTTTTTCTGTTATTTCGTGTCCCTTTAAAAAAAAAGAAGATCACTTTTATTGCTGTCACAAGGAATGTAAACATCCCTTGTGACAGTAAGGCCGCGTACACACGATCAAATTTGTCCGCTGAAAACGGTCCGATGGACCGTTTCAGCAGACAAATCCGATCGTGTGTACGGGCTAGCGGACAGGTTTGTCCATCGGACAAATTTCAAAGCATGCTTTGAAATTTGTCCGCTACAAACCTGTCCGTCGGATATGTCCGCTGGTTAGTACGGCAAACCAGCGGACATATCTTCCCGCACATGCGTCGTATCCTGTGAATGGATCCGACGCATGCGCGCAAAAGTGTTTACTTCCTGGTGCGGTGACGTAGCGGTGACGTGGCGGCGTCAACGTCACCGGCGCGTCACCACGCTGTCTGCCGGCGGGGATTTTGATCCGATGGTGTGTACACGCCATCGGACCGAAATCCGATGAGACATGTCCGCTCTAAACGGTCCGTCGGACAAGTTTGAGCGGACATATCTCATCGTGTGTACGAGGCCTTATAGACAGACAGGTACACTTTATGGAGGAATCAGGTGTCTAAAAGACCCCAAACCCCTTTTTTGCACTTAAAAGTATTCAGATTGCCAAAAACTGTGATTCTGAATACTGTAATTTTGTTTCAAATCTGCGTCAACCGAGTAAACCGAAAGTGACATTGCGACGTTGCTTCCGGGATTTTACATCGGAAACCCAATCGGGGCGGAATCCGGCTTCGTACAGGTCTTAGCCTAGTTGATGGTTTGAGTCTCCAGGTGGGACAGGAGGCCCGGGAAGAGCAAGGGGGGGGCGTCCCCTACCGCTATTTTAGAACAAAGGCTGAGCGGCTTTTAGCCACATTGCTAAAGAGCCAAGCTTTCTGTGACGGGAGGGCCCGTGTAACCCAGAATCCCTTGGAAAGTATGGGATACCCTTGTTTCAGTCACCCTGTGATATCCTGGCACAGGGTGACTGAGAAAATATATCTTGGATTACTTAAAATGGGACAGTAATATTTATCCACAATATCTCCCAGGATATATGTAAAGACCAGTGGCGGCTGGTGCTCAAAATTTTTGGGGGGGGCGCAAACGAAAAAAAATACATTGCAGCCTCACTGTGCCCATCACATGCAGCCACTGTGCCATCAATTGTCACCACTGTGCCATGCCATCAATTGTCACCACTGTGCCATGCAACACAGCAACTGTGCCATCAATTGTCACCACTGTGCTATGCCACCAAATGCAGCCACTGTGCCATCAATTGTCACCACTGTGCCATGCCATCAAACACAGAAACTGTGCCATCAATTGTCACCACTGTGCCATGCCACCAAATGCAACCACTGTGCCATCAATTGTCACCACTGTGCCATGCCATCAAACGCCACCACTGTGCCATCAATTGTCACCACTGTGCCATGCCATCAAACACAGCCACTGTGCCATCAATTGTCACCACTGTGCCATGCCATCAAACGCAGTCACTGTGCCATCAATTGTCACCACTGTGCCATGCCACCAAATGCAGCCACCGTGCCATCAATTGTCACCACTGTGCCATGCCATCAAACACAGCAACTGTGCCATCAATTGTCACCACTGTGCCATGCCATCAAACACAGCAACTGTGCCATCAATTGTCACCACTGTGCCATGCCACCAAATGCAGCCACTGTGCCATCAATTGTCACCACTGTGCCATGCAACACAGCAACTGTGCCATCAATTGTCACCACTGTGCCATGCAACACAGCAACTGTGCCATCAATTGTCACCACTGTGCCATGCAACACAGCCACTGTGTCATCAATTGTCACCACTGTGCCATGCCATCAAACGCCACCACTGTGCCATCAATTGTCACCACTGTGCCATGCAATCAAACGCCACCACTGTGCCATCAATTGTCACCACTGTGCCATGCCATCAAACGCCACCACTGTGCCATCAATTGTCACCACTGTGCCATGCCATCAAACACAGCCACTGTGCCATCAATTGTCACCACTGTGCCATGCAACACAGCAACTGTGCCATCAATTGTCACCACTGTGCCATGCAACACAGCAACTGTGCCATCAATTGTCACCACTGTGCCATGCCACCAAATGCAGCCACTGTGCCATCAATTGTCACCACTGTGCCATGCCATCAAACGCCACCACTGTGCCATCAATTGTCACCACTGTGCCATGCCATCAAACGCCACCACTGTGCCATCAATTGTCACCACTGTGCCATGCCATGCAACACAGCAACTGTGCCATCAATTGTCACCACTGTGCCATGCCACCAAATGCAGCCACTGTGCCATCAATTGTCACCACTGTGCCATGCCATCAAACGCCACCACTGTGCCATCAATTGTCACCACTGTGCCATGCCATCAAACGCCACCACTGTGCCATCAATTGTCACCACTGTGCCATGCCATCAAACACAGCCACTGTGCCATCAATTGTCACCACTGTGCCATGCCATCAAACGCCACCACTGTGCCATCAATTGTCACCACTGTGCCATGCCATCAAACACAGCCACTGTGCCATCAATTGTCACCACTGTGCCATGCCATCAAATGCAGTCACTGTGCCATCAATTGTCACCACTGTGCCATGCCATCAAATGCAGTCACTGTGCCATGCCATCATATGGAGTCACTGTGCCATCAGTTGTCACCACTGTGCCATGCCATCAAATGCAGTCACTGTGCCATCAATTGTCACCACTGTGCCATGCCATCATATAGAGTCACTGTGTCATCAAGTGTCACCACTGTGCCCCATGCCACTGTGCTCATTGTCGCCTCTGTGCCCTTTGTCACTACTGTGCCCCATGCTGCCACTGTGCCCCATGCTGCCACTGTGCCCCATGATGCCCCTTTCCCTGTTAAAAAAAACACTTACCTGACGCTTCCATGTCCTCCCTCGATGTCTTCTGCCGCCGTGGAGAAGCTTCAGCCAATCAGGTTCCTGATAACCAGAATCCGGCAACCTGATTGGCTGAAACGGCTGTCAGTCTAATGCAAGGACCGCAGATTGCCTGCGCTCCGAGCATAGACTCCCGGGAGCCGGAGGGCGGTACTGGAAAAGCCTATCAGAGCCACTGGCTTTGATAGGCAGTTCCCCTCAGCCAACCAGCTCAATGCGTTCAATGCATTGAAGTGTGTTATTTGCGAGAGCGAGTGGCGCTGCAGCGCTGCAGCGCCCTCTATAGACGGCCGCCAGAACTTCGGCTAAAATGTCAAAATGACATTTTAGCCGAATAAAAGTTCTTAAAGGGCCCGTTTTTTTTGTTTTTTTTGTGACTGCGGGAGGGGGGGCGGCGCCCGTGCGCCCATATGGGCGGGCCGCCACTGGTAAAGACTATTCTTGGTTTGTTTGATTCTGAACTCAACATGTTAATTGAAAGAGCTGATCACATTGGCCTCTGTACAATGTAGGAGACGGGCCGACTCCTACTGGAGCCTCTGCTATTGTGATAATGTCCTGTGTTTAAACTTATGATAATATATCACATACTGTGTGAAGCTCGATAACAAGTCTGACCTGTAGTGAAATCCTGATTTATCATAACAATGACCAGGCTGCTTAAAGGGATAAATTAAGTAGCTTATGTTAATTAGGTTTCTGGTCACAGGTGTTTTTTAGAGTAATATGAGCAGGGAGGTATACACCTCCTCTTCTGTATTTTACCACTTCCCGTCCGCACGACGGGGTTTTACAGCCACAATGCGGCTCTCAATTGCCAGGAGGCCGTCTTTATACAGCCTCCGGCCTCCAGGCCACTGGGGGGGGTGCGAGCGGTGCCGGAAGCACGCCCACTCGCCCGCCGCATCAGTCAGTTGCCGATGCGCGTGCCTGGGGGGCCGCAATGTCCGCCAGGTACCCGCGATCGGCAGTCACGGAGACAGGGACATGGAGCCCTGTGTGTAAACACAGAGCTTCATGTCCTGTCAGGGAGAGGAGACTGATGGTGTCCCTTGTACATAGGGACAACCATCGGTCACCTCCCCCAGTCACCCACCTCCCCCCACAGTAAGAATCACTAATTAGGGAATACATTAACCCCTTCCTCACCCCCTAGTGTTAACCCCTTCCCTGCCAGTCACACTTATACAGTAATCAGTGCATATTTATATCATTGTTCGCTGTATAAATGTGAATGGTCCCAAAAATTTGTCAAAAGTGTCCGATGTGTCCGCTACAATATCGCAGTCCTGACAAAAATCGCAGATCGCCACCATTACTAGTAAAAAAAAAAAAGAATTAAAAAAAAAATTTATAATTCTATCCCCTATTTTGTAGACGCTATAACGTTTGCGCAAACCAATCACTATACGCTTATTGCGATTTTTATTTTTACCAAAAATATGTAGAAGAATACATATCGGACTAAACTGAGATTTTTTTTTTTTATTGGATATTTATTATAGCAAATTCGTTTTGACTGAATTTGAGCTTTAATATGATATTATCTTCCCTGCATGGCAGAAATACAACAGAAAATGCTTACAATGTGACAATACATCTTATTAAGGGAAGGTGTGGAATAACTGTATAGCAGGATAAATGTCTCCTTTATTCCATGCTGAACACAGTCGCTTCTGTCTTCCATATGATGGTTTACAGCTCTTAGAACAATCAGGGAAACATGAAATCTGCCTCAGTGACCACTGTACTGCTAATTACATCAGGAAATGCTCAGCTGAAGGAAAACAAGATATATAATGATATTTACCGCAAACCAGCAATCTACCTCTCACGGTTTATTCAATCAAAGGGGGCAGAGATCAATGCTGATGGCAGAGTGCAGTAACTTACAACCCAGGACATACTGTGAGGTTAAAAGAAACGACCCTATACTACGTGTATGTGTATATATATATATATGGCTACAGTTCTGACATTAGACTGCAAGCTCTTCTCCCTCTGCAGCTGATGGGGAGGAATATATACTGTAAACAAATAATTAAAAATTAGAAATGGGCATCTGCAGACACTCATAGTGATGTCTGGTTTCTATGGATTAATGTGCATTGTAAATCATCTGTTTGCTATTTATTTCACACCTTCCCATGTCAATTTACAGGTTTTGCAAATGTCCTTGATGACTTTACTTTGTGCCAGACCCTCCCGGGCAACATTATCGGGTCTCAACATTATTAGATCTTGTACTCTTTGCTCAGATTTATTGTTCCTTGCATGGATTGTGCTTGCGTATGATTTTTGCGTATGCTGCTAGCCAAAGCATTTTTAGCCTTTTGGCCTCCTGGGGCAGTACTTAAAAAGCTATCTTAAGGAACATTGCTGAAATTTAACGAGATAGTAATGCTACACAAGAAACGCTGCAGCTGGGCTAAAGTCATAAAGTCCACTCAGCTCACCATAGTCTGAGTTTTAGGTACTTCAATGCAGCCAACTTCCAGAGAGCTGTTCACATGTGAGATGGAGGGGTGTTGTGTTAACGGTTAAGCTCCACCATTGTCTAAGACACAACTATGCCAACATGTTACTGCCCCTTCCACCAGGCTGTTAACCTCTCCTTGCTGCCATAAGGCAAACAGCAGGGTGAGTGTCCCTTATTGTCCAGCTGCCCGCACACATGCATCCATGGGGGTCCAAGGTTGTGTGCTGTACACAGTGACCAAGCTTTTGCTGACAGCTTTCTGTCTAATGTCTTGTACACACGATTGGTTTTCCTGACGGTAAAACTGCCATGTTTGCTTTTGTTCAGGAAAACCGTCCGTGTGTATGTTCCATAGCAGTTTTCCCAACAGGAAAACTGCAAACACAAAAAAATGAAAACTTGTTCTCTTTTTTTCCTGACACAATTCTCTGCGTTTTTTTGCTCTGCAGTTTTCCAATGGGAAACACTGCAATGGAGCATGCACACGGCCGGTTTTTCCGACCCAAGCTGTCATGGCAGTTTTCCTGTCAGGAAAACCGGCCGTGTGTACATGGGAAAAGCAACCAAGTCCCTCATTCCTCCTCATTTGTCCCTCATTTTTGTTCCGATTTATATAGTTGTATATAAAATTCATGTTGTATCTATCAAAAAGTGTTTTTTAGAGCTAAACCTTTCACCTGATTTCTAAATTTCTGCATTTGTAAATTCCAAAAGCCAATATAATGGAATAGTAGTGGTTAAAAAAGCACTTGTGGGTTGAACTAATCTTGTTTTTTGTACAATTCTCCTTTAAGGGGGCGTGGCAAGGGGTGTGTCCAATACCTGCATACTTTTTCTGATAGGTGTCCCTCATTCCTATTTCAAAAAGTTGGGAGGTATGACATAATGATCAGCAGGTACCAGTGGACCCAGAAATGCGGGATCACGTATATACCTGTTCCTTCGCAGCGTGACTGCCCTGTAGCAATAAATCTGCTATTGGGCGATCACTAACTGATTAAGACCATCAGCATTATCATAACTCACAGGCAGCAGGCACATAACATAGACGTTGGATGCTGATTTTGTGACTAAGAAACAGTCAGGTGCATCAGCATTTTGTACAGAGTGAGAGCATCTGCATTCAGTTTTTGGAATGTTTTTGCTATTATTTGAGCTGATACCTTTTTCCTACTGGAGGACAGCATAGTGACTTTTAGCAGCCATAGCAAGATAGCAAGTCATCAGTTTGTATACAAGTTACAGTCACAGGCATCCCATGCCTTCCCCTGCCAATCAAAGTTCATCCCCTAATAAACCAAAAACAAAACACCCTGGACTAGATTTTGAAGTATGTACAAGTGTTGGAAAATTCCTGTTGCCTGGCTGCAAATGTGAGAAAGGACCCAAAAATCCAGTGGCCCGAGGGTAGCACTACACAGTACATGGTATTTGTATACCATGTCCGAACCAAAATGGGCACTGCAATCTCATTGGGGCACAGTGTCTAATGGCAGACCTCTTGAAGATGGCACCCAGAGCCCACAGTAGAGGACACATTTGTTCTTTGCTTGACTTCCAATAAAAAAAATTGCTACACAAATGAATTGTGGACATTTGGGAAAATCTAGAAGTGCCTATGAGCAGATTCATTGGGGTCCTAAAACCAAGTCTGCTAAAAGTCACAAAGGAACTCACTTTTAAAGCATCACTCCCTTGCAGATTTGCTCTGCAGTTCCTCCCATGCTGGCAAGCAGGATTTAACGTTTCAGCCAGAATCAGATGAGTTTTCTATTAAGCAACACAGTTGCTAGTTTCACATTGGCTTTAGTCCTGACATTTTGATACATTAGGTTTTCTGTATGTGAGAGAAATCAAGAAGGATGCTTCTGATTTTGCAAGAAGTACATTGCGTATCCACTTCACGTACCCTGGAGTATAGTGTGAGTAGCAGCTAGTTAATGCACAATTAATGTAGATAAACAGACAGACATGTGCATACATAAACACATTGAAACATTTACAAACACTCGGCTTCGCATATGCTGGCATCGCTTCCATGCCATCTGCCCTGACTGCTATAGGAAAGCTGACTGAGAGGGGGAAGAGGGCGCTGAGCACTCATGTGATGTGTTCACTCTGCATGAAGGATGATGGAAGTGACCCTGAGGGGGTAGATGACTTCCACAGGTGAGCCCAGATCAGCAGGACAGCTGCGTGCTACAGGCCAGTGCAGGGGCCTTCCTCCTCTGTTATATAAATGCTTCATCTTATCTTACTGTTCTGTAGAGGTAGAGGAGAGCTAGGGGAATTGTTAGTGTTATATACAGGTAGAGGACAGCCCAGCGTTATATACAGGTGGAGGCGTAGAGCAGTGGCCTCCAAACGAAGGCCCTGGGCCACATGTGGCACTTAGCTTGCCTTTACTTGGGCACCATTCCATCCACTGACACCTATGACAGGGCACTATTCCTTCCAGTGATACCAACAATGGAGCACTATTCATTCTACTAAAACCAAGATGGGTCATTGTTTACACCCACTAACGCCAGGTAATTTTCTACTTCCGCTGTCCATGGTCTGTCCCCACTAATGCCTGAAGAACAGTAAACTGGCCCTATGTTTAGAAAGTTTGGAGACCCCTGAAATAGATACCCTCCAAAGTAGGTGCTAGGAATTAGAGGTTCACCTTCCAGCAGGACAATAACCCTAAACATGCAGCCAGAGCTACAATGGAATGGTTTAGATCAAAGTACTGTATATTCATGTGTTAGAATGGCCCAGTCCAAATCCAGACCTAAATCTAAATAGAAAATCTGTGACAAGACTTGAAAATTGCTGTTCACAGACGCTCTCCATCCAATCTGTCACATAAAATCCTAATAAAATAAATTTCCGTTTGACGGTGGAAAATTTCAAGGGGCATGAATACTTTTTCAAGTCACTGTACATAGTTGTTATGGTTTAATAAAGACACCAGTCCATCCAGTTCAACCTGTGGGGTGTGAGCATTTATGTCAATATTAAATCCCTTATCCCTGTAGGTTGCAATGGTTAGGATACCCATCTAAAAAATGTTTTAAACTAGCGACACTCCCTGCTCAAACCACTCCATGAGGAAGGGAGTTTTCAAAACCTTAGTGCTCTGACAATAGAGAACCCTCTATGTAGTTTAAGGTTAAGCCGCTTCCTATCCAGTTTCAATGAATGGCCGCGTGTCTTGGCACACTTTGTATATTGCTATCATATCTCTTAAGCATATCTTCTCAAGAGAGAATAAGTTCAATGCTTGTGGTCTTTCCAAATAAATTAGGTCCTCCAGTCCCTTTATTAGCTTTGTTGCCCTTTTCTGGACTCTCTCCAGTTCAAGCAAATCCCTCCTGAGGACTGGTGCCCAGAACCGGATGGAATATTCAAGATGTGACTGAACCGAGTCTTGTAGAGTGACAGAATTATCATTTTATTTTTTAAGTAAATTCCCTTTTTAATGCATGCCAATATTCTGCTGACTTTGCTTGCAGCAGTTTGGCATTGCATGCCATTGCTGAGCCTGTCATCTACTAGGATCTTTTTTCCATCCTGGATTCCCCCCTAGCGAGTAACTTGCATTCGTATTTTTTAGCACCAAAATTGCACCAGTACTTTACATTTTTCAACAATAAACCTAATTTGCCATGTAGTTGCCCAATCCATTATTTTATTGAGGTCCTGTAAGCTTTCCACATCCTGTTGTGAGGTTATCGCCTGCTGAGCTTTGTATCGTTAGCAAATACAAAAATTTAACTATTTATACCAACCTCTATATAATTTATAAATACATTAAACAGAATTGGTCCCAGGACAGATCCTTTGGGGACCCTAATTACCACCTAAACCCATTATGAGTGCTCACTATTTATCACCACACTTTGAACACGCCCCTGTAACCAGTTTTTAATCCGGGTACATACCCTATGGTCCATGCCGACAGACCTCAGATTGTAAAGTAAACTTTTTTGGGGAACTGTATCAAGTGCCTTTGCAAAATATACCACATCCACAGCCCTACCTTTATCTAGATGGCGGCCCGATTTCTCAGAGAATGTTAACAGATGGTCTGGCAAGAACGATCCTTCATTAATCCATGCTGGTTACTGCAAATCCTACTGTTTTCATTGGAAAATTCATTGATATAGTCCCTTATCACCCCCTCCAATAAGTTTTAATCTATTGATGTTAGACTGACTGGTCTGTAATTTCCAGATATATGTCTCTGCCCCTTTTTAAATATTGGTACCACATGGGCTTTTCTCCAATCACCTGGTACCATTCCAGTCCGCAACCTGTCCATAAAAATTAGAAACAACGATCTAGCTATCACCTGACTGAGTTCCTTAAGGACTCTCGGAAGTAAGCCATCTCTGGTCCTGGTGATTTATTTATGTTAAGTTTTTCAAGTCTATTGTTGACATTGATTTCTGTTAGCCACAAAGGTACATTCTGTGGCATTTTATTAGCATTACGGTCTTGGTTACTGAAACGATAGGCGTGGCTATTGGACGCCTATCAGGAGGAGAGGACAGGAGATGAGGATGGCAGGAGACGCATGGATGACCCCGCTTGTGGCCTTCACCCGTTGCCCCACTGAGACTGGGTAAGTGCCGGGCAAACAGGCGGGTTGATTCACAGTGGTAACATTCGATGGGCATAGTTGCAGCATTTGATAGCACACTGGCAGCATTCAATGGGCACATAGGCATTTGATGGGCATACTGGTGGCATTTAATGGGCACAGTGGCAGCGTTTAAATGGGCACAGTGGCAGCGTTTGATGGCACAGTGGCAGAGTTTGACGGGCACAGTGGTGGTGTTTGATGACACAGTGGCTACATTTGATGGGAACAGTGGTGGTGTTTGATGGCACAGTGGCGGCATTTGATGGGAACAGTGGTGGTGTTTGATGGCACAGTGGCTACATTTGATGGGAACAGTGGTTGTGTTTGATGGCACAGTGGCAGCTTTTGATGGGCACAGTGGCTGTAAATGATAGGCACAGTGGCTGCAATTGATGGGCACAGTGGCTGCAATTTGGAGCGCCAGCCGCCACTGGTTTATATGTGCGTGCATATGTGCATTTATATATGTGTGTGTTTTTATGTGTGTGTGTGTATTGTTACATGTATGTATGCGCTTTTAAAGCTGACCCCCTATATGTGTACAATCAGAAAAAAAATTTCTATTGTTCATGGTACCAGCAAATAAATGTTGTGCCTCCGAAAAGCAATCCATGCTCATCGCTTTTCAGAGGCATTTGACAGCTGGTAAAGAGGCAATATGTTGCCTACTGACCGCCTTGTTTTAACCTCTTAAATGCATCATCACTATGCAGTGTAGCCCCATTAACCTAGAGCAGTGGCGGCCTGCCCATATGGGCGCATGGGCGCCGCCCCCCCCCCCTCCCGCAGTCACAAAAAAAAAAAAAAAACGGGCCCATTAAGAACTTTTATTCGGCTAAAATGTCATTTTGACATTTTAGCCGAAGTTCTGGCGGCCGTTTATAGAGGGCGCTGCATCGCCACCCTCTCTCGCAAATAACTCACATTCAATGCAATGCATTGAACGTGTGTTATTGTTGCCAGCTGCCTGGTCTATTCCTATAACCGGACATTGGGTGCCGGTTACCCGAATAGCGGCAGCTGGTTGGCTGAGGGGAGCCTCCGGCTCTCGGAAGTCTATGCTCGGAGCGCAGGCAACCTGCGTTCCTTGCATAAGACTGACGGCCGTTTCAGCCAATCAGGTTCCCGGATTCTGGTTATCAGGAACCTGATTGGCTGAAGCTTCTCCAGGGCGGCAGAAGACATCGAGGGAGGACATGGAAGCATCAGGTAAGTGATTTTTACAGGTAAAGGGGCATCATGGGGCACAGTGGCATCATGGGGCACAGTGGTGACAATGGGCACAGAGGCGACAATGAGCACAGTGGCATGGGGCATATGATGGCATGGCACAGTGGTGACAATTGATGGCACAGTGGTGGCGTTTGATGGCATTGCACAGTGGTGACAATTGATGGCACAGTGACTGCATTTGATGGCATGGCACAGTGGTGACAATTGATGGGCACAGTAGCTGTGTTTGATGGCATGGCACAGTGGTGACAATTGATGGCACAGTGGTGGCGTTTGATGGCATGGCACAGTGGTGACAATTGATGGCACAGTTGTGGCGTTTGATGGCATGGCACAGTGGTGACAATTGATGGCACAGTGACTGCATTTGATGGCATGGCACAGTGGTGACAATTGATGGCACAGTTGCTGTGTTGCATGGCACACACAGTGGTGACAATTGATGGCACAGTGGCTGCGTTTGATGGCATGGCACAGTGGTGACAATTGATGGCACAGTGACTGCATTTGATGGCATGGCACAGTGGTGACAATTGATGGCACAGTTGCTGTGTTGCATGGCACACACAGTGGTGACAATTGATGGCACCGTGGTGGCGTTTGGCATGGCACAGTGGTGACAATTGGTGGCACAGTGGTGGCGTTTGATGGCATGGCACAGTGGTGACAATTGATGGCACAGTGGTGGCATTTGATGGCATGGCACAGTGGTGACAATTGATGGCACAGTGGTGGCGTTTGATGGCATGGCACAGTGGTGACAATTGATGGCACAGTGACTGCATTTGATGGCATGGCACAGTGGTGACAATTGATGGCGCAGTGGCTGCATTTGGTGGCATGGGGCACAGTGGTGACAATTGATGGCACAGTGGCTGCATTTGATGGCATGGCACAATGGTGACAATTGATGGCACAGTTTCTGTGTTTGATGGCATGGAACAGTGGTGACAATTGATGGCACAGTGGCTGCATTTGGTGGCATGGCACAGTGGTGACAATTGATGGCACAGTGGTGGCGTTTGATGGCATGGCACAGTGGTGACAATTGATGGCACAGTGGCTGCATTTGATGGCATGGCACAGTGGTGACAATTGATGGCACAGTTGCTGTGTTGCATGGCACACACAGTGGTGACAATTGATGGCACAGTGGCTGCGTTTGATGGCATGGCACAGTGGTGACAATTGATGGCACAGTGACTGCATTTGATGGCATGGCACAGTGGTGACAATTGATGGCACAGTTGCTGTTTTGCATGGCACACACAGTGGTGACAATTGATGGCACAGCGGCTGCATTTGATGGCATGGCACAGTGGTGACAATTGATGGCACAGTGGTGACGTTTGATGGCATTGCACAGTGGTGACAATTGATGGCACAGTGACTGCATTTGTTGGCATGGCACAGTGGTGACAATTGATGGCGCAGTGGCTGCATTTGGTGGCATGGGGCACAGTGGTGACAATTGATGGCACAGTGGCTGCATTTGGTGGCATGGCACAATGGTGAAAATTGATGGCACAGTTTCTGTGTTTGATGGCATGGCACAGTGGTGACAATTGATGGCAGGGTGGCTGCATTTGGTGGCATGGCACAGTGGTGACAATTGATAGCACAGTGGCTGCATTTGGTGGCATGGCACAGTGGCTGCATGTGATGGGCACAGTGAGGCTGCAATATTTTTTTTTCCATTTGCGCCCCCCCAAAAATTTTGAGGACCAGCTGCCACTGACCTAGAGGTATACTTCAAGGGTGCTCTGACTGGAAAAAGATTTTTGAAACACTGACATAGAGGAACCGATCCCCCCATTTTCCTCCTGCAGCCACTAAATGCCTGCGGGAAGGAGAGGAAGAGAAGCAGGTGGAAATGGAGAAATCGGTTCCTTTATATGCAGCCACCCACATGCGACTGAGTCCCGTTGTTCCGCCACTGGGCTTGGGGAAAAGAGATCTGTCCGGGGGTCAGGGGGGCCCTTCATGGTTTTGTTGCACCGGGGGCCCTGAAGGTTCTAGTTACGCCACTGCTAGTAGGTGTACCTCATTCCCATCTCAAAATGTTTGGAGGTATGAATCAGTAATGCTATATCTCTTGTTGGTGCATTCATCAACTGACCTTCGAAATTGTCCTGCAAGATATTTAGGAAATGGCTTGTCCTTAGATGAATGTGTTTTGACAGGTAAATTTAGTTGTCCGCAGTCAGTGTGGCTGTAATGTTTGTTAGGTAAAAGCACAGTTTGTTTACTGTGCTCAGTGAAGCTGTGATTAGTTAGGTCTGCCCAGTGTGCTCATATTCTGCCAGTCTGGTCTAATAGCTCCCTCTACAGCTAGAGAACTTGATGATTTTCTGGATGATAGGTGTAGAGTTATGCAGATGGCAGCATGAATATTGATACAGCCTATCCCAGATGACTGCTGGGAGACTGTATATATTCTGTGAGCACACTGAGCTCAGGGTCTTTTTCCAGAGTGGATTGGTCCAGCCTGGAAGCGGCACGCTGCTCTCCTAGGCACTGCTGTTATGTCTACTTCTGCTGTTGTGAGGCCCTGGTTGGGTAGCCTGAAGGCATGGATGCTGCGACCCTGGAGGTAAAGAAATCTGACTGAGGGGAGGCTGTCCACAGAAGATCTAGTCTGGTATATAGTTACATAGTTAGTCAGGTTGAAAAAAAAACATAGGTCCATCTAATGCAACCAAAAAAATTAAAATAAAGTCATACGATCCCATATACACAATCCTTCACCCACAGTTGATCCAGAGAAAGGCAAAACACCTCAGCAAAGCATGCTCCAAATTGCTACATGAGGCAAAAAAAAATCCTTCCTGATCCCCCGAGAGGCAATCGGATTTTCCCTGGATCAACTTTACCTATAAATGTCAGCACCCAGGTATATTATATACATTTAGGACAGTATCCAGGCCTTTTTAAAAGCAATCTACTGAGCTGGCCAGAACCACCTCTGGAGGGAATCTATTTCAGATTTTCACAGCTTTTACTGTGAAGAAATCTTTCCGTATTTGGAGATTAAATATTTTTTCCTCTAGACGTAGAGTGCCCCCTCTGTGATGACCTTGAAGTGAATAACTCACCTTTAGGGTAAGGTGTCACTTGGAAGTTGGAAGGAGGCAACCAGCTGTTCCTTGGGACTTGTGTGAGTACAGACTTTCTGAAAGATCTTGTGCTTTTGGAAACTGTCTGGTGCTAGGGAAAGTCAGCTGTGGGTCTATTTAAAGGGGATGCTGACTGGCATCCTGAAGAGCTTTGTCCATATCTTCTTCTTTAAGGGACTCTGCTCTTTTGGCTCCAACTACTACTCTGAAGCTGGAGTATACTGTTTGTTTCAAGCCCAGACTTCATTATAGCTTGCTCAGAAAGAATACCAAAGTCCTTAAGTTGTATATAGTTCTTATTTTTGGAGTATCCCACCACTACTCTGAACACTATCCAAGTTCCCCAAAAATAAAAACACAGAAAACACACCTAGACTGGTTACTAAAGAAACATGTGAATAAGCCTGTGTGCCTGGCTATCGGGAAGACCTAGACAGTAATTTTGCAGCTCCTATGGGAATAGCGCTACATAGCAGTGTTGCCAACCTCCCGTATTTTTACTAGCCATATCTTTTAACCATCTCCTGTGAAATGTCCATATCTTTTAACCATCTCCTGTGCCATATCCATATGCTCTAACCATCTCCTGTGCCATGTCTGTATGCTCTTACCATCTCCTGTGCCACGTCCATATCCTCTAACCATCTCCTGTGCCACGTCCATATCCTCTAACCATCTCCTGTGCCACGTCCATATCCTCTAACCATCTCCTGTGCCACGTTTGTATCCTCTAACCATCTCCTGTGCCATGTCCTTATCCTCTAACCATCTCCTGTGCCATGTCCATATCCTTTACCATCTCCTGATGCCATGTCCATATCCTCTAACCATCTCCTGTGCCATGTCCGTATCCTCTGACCATCTCCTGTCCTTTATCATTTTTGCAGTCTCTAAGGGGGAGCTCAAAAGACTCTGATTGACTCAGAAACTCAGAAAATTTCACGAGCCAACAAAAAAATAAAATAAAAATGGTGTCATTAGTAAATTTTGGCTTCCTGACAGTAAATTTCACTTGGGGGGGGGGGGCATGGCAACACTGCTACGTAGAGATGAGTGATAGTGACCTCAGGCTAGGGAGAGGCTCTTGTCTGGCTAATTTTGGGGAGTTTGGTACAGGACATACTTTCGTATGTTTTCTCATGTCCACCTGAGAGGGGATTTCTCCCATCACATTGCTGTCTTATTGTGAACTGGAGTATTACAAGTGTCTGTATGCAGGAGAGGAGTGCAGAGGATATGATAGCAGTCAGTATTTATAGAAGAGGAGTGCAGATAGTATGACAATTAGTAATATATGAGTAAAGGAGGGTGGAGGGTATGATAGAGCTAGTACTGTATGTACAGGAGAGGAGTGTGTTGGATATAAGAGTGGGCATTATGTAGAGGAGAGGTGTGGGGAAGGTATGAGGGTGGGCAGTATGTACAGTAGAGGTGTGTGGAAGGTATGGGGGTAGGCAGTTTGTATAGGAAAGGTGTGTGGATGGTGTGTGGGCGGGCAGTATGTACAGGAGAAGAGTGGGGAAGGTATAAGGGTGGGCAGTATGTACAGGAGAGGAGTGGGCAGTATGTATAGGAAAGGTGTGTGGAAGGTGTGTGGGCAGGGAGTATGTACAGGAGAGGAGCAGGGAGGGTATGTGGATGGTCAGTATGTATATAACAGGTTTGGGGAAGGTATGAGGGTGGGCAGTATGTACAGGAGAAGAGTGCAGATAGTATGACAATTAGTAATGTATGAGTAAAAGAGGGTGGAGGGTATGATAGGGCTAGTACTGTATGTACAGGAGAGGAGTTTGTTAGATATAAGGGTGAGCATTATGTATAGGAGAGGTGTGGGGAAGGTATGAGGGTGGGCAGTAGGTATAGGAAAGGTGTGTGGAATGTGTGTGGGTGGGCAGTATGTACAGGAGAGGAATGGGGAAGGTATGATGGTGGGCAGTATGTACAGGAGAGGAGTGGGCAGTATGTATAGGAAAGGTGTGTTAAAGGTCAAAGGTGTGTGGGTGGACAGTATGTACAGGAGAAGAGTTGGAAAGGTATGAGGGTGGGCAGAATGTATAGGAAAGGTGTGTGGAAGGTATGTGGGTAGGCAGTATGTACAGGAGAGGAGCGAGGAGGGTATGTGGATCGACAGTATGTATATAACAGGTTTGGGGAAGGTATGAGGGAGGGTAGTATGTACAGGAGAGGAGTGGGGAAGGTATGAGGGTTGGCAGTATGTATAGGAGAGGAGTGGGAAAGGTATGAGGGTGGACAGTATGTATAGGAGAGGAGTGA
The DNA here is from genome assembly GCA_029574335.1 of Rana kukunoris. Taxonomy (NCBI): domain Eukaryota; kingdom Metazoa; phylum Chordata; class Amphibia; order Anura; family Ranidae; genus Rana; species Rana kukunoris. The sequence goes on from CM056057.1 coordinate 159,841,394, forward strand.
GGAAGGTATGAGGGAGGGCAGTATGTACAGGAGAGGAGTGGGGAAGGTATGAGGGTTGACAGTATGTACAGGAGAGGAGTGGGAAAGGTATGAGGGTGGACAGTATGTATAGGAGAGGAGTGGGGAAGGTATGAGGGTGGACAGTATGTACAGGAGAGGAGTGGGGAAGGTATGAGGGTGGACAGTATGTATAGGAGAGGAGTGGGGAAGGTATGAGGGTGGGCAGTATGTACAGGAGAGGAGTGGGCAGTATGTATAGGAAAGGTGTGTTGAAGGTGTGTGGGTGGACAGTATGTACAGGAGAAGAGTGGGAAAGGTATGAGGGTGGGCAGAATGTACAGGAAAGGTGTGTGGAAGGTATGTGCGCAGGCAGTATATACCGGATAGGAGCAGGGAGGCTATGTGGATCGACAGTATGTATATAACAGGTTTGGGGAAGGTATGAGGGAGGGCAGTATGTACAGGAGAGGAGTGGGGAAGGTATGAGGGTTGGCAGTATGTACAGGACAGGACAGGAGTGGGGAAGGTATGAGGGTGGACATTATGTATAGGAGAGGAGTGGGGAAGGTATGAGGGTGGACAGAATGTATAGGAGAGGAGTGGGGAAGGTATGAGGGTGGGCAGTATGTACAGGAAAGGAGTAGGGAAGGTATGAGGGTGGGCAGTATCTACAGGAGAGGAGTGGGGAAGGTATGAGGGTGGACAGTATGTATAGGAGAGGAGTGGGGAAGGTATGAGGGTGGGTAGTACAGGCAGAATAGAAGTATGAAGGGCCCAACATGGGGTAGTATGTGCAGTAAAGGAATATGAAGGATCCGAGAAAGAGAGTAATATTTTTTAGGGCTTTGGAAAATAACTATTCCTTGATTAATCTTTAATTTTTTGGATCGATCAAAATTCTTTTAATTGGTACTCACCTCTCCGTCGGCTTCAGGGAGTTCCTGTCGGAGATCCGGTGACATCACGGACACCGGCGGAGCTTGCCGTTTCCATGCCTTCATATCTGCATGTCGGTGGGACCTTACTATCTGCCACACACAAGGGCTGTTACACTTCCTTCTATCACTTCCCTCTATCACCCTGGGATTCTACAGCCATCCACTGGGAGTTGTGATAGTTCCCATCATGGGACATCTACATTCCGAAGGACTGATATTAACCCCTCCTCATCTGGATTCAGCAGTGGTATCGTTGTACACATTTTTATACCAGTATCATACTTAGCTACATGTTTTATGACTGCTTTTGCTACTCTTTGGTATTACTCGCACCATTTTTACATCGATTTTATCTCCAGTGCAATATTTATTTTGTTACCAACTTGAAGACTATAAAAGTTGTAATGCTGTAATGCGCTGCCTTTGTGTGTTTTTTGTATCCTGCTATCCATTTTTCCAGTGGTTGGTAGCTGCACTGGCAATCAGCCTGCAAGGAGATCAGCTAAAAGTAGTTGGATCTGTATGTGCGTTATAATTAATCGAAATTAGTCGATTAATTGATTTTAAAAAAATATCGATTAATCAAACACAAAAATTTTAATCAATAACAGCCCTAATATATTTTAATATAGATTTTTTTAGTTTGATGAAAGGTCTATTAGATCCCTGATGCCTCCTCTGTGACAATCAGATACAACTGGGGAAAAGGGAATCTCTGATCTGTATCATATCTGGCTCAGTGCACCTTTGGTGTTTCCAGGGGCAAATAGAGAGGGTGAATCTTTCTAACTCGGACACAAATAGCAATAAAAACCTGATGGTTCTAATCCCTCTCTACCCTATCTAAACATAAAAAAGAATTTTGCCCGTAGTTACACATTAAGTTGTCTTTCCTGGTAGAAAGGAGGAAATAGGTGGTCCAATGATTATAAAAAATGTCTCTGATTACAAACATCACTTGTGAATACTGCGCCATCTCTGCACTCTGAAGAATGATAACGAGTGCTTCCGATTGGGAACAGAGGAAAGGAACGCAGTAGGCTTTTGTCACCACTGCTGGGTTCCGATGCTCATGCATCTCTTTGGAAGATATATTCCTGAATCCTGCCTGTCATTTTCAGGGAGATGTCTTTTAAAGACATGCTAACGGGTACCATATCCATTGCAGCTTTCATTTATCAGAGCCACGTTTTATGTAGCACGATGGTTCCCACTCCATTCCCTCACACAGCTCTATCATTATTCACACTCAGATTTGCGATCCTGGCTCGTTAGGCGCAGTGCTAGCAGCAGGCTCAGCCAGCAAGTGTAAAACTGTTTGTACATGATACCTGATTATTTCAATCAATTTCTAAAATCCGCTATTAAAACTCTGTCCAGCTGTGCAACGTTTCCAATTAGCAATGAAAGTCTCTCTGCGCCCAGGATATGACAGCTTAGCCGTGACGCCCACAATAAATTGTCTTTTCCCATCATTCCTACAAATATCTACCTACAAGGCCGCTAAGCTGGCGACTGATGGCGAGACCTGTAAACGTTTAGTGACGCTGCTTTTTATAAGGCTTAAATGAACTGCTGGTGTACAAAATAGATTTTCTGTTGCTTAAAGGGGTTGTAAAGGTACAATTTTTTTTCTTCTAAATAGCTTCCTTTACCTTAGTGCAGTCCTCCTTCACTTACCTCATCCTTCCATTTTGCTTTTAAATGTCCTTATTTCTTCTGAGAAATCCTCACTTCCTGTTCTTCTGTCTGTAACTACACACAGTAATGCAAGGCTTTCTCCCAGGTGTGGAGTGTCGTGCTCACCCCCTCCCATGGACTACGGGAGAGTCAGGACACCCACTAACACACAGCTCCTTTCTCTATCTGCAACATAGAGAGCGTCCTGACTCTCCTTAGTCCAAGGGAGGGGGCGAGCACGACACTCCACACCAGGGAGAAAGCCTTGCATTACTATTATTGAAATAAGGACATTTAAAAGCAAAATCGAAGGATGAGGTAAGTGAAGGAGGACTGCACTAAGGTAAAGGAAAACAGTTTTTTACCTTTTCAACCCCTTTAACTAGATTTATTTTTCAGCACAGACTTAGAAAGAAGGTATTTTTTCCTATTTTTTAAAAAAAAAATTTAGAGAGTAATCTTTGAAATATTTTTTTTCCTTTTTTTTTGACTCAAATGGGAAGATTTTGCGAGTCAGTGGACAATTTCTGCCCTCTCAGTTTCCGGACCTCGAACACTATCCCTGGATTAGTAGGAAATATGAATAATGGCTTTAGATAACAACACCATTTACATATGCGGGCGTGACTTATGTATGCGTTCACTTCTGCACGTGAGCACAGCGAGACGGGGCACTTTAAAAAAAAAATTCAATCATTTTTTTCCCCCCTTTAACACCATTGGGCGGACGTGACATTTGAGATTGCTTCCATCATCCAATGGTATGGAATCGAGTGAGGGCCATGATTCCCTTACTCAACTTCCAGGGACTGAGCAGAAAGGACTGGATCGCCTGACCGTTCCAGTAAGCGGCGAAGATGACTGGGACGCAGCAGGAGGTGGGTGGGCACCTCTCCCTACACTAATAAAAGTGACCTTGCAGCGAATCCGCCGCAGAGACCACTTTTATCTAAAATCCGACTGCGATCTGCTACCATAACAACGCTATTCAATGTCAAACTACCAACCTATAATGACGGCGGGCAGTCTGGAAGTGGTTAAAGGGTTAGTCTACCTTTCCAAAAAAAAGTACATTCCACCATCCCCCCAGCTGTACTTACACCCCCCCCCCCCCCCCCGACAGCTGAATAAAAAAAAAACACAGAATAAAATAAAAAAAGCATGGCCCCTTGTGATGTTACCAACCCCCCCCCCCCCCCAAAAAAAAAAGCTTTGCCCGCGATAAAGGGTAAATGCAGAATACCTGCTCAGCTATGTGACAATTCTTAAACAGGCTTGGGGTGGGGCCACTTGGTGTCATTTTTTTACATGGTGCAAATGCGCCACTTTACAGGCAGACTAAGAAGACCCTCCGGGCACTATATTTAACGTTTTTTTTTAAATGTTATTGTTTCACATTTAAGCATCATTAAAATCACCTTTACAAACTATATATCTATATATTGTGATAGTACAGTTCCCTGTCCTGGTAATGGTCGCCCAGGATTCTCAAATAGGCAGGTTGAGGGGCTCCAGGGTTATTTAATGTGGAGTAATCTGTTTGATCAGTTTCCTCCAAAGTTTGTAAAATCCACTTGGGGACCTGGAGCCCGGAGATTCCATAGTGATATGGGTGAAATGGAATCTCCAATCCTGGGACTGGGTTTTGGAAACGGCCAGAAGTCTGGCTGGTTGATTGATGAGGTGGGTCCTGGGCTTATAGTAGAGTCAGGACCAGTATTTCACCCGCCCAAGGAGTCCAGGCAAGCAAGGGAGAAGCATGCATGTCTGCATGGTGTAGTCAGAGGGCCCAAAGCTGTGGGCTGAGCAGCACGGAAGCTGAGAGGAGGTACAGTGATTGTACGGGAACTTTGGTACATGACCAAGAGGGCTGAAGCGTAAAGCCTAAGCAGCAGTATTTCTGAAGAGAGCCAGGTGGCTCTGCATTTTCGGTTGATAATTACTTTATTGCTGTAGCAACTTGAAACCCTCTGCGTGGGAATTCTGGATGGACATGTTTTCTTTATTTTAATAAAAGTGGGTCAACAAGCCCTTAAAAAGCACAATTGGTGTGGACTCTGCTCATTGGTATGCTCTATACAGACGCTAAATAACCCCCAGCATTACAATATATATTAATTACAGTATAGCAATTAAGTGTCACCAATCAGTGCCCACTATTGCCCACCAGTAGCAGCAATCACTGCTCAGCATTGCCCACAGGTGCCACAAATCAGTGCTCATTAGTGATGCTGGCTATCAGTGCTGCCTATTAGTGCTGCCCAACAATGCCCATTACTGCTGTTGATGAATGCCCATCAGTGCCACCCATCAATGCCTATTAGTGCCTATCAGTGCCGCCTATAAGTGCTCATCAGTGCCACCTATCATTGCCCATAAGTACAGCATATTAGTGCCTCCTCATCAGTGCCACCTAATCAGTGCCCATAAGTGCCACCTCATCAATGCCCACGTGCTGCCTTATCAGTGACCATAAGTGCCACCTCATCAATGCCCACCAGTTCAGCCTATTAGTGCCCATCAGTGCCGCCTCCTCAGCGCACATCAGTGAAGGCGAAAAATAACTTAGTGACAAAATTGACATAAAAGTAAAAAAAAAATATTTCTAAATGTTTGGTCTTATTTTTTTTTTTTTATAAAAAACCCAGCAGTGATTAAATACCACCAAAAGAAAGCTGTATTTGTGTGATTGTTTGGGTACAGTGTAGCATGACTGCGCAATTTTCATTCAAACTGCGACAGCACTGAAAGTTGAAAAATGGCCTGGGCAGGAAGGGGGTGTAAGTGCCCTGTAGGCAAGTGGTTAAAAACAGTATTTAAAAATAAATATTTGCATTGATACATGTCCCCTAGGGCAGTACCCTTTTTATGGCCAATAACTTGCACAAGGGCCTTCAAGATGGGGACTTTTGATTTTGCATGTTTGGGTCCCATAGACTTTAATAGAGTTCGCAGCTTGGGTACAAACTTTTTCTCCGTTCGGTAGTTCTGATGCGAACCGAACCAGAGGGTGTTCGGCCCATCACTAATTAACTGGTATTTTCTGCCCTTATTTAAACAGCTATACCAAAACCCTTTCAATTGTCTATATTTACAATATAAAGGAGATCTACTATTGTTCAAATCTTTTTTTTACATTTTGGATGGAGTTTAGAAGTTTTTAAACCAATATTTTTTTTTAATTTGTGTCTCACTGGGGAGATTTCAAATCAGTTTCTGTCATGAAGATGCTACAGGAAAAGAGAAGATATCTTTCAAATGTGATGGAAGTCCTTTCTTAGACAGTTGTCATGGCAACAAATCCCCCATTGGAAGATCCTGTTCTGGTATCAACTTAAAATTTTGGATTTACCATTTTTATTCCTGGTAACATTGGTAATCAGGGCAATTAGGGAGAGTGAATCTCCCCTTACAAGGGCACAGACAGCAACAAAAAGTTGTCAGGGGTTCTAACCCCACACCATTTTATCCAAATTTAAATATTTAAATTTAGTTTTTATTTTAAACGTTCAGTAACATCATACACCATTTGCCTGTTAATATCCAGTGTAGATCTAATAAATACAATATATGTAGCAGCTTGCTGTGTTGATACATGATTCCCATTATAAGGAAGTAACCAATGAATGGAGTATGGCAGCCCCCTCTTCCCCGCTCCATGTCTCCGGCAATGTACGGTGTTAGGGTGGAGCAGCTGCAGCCTCTCCGAGTGGAAGAAGTGTTTTGCTTCAGGCAATTTCCACTCTCCCGGGAGGACTGAACAATGTCAGACAGGAGAGAGGGGAGACACACAGGAACAATAAAGGATATGGGAAAAGATCGCAGAAAATAAATTCTTACTGAAGAATAAATAAAATCAAGGTCAGCAGAGGCAGTGGGTGTAAAATAAATGAGACAGATAAAAGTTTTCTGTTCCTGGGTTTACAGCTTGTCCCCACTGATCAAGAGTACATAACATGTTCAACTGATTTAGAGTACCATATATCTCCCACTGATCCAGAGGGCACAACATGTCCAACTGATCTACAGTACCATATATCTCCCACTGATCCAGAGGGCACAACAAGTCCCACTGACCTAGGGTACGAAATACGTCCCACTAATCCAGAGTACCGTACATCTCCCACTGATCCAGAGTACCGTACATCTCCCACTGATCCAGAGTAGCGTACATCTCCCACTGATCCAGACTACCGTACATCTCCCACTGATCCAGAGTACCGTATATCTCCCACTGATCCAGAGTACATACATCTCCCACTGATCCAGAGTACATACATCTCCCACTGATCCAGAGTACATACATCTCCCACTGATCCAGAGTACATAATCTCCCACTGATCCAGAGTACCGTACATCTCCCACTGATCCAGAGTAGCGTACATCTCCCACTGATCCAGACTACCGTACATCTCCCACTGATCCAGAGTACCGTATATCTCCCACTGATCCAGAGTACATACATCTCCCACTGATCCAGAGTACATACATCTCCCACTGATCCAGAGTACATACATCTCCCACTGATCCAGAGTACATACATCTCCCACTGATCCAGAGTACCGTACATCTCCCACTGATCCAGAGTACCGTACATCTCCCACTGATCCAGAGTACCGTACATCTCCCACTGATCCAGAGTACCGTACATCTGCCACTGATCCAGAGTATCGTACATCTCCCACTGATACAGAGTATGTACATCTCCCACTGATCCAGAGTATGTACATCTTCCACTGATCCAGAGTACCATACATCTCCCACTGATCCAGAGTACCATACATCTCCCACTGATCCAGAGTACCGTACATCTCCCACTGATCCAGAGTACCGTACATCTCCCACTGATCCAGAGTACCGTACATCTCTCACTGATCCAGAGTACCGTACATCTCCCACTGATCCAGAGTACCGTACATCTCCCACTGATCCAGAGTACCGTACATCTCCCACTGATCCAGAGTACCGTACATCTCCCACTGATCCAGAGTACCATATATCTCCCACTGATCCAGAGTAGCGTACATCTCCCACTGATCCAGAGTAGCGTACATCTCCCACTGATCCAGAGTACCGTCCATCTCCCACTGATCCAGAGTACGTACATCTCCCACTGATCCAGAGTACATACATCTCCCACTGATCCAGAGTACCGTACATCTCCCACTGATCCAGAGTACCGTACATCTCCCACTGATCCAGAGTACCGTACATCTCCCACTGATCCAGAGTACCGTACATCTGCCACTGATCCAGAGTATCGTACATCTCCCACTGATACAGAGTATGTACATCTCCCACTGATCCAGAGTATGTACATCTTCCACTGATCCAGAGTACCATACATCTCCCACTGATCCAGAGTACCATACATCTCCCACTGATCCAGAGTACCGTACATCTCCCACTGATCCAGAGTACCGTACATCTCCCACTGATCCAGAGTACCGTACATCTCCCACTGATCCAGAGTACCGTACATCTCTCACTGATCCAGAGTACCGTACATCTCCCACTGATCCAGAGTACCGTACATCTCCCACTGATCCAGAGTACCGTACATCTCCCACTGATCCAGAGTACCATATATCTCCCACTGATCCAGAGTAGCGTACATCTCCCACTGATCCAGAGTAGCGTACATCTCCCACTGATCCAGAGTACCGTCCATCTCCCACTGATCCAGAGTACGTACATCTCCCACTGATCCAGAGTACATACATCTCCCACTGATCCAGAGTACCGTACATCTCCCACTGATCCAGAGTACCGTACATCTCCCACTGATCCAGAGTACCGTACATCTCCCACTGATCCAGAGTACCGTACATCTCCCACTGATCCAGAGTACCATATATCTCCCACTGATCCAGAGTAGCGTACATCTCCCACTGATCCAGAGTAGCGTACATCTCCCACTGATCCAGAGTACCGTCCATCTCCCACTGATCCAGAGTACGTACATCTCCCACTGATCCAGAGTACATACATCGCCCACTGATCCAGAGTACCGTACATCTCCCACTGATCCAGAGTACCGTACATCTCCCACTGATCCAGAGTACCGTACATCTCCCACTGATCCAGAGTACCGTACATCTCCCACTGATCCAGAGTATCGTACATCTCCCACTGATACAGAGTATGTACATCTCCCACTGATCCAGAGTATGTACATCTTCCACTGATCCAGAGTACCATACATCTCCCACTGATCCAGAGTACCATACATCTCCCACTGATCCAGAGTACCGTACATCTCCCACTGATCCAGAGTACCGTACATCTCCCACTGATCCAGAGTACCGTATATCTCCCACTGATCCAGAGTACATACATCTCCCACTGATCCAGAGTACATACATCTCCCACTGATCCAGAGTACATACATCTCCCACTGATCCAGAGCACCGTACATCTCCCACTGATCCAGAGTACCATATATCTCCCACTGATCCAGAGTAGCGTACATCTCCCACTGATCCAGAGTAGCGTACATCTCCCACTGATCCAGAGTACCGTCCATCTCCCACTGATCCAGAGTACGTACATCTCCCACTGATCCAGAGTACGTACATCTCTCACTGATCCAGAGTAGCGTACATCTCCCACTGATCCAGAGTAGCGTACATCTCCCACTGATCCAGAGTAGCGTACATCTCCCACTGATCCAGAGTAGCGTACATCTCCCACTGATCCAGAGTACCGTACATCTCCCACTGATCCAGTGTACGTACATCTCCCACTGATCCAGTGTACGTACATCTCCCACTGATCCAGAGTACGTACATCTCCCACTGATCCAGTGTACGTACATCTCCCACTGATCCAGAGTACGTACCAACGGCAGATCCAGGGGGGGCAACAGGGCAATTGAACCCCCCCTCCCCGAGGCAATCATGTCACATTGGCTTTTAAACTGCTTTGCGGTGCCTGCAGCTGCCGCTGCTGAGTCTCTCACTCTCTTATCACCAGGGCCGGTAGGCTGCCTGTCCTGAGGCTGCTTTGAGCTGTAGCTCACTGCAGCGCTCCCCCTCTCTCCTGCGTCTATGACATTGGGCATCTCTGGCTGTGTGTGAGAGCTGGATCTGTGTTCGGCTGTGCTGCCTGTGCTAGACCTGCTCGTGTGATAGTAGATGGAGATGGAACACTGATTGAATCAGTGTTTTGTCTATCACACAAGCCCGTCTAGGGGGGTCCTTGCTAGAGCACACTGCCCTGCCGAACACAGACCTACAGCTCCTGTTTGTTCCATGACACACGTCGGGAGAGGAGATACCTGCTGTGTGTGATTGAGGCAATGTCATGGTGAGTGCCATGCCCAGTGTGGCTGCATTAATAGACAAAAGTGGGGCTGCATTAATAGACAAACGTGGGGATGCATTCATAGACAAAAGTGGGACTGCATTTATATACAAAAGTGGGACTGCATTCATATACAAAAGTGGGACTGCATTCATAGACAAAAGTGGGTGGGCATTCATAGACAAAAGTGGGCCCACATTTATATACAAAAGTGGGACTGCATTGATATACAAACGTGGGCCTGCATTCATATACAAAAGTGGGGCTGCATTTATATACAAAAGTGGGGATTCATTGATATACAAAAGTGGGGCTGCATTGATATACAAAAGTGGGACGGCATTTATATACAAAGGTGGGGCTGCGTTCATATGCACAGTGAGGCTGCAATGATGGGCACTGATGAGGCTGCATTGATCTCTTGTACCATGTCCTCAGTCTCTGACCATCCCTTGTACCATGCCTGCCGTCTCTGACCATCTCTTGTACCATGTCTTCAGTCTCTGACCATCCTTTGTACCACGTCTGCAGTCTCTGACCATCTCTTGTACCATGTCTGCAGTCTCTGACCATCTCTTGTACCATGTCTGCAGTCTCTGACCATCCCTTGTACCATGCCTGCAGTCTCTGACCATCTCTTGTACCACGTCTGCAGTCTCTGACCATCCCTTGTACCATGCCTGCAGTCTCTGACCTTTTTCTTGTACCACGTCTGCAGTCTCTGACCATCCCTTGTACCATGTCTGCAGTCTCTGACCATCTCCTGTACCATGTCTGCAGTCTCTGACCATCTCTTGTACCACGTCTGCAGTCTCTGAACATCCCTTGTACCACGTCTGCAGTCTCTAACCATCTCCTTTACCATGTCTGCAGTCTCTGACCATCTCCTGTACCATGTCTGCAGTCTCTGACCATCTCTTGTACCACGTCTGCAGTCTCTGACCATCCCTTGTACCATGCCTGCAGTCTCTGACCTTTTTCTTGTACCACGTCTGCAGTCTCTTACCATCCCTTGTACCATGTCTGCAGTCTCTGACCTTCTCCTGTACCATGTCTGCAGTCTCTGACCATCTCTTGTACCACGTCTGCAGTCTCTGAACATCCCTTGTACCACGTCTGCAGTCTCTGACCATCTCCTTTACCATGTCTGCAGTCTCTGACCATCTCTTGTACCATGTCTGCATTCTCTGACCATCTCTTGTACCATGTCTGTAGTCTCTGACCATCTCTTGTTCCATGTCTGCAGTCCATGACAATCGTCTACAAACTATGGGATAGATTTATGGCATTTATATTTAAATATGTTTTACTAGTAATGGCGGCGATCATTGATTTTTTAGCGGTATTACAACATTGCAGTGAACACATCGGACACTTAATTGAGTTCTGTAAGCAACACCTTATTTTCTGGCAGTGCCCCTCCCGAGACTAGACTCTGGATCCGCCCTTGGTACGTACATCTCCCACTGATCCAGAGTACCTTACATCTCCCACTGATCCAGAGCACCGTAAATCTCCCACTGATCCAGAGTACTGTACATCTCCCACTGATCCAGAGTATGTACATCTCCCAACGGATCCAGAGTACCGTACATCTCCCACTGATCCAGAGTACCATACATCTCCCACTGATCCAGAGCACTGTACATCTCCCACTGATCCAGAGCACCGTACATCTCCCACTGATCCAGAGCACCGTACATCTCCCACTGATCAAGAGTACCGTACATCTCCCACTGATCCAGAGTATGTACATCTCCCAACGGATCCAGAGTACCGTACATCTCCCACTGATCTAGAGTACCGTACATCTCCCACTGATCCAGAGTTCGCAACACTTCCTACTTGCCTAAAGTATGCAGCATGTCCCACTGATCCAGAGTGAACACCACATCTCACCGATCCAGGGTGCACAACATGTTTCATTGATCCAGAGTACACAGCGTGTCCTACCAGTCCATTGCACACAGCATGTCCCACCAATCCAGAGTATATAGCGCGTGCCACTGAGTCAACATACACAACGAGTCTAATTGATCCAGAGAACACAACAAGTCCCACTGATCCAGAGTAAACTGCACTTTCCCACTGATCCAGAGTACATAGCTCATCCCTGCAGATCTAGAGTACACAACATATCTTTACTGATCTAGAGTACACAACATATCTTTACTAACCTAGAGTAAATGGCACATTCGAACTGACACAAAATACACAACACTGCCAAACTTCACATCACATCCCCACTGATTTGGAGGTCAGTGTACATACCTAATAATCCAGAGTACACATCCACTGATCCAGAATATACAAACCCCCCCACAATCCTCAATACATCCCCCACTGATCCAGAGTACAGAACATGTTCTCACTGATCAAGAATACACAGTTAATTTTCACTGATCTGGAATATACACAGCACATCTTCATACCTCCCAACTTTTTGAGATGGGAACAAAGGACACCTATTAGCAAAAGTATGTAGGCATAGGACACACCCCTGCCACATCCCTAAAGGAGAGTTATACATTAAAAAATGATTCGTTAAGCCCACAAGTGCTTTTTTTTAACGCTACTTTTCCTTTATATTGGCTTTTGAAGTTTACAAATGCAGCAATTTAGAAATTGGGTGAACGGTTTAGCACTGCAAAACAGTTTTTGAAAGGTATAAAAGTGCATTTTATATACACAATACTATATAGATCAGACCAAAATGAGGGACAAATGAGGAGGAAAGAGGGACAGAGGCATAGGCGTGCGCACAGAGTGTTCCTGGGCACACCCTAATCACCCATGTGGTGCACAGCCCCCTTGTTTTGACCCCTCAAAAAGGTCACCAAAGCCCCCTAATGGGGCTCCTAAAAAGATTTGAAAAAAATAATAATTATTAAAAAACAATCATTTTAAAATATAATAGAAAGTAAAATAATAAAAATAAAAACTACTGACATCATCCACTGCTCTACTGACACCATCAGTATGTAGCGCTACCCCCTCAGAGCCGCTGGTTGTTGTTTGGGATCGGCGTATTAAGTTACCTTGTAGTGTGTCTAGGGGTAGTAGCAGTGAGCGAATGTCCAGTCACCAAATGGATTTTTCAATGCTTTATTCCAGGGCCCAACATCAACAGAAGATAGGAAAGGTTGATGAAGAAATAGAGAACAGTGCGGTATCAGGCCTGGATATAATACAGAGCAGTTCACTCTCGGTAGTAGTAGATACAGTTCATCGGCACTCAGGAGGAGTGGGTAAAGTGCCTCCGGACAGATCCTTGTTATAGGCCTGGCAGCCGAAATGTCACTTGTAACTTGCTGGGAGGAACAGGTCTCTATGGCAGACCTGGCTCGGGCCTCTGCCACAGGCGTAGTACTTCAGTACCCAAGAGAACAATTCAGATTGCGCGAATCCTCCCAGTAAATGCAATGAAAGTGTCACCGGTTGACAGCTGACATGTTCGTTCAAGCCCTATTGGATAACCTGCCTCCGGGTTCTCCTCAAGCCGATCCCCCACCGAACGGCACACAGCCTGGGATCTTCTCAGTAAGGTTGGGAACCCAGTAGGTCACTGGGGCCCCTATCGACATCTGGATGAGTCTCCATTGAACAGGTGGTTCTGGCCAGGTGAGCCATGCGAACGGGGTCTATGGATGCGCGCACCCTGAAGGTGGATACCGCACCTGGAACGTGGACCCCGTGCAGAGAAGAGGAACCGACCACCCCCAATCGACCCAGAACACGCGGCAGCTGCCTCAGATATACCCCTCCCAGCATGCCCAGCGAGGGAAGAACTCCTCTAATTGGCTGCTGGGGAAAGGTGGCTCCGTCAGAACCCCTCTAGCGCCAACTGCCGCCCAGGGGTGTAATCACACACTTGGGGCCACAGACCGGCCCATAGGACAGTTCTAAAATAGCAGCAGCCTGCAATTTAACAAATAAGGAATGGGAGCAAAGTAACTCTCCCATTCACCCACTAACTTTAGCGTAGTGCCCGCACTGAAAGTTAGTTAGACACTGTTCCCAGTGTCCCAAAGCATTCGAGCCCGAATGCTGACCTGATACTGCAAACCAAAGGAAAGTAGGAAAAGAGGGAGAAACAATTGAAAACATCAAGTTATAGTATTTAGCTATGTACAAAAACAGCCTGTATGGGGAATGAAATACACAGGAATACACATCCCAAAGTACAATATACATTTTCTGTCCTTCATGTAATGTTGCAGAACACTGCCCCTAGCGGTCAGTGCGCTGGTACTGCGGCAGTCCATTGGTCAAACACAAAATGGCATAGAAAAAAAAGTACAAAAATGTAGAACAGTTCCTTTTTCTTTCTGCTGAAGTTTTTCCAGTGTGGCAAATATAGAAGTTGGCAAATTTCCACTCTATCTGACTGAACCCACCCCTCCCAAGAGTTAATCACAAAACCGTGAATCCGGAGGAGCAGGGGGAAAGGGAAAACTGGGAAAGAAAAGTACAAACAGAGTGGGGGCATACTTGTCCGTAACTTCCCTTCAGGTGAGTGCCCATGTCAGACGACACAAACATCGGGCGCCCATGGAGGACGGCATGTCCTGGGTTAGAGGAGCAGTGAGTCAAAAAAAAAAAAAATTCACAACAACGAACTCACCCGCACCTCAAGGTAGCCACGGGGTTCCGGGCCCACAAGATGCACTTCGAGCAGGACGCCTTTTCTTCTTCTTTTTGGTAAAGGCCCAAAATTCCCCAAAACCCTGCTGTTCAGGGAAACGTTGCTCGAAAAGGTGGTCGGGCAGGTCATCGCCATCTGTCCGTGATCCGCTCGACCCAAATTCAGGGTCAGAAGAATCCTCCGGTAGTTTAGGACCGTGGTTGTGGAAGTGTCCGTATCGGGTCGATGGGACCTCCTGGGTGGTTTCGGCCTGTACGTCACCTTATCCTCTCTCGCCAGGCAAGCTTACCTCCATCAAGCAAGCGGGCGAGGCAGCCGGTACAGGAATTCTGGCGACCAGGACATCAGCATCCAGGATCTCTTCGGAGGAGTGAGGCTCCGGCAATGCAGCCTCCACCTCCATGGTAACCGTCCCCGAGAAGCGGTCCACAAAGTCCTTTGGGGGTCCGATGGACGGCACAACATCAAACAAGTGCGCCCAACACTTCTGGCACCGGGCGAACGGCAGGGGATGAACAGCCAGCCCCTGGCATTTAGGGCAGGTCAGGCCCAGCATTTCTGTCCCTTCAGTAGACAGCAGCACAAACTGCCCGCTCGTGGACAGCCGTATGCCCATGTCCGTCACAGGTACTCCCGTGGGAATGGACACAGGTACCCCCGGTGTGGTCATGGGGCGTCTCAAGGCAGTCGGGTTCTTCAAGGTTCTGGACATCTCCAACAGCGATCTGTCTTTCTCAAAGAAATGGTGGTTCTGCCAAATTGGCATGCAAAGGGGCGTATCTTCCCTGCTTGGAGCGAAATCCTTCTGCACGTCTCATGCAGGGGAGGGTACCTCCTCGCAGTTGGGAACTTGTCTGGACACGTTGCAGGCACGTGGTGTGTGGCACGTACGCCCAAGCTTAGCGGTGCGAGGTTAACTCCCTCCATGCCGGTAAGTTCAAACACAATGGCGGACACTCTTCGCTCTTTAGTAAATTCAGTACTCACTTTCTGATTGCCAACGGTAACAGCCGCCATCCCGGACGAGCCCCCACGTGTAGGACTACCCCCTCAGGAGCCGCTGGTTGTTGTTTGGGATCGGTGTATTAAAAGGGTCACTAAAGGAAATTTTTCTTTTAGCTAAATAGCTTCCTTTACCTTAATGCAGTGCTGTTTTCATGTCCTCATTGTTTGTTTTTTGCTTTGATGTTGCTGTAATTCCTCTCTGATCTCCACACTTCCTGGTTGTCTGTTTCCTGATAGCCACAGTGCTTGGAGATTTCTCACTGTGGTCACTAATCAAGGAGGTGTGTGTAAAACCCCTCAGCACCAATCCAGTTTGGTTTTACAAACCATCACTGCCCTCTATTGGGTCTCTGGCTCTGTACATCAGAGAGACAGGAAACAACAGCAAAAACTAAACTGAAAGTGCAGGCACATTATATGATTGATTTTTATCTATTTTTAATCATTTTTAAAAGGAATCAGTTAACTATTATGTCTCTATACCCTGTAAACAGTAATTTCAGCAAAAAGAAAATGTCCTTTACAACTCCTTTAAGTTACCTTGTGATGTGTCTAGGGGTAGTAGCAGTGAGTAGTAGCAGTGAGCGAATGTCCAGTCACCAAATGGATTTTTCAATGCTTTATTCCAGGGCCCAAGAATGGCCAACATCAACAGAACCCCTGAAAGTAAGGGGGCGATACAAGTATATATAAGCATACACACACACCCATGTGTGTTTGAGCTTTGGGGTGCAATAGGCTGCGCACACCTGTGGACAGAGGGACTTTGTTCCAAATCAGGGAAAGTTCCTCGAAATCAGGGACAGTTAGGAGCTATGCATCCCTAGTGATCCTGGATACACAGCACTTCCTCACTGGTCCTGCTTACACAGCACATTTCGACAGATCAAATATACACAGTACATCCCACTGATCCAGAATACACAATACATCCCACTGATCCAGAATACACAGTACATCCCACTGATCCAAAATACACAGTACATCCCACTGATCCAGAATACACAATACATCCCACTGATCCAGAATACACAATACATCCCACTGATCCAGAATACACAGTACATCCCACTGATCCAGAATACACAATACATCCCACTGATCCAGAATACACAGTACATCCCACTGATCCAGAATACACAGTACATCCCACTGATCCAGAATACACAGTACATCCCACTGATCCAGAATACACAGTACATCCCACTGATCCAGACTACACAGTACATCCCACTGATCCAGACTACACAGTACATCCCACTGATCCAAAATACACAGTACATCCCACTGATCCAGAATACACAGTACATCCCACTGATCCAGAATACACAGTACATCCCACTGACCCAGAATACACAGTACATCCCACTGATCCAGAATACACAGTACATCCCACTGATCCAGAAGACTACACAGTACATCCCACTGATCTAGACTACACAGTACATCCCACTGATCTAGACTACACAGTACATCTCACTGATCTAGACTACACAGTACATCCCACTGATCTAGACTACACAGTACATCCCACTGATCTAGACTACACAGTACATCCCACTGATCTAGACTACACAGTACATCCCACTGATCTAGACTACACAGTACATCCCACTGATCTAGACTACACAGTACATCCCATTGATCCATGATACACAGTACATCCCACTGATTCAGAATACACAGTACATCCCACTGATCCAGAATACACAGTACATCCCACTGATTCAGAATACACAGTACATCCCACTGATCCAGAATACACAGTACATCCCACTGATCCAGACTACACAGTACATCCCACTGATCCAGAAGACTACACAGTACATCCCACTGATCCAGAAGACTACACAGTACATCCCACTGATCTAGACTACACAGTACATCCCACTGATCTAGACTACACAGTACATCCCACTGATCTAGACTACACAGTACATCCCACTGATCTAGACTACACAGTACATCCCACTGATCTAGACTACACAGTACATCCCACTGATCCAGAATACACAGTATACCATACCTGTGGGATCCTCCAGAAAGCTGGAAATCACTATAGTAGGCACTGCTACTCCAGTGATCTTCAGAAGTGTCCCTGACCCAAACCAAGCAGTTTCCCTTTTGCATTGGTAACACAGGAGAATGCCTACTTGGCACAGGTGCCATTCAGAGATGGTTCAGCATTTTTCCTCAGAGAGCACTTTGCATTCATTGACAAAATGCTAATCTCTGAATGGCGCTTGTACTGAGAGAGTGACTTCTGTGTACAGTAAGCAGCAGGACAGCAGGACAATAGCGGTGTCTACTTCAGTGATTTACAGCTTCTAGATGCATCTTCCAGGTATGGTACTATATACATAGTTACATTGCTCCAAGTTGGACCAATGTAACTATTTAAAATAATCATAAATGGAAATCATCTTTCATTTTTTAGGTTTCTTTCTCTCACCTAAAGTGTAATGCATCTTTTCTACGTCTTAGTAATTAATAGCAGGCCCCATAAATGAAATTTCCCATCCCTTCTACCTGCCCTCCAAACCAACTTGTCAAGTATTTATTTTGTCTTACCTGGTAAAGCAAGATATACTGTATTTGTTGGCGTATAAGACTACCTTTTACACTTAAAAAAACTGGCCAAAAAGCAGGGGTCTTCTTATACGCCGAGTCAGCTGCTCGGATCCCTGCTGGATGTGCGGTAATACTGTATGTATCTTCGGCCAATCCCGGGGAGCGATGTATTCAGATGAATACAGAGCCTGCTCAGATTGGAGTAACAATCTCTGCAAATCCGAGTGCCTACATACAGTATCCTGCTCAGATGAGAGTCAGAGAGGTGTGGGCTCATGATGTTACAGCCTCTGCCAATCCAAGCAGGCTTTGTATTTATTAATAGAATACATCGCTCGACGTGATTAGCTCCAGCAAGAACGAAGAAGAATATGGCTCCAGAAGGAAGAAATATGAAGTGTCGGAAGCCTAGGAAGGGAGGTCGTCTTATACGGTGAGTACATTCAAAAAATCTTAAAAAACTGTAAAATTAGGGGGTCGTCTTGTACGCCCGGTCGCCTTATACACCGGCAAATACGGTCCTAAGTCCACCATCTGTGTCCCTTACCACCACTATTTCCTGCTGCTAAGACCACCGTTCCAGATGTGCAGATTATCCCTCGACGTCCGGTCCCCTAAAATCCCCTCTCCTTCTTCTGAGAGGACCTTGCCAATGGACAACCAATAGGAAGTTTCCACATCATGTAGGCCAGTGGTTCTCAACTCCTGTCCTCAGGGCCAACTAACAGGCCAGGTTTGCAAGATAACTGAAATACATCACAGGTAGGGCTTTTTTTCTCAAACAATAGGTGCTGGAACTTAACCACGGCCCCACAAAACCCCTCCCCCTACACACTATCCAAATCACATAGTGGGTGTGTTCAGTCAAATTTCACGAAAACAGTAGGAGGGCCTTAACGGGGCATTAAATGCCAGGATTGCAGTACAGAGTGCAGAGTTCGGGGGGTTACACACAGAGTGCAGAGCTGTCTCTTGTAAACACAGAAATTGGACTTCTGTGTTTACAAGTGATTGTGGTGAGCGGGGTTCCACCAAGTTCCCCCTGAAAAAAAGCCCTGATCACAGATGATATCATTTGCTGGTTAGTGATTGCAGTATTCTAGTCTGCATCTCCCCGAGGTAATAGAGTAAAACCGTAGCTTCCAACTGTCCCTGATTTCAAGGAACTGTCCCTGATTTGGAGCAAAGTCCCTCTGTCCCTCTTTCCTCCTCATTTGTCCCTCATTTTGGTCTGATCTATATAGATGTTTATAAAATGCACTTTTATCTTTCCCAGTGCTCAACCTTTAATCCAATTTCTAAATTGCTGCATGTGTACATTTTAAAAGCCAATATAAAGGAATAGTAATGGTAATAAAAAGTCCTTGTGGATTTAATTAACCTTTTTTTGGGGGTTAATTCTTCTTTAAGAGGGTGTGGCAGGGGGCATGTTCTATGCCTACATACATTTGTTAGTAGGTGTCCCTCATTCACATCTCAAAATGTTGGCTACATTTAATGAAAGTACAACATTTAGCAATTCACATGGTTGATGATTAAAAGAGGCACATCTAAGTATGCAGGGTCCGTGATATCCATATGAATGCTGCCGTTATTTACATATAAATGCCGCCGGTCACCACTATTTATATTTGAATGCTCCGGTTATTTGCATATGTATGGCAGTTATTTACATGTAAACAAAGGGTCTGCGGGTGAGTCATCTGTACACAACAATAGGGCAGAGCTGGGCAGCATTAGTAGTAGGACTTCACACTAAAATATCAGGACACAGCACATGACTAAAACTTCTAGGGACAAGGGAATGTAAACTGGGATAGTTGGCAAGTATGAGGAAGCTGCTTTGGGCCCCACAACAATGACAGGGCCAAGTGCAGCTGCCCCTTTTTCCCTGCCTTAAAGACGGCTCTGACCACTAATGTAGGCAGTGATGTGTACACAGAAAAGAATAACCCCGCTGGAAGAAAACAGAAAAAGAGTGTAGGATCAAGACCCAAAAGTCACTTGACCGCATGTTTGGGTAGTGTGACAGGGTACGCGATTCTGTGTAAGTCAGTGAAAGGTTGGAAAGGTCAGCTTTCCCTGTCTTGGAAAGGGTTAAGCCTGGCCAACAGGTAAACCTCCTCTCTTCCCCTATTAATTATCCTACACCTGATAGTGACTGGGGAGAGTGAGAGCTCAGAGCGAGATCAATGCTGTGCTGGATGGACAGACTGGAGGCTGTCTGCATATCTGAGAAAATAAGGTCTGTCAGTAATAATTGTTTATTCGGACTGTTACTTTGTTTATTTCATACTGGAGGCCGGAATAGCCCCTCCAGTAAGAGGTAGTGAGGGACACTATGGTTTAGTCAGCCTCCTAAGTTGGAGTAGGCCTTTTTATTTGTATTATTTTTCTGTTGGATGCAATAAAGCCATATTTATTGCTATTTCTGCTTGAAGACCAGTGACTTTGCTACACTACATTTATCGCTATTTCTGCGACTTTGCCACAGTAGATAGAATTTTTTTTTTTTGTATTGCAGAGTTCAGCTAGAAAGTAGTAGGGTGGATAGATAGGAGGGGGTTCGTTCTGCCAAAAGTTGGGCTTTAAAAAAAAAAAGACAAACCTTTGTTGAAAATACTGTGATCAGGGTATAAGATACCTTTAAGACCCAGATAGATAAAACATAAGTTCCAGTTTCATCCTCTACATTTCTATAATTACCCCCGGAACAGAGAAGACGGTTAGATGTGGCATCATAATTTGAAATGAAAAGCACAACGTAGAATGTAAAAAAAGCCAAATGTCATTAGACTGGATGGGCAGAACGCTGTGTCCTTCTCCCGCATATAGTAACATATAAACTACAGTGACTTTCAATTCCCACTTGCTCTAATTAGAGAAATGTTTTCAGCTTCAGTTGAAAGAAGCTTCGATCTCACTCTCATGATTTACCTACGGCCACCGGGGAGCAATTAGTATGTGCAGGACTGTCTCTTCTGCCGCCACAAAATTCCTTGTCTCCTTTCTAACATATCACATTCTATAATTAGATCATTGCAGATAAGAGACACCAAGACCTTTGGGGGGACAGCAACAGGTGGAAAATAATCTAGCCCAATCTGAAACAATAATCTGGAAATCAGAGCCCAAATGCCAAGGGACGGGCACCAACACAGAGCGCGAGAACAGAATGCGTCAGGCCAGCAGTGTAATCTACGCATTGTTGTACAACTTCCTTTTATTGTAAAGGGGAATAAATAGCAGAGAAACTTTCCTCTGTGGGACTTGAAGCTTTTTTTAAAGCAATGCGTTCACTTTAAAGCTGGCAACTTTATACTGAATGGGAAAGACATATGTGGTAAGAGGTGCTGCACACCCCGAGAAATGCAATATAGGATGGTTCCCCCAATGTTTTTTTTTTTAGCAGCAGAGTTTAATCATTTCCAAAAATTTGATTATAAGCTTTTGTCATTATTCCCAGGAGATATTGCGGAGGTCTGCAACAAGTTATCGCGGGATTTAGAAAGAAGCAAGTTCTTTCTAAATCCTGCGATAACTGGCTCAAGTGACAGTGACTCGAGCTGGGCATCGCCACTTAGTGAAGGATTGGCCCGGGTGCTCTCGGCTGCTCCAGTCCTGCAAAGAGAACTGAGTTCCTGCTGTGAAAAAAGTGCAGGAACTCCGTTCCCTCAGGACTTGAGCCCTGGGTGTTACCCTTTACACCTGGCAGCAAATAGAGAAATGGGGGAGCCATGGGAACGTGAATTTAAAGTGGAACTGAAGGCAAAAAATGTACAAGTTGTTTAACCTCTTCTGCTCCGGAAGGTGAAAGAGAAGTGTGGCTTTTTTTTTTTTATTTGAGATTCATACTTACCTCTGTGGATGGATCATCAGACCGATGCTCCATCTGTGCACTGAGAACCGAGCCACCGAACATCGCCGCTGGCTCGGTTCTTACAGATCCCCGAGAGGAAAGAAGCTGACTGTCAGTCAGCTTCTTTCCTCTCTGCTTCTGCACGCTCGTTGGGGGGCTGAGCTGTGGAGGGGTGGGGAGAGGCGGTCTCAGCGGCTCGCTGATATGCTGAGACTGCCATAATTTGGGGCAGCTGGCGAATCCCGACTTGTAAGTCGTGATGACCCTCTGCCCCGACTGAAGGCATTGACGTCGGGGGAGATCGCACTTTAGACCGCTCTAAGCTGAAAACGGGTGACAAGAGTGCAAAACGAATTGCACTCCTGTGACCCTTAGGAGAAGCCCTGCTGAATGAGCAAAGGTTGGACTTCTTCTTTAAATATGTTCCCTGGGAGTGCTTGATAACTGTGTGCGAATGCTTTCACTGGGGGAAGACAGAGATATGTGTTCCTGCTTAGCAGAAACACAAGATCTCCATCTTTCCCTCTGATAGAACGGCGATCTGCCTTGTTTACATAGGCAGAACGCCGTGCTGCCTCTCTTGGAAAGGATCGCTGGGTGCCAGCCCCAGCTGTCCAATCATTGTTGCAGGAAAGAAAATCGCATCATTCATGGCCTGCCTAAGACTGCAACCCCAATGTCACGCGACTTGCTTGCAACTTTCTAGTGACTTTAGTGATTCAACATTGCTGTCAATGGCACACAAGTCGCACCAAAGTAGCAGAAATATTGTAGTGCAGGAACCTTTTTTGTCCGTGAAACGTGAGTCGCATTGATTAAGACAGCACCTATTGAAATTAAGGTGTTTGACTTGTCATGCGACTTGGGCTGAGAGCAATAGAAGATACTCTTATGAATTAAGAATACATACTTCAACTAATTAGGGACCACCATATAGCAGATTTACTGCTACAGTGCAGAATCACATGTGTGTGTGTGTGTATATATACGTGATTCTGCACTTCCGCCTAAAGGGTGCGCACGCCCGCTGCTGGCTGGCCGATTCTTCTGGGATCAATCCCAGCAGAATCTGACCTGCGGGTCCCGAGCACTGGATGTCGGCTGGCACCTACCGATCGTCAGGCAGAGACACAGAATGGAGCTTTGCCTATGTAAACATGGCAGAGCTCCATTCTGACAGGGGGGAAGGAATCGATTTTGTGTTCCTGCAAAGCAGGGAATAAAATACATTACTTCCCTGAGTAAAAGCACCACACATAGTACACTAAAACACTGGCTAGGCACACACAGTTAACCCTTTGATCGTCCTAGATGTTTAATTCCTTCCCAGCCAGTGTCACTGGTTTCCAAGTGTAAAAAGCGCCAGTTGGTGTCCAACTGTCCGCCGCAATATCGCTGATCGCTGCCACTACTAGTATAAAAAATAAAATAAATATGCATAACTATAATAGCTAAGGGAAAAAGGGAGGAAAAAGTGACCATAATTGGGGCTGATTAGGGTTTACTTGGAGTTAAAAGAGAAATGTGAGAAACTAAAATAATAAATATACATACTCACCTAGATGGCTGTAGCATCAGTGGCGGTGTGTCCATAGTGGGCGCAAGAACCTCATCCCCTCTCTCCTCCTCACCCATCAATCAACAATACATAGCTTCATGCATTGCATGGAGCTATGTATTGTTGCCGCTGCCACCCAATAACAGCGGTGGGTGTGTTTTGGAAGTGCCTGATTAGAGCGAGATGCTCCAATAGGCTTCCCGATAAGAGCCTGTGGGCACTAATCGGCTTCCAAATGGTTAACCAAAGGGCGCACAGGCTGTGCATTCCCTGCTTAAACAGTGCTGTGTTAGGGAATCACTTCCCTAACACTGCCCTGCCTCTCAGCCAATCAGGTGCACTGGGTCTGGTTACCGGTCACCTGATTGGCTGAAGCGACATTAACCACTTGCCCACGGTGTCATAGGAAAAATACGTCATGATTTTAAAGATGGATATCTCGGTAACGGCAGCAGCTGCTGCCACAACCGAGATATCCATCTTTTCCGTGGGCAGTGCTGTACACGATAATGGCGGTCCCAGCGGCGGATTCGCCGCAAGATCGCCGTTATCGGTGGCGGGAGAGGGCCCTCCCGCCGCTCTCCCGCGCCCTCCGCCGCTTACCGGAGCCGTCGGTAACGGCGGAGGCGATCGGGTCCTCTTGCTGGCTGTGTTGGGATACGAGTGAGGGAAAAATCGCCCCCACCCGTCCCCCACAGCTCTGCTGGGCGGAAGTGACGTCAAAACGTCAGTCCCGCCCAGCGTCTTAAAGAAACATTTTTTTTTTCTGAGATTTGAAAAATTACTTTTTTTTTTTTTTTCTTTTTTTGCATTTAAGCCTAAATATGAGATCTGAGGTCTTTTTGACCCCAGATCTCATATTTAAGAGGACCTGTCATGCTTTTTTCTATTACAAGGGATGTTTACATTCCTTGTAATAGGAATAAAAGTGATAATTTTTTTTTTTAATTTATTTCGATGTATAAAATTATAAACTAATTAAAAATAAATAAGAAAACAAAAAAAAAAAATGTAAAACGCCCCGTCCCGACGAGCTCGCGCACAGAAGCGAACGCATACGCGAGTAGCGCCCGCATATGAAAACGGTGTTCAAACCACACAAGTGAGGTATCGCCGCGATCGTTAGAGCGAGAGCAATAGTTCTAGCCCTAGACCTCCTCTGTATCTCAAAAAATGCAACCTGTAGAATTTTTTAAACGTTGCCTATCGAGATTTTTAAGGGTAAAAGTTTGACGCCATGCCACGAGCGGGCGCAATTTTTAAGCGTGACATGTTGGGTAACATTTTACTCGGCGTAACATTATCTATCACAATATATAAAAAAATTGGGCCAAATTTATTGTTGTCTTAATTATTTATTCAAAAAAGTGTTTTTTTTTTCAAAAAAAGTGCGCTTGTAAGACCGCTGCGCAAATACGGTGTGACAAAAAGTATTGCAATGACTGCCATTTTATTCTCTAGGGTGTTAGAAAAAAATATATAATGTTTGGGGGGTTTAAGTAATTTTCTAGCAAAAAAAACAGTTTTAGTCTCGTAAACACCGAATCTGAAAAACAGGCCCGGTGGGCAAGTGGTTAAGGGTGGGAGAAGACATCGAGGGAGCGCAGAGAGAACGGCTGACCCGAGGAGGGTAAGGCTGGGGGACAAACTGGCTGCAATTGAGGGGACAAACTGGCTGCAATTGAGGGGACAAACTGGCGGCATTTGGGGGCACAAACTGGCGGCATTTGGGGGCACAAACTGGCGGCATTTGGGGGCACAAACTGGCGGCGTTTGATGGGCACAGTGGCGACAATTGATGTTTGTTTTTTTTTTTTAGTTTGTTTGCACCCCCCCAAAAAATTTGAACACCAGCCGCCACCATGTAGCATCGATTCAATGCTGCAGCTCTACACAGTTTTCAGGTCTGTCCTAATCACAGCCTCTCCAGCACTCACTGGAGCATCAAAATGTGAAGGGACAGGAGTGGCTGGCTCAGGCTTTTAGTGACATGATGAAAAGCTGAGCCAGCCTCTAGTCAGGTATCTGGGTGGTTCGTGACATTATTGTTGGGATCCCTGCAGAGCCTGGGCCAGCTCTGTTACGCAGCTGACAGCAAAGCCTGCTGTCAGTTGAATCTAGGTCACTGGAGGGCACTTACAGTAGTTCTGCACAGGAGAGGTATGGTCAAAGAGCTTTACTAAATTAGCAGGGGTAAATTAACTGATGACCTATGCAGATTAAAGGTCACACCTTTGATTTACTACAAATGTAAAAAATACAATGTAGCAATACACCTAGGCCGGGTTCACACCGTCCCCGCGTGCGGCTCACAGCAGGGGTCCGGTGCGTGCTGGTTCACCGGTTTAGGTCCGATTTTTAGCCTGAATTTTGGGCTAAAATAGAAACCTGTAACGCACCAAAAAAAGCACACGTTTTCCGGCACACTGCACCGGACCTGCTGCAGAGATATATGAACCGGCTCCATTGAGAGCCAGTCACATTATCCTGCTATGCAAATTGAATGCGGGTAAATGTGCATTCAATTCGCATAGGTGTGAACCGGCTTTAAAGGTTTTTATACTTACCTGCTCTGTGAAGCGGTTTTGCAGAGAGCAGCTCTGATCCTCCTATTCTCGGGTTGCTCGCCAGTGTTCCTGGCCCTTCCCTCCTGCCAAGTGCTCCCACAGCAAGCAGCTTGCAATGGGAGCACCCAAGCAGGCTTGCTCGGGAACCGTGGCTCTGCACGTCCATTCACACACAGAGTTGCGCCTTGGCCTCGTCCCCTCTCCTCATTGGCTCACTGACTGTCTCAGCCAATAAAGAGGGAGACTCCCCAGAGAGCTCGAGGCTCTTGTGCACATTGCTGGATCGCGATGCAGCTTAGGTATTTGAGGGGCTGCTGCACACAGAATGCATGAAGGTTAAAAAAAAACACTTGAGGCTTCACAACCACCAGTAGAGAGCAAGGCGTAGAAGATATGCCCTAGAAATTTTGTTAACTTTTTATAGAGTGTATCCCCTACGGCCTACGCCTAAGGTTTTTAATGGAGAAGTACAGCCACAGCTCATTTGGCTGTATTTCTCTTGTGGATCACAGGAGTCCAGTATGTTCTGCACTCCTGTGACCAGTGGCAGCCCATCCATAAGGGGCTCATGGGCGCCTCTCCCCCATCCATGCTTCTGATCCCCAAATCTACATGCAGGGTGCCCAATGCATGGATTCCAAAAAGGTCTTTAATATAAGGTGACCAGATTTTTAAAATGAAATCCAGGGACAAATTTTTCCTTTACTAGTAATGGCGGCAATCAGCCACTCTCTGCTCGTCGCCGCCCACCTCACAGCCTCTCAAGTCTTACTCTTCGGGCCCCGGCTACTACTGGATGGGGAGCGGAGGAAGATCACTCCGCCAGGAAAGGCAAGGAGATAGGCAGGTGGCTGGCCAGGATTTGAGCCAAGGTAGAAGAACATGTGAGCGGAGCTTAAGAAATATTCCCTCCGCTCCAACCAGCACATGATCATCAGAAAGGGGCACAGATAATGGAAAAAATATAACCCCCTTATGCTAGTAGGCACGGCAGAGCGGGGGTGTATAATTCAAATGTTTTTATTTTAATTCTGCACTCACTGTCTTTGAAATTGCCCCTGCCCCCTATTAAATCCAATCTGGGGACAAAACCAGGGACAGACTTGGTCCGGGGACAGTGTCCTCAATCAGGGGACTGTCCCCTGAAACTGGGGATGTCT
The DNA here is from genome assembly GCA_029574335.1 of Rana kukunoris. NCBI lineage: Eukaryota > Metazoa > Chordata > Amphibia > Anura > Ranidae > Rana > Rana kukunoris. The sequence continues at coordinate 159,868,682 of CM056057.1, forward strand.
GGTCACCCTACTTTAATAGGCTTCAAATAAGGTGGGCTCGTGGCACAGAGCACTGCGCTCTGAGCCCACCCAGTTGTGTGAACGTAGCGAATGAATATTCGCTAGTGTCACACTAATTCTCCTCCCGTTTCCCGATTGGCCAAAAGTAGAAGCTACGCTGGCTGCTGGCAGGAGGCGGGAGGAGACGCGAGGAAAGGAGACACACAGGAAGCTAGCCAGTCGCCCATCCATAACCCAGAGGGAAGCTACGCTGGCCGCCGGGAGGAGGGATGAGACAAGAAGAGAGGAGACACGCGGGAAGCTACTTGGGCCGCCCGTCCATCGCCCAGAGGGAAGCTACGCTGGCCGCCAGGAGGAGGGAGGAGACAAGAAGAGAGGAGACAACGCGGGAAGCTAGCCAGCCACCCATCCATTGCCTGGGGGGAAGCTACGCTGGCCGACGGGAGGAGGAGGGAGGAGACGCTAGGAGAGGAGACCCACAGGAAGCTAGCCGGCTGCCCGTCCATTGCCTGGGGGGAAGCTATGCTGGCCGATGGAAAAAGGGGGTAGGAGACGCATGGGAATCTAGCTAGCCGCCCATCCATCACCCAGAGGGAAGCTACGCTGACAGCTGAGAGGAGGAGGGAGGGGACGTGAGGAACGAAGAAACAGGGGAAGCCGGTCGCTCGGAAGGGGGCCCGGGGTAAGTTTGCTGCCGTTCCCCTCCACAGCCCAGTGCTCCAGTGAGTGCATTGGGGAGGGGGGCCAGAGCAGAAAGCCGGTGACTGACAGTCACCGGCTCTCTGATCGGTTTTCAGAGCTCGCTGAGCAATCGGCGGTGTTTGATCACTTAGTTCAAGTTAGAGCCAGCGGGGAACAGATGCATTTACCACCTAGTTGAATATGATTCAAAAAAATCTTTCCCATACTTCTAAGTGGTTAAACAATCTAATAGTAGCAGTTTGGTTGTGCCATTGGTACCATGGCCTGCTTCCATAGGGGTGTCATCAGAGGGATGGCAAATAATTCCACAGTGGTTTATGATAAATGGTGCCTATTTTGAAGGTCTTGGAGATTCAACCTGCATTGTGGGACACGGCTAACATCAGTGGCTAACAATTTGTACTTAGAAACATTTTATTTTAATTATGTTTCTTTATGATAATTTGTATACCTAACCAATTTATTTTTATAGTTTTGGATAGAGTGGAGAAGGCTTAAACAATCCTATTACAGAAAGATTTCCCCTCATTTTCTGTTCTGGGTACACCAATTACACAAAAATAAGGTAAAATCTGCAACAGCAACACAGATCGCAATACAAATTCTGATGATTAGCTGAGTAGGGAAAACTTATGAAAGAGCCCTGGGGCCATTCTAAAAAATTGTAAACACAATGCTGAGTTTGAATTTTCAGAAATCTGACTTTGAAATTTAGAGTTGTGTTTAAAAACTATTAGGATGGCCCCAGGGCTCTTCCATACCATGATCATTGATACATCCGTAGAGGAGAAGTAGGGACAAAGCTCTTCTTTATTTCTACTGTGGGTCATAGGAGTGCACTTGGTTCTGTACTCTTGTGACCCGCTTTCAGCCGACAGCAGGCAAATGTCACTCAGCCAGTCCAGGTTCTGGATCGATTCTGACTTTACATTTGGGATCCACCCAGATGCCTGGACCAGCAGCTGGCTCAGCTTTTCAGGGAGCTGCTGGGAGAATGAGCCAGCCGCTCCTGCCCCTCCACAGCTCGGCTTTCCAATAAGTGCTGGAGGGGCAGAGCAGAGAGCCGGTGACTGACAGCCACTGACGCTCTGCAGACTGAACACCAAGAATTGAGCAATCGATGGTTTTTGATCACTCATTTCTTGGCATAGAGGCAGCGGAGCACAGTAGCCATCCAGGTGAGTATGACTGTTTATTTTTGATTCTCACATTTCTCTTTTAAGCGTCCTTTTTAATTGCAAGCAGTGTATTTGACCTATTATAACGTTTTATGAAAGAGCACGACACCTGCAGGATATAATGGAAGTCTATGGCAAAGCGCACTAACCCAGGAAGGTCACAGATGCACTGCAGTGCAGGTAAACCGCAGCACATCAGTGTGAAAGCAGCCTTATAGGGGGCTCAGAACAGTAAGGGTTCATTTACATTTGTGGTTTGGGGGGTGGTAAAACCTCATAGTTAAAATGTGTTTTTACCACCCATGTCCCAACTGCACCCCCTTTAGCTGCAGTGGCCAGGGGTGTACACATCTCGCAGTATGGCTTCCTCACCACCTGATTGAAACCCATGATTGGCGTGCACGATTGCGACACGGTAGTACAGCAATTAGAGGTTTGAACCAGGTAAGAGGAGGTGACGCTCTGCAGGGTGATCTTTGACTTCTCCCATGTTGTTCAGGTAGATCTTCACCTGTTTAAGTTGGCCTACCCCGTGTATAGAGGATCTACATGACTTTTTGGAGTGCTAGGACCCTGGCCCATGAGTTAAAGAGTTCTGCCTAAAAAAAAAATGTAAAAAGTCAGCAGCTACAAATACTGCAGCTGTTGACTCTCTTAAAATAAGAACATTTACCTGTCCAGGGAACCCACAATGTTTTCACCTGAAGCCGGAATTGCTAGTAATAGCCTGGTTTCCTACTGCACATGCGCGAGTTGCGCTGCATGTTCAGCGTGGTCCCTGCTGTCTTCTGGGACCTGTGTGTCTCCTAGAAAACAGCGGGGGGATGGAGGAGGGGCCGGACATGGCATAGATCACTGCAAATACTGTGGCGATCTTTCACAAGAAGTGGGAGCAAATACTTGTATTAGATGGGTATCTGTTCCCCCCCTGAAAAGTGCCAAATGTGACACCGGAGGGGGGGGGGGACTAACCAGATAAGCGGATTTTCTATTTTTGGGTGGAACTCCGCTTTAAGAATAACGAAACATACATACGGAAAAGTAGCAGTTGTGTATTACATTTGATATCTTTTCCTAATTTTTGAAAAGTGTCTTTATGAAGACAATCCATGGCAGATGTTACACTGGAACCATATTGCTGAAATTGCTCTGATAACTAAGGCACAGATAGTTAAAAATTCAAAAGGACCGTTATTGTCAGAATCGTGTTTTATTTATATTTTTATCTAAATGCCACTATAACGAAGGCACAGAGCGAGTCAATTATTGCTGTTTAAGTCTTTCAGCTAAAGCAGTTACCACGTAGCTCGTCTTCCAGTGTCTTAATGGCCTGTCACTTTCCAGTGCGCTACAAATATCAGGTAGCTGTAGTGCCACTAATTAGCTGATAGTATCGTCTATAACGCGGGTTGCTTGAGTCAGGTTAATTGAGTGAATAGAGCAAGTGATGTCACCGAGCGAGACCCCACTGCTGTGCAAGACTCGTAAAGAGGCACAATGACACCTGAGCATGCGGTGATTTCAGATCACTAACGAAGACGGAGTGATGCTAATTAAGGAGTAACTCCAGGTGACAATTAGTCTTTTGGTGAATTCCTCTTTTGTATGTGACGTGATACTTCCCAAAGCTTTTTTGTATCTTAATGTTATGAAGGAATACCTTTCCATTGCAGCACCCTGCTTAAACTGACTTGCACCGAAATGCATGGCCCATAAAGAGAGCCAGTCACAAATGATCTTTGCAGGATTCTAAATGTCTAGCTTGAAGTTAAATCCTTCACAAACCTGGTCAATTCAAACTGAGCATATGATGAACAAAAATACATAAGCAGAGGTGACCTTCAGTGAAAACCGCTTTTCAGAACGATTAGCAGATTCAGAGATATAAACCGCTAAAGTCACATGCTTACCCTGAATATTCCTGGAAAAGTTGAACCTGGCCCTGATTCCTCTTCTCTGGGTCAACCTATTGGCCCTTCAGTGTGATTGTTAGACTACATGACCAATAAGGAGGGGTAACACCTAATACGATTGTTAGAACACATGATCAATAAGGAAGGATAACACCTAATACAATTATTAGACAACATGATCAATAAGGAGGGGTAACGCCTAGTATGATTATTAGACTACATGATCAATAAGGAAGGGTAACACCTGGGCTCGAGTCCTGCGGGAACGCGTGGGAACGGCGTCCCTGCACTTTTTTCACAGCAGAGACGCCGTTCCCTTTACAGGACTAGAGCAGCCTCGAGCAGTCGAGCCGGCCGAGCCAATCCAAGTGGCGATGCTAGGAGGACTCGACTCGAGTCACTGTCAGGGGCAGGCGAAATGAGTCGAGCAGACTCGGAGCTCCTTCTCCAGGCTCCGACCTCACCTGCCACCTGTCCTTCAGTATGCGGCTGGTTGTGTGTGACATCATGAGGGGGAGTCACACAGCAACACTAGGGTGAGCCCCGCATCTCCCCTCCTCACACCGTCACAAACACTCTGCCCTGACACTGTGTGCAGTGAGCTGTAAAAAAAAGCCCCTTTTGTACCCTGCTATAATATACTGTATATACAGCCCTCAAAATTTCCACTCGCCTACTAGCATTTGGCGAGTGGATTTAAGCTGGGGTGAGTGATGACAGGGCTGCATGACCAATCTCCCTGCAAACTGTGCCTACACTTAGAGTCCCGATGAGATTGGCGGCTGAAGAGGAAAGGTGCATGCTCGGGAAAAGTAGTCTGGTGAGCTGCGCACAGGCAGAGCAGTACACAGGTGCTCTCCTTACAATTCTCATTAAGCCATGGGACCTAACAGTATGACCTCTCTGAGTCTGCCCCCCTCCCCCCGGGCCCCGACCAATGTAGCTGGAGAGCAGAAAGTAATGAGTGAGGTGGAGGATTGCGAAAATTACCACTCCGGTGCAGCACTCGCTGAAAGTTGCCCTAACAGAGCGACAGCCTTCCAGTTTGTGCAGTTTTCTTCTTCTTGTGCTCTATGTAAGTGTCCAACAGTTCAGCCTGAGCACTGTGAACAGACTGGTCTCAATGTGTGCTGTGTGCGCTGTGCTATGGTGTCAATGGTTGTGCAGTTGTGTGGATCTCAGCACTGGATTGTATTCCCTCCCGCTGTGCTGCAGCTCCTCTCCGCCAGCCTGAATAAAAGGGGGAAGTGGGGACATGCAAGCGTGGAGCCGCACACACAGGCTCCTGATGATGAGATGAATGGGAGGGAGAGCGAGGATGGATGGGAGTTGCAGAGGAGACAGCAAGAGAATGGGGAAGAGACCCAGTTCTAGTGCCATGTCCATCTGGTCTGCATCCCCTAGTGCCCTGTCCCTCTGGTCTGCCCCCCCTAGTGCCCTGTCCCTCTGGTCTGCCCCCCCTAGTGCCCTGTCCCATTTTGTTAAAGCTGTTGTTGGTAATATTTAATTTTGTAACTTGATTCTGCATAAAACATTGTCATTCCATGAGATAATCTACAAGGGCGTGTTTACAGGTGCAATTAGGCGCAGGGCAGTGTATGAATTAGGTGGGGCAACTGGTGGCGAGTAACACTTGAGGCCTGGCTAGTAGCTCAGGACTTGAAATTTTGAGCCCTGATATATATATATATATATATATATATATATATATATATATATATATATATACTGACCAGCCAGGCCAGCACCCTAAGACCAGCCACCACTCTGAGACCAGCCAGGCCAGCACCAGTATTTTCTGTGAAATATATATGCATATGAGCTTATCTTTTCTTCTTTTTTTTTTTTTTTCAAATGGGGGGGGGGGTGGATCTTGGGTGAGAGTTCCCACACTTTTTTCCCAAGGACCCCTGGGTAACACCTAATACGATTGTTCGACTACATGATCAAGATCGGCAAGTGGTTAAGCAGTACTCACGATTAGAATATCGTACAAAAAATACCGCTTTCAGCACGATCGTATGATAAGCTGAACATAGAACACAGCTTTCGCAATTTTCCAAAGGGACAAACACGAAAACATTTCTTGTACAATACCAGATCGTATTATTTTTCGTTTGATCAGTACAGTTTTAGTCCGAAAATACAATACAAATGCATTACATCGCTTCCAAATTTTTATTTTGTCATACCAGAATTTTCGTACTTTAATAACCAATTCATTTTTGATATGAAGACTTGCATGCAAAAAACAAAACTGACGATCATTCGTCCGATACGTTTATTGTGTGTATTAGGCTTAAGACTACATGTCCAATAAGGAGGGGTAATACCTAATAAGATGTTTTTTCTACATGACCATTAAGGAAGGGTAAAACATAACATGATGAATAAAGTGGGATAACATCTAATGTAAGGATTACTCTATTAGATCTATAAGGAGGAGGAACACCTACTGTAAGGATTACTCTACTAGATCTATAAGGAGAGGGAACACCTAATATGATGATTAGACTACATGATCAATGAGGAACATCTAATACGATGATTAGACTACATGATTAATAAAGAAGGGGAATGCATAATGTGAGGATTAGACTACATGATCAATAAGAAGGGGTAACACCTAATACAATGATTAGGCTACATGACCAATTAGGAGGGCTAATACGATGGTTAGACTACTTGATCAATAAACAGGGGTGACACCTAATGTGAGGTTTAGGCCGGGTTCACACTGGTACGACGCGACAGTCGTACTACTTTGGAACCTGACTTTGCCCTGCGACTTGAATTCCGACATACGTCCGACTTTAATGAACAGGGATCCGACTTCGATCCCCGACAATACCAGGCACTGTGTCTGGTATGAATCATTAGGGGGGCATGGGTTCCCCCTCAAAGAGCATACCAGGCCCTTCAGTTTGGTATAGATTTTAAGGGAAACCCCCTACGCCGAAAATAACGTACAAGATCCTTATCCGAGCATGCAGCCCGGCCGGTCAGGAAAGGGGGTGGCCAGTGCCCCCCCTCCTGAACCGTACCAGGCCGCATGCCCTTAACATGGGGGGGGTGTGCTTTGGGGCGGGGGGCACACTGCACCCCCCACTCCAAAGTACCTTGCCCCATGTTGATAGGGACAAGGGCCTCATCCCCACAACTCTTGTGGTTGTAGGGGTCTGAAGACAGGAGGCGTATGGGAAACTGTGAGCCCCCGTAAATAAGGGGGCCCCCAGATCCCGGCCCCACCACCCTATGTGAATGAGTATGGGGGAACACCTAATACAATGATTGGACTGTATGACCAATAAGGAAACACCTGAGAAGACCAGTAAGTATCTCCCCATAAGTGAAGCTCTTTGGATTAGCGTTAACAAGCTATGAATTAATGTGCTGGTGTACGCAACCTAACAGATATAATTCCTAGGTGGAGTGACCCTTTAATAATACAATCAGATGGTTTACAGGAATGAGACATGGCTGCTGTTCGCGGAATGCTGATATTCTGCCCGCTTATCATATGACACCGATAAATTCTTGCCTGAGATGCCCTCCAGGAAAGTGATTATTAAAGCTCTGTTTGATATACGTTAAGATAAATTAGGCGCTGAGTATAATCTTACTTATCCAGTCTCTTTTATTAGTCTCGCAATCAATCATAAGTCGCTAAAGAAACCTTTTAGAGGCAATTTGTATTGATCAGAAGAAAAGCTTAAACCGACCACTCTAGAAGGGAGATGGTTCAGTCTCTTTTGGAGAATGAAGTGCCTCCTACATGCAGGGAGAGGAATTGCATGCTATTAAAAATTAGCACTACGGGACAATCTGTGCTCTTCCAGCTGTTGGAGAACTACAAGTTACAGCAGTTGCTGAAGAGGCAAAGCTGCAGCAGAAAATGCAGTCAAAGAGAATTCAGCAAATTTACAATTCAAAAAGTAAACATATTATTTATGAGCCGGATACTGGTTTAAAATGAAGGCAAAGCTACTAAAATCAGAGCCTATTTAATTGTAGTCGGTTAATGTGCAATGCGTTACCACTGATATGAATGGGCTGCCAATACACTCTGACCATTAGCACACAGCAAGGCACCACTTATTGTAATACATTTCCCAATTTTTTTTTGTAAAATATACAAGAAGTTGTGCCAGACAAGGACATAGATTTCCAAAATGTCAAGCTTTAGATTGCGTGTGTCAGTAAAAAGGTGACAAACTTCATAGGAGAGGATTTAAAAGCCCCTACAGGTCATCAGTTAAGAGTCAACTGTGAATAGTGTCCCTAGAATTATTGCTCTCACTCTGATGTTCATGGCAATATGTAAAATATGTATGTGGCGTCCCTGGCACGTGTGTTCATGTTTGTATGAGGATGTTTTTTTTGTTTTTTTTATTCTGTTTATTAATTTTGCATAGAAAATTCAAATCAGAGCCTCTGGGCCTACCTGGCTTAAAAGAAAACGAACTTTATATTTTTTATCTCGTAGGGGATGTGATCGAATTTTTGGTGACAGGTTCTCCTCAGTCAGACATCAAGGGTCTATTATTAAAGCTAACGGAGTGCCTGTGTTAACAGCCATGGCTCTCTCACCCAAAGACGTCAAAGGTGTTCATTTCAGGACTTTCCAGGAAATTGGGGGGGTCATATGCCCCCCCCCCCCCCCACACACACACACCAGGCCAGTGCTCAGGGACTGTTGGTGACAATGGCAGACCATGCCCACGCTGTTTGCATTGGCACGTTCACTTACAAACTCCATCTGTTGGAGATGTGACAGGTGACAATGCAGGGAAGTACGTCTTGCTTGGGCCCCAGATGTAAACAAAAAATGTGATTGCGGCTGTGAGCGTGAGATCAGTAAAAAAAAATGTTGCCCATCTCATGCTTTCCAGCCTGGATGAGAGATGTGGGGTCTTATTCACCCTGCATCTCTCCATAAAGAGGACCTGTCCTAATAGATTCATATTGCAAATGTTTATATCCCTTTTAATAGGAATAAAAGTGACATTATGTTAACATTTTTAAAAAAATAAGGTAAAATAATTATTTATTTTATAAATGCCCCTGTCCCCGGTAGCTTGTGCTCAGAAGCAAACACACACGCAAGTCCAGCCCACATATGTAAACGCTGTTCCAAACCACACATGTGAGGTATCACTGCATGTGTTAGAGCGCGGGCAAAAATTCCAGCACTAGATCTCCTCTAACTCTAAACTGGTAACCTTTAAAAAAAAATATGTAAGCGTCGCCTATGGAGATTTTTTAGTACCGAAGTTTGGCGCCATTCCATGAGAGTGCGCAATTTTAAAGAGTGACATGTTGGGTATCTATTTACTCAGCGTAACATCATCTTCCACATTATACAAACAAATTGGGCCAATTAAAAATGTTTGTTGTTTTTTAATTCATGAAACATGAAAAAAAAAGGTGTTTGAAAGGAGAGGATAGCGGAGATATAATTACTTGATCCGCCAATTCTCTGAAGACTGTTCTGGCACCACCGCGTTCCAGTGGTCTTAAAAATAGACCATGGGGAAGTGCGGTTTTCTGGGGGATCGGCGGGATTAGGCGAGTATAAACTTTTGGCTTACCCCTAGAAAAAAACAAGCATTTGACCCCCATGCAGTGCAGGCCCAGCTCCACTGCATGGGAATGAAAACTTTGCCTGGATATTGGGTCTAATTGAATTTGTATCCTTTACCCTGTGAGAAGACACAATATTCACAGGACTTGGGTAGGGCTGAATATCAAGAGTTGGGTATCAAAAACATCAATGCCACCCCCTGGAACCACCCCAACAATGTTCCATAAATGAACACAGATTTTTATTTTATTGATTTATTTTTTGGTCATAGATTTACTACAAGAAATAAGGTTCACATGTCCCAATATTAACATATTAACATCAGAAAATGAACAAAGAACATCAAAGAAAAATACAGGTGGACGAACTCGTTGGGGACTTTCAATTTGTTCGTAATCGGGAAATGCTCGCATGTATGCGCATGCGCAGAATGGCAATTACGGACATTTCTGATGTTTTCCAATGTTCCGTTGAATGCTGTTCTGCGCATGCATTGCCAATTACGGACATTTCCGATGTTTTCCGAGGCTTCATCTGACCGTGCATGCGCAGAACTGCAGATGGTCCCAGCAAAATAGCAGCGTCCCGTTTGTAAGTAGGAGTGGTTCGTAAGTTGGGAACCCCCAGTATCTGGAATTCTTAAAGACGGGCAAAATCAGATCTTACAAGTGTCTTGCGTAAAAGTGGTGCGGCATACACCAAATTCATGTACCTGGACCCAATATTGAATGTGGTACATGCTGCGCTACTTTTAGAACGCACGCAAGACACTTTTGCTAAATCTTTCAGCTCCAGTTTCTCTCTCCCTTTGTCAAAAGAGAGTATTGATAAGCTCCACTTTCGTTAGAGACGAACTGTCAATATTTTGAACTACCTGAATCCGGTACACGAGTGGCCGTCAGAACCAAAAGTCTCTGAAAAGCTTCATGAATTTGGCGCAGTACAGGAACAAGAGGGATTAACACCAGAAAAGCAGCACAGCAGCTTTATTTACCCCCCCCCCCCCCATTATATCTAATAAAGCAGGTATTTGACAGTGCCCCCAAAATTACAGTCACCCGTACCCCCATACCAGCCACCAGCCATTGTACACCAGCTCAGTGGGTACACGCCACTGTCACGGTCCCTCGCCGTTGCTGCTTCAATACTTTGCCTCTGAGCCACTCCTCAGTTTGGGTTTCTGCTTGCTTTCCAGCTAAGGTGGTGCTGAATGTGCTGATCACCTTTAGTTGGATCTCATTGCAATCTGCACCTGACTATTCTGGTCCAGCTGAGGCAGGTTACCGAATTAACCAGGGTATAAAGCCCTGCCTCACTCTGAGAGCCTGTTCAGTTCATTGTTACCTGATCGTCCTGTCCGTGCCAACGGTTTCTGTAGTGATCTTCAGCTGCAAGACTGACCCCGGCTTCTTACGTTTCTTGGATTGCTGCTGTCTCCTGTCCTTTGACCCCGGCCTGTACCTTCGGACTTCCTCTGCCGTCTCCAGCCCTTGACCAAACGGCTTGTGCCCTGGACTTGTCTTTGGTTCCTGTTTGTGAACCCTGAACTTTCTGGTGGTATCTACCTGACTCTCTGCTGTCATCGGTGTACCACGTCGGCTCAGCAACAAGACTAGCCCCCGTGCACGGACTCACAGTCAAGGTAGTGTCCTTACCTCATTACCGTGGGCTGTGGGTACCTGTAAGGGTGAGCTTACAACCTGCAGAATGGACTCCACTCAAGGTAAGCCCTTACAGCCACACTGACAAAACCTTGCCATACTATGCCAGTCCTCCCTTCTCCAACTCCAATGAAACTCAAGCATAGTTTATGTGATACAATAACCCAAATATTACATTACAAATGGGTTTCATTCCTTGTTGGCACCATCGAGGATCTTTGGTTGCTGTGATGAAAATCCAATTCCTACTGACCACTATGACAGCAAACCCAACAAATTCGAACCCATAAAATAAGGTGGGGGGGGTAAACTTTCTTTAATACGTTGTCTTTTGATCCATTGTTGTCTTAATATGCTCCTCCCCTTCAGCGACACCACTTCCACCCATTACCAGACCCTACTCTCCCTTTTTAGTGGCCCACCCTATCGTGTTCCTGATCTGCCTTGTTATTGCATTGGAATACTTAAAGCTAAACTCTAGGCTTTGGACCCCGCCCCCCCCCCCCCCCCCACTTGTCACTGTACTAATGACGCTGGCTGGGAAGGGGATAACCTCTAGGGCAATCAAAGGGTTAAATGTGTGCCTAACAAGTGGAACACAGAATCAATGTCTTCCATACTGACAGAACGTCAAACTGCCTTGTTTACATAGGCAGACCACCATTCTGCCTATGTACATACGGTAATGGTCAGCGGGTACTGATGGTCATCGATTCCGCCGGACCCGCTGATTGGCTCCGATACCCAGAAATGCAGGATCACATACATAAGTGATCCTGCGCAGCACGACTACCCTGTAGCAGTAAATCTGCTATGATAAAGATAACTTACAGCAGGGGTCTCAAACTGGTGGCCCTCCAGCTGTTGAGAAACTACAAATCCCATGAAGCATTGCAAGGCTAAAAGTTACAAGCATGACTCCCACAGGCAGAGGCATGATGGGACTTGTAGTTTTGCAACATCTGGAGGGCCGCCAGTTTGAGACCCCTGACTTACAGGGATTTGAGCCAAGGCAGAAGAACATGTGAGCGGAACTGAATGGGCATGCGCCCCAAACTGAAAAAATATTCCCTCCGCTCTGATCAGCACATGATCATCAGAAAGGGGCACAGATAATGGAAAAAATACACCCCCTAAGCTAGTAGGAGTGGCGTAGCGGGGATATGCAATTCAGATTTTTTTTTTGTTATTTATTCTGCAAACCGGGGACAGACTTGGTCCGGGGACGGTGTCCTCAATCCGGGGACTGTCCCCCAGAAACCAGGGACATCTGGTTAACATACCATGGATGCCACATCCCATGTAAGTAATGTTTTTTCTGAATAATTACCTATTCCATATGTGTTCAAGTTAGTTATGTGATGAGCTGGGTCATATTTTCCTTTAGATCTTCTACACTGTGCGTGCAGGATGCCATGGTGACACCGCCTCCAGGGTAGGAGCCATGATGCCCTGTACTCACAGGATTTCCTCAGTCTTCTGAGCAGAGTGTCACTGGGCTTTATTCAACCTGGAAGACTGAGGACATCTTGTGGCAAAATAGCATCACAGCAGGAGAGAGCACCATGTGGGACGCTGACTACTGTAGCCTGAGCTGCATTTTTTTTTACTCATGGGGCAGCTTTAAAAAAATATTAGGCCCAGAGATGGGTTTTATATTTTTTTGAATAATTTTGCCAATGGTGCAGTTATAATTATTTAATACTTGTGGATCTGTAATGAATGGGGCTTATAAATCAGTGACCAGATCAGTACTTCTGCCTTGCAGCACTCAGGTACTTGGTTCAAATCCCTTCCAGGACACTATCTGCATGGAGTTTGCATGTTCTTGTGTGGATTTGGTACTACAATTTCCTCAAACATGCCACAGACATCCTGGTTGGTTATTTAGCTGCTGTCAAACGTGACCCTAGTAATGTGTATAAAGGCATGTGATTTAGGGTCCTTAGATTGTAAGCTTCTTGAGGCAGAACTCTGATGCCAATGTACAATGTGTAAAGTGCTGTATAAATGGTTGGCATTATATAAATACCTGTAATAATATGAACAGTGTCACAAAATTCCTTCTTCCAGGGAAGATTATGGAAACAAATATGAGTATTTGACCCATTTTACGGAATCGCAGGAATGGAAACACAAACAAGAGGTTTTCTGTAACCTGAGTAGAAAACTGATCACATGCCATCTCTTCTTACAATTGTTTTTTATCGTGGAGTATTTTCATGCACAATTTTCATACAAGGCCCTACAAATAAAGATACAATTCAGTGGAAACTACACATAAATGAATGTAAGATTGTCCCACACACATGAAGGTTCTGAATGCACAACTCTAATGAATTTTGTGGTACAATAACACCATACACAATACAATCTACTTAGATTTTTTTGTTTCAGTCCCATATTATCATTCAGTTTTTAGGAGGAGATTGGATGTGAGGTGGCGCCACACAAATGGAGATTTTTGTATAATTTTCCCTGAATTTAGACTGGTTTGTGTGGCCAGTGTGTTATCTAATCCACATGATTCCAGAATCGGTTGTCCACCAAGGCTGGATAGACAAGCTGCAGAACATTGTATTTCTATCATGGTTTGGCTTCAGAACAGACAATTATTACAGATCCAGAACCCGCAGAACAATATCATCTGTGCTGGAGGGCAGCACAGCATTATTCATCTATTGGGAATGCAAAAGCTATTATGTTATGAGTAGGGAAAGGGTTTGTAGAGCATTACCTAACAGATGCAGAACATTACCCAACATTTGGGAAGCTCATAGACCTGTCACATATTTCTCTACTATTGTGAATCAATAATGAGATCCAATATTCACCCAGGTGCGGCAGAGCATTACCATGAAGTCTGGATCCAGTCCTGGATTCAAGGACTCCAGAGTCTTTCACAGCTGGTCTATATTTAACATTAGCTTCTTCTCACTAATGTGAAGGCAGCTAGCCAAGAGGGGTGAAAGTCTGAAAAGCATTATTCAGTGAATGGATCCCTGGCATGCAGAGTGTTCTATATCTTGTTTGGAACCAGAACATCGTCTACCCAGACTAGAACCTGCAGAGTATTATCTGTCTAGACTTGGAGCAGATCCTTTAGGGAATTATCTAGAGGACTGAAACATTAGCCTGCAGAGCATCATATGAAACATTAGCCTGCAGAGCATCATATTCTTAGTCTGGAACCAGAACATTTAAAGCATCCTCTACCTAATCTGGGACTAGAACCTGCAGAGCATTATCTATCTAGACTGTAACCAGATCCTGCAGAGCATCATCTACTTAGTTTGGAGCAGAACATGCAAAACTTCATCTGGAAGCAGATCCTTCAGAGCATTATCTAGCTGGACAAGAACCATAACCTGCAGAGCATGATCTATCCTCTACCTAATCTGGGACTAGAACCTGCATGGCACCATCTCTCTAGACTGTAACCAGATCCTGCAGAGCATCATCTATCTAAACTGTAACCAGATTCTGCAGAGCATCATCTACTTAGTCTGGAGCAGAACATGCAAAGCTATATCTGGAAACAGATCCTTCAGAGCATTATCTAGCTAGACACCTGCAGAGCATAATGGACCTAGTCTGGAACAGAACCTGCAGAGCATTATCTACATAGTCTGGAACCAGAACATTTAAAGACTGATCGGTATCGAATGGAGCTAGAACCCGCAAAGCATCATCTATCTAAACAAACCAGACCTGTAAACACCATCTATCTAGATTATAATCAAAACCTGTAAAGCATGATTTATTTAGTCTGTAGCAGAACCTGGAGAGCTTTACATAGACTGAAAGCAGAAACTGTAGAGTATCATCTGCCTTGAATAGAACCAGAACATGCAGAGCATATGCCCTACACAAAAACAAGAACCTGCAGAAAATCTTCCACCTAGACTGCAACCATAACCTTCAGAACTTCATATACCTAATTTAGGACCAGACACTGCAGAGTATTATCTATCTATCCTGGACCAGAACCTGCACAGTACCATATACTGTGCCTAAACTGGAACAGAACCTACAGAGCATCATCTAATCAGACTGGAGGAAAACATGCAGAAAATGTTCTACCTAGACTGGAACAGAACCTGTAGAGCATGGGTACTCAATCTGTGGCACTCCAGATGTTGTGGAACTACAAGGACCATGAGGCCTTGCAAACCACTGACTGTTACAAGCATGACTCCCAAAGGCAGAGGCATGATGGGACTTTTAGTGCCACATCAGCTGGAGCGCCACAGGTTGAGCGCACATACACTGTAGACCATTCATCTACCTAGACTAAATCAGAACCTGCATAGCATTATCTGTCTAGAATGAAACAGAACCTGCATAGCATTTATCTACGTAGACTGGAACAGAACCTGCAGAGCATTAGCTGCTTAGACTGGAACAGAACCTGCAGAGCATTATCTACATAGACTGGAACAGAACCTGCAGAGCATTAACTGCTTAGACTGGAACAGAACCTGAAAAGAATCATCTACATAGCCTGGAACAGAACCTGCAGAGCATTAGCTACTTAGACTGGAACAGAACCTGAAAAGAATCATCTACATAGACTGGAACAGAACCTGCAGAGAATTATCTACTTGGTCTGGAACAAAACTGGCAGAGCATCCTCTACCTAGCTTGGAACCAGTACATGCAGAGCAGCAGAACCTGCGGAACATTACCCAAATAGACTGGGATAGAACCTGCAAACATCATCTAATTAGACTGAAGCAGAGCCCTTTCTATTTAGACTGGAACAGAACATATAAAGTGTCAGCTACTTGGACTGAACCTGAACCTGCAGAGCAGCATCTGTTTAGAACTTGCAGATCATTCCCCCATAGTAAGTACAGAGCAGTTATCTAGCTTCTAACAAAGATCAGAACCCGCTACTCACTCACAGAGGGTCCAGAACTTTCAGGTCCAAACCCTGGAGCAGTTTCCACCTAGGACGTGCGTACAGAGTACAGACCTTGCAGAGAATGATCTGCAGCTGCACATCATCTCCTGCATGTGTTAGCAGCTGACACCATCCACCTACTTCGCATTGAAAACTTGGAGAACACAATTCTCCTGTGGGTGATCTAGAACATTAGAACACCTTTCCTCTATCCAGGCTGGGCTGAGAACATGAAGAACATTCTTACAGATCCAGAGGCTGCAGAACCTGAAGCACTTCATTTACATCCAGACCCAGCAGAGCCTCAATCTCCAATGTTGGGTCCACAACCTGTAGGGCATGATGTGGGCACGTTGAGTCTGACCTACAACCTGCTGGGGACTGTGCAGGACAACAAGTATGTGTATCCAGAACCCATCCCTGCTGGTCCATGGACCCAAGTCATCACTTGTGAGTGGATCAGAGGAGCCCAGAGCCAACCCTCCAGGTAGGAGAGAGTTTGGAGTGACAGTCTGACCTACCTGAGCCCGGGTCCTGGCAGCTGAAGATGCCAGCCTGGTGGGTGGTAGAGGGTGAGGCAAAGGTCAGGGTGGGCACAGGTGTCAGAGCAGAAGATGAGGGCACAGGTACATCTTAGGAAGGAAGAGGAGAGTCCAGGAGGTGCTGAAAAGTGTGATACTGAACGGAAGGGAGAGGGAGAGGTGAGGGCAGGGAGGAGGGAGGAGAGTGAGAGAATGCGTATACTCGGCTGCCCCCCACCCACCCGATACAGCGCCTGCTGTACCCTCCTCTCCCCACAGAGCGGCAGCACTGAGCCGCCAGAGCTGCTCACGGATGCCAAGCAGAGCGCTGCCACATGTCTATGCTGGGCAGTGAATGGGCAGCGTATGTTCCGCAATGGGGTGATGATCATGGTTATGTGATGGGCTCTGGAAGCGAAGGGGTTAATCAGCTGTGCAGCGCAATAAAGGGATTCCACCCTGGGCTGAGCTAGGACTGGGGAGGAAAGATGTTCTGCCAGGAGAGGAGTCTGTAAGATCTAGAGCTGGGCTGCAAAGAGTTAAAGTGTGCTGGGCACTGGGGAGGAAAGGGTTAGGTGGGGCAGGTAAAGGGTTAAG
Organism: Rana kukunoris; assembly: GCA_029574335.1. Lineage (NCBI taxonomy): Eukaryota > Metazoa > Chordata > Amphibia > Anura > Ranidae > Rana > Rana kukunoris. The sequence continues at coordinate 159,885,744 of CM056057.1, forward strand.
CACTGCTGTCCTAGATTTTTGTAGAAGAGAGTTAGGTATTAATGTCACAGTCCTGGCAGGTGAGGGGTTAAAGTAGTGCTGAATCCTGGCAGGTGGGGGGTTAAAGTAGTGCGGAATCCTGGGAGATTTGAGTTTATCAGTGCTGTGTTGGATTTGGAAAAGGAAGGGTAACTATTCTGGCAGAGGAAGGGTTAAATATTGATTCACTGGATCCTGGTAGGTGAGGGGTTAAAGTGTGTGCTGGATCCTGAGAGGTGAGGGGTTCAATCATGCTGTGCTGGATCCTGGCAGGTGAGGGGTTAAAATTATGCTGGAATGGATCCTGGCAGATGAGGGGTTAAATCATGCTGTGCTGGATCCTGGCAGATGAGAGGTTAAAGTATGCTATAATGGATCCTGACTGGTAAGGGGCTAAATCATGTCGGGATGAATCCTGGCAGGTGAGGGGTTAAATCATGCTGGGATGGATCCTGGCAGATGAGGGGTTAAATCATGCTACGCTATATCCTGGCAGGTGAGGGGTTAAATCGTGCTGGGGTGGATCCTGGTAGATGAGTTAAATCACGCTGTGCTGTTTCCTGGCAGGTGAAGGGTTAAATCGTGCTGGGATGGATCCTGGCAGGTGAGGGGTTAAATCATGCTGTGCTGGATCCTGGCAGGCGAGGGGTTAAATCATGCTGGGATGGATCCTGGCAGATGAGGGGTTAAATCATGCTACGCTAAATCCTGGCAGGTGAGGGGTTAAATCGTGCTGGGGTGGATCCTGGTAGATGAGTTAAATCACGCTGTGCTGTTTCCTGGCAGGTGAAGGGTTAAATCGTGCTGGGATGGATCCTGGCAGGTGAGGGGTTAACTCATGCTGCACTGGATCCTGGCAGGCGAGGGGTTAAATCATGCTGGGATGGATCCCATCAGATGAGGGGTTAAATCATGCTGCGCTATATCCTGGCAGATGAGGGGTTAAATCATGCTGCGCTATATCCTGGCAGATGAGGGGTTAAATCATGCTGTGCTGTATCCTGGCAGGTGAGGGGTTAAATCGTGCTGCGCTGGATCCTGGCAGGCGAGGGGTTAAATCATGCTGCGCTGTATCCTGGCAGGCGAAGGGTTACATGGTACTGTGTTGGGATTTGGCAGAATACAGGAGAAGAGAGCTGGCGGTGATCTTGATTCTGGTTATATTTCTGATTATAGGGTTAAGTTGATTTTCTGGATTGTGACAGGAGAGGGATTAAGAGATGAAGTGCTGGTCTCCAGCAGGGAGAGTTGCTGTGCTGGATTATGACAGGTAAGGGTTAATGTAATATTAAACCCTCAGTGTTTTCTCTATAACCCTTTGAGTACAATACAATGAATATTCCCAGTAAGTGTTCCTTGCCGTTTGCATCCTTCAATCCTTCTGGCTCCTCCTCCCTCAGCGCTGCTTCCCTTAATTTCTGCTCTTTACATGAAAGAGTTAACAGTGGACAGCGCAGTCGCTAGGCACACACTGCCGCCCTCGGATTTTCAGTGTGATTTTTTTTTTTAGTGCAACTTGTATGTGGTTACATATTCTATAGAGCCCAAATCACGCTGGAATCACCCCAGAGTAGTACAGGAACCAGAGCTCTGTACAAACAAATGGCCACTGCCCCAGGCCCCCCACCTATAACTGGCAGGTAATGGGTTAAGCATCACCACTCCTCCATGGCACAGGGGTGCACTGGACACCCAGCATAACGCACAATGACAGCAAAGGTGTCCAAATAGTGCAAACAATTGGCCGCTGCCCCCACCTATAACTGGTCTTTGCCGTAAGAAGCGCATAGAAGGGCAACACGTCAAACAAAACCAAAGAAATTCCCAGCTCAACTCACCAACCAGTCTGCAAGCAACCAAACGCTTACGCATGTATTTTTATCACAAACTGTCAGGATAATTTGGTTGGTTGCAGGCTGCTCGGTGAGTTGAGCTGGAAACTTTCTTTGGTTTTGTTTGACATGCGTCGCCCTTCCATGTGCTCCTTACTGCGAAGGCCAGTTCTAGGTGGGGGCAGGGCCATTTGTTTGTACGGGGGGAATATTGGTGAGGGGGCGCAGCATGTTTGCTGTCATTGTGCTATATGCTGGGTGTCCAGTGTGCCCCCGTGCCTTTAGGGCGGGGTGGGCTCCCTCCAGGCTCTCCTGCCCTCTATCATTCATTGTTATGCATGTGCTTCCATTGTGGAGGCTTTCCAAATCCAGGGCTGGTTCACATCACAAAAACACACTCCAGATCCGCTTCAGCTGCGTTTTTGCATGCACGGTTTTAACGCGTTTTAGTGCGTTATTGATGCATTCCAGATGCTTTTCTTTTTGTTTTTCTCCTGTTTCCATTTTGTTTACTGTACTGGGATCCAGTGTGTTTTTGATGCGTTTTTTTGGTATTCCAGTACAGTCCAGTGCAGGAAAAATGCAGCGTTTTCAACTTTTCTTCTGGAACTGACCGCACTGGTGCGTAGTATGCTATTGAAAACTTATAACCTACTTTTGATGCAGAAAAAAAAACGCACTGGATTAGGACTGCAAATAATACTGGGGAGGCCGTGATAGGGCCTTGCAACTTACGCATATGTTTGCAAATGTGTGCAAACTAAAACCCTGTTTTTAACGCATACTGTTATGCCGCATACTGTTATGGATCCTGGCAGATGAGGGGTTAAATCATGCTACGCTATATCCTGGCAGGTGAGGGGTTAAATCGTGCTGGGGTGGATCCTGGTAGATGAGGAGTTAAATCACGCTGTGCTGTTTCCTGGCAGCGTTTTTCATGACGAGAAAAATTTCATTTTTTTAATTGGTCATTTAAAACAATCGTGTGTGGGCTCCAGAGCATTTTTCTCGACGTGAAAAATGGGCATTAAAAATTTAGAACCTGCTCTATTTTTTTTTCTCGCCGTGTGGGCGCTAATGATGGGGGGGGGGACGGGACGTGCATGCTCAGAAGCAAGTTATTAGAAGGGAAATTTGCATAATCAGCCCAAAGGGTGACGCCATTCGAATGGAACTTCCCCTTTATAGTGCCGTCGTACGTGTTGTACATCACTGCACTTTGCTCGAGCATTTTTTTTTTTTTTTTCTTCACGATCGTGTGTATGCAAGGTAGGCTTGACAAGAATCACATCGAGAAAAACTTTGTTTTTTTCCCCATGACCTGAAAAACGGTCGTGTGTACGCGGCATTAGACGGGTTGGCTGCAGGCTAGTTGGTGAGTTGAGCTGGGAATTTTCCTTGGTTTTGTTTGACAGGGACAGTGTAGGAAGACACAACTCTAGGTCCTGGGTGACTCCATAGGATGCTGTAAAAAGAAAGGGGGCCCCCCTATAACAGGAAACCTGTCCCAGTGGTCATGGCACTGCCTTAAACTGGAAACATAGCCAAGGATTATGAAATAAATACGGCGCATAATGAGTAAGTGATTGAGGGTGTAGTCACACCAGGTGCGGTAGAACTTGCGTTGAATGGCTATTCTGCAAATCAGCTGTTGTAAGTGATGAAGACAATTAACATTCATCATCACATTGTAGTATAGAAGATGAGAGCGTGTTAAGGGGGAACTCCATTGTGTGAGAAAAAAAAATTAACAAATGGAAAAAAAAAAAAATGATTTATTTTTAAATAGTGTAAACTATTGTGACACAAGTCCTATTCTAATTGAATGTTTTTCTTTTTAATCAAGACAAGTATGTTTATTGCATAGTCTGTAGATACATTTCAGTAAATACACATCAGCGAATAAGCTACATTATAACAATGCCAAACAGAAGTATTTATATACAAAAAGCATAACAAACATTTTATTTATTTAAACTGAGACAGTATTAACGTAAAGACATGTATATCAAACTGACATACAAACTAGTAATATACACAAAATAACAAAAAGTAACCTGGCTGTACTAAAGAAGAACAAAACCCAAGTATATTTCTCAGAGCCCTGAGGGCTAGGGAAAAAAATAAAAATAAAAACAAGTGCGACCCATTTGGACAATTGTAGTATGGGGCTTCAATACCCGGATCAGAACCATCATCGAAAGTCTCGTGGTCCATGTCTGGAACCTATCCCTGAAGAAGTCCATGTCTAACCAGGTGAGGGGGGTGTAAGGCCAGGGACATCTAACCACGGCTGCCACATAGAGTTGAATTTACGGGAAACATTTGTATGTTGATAGATTTTCACGTATTACCTAATTATTTACTTGATCCACCCATCGCCGCCTGGTAGGTACCCAGGAGACAAACCAATATTGGGCAATCAATTTATGAGCAGTGTACAGCAGTTTCAGAACTGCAGTGTGAGCTTATGGCGTTAGGGATTCCTCTATCAGGGTACCAAGCAGACACACAAGGGGGGTTTCTCGGGATCTTAACCCTTTCATGTCTGAGCCTATTTCTGACATGTGTTGCTTAGAATGTTAAAATCTTCTTCTTTTTTTTTTTTTGCTAGAAAATTACTTAGCACCCCAAGCACATATAATTTTTATTTTTTTCAGCAGAGATCCTAGAGAATAAAATGGTGATCGTTGCAATATTTTTATATTACACAGTATTTGCACAGTGGACTTTCCAACATTTTTTTGGGGGGAAAAAAGACACTTTTATGAATAATAAAAAAAAAAAAAAACGAAATTGTATAATTGGCCCATTTTTTATTTTTTATTTTTTGTATAAACTGAAAGATGATGTTATGCCAAGCAAATAGATACGAAACATGTCATTCTTTGAACTCATGGAATGGCGACAAACTACGGCACCTAAAAATCTCCATAGGCGACACTTCAAAAAAAAATCTTTGCACTTCAAAGTATTCCAATTGACAAAAACAGCGATTCTGAATACTGAGTAAACTGAAAGTGACGTTGCTTTCGTATTTTTACATAGGAGACTGGAACAAAGCTGTTTGCGGCTTTGTTCCAGTCTCAGCCTAGCCAGTGGAAGTGCCGGATCGTGGAATCGGGTCTCCCGGAAGGACGGGAGTCCCGGGAAGAGCGGCGGGAGAAGGGCAAGTCCCCTCGCTCTCCTTTAGCATAACAGGCAAGCGGCTTTTAGCCACATTGGTTGTTATCCTTAAGAAACTGACCGCCCACGCAAAAAAATATGTGCATATGGTCGCCGCTAAGGGGTTAAACATATATACTTGTGATATTGTGTCCAAAATCTCTGTCCAGTAGCAGATTAATTTAGGGCCTCTCCATTTCATTGTGTTGGGTGGTACCGGAGCATGCTGGGACTGTGACGACATAAGAGGCCTATATAAATTGTCACACACCGCACACCCGGCATTACAGCGGGAGGGAGCGTCGAGTCAACATCGAAGAGAAGAAAAGAAGAAGGCGACGCAGAAGACTGGGCCCCTGCTGGTGAAAGAGCTGAAAGAAGACAGTGGTGGTGCCTGGCAGAAGAGAAAAAGAACCGGAGAGCAGGAGAAGAAAGCTGAGAAGTCGGAAGAAGACCCCCCAAAGTCGGGAGAAGACCCGGCCACTGCTGGTAAAAGAGCTGAAAGAAGACAGCGGTGGTGCCCGGCAGAAGACCCCCGAAGTCGGAAGAAGACCCCCGAAGCTGCCTAATAAACTACTTTAAAAACCTGTGTAGTGTTTTTTTTATTGACATTTATTTTCACCCAGGTGAATGGGTAGGGGTACGATGTACCCCATACTCATTCACATAGGGTGGGGGGCTGGGATCTGGGGGCCCCCTTATTAAAGGGGGCTCCCAGATTCCAAAAAGCCCCCTGCCCGCAGACCCCGACTACCAACGGCAAGGTGCTTTGGGATGGGGGGGCCACAGGGCGCCCCCTGCCCTAAAGCACCCCCTATGTTGAGGGCATGACGCCTGGTACGGCTCAGGAGGGGGGGCGCTTGCCCATCCCCACCCCCTTTCCTGACTGGCCGGTCTGCATGCTCGGATAAGGGTCTGGTATGGATTTGGGGGGAACCCTCACATAGTTTTTTCGGTGTAGGGGGTTCCCCTTGGAATCCATACCAGACCTGAGGGCCTGGTATGCTCCTAGAGGGGGAACCCATGCCGGTTTTTCATTTAAAATTTGGCATTGAGTTCCCCCTCCTGGAGGCGACCTCAAGTCGTGTTGTAAGTCGCATTGTGATTCATACTCAAGTCATGTTCAACTTGCCCCCCAAAGTCGTGCTGAAAGTCGTGTTGCCCCTGTGTGAACCGGCTCTTACTTGTTTGGAGAGTTCCTTGGTCTTCATGGCAGTATTTGGTTAGTGGTACCTCTTGCTTAGGGCTCTTTCACACGTCCGTTCAGTTCGTCCGTTTTTTGGACGTCCGTTAACAAACCTCAATGCTTCCCTATGGGTTAGCGTCTGTTAGCGGATGAGCATCCGCTAACGTCCGTTAACATCCGTCTGCGGTAAGCTCCGTTTTTTTGGACGGAAGAAAACACTATTTTTCTTCCGTCAAAAAAACGGAACGGACGAAAAACAGACGTTAGCGGATGATCCGTTTACCATCCGATCTGCTAACGTCAGTTTTTCAGTAAAATATGTAAAAAAAATATGTAAAAAAAAAAAAGTTCGAAAAGAACGGAAATGGAGGGAAAACGGACAAAAAACGGATCAACTGAAGGGGGAAAAAACTGATCTAAAAAACTGAACGGACGTGTGAAAGACCCCTTAGGTGTTGCAGCCTCTGGAGCCTTTCAAAAAAGTGTGTATATAAATGACAGATCATGTGACGCTTAGATTGCACACAGGTGGACATCGGTTTTCCAAGTATGTGACGTCTGAAGGTAATTAGTGGCACGAGAGCTTTTCATGGGCTTCATAACAAAGGGGGGGGGGGGGGAATAGATACGCACATGCCAATTATCAGTTTTGTTTCTGAAAAATAGTTTTATGTATATATTTTTCTAATTTTACTTCACCAACTTTAGACTATTGTGTTCTGATCCATCACATATAATTCAGATTAAAAAAACATTGAACTAAAGGCTGTAATGTAACAAAATGGGTAAAAAGCCAAGGGGGTAAATACTTTTTAGGAGACTGTATGTCATGCAGAAGCCATCTTGGTTTGATACAAAATGTATGGATTGTTTAGGTTTGTACTCAAGGCCAGATTCAGATACAATTACATTGGCGCACAGTATCATAGATACACTACGCCGCCGTATTTTACCAGGCTGTACGACGAATCCTGGTAGATTTTGTCCCTTACGGTACGGCGGCGTAGTGTATTTCTCGAAATACGCGATTAGGGGGCGTGAAGCATTTAAATTAGGCGCGTCCCCGCGGCGATCGAACTGCGCATGCTCCGTTCAGAAATTTCCCGCCGTGCATTGCGTGAAATAATGTCGATACGTCATTCGTTGTTTGAGTAGCGTCATTTACGGACATTCCTATTCCCGGACGTTTTACGTCAAAAATAAAAAAAGATGTCGGAAAACGTTGAAATTCGACACGGGAACGACGGCCATACTTAACATGGGCTGTCTAATTAGACGAGCAAAAAGCTGGTATAACTTTACGAGGCAAAAAGATGACTAAAGATGCCGTAAGAGATTGCGATAGACGTTCGTAACTTCGTGGATCGTCGGCAAAAGCTCATTTGCATACCCCGACGCGGAAAACGACGGGAACTCCACCCAGCGGCCGCAATTTTATTGCAGCGTAGATCCGAAGGCATACGAACACGTAAACCAGTCGGATTGAAGCCCGCAGCCGTAATTTCATGGTTTGAGGTTTCAGAGTAGTGAAAAAACGCGCGTAATTCGAAAATACTCCAGTCTAACGCGAGATAGACAGGAGTAATCGCTCTGTGAATCTGGCCCATATTACTTAATTTTTGGGTGCACTCACACCTGAATGACTTGGAAACATGCAAAAATTTGACTCGTGCAACACCATTTATTCTTATTGGCACCCCAAATGCAGGTAGCAGTTGAGCAGTTTGTCCTGCGTTTTCCACACAACAAAGCAATAGATTTGCGTTGCCAAATGCTTTTGGCTCCGTGCCATAAATTTGTACTTGAGCAGCTTTAGCATGACGGGCAATGCAAAATGGAACACGTCATGTCGCCGAGGTGTGAATATGGCCTAAGGCAGGGGTGTTCAACCTTATGAAGCACGAGGGCCACTTAAGCGACTTGATACTGATAGCGGGACACAATGAGCGAAGCGGTCGGATGGCAGGTCCATGTCTGCTCTGCATATGCAGAGTGGATACAGACGCAACCCACTATACTCCCCTTCTTTTTTTTTTTTTTGCGGATTGGGGGAAAGACACAAGTCGGTTTACATTAGCCGCTTAAAGGTTAGTGGAGGGTCCAATTGGGTCGAACTGACTGTGTGAAAGGGGTCCAAGGCTGCTTTCACACGGATGTGCTGCGGTTTAGCTTTGGCTTTCCTGCACTTTATAATAGACTTCTATTCTATTCTATTCTATTCTGCAGGTTTGGTGCATTTTCAGAAAGTTCACCAAACTCGCAGGTGGTAATAGAAGTCTATGGCTCAGTGCAGGTACCCCGCAGGTGCGCTTCTCTGCATCTGTGGGTCAGTTTGAAAGCAGCCCAGTAACCACTGCAGAAAAGTTATGCCCATATATACACTATGATTTTAGTAATAAACTGACCTTTAATAACAGTATTCTATTCCATCCCAGAGCAGGAGGTCGTGGGCCACATCAGAAGGCTCCGTGGGCCACTGGTTGGGCACCCCTGGCCTAAGGCTTGGTTCACATTATTATGATATGCCTACTGTGTGTAGGACAGACCATTGATTTCAATGGGCTGCCCTATCTACAGAGGCACAGAAAAAGAAGTCCCGGACCCCCTTTTAAATAAAATCAATCTGCACAGAACCTCATGGTGCTGTGGCACCTTGTGGTTTCACACGTGAAAACGTGGGTGTTTTGTTGGTGCATGGGGGTGCAATTAAGAATTAATAGCACCTCGACAAGTCTGCTTAAGAGCAGCATGTTTCTCTTGGGCAGGGATCCTCAAACTACGGCCCTCCAGCTGTTGCAGAACTACACATCCCATGAGGCATTGTAAAACTATAACATTCACACACATGACTAGGCATGATGGGAATTGTAGTTCCTGAACAACTGGAGGGCCATAGTTTGAAGACCCATGCTCTTGGGTGTCATGAGCATGTGCGATTCTGCACACGTTCCCAAAAAACGCAATATTTGTGCGATGCAGGAACACAAGCAAAATGTTACGAATTCCCTATTCCCTTGGCGTACATAGGTGTAACTAGAGATTAAATGAGATTGTGCAATCAGATTGTATAGGCCGCCAGCATAAGGGGTTAAGTGGTGCTCGTAATGGATGTGGCGACGGATCCCGACCACCTTCATAAACGTGTGATAAAAGGCTCATCAAATGCATGCTACGTTGTCACTGGTACGTGACAGTGACACTTTCAGCCTCACCCCGCAGAAAGATTTTCTAGCTTGTAGGGCCACAATCAAGTGCCAACCAACTGAGCGTGATTGTCCCTGGGTTTGGTAACTAAGCAATTAACCCTATATACAGCCAATCAATCGCTGCCACCAAATGTTTTGATCATAAAATATCAAACGTTCACAATAATAGCAATTATAACTTTACATTAAGGTCTGTAACACACAATGTCACCAAGGACAGGCATATCCAGAGATTTACCATATATTTACTCTTTAAGACACCGAGATTCTTTAAGTTCCACGTTAGTGCATCAAAGATAATTTTATGGAAAAAAATATTGTTTAATAAGAGCCGGTTCACACTGGGGCGACTTGGGATCCAACTTGAAGTCTCCCCAAGTCTTGTGGTGACTTCAGAAAAGGTTCCTGTACTACTTCAATCTGACTTGTAGGCAACTTGTACCCATTGATTTCAATGGAAGTCGCCTCGGAAGTCTGATCACTGTCTTAACTGAAGCAACTTTCCAGGAAGATAACATACATTTCTTCACGATTTCTTGCACTGGGGCCCTGAAGTTTCTAGTTACGCCTCTGTCCCTCTCCCAGAGCTGATTGTTGTTTGATTGGCCACTGGAAAGTCTCCTGTTCTGGAGGCGACTTGAAGTTGCCTTGTACTGTCCTGTTGCCTTGTGATTCATACTCAAGTCCTGTCCAAGTTGCCTCCCAAAGTCGTGCTGGAAGTCGTGTTGCCCCTGTGTGAACCGACTCTTAGTAATCAGGTAAAATAGGGCAAACAAAAATATTTACAGAATTCAGTTACTAAAATGGAGTCAATGATGCAACAGAAAACAAAAAGGGTTTAAAAGTGAAAATAAAAGTCTGTTCGGCAAAGTCCAGTCAATGGGCAACATGGATCAATAGCTCTGATGGATCTTGGCTGATGTTCCTTGGCCAATGGGATGTTAGTGTTGATGACCATGCAGCTGACCTCCTACAGATACAGTTTTCTGTAGGTATTAATATCTTTAAAAATTAATGGGCTACAGTCTGATAACTTGTATATTATTGTCCAGAATGAAACGACCTTTTACATGAGTCTAAATAGGAGTATCAGATGGCTATTTTACCCAGGAGATGTAATAGGTCCAATTGGCCTTCAGTACCTTCTAATATAGTGGTGTTTGGGCTTAATTGATCGATGGGGGGTAAATACAGCATGTCCTTATCCCGGTTGTACTGTTATTATCTCAGGAGATAAATATTGATTTTACCTGAAAAGATAGACAGAAGTGTGTATTTATCACCTACTCCAGCCAGGGCCGATCCTAGGGTCAGAGGCGCCTGGGTGCAGAAATATTTCTCATGTCCCCACATGGGCGTTGTCGTTTTACCAACTCCTCCCTTTACAAATGTTTCTATGGCAATGACTCAACCACAGAGATGCTCCTCCACAAAGTCTTCATTACCCTGGGATCCTTACATGATCTCTAAGGCCGCGTACACACGCTCAAACTTATCCAATGAACGGTCCGACGGACCGTTTTTATCGGATATGTCTGCTTGGCTGTTTTGGTCTGATGGCTGTACACACCATCAAACCAAAATCCCCACGGACAGACAGCGCGGTGAGGTTGACGCCGCCCTGTCACCACTTCCACGCATGCATCGAATCCATTCGGCGCATGCAGGAGATTTTTGTCCACTGGTTAGGCGTACTAACCAGCAGACATGTCGGATGGACGGGTTTCCAGCAGACAAGTTTTAAAGCTTGCTTTAAAACTTGTCTGCTGGAAAAACCTGTCTGCTCGCCCGTACACGCGATCGGATTTGTCTGCTGAAACGGTCCGTCGGACCTTAAAAATAACCAAAATACTTTTAAAAATAAACAAAATACAGGAAGAGAAGCAGAGTACTTCATTGGGACTTGGAGGGGAACCTCTCTGATGGACACAGAGAGGGCTTCTGTTAGAGAGTCTGTTAGATGTTCAGTGCCCCCACCTCTGCAGGCGCCTGGGTGCAGTGCACCCTGCCTAGGATCCGCCCTGACTCCAGCTAAACTATGACAGGTGATAAATCTGATACCATTAGGGAAGAGGGATGCCTAGGTTTGCCACCAGTCTGTTTTTTGCATCATGTGTCTGGGTTTCCAACTGCCTGACACTCAAATACATTATTCTGACAGCATAAGCGCCAGTCAAACTGGCAACCTCATTGCTTGAACCCAGCGTGCTGTATATATTTCCAATTCTTTTAAAACCTATCCAATGAAATATTCATCATTCTTTTTAATACGTAAGTGAACAATAACGTGTGTGTGTGTATATATGTATGTGTATATATATATATATATATATATATATATATATATATATATATATATATATTGCATATAAAAAACTATTTGTATATATTTAATAATGCTATAAATGCATGTAATTAACTTTATGTATTCTTACACTCCAGATGAACTAATTATCCTTCTACACAGCCCTGAAGAAGGTTATCCCGAAAACGCGTCGGGTGTTAAGAAGGGTCTTCTTGTATTTATCTATATGGTGGCAATCATTGGAACTCTGTATTTTAATTTGATATTTAAAAATGTTTTTGATGAATATGTATAATTGTGAATAAAACCTTTTTTTGTATTCAATATCCTGTATATTTTGAAATATTATTAGTGCCTTAAAAGTCCACCCAGGGGAACCCCCTTTTTCTTTTCTCAATTACGGTATATGAGGGGTTAAATTGTGCTTTGCTAGATTCTGATGGCAGAGAGGACCAGGGTGCTGGGCTTCAGCAGGGGAGAGGGGTAAGTGTTGTGGTGCTGGACTCTAGCAGAGGCAGTTTTTTAGTGATGTTGTGTTGGATTCTGGCAGGAAAGGGGTTATGGATTGGATTACAATGGGTGAGTGCTTAGGCTAGGGGCAGTCATGTATACACAGGTAAAAGGTGAGATTGTTCTTTGCTCCAGCACAGGAAGGGTTTAGTCTAGCTATGCCAGATTATGTCAGGTAAAGGGTAAATAAAAAGGGTTAAGTGGCCCATTGCACTCTGCAGATCAAGGTGTTTTTGTGGCTCTGGCAAGAACCCAGTATAGCAATATACAGGAAGTTTATAGCACACATGCTGGGCTCCCACAATGAGAAAGTGTCTTGACATGAATTATGATAGAAAATACTATTTTGCTCTATCAGATAAAGGGTGTCTCTGTGCAGCTTGTCACACTGTTTGGGTGCAGGGGGGCTCTGTGGATGTCTGGCAGGGAAGGGGTTAAGAGATGTTGAGATGCAGAATGGTTAGGTGTTACCATAGAAACTTCACCCCCCACAGTCCAGCACCTCTGGCTGAGTTTGTCCTTGGGAATATGATAAAGCATGTGCTGAGCCCTCTCACCACCCCCTGTGGGCTCTGGTCAGGGGCAAGCAAAGATCATAGATGTGTTCAGGTCAGGGAAGTGAACAGGTCAGAGATGAGTACGGTTGAGGGATGGGAACAGGTCAGAGATGTGTTCGGGTCAGACACGGGCACAGGTCAGAGATAGGCACAGAGAAGAGATGAGTACAGGTAAGAGAGGAGTGCAGATCAAGGATGGGAACAGGTCAGAGATGAGTACACATTAGGGATGGGTACAGTTGTAAAGATGGGAACAGGTCAGAGATGAGTTCAGGACAGGAATGGGAACAGGTCAGGTCAGAGAGGAGTACAGATCAGGAATGGGAACAGGTCATAGATGAGCTCAGGTCAAAGATGGGCATAGAACAGAGATGAGATCAGGTCAGAGATGGAAACAGGTCAGTTCAAGACAGGGATGGGTACAGGTCAGGTCAGAGAGGAGTACAGATCAGGAATGGGAACAGGTCATAGATAAGCTCAGGTCAAAGATGGGCATAGAACAGAGATGAGCTCAGGTCAAAGATGGGCATAGAACAGAGATGAGCTCAGGTCAAAGATGGGCATAGAACAGAGATGAGATCAGGTCAGAGATGAGTTCAGGTCATGGATGGAAACAGGTCAGTTCAAGACAGGGATGGGTACAGGTCATGGATAGGAACAGGGGAGGGCAGAGATGGGAAAAGGTCAGAGATGAGTACAGGTTATGGATGGGAACAAGTCAGAGATGAGAACAGGTCAGACATAAGTTCAGGTCAGGCACGGGCACAGGTCAAAGATGGGAAGAATGTCAGTATGCACAGTGAATGGGTCTTGCTCAGGTCAAGGCCAGGTGTACAGGACACATAGGATGTGACTAGTTGTGAGACTCAGCCTGCCCCTGCCCCCCATGGATTACAGCGGCTCTTAGCCTCAGCTTTAAACTCAAATCCTTACAGCTCAGGCAGATCATTAACCCTTTCTCCTGCTAGGAACACATGGGCAAAGCCGATCTACCACCGAGTCAGGATTTTATAACAACCATTGTAAATTAATTACCTGCCTGGCTATGATAAAATTCCTGCATGAAACAAACAGCAGCTTTCCTAAAACACACACAAAGCTGCTGCCATCAGCCTCTGAGAGAACATGTGCAGCTTCCGTACCAAGTGATGAAGAACATATTTACAGCAGTGGCAAAACAAAAAATCTTAGGGTGACCTTTCACTGACTTGTTTATATTGTGCTCACCAACAGCTAATGAAAAAATGACCAATGATGGTTACAGCAGGCATGTCACACTTGCAGGACAGAGTGGGCCTGGCTGGCAGGACTAATGCTTCAAGGGGCGCAATATGTCACTGACTTCATTGCAGATAAAGATTATGGCACTTCGGAACATCACGTTATAGCAGGGCCCTAGATACATTTTTTTTCCTTTTGGGGGGGGGGGGGGGGGCTATAATTAGCAAGCATGCCACGCTGTGACATTACATGTTGTCATTCATGGTTCCCTCAATAAACTGTAGTTTCCCAGTGCCTTCAGCACTCATGCAGCCCCAGACCATGACACTCCCACCACAATGCTTGACTGTAGGGAAGACACACTTCTTTGTGGTCCTCACCTGGTTGCCACCATCTGAATCAAATAAGTTTATCTCGGTCTCATCAGACCACAGCACATGGTTCCAGTAATCAATGGCCTTAGTCTGCTTGTCTTCAGCAAACTGTTTGCGGGTTTTCTTGTGCATCATCTTTACAAAAGGCTTCCTTCTGGGACGACAGCCATGCAGACCCATTTGATGAAGTGTGCAGCGTATAGTCTGGGCACTGACACCCCCACCCCTCAACAATGCTGGCAGCACTCATACATATATTTAATAAAGACAACCTCTGGACATCACGCCGAGCATGTGCGCTCAATGTCTTTGTGGAAAATTAGTGGAAACTAAGGCACAGGAGCTAATTCATTTGAATGTTCTGCCATGCCTGCGCAAATGCGGCCCCCAAAAACGCATAGGTGTGAACCTAGCATAACACATTTCTCGAACTATGTATGGAGCAAAATGATGTAAAGAATTAAAAAAAATAAAACGTTTTTTCCCCCCACTCTTTGAACCATGGAGTGCCAACAGTAAAAGAAAGATGGGTGCGTGGGGCCCGTATTTGACATGCCCTCTCTAGTGTGTTTTAAAGGAAATCCATCACCCATGTAAAAAGTCACATATTGGCTCCAGGGATTGGGTGCTAAACCTCAAGTGAAGTCAGGGCTCCAGAAGTAATTTGTGGGAGGTCAGCTGGTGCTGGAAACTTCCAAAGGATGCATTTGATGATATCACAGGCTCCCTTTAAAACTACTTTCAATTGATGGCTCTGCGTTTTCAGTTGATACATTTTATGCAATGCAGAGCATCAGGTGGATGCTTGTTCATTATTAAAAAAAACAACACAGCAGGTTGCTTGGAAACGAATATACCTTTGGAACGTGCCGTCAATAAATTCATACACAATAGAGGTACTTGAGGTGAAAAGAAACCCGTGCTGGGAGAAATTTGCAGAGAAAGCCATTGAGGACATGGCTATTGGAAAACATCTGTCTCTATTGGGCTGATTCAGTAATTTTTGGAAACACAAAGTATGCAGATCCAGAGTATTGATTTCTCCCTTTCCTGCCAGGCTGTAAAGGAAATTTACAAACATGTCATACTTGCCTTCTCTATGCAGCGGTTTTGCACAGAGCAGCCCCAATCCTCCTCTTCTTGGGTTCTTCAGAAGCACTCCCAGCTCCTTCCCCTTGCCGAGTGCCCCCATAGGAAGCTGCTTGCTATGGAGCACTCATTCATGCTTGCTCCTGAGCCGACTCTGTCTGTGTCCACTGACACATAGAACTGACTGGCTCAGACAGAGCAGCAGGAGCCATTGTGTCAATGTGGAGGGAGAGCGGCTGCTTTTGTGGTGCGGGCTTCAGGAATAGCCCAGAATTCGGTGACCCCTGGCAAAATATCATTTGACCCCCAGGTTGAGAACCACTGCTCTAGAACCACATTAAAGTAGTATTAAACCATCAATGTTTTTCAGTTTCGCACGAAACAAACCATCCACAGTAAACAAAGGGGTTGATTTACTAAAGGCAAATCCACTTTGCACTACAAGTGCACTCACTGTAGATCTGAAATGAGGGGAAGCTCTGCTGATTTTATCATCCAATCATTTACAAGCCAAAATGCTGTTTTTTATTTTCATTGCATGTGCCCCTCAAACCTACAGCGATTGCACTTCCAGTGCACTTGCCTTTTGTAAATAACCCCCTGTTCAAGTTATTACCCCAGCACTTAGTTTTCAACTTTGAGTCTGGGTTCACACCACAGCACATACAAAAACATAGAATATCCAGGCTCAAACTTACCGACCAATCAGCAACCAACCAAATTCACCTAACTGTGTGCGGTTTAGTTGCACACATTTGCAAATGCATGTGTAAGCTGCAGGCCCCGTCAAGGCGCTCCTTATTGTATAGACCAGTCATAGGTAGGGGCAGTGACTTGTTTGTTGTATTCACACCGCAGCTCACAGCAGGGGTCCGGTACTTCCCTGCTCCTGGCCCAAATTTTGGGCCGAATTGGGACCTGAAACAAACCAGACGACGCATAGGACTCGTGCCATCTGCACCGAAACCACCCCAGAGATATGTGAACCAGTCACAATCTCCTGACATGCGAATTGGATTTCAACAGTGAACCCCAGGTGGTGCTTTCTGTTTTTAGTGCTGCTTCCCTGAACTTCCAGTCTTCACAGGAAAAATGTTAACAGTGTTCCTCCCTTTTTCAAGCTTGGGCAAGGGAATGCCGATCCACTATAGGGGTTGTGTAATTCTTTTTTTGTAGGGGGAGAAATGCAAGGGTGATGCCATAGGACACTGTAAGAGAAAGGGGCCACCCTAAAACAGGAAATCCAGGGCAGCAGTTTAAATTGGAATATGGGCAAGGATTAAAATATAAAAGAAAATGCATACTCAGCCAGTGATTAAATCGGCTGATGAAAGTGCTTGGGAAAAAAAAAAAAAAAAAAAAACACGTGAAGGGTTTAATATTACTTTAGATCACAAATGGCTACATCAAGGGTGGCTTGTAGGCCACTAAAGCAGCAGGGTCATGTAGTTATGGTTTAATCTCCCTTTAAGATTAGTGACTGGCATGCTGGCAACACTCCTACTCCACCCTTCAGGGGAAAAAAAAAAAAAAAAAAAGCAGCAGAGCCGTAAAAAAAAAAAAAGAAAAAAAAAAAAAGGGATTTATGGCATTAAAACCGTATCATGTAAATCTCTAATGATGCTGAAGTGCCGAGCGTCACGTTTCGCCTTGTGGACGTAGATAGCTCCTGACACATAAGAGGCCGATGGCATCAAATAAAATAGCTTCATCAATTGTTTGTCTTTCAGAGAATTTTTCCTTGACCACTGGGCTACACCATCACCATTAGTGAGATTTCCGGGTTGCAGTTCACCAATACAATTGCAGTTGTTTAATACCATTAAACCCAAAATGAAAATCACTTTTCCTTAAAGGGAATGTGACATAAGTGATTACACCATTTAGGCTGGGTTCACACTGGAGAACACAGCGGCTCACAGCAGGAGTCCAATGCGTCTCCATTCACCACTTCTGTTTGGCTGAGTTCAGACCTGAAACAGACCAAAAGACGCACAGAACTCCTGTGCAATTTGTACCGGAGATGTGTGAACTGGCTCCATAGAGAGGAACACATCCAATTTGCAATCGTGAGCCTGAAACTAGTGGTTTTATCAGAGCGAGTTCTGTAGAATCACAGGAGTTTGAGAATAATAAAGCAGACCTGGCTACAGATTTCAGTTTTAAGGCGGTTTTCCCCACACCAAGTATGTCTACACTTAGCAACTTAGAATGAACAGGCTGCATGAAAGACTATTCGGAATAAGCTCACTTCCATTTAGTTAGTACACCTTGTTGCTCTCCATAGGCTGTAGTGTTTCCAACATTCTCTCTTCCCTCTTTTATAAATTCTACAAAGTATTATAGATAAAAAAAGAGCGAGCAGGACACGTCTCGTCATTGACAGATTCGGGAAGCCATTGAACATTATTAATCTCCTGGGATGCTTTCGTTTGCCAATACAGCCTCTGTGTTCCTGAAATGTGAAGAGCCCATAACTGCTGTGGACCCAAGTAGTGTAGTTCTACCGCTTTCTGTAATCAGCCAATCACGGCTCAGGAAGGGATAGGAAGGGGACTGAGGGGAAAGTTTTGGGCTAATTACATAATGAGTAGAGATCTGCTGCCTGGATTTCAGGATCATATTCCCTGTGTATGCGATTCCCAGCCATTTGGCAGGGAAAGTAGGGCCCGTCAGCACTGGCCTAATCAGCATTTTACAAAACACCCAGGTCACCGTTTAATTGGCAAGAAATAAGGAAGTTTCCTAAGACACCTCACCATTCTTATTCCAGCTCCATACAGTGGTGATGTCAGACATTTGCTGAGCGCAGCCCTCCAATGAGTATGCTCAACATGCACCACAACTCTCAGCAATCTGATGATGGGAGACTTTTTAGGGATGGAGGTACATTTATTGTGCCTCATTTACCACCTCAATAGAGGACACTTTCACCCCCTTCCTTCCCAAGCCATTTTCCAGCACTGTCACATTTTAAATGACAATTGCGCGGTCATGCAACACTGTACCCAAACAAAATAATTTTTTCCCCACAAATAGAGCTTTCTATTGGTGGCATTTGATCACCTCTGCGGTTTTTATTTTTTGCGCTATAAAGAGAGAGGGACAATTAAAAATAAATTATGTAATAAGTGTGTGTGTATAATATATATATATATATATATATATATATATATATATATATATATATATATATATATTTTACACACACACACACACACACACACACTTGTTTATAATATTCCCCCCCCAAAAAATTATTATATTTATAAAAATGTCCTCAGTTTTTGCATATTTTTGGTAAGAAAAAAATATATCACAATAAGTGTATATTGATTGCTTTTTTGCGCAAAAGTTATAGCGTCTACAAAATAGGGTATAGATTTCTAGCATTTTTTTTTTACTAGTAATGGCGGCGATCTTTATTGTGACTGCTATATGGTGGCGGACATATCGGACACTGATCACATTTATACAGAAAACAGTGTTATAAATATGCACTGATTACTGTATAAATGTGACTGGTAGGGAAGGGGTTAACACTAGGGGGCGATCAAGGGGTTATATGTGTACCCTAGTGAGTGATTCTAACTGTAGGTGGAGGGGACTGACCGATCGGTGTCCCTATGTACAAGGGACACACCATCGGTCTCCTCTCGCTGACAGGACGTGGATCTGTTTACACACAGAGATCCACTGTCCTGCTCAGTTACTGGGCAATGGCGGGTGCCCGGCGCGCGCATCAGGTTCCCAGTGACGCGGCAGGCAAGTGCGCGGCCCCTAGTGGCTCGGGAAGGCGAGAACGTCCTCCCAAAACAAGAGGCTCATCGTCCCACCGTCATTTGGTGGTTAAAGTCCCAAACTCGCCCCTCTTGATTATTAGTTGGGGGTGTGGTTAGGGCTGGTGTTCTCCATACTGGGGGGGGGGTTCAGGGCTCACTAAACTTCTGTCTTGCTGTCCATGTAGCACAGTATGAATGGGCAGGGAGTAGTCTTCAGCACACACTCTTCCCAATAAGCTCAGCTGCATTTAAATAAGTCATCCACATAAACAGGTCCAACATATAATTTATTGCACTACAAGAACAAAGCAGGTTACTCTTGATCATCATCATCTGGCAATACCACGCTGTCGGGGTCGTAGTAGTTTTCAGGGATGAGGGGAAGCCCCTGTGCTTCTCTCAATTTCACCAAACGCTCTGCCTCTTTTCGGGCCCAAAGTTTCATCCTGTCAAAAGAGGAGAGACAGCAAAAATGTTTAAAGGAGCTTGTAGAATGTACAGAAAAAAAAGCAAAGCAGCTTATAGTTCATCTATGTCAGGAGCTCCTAACCCTTCCCAGATTATAGGTCTCAATAGATCGCCCAATATGTCCACCATCACAGTCTAACCTGCCAGAAAACATATCAATTGTTTGATTCTACTTCACAGACAGCTAGAAACAGAAAAACTGAAATAAGAACTATAATTTATGTAAAGCAGCAAATTACAAATACAAACTAGCTACAAATAGACTTTTATGCCATCCAAAACGGACCGAAGATCCAGTCACTGCCAATGTTACTCACACATGTGACATGCCAAGCTGGTTTCTATGCAATGAATAGGGTTGCAATGTTCACCTTTAGTTGTACTCGTACTGTAGGTTGTTTTAGTTCTAGCCTCCTCCCCCATCTATACTTACCCCTACCAGATCACAGAGTGAACACTCTGCAGGACCAAGAGAGAACACACATGTGAGCCTGGTAAAAAGGATTTGGACAAGTAGCTATGAGGCTTTATGTTGGATGGAGATGGGCAAGTAAAAAACGATCAGGAGGCTGGGCAATCTAAGCACCCCACTCTGTGTATCCATCACAAATTCAACCCCCCCCCCCCCCCCCCCCCCCCCCCCGTTTCACATTACAGACTTGAACAATTGTAAAGCACTCATCCAACCATACGTTTTCTGAAGGCCCAGAACAGATAAGAGGCTGTTGATTTTGTACATCCAAAAACAGCGCAAATCTGCATCAATGTTTTTTTGGTTTCTAATCGCTTGCCAGCCGACTGCACTGACGGTGGCAGAATGGCACTCCTGCGCAAAACACTGTAATTGTATGGCGAGCGCTTTGAGTATAGGGCGTGCACCCACGGTGTGATGCATGAGCTCGTGCATGTGACCTGGCGGCTACCTGTGATTGCTCCATAGGAGGAGAGAACTGAGATCTGTCAATGTAAACAGACAGATCGCCGTTCTGTCAGGGGTGAGGAGAGTGATCTGTTGTTCCTAATGAACAACGATCGCTCTCCTCAACCAGGCAGTCCCATCCCCCCACTGCTAGAATCACTCCCTAGGCAATAATTAACCCCCTTGATCAAAAATATGAAGAATATGTATCGGCCTAAACCGAGGAAGAAATTTTTATATATTTTTGGGGTCAAAAAGGTCAAATTGTTTTTTTTTTGGAAATAGTCTTTTTTGTTCATAGCGCAAAAAATAAAAACCACAGAAGTGATCAAATACCACCAAAAGAAAGCTATTTGTGGGAGAATAAAAAAGTCACATTTGTTTGGGTACAGTGTTGCACGATTGTCGCGCAATTGTCAGCTAAGCGACGCAGTGCCATATCGCAACAAATGGACTGGTCAGGAAGGCGGTGAATTCTTCCGGGGCTGATAAAACTGTATCCTGGTGAATAAAATTACAAACATTACTACATTTGGTGTTTGTGTAAAGGTTAAAGCGCTCCTAAATTCTCTAACCTCTGTGTATGTGGGGGATACCAAACTTGTGCAGTGTACTCGGGGCTTATGTGTGTCTGTGCACATCTTCTAATATTATACATTATTATACACAGAGGGCGACTAACCCTTTCTAAAGGAGACATCCGGGGTCTAAATGGTTGCAGCCAGGAACAGGTTCTAACCCCTTATACTTACCACAATGTAAGTCCCATCACATTGGCTAAATTGGGGGAACAGCCTTGATGTGTGTTTTTGGGCCAAACAGGGCCTACTGCCGGTCTAAGGATTGAACCTGAGCGAGGCAACAGCTGTCCTGTTGATAAAAGCTACACTTAAGTTGTTTCATACAGAATGCGTTCTGTACAACAGCAAGCTTTGACAAAGTATTTGTAGAATTAGAAAAGAGAGAGGGCGGGATTTTGAATGAAGTAATAAACCTGGAATAAGTTATTAATTTCAAAACTTTCAAATAATGCACCGTCCTTGACTATATTGCATTATTAAGGAATTTGGTAAACATATATACTTAACAGAAAAAAACTGGGGTATTTAATGCAGGAAAAAAAGGGGGGTATAAATGGGGCTGTAAATCAGATGCATTTTTAGACAAACTGGAACAGTAAACATTTCTAACCAGGTTAATCCTTACCACCCAAACAGCAAGCAATATAGTCAAGGACGGTGCATTATTTGAAAGTTTTGAAATTAATAACTTATTTCAGGTTTATTATTTCTCCCCCTATCCATTATAATCCCTGCACATGCTTCATTCAAAGTCCCGCCCTCTCTCTCTTTTCCAATTATACAACCAGGGATGGAGGTGGTATACTCAATACCTCATCTAAAGTCCCAAATTTAACCCCCACCCCCCCCCCTTTTCTAAAGTATTTGTAGAGCTTACAGCAAGCTTTGTTGAGTACCATTCAGCTCTGGTTTATAAAAATGAAACAGATCCTACTGGGAGTAACGATTGCCGCTTTAAGCAAGCTGCTAAGCAGGCTTTCAACAAGAAGTACTGAAGCCTGCCAGCAGCTTGCTTAAGGCTGGATTCACACCTATGTATTTTTGGTGCATTTTGCAGATTTTCACTACAGAACGTGTTCCATAGGAAACCATGGTAAATAGACTGCAGTGGAAATCGGCATGATGTAAAAAGCATTAAAACTGCATAGGTGTGAATCCAGCCTAAAGTGGCAATCAGCACTCCCAGTAGGATGTGTGCTCCACATTGATAAACCAGAGCTGAATGGTACTTTAAAAGCTTCACCAAAGCTTGCTGGTCACACTGCTCTTCTACAAGCTGAAGCCCATATGAACACTTTAGGAACCTTTCTCTAGGGTAAAATCCAATAGCGGAGCTCTACACAGATATAAAAAGACATAAAAATGGAGCTATATACTTATTACATAATTGTGCATAATATTTATGTAAGAGCCAGTTCACACCACATGCACTCCAGTGGTTTTTTTCTGCATCAAATTTTTATATTTATATATATATATATATATATATATATATATATATATATATATATATATATATATATATGTCATTATTTAAAGGTTAAGAAAAAGAAAGGGGAAAATGCAATGAACTGCACCAAAAACACGCATGCATCTGGACTGCGTTTCTATGGTGTGAACTGGCCCTTAATGCAAGTAGATTAGGTATACAAATTTGATGTTGGTATCGGCCTCCTGCAATTTATGTACAGCAGACTGGGAAAGGGAGAAACACAGCAGGGAGCCAGATTAGTTGGGCTACAGTGCTCATGTGCCTACAAGACGCATGTTGGTAGGAGGAGAGTGCAGAGTGACATGAACTAATCAGGCTACCGCTTCTTTCACTGTCCAATCAGGGTGGGGGAAGCATCACTGGCATTGCTGTGTGGATACGGATGAAAAGGATCTGGTTCTCATGCAGGTTCTACACCCTGGAGAACCTCCACAATCTTATTGGTTTGTAGTGCAATATTACAAAAATGGAAATTGAATCACCACACTACTGATAAGAGGTCCAGATACAACTTTATTCCAATAAACACAAGCAGGACAATGCAAAAAGTATCCAACCCATCTCAGGGATCCAATCGCGCTCCCTTCATCAGGGTTTGACTGACAACTATGCAAATAAAATAAAAGGACCTTTACTGTTTTTTCCAGTGGGATTACAACCACAGGCCCAGTAAGTAGCCGTGGCTGCCAATTCCCTATAGAAGCCCTGATGAAGGGGGTGCTCTTGGACCCCCCCAAAACATACTGGCTACTTTTTGGATTCCCTCCTTGACCTCTTAGCACTGATATGGTGCTTCAATTTCCATTTTGTTACATTCAGCGAACACATCAGAAATATCAGCTTTGAGTGGATTGACCCTTTAATATATTTTAAAGTCCTGCTAGTGCCGTTTCATGTCCATCATCTTCCCACAACCTTCTGAACTGCAGAATTACAAATCATTTGGCAGATAAAACTACCGATAGATCTGTATTCTGAATACAATTGTGTCCTGGAGTTCCCCTTTAAGCTGTGCTAAAGAGGGCTATAATGTGGATGAATGATAATGAGAGAGAACGTGGGACTAATAGGAATGAAAGAGGAGCGACAGGAAACGTCTTGTTTCTCCATGCGTGGTTGCGTTCCACTTTGAGTGAGAAAAATCACTAAACAGGTCTGCTATTTCTGGCAGATGCTGACACTCATTAAACGTATTAACAGCTTCCTCACCTCCCATCCGAGCCTCAGCCATAACATGTCAAACTCCCACGGAGAAATAGAAAGAAAAAAAGAAAAGCCACAGCAACAACACCCCCCACCCAGCATCACCATTCCCTGGAAGCCAGACGCTGCATCAATCGTCTGCCTGGGCAGAGAATACATTGAGCGCAGTGTGTGTGGATGGAGAAAAATGCCTGCCTGTTCAGGAGGCATGTTGGGGGCAGATGACAAGTCGGGGGTTAACCACTTAAGACCCGAACCAATATGCAGGTTAAGGACCTTGCCCCTTTTTGCGATTAGACACTGCATTGTTTTAACTGACAGTTGCGCGGTCGTGCGACATGGCTCCCAAACAAAATTGGCTTCCTTTTTCCCCCACAAATAGAGCTTTCTTTTGGTGGTATTTGAACACCTCTGCAGTTTATTTTTTTGCGCTATAAACGAAAATAGAGTGACAATTTTGAAAAATAAAAAAAAATACTTATTTTGCTATAATAAATATGCCCCAAATTATATATATATATATATATATATATATATATATATATATATATATATATATATATATATATATATATATATAAATATAAATTTCCTCAGTTTAGGCCAAAAAAAAAAAAAAGTATTCCACAAAACAAAAAAAAACACGCATATTGCAATTTTTTTAATTGGTTTGCTCAAGAGTTATAGCGTTTACAAAATAGGGGATAGTTTTATGACATTTTTATTAATATATTGTAATAGTGAGAGTCCCTGTCCCTATGAAATTGGAGGTAAAATGGACACAGGGTTTGCGTATCTGCAGACCGCAGAACTACAGAGTGTAGAGTTTAGGTTTTGCTAGTTTTGAATGGGGCTGTGTAGTTGGAGATCCTGCAGAGACTTGGGCGGGATGGGATCTCCAACCCTGTGTCCAGATCTTACAGACAGCCAGCAGGTTGTGTTGCCAGCTGAACACTACCAATATAATCAGGGACTGGTCAGAACAGGGAGAGGAAGGTGGAGTGTGTGCAGCTGGCTGTTGCTGCAAGACAGACCTGTGTGTGGGGATCTGTCAGTCTGCCCTGTGAAAGACTACATCCCTGGTGTGGGGGGGACTTCGTGCCTGAAGGACTGGGAAGCTGGTAGACCTGAGGTGGCTAGCGCGTCCAAAGGGGGCTGAAGGAAGTCTGGAGCTCTGGGAGATAGTAAGCTGGAGAATCCTGTTGAGGCCAGGAGTGGGCCAAGGTTTAAATAGGTACTGCGAGGCTAAAGTAAGCCTAGGAGCCAGGAGGCTTGGCATTTTTGTTATGTGAACTGTACTGGAGAAGAACCCCTGCGTGGGAATCCTACGTGTGAACTTTTATTTTTGTTTCCTTCAATAAAAATGGGCTGCCATGCCCTCAAACCTAACATCTGACTACTGTGGACTCGCTAAAAAAAAAAAAAAAAAATTATATATATTTTCCGTGACTGCGACATTATGGTGGACCCATCGGACACTTTTGACAAATTTTTGGGACCATTGTCATTTTTAGAGCGAAAAAAGTGCTATAAAAAAATTATATATTATAAAAAAATATAAAATGCACTGATTACTGTGAAAAATACAATGGCAGTGAAGGGGTTAACCACTAGGGGGCACTGTAGGGGTTAAGTGTGCCCTAAGGGAGTGTGGCTGGATGTGTGGCAACAGACGATCAGCGAAATGCCACAGAGAAGAACGGGAAAGGTCACGAGTGCGCCGATGTGCACGCGACCCACGGCTGGGCTCTTAAAGGGCAACGTACCTGTGTGTGCCTGTGCCCAGCCGTGCCATTCTGCTGAAGTATATTGGCGTTAGGCGGTCAGTAAGTGGTTAAAGTGTATTCCCACTTTTGCAGCCAATTTGGGATAACACCTACTTTAGATTTGTCACATATTCTCATTTACATAGCGAAACTTTAAATAGCTGCTTACCTTTTTACTTGCTTGAAAAAAATACTACCAAGCATTCCCTAGTGATAGAGGGAGATAGGGCGTGATGTTTAGCACAATGAACCTTGTATGTTCTGTGGTGGTGGATCATTACTATTTGTAGACTAGATTTGCACTATGTCATAACAAAGGGTTAAAGATCTAAGGACCTGGGTGGTACACAGTATGTTAATGCCCTTGGCAGTGGTTCAAAGGGCTCAAGGTTTCTTACCTTCATGCTTTCAGCAAAAAATTAAAAAAAACACACACACACACACACACACACACACACACAACCTGCGTGCAGCAGCTCCCCTAAAAACTTACCCGAGTCCCCTCTCGATCCAGCAAAGTGAATGAGAACTTCAGCTTCCCTGGCTCTTTCCCCCCTCATTGGCTGAGACCCGAGTAGTAGCCATGCTGTGTGTGTGAATGGACACAGAGCAGTGGCTCAGGAGTGAGCCTGATAGCAAGCATGAGGGCACTAAACAAGGGGGAGGGGCCAGGAAGAGAATTGGGGGTGCTCTGCGTAAAACTACTGTAAGAGCAGGCAAGTATAACCTGTGTCACTTCATACGATTCTGGTCATTAAATCTGCCCATAACTGTACACTGCAAGCTATTCTGAATACACACTGCCCAATGGTTCAATGTAGAAACCGGTTATAAGGCAAGATTTTATTTTATTTTTCAGTACAGTAAGTGAATAGCCATAGTGATGGCTTTTCAAACTTGACTGCAAACACAACATAAATGTAAAACATTGCAGCCCATCAGTGCTTAGATGCAGCGGTGGTTGCATGTGTTTTATTGTTTCAGGCTATTTAGCATGGTCACTTTAAAGCCTCGTACACACGATCGGATTTCCATAGGACAAATCCGTGAAATTTTGTGCGAAGGGTGTTGGACGTGAACTCGCTCTGCATATAGACGGCAAACTTTTCATCCAACATACACAAAACAACGTGGTTTTTCAACTCTTTACCGCCACCCTTTGGACAACTTCTGCTAATGTTGTGCTATGGTTAGCATTGGTTCGGAGCATGCGTGTTTGTACTTTGGATCTTATTGCAACGGACTTGTGCACACATGATCGGATAATCCAACGGCACACATTTGTTGTCGGAAATTCCAACAACAACAACTGTCTGATGGAGCGTACAAACGGTCGGATTATCCAACAAAACCGTGCAATCACACAATTGTTGTCAGAAAATGTGACTGTTTGTACGGGCTTTAAGACAGGAAGAGTTTAGTGACTACAGGCAATTTATAGTTTAAGGGTAACCTGAGCAGGAAAAAAAAAAAAAAAGGCTGTTTAAGATCACAGAGGACATAAAAAGCACTGGATTTTCAGCAGGATGAAAAAAAAAACACACACACTCTTATTTTGCACTTACCATATACAACAAAATGCTTTAAAATAGTTTATTTATGGACCAATAGGTATACATAAGGGGTTATTCATGAAAGGAAAATCCACTTTGCGCTTGAAAGTGCAGTCGCTGTAAATCTGAGGGGTAGATCTGAAATGAGGGGAAGCTCTGCTGATTTTTATCATCCAATCATTTGCAAGCTAAAATGCTGTTTATTATTTTCCTTGTATGTCCCCCTCGGATCTACAGCAACTGCACTTCCAAGTGCACTTGCAGTGCAAAGTGGATTCCCTTTAGTAAATAACCCCCATAGTGAATTCATCCTGGCCATAGCTAACCACAGCAGGCTGGTTAATCTGTGCTTGCAGGGAACACATCCTTCTGAAATAACTGATGATATATACAAAGTTGTTCCCCCCCCCCCCGGACAACAAATAAGTACAGCAGCTTACATGCTTTTTCAGATCTGGGGCCGTCAACCTCATCCATGCAGTTAGTGAACCACTGACCTGAAACTAGTATGCACATCAGGTGTCCTGGTACTAGACCAGCTACACGGTTCTTTCAGGTCACTGACTCACCAAGTACAGAAGCAGTGGGAAGGATGACAATCTGGAGAACGCACCTGCAAACAGAGGCCATTGGCAGCGCTCATTTAGCCCACGTGCAAACAGAAGGCGGGTTTGAAATTGTGCGAGTTCAGCACAATTCAGGAAGACGCCAATCACGGCGAAATCTATGTCAGAGCGAAGGATCTGCCAATTGCGGGTCCTAACTTGATACCCTATACTAGACTTTGCCCTCCAGAGTGAGAGTGAGACGTGGAACGCTCGCCATCCCCAAGGAATTTTCCGACTCACACGCGGATTACACCTAGTGCCAGGCACTTCAACATGTGAGTGCAACTGCTATTGTTGTTTTGAGACTTATCCGTCTCCTGTGAAATCATTTTTACATCCTAGTTCCATCGTGAGCAGCCAGTGGAGTGGATTTATGCCATTAGTGGAACTAATTTGGTGTTCCAAAAGCATTTTTTGACTGTCCTGTAAAAAGGGGTCAAACGGCTCTGGTGAGTGGCCACCTTCATACTGAGCACTCGTGGTGGAAGATCTAGAAGTTTTATCTAGGAGCACTTGGATTTGGTGTTGGGATTTATCATTTATGGGCTTTTTGCTTGCGATTATGACCATTTTACCAGTGTACACATTTTATGTATTGTACATTTACTCTTTGTGCATAATTTTATTTTATGAACATGCTCCTTATTTCAATATTTTACACAGTGATTTGTTCACTTTTAAAGGGGCACGGGCGCAATTATTGGTATACATTTTTCATTTATGTCAAATCGCACGCCAAGATGGCTCGATATGAACATGGGCTAAATGTTAATATGCAATGACTTTCTATATTTTTATTATAATCGGGCATAAAAAAAAAAGTGCAGTTAGCCAAATAAGACATAAATCTGATCATAAACAATGTAATTTTCTTGCCAGCCAGAAGGTGGATCTTCAGGTTTCTTTCCACATCTTTGACCCTTTTCTAAAAAAAAAATGCTGTTTAAACAACTCAATTGCTAAAGGTCATCTGCAAGAAAAATGATGGCCACTACTACAGACAGTAGGTAAAAAGATAAACTGAGTTAGAAGCAGAATTGGTACGTGTTGCAGGTGTGGCACTACCCCAGGATGCCTGTTGGAGGATAGGTGTGTGCAATGGAGAAGAGGGGTATTTGTACTTCGGTGAATGTGTGCAGGAGGGCCCGTTTCAAAGACAAGTCTGCAGGTTTGAGACTTGTGATGTCAGAACAGAGCTGCAGCTGATGCCAAGCTACACTGCTGTTTTCTTCCAGCCCAGCATGAAAATAAATAATTGATCTCTCCTCATTAGAACTCTCCCTCAGGAAAGAGCATAGCCTGGCTGCAATGAGAACGCACTCGGTCCTCACCTGCGCTAATCACATAATACTGCTCCCCAGACCAGGCAGAGCCGTGGACATTGATTCCAATCGAGAGGTGACAGTGACAGCAAGGACATGTGACCCTACATCCCAGTTAACAGACCCTGCTCCAGAAATAAGCAATTAGAGGCTATATATAGTCACGCCTCAGCCGTGCTGGTCCACGGAGGTTTGCTCCAAATCTAGTCGCTCCCCCAACCCCATGTTGAGGAGAGAAGGAGGGGGGCTACTGGTTCTGTCACTCGAACAGCGACAGGCGACGTGAAGCGTAATGTGCAAGTTTCTGTCAGGAGAAGACTTATAGCTGTAATATATTCTCCCCCTCAGAGATGACTAAGTGATGGCAATATGAGTGTTGAGGGAACAGAGATGCCACACTGGCAGTTTATTGTATTAAGAGGACAGGGGGGGGGGGGGGGGGGGGGGGGGGGGGGGGGGGGTGGAGACGGGAAGAGTTTACACACAACACAGAGGGGAAAAGAACAGAAGTACAGAACGCCTTACCTTGGATCTGGGATGTAATATACAAACACGGTTCCCAACACCAGGCAGAGTGTTACACTAGAGAAGAAGACAATGCGTGCGTTCCACAAGTCAGCTTCGGGGTCATCACTGAAGCCAAATGAATCTGGGTTCTAGAATAGGAAAAGCAGAAGTCAAACAGACAAAGTCACAAACATATAATGTAGCAAGAGTGTAATAAAGAGTTAAAAAGGAACGCAATTGTGGCTCTATAAAAATATTCTGGTATTCTTAGGAGCGGAATAAAGGCAGCGTAGGAAATAAAGCTAGACGGGGAAAGAGACTGAAGGGACAGAGAAAGACATTATAAAAAAAGTGAATACAAATTATTATTATTTACATAAACAATATTATATCTATTAATCTGACAAATGGCTGTTAAGTTTCAGGCTTCACAATTAGTGCCATGTATGACGTAGGCATAAAGTAAGCTCTTGGGGTCGGCAGTGCCTCTGCCTCATTCCATGGACGGGTAGAGATGGCACATGAAAGCAGCAAACGCAGGGGAGATGTGCACATCACACAAGTACCGTGCACAGAGGTGAAAGTAGACTGAGCGGCCCAGGAACAAAGAAGAGCTGCTAATGAGGAGGAAGCAGACAATAGAGACTGGTGGGAGAGAAATGGAATGTGAGGCTTAAAGAACCCACTGATGAAAAAAGGAGAGGGTAACAAAGAATCAGAAGATGTGGGTGGGGGTTATCAATCCAGCAAAAGATTCTATGGACACAATATATAAAAAAGAAGGTGAATGATGTACACATGCTGCTCTCTGCTGGTGAAACTGAAAAGTGCACCCTGTACACAAGCAATAAAACCCACGAACCTTGTGTGTCAGAATGTGTGAAATATGAACAGTCTGTGCTGCACAGAAGCAACTTTAACTTTTCACTTTCCAGTCTGTCTTTCTCCAATGCATATCCAACAGAGAGCTCTTCTACAGAGAAGTTGATATGGCCAACGGCAACATAAAACCCTTTGCCTTCTAGATAAACAAGGCTAAAAATGTAATTGGATTGAGACTGGCAAGAATTTGCAACATACCCATACATGATTATTATATTTCTACTGTATTAAAGAGCCCTCCATTGTGATACTTCATTTACGAGTGAAGTCCAGCCGGGTCATTTGCTGGTGTCATATATCCTTGGAGACTTCAGAGGTACTCGCTCTACCATAGTTGCCGCCTCAGATTCCCAGTATTCTGCATGTTCTTGTGTTTATCCATTAGAAAGGTTAGAAGAAGCCCCTGGCAAAGGCTGGCACAGGTGCGCAGACAATGAAACACAAGGGCAGAAAAGACACATTTAGGTGCCCAAAAGGTAAATAAAACAATTGGTTAAACTCTGTTCCTACCAAAACCTGAAATAATCCATTCGGGTAAACTAAACCCTTGTACACACAATCGGACTTCCATTGGACTTTTCCGTGGATTTTGGTCCGAAGGGGCGTTGGCCTTGAACTTGGTATGCATACACACAGCAGAACATTTTCAGCAAACAAACACGAACGTAGTGACGTAATAAGATGTACTATGTGGTATTTCAACTCTTTAGCGCCACCCTTTGGGCAACTTCTGCTAATGTCTTATGATTAGCATTGGTTCAGAGAATACACGTTTGTACTTTGGATTTTAGTCCGATCCGACGCAACACATTTGTAATCTGAGTCTTCGAGTAAGGAATGCGATAACCCTAATAACCAAGGCCTGAGGTGTGCCTTTGGCCTGCTGGACGGTATCCCCGAGAAAAGGGCATACCCTGAATGTAAGAATAAGAAAAGTGTACAATAAGTATGAAGGCTGGGGGAACGGGTGGGTGGGAACCCTGAAAGAGACCGACCCAGCTTCTGACAGGGAAGGAGTCCAAGTACTCTTAGACTCCTCCCACAAACTAAGGCTGTCAAAAAATTTGAAAGCACGCACAGCGAACATTTGCCGTCGGAAATTCCGACAACAATTGTCCGATGAAGCATATGGATGGTTGGATTGTCAGATAAAACATGTTCGTCGGACCGTTGTTATCGGAAAGTCTGATTGTGTGTATGGGCTTTTACTTTACCAATTCATGTTACTCCCTGTAATACAAGAAAAATCGGCACACAGAGTCCAAACCAAAGTGAACCTGACCTGGCTTAAAACATAGTAAGATACCCAAGGTAACAAGTGCAGGGCCCTTGTGGTGGCTGTGACTATATGTCTTCTGTGTCCCCGCGCAACCCCCCTGGATCTCATTTCGGTCACAGTACACACAGGCCAAATGTCGGACAGTTTCTATTGAACCGTCTAATGCCATATG
This sequence comes from Rana kukunoris, assembly GCA_029574335.1. Lineage (NCBI taxonomy): Eukaryota > Metazoa > Chordata > Amphibia > Anura > Ranidae > Rana > Rana kukunoris. The sequence goes on from CM056057.1 coordinate 159,917,741, forward strand.
ACGTTCGGCCCGTGTGTATGAGGTTTTACCAAGCAGTTCAACCATAAAGGCAGATTGTGCATTATCAAAAGTACCTGAAATAAGAACTTTCCGACTTGCTCCCTAGGCTACCAACTCAAAAACACAAGCCTAACTGAAAGCTTGATTTGCTGGTGTGAACCAACGCAGCAAATTCTAATTTGCAATATATTTTGTAAAAAGAGAAGATATTGACCACCACCTCCTCCAGCAACAGACATAATAGAAATATATACGTCAACACTCATATTCTGAAACCGCTCCACCTTCATACACAGGTTGCCTTGTTCTCATGCTGCGTGTACAAAACTATTTTTGAGTTTGGAGATCGAGTCAGGGCCTCATGCACAAGGGACCTTATAAAAACATCAGTGGTGTTAGCTGTAGAATGAGTTTTGAGGTGTCTCTGCAGCAGCGTTTGAGTTTTGTTTTTTTTTAGCAAAATTTTACTCCCGTAAAAGCCAATGGCTCAAAAATGCTCATAAAACGCAGAATAGCTGCGTCTTTGAGTAAACATTTTTCCAGCTGAAAAACTCCTCTTCAAACCCACTAGTTCTGGGGATTTATTCCAGCGAGAACACACCTGGCCAAAAAACACTAACATCATCCCATGTGTGCATGGACTCATAAGATAACATGCTGGGGAGTTTACTGGTCGCAGAAAATAACACCTGAAGCCAAAAACAGCAGCTGTACAAATGTCCAGTGTGCATGAGGCCCAAGGATCAAATACCGTCAATGCTTTTGTGACTTAGGGTCCCCTCTGGGTGAATTGCCCCAACTTCCTGTCGCAGTGACCACCACATTTGGGAAATGAAGCCTAAACAAAGACAGGAATACCCCTTACCTACTCCAAAACAAAGAAATGAGCTTGAATGGAATTCTACTTTATTACTACTAAAGTGGGTCTTCTCCTTTCCCCTGCAGAGAGATGCTGCCTACCTCCTCTTCATACAGTGTAACTATAGTAACAATCTCACAGAGCGTTCTGGGACTAAATAACAAAAACAAAGCAAAGAAAACTAGTTCAATCCAACACAGTACTGTGTGTAGGCAAAGAATTTCTGCGCTAGATCACATAAAAGAAAAAGCAGCCACGTAAAACCACAATGCCAGTCAACCAAAAATAGTGCACATATAAAGCAGCGCCAATTCCAGAATAGTAATTAATACATGAAAACACACAGCTTATAAATCTCCTTACATTAAAATATTGCCACTATATACCCTTTTGGATGATCTGTATACCACGGTCAGCGATAAACTGCAGTTTTTCCAGTGCTGAGAGTTCAGGTAGGAGGAGATTTCCCACTTCAGCTTGTATACACGCCCACATGTGTGATGTCAATATCATGTGACCTGGCTAGCTCCAAGACCAAGTAAATATTCTCTCCACCATAACAACTGAGCATGTGCAGATTGGCTACCCTGCCTGTGTTAGCTGGCTTTCCCCAGATAAAGGATAAAACAGCCTTTGCACACAATGCAGAGGATTAACCCCTTAAGTTCCACAGTGAGTATAACAAGCATGCCATGCTGCATATACAGACTGATTTTACTGTTGTGGGTTTAGTAACAATTAACTTCAAGGATATGAAAATGCTGTCAGAAAAAACAGATACAAAAAAAACAAAGTTTATATAAAAAAAATAAGTCCTTTTTTCAGATTCTCCACGCAAAAGCAATCCAATAACTGTGCAAAAATACTTCTTACTAGCTTTGTTGGACCATTAAAGTGGATGTAAACCCTCACATATACCCAGTGAAGTGAGCAGCATCAGATACACAGGAATGAAACAAATCTTCCTACATAAGTTTTACATGTATATCCGCTTTCTTCAGCTTTATATACAGTTTAGAAAGGTCAGATCATGTTAGGAGATTTTTCTCTTCCTGCAGTGAAGCCTGGCCATACAACCGATTGGAGGAAAGGCACACAAAACCCTCTCCTCATAGGTAGACTTTCAGAGACGTTTGTTGAATAGTTCAGGGATAGTCAGGGCTTTGAAGAGAGATAAAAATAAAACACTGCAGATATGTGCTCAGCTCAAATTTCATGAAATCTGGTTTACTTCCACTTTAAAGCGGTATTTCACCCTAAATATAAGATCTCCCATGCGCTTCAGCATACTGGCGTCAGCGCCAGTATGCTGGGTTTTTTTTTTTTTTATAGCACACTTACTGTTTTATCGTAGAAATCCTTTTCTGTCCCCCGCGTTGGACGGCGCCAGTACAGCGCGTCACATCTTCCTAAGATACCCGATATGGACTCGGGTATTTCCGGCGCTATGCGGCGCCTGCGCACAGACCTAGGAGCTGACTGCGCAGGCGCCGTATTTCTCCGAAATAGGACTCGGAGAAATACGGCGCCTGCGCAGTCAGCTCCTAGGTCTGTGCGCAGGCGCCGCATAGCGCCGGAAATACCCGAGTCCATATCGGGTATCTTAGGAAGATGTGACGCGCTGTACTGGCGCCGTCCAACGCGGGGGACAGAAAAGGATTTCTACGATAAAACAGTAAGTGTGCTATAAAAAAAAAAAAAACCCAGCATACTGGCGCTGACGCCAGTATGCTGAAGCGCATGGGAGATCTTATATTTAGGGTGAAACTCCGCTTTAAAGTTATAAATGGTCAAAGCACTCAATGCATCAGGGTTGGCAACGATTGCACCGCACCATCAATAGAAAAATTAAGTAGGAACTCCTACATGATGTAAAACTTTAACCACTTGCCAACCGCAAAATATAATATATGCGGTTTTCACTGTTGCGCATGACAATACAATTATAAAGGTGCGGCCGACTGGTTACAGAGGTGAACAAAGACCAAATAGCCTTTAACCACTTAACCCCCGGACCATATTGCTGCCAAATGACCAGAGCACTTTTTGTGATGCGTCACTTTAACTGACAATTGCGCAGTCGTGCGACGTGGCTCCCAAACAAAATTGGCGTCTATTTTTTTCCCACAAATAGAGCTTTCTTTTGGTGGCATTTGATCGTCTCTGCAGTTTTTATTTTTTGCGCTATAAACAAAAATATAGAGCGACTCTTGAAAAAAATGCAATATTTTTTACATTTTGCTATAATAAATATCCCCAAAAAATATATAAATTTTTTTTTCCCCTCAGTTTAGGCCGATACGTATTTTTCTACAAATTTTTCGTAAAAAAAAAAAAAAAAAAAAAATTAGCGTTTACAAAAAAGGGGGTAGTTTTATGGCATTTTTATTAATATTTTTTTTTTTACTAGTAATGGCGCGATCAGCGTTTTTTCCAGTACCGAGACATTATGGCGGACACATCGGACAATTTTGACACATTTTTGGGACCATTGGCATTTTTATAGCGATCAATGCTATAAAAATGCATTGGATTACTATAAAAATGCCATTGGCAGTGAAGGGGTTAACACTAGGGGGCGGGGAAGGGGTTAAGTATGTTCCTGGGTGTGTTCTAACTGTATGGGGGGGGGGGGTGGACTCACTAGGGGAAATTGTACATTGTATGAACAGAAGATCAGCGTTTCCCCGCTGACAGGACCAGAGAGCTTTGTGTTTACACACAAAGCTCCCGGTCCCCGCTCTGTAACGATTGCGCCCTCGGGGGACGAGCGGGTCGCCGGCGGCGCGCGGCCACAAAAATGCGGCTGTATAGCTACGGGCTCTCGCCCAGGAAAGCCACCGTCCCGCAGTAAAATGACAGCGGGCGGTCGGCTAGTGGTTAAACACCTCTATGGTCAAGGAGGACTAGAGCAATGTCATGATGTCACTTCCAGTCCAGGCTGGAAGTAAACAATATTGTTTTAAAGCAAAAGATAAAAAAAAAAAAAAGGAAATGGGGGGGGGGTATGGTGTAAAAAAAAAAAAAAATTTAAAACGCCCCACCCCTCTGTGTTCGTGCGCAGAAGCAAATGCATACGCAAGAATATGTAAACAGTGTTTTGACAAAATGGGAGGTACAGCTGTGAACATCGGAGCAAGAGAAATAATTCTAGCGTTAGACCTGTAAAAAGAAAAACTAATCTGGGTATATATTGTGTTTTATAGCATTTGGAAAACCGCTGCACAAATACAGTGAGACTAGAGCTGAAACGATTAATCGATATTATCGATAAGATTAGATAATGAAAATCGTTGTCAACGATTTTGATTATCGATTAATCGGTCCGCCCTTCCGCCCATTCAAAGCCGCGGCCTCAATTAGCGTTTGCAGCAGGCCCGCCGCGATCGAGCAGCGGGGGAGGTGGGGGAGCACGGAGGCACAGGATCCTGTGTCTCCGTGCGCCCCCACCACCTCCACCGCGCGATCGCCGTGGGTCCGCGGCAAACGCTAATTGAGGCCGCGGCCTTGTGAAGTCCCAAGCTCTTCCTTCTGTGAGCTGGCGCCATCTGGTGGTGGCCGTTTGACATTACAAGTTAAACAGCAACTGTAATGTTTTTTACTGCCATCTCCTTTCCTAGAATTAGAACCCCCAAACACTTTATATATTTTTTATTCTAACACCCTAGAGAATAAAATGGCGATCGTTGCAATACTTTGTGTCACGCCCTATTTGCGCAGTGGTCTTACAAGCGCACTTTTTTTGGATTTTTTATTTTTTTAATTAAAAAATAAAACAGTAAAGTTATCCCAATTTTTTTTTAGATTGTGAAAGATAATGTTACGCCGAGTAAATTGATACCCAACATGTCACGCTTCAAAATTGCGCCCGCTCGTGGAATGGCGTCAAACTTTTACCCTTTAAAATCTCCATAGGCGAGAAATACAAGTTGCATGTTTTGAGTTACAGAGGAGGTCTAGAGCTAGAATTATTGCTCTCGCTCCAACAATCGCGGTGATACATCACGCGTATGTGTTCGCTTCTGGGCGCAAGCTCGTCGGGACGGGGCGCATTTTCTGGCTCCTAACTTTTTTAGCTGGCTCCTAGATTCCAAGCAAATTTGTCAAGCCCTGCCGTGAGGGATAGTGCCCCAGCATTGGTGTTCCCGGGAGGAATAGTGCCCCAGCATTGGTGTTCCCGGGAGGAATAGTGCCCCAGCATTGGTGTTCCCGGGTAGGAATAGTACTGCTGCAAAGTTGTGTAATGTTAAACGTTTTTTAATCTGCCGTTTGAGTGTAACATGTTTTTTCATTATTACTGTTAAATAAACGAAAAAATTCCACATTACGTTTTTTTAATGATTTTATCCGATTAATCGAAAAAATAATCGGCCGATTAATCGATTATGAAAATAATCGTTAGTTGCAGCTCTAAGTGAGACATAAAAAAAAAAATTGCAAATGATTGCTTTTTTCCTCCCTTAGGGTATCTGCAAAAAAAATAAAAAATGTATGCATGCAATTATACACACACACACGCTTGGGGATTCTAAGTAATTTTCTAGTAAAAAAATAAATAAAAAAAAACAGATTTAAACAAAGTGGCAGAAATAGCTTGGTCTTAAAGTGGTTAAACCACAACGTCCACGTGACAATAAAAAGAAGGGACCATTCATTCCAGGGCTAAATTATATTACGTATATTATTTTTTTTCTATTGGTGACCTTGATGCCGGGAGCTGCCTGTACGGTGCAGTGGAATTATTTCCAACACTGATACATTCAGCGCTTCATGACCACTTATAACCTAATGGTCCAACAAAGCTGGTAAGAGACGCCTTTGATCATATCTCACGGTGGTGAATTCTTTTTCCAGAGTGGATGAGAAGTATTTTTTGCACAGTCTACCGATTGGATTGCTTTTAAAGTGGAGATTCTTTAACCACTTAAGACCCGGACCAAAATGCAGGTAAATGACCAGGCCCCTTTTTGCGATTCGGCACTGCGCCGCTTTAACTGACAATTGCGCGGTCGTGCGACGTGGCTCCCAAACAAAATTTGCGTCCTTTTCTTCCCACAAATAGAGCTTGCTTTTGGTGGTATTTGATCGCCTCAGCGATTTTTATTTTTTGCGCTATATACAAAAATAGAGCGACATTTTGGGGGAAAAAAAAAAATCAATATTTTTTACTTTTTGTTATAAGAAAAATCAAATAAAGTCAAACATTTAGGCCAAAATGTATTTAGCCACATGTCTTTAGAATAAATAAATAATAATAAAAAAAAATTAGCTACCTAGCGGGAACAGCGACACTAATACAGCGATCAGAAAAATGATCGCTTAGTGATGCTGGCAATAGAGAGTGAAAGGGTTAACTAGGGCGGTGGGGTCCCGATCGGACCCCCGACCCACCTGAAGGCACCAACATATATATACACGTTGATGTGCCTGTCGGTGCCATTCTGCTGACATAAATGTACATGCGGCGGTCCATAAGAGGTTAAAGAAAAAAAAACAAAACACACACACACACACACACACCTCTTTTATGGACACTTTCTGTGTCCCCCCCCCCCCCCCCCATTTATTTTGTATCCGTTTTTCCCTGATTGTTTGCATTTTCATATCATTGAAGTTTAATGTTTATCACATGTTAATTACCACACACACACACACACACACACAGTATTTATCGGCGTATACCGCACACCTTTTTCCCCCCCCTTAAAAAAAAATTATATATATATATATATATATATATATATATATATAGGGGGAAAATCGTGGGTGCGCGATATACGCCAATACCCGCGCTTAGTTTAAAGCCGCCGCCGACATACCAGGCGCAGTACACTCGGGTACATTCGGCCAGGCGTGCCCGAGTGTACTGCACTCATTATATGTCGGCAGCGGCGTTCAAACTTAGCGCTGGAATTCAACTCGGAGACAGCGCGGGAGGAGCGAGGCCGCAGACGGACAAGACACCAACAAGGGGCATCTAAACTAAGGATTTTCCCTTCTAGGTTGGGGGTGCGCGCAATACACACACACACACACACACACTTACAGTGGGTACAGAAATTATTCAGACCCCCTTAAATTTGTCACTCTGTTATATTTCAGCCATTTTTTTTTAAATCATTTTAGTTCATTTTTTCCTCATTAATGTACACAGAGCAGCCCATATTGACAGAGAAACAGAATTGACATTTTTGCAGATTAAAAAAGGAAAACTGATCACATGGTCCCAAGTATTCAGACCCTTTGCTCAGTATTTAGTAGAAGCCCCTTTTGATCTAAATACAGCCATGAGTCTTTTTGGGAAATATGCAACAAGTTTTCACACCTGGATTTGGGGATCTTCTGCCATTCCTCCTTGCCAGTCCTCTCCAGTTCTGTCAGGTTGGATGGTAAACGTTGGTTGACAGCCATTTTTAGGTCTCTCCAGGGATGCTAAATTGGGTTTAAGTCAGGGCTCTGGCTGGGCCATTCAAAAACAGTCACAGCGTTGTTGCGAGGTCACATTATTTTAGCTGTGTGCTTGGGGTCATTGTCTTGTTGGAAGGTAACCCTTCGGCCCAGTCTGAGGTCCTGAGCACTTTGGAGAAGGTTTTCGTCCAGGATATCCCTGTACTTGGCTACATTCATCTTTCCCTCAATTGCAACCAGTCGTCCTGTCCTTACAGCTGAAAAAACACCCATACAGCATGATGCTGCCACCACCATGCTTCACTGTTGGGACTGTATTGGACAGGTGATGAGCAGTGCATGGTTTTCTCCACACATACCGCTTAGAATTAAGGCCAAAAAGTTCTATTTTGGTCTCATCCGACCAGAGAATCTTATTTCTCACCATCTTGGGAGTCCTTCAGGTGTCTTTTTTTTAGCAAACTCCAAGCAGGCTTTCATGTGTCTTGCACTGAGGAGAGGCTTCCGTCGGGCCACTATGCCATAAAGCCCCAACTGGTGGAGGGCCGCAATGATGGTTGACTTTCTACAAACTTTCTCCCATCTCCCGACTGCATCTCTGGGTTCTTCTTTACCCGATAGCTCAGTTTGGCCAGCTCTAGAAAGGGTTCTGGTCGTCCCAAACGTCTTCCATTTAAGGATTATGGAGGCCACTGTGCTCCTAGGAACCTTAAGTTCAGCAGAATTTTTTTTGTAACCTTGGCCAGATCTGTGCCTTGCCACAATTCTGTCTGAGCTCTACAGGCAGTTCCTTTGACCTTATGATTCTCATTTGCTCTGACCAGCACTGTGAGCTGTAATGTCTTATATAGACAGGTATGTGGCGTTCCTAATCAAGTCCAATCAGTTTAATCAAACACAGCTGGACTCAAATGAAGGTGTAGAACCATCTCAAGGACGATCAGAAGAAATGACAGCACCTGAGTTAAATATACGAGCGTCACAGAAAAGGGTCTGAATACTTAGGGCCGTGTGATATTTCAGTTTTTCTTTTTTAATAAATCTGCAAAAATGTCAACAATTATGTTTCTCTGTCAATATGGGGTGCTGTGTGCACAGCAATGAGGAAAAATCAACTTAAATGATTTTAGCAAATGGCTGCAATATAACAAAGAGTGAAAAATGTAAGGGGGTCTGAATACTTTCCGTACCCACTGTATAAAGTATAGTGGTGTACCTTACAAATGTGTACTGTGCGCCACCTGTTAGGAAAAGGAAAAATTAAAAATAGTAACAAGGGCCCAGTCCCATAACCCCTTAAACTCACGTGCCCAGCTCTCCAATCACAGAGTTCTCCCTGCATGATTTATAAATGGGCTGCAAATGTATGTAGTGCTGAGAAACACTGCAGAGTATAACAGAGAGCAGAAAGGTATATCCACTGTCTGTTATAGGAACATTAAAGCTTTGTTCTTTCCCTGTAAAATAACAAACATGTTCTACTTGCCTGCTCTGTGCAATGGCTTTGCACAGAGCAGCCCTGCTTTTCTTCTGGGGTCCTCCGCTTTGGCGAGTGCCCCCATAAGAAGCCGCTTCCTATGGGGGCACTCGTGCAGGCTTGCTCGAGCACCTCGTCCATCGACAAAGACAGTGCAGTGCAACCTCAGCATAGAACCCAAGGCTTAAGAACCTCTTTAGCACTTTACTTGCTTGCACAGCTCTCCCCTCCAGTATTGTCTGCCCAGAGCTTTGCAGTGTAAAGTATGTGTACATACAGAGTGCTTTTCCTTCATTTACTTGTCTCCGGCAAGAAACGCCTGTGAGGGGCAGTAGAAATAAATGATAGACCACGGCTCCAACTGGAAGCTTCACGGTTGTATGTTAGTAAGAGGACACCAAGCCCGCACTAACCTTGTTGGGACAGACAACGTAGCTTGGACCGGAAAAATAAAAATAAAACCCTTGTTCAGAAATCTTTGCAGTCAGCCATGACTCTTTTTTCTTGAGTTTGACTGAAAAAGTGGACATATACTTCAAACAGGCTCTGTAAATGTAGTGTGTCAATATATTGAAAGTGGGTTGGTTTTTTCATGTGTGCTCTGCAAAAGAGTTGCAGAAGCTTCTGCATTGTCTAATGCAAGCACTGCATTGCTTTTGCACAAACTGTCCCCCCTTTGGGGCTACGGATAAAGCCGGAAAGGGTCTACGGTTGTGCTAGGGTTTACAGTTGCCATCAAAACCCAAATTGTCTTTCAGGATGGCAATTGAGAGTGTGAAGCTCCACGCACAATTCCCGGGAAACACGGCAGCTGAATTGTGTAAACTGAAGATCCTGCTGAGAGCTATATGTTTTAGTGTTTGCTACAGCATGACAGGAGCTGTGGGGGGATAGGATTTCTGGGTAGACATTTACAGATTATAGCCACAGAAAAATCCAAACCTCCCCTTGTTGTCAAAAAGAGGCGCCTTTTGTAATGCCAAGTTGGGGGGGTCTTTGGGAGAAAGTGGTTGTGCCAATCCTTGATCTCCAGTTTAGTGAAGGAGGAGCCATGAGCATCATGCAATGACGTTATTGCCTTTCACTAAAGAGCTCTTCCTTTTGGCCTCAGATTTTTCACCAAGGTGATGGAAGAGGCTTGACTCCTTTACATTTAACCACTTTAGAACCAGGCTTTTTCTGGTCAGTATTTTTTGCTAAAAAATTACTTATAACCCCCAGACATTTTCTTTTAGCAGACAATGGCGATCGTTGCAATTTTTTATTTCACACAGTATTTGCGCAGAAGTTTTGCAAACACAATCTTTTGGGAATTAATACACGTTGATGCAAAAAATAAATAAAAACCCCACACACAATATATACCCCAATTTTTAAATAAGAATATTTAAGGTGATGTTACACCAAGTACATACCCAACATGTAATGCTGTAAAATTGTGCATGCTTGTGGAATGGCGACAAAGTACTGTACTTAGAATTTTCCATAGGCGACTACATTTTATTTACAGGTTACCAGTTCAGAGTTACATAGGAGGTCTAGTGCTAGAGGTCACAGCTCCGGGCCAGCCACGGTCCGCATTTGGAAAGGGTCCTGTGCGTCTTTGGATCCAAATCAGGTGCAAATTCAGGCAGAAATTCGGGACAGATTTGCACCTGAATCAGTGAACAAGGACACACTGGACCCCATGCTGTGGGCCGCAGAAATTGTGAACCCGGCCTTAAAAACAGAGTTCCGCAGAAAAAATAAAAATATATTAAAAGTATTTGTAGCTGCTGACTTTTTACTGTTAGGACACTTACCTGTCCAGGGTGCCCACAATGTCCTCACCCGAAGCCAATCTGTCCCTTGGGTGGAGGCTCCGCCATCTTCAGTAATGGAATCAGGAAGCGAAGCCTTGCGTCTTCACTTCCTGGTTCCCTACTGCGCATTTGCAAGTCGCTCTGCATGATCCCACTGGTCCCTGCTGTCTTCTGGGACCGGTGCGTCTCCCAGAAGACAGTGGGGGGACAAAGTAGGTGCTGGACATGGCGTAGGTCACCGCAGTGATATATGCCCGAAGTGGGAGGAAATATCTGGTACAAACAATAAGCGGACGTTTTTGGGTGGAATTCCGGCATTTTCTTTAGAATGACAAACATATTATATCTATCTAGCTATCTATCTCATCAACCCTGTCCTCAGGGGCCATTAAGGCTGCTTTAACATTGGGCAGTGGAGCCGCGGTGGCGGTATAGCAGCATGATTTTTAGCGCTGCTATACCGTCGTATTTACCGTAGTATTGGGCCGCTAGCGGTGCGGTTTTAACCCCCGCTAGAGGCCGAAAAAGGGTCAATACCGCCCGCAGTGCGCCTCTGTAGAGGCACATTGCGGGCGGGATTACCGCGGTTTCCCATTGATTTCAATGGGAAGGAGCGGTAAACACACCGCTCCTATACCGCTGCAAAGATGCGGCTAGCAGGACTTTGGGAGCGGTCCTGCTAGCGCACCGCTTCAGTGTGAAATCCTTCGGGCTTTCACATTGAAGACTACAGGGCAGGTTTTTTTCAGGCAGTGAAAAACATACCGCGTGAAAAACGCCTCAATGTGAAAGGGGCCTACCAGGCCAGGTTTTATATATTGCCTTGGGGAGATGCAGACTAGAACACATCATTTGCTGCTCAGCGATTGCAATCACCTGTGATGTATTTCAGTTATCTTGCAAACCTGGCCTGTTAGTGGGTTGGTGACCACTGATATACATGTATTTCTGGTATTAGCCCTGGTTCACATCGATTCTACTTCACCTGAAGAGATAAAACACTGCAGCTCAAAATGACATGAATTTGGTTTACATCCTCTTTAAATGGATTCTAAACTTTGTGTGTTTTTTCACCTTAATGCATTCTATGTATTAAGGTGAAACACCACCTTGCACTGTCCGCGGGCGCGCAACCCCCCCCCCCCCCCCCCCCCGTTTTACTAACCTGAGCTCCAAAATTGCACAGTGAAGGTAAGCATGACTTTTTTTTTAAATAACAAACAGAAACCTTTAATATCACTTTAAGGTTTGAACAAGCACTACAAAACACAGATTTAGCCGTTGTGATATAGAACGTCTTTAGAAAATAAAAGCAAGTTTCATAAACAAAAATATTGCTTTTTGAAGTGCAAAAAAAAAAACCCACACACAACTGTAAACTCTATTTGCTGTAATGCCATTGCACACCTAACATAATGCATTAAATTAAAAAAACTTTTTCCCTTTCAGCAGGTTAGTTGATGCCCCCTACTTATTTTTATGTGGTAGCGCAATACATATTTAACTTAAAGCGTTATTAAACCCACAACAGTAAAATCAGTCTGTATATGCAGCATAGCATGCTTGCTTTACTCACTGTGGAACATAAGGGGTTAATCCTCTGCATTGTGTAAAAAGGCTGTTTTATCATGTATGTACAGAATCCTTCCCTCCTGCACGGCCTATCTGGGGAAAGCCAGGTAACACAGGCAGGGCAGCCAACCTGCACATGCTCAGGTGTGTCTTATGCTGAAAAGCATATTTACTTGTTCTCAGAGCTAGCCAGGTCACATGATATTGGCACCACACATGTGGGCCTGTATACAGGCTATAGTGGAAATCTCCTCCTACCTGAACTCAGCACTGGAGAAACTGTGCAGTTTATCACTGACCGTGCACTTGACAAAAATCAAGACGAAAATATTTTCGGCAACAAAATTAAAGTGGAGCTTTACCCAAAAAGGGAGGTTCCACTTATTTGCCTGCTCTCCCCCGCCCCCCCCCCCCCACTGACACATTTGGCACCTTTATGGGGGGGGGGGGGGGAGCGGGTAGCAGATAGCAAGGCTTCACTGCCGGTCTCCCTTACCCAAGATGGCAGCGGTAGCACCTGAGAGCCCATTGAAAAAATCAAAATATAGCTGCTGACTTAATTTTTTCTGAAGGAGCCTGGAGCTCCTCTAACACTGCTCATCTCACTCCTGAGTAAGCGCCCAATAAATGAAGCCAGAGCTGCACACCAGCAGTAGAGCTTAGTACAATAGTATGTAATTGGAGTGAGCAGCTTTTATCTGAAAGGGGAAGACAATTAGTAGACAGACCTGTGTTCCACTGAAGTGGCCATAGGATTGATCGAAAATTCAGCTGATCTCTGCTGAACAAGACGGTTTTGATCCATCTTTGGCCACCTTTTCTTTGAGAAGATCCCCACACATTTACTTGTATTTCGTGACCCGTAGTCACTATGCCCTGTGAGTAGCACTGCTGAGTCACACATTTCACTGAGCCTGCCTACTGAACTACAGAGAGGCTGGAAGGAGGAATTTCAGGAGGTGGAGTCAGTACAGGAAGCACTGCTTGCAGGCAACAAGGTACTATGGGATGCTAGGGCTTGACAAATTTGCTTGGAATACAAGAGCCAGCTAAAAGATTTTTTACTAACAAAGCTTATGGGTGGAACACGCAACATGTTCCCGAAGGTGAACTTATCCATTAACCCTTTCACAGCCAAAGCCGTTTTAAAATTATTTTAGGCCTGAGGATTACATAAAACCCCCAGACATTATATATTTTCTGAAAGCAGACACTTTAGAGAATAAAAATAGTGGTAGCTCCAATTTTTCTCAAGACAGACATGCGAGTTATCACCGCGAATGATAGAGCGAGAGCAATAATTCTAGCACAAGACCTCCTCAGATTTTTTAAATACCATAGTTTGTGGCCATTCCACGAGCGTGCGCAATTTTAAAGCATGACATGTTAGGTACCCATTTCTCACATTATACTGTACAACATTTTTTGGTTAAATTGTGTTTTCATTAAAGTGTATTCCCCCCCATGCCCCAAAAAAGTGTTTGAAAGACCACTGCGCAAACACTGTGTGACATAAAAAATACTGCAACGATCGCTACTTTATTCATATAGTTCCATGACAGTGGTTCTCTACTCCCATCCTCCCATCCTCCCACCAACAGGCCTGATTTTATGTATTACCTTGGGGAGATGCAGACTAGAACAGGGTTTGACAAATTTGCTTGGAATCTAGGAGCCAGATAAAAAAGTTAGGAGCCAAAAACCGCACCCCGTTCCACCAAGCTTGCACGCAGAAGCGAACGCATACGTGAGTAGCGCCCGCATATGTAAACGGTATTCAAACCACACGTGAGGTATTGCCGCGATTGGTAGAGCGAGAGCAATAATTCAAGCCCTAGACCTCTTAACTCAAAACATGCAACCTGTAGAATTTTTTAAACATCGCCTATGGAGATATTAAAGGGTAAAAGTTTGTCGCCATTCCACGAGCGGACTCAATTTTGAAGTGTGACATGTTGGGTATCAATTTACTCGGCGTAACATTATCTTTCACAATATAAATAAAAAATTGGGCTAACTTTACTGTTGTCTTATTTTTTCCCCAAACAAAGTGCGCTTGTAGGACCGCTGCGCAAATAAGGTGTGACAGAAAGTATTGCAAAGACCGCCATTTTATTCTCTAGGATGTTAGAATAAAAAAATTATATATATGTTTGGGGGTTCTTATTAGAGGGAAAACAGTGAAAAAAAAACACATTAGAAATGCAGTTTTTTGCTACTTGTAAAGTAATTTAATCTGTAAAATGAAGACAAAGAAAAATGGATAGCCGCACTCCAAAACCTGATGGGTGGTCTTTTATTCAATAGACAGCATGTACAAAAATCACCTAACAGTTTTAATGCTCCATTAGCCATGAATAGGCACTGATCCAGTGCGAAACGCGTCGGCTGTTCCTTGTTTCCACTGCTGTGACCCTATTTTTGTACATGCTGTCTATTGAATAAAAGACCACCCATCAGGTTTTGGAGTGCGGCTATCCATTTTTCTTTGTCATCATTTTGCTTAGTGCACCGCCAGCACCCTCGGTATCCTGCACCACCTGTAACCATTTAGTGATCCCACCTGGAGCGGTGACTCCTTTCTCTCTAATTTAATCTGTAATGCCAACAGCCACCACAAGATGGCCACTCCTAGATTCCTTCTGCAGGCCTCAGCTTCCTTCTGTGAGGGCCGCGGCTTCAATTAACAGCAGGCGCGGGGCGATCGCGCCGGCCAGTAATTGAGGCTGCGGCTTTGCGGCCTTCTGCAGCCCTAAGCTTCCCCAGGCACCAGGTCACAATTTGTCGCATTTGCGACCTGGCGCCCAGATTCTGTCGAGGCCTGGACTAAAATACTGCAATCACTGAGAAGCAAATTATATATATTTCAGTTATCTTGCAAACCTGGCTTGTCAGTGGGTCCTGAGGACAGGAGTTGAGAACCAGCGCTCTAGGGTCTCTGCTAGAAATATATAATGTTCTAAAGTGAATTGCACAGAAGTCCTGTGCATCTTCTGGTCCATTTCAGCCAAAAATTGATCAAAATCAGACCTGAAATGGTGAACAGGGACCCCTGCTGTTACTTGATCCACACAGACGTGAAGCCAGCCTTAGGCCCCTTTCAGACTGGGGCAGGAGCCGCGTTGGCGGTATAGCGCCGCTAAAAATAGCGGCGCTATACCGCTGGAATTGCCGCGGTTTCGCATTGCTTTCAATGGGAAGGAGCGGTATACACGCCGCTCCTTTCACCGCTCCAATGATGCTGCTGACAGGAGATTTTTTTTCTCTCCCGCTAGCGCATCGCCTCAGTGTGAAAGCCCTCGGGCTTTCACATTAGGTATGCAGTAAAGGAGTTTTTCAGGCAGTATAGCAGCGCTATTTTTAGCGCTGTACCGCCTGAAAAACTCAATGTGAAAGGGGTCTTAAACAAAAAGTTCCAGAAAATGCCTGGTCTTCAAGTGGTTAAATTTGTGCCCATGAAATGGTGACAAGCTTCAGTACCCTATATTTTCCATAGTTGACCCTTTAAAAGCCCCCTATAGGTCATCCGGTCAGCGTTACAAAGGTCTGGTGCTAGAATTATCGCTCTCATTCCAGCGTGTGCGGCGATATGGAATGTCCCCCCTCTCACTGGCCTCCGATGCTTCTACCGACTCACCGCTGCGATCGGCGAGTCAGAGAACAGACCTGCCGGCCCTGGATGCTGATCATAGAGATTTTCGGTGGACCGGATGGTTGCTGGAGCCTCTATGATTGTCGGAGGCCAGGCGATTTTATGATGTCATGCCCGGCCTCTGCATTAGGAAGAAGAAAAAAAAAAAAAAAGACTGCGCCGCCTCGGCTGGGAAGCGGTGATAGTTTATTTTTATTATTTATTTTAGGCTTCCCAGCCTAGTGGTGCGATGTGGAGTTTTATTGACCCCATATCTCACTGTAAAGAGGTCCTATCATGTGATATTCCTATTACAAGGGATGCTTACATTCCTTGTAATAGGAATAAAGGTGTTCATTTTTTTTTTTTAAAGTGTCAAAAGAAAAAATAAATGTTTTAAGTGCCCCTGTCCCTGCACGCAGAGGCAAATGCATAAGTCCCGCCCACATATGAAAACTATGTTCAAACTACACATGTGAGGTGTCGCAAACATTAGAGTGAGAGCAATAATTCTAGCCCTAGACCTCCTCTAACTCAAAACATGCAACCAGAAAAAAAAAGGTTGGCGCCATTCCACGAGCGTGTGCAATTTTGATGCGTGACATATTAGGCATCCATTTACTCAGCGTAACTTCATCTTTCACATTATGCCAAAAATTGGGCTAACTTTACTGTTTTTTTTTTTTTTTAAAGCATGAAACCTTTTTCCGGTTGTTAATTTTGACTATATCGCTTTGGTTATTTTTTGGATTTCATTTGTACAATAAAAGACATCATTTTAAGGAGTGCGGCAGTCCAGGATCTTCTTCTATCCAATGCCCCAAAAAAACGCGTTTGAAAAATTGCTGCGCAATTACCGTGCAAGATAAAAAGTTGCAATGATAGCCATTGTATTCTCTAGGATATAGATATAGATATATATTAGTTTAAGGGTTTAAGTAATTTTCTAGCAAAACAATTATGATTTTTACATTGGCTGAACTGGTTAAGAGATGTAAAATCCTGTGTTTTTTTTTTCACCTTAACGCATTATGGTGAAAAACCTTCTGTGCTGCATCAGCCCCCTAGAGCACCCCCCCCCCCTTATGTTATCAGAACTTGACCATGCCAACAACATGCATGAGCCCAGCAGCTACAGCCGCTGGTCTCATTGGATAGATAGCATCAAGAGCCAATGGCACCTGCTGCTGTCAATTAAATACAGTGAAACGGATGTCCATGTCAAAAGATGCAGCAGGACTCGGGAGTGTGCCCCCATGAAATGCGGCTCTCTGTGGGGGACACTCGAAGAGGAGGAGCCAGGAACGCTACTGGGGGACCCAAAAATAAGAGGATCTGGGCCGCTCTGTGGAAAACCCTTGCACAAAGCAGGTTAAAAGGGTTGTAAAAGGAAAAAAAAATTTTCCCTAAATAGCTTCCTTTACCTTAGTGCAGTCCTCTCACTTACCTCATCCTTCCATTTTGCTTTTAAATGTCCTTATTTCTTCTGAGAAATCCTCACTTCCTGTTCTGTCTAACTACACACAGTAATGTGAGGCTTTCTCCCTGGTGTGGAGAAAGCCTCTTGAAGGCGCGAGCAGGAGTGTCAGGACGCCCACTAACACACAGCTCCTTTATCTGCAAAGTAGAGAGTGTCCCGACTTGCCTGCTCCCCCCCCCCCTCAAGAGGCTGTCTCCACACCAGGGAGAAAGCCTTGCATTACGGTGGTCAGTTACGGACAGAAGAACAGGAAGTGAGGATTTCTTAGAAGAAATAAGGACATTTAAAAGCAAAATGGAAGGATGAGGTAAGTGAAGAAGGACTGCACTAAGGTAAAGGAAGCTATTTAACCACTTCCCGCCCGGCCAATAGCCGATTTACGGCAGGGAAGTGGTTATGAAATCGTGACTAGACGTTCTCAAACGTCTAGCACGATTTCAATGCCGCGCGCGCCCGTGGGGGCGCGCAGCGCGGCGATCGGTGATGCGGGGTGTCAGTCTGACACCCTGCACCTCCGATCTCGGTAACGAGTCTCCGGCGGAGCCTCGTTACCACGTGATCAGCCGTGTCCAATCACGGCTGATCACGATGTAAACAGGAAGAGCCGCCGACGGCTCTTCCTCACTCGCGTCTGACAGACGCGAGTACAGGAGAGCCGATCAGCGGCTCTCCTGACAGGGGGGGTTCGCGCTGATTGTTTATCAGCGCAGCCCCCCCTCGGATCGCCACACGGACCACCAGGGAAATAAAAAAAATACAAAAGAAAATACAAAAAAAAAAAATTACAAAAAATGAAAAAAAATAAGACAAAAAAAAAAGGGGGGGCAGTAAAAAAAAAATGATGCCAATCAGTGCCCACACATGGGCACTGATTGGCAACATTGATCCATCAGTGCCACCCCTCAGTGATCATCAGTGCCACCCCAGTGTCTGTCAGTGCCACCCCACAGTGCCAATCCATGCCCAGTGCCCGCCTATCAGTGCCCACCTGTGCCGCCTATCAGTGCCCACCTGTGCCGCCTATCAGTGCCCACCTGTGCCGCCTATCAGTGCCCACCTGTGCCGCCTATCAGTGCCCACCTGTGCCGCCTATCAGTGCCCACCTGTGCCGCCTATCAGTGCCCACCTGTGCCGCCTATCAGTGCCCACCTGTGCCGCCTATCAGTGCCCACCTGTGCCGCCCATGAGTGCCCACCTGTGCCGCCCATGAGTGCCCATCAGTGCCCAATACCAGCGCCGCCTATCAGTGCCCATCAGTGCTACCTAATCAGTGCCCATCAGAACTACCTCATCGGTGCCCATCAGTGCCACCTCATCGGTGCCCATCAGTGCCACCTCATCGGTGCCCATCAGTGCCACCTCATCGGTGCCCATCAGTGCCACCATATCAGTGCCCATAATTGAAAGAGAAAACATACTCATTTACAAAAAAAATTAACAGAAAAAAATAAAAACTTTATTTTTTTTTCAGAATCTTCGCTCTATTTTTAGTTGTTGCACAAAAAAAAAAAAACCGCAGAGGTGATCAAATACCACCAAAAGAAAGCTCTATTTGTGGGGAAAAAAGGACGCCAATTTTGTTTGGGTGCAGTGTAGCATGACCGCGCAATTGTCATTCAAATTGCGACAGTGCTGAAAGCTGAAAATTGGCTTGGGCGGGAAGGTGCGTAAGTGCCTGGTATGGAAGTGGTTAAGGAAACCCCTTTAAGTATGACATGTTTGTTATAAAAAAAATAAAAAAAAAAAGAAGGAGGGGAACCTTTAAAAAAACTTTTTGTTCCCTGTGTGATTTTCTTTGGCGACAGGTTCTCTTTAATGAGACATGCAGGGTCTAAAAGACCCCACCTCCCATGTCTCCCTTGCGCTCTACTAAATGTAATTCAATGCACATTACACTGCATTACATTCTTTCCTGACCTTGAGGGCCAGAGAAAACGTCAATGGGGAACCAGAAATGATGTCACTTCCGTGTCAACGACTAGACTTGAAGGACAGCGGACATCTGCTCATTCTCCTCCCTTCCCTCTACCTGGTGGCACTCGCTATGCTGGTCCCGGGCCTGCTGATGGGCATGCGTGCACCAGGTGTAGGGAGCATTTGGGTGGCAGCCCAGGCACCAGGTCAAAACATCCACTCACTATGGCAACCAGGCACCTAGGGTTTGCCTTCCGATCTACAGAGGGGTTTCAGGAGGAGGAATCACTGCTTGTAGGCAGCAAGGTACCATGGGATATGTAGTCCTTAGAAATGAAAAGTAAACAGCAGAGGAGAAGCTGCAAAGCATGCTGGGAATCCCAGAAGTTGTGGGAAGAGATATTAGCAGACAGGCAGAACTCACAACTTAAAAAGGGATTTTTCATGTAATCTCATATTAGATCAAATATAACTATTGTGTGCATTATTATCACAATAAAAGAGAACTCATTTAACCACTTCCTGCCTATAGCAGATTGAAGGCCGGGAAGTGGTTCAGTTACCCCGACTGGGCCTCATATGAAGTCCAGCAGGATAACATGCCGTTGCATGCCCACGGAGATCGTGGCAAGAAGCCTCTGAAGCAGGTCAGTTGGGAGCAATCACGTGAACCAGGAAGTGCCAGTAAACGGCATTCTGCGGTTTGCGCGGTCAGGGAGAGCCGATTGGCGGCACTCCCTGTCGGTGGGGGAGGGGGGGGGGTTTGTGCTGATAATCAGCATATTAATCATCAGCACAGCTCCATCAGATGTGCCACCAGTTACTAAAAAGTGCCCACAAGCTGCCAGTCAGTGCCCAGCAGTAAAACCTGCCAGTACCTCATCATCAGTGCTGCATATCAGTACCGCCTATCAATTCTATCTCTTCATCAGTGCCCATTAGTGCCACCTTATCAGTGAAGGAGAAAACAAAATGTTACAAAAAAAACAAAGAAAAAAACAACAACTTTTTTTCCCTCAAAAGTTTTGGGGATATAAAAACCACAAAGGTGATTAAATACCAACAAAAAAAAGCTCTACTTGGGGGGGGATGGGGTATATTTTATTTTGGGACCCCGCAATTGTCAAAGTGTGACAGTCAGAGCTGAAAACTGAAAATTGTCCTGGGCAGGAAGGGGTGAAAGTTCCCGGTACTGAAGTGGTTAATAATTCTTCCTCTTCATACAGAAATATAGACTCCCCCATACAGAATAATAATAATATCCCTTCCTCCTCCGACTCACCTTCAGGAACATGTTGTTCACCTCCTCCTCATGCTCCTCCTCTAGTCCCCCTGTGTGTTGGTGTTCGGCGGTGACGGAGGAGGAGGCGGCGGGCTGTCGGGGCGCGGTGTGCACGGAGCGGGTGAGGGCGGCTGGTTTCCTCAGCAGCAGCAGTGGCCGGGCGGCCCGGGTGAGGCGCAGCGCCCTCACACACAAGGACATCGCCATATTTTCCGCTGCCTGAGCGTACTCACGTTAGACACGGCAGAAGGCCGCCTTCTTCCCACTTCTTAGCCAGTCAGGAAGAGGGCAAACTGAGAACGCAACTCACATTGGCTGCATGGAAAGTCTTTCCGGACCGCTCCACCAATAGAAATAATTACGTCGTTCTGAGGGGAACGCCATCTTTACTGTGGGCAAATAGCCCTTATTATTTGTAACCACTGGTTAAACTGAATTCTGTAGTAGGAGGGAAGAAGTCCACGTGCTGCTATTATCATCCAATCAGGGCACACCTGTTATGTCTAAATGACAATTCAAACAATCCTAAGAGTGATTGATGGCTATGGGCAAGTCTTTTCTTCTAGTCATTTAACATTACCAAAAATAACTTTCAGCATTCAGAAATCTCAGACTTCATTTTCTTACCTCAGCAGGAATATAATAAGGGAAGACTGGAGAATGGTTGCCGGGGGTGACGGTTCTCTGTTCAGTCACATCCACGCAGGAGCCTCTTTAAAGCGGAACTTTACACATAACAACTTGATAAAAAATAATGTTCTATAGCAAGGAAAATACATTCCATATGAATAATTTTGCTACCAAAATTAGTGTGTGCTGTAAATTGCCTCCAGCATTGCTCCTGTTTCTTCTTGCTGGAGGTGGCCATTTTGCTGAAGCCAAGAGCCCCTGAACAGAAGTAAATCATAAAGTGGAACTAAACCCATCGATTTAAAGCAAAGGTCCACTCAAAAGTAGAAGCTCCACTTATCTGCCTCCTCTCCCGCCCCGCTGCCATTTGTCAACTTTTGGGAGGTAGCTGCTCCCACTTTCGGGTGATCTCGCTGTGGCGAGATCACTGGGAAGTTCACCCCCCTCCTCCTCCTTCCCTCGGCGCTGGGCCATTCAGAAAGCACACTGCACTTTGTGCATGCGCAGTAGGGAACCAGCTGTAAAGTGGCAAGACTACATTGCTGGTTTCCCTAAAGCCTCGTACACACAATCGCATTTTCTGCAGACAAAGCGTAGGACTTTTGTCCGAAGGGTGTTGACCAGGAACTTGTATTGCATACAAATGACAAATAATTGTCGGCCAATAAACACAAAACTACGTGTTTTTTCAGCACTTTAGCACCACCCTTTGGGCAAGTTCTGCTTGTACGAAAGGGGCATTCCTATCAGGTGGACCTGATCAGAAGATCTATGCAGCCCTATGAACAGCCAGGAGCAGGGTCAAACTGGCCCTGGGGCCGCTTTAAGCGATGACTGCTGCGCTCCCCTCCTTCTGTCCTCCAGCGCTTGTATCGTATGTCATTGAGCTTGGTCTGTGTGCAAGGTCCCGCCCCCTAGTTCGGCTCGTCTGATAGTCTTCTAGTGTTCTGCCTATCACACAAGCTGAACTAGGGGGG
Source organism: Rana kukunoris (assembly GCA_029574335.1). Classification (NCBI taxonomy): domain Eukaryota; kingdom Metazoa; phylum Chordata; class Amphibia; order Anura; family Ranidae; genus Rana; species Rana kukunoris. The sequence continues at coordinate 159,939,773 of CM056057.1, forward strand.
TGGGACCTTGCACACAGACCCATCTCCATGACATATGATATGAGCGCCAGAGGACAAAGGGGGGGGGGGGTGGACACCGCTTTATATAGTTTACCAGGCCTGTGCTTGGTTTGTTCCAACATCTGTTGCCACAGGTAACACTAGACTATTTTCTAATGTGTTTTTAGCAAGTCTGGAAATGCAGAGAAAACACAACACAGAGTTGTAGCCTTTGACACAGTTTCTAGTTGTCCCTTATTTAGAGTGCCTGTCCCTCTTCTGGAATCAAATCCATGTGTCCCTCATTCCAAAAGGTTCCTCTTTTAGACCTGAAATAAATATACTGTGAATATAGTGTAGTGTTTCAGTCAAGGGAAAGGGGTGCTGTGTAATGTAAAGGGACCAGTGATGCAGGGTGCTGTGTAATGTAAAGGGGTCCACTGGTGCAGGGTGCTGTGTAATATAAAGGAGGCAAGTGATGCAGGGTGCTGTGTAATGTAAAGAGGTCCAGAGCTGTGGGGTGCTGTGTAATGTAAAGGGGTCCGGTGATGCAGGGTGCTGTGTAATGTAAAGGGGTCTAATGATGCAGGGTGCTGTGTAATGTAAAGGGGTCCAGTGATGCAGGGTGCTGTGTAATGTAAAGGGGTCCAGAGATGCAGGGTGCTGTGTAATGTAAAGGGGTCCAGAGATGCAGGGTGTTGTATAATGTAAAGGGGTCCAGAGATGCAGGGTGCTGTGTAATGTAAAGGGGTCCAGAGATGCAGGTTGCTGTGTAATGTAAAGGGGTCCAGAGATGCAGGGTGCTGTGTAATGTAAAGGGGCCAGTGATGCAGGGTGCTGTGTAATGTAAAGGGGTCCAGTGATGCAGGGTGCTGTGTAATGTAAAGGGGGCCAGAGATGCAGGGTGCTGTGTAATGTAAAGGGGGCAAGTGATGCAGGGTGCTGTGTAATGTAAAGGGGGCAAGTGATGCAGGGTGCTGTGTAATGTAAAGGGGGCAAGTGATGCAGGGTGCTGTGTAATGTAAAGGGGGCAAGCGATGCAGGGTGCTGTGTAATGTAAAGGGGGCAAGCGATGCAGGGTGCTGTGTAATGTAAAGGAGGCCAGAGCTGTGGGGTGCTGTGTAATGTAAAGGGGTCCAGAGTTGTGGGTGCTGTTTAATGTAAAGGGGTCCAGAGCTGTGAGGTGCTGTGTAATGTAAAGGGGTCCAGAGGTGCAGTTGTGGAGAGGGGGTACACAGTAGTGACAAAGAGATATTGAAAGATGCAGGGGCATAGTGTGCATCACTGCTGCCGAAGCGCGCCCCCCCCCCCCAAAAAAAAAAATTTGAGCGGACGCCCATGCCTCCAGGTCCAGGGGAAAAAAATGGAACAGGTCTGTTTTTGCAGACCTACATGTGACGGATAGGAGGTGGCCAGATGTAAATGTACAGCAGTCTATTTACATCTGGCCACCCATAGAGCTGTCACAGGTCTGTTGGGCACAGATATAAAAAACACCATTAGTCCTGTTCTGCTCCAATTTAGCAGGAGACCTGCTCACGGATCCCTCGTTGATCAGAGCGGACTCTACTCCATGTGAAAGTACTCTTTTTTGCAGCTCGGTACTGCTGATCTCCTCCAGCCTCCTTTAGTCAATTTCTATTTACACGCAATCACTCCAGTTGGCTTCATTTAACTGGTGACAACAATGAAGCGTGGCTGCCCAACACATTACCAAAGATGCTTGTGGTCTCTATGGCTGGAGCATGCCAGCACAATGTTTCAGCACACCTGCTTGTAGTGCCATTAGGGGAACACACCTGCCCAATGTGTCAAAACAGCCTGCTTGTCTTCTCTATAAGGCAGGGGTGTCAAACTCAATTTCATTGTGGGCCGCATCAACATTATGATTGCCCTCAAAAGGGCCGGTTGTATCTGTAAGATTAGATATCCAGCGCATCCCCTCCCCTTTACATTAGATGTCAAGAGTTACCCCATCAGAAGTTTAGTCCCCCCCCCCCCTTTCCTTATACTGCTGCTGGGAAGAAGATGGATGCATTGCTTGAAAGCAGAAAGTAAGGGTCTGGAGGAGGACCAGAGCTCTCCTGCAGCTGCAGGAGAGCCACATGAATTGGCCTGGAGGGCCAGATTTGGCTCGCGGGCCTTGTGTTTGACACCTGTGCTATAATGGGAGTACACTTGCCCAATGTTTGGTACAGCTGCTTGTTGTCCACATATGGGAGTACACCTGCTCACTGTGTCCACACAGACACTTGTAGCCCCCATGAGGGGTTCACACCTGCAACTTGGGGGACCCCTGCTTTCAGGGTGTGCAGATTTCGTCACCACCCTTCGCAGCTTCCTCTTGGACACTCAAAATTCATTGAGAAATATTTCCTGCAATGGGGCCAGGTTTGTTTGAGTGGAAGCAGGGGCCAAGGTATTCATTAATTTTCCTTGTTAAATCTTTTTTTTAAAAGCCGCTTTTCTTACTGCTTTAGTTTGCACATATGGAGGCCGGCAGGGAAGCGGACCTTCTATGGAAGGTCTATTTAAAAAAAGTAAAAACTTTATCAAAATGTTTGCAATTGTGTTTAAAATCTAGTTTCGTTTTATTAACCACTTCCCACCCGGGCCAATTCTGGCACTTCACTCCCACATGTAAAAATCATATTTTTTTTTTTAGAAAATTACTTGGAACCCCCAAACACAATATCGTTTTTTTTTTTAGCAGAGACTAGCAAATAAAATGGTGGTCGCTGCAACTTTTTATGTCTCGCGGTATATGCAAGGTGATTTTTCAAAACGCTTTTCTTTTTTTAAACAGTAAAGTTAGCCCAATTTTTTTATATAAATGTAAAAGATGATGTATAAATACACTTTAAAATTGTACACACTTGTGTAATGGCGCTAAACATTGGTACTTAAAACTCTCCATAGGCGACGCTTTAAGAAGAAGAAGAAAAAAAACAAAAAAAACAATGTATTCTTTGACTTTTATACTTTCTCTTGAAAAAATATTTTTGGATCACTTTTATTACTATTACAAGGAATGTAAACATCCCTTGTAATAGGAATGGCACATGACAGGTCCTCTTTATGGAGAGATGTGGAGCCTATAAGACCCCAACACCTCTCTTTCAGGCTGAGATGAAGAAAAAAAAAAAAGCCTCTCAGCCATGCCAGCAACGTTCTGCCGACCCGGACGTGATGTCATAACGATGCGCCCGTACCTCCGAGGGTCATAGAGTTGACCAAGGACCATGTGGTCACCGTAAATCTCTATGCGCAACTTCCGGCGGCTGGTCGCAGGGACGAGCCGGAAGAAGCATTGAAGGGCAGCTGGGGGAATGTACGGCTCCTCCCGCTGCCTGTAAGAATGATCAAATGACTGAACTGCCACCATGATTGTTTTTATGATGCACAGAATCACCGGCTGAAAAAGATGATATCTAAATGATGCCTGCAGCTGCACCCATCATTCAGATATCCCCACTCAAATTGGGGATATCTGAAGACTTCAAACTGAGACCATATACTGGTGGTTAGCATGTGAAGATTTATATTTGAAAATCCTAATAGAATATTAAATATAATTGGCCCTGCGGCTTCTCTCTGCTGAGCGGTTGGGATATCTGGCACCCTGCTGCATACTGGACCCTTACATGACTCCCACAGCCGCTGGACTCCTTTTAATATGATGAGCCTTTTTACTTCAGATTTGTAGTAAGTGTTTTAAATCCTTTGGCAATAAAGTTGTGGTGTTTCTGCACTTGGAGGTGGAAGCTGGCCGTATCGGCAGCATCGCATATAGTGAATATCTCCTAAAGTTTAGGAGATATTAACAGTACCTACATGTAAGCCTTACTATGGGCTTACCTGTAGGTACAAGTGGTGTAACAGAGTTTACTTTAACTTATTTGACTTCTTGCCTGAAGTTGCCCTTAAATCTTGTGGATGACCTTTCGATAAGTCACCTAGAATTGAGCTACCATTGGAAACAGTCACTTTCTTAATATACACTCAGTGTACCAATAAATAATAAAAAGACAGTTTATTTTGCACACACAAACATAAAACTTCCAAGCAGAAAACTGTACAGGGTAGGAAAACACAGAACGGCACTCCAGCAGATATTCTTATTCCACTGGTTTAGCGCGGGATGCCTCGGCGTTGGCTCTAAGCACGGCTCCTGGGCTGGGATATGGCCGTTGTTGGAACAGGGGTCCTGCAGCTGTGGTGTCCGCTCCAGTTTTGGCCTCGTTTCTTTTTGGAAGTCCTGTGGACCAGGTACCCCTAAAGTGCAGAGAACAGAGTTGGGCAAGCTCACAATGCAAAGCATGAATGACAGAACAGGAGGTATCATATCAGAGGCATTAAAATGGCCCAGGTGTCAGATATATTTATCATGTTCAATGCATGTAGGCATAGTAACGTGTAAATTTACCACTTGCATTATACTCAAATCCTTAAAAAAAAAAAAAAAACATCAGAACTACATAAAGAACTTTTTCCTGTCTCTCCTACCTCAGTAACCAAGTGAAGGGAGCAATAGGTGGCAGGGGTTCTGGATTTGGGAGGAGAGGAGTGGGATGATATGTGGCGTGTCCCTTTCACCCACTTGGTGTCAGCTAAAGACCGCCCAATTCAACTTAAGTTCCTACACAGGATATATTACACACTAGCAAAGTTGTCTCAGGAACATCAGCAGAATGTTGGCGTTGCTCACAATCCCCAGCCAAATTTTTTGGGATTGCCAAGTAGCCAAGGAGTTTTGGTCGGGCACTGTGTGAAGGAGATTATCTCTCTGTGCCTTTGTTGGTGGCAACATGCTTGCTTGGCTGTTAATGTTCTATGCATGCAAGGCACTGATCCTCTATTGGAAATAACCCAAGATGCCCTTACTATCATACTGGAAAGGGCATGTGAAAAAGGTGATTCTGTTCTATAAAGCAATGTATCTGAGCAGGGGATGCCCATATTGTAATTTTATTTTTTACAAAGTTTTGAAGATCTAGTTGGATAGCCCAATTTCCGGTAGCCTAATGACAAGGATCGTAATACTGGGGTGGAGGAGGTCTGGGTGCATATAGATATGTAATTTAGGAACGGATTGCTGCTTTAACAAATGTATGTAGGTTTGATTGATGGCCTTATTGCCTCGTGAACTGTAAAAACACTGTATATTCTTGTTTATGATATGATGGTATTCCGGCCCTCTTTTTAGGGGATGTGCATCCAGGAAGATGGAGTGGTACACAGGGTAGCGTGCCTGGACTGGGGGGGGGGGGGTGTTTTTGGGTTCCTTTTTTTGTCAGTTTTGTATTATGTACTATGGAATATATATATATATATATATATATATATATATATATATATATATATATATATTTATTTATTTAAAAAAAAAAAAGATATTTACAAAAAAAAAGGAGCAAGCACTTGCAGGTATAGGATTATCTTTCATAGAGATAACAGCCCTCGCCCTGAGGAGAATTAAAAAAGCAGAGTTCAACCCAAAAAGTGGAACTTTCACTCATCGGATTACCCCCCCGTCAAGTGCCACAATTGGGCTCCTGCTGCTGTCAATCAACTCCAATGACGTGGGGGGCAGGGCCGAGTCATACATTTGCCATCTATGGACGCTGAATGAATGCGGGCATGCTCCCGAGTCAAGGTAACCCCCCCGGGAGAGCGCTTCTCCTAGGGGTTAATCTGATGCAGGGAGGAGCCACGAGAGCCGCCGGGGGGACCCCACAAGTCGGGATTGGGGTCACTCTGTGCAAAACGAGCTGCACAGTGGAGGCATGCATGACATGTTTGTTATTGAAAAAGCTTTACAACCACTTTAAGAGCCCTTTCACACTGACAGCATGGGGGCGTTGGCAGAAAAGCGCTGCTAGCTTTAGGAGCACTTTACCATTGTTTTTGTGACGCTAGCTGGGAGGTTTTAAGGGTTAAAAGTGCCCACAAAGCGCCGCTGCCCATTGATTTTATTGGGCAGGGGCGCTTAAAGAAGCTGTTTGCAGGACTTTTTTCTTAGCATCCTGCCAGCGCCCCAGTGTGAAAGCACTCAGGCTCACACTGGGACTGCAGATGAGGCTTTTTTCAGGCACTAATTTTAGCGCTAAAGCACCTGAAAAATGCCAATGTGAAAGGGGTCTAAAAGAAAATCATCATAATGATGAGGATGTGTACAGTTCATAGTTACCTTGGAGCATCAGAGTAAGCACTGGGGTCCATGGGATCAATTTCTTCCTCTTTCCTTCCTGGGAAAAGTATACACATCAGTTAATCTTAAGGAAGCTGGTTTTACACCCAAACTGGAAAATATTCCTCAGCTGTGTCACCTTTTTTAGATTTAGGATAAGGAGCCACTTCATCCCTTCGACTGTGTCTTCTCTCTTTTACCTCTTCTCTCTCAACCCGTTCCAACCGCTCAGGCCTCTCCAGTCTATCAGACCGCTCCAACCTTTCCTCGGGTTCTGGAGATGGAAAGGCAGGAAGGTTAACATATTTATCCATGAGAGATATAGGCTGACAGAAAAAGTATGAAAGCGTTTTATACAACGAATAAAAAAAAAAAAGTCTGAGTTGATATCCACATCCTGTAAAGCTGGATTTACACCTATGCATTTTGCAGATTTGCACTACAGTCCATATAACATGGTTTCCTATGGAACACATTCTGTAGTGCAAATCTGCAAAATTCACACAAAAATGCATAGGTGTAAATCCAGCCTAACACCCTGAACTGCAAACACTGGCTGAAGAGCAGCATTAGACTGTAAACAGCAGCTTAAAATACACTGGGTAAGTATATCTTTGAAGATGAAAAAATATATTATATAGCACACATAAGCAAACATGGATGTTAGTGACTTCTTATGTAGCATTTAATAACTAACACACACTATTAGAAAAATCAGAGGAAATTGTCTATTTAGAACAATTGTTCAATTTTTTTGATCATTCGTAGATTGCTTTTGAGAGCCGATATGGACGAAAATTTCCGAAGGGGAGTGTTGTTTCATTAGTAGAGAAATCGTCCTATCACAATTGAATGAGCAAGTCTGCGCATAATCAGAAACACAGTGCAGCCACAGACTAGACAGACTCTAGCCACATACGTGGGAAGATGTATTCAGTCATATGAGAATTTTTTTGTACTATATACGGCACTCTTTTTTTCGAGATGGAACTAGCATGCAAAAAGAAAAAAAAAAGGATCATTCTTCCAATTTTCTTATAGCGTGTACAAGGCTAAACACAAAAAGGACAAGATGATAATAATACACATTTACAAACTAAATGCAAATCTCTTTTATCCAGAGAAATTAAGAAGAAAAAAAAAAAGTGTAGAGGTGGGTAGGAAATGAAAAGAGGAAGAAAATTGAGTATGATGAAAGGAGAGGATGTAGAAGAAAAATAAAGAATCCTCATTTCACACATTTCTATACATGAGATGCCTCACAAACAGCGACAGAGACAGCCTCACCTTTGTGTTTGAATGTGCTTTTGCTGATAATAGCGGTGGGATCATTCGGAGACAACCATGACACCATATCCGTCTCCACATTCCAGTAATAAGGGAGGCCCCTGAATTAAGGAGAGTTGGGAAGGGGGGGGGGGGGGGGGGGGGGGGGAATCACAAATCTGAATACAAATATTTCTCTGATCATCTGTGATATCAGCCTAGGGTACATCATCAACTGTCCTATCTAGTATACTAACAGTTTGGGACGATGCCAGCCCTAAAACAAACCTGCCACAATATAAAAGATCTTTAAAAGGCATTGTACATGTTTTTTTTAACTAGGTATTAAGAGTAGCTGTATTTCCTATGTTGATTGTTTGCCTTAGCTTGTAATGATTGTAGGATATGTGTATCTACTGCAATAATAATTGAAAAGATGGGAGGATGATGTATTTTCAGTTTACAAAGTTCTCCAGGGCATCATCCCATATAGTCAATAGAAAATTCCTAAATTAAAGGGGACTTTTAGTTGTATGCCACTGTTGATCCTTATATAACATAGCAAAACTAATTAAAAACAGTCCCTTTTATCATACAAAGCCTTAAAATTATGTATAGATGCCATAAGAAAAACAATCAAGTACATGACGAGCATCCAGAACACGTATTAACATAAAGAAGTCCAGCCTGAGCTTTTTAGGCTGGGCTTCTCCTAAGGGTCACAGGAGTGCAATTCGTTTTGCACTCCTGTGACCCGTTTTCAGTGGAGAGCGGTCTGAAGTCCGCTCCCTGCTGATGTCACTGCCATCAGTCGGGGCAGCGCGTCATCGCGACTTTCAAGTAAGGATCCACCAGCTGCCCTGATTGATGACAGTCTCAGGGAGCCACTGAGACAGCCTCTCCCGAAAACTGGCCTTTTTTATCTTTTTTAAAGTCACGTTGTAATGCGACCTTAAAGCGGATGTGCGCTCAAAAAAAAATATTAAAAGCCAGCAGCTACAAATACTGCAGGACACTTACCTGTCCTGGAGTCCAGCGCCGTCCGCAGCAGAGGACGAGCGATCGCTCATCACTCTGCTTCCCCCCCGCCATCCACGGTGAGGGAACCAGGAAGTGAAGTGCTCCGGCTTCACTGCCCAGTTCCCTACGGCGCATTCGCGAGTCGCGCTGCGCCCGCCGATTGGCTCCCGATGTGTGCTGGGAGCCAAGTGTTCCCAGCACACAACGGGAGGTGAACAAATGCCCGCATTCTGCCCAAGAATGCTGGGCCGGAAGTGGGTGCAAATACCTGTCTTTAGACAGGTATCTGCACCCCCCTCCCCCTGAAAGGTGTCAAATGTGACACCGGAGGGGGGGGGAGGGGGGGAGCGATCCGATCAGCGCAAGTTCCACTTTAGGGTGGAGCTCCGCTTTAAAAAACCTCCCCAAAAAGCACCTCTAAAGCACTGCAGAAACAACCAACGCTTTAGCGACGGTTCAGTGTGAAAGGGGTCTAAATGTACATAATATAACTGGGTACTAACATTTATAGGTAAAGTTGATCCAGGAAAAATCCCATTATTTTTCATGGATCAGGAAGGATTTTTTCCCCCTGCTGTAGCAAACTGGATCATGCTTTATTGGGGTTTTTTTACCTTCCTCTGGATCAACTATTGGTATAGGATTGTGTATATGGGATAGTATGATTTTTTTTTATTGGTTGAACTAGACTGACTTGTGCCTTTTTTCAACCTAACTATGTAACTGTATATGTTGTATTTTCCCACAGAGCACCAGATGACACCACTGGTCACGCACTACTGTGCAGGGACATTTGTAAAGTGTCACTATGTAACACAAAAAAAGGAGCAGTGCAATGGGCACCTCTCCCTGCCAGGTCTCACTCTGACAGTTGCCTGGACAGTTAGGCACCTTTCACACAAGCACCTCTGTGAAGCGGGATCTGCTTGCTCAGCAGGGGCTGACAGGTCCGACACAGCCCGCTCGCGTCTATGGGGCAATCAGATGGAAACGGACTGCCTGTCCTTTTGTATTCGATCAAATCCGTCTGTCTTTTTTTTGGCGGACAAAATCAGATGGCAGCGGGTGTCAGCGAACATGTGTTTGATGATATCTGCTGCTTAATAGAAGAGACTGGAGGGTCCGATCAGGTCCGCATGAAGAACTGTTAGGCGAAACTGATTGGATCGCCCATGTGAAAGGGGCTTAAAACTCTGAATTTATCATGCAGGCTAATGTGAACCGGCCTTTACCCAACGTGTTACACAAGTCAGCAGGAATAAGCAGCAGCTGGGACTCACCAGTCTGGATCAAACACTTTGTACCAGTTTGGAGGAAGATTCTCTATCCGGGTTGCCTCATAATCAACATTATCGTCATCATAATCCTCTGCGATGACCTCTTCTGCTGGTTCTAAGCGGATATGACAGACAAGTATTGAGTGAGAAGAGTCTATATAGTTTCAGGAGGAGATATTAAAAAGGATACAAGCAGACATCCACTCACCTGATTCCACATGCTTTAGAATCCCTCTCTTGGCTAAACGAGCCTGAAGTGTCAACGGAAGGGGCATTCTGGACCACTAACCTGCTGAAGAAAGAAACATTCGCTGAGAGATTTCTCTTTTTAGACCAGTGAGTAAAGCTTAGTGTTAGCTAAAGCCTTACATTGCTTTTGGGAAAATAGACCTCGGATCTTATTCTCTTCGGGGTCTTTCAAATGGAGAACATTATTTGTACTGGTATATTTCAGCTGATGACAGCCAGAGATTGGAATGAAATAAAATTGATGTTCCCATAGTGAGAGTCTTTCTGCAGTACAAGTCCTGCGATTGCACATATAAATGATCATCATAACTATATTAAAGTAGATCCAAGTCCTGACTGGACCACATGGAATTTGCTAAAGAAAGTTGAACAATAGGCAACACTTTATTTTTGCATTTCAGATAGAGTAAGGAAGGGTTATAACGCCCCATCAGGTTATAGATAATAAAAATGCCATAAATCTATCCCCTATTTTGAAGACGCTATAACTTTTGGGAAAACCAATCAATATACGCTTATTGCGGTTTTTTTTTTACCAATAATATGTAGAAGATCATTTATCGGCCTAAACTGATGAAGACATTTTTTGGTTATATTATAGCAAAAAGTACAATTTAATTTTTTTTCAAAATTGTCGCTTTTTGTTTTGTTTATAAAACCTTAGAGGTGATCAAATACCACCAAAAGAAAGCTATATTTATATGGAAAAAAATTACATCAAATTGTGTTTGGGTAAAGCGGCGCACGACCGCGCAATTGTCAGTTAAAGCCACACAGTGCCATATTGCACAAAATGGCCTGGTCAGGAAGGGAGCAAATCCTTCCCTGGCTGAATGGTTAAAGGATCAGGATCAGGGGACCTCCAATAGGAAGAAATACAATGAACAACACAGAAGGAGCCATTAGAGCGCCTCTAAAGACTCTCTAATACAATGTGAAATAATTCAGCTGCATGCATTTATATAGAGTTTACCACCATAGGCAGAAAACCCCCTTCCTCTACTAATGGAGAACTACAAGTAGCAGCACTGACCGCCCTCCGTGTGTACCTGGCTGGCGGACTATGGACGACTCACCAGCTCTCACTCTGCAATTTCCAGGACCTGAAAACCCGAAGACGCAGCTTGATGACATCATAACCCAACACAGCGCAGCGTTCCACGCCTCGCCCCCTCCCTTAGTGATTGGTCGCTGGTTCGCCAAACAGAGTAAACCTTCCACGTCACGTGAGCCGCCTTCTTAAAAGGGCAATGACCGCAGCTTTACTCTTGTCCTGACAGAATGGAGGAATATGTTCGGGAACCATGGTAACGTGGGCATTATGGGAGGGTATTCTCTATTTTGTACTAATTCTGGGTGCTGACAGATGACTACCCTCTGTGGGAGGTTGTAATGTATGTCAACATGGCGCACAGCATGCTGGGAGGTTGGTTACACAAGCAGAGGATTCTGGGAGTCAATGCATTCTATAGGTCAGGGGCAAGGCATGCTGGGAGGTTGGCTACACAAGCAGAGGATTCTGGGAGTCAATGCATTCTATAGGTCAGGGGCAAGGCATGCTGGGAGGTTGGTTACACAAGCAGAGGATTCTGGGAGTCAATGCATTCTATAGGTCAGGGGCAAGGCATGCTGGGAGGTTGGCTACACAAGCAGAGGATTCTGGGAGTCAATGCATTCTATAGGTCAGGGGCAAGGCATGCTGGGAGGTTGGCTACACAAGCAGAGGATTCTGGGAGTCAATGCATTCTATAGGTCAGGGGCAAGGCATGCTGGGAGGTTGGCTACACAAGCAGAGGATTCTGGGAGTCAATGCATTCTATAGGTCAGGGGCAAGGCATGCTGGGAGGTTGGCTACACAAGCAGAGGATTCTGGGAGTCAATGCATTCTATAGGTCAGGGGCAAGGCATGCTGGGGGGGGGATGCTATTATGCTGGCCAGGTGTGGACAACATGGTTGGTTGGTTGGTGACCCCTCTAGGAATTTTCCCCCACCCAGTGGTTAATAGAAGGCCGCTGGGATGAAATAATGGGAGCCGCCATTGCCGCCTTGTTTTTACGATGCGGTCGCCCTCTGCCTTGCTTGGTGGATAAACGAACCATTGTGAGACCCGGGCAATTTTTATTACAGGGCTGCCCTTTTCATTTTGCATATTTACTTTGCTTTCTACCTGTGTCACCTTGCAAATATACTTTTTTATCCATATCTACTTCATTGTAAGGCGTGGGTAGGGTTGCCACCTCATCCCTTTAAACCCGATCACATACGAATTACACAGGTTCTGAGGGTAATTGAATGCAGATAAAGCACCAAGTGAGTTTTTTTTTTTTTTTTTTTAACAATCAAAGGTGCTTTATTGTTGTCAAATGGGCAAAACAAAGTATGCAGATTAACAAAGAACAAAACCATACGATATGCTTGGAGTATAAACAAGAGCAGGGAAGAAAATACAACCATAATTGTATAAGCAGATACATAAAGCTAAACATTATTCGCCATGTGAAAAGGAGAAGGGGGGAAAAACCTATAGCCAGTGCATATCTCCCCTCCCTCCAGAGGCTCCTAGGCACTAGTCCAGGGGGCCCAAACCTTGTCGTATTTCCATTGGCAACCCCTATTAATATAGGTTATTCTGTACATGGGCAGGGCCGTGTCTATCAAGGCTTCCCAGGAGGAAATACAAAGGGGAGATCCACTTCAGTAGAATCTCTAAGACCCCTTTCACACTGAGGAGTTTTTCAGGCGGTACAGCGCTAAAAATAGCGCTGCTATCCCGCCTGAAAAACTCCTTCACTGCATACTCAATGTGAAAGCCCGAGGGCTTTCACACTGAGGCGATGTGCTGGCGGGAGAGAAAAAAATCTCCTGTCAGCAGCATCTTCGGAGCGGTGAGAGGAGCTCCTTCACCGCTCCTTCCCATTTAAAACGATGGGAAACCGCGGCAATACCGCCCGCAATGCGCCTCTGCAGAGGTGCATTGCGGGCGGTATTAACCCTTTATCGACCGCTAGCGGGGGTTAATACCGCACCGCTAGTGGCCGATTCCCGCAGCAATTCCAGCGGTATAGCACCACTATTTTTAGCGGAGCTATACCGCCAGTGCCACTCCCGCTCCAATGTGAAAGGGGCCTTAGCAAAAGGTAGCACACCCACAGTTTGAGATGGTACGGTCGCTGTGCATCATCATGAACCCCTAGTAGTGCTAATTCAGGGGTATGTGGGAAAGACAGCTGCAGCCTAAGATTTATTTCACTGAAGACCTCTGATCAAAACAGTGTTCCAATCGGGCATTCCCAGAACATGTGAACAAACGTCCCCATCTGAGTCTTAGGCCGCGTACACACGAGGAGACATGTCCGCTGAAACTGGTCCGCATGTTCGATCGTCTGTACGGCCTAGCGGACAGGTTTCCAGCGGACAAAAGTTTCTAAACATGCTTAGAAACTTGTCCGCTGGAAACCGGTCCGTCGGACATGTCCGATGGTTGGTACGCCCAACCATCGGACAGAAATCCCGCGCATGCGTCCAATTGATGGTGTCTTCTACGTCACGGCGTTCTCTGTCCCCGGGGATTTTGGTCTGATGGTGTGTACACACATCAGACCAAAATATCCCTTCAGACATGTCCGATGAAAACGGTCCGCGGACTGGTTTCATCGGACATGTCTCCTTGTGTGTACGTGGCCTTACACCTGGAGCACAGAGGGTCCCGATCTGGGAAAAAGTATAGTAAATCCTGTGCAGGAATTTTACCTGAATAATCTTATCCCTAAAGGAGATAACTAACTTTGGGCCCTGCTCTAAACCGTCATCCCAGTCCTCTTTGTCAAGCGACGGTATGTCAGTCTGCCATATCCTCCACAAACCATCCATCTTAGGAGAATCAGTGCCCAGCAGTGCAGCATAAAGAGTACACAGAGCAGGGGGGATCACAAGGTTTTTTTTTTATTGAGAAATTGTGCCAACAGGGAATTGGGCAAGGATAGGTTCACAAGGGCCGTATAGGCAGCGACAAGAAATCTGGCACAACAAGGGTTAATTCCAGAGTCACAGGGCAGTAATCCAGGCACAGTAGGGTCGGCAGAAATGTGCCACAGCAAGGGCTAAACCCAGCACACAAGGCAGTAATCTGGGCACAGCAGGGTTGGCAGCTATGTGGTAAAGCAACCTCAGCCAAGGGGATCCAGGAAGGGTGACACCAGGGAGAGGTAGAAATGTCCGTTGCAGCGTGACGAATGTCAAATGCTAGTGTTACCAGAAACGAGCCCTCCCGTCTCATACTTGATTCTGAGCATGCACGTTTTTTTCCCATCGTTAAAGCCTACACATGACCTTTTTTCCACGACAAGAAAAACGACAACGTGAAAATCGTAGAGGAAAAAATAGAGCATGTTCTAAATTTTTAATGCCCATTTTTCACGTCGTGCTCTGGAGCCTTTTTTAACGTCATGAAAAATCGCTGGGGGAAACTCTGAATAGTCTGACCCTTTCCTATATGGATGTTCTCTGTTAATTTGAATTGATCTGAGATCTCAACCTCAAATTGTCAGTGCCAAAGTGGCTGGCTAGATCTAAGCAATCAGTTAACATTTCCCAGAGTTCAGTTTTAAAGTGCACCTGTCATGAGTGTATTACATTGGCTGTCACTGTTGACCTCTCCTTGTGAAGGGGTTAATGCCCAGGCTGATGTCAAATGGATGCTTTGGCATCAATGCTTTCCTAGTCACTGACCTGGAACTAAGTCATGCTTAAAATATGCTTGTTCCTGGTCTGTGACTCAAAAGTGACACAGCCAGGAAACTAGCGTCTTTAGATCAATGCCAGCAATGGCAGCCCCTGTGCTTTGACAGGTGGGTTTTAAGAAGCAATGAAAAGATGACATGTTAAACTCAACAAGTCCACACCCTGCAGGCTTCTACTTCGCATTCCAAATCTGCCCTTTTGTTAAACTAGTTGCCATAGGAAAGTGAATGAAGTACACTGTATTTTCAAAAGTATTGGGACGCCTGTCTTTACACACAAATTAACTTTAATGGCGTCCTAGTCTGTAGTGTTCAATATTGAGTTGCCCCACCCTTTGCAGCTACAACAGCTTCAACTTTTCTGGGAAGGCTGTTCACAAGGTTTAGGAGTGTGTCTATGGGAATGTTTAACCATTCTTCTAGATGAGCATTTGTGAGGTCAGAAACTGATGTGTACAAGAAGGTCTGTCTCTCAGTCTCCACTCTAATTTATCCCAAAGATCTTCCGTCGGGTTGAGGTCAGGCCAGTCCTGTTCCTCCGCCCCAAACTCGCTCATCCATGTCTTCATGGACCTTGCTTTGTGCACTGGTCTAAATAATTTGGTGGAGGGGGTTTATGGTGTGGGGTTGTTTTTCAGGGGTCGGGCTTGGCCCCTTAGTTCCAGTGAAAGCAACTCTTAGGCCGCGTACACACGATTGGTCCAACCCGATGAGAATGGTCCGACGGACCGTTTTCATCGGTTCACAGACTGATGGTCTGATGTGCGTACACACCATCAGTTCAAAAACCGATTATGTCAGTACGCGGTGATGGTAAAACACAACGACGTGCTGAAAAAAATTAAGTTCAATGCTTCCAAGCATGCGTCGACTTGATTCTGAGCATGCGCGGGTTTTTGGACCGATGCTTTTGCGTACTAACAATCGGTTTGGACCGATGGTCAGGCATCCATCGGTCCGATTTTAAAGCAAGCTTTAAAACTTTGGTCCGATGGGCCGTACACATGGTCGGTTTGGACCGATGAAACTGGAAGTCCATTTTCATCGGTTTGGACAGATCGTGTGTACGCGGCCTTAAGGTGTCATCATCCCCCGCCGACACCCACTCCCTGGATTGATTCCCCCCCCCCCTCCCTTGTGTGACCGCTCTCTCCTATTTCTTACTATTCTTTATCTTCTTTCCTCATCTATACCTTGATTGGTATGAGATTTCATAAGAAAAAGTGAAAAGGTGGTGAAGGGGTCCCGTACCTTCTGATGTCCTCACTAAGATGGAAACTCTGGATTCCTGGATGGTGCATATCCCTAGATATTTTCATGTTTCAAATTTTTGCATTGTACTGTCGTGCATAGACCCAGTTTTGAGAAATGTACTGTTGATGTGTCTGTAACAGTTCAATGTAACTATACTGGCTGTGAAAACGGGACATCTCCCCTTGGTGTGTTATTTTAATAAAGATTATATTTTGAAAAAAAAAAAAAAAAAAACTCTTAAGGTGTCAGCATACCAAGACATTTTGGACAATTTTATGCTCCCAACTTTGTGGGAACAGTTTGGGGATGACCCCGTCCTGTTCCAACATGACTGCGCACCAGTGCACAAAGCAAGGTCCATAAAGACATGAATGAGCGAGTTTGGGGTGGAGGAACTTGACTGGCCTGCACAGAATTCTGACCTTTAACCCGATAGATCACCTTTGGGATGAATTAGAGTGGAGACTGCGAGCCAGGCCTTCTCGCCCAACATCTGTGCCTGACCTCACAAATGCACTTCTGGATGAATGATCAAACCTTCCCTTAGACCAGGGATCCTCAAACTACGGCCCTCCAGCTGTTGCGAAACTACACATTCCATGAGGCATTGTAAAACTCTGACATTCACAGACATGACTAGGCATCATGGGAATTGTAGTTCCTGAACAACTGGAGGGCCATAGTTTGAAGACCCATGCCTTAGACCAGCCTTTCTCAACCTTTTTACCGCTAGGGAACCCTAAAAATATTTTTTAGGTCTCGGGGAACCCCTGATAAAACCCATTCATTGGGGGTCAGTGAGAAGAATGCCCTTTTTTACAGTAGTGGTAAGAATGCCCCCCTTACAGAGAACTATGAAGATCATTGGTGTAATACCAACGACTCCTCCAAGTGGAATTGGCTCAAAACTATGTAGGCACCAGCAATCAGAAGGTAAATCAGCCACAGCTCAAGGAACCCCTAGCCACCTCTGGAGGAACCCTAGGGTTCCACGGAACCCTGGTTGAGAGCGGCTGCCTTAGACACTCCTAAACCTTGTGGACAGCCTTCCCAGAAGAGTTGAAGCTGTTGTAGCTGCAAAGGGTGGGCCAACTCAATATTGAACCCTGTCCCAATACTTTTGGCAATATAGTGTATATTCATAGTATTTATTTATCACCTTGTTCCATTATATGTGTGTAAGTTCTCTTCATTCATTGTGTCCAGGGAGATTTTTTCAGGTTTAGTAGCTACAGCTCTGTCTACAGAATCACATATGTTGGGGGCTGCTATTGTAAAATGAGGACATCACCTGAACTTATTCATATGCAGCTCACAAAGTATTGATGATATAGCAAGAACAGTCCTCAGAAGCCTGTTCACTCTGGTGTAATCAGTCAGAGGCTCATATAGGGACATCACAGTGCACCCCCCTAGAGCTGCACAATTAATCGTAAAAAAAATTGTGATCTCGATTCAACCCCCCTGACGATTCCATATAACACATAGAGAGATTTATCTGCTCACTCAGCTGTCAAAAGAAAATATCTGGGCAGTCTGCCAAGTTCTTAACAGGAAACATTGTAATTAATACTTCCTTCTTGGATCAAAGGGATACACGTGTGTGTGTGTGTGAAAAAAAAATACAATAAAAAAGGTTTGCCAAGTTTGTAACAACATGAAACATTGTAATTAACTTCCTTCTTAGAGCAAAGTCTGTGTGTAAATGCAGGAAGTTTAACCACTTGATGTCCAAATCTTTTTCTGACTTTTGTTTCTTAAAGCGGAGCTCCACCCGCATTTTTTTTTTTCAAAGTCGGCAGCTACTAACAGTGTAGCTGCTGACTTTGAATAAGGACACTTACCTGTCCTAGGCTCCCGCGCTGACGGCCCCCGCCGATGCCGATCCTCGATCACGGCACCGCCATCCACAGTCAGGGAAACAGGCAGTGAAGCCGTGCGGCTTCACTGCCCGTTTCCTACTGCGCATGTGCGAGCGACGCGGCGCTTTGTGAATGGTCCGGCTGCTTTCTGGGATACACACAGTTCCCAGAATGCAGCGCGGCCATTCACAAGAAGACACCCAGAAGAGGAGGAGGAAGAAAACAGCACCGCGGATCATGAGGGTAGATTCGGGACTTCCGCATAGCAACAGCCTATTTAGGGTGAGTATTTTTTAATTTATTTTTTTCCATTTCATTTTTTTTTTTTTTTTTTCAGATTTTTAAAAAAAATATATATATCAGGGTGAAGCTCCGCTTTAAGTTAAAATCACTATTTTTTGCTAGAAAATTAATTGGAACCCCCAAACATTATATTTTATAGCAGAGACCCTAGAAAATAAAATGGCAATTGCTCCAATATTTTATGTCACACATGCATTTTTGGGAGAGGGGATTTTTTATTTATTTTTTATGTGAAAGAGGAGATATCACAGAGAAACCAGACTTATTGCTTTGGTTTCAGATTTGTACACATTATAGTGGGATGTACTTTGTAAATTTTTCATATTTGATGTTTACAACCACTTTCATGCATCTGTTGCAAGTGACTAAAACACATTTTTTTCGTGGGAAAGTTGGACATGTTCCCATCTCCGTAGTGCAGTGCATTTTTTTCCCTGCTCTAGTGCACTGGAAAGCCCATAGAAGTCAATGGCAGCACGTCAAAATACAGCACATCAAAATGCATATAACGTGTGTTTTCATTGGTTGGTAACTGGGCTCAACAAGCTTTGGTCAATAGATTTTAACCCTGTCTATTCTAAATTCAAAAATGTCTCAACATGCTTCAAAACACATTTGTTGACGCAACAAGGGAAATACACGTTGAGGCAACACACCTGTCTAACTTGTGTGCACACATATAAAGGCTAAGTTCACCTTTGAATGAATGAATGAATGAAGAACTTGTATAGCGCAGCACATGCAAAGTAAATCGCCTCTGGGCGCTTGTTGTTCCTGTCTCCTTTGAGATCAAAAGAGATGAGTCTTAATCTTTCTCCTGAAGACTAAGTAGTTCTCCTCCAGTCGAATGCTGGCTGGTAAGGCGTTCCATAGTCTGGGACCTTGGACAGCGAATCTCCTGTCTCCTTTGGACTTGTATCTGGCTTTCGGTATCTGAAGCCGATTTTGATTGTTGGATCGTAGAATACGATTGGGATTGTAAATTTTTAATTTTTCGCATAGATAATGGGGAGCATTCCCATGGATACATCTATGCGTTAGACAGAGTGCTTTAAAGGTGATTCTGTCTTTAACTGGTAGCCAGTGAAGGGATCTCAACGAGGGTGAGATTGATTCCCAGGGTTTTTTCCCAGTCACAAGTCTGGCGGCCGTATTTTGAACGACTTGAAGACGAGCGATTTGGTACTTGGGGAGTCCGAGGTAAAGGGCATTTGCATAGTCCAATCTGGAGTTTACAATCGCTCCCACCACGACCGCTATGTCTTTCTTGGGAATAAAAGGCGTGAGTCTACGTAGTAGGCGCAGCAGATAGTGAGATCCGCTGACTACTGCCCCTATTTGTGCATCCATTGTCATGTAGGAGTCAAAGATGACCCCAAGACTTTTGACTTTGGCGCTAGGGGTGATGACTTTGCCCAAAATGGGCGGGGGGATCCAGGTTGTTATCGATTGATTGCTACGCTTGGCGTGAAACAGAAGAAGTTCTGTTTTCGCTCCGTTGAGTTTGAGATAACTCTTTGTCATCCAGTCCTCTATCAAAGAGAGGCATGTCTCTAGATTGAGGTGGTGATCCTTTTTATTGCAAATGCGGAAGTACAGTTGCGTGTCGTCTGCGTAAGAGTGATATAGCAGTTTTTGGCTGCTGATGATTTCAAAAAGAGGACGCAGATAGATGTTGAATAACATCGGCGACAGGGGAGATCCCTGAGGGACCCCGCACGATAATGTGCGTTGTTCCGAAGTGAATGGTCCTAGCTTGACTATTTGCGATCGGTTTTCCAAAAAAGAGGAGAACCAAGATAGATCGCTTTCTGCGACTTTGGCTATTTTAGCCAGCCGAGTCAATAACAGCTTGTGATCAACTGTATCAAAGGCTGCGCTTAGGTCCAGCAGAACCAGAAGAGAAGATTCTCCTTCGTCTGCGGCCTCGAGAACGTCGTCCCATATCTTGAGCAATGCTGTTTCCGTCCCGTGTCCGGGACGGAATCCTGATTGCAATGGGTCGAGTAAGTTGTGGGTATCTAGATGCTGTTGCAGCTGCTGTACCACTGCTTTCTCCATTACCTTGGAGAGAACATTTAGGCCTGTTATGGGGCGCCAGTTAAGTGGATCCTTAGGATCCAGGGTGGCTTTCTTTAAGATGGGTTGAATGAAGCCCTCCTTCAGCTGGGAGGGCATTTTGCCCTCCCTGAAGGATTGGTTAATAAGCTGCGTGACAGGAGGTGCCAGGATGTCGGCGCATTCCTTCAGCAGTTTGGTGGGGATAATATCATTTGGCGCACTGCTGTTGCGCAGAGTGCCGATGATATTTTTAGTGGTCTGAATGGAGATGGGTTCCAGCGTGAACTCACCAAACTGTGGTGAATTGCTGCCGGTGCTGTGTAAATGACTACGGGGGGGGCTGGGAGAGCAATTGTTCTGCTGAATGCTTTGCCGGATTGCCCCAATTTTGTTAATGAAGCAATCCGATAACTCATCGCAAAATTCTTGTGTATCCAAGTTGGGGGCTTCAAGACATCTTGGATTCATGGTCTGAGTGACCAGCTTGAAGAGTTCGCGGGGACGATTTAGGGCACCATTGATAGCCTCAGAAAAATAGTTTTTCTTGGCTTCGAAGATTTGCTTGTAGTATTTCCTGGTTATTGCCTTGTAGATCGAGAGGTTCTCATCTGAAGAGCTTCTTTTCCAGGCTGCTTCTGCCCTTCTACGCTCTTGCTTCAGTAACGCCAGCTGGTTGTTGAACCAGCCGGAGTTATTTTTCCTGATCTGGGTCTTTCGTTTTGGCGCTATCAAGTCAGCTGACTGCAATAGTGCTGTGTTTATGGCCTCTAGTATTTCTTCCGCTGTTTGGTGCGGCTGAATTGTGTTTATTTTTCCCCCTAACGTGGTTTTGAAGAGTTCCGAATGGAGCTTCTTCTGACATCTGGTCCAGTGTGTTGTCACTGGATTTGATGTTTTTGTTAAGGGGGGGAATTCGGAAATAATGAATTTAATTGCATGGTGATCTGTCCATGGCAATGGTTCATTTTCCAAGATTTTTATTTCCAGATCTTGTCTGAAAATAAGATCGAGCGTGTGACCTGAAACATGTGTGGGCCCACATACTAGTTGCTGTAGCCCTAATCCTTCCAGGTGGTCAATACAGGCGTCGGCAACAGGATCCTGAGAGCAGTTTGCCCAGAGATTGAAGTCCCCGAGCAGCAAAAGGTGTTTGCTGTTAAGGGTATAAGTGGAGATAAACTCCGTCAATGATGTGAGTAGCTGCGATTTTGGCCCAGGTGGCCTATAGCAGAGAAGAATATGGACGGTCTCCTGGGAGTTTGCTTGGAGTTGCAGGGTAAGGGTTTCCATAAATGGAAGAGGATTTTGAAGGACTGGTTTGGTGATCGCAAGATGAATCCTGTGGATCACCGCCAGGCCTCCACCTCTTTGCCCTATTCTGTTTTCCGTTATAATACGGTAGTTTTCTGGCACCAGTTCTCCTAGAATGGTGTTACAGTCGGCTGTAAGCCAGCTTTCTGTAATAAAAAGGCAGTCTAAATCATATTGTAGAATGAAATCATGGATTTCTGATCGGTGTTTTACTGCCGATCTTGCGTTGATCAGAGCACATGATATGTGCTTGAGCTGGGGTAAATGGCTAAAGCTCTTGATAGTCGATCGTTGATCGGTTCTCAATAGTTGCTCTAATTTTAAGGCCTTTTTGGTGACGGCTGGTAAGACTGTGGCGAATCGCCTCAGACCCCAAATGGTTTCTGCAGAATATTGCAAAAGAGCCATAGTTGCAGTCATTGGGGGGGCTGTGATGTTTAAATGGCAATGGAGGGGGGATTCATTGAATCCTTCTCTCCCGGCTTGGTCCAGAGGAAGGCAAAAAAAAACCCTGGCCGTGCTGAGCCAATGTGCAGAGGCCAGGGAAAAAAATTCCTTCCTGATCCCTGGGAGGCGATCGGAGAATAACCCTGGATCAAGCAGTATTGGTTGTGAAGGAGGAAAAAGAGGGGGGGTGAGAGGTGACTCTGCTTCTGGGGTGTACCAAGATGGCCACCGACCAAGACACAGGGCATATGCTGGGGGGCTGTCAGCTGGGTGGATGGATGGCTATAGTGAACTGGATGGTTCACTGGGGGGTGGATGGGATCCTCCAGGGGTAGGGGGGTATTTTGGGCTGTGTAGGGGTTTTTTCCTGGGCGTAGGAGCGGCGCACCGCTAGGCCGCGGCTGAAGCCGCGGTCTTTCCTAAGCCGCGGCGGCCGCGAATGTGAGCAGGCCGGCGCGGATGCCGGCGGAATCGGGAAGAAGCCGCAGAACTGAGCCAGAGAGGCGGCGGGGGTTGCTCCGACTGTGGATGCTAGTGTGGGTGGCGATGAGGGGTAGAAGGAGAGGGGGAGAGCCCCAAGATGTAGCGGCTTGTCCTAAAAAGGACGGCCGCCAACGGTTTGCAGGGGAGGTAGAGTGCCCTAAAAAAGACAGGGTCCTACCTGGGGAAGAAGGAGTCCAGGGGGAGGAAGGAGCTGGTCCTAGGGCTGCAGATTGTATCATGCAGCAAGGGATTTGCAGGAGCCTGCCTGCCTAGCAGCCTAATCTGAGCTATCCCTGGGAGAGAGCCGACTCGTGGGAGAGCTTTAGGAACTTGGTACATGTTGCACCCATGTATAACATGTAACACGTTCCTGAGCGCCCACTTAACCCATGACAGCATGTTGGGTTTCCCCCTCCCCACACTCCCTGTCTTATTTAAAAGGAAGTGAGAGGAAATCCCTGCAAATTAACGATTTATTTGCATTTTAATAAGTGAAATAAGTATTTGATAAGTATTAGATCCCCTATAAATCTGCAAGATTTCTGGCTCCCAAGTGTAACCAGCTGAGATTAGGAGCACTCTCTTATGGCCCATACACACGATCCGAATATCGGCCGACGGATCGTACGACTTTTTTCGCTTAATAATCGCGACTAAAATAAAATAGGTTTTTAAACTCACGAAAATTCTCATACGATAGAAAAAAACGATCGGAAGTGATGTCACGTGTTGTAATGTATTTGTATTGTATTGTCGGACGACGGCTGTACTGACTAAACGAAAATCGGACGATCGGACATCGGGCGAGAAATTTTTTCGCGCTTGTCCGATCGAATTTAATCGGATGAACGGTCGTGATCGGCTGTCGAAAGTAGTGTACACACGATCCGAAAATCGTACGATCCATCATCGGACGATCGTTTTCATCCGATATTCGGATCGTGTGTATGGGCCATTAAAGTGAGTGCTCCTAATGAGCTTGTTGTCTGTATAAAAGACACCTGTCCAAAGAAGCAATCAATCAATCCGATTCCAATCTCTCCACTATGGAAAAGGCCAGAGGGCTGTCCAAGAAAGTCAGTGAAAAGATTGTAGAACTACACAAGGCTGGAATGGGTTACAGCAGGGTTTGACAAATTTGCTTGGAATCTAGGAGCCAGCTAAAAAAGTAAGGAGCCAGAAAACGCGCCCCGTCCCGCCAGAAGCAAACACATACATAATTCTAGCCCTAGACCTCCTCTGTAACCCAAAAGATGCAACCTGCAGAATTTTTTAAACGTCGCCTATGGAGATTTTAAAGGGTAAACGTTTTTCGGCATTCCACGAGCGGATGCAATTTTGAAAATTGGGATAACTTTACTGTTGTCTTATTTTTTAATTAATTTTTTAATTTTTTAATTAAAAAAAGTTTTTTTTTCCCCAAAAAAGTGCGCTTGTAAGACCACTGCACAAATACGGTGTGACAGAAAGTATTACAACGATCGCTATTTTATTCTCTAGGGTGTTAGAATAAAAAAAATCTATAATGTTTGGGGGTTCTAATTAGAGGGAAGGAGATGGCCGTGAAAAAACACTTTAAGAACTGTTGTTTTACTTGTAATGCCAATGGCCACCACCAGATGGCGCCAGGTCACAGAAGGAAGCTTGGGCCTTCACAAGGCTGCAAAGCCGCGGCCTCAATTACCAGCCGTCGTGGGCCCGCCGCGATCGCGTGGTGGGGGCGCACGGAGACACAGGATCCTGTGCTTCCGTGCGCCCCCGCCATGCAAAGCCGCGGCCTCAATCACCACCTGCGGGTGTGGGCGCCAGGTCACAATTTCTTGTCGCAATTGCGCCCGGATTTTGTCGAGCCCTGGGTTACAGGACCATTGCCAAGCAGCTTGATGAGAGGGCGATAACAGTTGGTGTGATTTATTTGTAAATGGAAGAAACACAAAATAACTGTCACTCTCCCTTGGTCTGGGGCTCCATGCAAGATCTCACTTCATGGGGTTTCGATGATTGTGAGAACGGTGAGAAATCCGCCCAGAACTACACAGGACAATCTTGTCATTGATCTCAAGGACCATAGTCACCAAGAAAACAATTGGTAACACATTACGCCGTGAAGGACTGAAATCCTGCAGCGCCCACAAGGTCCCCCTGCTCAAGAAAGCACATGTACAGGCCTGTCTAAAGTTTGCTCATGAACATCTGAATGATTGATTCAGAGAACTTGGTGAAAGTGGTGTGGTCAGATGAGACCCAAATAAAGCTCTTTGGTATCAACTCAACTCATGTTTGGAGGAGGAGGAATGCTGCCTATGACCCCAAGAACACCATCCCCACCGTCATACATGGAGGTGGAAACATTATGCTTTGGGGGTGTTTTTCTGCTAAGGGGACAGGACAATTTCACCTCATCAAAGAGACAATGGATGGGGCCATGTACCGTCAAATATTTGAGAACTTTTTTCCCTCAGCCACGGCATTGAAAATGGGTCATGGATGGGTATTCCAGCATGACAATGACCCAAAAGAGTGGCTCAAGAAGAAGCACATTGAGGTCCTAGAGTGGCCAAGCCAGTTTCCAGACCTTAATCCCATAGAAAATATGTGGAGGAAGCTGAAGGTTCCAGTTGCCAAACGTCAGCCTTGAAACCTTAATGACTTGGAGAAGACCTGCAAAGTGGAGAGGTACAAAATCGCTCCTGAGATGTGTGCAAACCTGGTGGCCAACTACAAGAAACATCTGACCTCTGTGATTGCCAACACGGGTTTTGTACCAAGTACTAAGGGTCAAGTACTTACTTCACTCATTTAAAATGCAAATCAATTTTATAACTTTTTAAAAATTTGTTTTTATTCTGGATTATTTGTTGTTGTTGTTGTTATTCTGTCTCTCACTCTTGAAATAAACCTATCATTAAAATTATAGACTAATCATTTCTGTCAGTGGGCAAACTTACAAAATAAGCAGGGGCTCAAATACTTTTCCCCTCAGTGTACTTTAACCACTTAAGACCCGGACCTTTTAGGCAGGTAAAGGACCTGGCCAGTTTTTGTGATTCGGCACTGCGTCGCTTTTACTGACAATTGCGCGGTCATGCGACGTGGCTCCCAAACAAAATTGGCGTCCTTTTTTTCCCCACAAATAGCTTTCTTTTGGTGCGGTTTTTATTTTTTGCGCTATAAACAAAAATAGAGCGACATTTTGAAAAAAATGCAATATTTTTTACTTTTTGCTATAATAAATATCCCCCAAAAAATATATACATTTTTTTTCCCCCTCAGTTTAGGCCAATACGTATTCTTCTACCTATTTTTGGTAAAAAAAAAATCGCAATAAGCGTTTATCGATTTGGTTTGCGCAAAATTTATAGCGTTTACAGGATAGGGGATAGTTTTATTGCATTTTTATTATAATTTTTTTTTACTACTAATGGTGGCAGATCAGCGATGTATTTTTTTTTTCATGACTGCGACATTATGGCGGACACATCAGACAATTTTGACAAATGTTTGTGACCAAATGCATTGTTTACTGTGAAAATGACAATTGCAGTTTGTGAGTTAACCACTAGTGGGCTCTGAAGGGGTTAAGTGTGACCTCATCTGTGTTTCTAACTGGGGGGGCGGGGCTGGACGTGTGACCTCATTGATTGATTGTGTTTCCCTATATTAGGGAACACACGATCAATGACAGCGCCACAGTGAAGAATGGGGAAGCTGTCTTTACACACACCTCTCCCCGCTATTCAGCTCCGGGGACCGATCGCGGGACTCCAGCGGCGATCGGGTCCTACGTCCGCGGCTGGGCACTTAAAGAGGATGTACAGGTACGTGCTCATGCCCAGCCGTGCCATTCTGCCGACGTATATCTGCAGGAGGCGGTCCTTAAGTGGTTAAGCATTTAGAGCCACTTTAAGCACTGAAACTCATAGTTCTACTTTTTTTTTTTTATTATTATTCATGAAAGTAAAACCACAGTTTTTTTTTTTTTTGTTTATTATTATATTTCTTCTGTAGCCCATGGAGGATTGTGGATGATTGTGGCGGGGCTTTTACTATGGGCATCATTGGTGGAGGCGTGTTCCAGGCAATTAAAGGTTTTCGGAATGCCCCAGTGGTATGTGTTTTTATTATTTCTTATCAGTGATGTTTATTGAAATGGGTGGGGAACCACAGATATTCCATGTTCAGCATGTTTTTTGCTTGTTAGGGAATGAGACATCGGTTTCGGGGCAGTGTTAGCGCTGTGAAGATTCGCGCTCCTCAGATCGGAGGTGAGAGCCACGATTTGTGTAAAACCGAAATGCTAATCCTTATGAACTGTAGACTGAAATGACTGTTTATTACAGGTATTTATATAGTGCAGATAATTTATTCAGCACTTTACATACTATACATAGAACTTTGTCCTAGAGTGCTGCCAAGTCTTTGCACCATGAAAGGCTGTTGCACCTAAATTGGTTTCTGAGGATGGCCTGTGTACACCCCAGCCTACTGCCAACTGGTAGTAGCCCTTTAGATGCTGGGAGCATTGTTAAAGGACAACTTCACTCGGACTAAGCTGTCCTTTTGTAGCCCCAAGTGGGGCATGGGCAAACATGTACAAGGGGGCTTAAAGCTCCGCCTGGTGGCTTGAAGTAAGTATCAACACTTTTGCTAAATTTTTCAGTAAGGACAGGGAAAATTAAATGCAGTCCAGTTTTTGACACTCTCTTGCATTTTGTGACTGTGACAAACCCTTGTCCTCAACAGGACTATGTCTGCTGTAAATGCTTCCACTGTCCAGAACCAGCACTATCCAAGACCCCTTAGCTCGCCCAGTCACCAGCCGTAACAGTGTAGGGTGAACAACAACATCAAAACTGCTTTATTATCACACATGTACACAACAGATATCCAATTCGGGACCATCACCCCCTCCCCCTTTGGAATTCAGGGTGAGATAAACTGTCCAATCAGCAATAGACACACAAACTTCTCATCAGTAAACAGTCTTATCAGTAGGGGGGCTGCTGGAGGAGTCCCCCCTCCCTCTTTCCTCACAGAAAACACACTTGCACATACCATAGTATTTGAGGCAGACGGCCACAATAGAATACAGTTACACCCCAAACGGTCACAGCAAAGAGTACACAACAAAATGACTATGTACGCATGCAACATTCCAATATGGCTGTACAGTGAGTCCAATATAGTACAGATCAGACTGGATTTCTTGGTCACCTTGTGCCCCTATTGGAGACACAGGGTGATTTACACATAAGAGGGCCTGGGGAAGCTGGACATAAAGTTTCCAGAGCTCTCCAGGGTAAGCGGAGTTGCACAAACCCCCCCACCCAAAGTGACTCATGTCACAGTGCCTAAGACTGGGATGCCATTAAAGTTAATGTACGTGTAAAGGCAGTCGCCCCAATACTTTTGACAATGTAATGTACAGTACATATTTGCACATACTAGGGCCAATTAACCTACCAGTATGTCATTGTCATTCTGAACCTTTTGGCTTCCATACTTTGAGTTCTGACTTTAAAATGCAGTGATTTCCCCCCCCCCCGCCTTCTGGATAACAGATGGCAGCTTTTAAAACCTACTTATAAAACAATTCTGCAAGCTGAACAAAACTTCACTTTATATTTTTTCTAATAGATTCGTTTTCCTATTATTTAGATTCTTCTTGTGAACAAAATGGGGCATAGTTTTCTGAAATGTGATATAGGAATTAATCTATTAGAAAAAGTACAGTACGGTACCTTGGTTTGCGAGCATAATTTGTTCCAGAAACATGCTTGTAATCCAAAGCACTTGTATATTAAAGCATTTTTTTTAGAGTATAAAAGAGAAGAGAGGCACCTCTAAGTGTAGCAATATTTTGCTAAATGTTGTACCTTCATTAAATGTAACCATATTGCTACACTAAGGCCTCGTACACACGAGGGGATATGTCCGCTGAAAACGGTCCGATGGACCATTTCAGCAGACATCTCCGCTCGTGTGTATGGGCTAGCGGACAGATTTCTCCACCCGACAGATTTCAAAGCATGCTTTGAAATCTATCCGGTGGGAATCTGTCCGCCCGACATGTCTGCTGGTTAGTACACTTACCAGCAGACATGTCGTCCCCCACCGCCGCCGCGGCGCCGCCGAATGGATTCGGCGCATGCGCGGAAGTGTTTTACTTCCTGGTGCGGTGACGTGGCGGTGACGCGGCGGCGTCAACGTCACCGCCGCGTCACCGCGCCGTCCGGCGGCGGGGAATTTGATCCGATGGTGTGTACACGCCATCGGATCAAACTCCCGATCGGACATATCCGATGGAAATGGTCCGCGGACCGTTTTCATCGGATATGTCCGATCGTGTGTATGGGGCCTCAAACCAAGGTTTTACTGTATAGGAAAATGTCATTCAGCTTGTGTGAATGCTCGACATTTGACCAATGAATTCAATGCTTTTTCAAAAAAATTTCCTTTCACGTGTTTTTCTTACTAACTAGAATTTTGTGTTCTTCTAACAGGCAGCTTTGCGGTATGGGGGGGCCTGTTTTCCACCATTGATTGCAGCTTAGTGAAGGTACGAGGGAAGGAGGATCCATGGAACTCCATCACCAGCGGAGCACTTACAGGAGCCATACTGGCCTCTCGAAGTAAGAAAACCAAACTTATGGGACATTTCTAAAACTTTGTATGGCCACATTTTTTTTATTTTGAAGTCTACTTTTTTTTACCTTTTTATAGAATAGTAAAATCTTGAAATGAGCAAAGGCTTCAACCATTTGGTTCTTACAGACACCAGAATTATGTCAGTATTATCTCATAGCTGCTTTCCAGTAGCTCATGGCTGCCAAAAGTAAGTTGAATTCCAGAGCACAAAAGAATTGTCCGGCATCCTGTTGATGCCAATCCCATACCTCCCAACCGTCCTGGATTTCGCGATCCCGCGATCACGGCAAAAGTCTCGCGATTCCGTCCCCCCCGCGATTATCGTGATTAGCGGTAAATCCCCACGATTCGCGGGAAGCCCCACCGCTCAACAACAATTTTGATAATTTGATCAGCGTAACCCCCCCTACCCGCTCAAGAACTTTGATCTGCGAACCCCCCCCCCCCTGCTCAACAACTTTGATCAGCGTATTTCCCCCCCCCCCGCTCAACAACTCCGATCCGCGGAACCCCCCCCCCCCCCCCCTCAACAACTTAGTTGGGAGGTATGCTCATTTGTCAATCATTCTAAAGTTGAAAAGTTGGGATGTATGTCAATCCACATACTTCTCACTAAGTTTGCTTGTTCACTGGCTTGTGGCTGGTGAAGAATGATGCATCTGCAACACAAAAATAAAAAAACATGAAAACTGTTCCCACCCGCAGGGAACAATTGAGTGGTCCTAAAGCGGAGTTCCACCCAAAAGTGGAACTTCCGCTTTAAGCACTCCTCACCCCCTTACATGCAATGTAATTTTTTTTAGGGGAAGTGGGGGCTTCGGTAGGAGTGGGACTTCCTGTCCCACTTCTTCCTTCTGCCCAGGGACCGCTTCGGCGACTTCTCTTTTCGCCTTAGGCGGCCCCTCCTTTTAGGCGATGTCCAGGGACACGTGACAGGTCCCAGGAGATTGCCTGTCTGTTCATAGAGCACAGCGCGACTCGTGTATGCGCAGTGAGTGCCCGGCCGTAAAGCCAAAAGCTCTGGGTGGCCGTGTCGCTGGACCATGGAGCAGGTAAGTGTCTGTTTATTAAAAGTCAGCAGATACACTTTTTGTAGCTCCTGACTTTTAACCACTTCAATACCGGCCCATTGTCATATGACGTCCACAGAGGGGATCTCCCATCACGGGTCATATGACATCCTGGGCTTTGTGGGGGATATCTGAATGATGCCTGCAGCTAGAGGCATCATTCAGATATCCTTCTCTTCTGCCGGCGATTCTGTGCAACATAAGAACGATCATAGGGGCGCTTGATCATTCTTATAGGCGGCAGGAAGCTACACACCCGCTGCCCTTCGGTGCTCCGCTGGCAGGAAGCATAGAGATGACTGGTGACCAGGTGATCTCTATGACCGTCGGAGGACCCGGGAGCGATGTGATGACGTCACGCCCGGGTCCCCATAAGTAAACAAAGCTACTAGGCTACTAAGCAACAGTAATCATGAAATCAGTGTTTTGTTTTTCCCACCGATCTCATGCTTTCCAGCCAGGTGGAGAGATGTGGAGTCTTATTGACCCCGCATCTCTCCATAAAGAGGACCTGTCTCACACATACCTATTACACACATACCTATTACAAGGGATGTTTACATTCCTTGTAATAGGAATAAAAGTGATAAAAAAAAAAAGTGTAATTTTTTTTTTTTTTAAAACGCCCCTGTCGCGCAGAAGCAAAAGCACATGCAAGTCCCGCCGACATATGTAAACGCCATTTAAACCACATATGCGAGGTATCGCCGCATGCGTTAGTGTGCCAGCAACAATTCTAGCACTAGATCTCCTCTGTAAATCCTAAACTGGTAACCTGTAAAAAATTTCAAAGCATCGCCTATGGAGATTTTTAAGTACCGAAGTTTGGCGCCATTCCATTAGTGTGCGCAATTTTAAAGCGTTACATGTAAGGTATCTTTTTACTCGGTGTAACATAATCTTACAAAAAAATTGGGCTAACTTTACTGTTTTGTTATTTTTTTAATTCATGAAACAATTTTTTTCCCAAAAAAGGCATTTGAAAAATTATTGCGCAAATACCGTGCAAGATAAAACGTTGCAATGACCGTTGTTTTATTCACTAGGGTGTATACTGTAAACATGAAGGTGGGAGATCAAAGGAATAGCAAGTTAGTGTAAATGCGAATGGACGATTTGGCCCGGTGCGAATGACAGCAGCAGGGGCACCTGTGAGTGGCTAGGTGTGGCTGCCAAGCCCGTACACTTTAATGACAGGTCAGCGGTGGCCACAGTCACCCATGGCTGTTCTCACAACCAGCGATCACCTGGGGTGATCTCTGCTAGGCTCACTCTGTGGAATGATATTTTTCACAGTTATTTTCATTGAGGGATAGACTTTTATATCTTTTAATCTTTCATGTTTACAGCATTTTTTGCACCTGTCTTTTGCTTTTTTTTAGGTATTATAATGCACTAATCTAAAGGTATATTTATATACACATTTAAGGTGACATGCACTTTAAAAGGGACAGTGAAGGCATAGTGCTAAAAAATTTCATACATATTGTACACGTCCCGTGAGCATCTCCAGGACAGGAAAGCAAAAATCAGAAGTTTCTAAAGCTTCCCAACTCTACTAAAAAGTCTGTGCCCTATTGGAAGTTTTTTCTATGACTTTGTGTGTGTGTGTGTGTATATATATATATATATATATATATATATATATACATACATACATACATACATACATACATACATACATACATACATACATACATACATACATTATAAATTAAATAAAGTGTTTTTGCTGGAGCTGGGCTTGAAATAATCTTGGCTCATGTAGGCTTTATTACTGTATAAACAATAGTTCTCTCCTTCCCTATATTTAGCTGTACCTATGCCCCCAATCTGAAGGTCGGACTAGGACACAGAATCAGAGGTCGCCGGGGTTTGACAACTGCTGCCTTGTGAGTTGCCTGTATCCACACCCAGGGGCGGGGGGGGGGGGGGGGTAGTCTGCTAGCTCCTAAGGGCTCATGCACACTGCAGCTGAAAAATAAATGCTGCTTTTACAGGCATGTGAGCTTTTATTTGAGCTTGTTTTTTTTTTTCACAAACCCTCCTAGATAGTATTTTTTTTTTCTTAAAGCGGAGCTCCACCCATCCGCGTTTTTTCAAAGTCGGCAGCTACTAACAGTGTAGCTGCTGACTTTGAATAAGGACACTTACCTGTCCTAGGCGCCCGCGCTGACGGCCCCCGCCGATTCCGATCCTCGATCCCGGCACCGCCATCCACAGTCAGGGAAACAGGCAGTGAAGCCGTGCGGCTTCACTGCCCGTTTCCTACTGCGCATGTGTGAGCGACGCGGCGCTTTGTGAATGGTCCGGCTGCTTTCTGGGATACACACAGTTCCCAGAATGCAGTGCGGCCCATTCACAAGAAGACACCGAGAAGAGGAGGAGGAAGAAAACAGCACCGCGGATCGTGAGGGCAGATTCGGGACTTCCGCATAGCAACAGCCTATTTAGGGTGAGTATTTTTTATTTTATTTTTTCCATTTCATTTTTATTTATTTTTTTCAGATTTAAAAAAAATATATATATATCAGGGTGGAGCTCCGCTTTAACCACTTAAACAAAATATTTGGAACAAATGTGTTTGTGCATTTTCAAGCTTTTTGGGGCACTAGCTCTAGCATTTCTTCGCAAAAAAAATAAAAAAAAAGTTCAATAGATTTTAGAAGCCAGTAGAAGCTGCTTCTTTGAGCTGCAGTATGCATGAGCCCTAAAATCCCATACACACCAAATGTCGGGAGACATTAGCCGTCCTTTTTGCAGCCGATGTCTCCCAACATTTGGCCCAGGTGTATGCCACCCTGTCCGACAGAAGCCAGCTGACTTCTGTCGAACGAGCATGCTGGAAAACCGGCAGCCAACCGACTCCCGATCATTACTCTCAGCCAATGGTAGCGATCCCTGATCAGAGTTTTCTGGTGGGGGGGCATTGTCAGAACACAATAGCTCAGCAAGGGAGATGGATGTACTAACTTCACAGCTTAGTAAAGAGTACTATGCTTAAGGCTGCATTCACATGGGCGTTTAACCATGCTGCGAATCCAAACAACAAGAGTCTACTGATTCTTGCGGCTGAGATTGCCAGCTTTGTGCAGAGAGCTGCAGCCTGCACATTTAAATAGCAGGCTGTTGGCAGCAACAGCGCCTTGAAAATGTCACAAATTTTGTCATGTTGCAATCAAAAACATAAATGTATTTTATTGGGAATTTATGTGATAGACCAACACAAAGTGGCACATACTTGTGAAGTGAAAGGAAATTGAAAAATGGTTTTCAATTTTTTATTTTTTTTACAAATTATTTTGTGTATAGTGTGGTGTGCATTTGTATTCAGCCCCCCTGAGTCAATACTTTGTAGAACCTCCTTTCACTGCAATTACAGCTGCAAGTCTTTTTGGAGATGTCTCTACCAGCTTTGCACATCTAGAGAGTGACATGTTTGTCCATTCTTCTTTGCAAAATAGCTCAAGCTCTGTCAGATGGAGAGAGTCTGTGAACAGCAATTTCTTGCAACCGATTCTCGATTTGGACTTTAGTCTGGACTTTGACTGGGCCATGCTAACACATGAATATCTTTGATCTAAACGGGTGATATGCAATTAGCGGACCTCCAGCTGTTGCAAAACTACAAGTCCCATCGTGCCTCAGCCTCTGGGTGTCATGCTTGTGGCTGTCAGGCTTGCTATGCCTCATTGGAATTGTAGTTCTGCAGCAGCTGGAGGTCTGCTAATTGCATATCCCTGATCGAATCCATTCCATTGTAGCTCTGGCTGTATGTTTAGGGTCGTTGTCCTGCTGGAAGGGGAACCTCCACCCCAGTCTCAAGTCTTTTGCAGACTTTAACAGGTTTTCTTCTAAGATTGCCCTGTATTTGGCTCCATCCATCTTCCCATAAACTCTGACCAGCTTCCCTGTCCCTGCTTAAAAAAGCATCTCCACAACATGATGCTGCCACCATAGGGTTGCCACCTCCATCCCTTTAAACCCGAACACATATGAATTACACAAGTTCTGAGGCTAATTTAATGCAGGTAAAGCACCAAGTGAGTTTAATTACCACCTTAATTAGCCACAGAACCTGTGTAATTAATATGTGTTCGGTTTTAAAGGGATGAGGTGGCAATTCTATGCCACCACCATGTTTCACGGTGGGGATGGTGTGTACAGGGCGGTGTGCAGTGTTAGTTTTCCACCACACATAGACTTTTGCTTTTAGGCCAAAAAGTTCAATGTTGGTCTCATCTGACCAGAGCACCTTCTTCCACATGTTTGCTGTGTCCCCGACATGGTTTCTACCAAACTGCAAACAGGACTTCTTGTGGCTTTCTTTCAACAATGTCTTTCTTCTTGCCACTCTTCCATAAACGCCAGATTTGTGGAGTGCACAACTAATAGTTGTCCTGTGGACAGATTCTCCCACCTGAGCTGTGGATCTCTGCAGCTCCTCCAGAGTTACCATGGGCCTCTTGGCTGCTTCTCTGATTATTGCTCTCCTTGCCTGGCCTGTCAGTTTAAGTGGACGGCAATGTCTTGGTGGGTTTGCAGTTGTGCCGTAATCTTTCCATTTTCGGATGATGGATTGAACAGTGCTCCATGAGATGTTCAAAGCTTGGGATATTTTTTTATAACCCAACCCTGCTTTAAACTTCTCCACAACTTTATCCCTGACCTGTTTGGTGTGTTCCTTGGCCTTCGTGATGCTGTCTGTTTACTAAGGTTTTCTAACAAACCTCTGAGGGCTTCACAGAACAGCTGTATTTATACTGAGATTAAATTGCACACATGTGGACTCTGTTTGCTAATCAGGTGACTTCTGAAGGCAATTGGTTCCCTTAGATTTTGGTTAGGGGTATCCAAGTAAAAAAAAAAAAAACATTTATCATTTTCCTTCCACTTCACTTATTTGTGCCACTTTGTAGTACCTGTTCATGACAGATATCCGCTCCTACTTCGGATCAAATGTGCCGCGGCGATATAAGACTGAGGTTCCCCCCACTCCTCCTTCCATCGCTGCCTTCTGGGACACATCACAAATTCCAGAAGACTGTGGGACCGCAAGGCTTCACTGCACGTTGCCCTTACTTGAGATGCCAGTGCCTGGACCCAAAACCAATTGAAGAATCGGCTCAGGTGAGGACATTGCTGGATTTGTGGACAGGTACAAGTGTCCTTATATTAAAAGTCAGCAGCTGCAGAATTTGTAGCTGCTGATTTTAAAACATTTTTGGGGGCAGACTGGAGCTTCTCTTTAACTTCAATACATCGAAGAAAAGTTTACCTGCAAAATAGGGTAATGTGTGTTGAAACAAAAAGCAGTTTTGTGACCTTTTTTTATAGGTCAGTAAAGATTTATTTATATATCAGGGTTTTTTTTTTGTTTTTTTTTAGGTGGCCCCCTGGCAATGGTGGGCTCAGCCCTAATGGGAGGCATTTTGTTGGCTCTTATTGAAGGTGTTGGGATCCTCCTCACTCGCTACACCGCGGCACAGTTTCAAAACCGTGAGTATACTACAAGTACATGGAACAGCATGGGAATCCTAGACACAGAGACAAATATGCATTTGAAAACATTAGCCAAGACCTTTAATATTACAGGTATGCGGGTAGTAAACATTTTTGACAAATAAAATCCTATAAATGTTGTTTGTAAAGTGAGCCCAAACTGCCACCCTATATGTGCTGTTAAAATAGGGAACAATTGATTCCCCCGCCCCCCTAGCAGTTTGGGATCTTGGCAGGGAGGTTTCCATCTTACTCCTAGCAAAGCTCTGACAAAATCAACTTGGCTTTTTAATTAACCACTTAAGCCCTGGACCAATATGCTGCTAAATGCTCAGAGGCGTTTTAACAATTCGGCACTGCGACGCTTTAACAGACAATGCACTGTGACGCTTTAACAGACAATTGGGTGGTCGTGCGACGTGGCTCCCAAACAAAATTTGTGTCCTTTTCTTCCCACAAATAGAGCTTTCTTTTGATGGTATTTGATTGCCTCTGTGATTTTTATTTTTTGCGCTATAAACAAAAATAGAGCGACATTTTTGAAAAAAAATCTATTTTTTACTTTTTGTTAAAAGAAAATAGGGAACATTTGATTACCCTGCCCCCCTAGCAGTTTAGGCCAAAATGTATTTAGCCACATGTCTTTAGTAAAAAAAAAAATCGCAATAAAAAAAAAACTAGCTACCTAGCGGCAACAGCGACACTAATACAGTGATCAGAAAAATTATCGCTTAGTGACACTGGCAAAAGGGGTGATCAAGGGGTTAAAACTTTATTAGGGGGGGGTACAGGGCTACCCTGGATCTAACACTAACTGTCACAGTAACTGTCACACTGACACTAAATGCAGTGATCAGTATATATATGATCACTGCAATCAGTGACAGTGTGACGGGGGGTGGGGGGTTGATCGGAAGGGGTTAATTGTTAATGTGTGTGGTGTCAGTGTAGTGTTGGTGCGACTTACTGTGATGTCTTCTCTCCTCTCGGCGGATTGAAAATACCGCCGAGAGGAGAGCTCACATCACTTCCTCTGCCAGTGTTTACATTATACAGGCAGAGGAAGTGACACGCGGGGAGGACGCTTATTGGCTGGCAGCGATCCGGAGGGGGCAGACAAAAACGAACAGCCGCCCCCTCATGCCGGATCGCTCCTACAGCCTACGGAACAGCCGCATGTACCGGGGGGGGGGGGGGGGGGGCAGGGACGTACAGGTACGCCAATGTGCCTGTCCATGCCATTCTGCCGACGTATATGTACATGCGGCGGTCGGGAAGTGGTTAAGCTACTACAGAGTCATTGGGTAAAGTAGGTTCTTTATACACTGCTGTATCCACTAGATGGCAGATGATACATGTGTTTTTTTAAACGCTCTAATGGATTTTCAGTAGGGATACAGTACAGTAAAACCTTGGATTTGTTCCAGAAACATGCTTGTAATCCAAAGCACTTGTATATCAAAGCATTTTTTTTTTACAGGGTATAAAAGAGAAGAGAAGCACCTCTAAGTGTAGTAATATGTTGGTAAATGTTGTACCTTCATTAAATGTAACCGTATTGCTACACTTGGAGGCGTCTCTCTTCTCTTTTATACTCAGTTGTGACATGACGCTACTCTTATATCAAGACATCGCTTGTATATCAAGGCAAAATGTATTAAAATATTTTGCTTGTCTTGCAAAACGCTCTCAAACCAAGTTACTCTCAAACCAAGGTTTTACTGTATATGGGAGAACTAGAAGATTAAAGGGGTTGTAAAGGATTTTTTTACTAACATGTTATACTTCCACTGTGCAGATTGTTTTGCACAGAGTGGCCCCGATCCCACTGTTCTCGGGTCCCTCGGCAGCTGTCTCGGCTCCTCCCCGCAATAGATAATCCCTCCTCTAGGAAGCTCTCTCCCGAGGGGGTTAGCTTGCGGGTGCGCTCCTGTGTCATACACGCTGGGTCCATAGACACAGAGTGTTTGACTCTGTCGTCCCCCCCCCCCCCCCCGGGGGCTGCTTCATTGGATTTGATTGACAGCAGCGGGAGCCATTTGCTGCACTGCTATCAATATATCCAATCGACGCTGAGAAGCAGTGGCGACGAGGATGCCGGGGGACGTGCACAGCAGGTGAACGGGCTCAGGGAAGTAAAATGGGGTGTTGGGGGGCCTGTGACAGAGAGGTGTTTTTTCCCCTTAATGCATAGGATGCATTAAGGTAAAAAAACACGAACAGTTACAACCCCTTTAACGCTCAGTCCCACTACCTCCCACTTTTGTGAGAATAAATATATATATAATGTAGCGCTACCCCCGCAGGAGCCGCTGGTTTGATTTGCGATCGGCGTCTTATCTCTCTTAGCATGTCTAGGGGTATGATGAAAACAGAGTAGGTGAGCAATGATAGAATGTCCAGTCAGCGAGGTGTCGTTTTCTGTGCTTTTATTTTGCCAACAGGGCAACAAGTAACTTCAGGTGAAGACAGGACAGTGGTGAAGAAAAAAAGTTGCAGATTTAAGGCCTCAGCAATGTAGAAGCAATCCTGCTTCAATTTCCACTCTTTCAAAACGTCGCCACCCCAGCCAGAGTGGGTATAGCGCACCCGGACAGTCTCTCACAGAACTGGCAGCCGGGATGCTGCTCGGAATCCCTGAGAAGGAAAACAAACCTCTGCCACAGGCTTGCCTCAATAGAATTTAGTAGAAATGCCTCTGCCACAGGCCCTTGCTTTAAATGCGACTTGATGGAGCAATTCCTTCTTGGTTAGCATCTGACTGAATTCTCTTCAGATAGTTCACAACTTTCCAGGTCACTGACTGAAAGGTTGCCAAATAACAAACTCCCAGTGTCCAGTTGCCTTGATCCCTGATGGCTCGCCAAGGCCCTATTGGATCACCTGCCTCCGGGCTCTCCTCAGACTGACTCCCCACCGAACAGCACAACTCGCTTGGGATCTTCTCACAGGAGTGGGGTCCCAGTAAGTCACTGGGGCCCCTTTACAGCTTTAACCACTTAAGACCCGGACACTTACGCTGCTAAATGACCCAAGGTGTTTTTACAATTCGGCGCTGCGTCGCTTTAACAGACAATTGCGCGGTCGTGCGACGAGGCTCCCAAACAAAATTTGCGTCCTTTTCTTCCCACAAATAGAGCTTTCTTTCGGTGGTATTTGATCGCCTCTGCGATTTTTATTTTTTGCGCTATAAACTAAAATAGAGCGAAAATTTTGAAAAAAATCACTATTTTTTTACTATTTGTTATAAAAAAAATCAAATAAACTAAATTTTAGTAAAACATTTAGGCCAAAATTTATTTAGCCACATGTCTTTAGTAAAAAAAAAAAATCGTAATAAAAAAAATAGCTACCTAGCGGGAACAGCGACACTAATACAGCGATCAGAAAAATGATCGCTTAGTGACGCTGGCAATAGGGAGTGAAAGGGTTAACTAGGGCGGTGATCAGGGGGTTAAAACTTTATTAGGGGGGGTGGGGGGGCTATCCTGAACCTAACACTAACTGTTTTTTACAGTGCCTGTCACACTGACACTAAATGCAGTGATTAAATCACTGCATTCAGTGACACTGTGACAGGGGGGTGGGGGGGGGGGCGATCACAAGGGGTTAATATGCCTATGTGAGTGTGTGTCAGTGTTGTGTTGGTGCACACTTACTTGGCATGTCTTCTCTCATCAGCAGCGCTGGGAAACAGCGCTGCGATGAGAGATTACATCATTTCCTCCTTCCTGTGTAAACACAGGAGGAGGAAGTGACAGGCTGGGAGCGCGCTCCCATTGGCTGGGAGCGATCGCGGGGGGGGCGGAAAACACGGACATCCGCCCGCTCGTCGGCGATCGCTCCCAGAGCCAGGGGGACCGCCGCACGCCGCGGAGGGGGTCCCGATGGGACCCCCGAACCGCACTAAGGCGAGGACGTAAATTTACGCCCTTGTGCCTGTACGAGCCATGTTGTGGACGTACATAGGCGTGCGGGGGTCCTTAACTGGTTAATTGCTCCAGGCCATGAGGGCCCAGAGTCAGAAACTCTGCGTAGCACGTGCGCCCCGGCCTGGTAGGCCATCATGCTGGGGCCCGTGATGTACGCATGCCCTAAAGGTGGGTGCCGCACCCAGAACCAACCTCGAACGAACTTCTGACGCCAAGATGGCGTCCAAGAAGTACCCTCCCCCAGCATGCCCCGCGAGGGAAAACCTCCTCCAATTGGCTGCTGGCAGGAAAGAACTCTCGCTGGTCTCCACTGCTGCCACCTGCCGTTCCAAGATGGAAAAGCATCATTGGAATGCAGGATTAAACAGGGCAACACAGCACTAAACTAGCACAATTGCATGGATGGGAGCTGAATAAGTCTCTCATGCCCCCTGTAAATTTGGATAGCGTCCGTACTTGGAAGTACAGGGGTGCTACTCCAAAAAGTATTTTCCTGCTTGTGTGAAAATCTCTGCACTAGGGTGCAGGTCAGACTTTAGGCATCCTCTACAGCTATGTCTTTAGTAAGATATATTTCCTAGGTGTTATTTACTTCTAAAGGGGTGCAGTGCAGACACTTTCAGAACAAAAAGTGCATCAGCTGATTTTTATGAACCATACCCTCCATTCAGAATTACTCTGCACAGAACGTGGTCATACAAGTAGTAATCTGCAACAAAGTTGTAGATATTCTTTTAAAGTCTAGTGACACAATTGGCTTAGCTGGAAAGCCTGTCTCAGGCTGCCATGGCTGTGTTGAAGATGGGAAGGATGTCCAAGCCAGTGTTCAGAGTTGTGCTAGCCATAGAGAGTTGAAAGAGCTGACTGATAAAAATGCATCCTACAAAATATTTTTCCATTAAAAACGCACAGCCCATAAAGGTGGTCATAGATGGATCAAAATGTGGCCTGTTTGGCAGGAACTATATCGATCCATGTGTGGCTTCTGCAATTGAACAGAAGTCGATCTACTGATAGACTTCTGTTCAACTGCCCTGTTCGATAAAAGCCAGTCCACTCCACTGCCCCCTCAATTTCCTAATACACAGATCAGCGCTACAGCTGCTGATCGAGTGGCTTTTATCGAACAGGGCAGTTGAACAGAAGTCGATCAGTAGATCGACTTCTGTTCAACTGCCCTGTTCGATAAAAGCCACTCGATCAGCAGCTGTAGCCAATGGCTGCAGCGCTGATCTGTGTATTAGAAAATTGAGGGGGGGAGTGGAGTTTGGAGTCTCCACACTGTCAGAATACAATGGCGCAGTGTCGAGGATTCCCTTATCCAGCGCAAATCTATGAATGGGGGGGGATCCGTTTTATTAATCCGGTTCAGTTTTTGGACAAAAAAAACTCAACCAAGTCTGGCCAACTTTTGTGTACTGGGCAGACTCCTTTTTGGTTCCAGCCTTTTCTGAGTGGAAAACAATGTTGGTCAATGGCAACATTCCTGATTGGTTTCCAGTCTGACTTTTGTTTTTTCATGGACAGAGCCCAATCTTATGATGTGTGGATAAGGCCATACTGTATATTTTACAATGTATGTGCAATATCTGTCGGCTTTACCAAAACTACTGTTATTAAAGTTCCAGCCTACCAATATACTCTATTCAATTTGTATCGGGTCCTTCAATATACACATAATTGTACATAGTTCTAAGACAGGGGTCTCCAAACTGTGACCCTATGCTAGCCTTTATCCGGCCCTTGGGGCAGTATTGCTCCCAATGATATGAGGCACTATTCCTCCCAATGACACCAACAATGGGGCTCTATTTCTTCCACTAATAGCAATGATGGAGCACTATTCCTCCTCTTACTGCCCACCAACACTGGGGCCATGTTTATTCTCACTGATGCTCAGGCCTGAGGCATTTTCTACCCCCATTGGTCAGAATCCGGCCCGCCTGAAATATCAAAGACAATAAACAGGCCCTTTGCTTGAAAAGTATGGAGACCCCTGTTCTAAGGGAATGTGCATGCAGCTTGTGAGGAGTATGGCCAACATTTCTAAAAATTGTATCTAAACATTCAATTCAGTTTATATTGCATCAGGCAGGTCCTCGGATCAGGCAGGTCCTCGGATCAGGCAGGTCCTCGGATTACATATCCGTTGGTAAATCTTACCATATATGTTGCATACTTTTAAATTTGCTAATGACTATGGAATATTAGGACCTTATCTTACCACCCATCCAATTTGTTATCAGTCAGGCAAGTCTTTTCACTACATAGTTGGTAAGTGATTGTGAACTTAAAGGGGTGTTCCAGCCAAAAATTGTGTTTATTAAAAGTCAGCAGCTACAGAAAGTGTAGCTGCTGGCTTTTAATAAACACACACTTACCTGCTCCTGCGTTCCAGCGACGCGCTGAACCGGGGCTCCGCTCCTCCCCCCCCCCCTCCCCAGCCGGCGTCTCCATCCCGACTGTGGGCACCCAGCCGTGACAGCCTTCGGCTTCACAGCCGGGCACCCACTGCGCATGCGCGAGCCGCACTGCGCGTGCGGAGCGGCTCGCCGCTGATTGGACAGGCGATTGCCTAGGACCTGTCAGTGTCCTAGGCCACCGCCTACAGGGAGGGGCTGAAATAAGGCGATTACGCCTAATCGCCTTACCAGCCCCTCGGCGGAAGCAGGAAGTGGGACAGGAAGTCCCACTCCTCCTGAAGCCCCCACTCCCCCCCCCCCCCCCCCCAAAAAAAAAATTACATGCCAAATGTGGCATGTAAGGGGGTGAGGAGTGGAACAAGCGGAAGTTCCAAATTTGGGTGGAACTCCTCTTTAATAAAATTGTGCTGCCTGGTTGTTTATATGGCCAAAACATTGCTAAGCTTGCCACCTACTGTATGTTACAATTTGAATGTGCAATCTTTTTTAGATGTACTAATCAGGGGCAGACTGACCATTTGGGCACTGCCGAGGGGCCCATCAGGGTTGCCATCCTGAATTGTCCCTTACCAACATCCTTTTTGGTCTAAAAATCCCAAGATTATAGCTGTGTGTGTGTACGTACTGTGTGTACGTACTGTGTGTCCGCATAATCTCCTATTGCACAGTTATCAGTTCGCCCCTGGCACTAATAGTTATGTAATGTGGGGGCCTACCTGATTAGATATAATTTGGAATGGAACGTTTGAGACGACCTATCAAAACATTGTTGTTGGCAAGTTTTATAGGAAGTTGCACAGTAATTGTACATTCATATAACGTGTCGCTTGCCTCAAAGGGTCACTAAAGGATTTTTTTTTTAGCTAAATGACTTCCTTTACCCTAATGCAGTCCTGGTTTCATGTCCTCATTGTTCGTTTTTGCTGTAATCCTTCTCTGTTCTGCACACTTCCTGGTTGTCTGTTTCTTTATGAAAAAAGTACTGGGAGCTTCTCTCTGTGGTTTCTAATCAAGGAGGTGTGATTAATGTGCGTCTAAAACCCCTCAGAACCAATCAGTTTCATTTTAAAAACAAACACTGCCCTGTATTGGCTCTGTGTCTCTGTACTTCACACAAACATGAAACTAGATGAAAAACTAAACTGAAACTGCAGGCACATTATATGATTGATTTTTATCTATTTTTGATCATTTTTAAAAGGAATCGGTTAACTATTATGTCTCTACCCTGTAAACAGTCATTTTTTTTTCTACCCTGTAAACAGACATTTAAAAAAAAAATGTTTTCCTTTACTACTCCTTTAAGCCTGGTACACACTATCATTTTTCTTCGTTTTTGCCAACAGATTAAAGGAGCCGCTGTAATAACTATGCGATGTTAGTACAGCAATCTCCCTGCTGAACTATTGGCAGAGAACGCTGATCTGGAGTTGGTCAGGTGCTGGTTTTCCAGCATGCTTTTCTAACAGAAAGGCCAGCTTCTGTCGGAGCGGCTGCCATACACAGGGGCCGAATGTCGGACGGTTTATTGAACCGGCATTCGACCCAGGTGTACTAGGCTTTAGAGACATAATCCATTCCCAAAAGCACAGTTTTAAAGCCGTTACTGAAATAACATGAAACCGGTAACAATGGGAAAAGGTAAATACTATCTTTAATCTTATTCCAACTGTCATTTAAAATCTAATTTCACCAAATAGGTGGACATGTTTGCTTCTGGTGTTTGTTCCCAGTGTATTCTTTTTAATAGATTAGTATCATTGTATCTGCTGTTCATCTTATAAGACATCCTGCATGTGAAATATGGCTTTTCCCTTCATGTGTCACTCTCTCTCTGTTCTGCAGCCAACCCTTTTGGAGAGGAGCCAGGCAATGTACCACACTGACTGTGACAGCATGTACAGCGGCTGCCGATGCCCTTACCGCGGCACTTCACCATCCCTGCTGCTGACGGAAGAGAAGTATGGAGAGGGTGCTCACCAAATGTTCCTGTTTGTTAGAAATAAACAATCTTCCTAGTAAAACTGTGAGCTTTGTACTATGTACTGCTAGAGGCTGTAACACTGTATACATAGCTGCACATACACAGACAGGCTTCTCCAGGATGTCAACAACCAGGCTTCTGTTTTCATGT
This sequence comes from Rana kukunoris, assembly GCA_029574335.1. NCBI lineage: Eukaryota > Metazoa > Chordata > Amphibia > Anura > Ranidae > Rana > Rana kukunoris. Next base: position 159,983,924 of record CM056057.1, read on the forward strand.
CGGTTTGATGCATTTTTTTTTTACATTTTCCCATTGCATTGCTCACAGCCCAATTTGAAATATATATATATATATATATATATATATATATATGTGTATGTATGTATGTATGTATGTATGTGTGTGTGTGTGTGTGTGTGTGTGTGTGTGTGTGTGTGTGTGTGTGTGTGTGTGTGTGTGTGTGTGTGTGTATGTATATGTTATGTACAAGATATAAGCTGCTGTCTGTTTTTTTTTTTATGGTCTGGTCCCTTTTTGGAGAGATCTCCTTGATTTCCTGTCTTGCTGCCAAAACAGGTTCTCAGCCATCCTTGGGCCCCTTTCAGACTGGGGCGGGAGCCACGGTGGCGGTATAGCGCCGCTAAAAATAGCGGTGCTATTCTGCCGGGATTGCCGCGGGAATCGGCCCCTAGCGGTGTGGTATTAACCCCCGCTAGCAGCCGATAAAGGGTTAATACCGCCCACAATGCGCCTCTACAGAGGCGCATTGCGGGCGGTATTGCCGCGGTTTCCCATTGTTTTAAATTGGAAGGAGCGGTATACACGACGCTCCAACGATGCTGCTGACAGGAGATTTTTTTTTCTCTCCCGCCAGCGCATCGCCTCAGTGTGAAAGTCCTCGAGGTTTCACATTGAGGCTGCAGTAAAGGAGTTTTTCAGGCGGTATAGCAGCGCTATTTTTAGCGCTGTACCGCCTGGAAAACCCCTCAGTGTGAAAGGGGTCTTACTCTTTATGTTCTACTACTCTCTGGGGGTTGATTTACTAAAACTGGAGAGTGTAAAATCTGGTGCAGCTCTGCATAGAGACCAAAAAAGAAAAATTACCGCGCTAAATACCTATAGTAACAAAAGAGCTGCACCAGCTGAGTGTTATACACACACAATAGTAAAAGCAAAAAATGTGAAGTTGCGCTGTAAGAAAATTAACAAAGATGGCGGAGGAGTATGCCTTTTTTATTACATACTTCACTATGTGGGCTTCCTTTTTCATCCCTTATTGTTATCACCGCTGACGTGTTATTGAGAGGATTAGTTATCAAGCTAGCAGTGTCATCACTCAAGACCCAGGCTAAGGGTATTTTAACCATAGGAAGATCAATTTCTGGCTTCTGGTAAGCCTTTAATTTATGTGGGTGATACGGTGGTGGTAGTAATAGTGTCACATTTAAGCTGTGCAGACTTACTTCACCATGTGAGTTTTTTCTTTTGTTCCTGATTGATATTTTTGGAGTTCCTTTCAACTGTCCACCACTTGCTGAGGATCTTTTAAAGGCCCGGGCTAGGGTTTATAGCCGCAAGCCTGTTGAGCTTGCCTTCTGGTAAGCCTCCATCCATTATTGGTGTATTCTTGGTGACGGGTGTTTTTTCTTCTTATTGGACTTCATTGAATAATTTGCATTTAATCACCATTCAACTAAGGACTTGATTTAATCTGCCTTGTGGAACTGATGAATTAACTTCATTATTTACACTGCATAGAGACCAATCGGCTTTCAGGATGTTTGTCAAAGCTTATTGAACAAGCTTTAGTTAGAAGCCAATTGGCCACCATGCACAGCTACACCAGATTTTGCACTCTCCAGTTTTAGTAAATCAACCCCAATGTGTCTATTTTGAAGACATTTTGGTTACTTCCTGTCCTAATGACCTCACAGGAAGTTAGGGAAAATATCTTCAAATGGCAAAACAATTTTTTTGACTTTGTCCAAAAAAAATGTGGCTGAAGTTTAAAGTAGTAATAAACGGCTCAGCGCTTAGTATCTTAATGCTTTCCAGGAAAGCAGTAAAACATTACCCAGAAAAGTTTTTGTTTGTATTTTGGCCCAACACCTTATGCTATGATGATCATTTCCGCAGCTCCAGGTGGCACGGAGCTGCTTCCCTGAATTTGGAGTAGGGGAGAGAGCATCCCTTGTGTACTTCTTTTTTTTTTCCTCATTAAGATTTAAAGTAACAAGAAAAAACATTGTTAAGTAACTCAAAGGAGACCTGATTGCCACAGTTATGTAACACTTGCAGCCCTTGTCTTTTCCCCAGCCTGTGACTGGACAGTAAAAGGAGAAGCGGCAGACTGAAGAACTCATCTGTTACTTTGCCCTCTTTTCCTATCAGCATGCTCCTTTCAACTAATTGGCTGAATCTCCCTTTTCTGCTCTAAGCTGTGCTGTACAGGGACTGCTGGAGACTAGAGTTGAGCGGACACCTGGATGTTCGGGTTCGGCCGAACTTCAGAAAAACGTCCGGGTTCGGGACCCGAACTTAACCTCGAACCCGAACCCTATTGAAGTCAATGGGGACTCGGACTTTTGACTACTAAAATGTCTCTAAAAAACTAATGGAAAGGGCTAGAGGGCTGCAAATGGCAGCAAAATGTCGGGAAGAGCATGGCAAGTACTCTGCAAACAAATGTGGATAGGGAAATAACTTAAAATAACATAAAAATAAACTTAAAACTGTCCCTGCACAAAGTGTCATTACTGAAAGGAAAAAAAGTAATTTAAAACCGGCTTTGCGGCTATAATTGTCGGCTTCGGCAATTCAGAGAGGATTCATTCATAAAAAATAAAAAAAAAGCGTGGGGTTCCCCCAAATTCAATTACCAGGCCCTTCAGGTCTGGTGTGGATTTTAAGGGGAACTCCATCTCTAATTCCCCCAAAAATCCACACCAGACTCTTATCCAAACACGTTAACCTGGCCGCAGAAAAGAGGGGGGGACAGAGTGCGACCCCTCCCCTCTCCTGAACCGTACCAGGCCACATGCCCTCAACATGGGGAGGATGTCCCCCATGTTGATGGGGATAAGGGCCTCATGCCCACAACCCTAGCCAGTGGTTGTGGGGGTCTGCGGGCGGGGGGCTTATCAGAATCTGGAAGACCCCTTTAACAAATGGGACCCCCAGATCCTGGCCCCCATGTGAATTGGCAATGGGGTACACTGTACCCCTACTATTTCACAAAGGAAGTGTAAATTCTTGTAAAAAAAAAAAAACACAGACACCGTAGAAAAAAGTCCTTTATTAATAAAAACAAAAAAGGAAAAAAATCCAGCGGTGGTAATCCACTCTCGATCCGGCTCCCCGCTCCAACGTTGTCTGTATCCAGCGACGGGTGATCTCTCCGGTCCAGCGATGAGAAGATCCATCCATCCAGAGCAGCATCGCAGACCTTCTCTCTCCGCTGGACACAGCCCAGCGGAATGACACGGCCGGAGCTTATATAGGGGAGGCGGGCCACCCGTCACGTGACCCCGCCCCCTCTGACGCAAGGGGGATATCTGGGCTTTCCCTGTGACGTAGCAGCGTGTGCGTCAGAGGGGGACGGGGTCACGTGACGGGTGGCCCCGCCTCCCCTATATAAGAAATGTCTCCGCTGTGTCCAGCGGAGAGAGAAGGTTTTCAAAGCTGCTCTGGATGGATGGATTTCTCATCGCTGGACTTGAGAGATCACCCGTCGCTGGATACAGACAACGTTGGAGTGGAGAGCCGGATCGAGAGTGGATTACCACCGCTGGATTTTTTTCCCCTTTTTTTTTTTTTTTTTTTTATTAATAAAGGACTTTTTTCTACGGTGTCTGTGTGTTTTTTTTTATACAAGAATTTACACTTCCTTCGTGAAATGGTAGGGGTACAGTGTACCTCATTACCAATTCACATAGGGGGGGGGCCAGGATCTGGGGGTCCCCTTTGTTAAAGGGGTCTTCCAGATTGTGATAAGCCCCCTGCTCGCAGACCCCCACGGGTTGTGGGGATAAGGCCCTTGTCCCCATCAACATGGGTACAACATGGGGAAATCCTCCCCATGTTGAAGGCATGTGGCCTGGTGCGGTTCAGGAGAGGGGGGGCCGCACTCTGTCCCCCCCCTCTTTTCTGTGGCCGGCCAGATTAACATGCTCGGATAAGGGTCTGGTGTGGATTTTTGGGGGAACTCCACGCCATTTTTTTTTTAAATTTGGGGTGGAGTTCCCCTTAAAATCCACACCAGACCTGAATTTGGGGGGACCCCCACGCTTTTTTTATGAATGAATTCTCTCTGAACAATTCATTATAGCCGCAAAGCCGGTTTTAAATGACTATTTTTCCTTTCAGAAATTACACTTTGTGCAGTGCCATTACATATCCGAACTCCAAACCCGAATCCGAACTTTCAGCAAATTGTTCGGGTCCAAAAAAAAAAAAATTTCGGTACGAAACCGAACTTTACAGTTCGGGTTCGCTCAACCCTACTGGAGACTAATACCAACACAGATTGGAGAACTTGCACTGCTTGCATTTAAGAAAACAAATTTTAATAGTGTATTAATAATACAGAGTTGCATTATTTTGTGTGTGTGTGTGTGTGTGTGTGTGTATATAATTAATTTTTTTGCAAAGATTTGTGCATGTCCCGGGTGCCACTTTTTTTTTAGGTGCACCTGCACTCGGGACACTGTAATAAAAGTACTCTTACCAGCATTCAAAATGGATTGACTGAAGTGTGAATGCATGACAGGAGAGAGGAGGCGGTGCCATTGCGTATCCCAGACAGATGGCACATAACGAGGAGGCTTGCATCGGCATGTATGCTCGTAGTTTGAAGCAAGAAGGTCCCCTCCTGGGTGACACTGCTGCTCCTTTAAACAGACTGATGTCACCCAACAGAAGGAGGGGATAAGCTTACTGCACAATGAGAGAAGGGGTGGTATTGCTGCAAAGAACATCACAGGCAGTTTACCACGCATTCACTGAATTTGGAGACAATATAGTAGGCAATGAATTGTAGGTTTGAATACAAATAAACTGGAGCTAAAAGGTGCACTAAGGACTTCAAGGAAGTGATTAAAAGCCTGTTAAAGGTGCTTCAGCTAAGATTCAACATGTAGGGGTTTATATATTAAAGGCAAATAGACTGTTTAATTTGCAATATTTTTTAATATTTATTTATAATAAAAATGTATGTGTGTATATATATATAATATAAATATTCCTTATGATTGGGTACTTTTGCAAAGTGACACTTCACCACGAACCCTAAGCTCTGGGGAAATGATCTTGAAACATACCTTCTGGTGCAGTAAGACACCCTGCCTGCTGATTCTCACATACAGCAATTGGATCCAAACCTGTTTTGAAGGGTTCAATGTGATTGGTAATGCAGAGAGAGAGAGGGGCTGAGTCGCACAGCAGAGGCTTCTAAAGTGCACTCCCACTGGCCCTGTGAGGTGAACTGTGTTTGGATTACAGAGAATTTCCAGTAGCTTATCTATCTATAAGCAAACTTTTATGCCCTGTACACGCGATCGGTTCATCTGATGAAAATGGACCGTTTCATCGGACGAACCGATCGTGTGTGGGTCCCATCAGTTTTTTTCCCATCGGGGAAAAAAAATAGAACCTGTTTTAAAATTTTTGTATGGTTAAACGATAGAAAAAAACGATCATCTGTGGGGAAATCCATCGGTAAAAAATCCATGCATGCTCAGAATCAAGTCGACGCATGCTAGGAAGCATTTAACTTTATTTTTTTCTGCACGTCGTTGTGTTTTACATCACCGCGTTGGACACGATTGGATTTTTAACTGATGGTGTGTAGGCAAGACTGATGAAAGTCAGCTTTATCGGATATCTGATGAAAAAATCCATCGGTTCGTTTTCATCAGATGACCCGATCGTGTGCATTAGGCTTTTCTTCTCACATGGTAGACTTGAATTGCAGATTCTGTGTGCTCCACTTTTAGTAAATCCCTGCACTTTTTTCACAGCAGGAACTCTGTTCCCTTTGCAGGACTAGAGCACCCGAGCCAATCCTTCACTAAGCGGCGATGCCCAGCTCGAGTCACTGTCAGGGGCAGGCGAACCTTGGTAACCCTTTATGTTACTGGGCGCTTCCTGTATATGGGTTCATCAGGTAGTGTGTGGGTTTTCCGTCACTTCCTCGATGCCGCAATGTCTCCTGGGCGCTTTTGTCATTGTTCCCAGGAGACATTGCGGAGGTCTGCTGTGAGTTATCGCGGGATTTAGAAAGAACTTGCTCCCAGGAGACATTGCGGCATTGAGGAAGTGACGGAATACCAGCACACTACCAGATGAATCCATATACAGGAAGTGGCCAGTAACAAAGGATTACTAAGGTACAGTGGATTGAAAAAAAAAAAAAAAACATGCGGTTTAGTAAGTATGCATATGAGCGTATCTTTTTTTTTTTTTTGGGGGGGGGGGGGGGGGTGGATCTTGGGTGGGAGTTCCCCAGGACTTGACCCCTGCCCACCCACTATATGTTCATCAGCCAATGGAGTTGGCTGATGAACAGAATTTTTAATTTGCTCAGATAAGAAACGCCTTGATTTTACTTGTCGCTGCAGTCAAAAATGATCGTCCTTTTTTTTTTTCTTTTAACCAATAAAAAGTCAAACAGATGTTTAGAATTTCCATGAAAACTTTTTTTTTTTTTTAACCATGTATGCTCAGCTTAAAGAGATGGACAAGCAAGTAACGCAAGTACTTTTGAACAATGCAATAAAAATAATGTAATGATCACATTGTGCTGACAACCATCTCCCTTTCCTTAGTCTGGAAATGTGTCAAGATTAGTCAGAGCAGATTGAAAACTCTTCCTTCAAGCTTTAACCAGACTCTGATAGAAGTCACAAGACTGCTATATACTGCTGATTAGAAAAGGTATTTAGTAGATTTACTAAAACTATTGCATTTCCATGTGTACTGTGGGAGACCAGATCTAGTGAATGCAGGGTCCTGGGTTTAGTAACACTTTAAAGTCCAGTAAAATGGCTCAATTAGGGAAAACCCAATTCATTTGTTTAAATAAATAAATAATACAAAAACAAAACAAAAAAAACAGGCATTCGGGAAGCAGAAATATCGCCTACTGAATGCTTCTCAGCTGAAAAGCAAGCTATCATGGGCCACTCTTCAGAGACCAACACAGGTTTAAATGAACGATGAGGGATTACGAGAGATCATATACAAACAGATTAGGGTACTCTTTAAAATGTTTTTAATGAATACATAACTTAGTAAAAAATAATGATTTTATTTCTTTATTATGACCTTGTATACAATACTGTTAGTGGAGCACCCTGCAATCTACTTATTTTCTATCCATTCCCCTTAAATTGTACGTATAACCAAATATATATATATATTTTAAAGCAGGTTAACATTACTATTATGTTTTGCTGTCTGTGTCCCAGTGGGGAGATTTTCCTGTAATGAAATTTTCAGTGTAATGAAATCTCCCCAAATTGAAGAGAACTCCAATATTGGTTATAGAAAACCGTTGTCCCCCGTTGTCAGATTATTTACCCTCAATCCCGAGTCCAGTGACAACTCCACACTGTTGGATTTCCCTTCATTTATTATCTCAGTGACAGTGACCACCAGGACAAAAAGAGAATTGAATCTCCCCAGCAAGGGTAAAGACAGCAATACAAATTTTATAAAAAATAATGATTTAGGTATCACAACCATATATGTAAAAAGAATTGTACTTAAAATTATTGCAAAATATATTCGATTATTGGCCAAAAAAAAGACAACCAATAATTAAAAACACAAAAAATCGTAATAAACTTGCATGTATGATGTTATATCTTTGTCGGAAGGATTTCCTTAGACGACCACAGGTAGGTAAGCACAATGCATAAATCATACTTTCAGGATTCCCGAAGGAATTTCCGTCATTCCCAGTTATAATATCAAGACAGCACCTAATTAATTAGTTCCAATGCTGCATTTTTTTTCTAGCAAATAAAAATCTTCACCTCTTGCATGTAATACAAATTGTATAACAAAATTACAGTGGAACGTTGCACTGTTTACAAGCGTTTCGCAATAGGAGCTATTAATTAAAAAGAAATCCTGACTTGCTTTGCAACTGTTTGTCACGCAAGGCGAGCAGGATTCAAGCCGCTGGGGTGTGCAGTACCGCATTTGGCCAGAGGTGCGGGGGCGCTGGTGACGCTTGGAGACTCCGTTCCCGAGTGGTCTCCAAGTGTTTCCGAGTGTCTCTAGCACCCCCGCACCTCTGGCCACATGTGGTACTGCATAGACAAGAAATGGCTGTGGAACAGATTATTTGAATTTCCATTATTTCCTATGGGGAAGCTCACTTTGGATTACAAGCATTCTTCTGGAATGAGTTATGCTCTTAATCCAAGGTTTTACTGTATGTTAAATTATAAAGGTATGTCAAAGTTCTGTACAATTTTGCAATTCACATCACTCTGCATCACCCAACTGCAGTTCTTTAGAAATAAGGTAATATGTGTCCCAGTGCTAAGGTCTAACTATGCATCATCCAAATGTGGTGCCTAAAAGAGCAGAGATTGCCGCTTCTGTAGACCCTGGTGCATTCAAAGGGCTAAAGTAAGGCAAAAGAAGCACTATGTGAAAAATGGTTGTCGCTGCAATGGAAACGTTTTCAAATACCGGTGACTGTTGTGTTCCCAAATTACCTTACGAACCATGAACAGAAGATTTATACGTTTAACGTATCTACTTATTATCAACTAAGGAGGTATACAGTCATTTCTCCAAAGAGTTTAGTATCAGGGGTGACTCTGAATTGGTTTAATATTGTACAAAACATTAAAGGGTAACTCTTTTTTTTTGGGGGGGGGGGGGAATAACTAGCAAATAAAAAATTAAAATCTAGCATATCAAATTGCTACACAAATCCATTGTAAAGGAATCTTATTAAAAAATCGATTTTCCTTTTCAAACTGTAGCTCTGATTTTTTTTTAATTATTATTTATTTATACAATGGAAAGCAATATGGTAAACCTGGAGGTGTTCTGTGCACAGATGGATACAGAACGCCCCCAGAAATGTAATTTCCTACGTGTGATTAATGTGCTGATTTTCCAAGAAGTCTCCACTAAGCCTTCATTCTCACCGTGGCATTTTGGAGCTCAAAGCTCAAACGCTGAAGAGGAAAAAAAAATAAAAAAATATTTATGAAGATGTTTCACATCTCCACTCCAAGTCACCTAAAGCCAAATGCTTAAAGCTCAAAAAAATTCTGGAGTTTTTTTTTTTTTTTTTTGTAGCTTGAATCGTGTAGATTTGAACGTTTTTGACACATTTTTTTTATTCTCATCAAAATTGATGGAAACGTGCCATTCGCAATTTTTTTGCAAGATTTTCAGCTCAAATGTAAAAAATAAAATAGTAATAATAAATGAATAAATAACTGTAAAAAAAATGCACAAATGGCTAAAAAAAATTATAAATTATTATGTAATAATACACAAATAATAATTAGCCCCTAACCTTAAAAAAAATATTAAATTGTTATTTTATTAGTATTATTATTAATAAATACCCAAACCTAAAAAAAATATATTCATAATAATTATTTAGTCTTTTTTTTTTTTTAAGGGGTAGGGGTTAAAGTTGAGGGTTAATTATTGTTACTTAGTATTAATGTATTGAATACATTTTTGGTTTATGATTTTTATTTATTTGTTTATATATTTTACATTTATTTAGTAGTAGTAATAAATTACCCTAATTCTAGCCTAAACTGAACTCTAACCCCTTACCCTAATAAAACAAAGCATTATAATGAATGAATAATAATTATTAGGGTTGTCCCGATACCGATACCAGTCTCGGTATCGGGACCGATACAGAGTATTTGCAGGAGTACTTGTACTCCCGCAAATACCCCCGATACCAGAAAAGAATACTTTTTCCGTATAGACACTCCCCCTTGCTCGGGATTGGATGGGTGATCGTGATCTGTCCAATCCCGAGCAAGGGGGAGTGTCTATACGGGCGGAAACACTACAGCTATTCAAATGAATGCTGTGATGTTCCCTGGGCGGCGGTGGCTAGGTAGGGGTGACATGGCTGCATTTGTGGGGGACATGGCTGCATATGTGGGGGACATGGCTGGGGGGACATGGCTGCATATGTGGGGGACATGGCTGCATTTGTGGGGGACATTTAAAAAAAAATATCGGTATTCGTTATCGGCGACTACTTGAAAAAAAGTATTCGTACTTGTACTCGGTCCTAAAAAAGTGGTATCGGGACAACCCTAATAATTATAAAAGAAGAAATGAAAGCTAATGGAAAAGCTCAAAGACCCAGCAGCAAATGATACAACAGATAATAGTTTTCTCTATTGACTGTTTATACACACAGATCCCAGTTCTCGCTGTGTCACGAGCGATCGCGGGTGCCCCGGTGGTCATTGCACTCGTTTCGGGGGCGAGCGGCGGCGCATACGCTCCCCCCTAGTGGCCACAGGGCGAAGTGACGTAACACAAACAGGTGAATTCTATTTACTAATTAGGTGACTTCTGAAAGCGGTTGTTTCCACTAGATTTTTGTTAGGGGTATCGGAGTAAAGCGGGCTGAATACAAATACACTTTTCACATATTTATTTGAAACCCATTTATCATTTTCCTTCCACTTCACAATGATGTGCCACTTTGTGTTGGTCTATCCCATAAAATCCCAATAAATAAAATTAAAGTTTTTGGTTGTAACGAGACACAATGTGGAAAATGTCAAGGGGTATGAATACTTTTTCAAGGCACTGTACATTTAGGGAACCAAATATGATCATATGTTTACATCTGCCAAACTACAGCCTGGGATACTCAACACATGTACGGTTTGACTATACATGCAATTGAATCTCATGCCATATACCCTTTCCAACAAAACTATGATTGCAATCTCATGGTGGGACAAATATATTTGGGGCATTTATTCACTTATTACTCTTTATGATGTATCCAGAACTGAGGATCTGCCCATAGTAAGCTCCTAATTTTATATACATGTTTTTTTTTTTTTTTTTAGATCACAGTGACATACATATAATTGTTATTGTATGGATGAGGTGAAGATTTGTCTTTGCTTTTTGCTGTAAAAATACAGCATTGGAACGAACTAATTAATTATGTGCCGTCTTTGCATATTTATCTCTTGATATTATAACTGGGAACGATCCAAATTCCTTTGGGAATCCTGAAAGGAAGATTAATGCATTTTACTTACCTACTTGTGATCGCCTGGGGACATATTTCTGACAAAGATATAAAAAATAACAACTTTCTACATGTAAGGGTATGTGTATTATTATGACCTATATAAGGAGCTCTTAAAGAGTACCTTTTGATGTTTTTTTTGGATACCAGTAGAAGAGTATTGTAATAAGAAATAATCATAATCTTCCTGCTCACTAAAACTTAAAAAAAAAAGTTTTGCAGAGGCCTGTTTATAAAATATTTATTGGACAAACGTCGCACACATTTGTGCAAGCTGCACAGATTTTGGCCGTAATTTCTATAATAAATGAATTCCTATTATTGTCTGCTGTCTGCTCCATCTAGTGGCCAAAATGCAGTATGGTATACTGAAATACCTCAGTGAGAAAATATACTGCATTTTGGCCACTAGATGGAGCTGACAATAATAGGAATTTGTCTATTAATTACTGGCCATATTTGTTCAGCCTGCAGGAATGTGTATAGCGTTGTGTCTTAGGAATGTTTTATAAATGGACCCGTTTAAGTATTATATTCAACACAGACATAAATGTTTGGGAAAGACCAAACAGCAGAAGATTATAATATATGTAAAAAAAAAGTCCAGTAACTACCGTACACATCAGCAAGAGGCCTTGGTTTTTAGTATATTTTTGCTGTGATTATTTCAAGTACTTACACGCATAATTACATTATTTATTAATTGCCTTCACATTGGCTGGTTATTAATAGAAAAGCTTTGCTGAGGACCCGCCCATCAGACTCCATTACACCAGGCTGCACTTTCTTCTCTGTCCCGGGGGGTGGGGTCACATGACCATGGTACCTGTGCTACGGGGACCTTGAACCTCTACATGGCTTGGGGAGGTATACAATCATTTGCAGGAATTTCTCCAAAGAGTTCAGTATCTGGGGTGAATCTGAAATAAGGAAACAAAAATTGTAGACAGGGGTTATTTTATCAAACCTTAGACCAGGGGTCTTCAAACTATGGCCCTCCAGTTGTTCAGGAACTACATTTCCCATCATGCCTAGTCATGTCTGTTAATGTCAGAATTTTACAATGCCTCATGGGATGTGTGATTCCACAACAGCTGGAGGGCTGTAGTTTGAGGATCCCTGCCTTAGACCAAAGCTACAAGGGAAATTTTGAAATCACACTTCTAAAACAACCTGCAAGTGAGTATGGAAGAGCAGCGAATAATGGAAGACTAGCGACCAGGGGCGGACTGACCATTTGGGCACTTGGGCACTGGTGGTAGCTGGAAATTTGTGTTGGAGAGGAAGATTGGCGGGAGATTAGCAGGGAGCTTGTCTATTCAAGCTACAGCTCTGCAAGTTAATTTGTTCCTCTGCCCGTGTGGGGGGTGTCCCTTTCCTCCAATCAGCTCGCACACTGTGTAAGCCCAGACTCCCCACCCACTGCTAAAAGAGGAATAAAGATTTCTATCGCGGTCTGCACTTTCCAAAGAGTGTAGAAAGGGGAAGGCAGCAGACATGCATGTAAAACTTATGTAGGATAATTTGTTCCATCTTTGTGTATCATCTGAGGCTGTTCACTTCACTTCTGTATATGTGAGGGTTTACATCCACTTTAAGATGTATTCTAATTCTTCCAATGTTTCATATGCATTTTATGCGCTTGCTGACTGATGTACATCAACAGAATGGCATGGGCAGGCAGATTGGCATAAAGGTACGTCTGCCACCCAGTGGGCACCCGCCTTGTGAGCGTGTTCGTGGGTCCCGGGAACTCGATGTTCCCGGGAGTCCCGCGATTGCAGTCGGCAAAGGCAGAACAGGGGGATGCCTTTATAAACAAAGCCCTGTCCTATTCTGCCTAGTGACACTGTCACTGATGACTGTTCCCCGTGATCGAGAACGGTCATCAGTGATGTGTCATGTGTAGCCACGCCCCCTAACAGTAAGAATCACTCCCTAGGGAACACTTAACCCCTGCAGCGCCACCTAGTGGTCAACCCCTTCACTGCAATTTTCACAGTAATTGGTGCATTTTTATAGCACTGCTCGCTGTAAAAATGACAATGGTCCCAAAAATGTGTCAAAAAGTGTCCGATGTGTCCGCCATTATGTCGTAGTCATGATAAAAACCACTGATCACCGCCATTACTAGTAAAAAAAAAAATATTAATAAAAATGGCATAAAACTGTTCCCTTTTGCGCAAACCGATTAATAAACGCTTATTGCGATTATTTATTTTTTATTTATTTTTTTACCAAAAATATGTAGAAGAATATGTATCCACCTAAACTGAGGAAAAAAAATTTGCTTTATATATTTTTGGGGATATTTATTATAGAAAAAAGTAAAAAATATTGAATATTTTTTTCAAAATTGTCGCTCTATTTTTGTTTATAGCGCAAAAAATAAAAACGGCAGAGGTAATCAAATACCACCAAAAGAAAGCTCTATTTGTGGGGAAAAAAGGACGTTAATTTTGTTTGGAAGCCAAGTCGTGCGACCGCGCAATTGTCAGTTAAAGAGGTGCAGTGCTGAATCGCAAAAAGTGACCAGCGTAATGGTCCGCGGCTTAAGTGCTTAATTCTTCAGATACTGATCTGCCTCTCTCTAACTGCCATAGGCTATAGTGCATTGAAATGAAGTAGATACAAAAATGCATCATGGTGAACATAGCCCTAGCATCAAATACTGTATGTCATGTTAGAGTATGCTGGAATGTAGCTGGAAATATAAATGTTATGGAATATGACAGCCGAGGGGTGCAGGCCTGTTTGATTTGTTGGCAGATCATGCTAACCTTAGTGGTTTTGATGCGCCCTCCTTGGAAACAGATCCATCCGGAGTTATCAGGCAGCGTTTGACATTCTTCCTCTTGCAGGCAGGGCTCCATGTCACACCACCATTTCCCCATTACGATGGAAGCTGAAAAAAGATCTGGAATTGTTAGGATGAATCGATTTCCTTATAACATTCAGGAGTGCTTCCTTTTCTATGTTTTCAGAAAAGATCTCTGATTAAGTTACTGGCAAAATCTCAAGGTAAGACACCTTGCAACAGATTCACTAAAAGTGATTTTCTTTAAAAAAAAAAAAAAACTGTATATCAGTGTTGATCAACCTTTCTTCTCTGGGCTCTCCATCACATCAGTACCCCCATCGCCACAGACTCCCCCACCCCACCATCAAAAAGTCCCCCGATCATTCAGTGGCCATGCGTGCCACCTGCCCTGGATCAGCATCAACTGTTGCAGGTGGGCTAGTTGCTAACACCCTGGCAATTACTGTAATTATGCTGTGCTTCCTGGTCCTGCCCTAGAGTTTCACTGGTTGTAATGGTGCTGGCTGCCAGCTGGCCCACCTGCACCATGCCAACTCATGACAATGGTCCAGGGCAAACTTGGTCCTGTGCTCATGGCAACCTGGAGGAACCCAAATGCCCCCCTGGTTGAGAAACACTGCTGTATACAGTAAGATATGATGCCAAACTTGCTTAAAAATAGATTTAGAGTTTACAAACACTTTAAGGCAGAGGTGCCCAACCAGTGGCCCGGGGGGCCACATGTGGCCCGCGGAGCCCTCTGATGTGACCCGCGACCTCCTGCTCTGGGATGGAATAGAATACTGTTAATAAAGGTCAGTTTATTACTAAAATCAGTGTATATATGGGCATATCTGTTCTGCAGTGGTTACTGGCCAGTTTTCAAACGAATCTACAGATGCAGAGCATTGTACCTGTGGGTTACCTGCACAGAGCCATAGACTTCTGTTATTGCCTGCACAGAGACATAGACCTCTGTTTTTACCTGCACTGAGCCATATACTTCTGTTATTGCCTGCGCAGAGCAATATACTTCTGTTATTGCCTGCGCAGAGCAATATACTTCTGTTATTGCCTGCGCAGAGCCATATACTTCTGTTATTGCCTGCGCAGAGCCATATACTTTTGTTATTGCCTGCACATAGCCATAGACTTCTGTTATTACCTGCACAGAGCCATATACTTCTGTTATTGCCTGCACAGAGCCATAGACTTCTGTTATTACCTGCACAGAGCCATAGACTTTTGTATTGCCTGCACAGAGCCATAGACTTTTGTTATTACCTGCACAGAGCCATAGGGCCAGATTCAGAGAGCCATTACGCCTGTCTAACTGGTGTTAGACTGGAGTAAATTCAAATTACGCACGTTTTTTAGCTAGTCGAAAACCTCAAACCATGAATAGACGGCTGCGGGCTTCAATTCGACTGGATTACGTGTTCATACGCCTTCGGATCTACGCTGCAATAAAATTGCGGCCACTGGGTGGACTTCCCGTCGTTTTCCGCGTCGGGGTATGCAAATGAGCTTTTGCCCGCGATCCCCGAAATGACGATCTTCAATCGCAATCTCTTACAGCACCTTTAGTCATCTTTTTTTGCGTAACACTATACCAGCTTTTTGCTGCTCTAATATTAGACAGCCCATGTTGAGTATGGCCGTCGTTCCCACGTCGAATTTCTACGTTTTCCGACGTCTTTTATTATTTTTTTATGTAAGTCGTCCGGGAATAGGAATGTTCGTAAACGACGCTACTCAAACAACGAATGACGTAACGACGTGATTTCGCGCAATGCACGGCGGTAAATTTCTGAACGGATCATGCGCAGTTCGATCGCCGCGGGGACGTGATTAATTTAAATGCTTCATGCCCCCTAATCGCGTATTTCGATTACGCGGCGAGACTACGCCGCCGTAGCGTACGGGCAAAAATGTACCAGGATTCGGTGTAGAGCCTGGTAAAGTACGGCAGCGTCGAGTATTTCGATTACGCAGCGCAATATTAAGTGTATGTGAATCTGGCCCATAGACTTTTGTATTGCCTGCACAGAGCCATAGACTTCTGTTATTACCTGCACAGAGCCATAGACTTTTGTATTGCCTGCACAGAGCCATAGGCCGTGTACACATGGCAGAGAAACTCGACGGGCAGAACACATCGTTCCGCCCGTCGAGGTTCCCTGCCGGCCGTCGAAATCGGCGACCCGCCCGTCGGGAATGGCAACCAGCTATTCTTCCAGGCGGGCCGTCGAGCAAATAGAGAGCGTGCTCTCTATTTCTGCTCGACGGGCTTCCCGACGGGAAGCTCGCCGAGAGCGTACACACGGCCGAGGTCCTCGCTGGAATGCAGCTTCCAGCGAGGTTCTCGCTGGTTTCCAGCGAAAACCTCGGTCGTGTGTACGCCGCCTTAGACTTCTGTTATTACCTGCAAGTTTGGTGAGCTTTCTGAAAAGTGCACCAAACCTACAGAATATAGCCATGGGCCACTTTTACACTGTCAGTCCGACCCAATTGGACCCTCCATTCACCTCCAAGGAATGGCAGATGAAAACCGACTTGTGTCCTACCTCCAATCTCATCCGATCTGCATATGCAGAGCGGACACAGACCTGCCATCCGCCCCCTCCGCTGATTGTAGCCCGCGACCAGTTACCAAGTCACTTAAGTGGTCCTTGCGTTTTAAAAGGTTGGGCACCCCTGCTTTAAGGGAAATCTGTCATAAAAGAAAATTGTGGGACTACATTTTTGATTCTGCTTCTGAAAGTGCTAGCATTTTCCCAGGTCAGTTTCTCAGAAGTATCAATGCCATTAGTAAGGCAACTAGAATCTTAATAGGAAGGCCAGCGTTGGCGGCCCGCATCTCTATCATGACTTGTGCACTTCAGGCTGTAAAATGTACAATTGTGACTTTGCGGTGTTGAGTATAGGATGAGGGTAAAACATGCAGATGAGTAAAAATATATAAAAAGCAATGCCCAAAGGGAGGCTTTTTCTTTGGTTTGTTATTTTTGGAAAATGCAAAATATGCCAGTGTCACAGAAAAAATATAGATTTTATACAGATATGATGTAGGCAGGTGCAGTCTATTCTTCCCGCTGTAGGTAATGCTGTGCAGAGAGGAATGGGGGTTGAGAGGAGCTTTGTTCCTCTGCAGCCTCCATAGTTGTCATCAGGGGAGCAGCGGTCCAATTGGAGATTGCTGCCTTGGCTGACCTCCATGTATTGAGGGCAATTCAAAAAAATAGCACTCTCCCGCTGTGATTGGTGCACATTTGCAAAGTGGATAGTGTAGGGATAGGATCTTCGCTGGCTATGGACAGTGCTAGGGAGAGGTTGCAGCTGAGGCGGGGCAGTGCAGGGACACTACGCCATCTGGGAACCCTAGGGCAGTGATGGCGAACCTTGGCACCCCAGATGTTTTGGAACTACATTTCCCATGATCCTCATGCACTCTGCAGTAGGGTTGTCCCGATACCGATACTAGTATCGGGACCGATACTGAGCATATGCGCGAGTACTTGTACTTGCACAAATGCTCCCGATGCCAGATCCGATACTTTTTATTTAATTTTTTTTAGAGAGAGAGCGGGCGGCGAGGGGGAGGAGAGCGGAGAAGAGCAGTCCTCAGAGAGAAAAAAAAGCCCTCCCACCCGCCGCCACCGCCGCCGCAGTCTAGTTGATCAGCGCGGGGAACAATACAGCTTTCATTTGAATAGCTGTGTGTTCCCCCCGCCGCGCCGCTTCATATACAGCCCCTCCCCCTTGTCCGGCACTTTGATAGACAGATTACCCGTCCCAGGAATGGATGGGGGAGGGGCTATATATGATGCGGCGGGGGAACACACAGCTATTGAAAGCTGTATTGTTCCATGCGCTAATCTACTAGACGGCGGTAGGGGGGGGGGCTTGGCTTTCTCTTTGGGGACATGGCTGCATCTGTGGGGGGACATGGCTGCATCTGTGGGGGGACATGGCTGCATCTGTGGGGGACATGGCTGCATTTGGGGACACATTTAAAAAAAAGTATCGGTATTCGGGATCCGCGAGTACATGGAAAAAAAGTATCGGTACTTGTACTTGGTCCTAAAAAAGTGGTATCGGGACAACCCTACTCTGCAGTATAGTGGAGCATGATGAGAAATGTAGTTCCAAAACATCTGGGGTGCCAAGGTTCACCATCACTGCCCTAGGGAGTTGGGACAAGGACCTGGTTACTAAAGGCACCTGCACTACGGAACTGCCTGTCCGCCACCCCCTTCATTACCATTTGTTCTGGTATCGGAGCCCACCAAAGTGCCCTCTCAAGTATACAAAGACTGCGTTAAAGTGTGGCCAGCGTTGTTGAGAGCTGTTAGACCCGGGTTGAATGTAATAATGAGGCTTCATTGCCATAGTGTTTGGAACTGTATGTGATCTCTTTTCCGCTGTCTTCCACATGTTCATTGTTATTTTTGCTTTACCAAATAATAAGTGTGCCACCTTCCTTGGTCTCATGTACCTTTATTCCATCTCCATGGGGTAGTTTGACGCAGTGGTAGACTTAAAGCGGAGGTCCAAACAAAAATGGAACCTCCGCTTTTCGAAACCCTCCCTCCCTCAGGTATCACATTTGACACCTTTCAGGGGGAAGAGGGGTGCAGATACCTGTATAATACGAGTATTTGCACCCACTTCCAGGCATAGACCACCGCGGGTCCAAATCCCCATATATCCTTATTAAGATCAGGTGTTTTTAAGTACCTTTGTAAGATTTAAAAGTAATTTTTGTATGGTGTGGTTCTATTTACTCCATCTCAAGTACCAATCGGCTGGCCCAGCCTACGTGCAGAGCAGCTTTTTTTTTTATTTTTTATTATTACCCTAAATTGGCCACTTATCACCAGCACAGAAAATGAATCCTCAATACACAACTTACCGTCTACACAAGATGGTTTGTCCCTGGTTGTCCCGGCCACCTTCCCAGGCAGGCAGGAACATTGCACGGTCTGTGAGCGCTCCTCAATGCGGTTCCTGTTGCAGCAGCGATGGGCAGACACCACCCGACAGGTGCCTCCGGCTGTAGAGAAATAAGAAGCTGTCCTGTCAAACGCCACCATAAAAAAAAAAGGCAAATTTGCTGTCCCCTCAAAATAACAAAAGTAAGTACACCCCTAAGTGAAAATATCCAAATTGGGACCAAAGTGTCAATATTTTGTGTGGCCACCATTATTTTCCAGCACTGTCTTAACCCTCTTGGGCATGGAGCTTCACAGGTTGCCACTGGAGTCCTCTTCCACTCCTCCATGGCGACATCACAGAGCTGGTGGATGTTAGAGACCTTGCGCTCCTCCACCTTACGTTTGAGGATGTCTCACAGATGCTCAATAGGGTTTAGGACTGAAGACACGCTTGGCCAGACCATCACCTTTACCCTCAGGGGATCATGCTTTGCTTCAGTATGTCACAGCACATGTTGGCATTCATGGTGTCCTCAATGAACTGTAGCTCCCCAGTGCCGGTAGCACTCATGCAGCCCCAGATCATGACACTCCCACCACCAAGCTTGAGTGTAGACAAGACACACTTGTCTTTAACCTTCTCACTTGTCATCTGGTTGCCACCACACACACTTGACACCATCTGAACCAAATAAGTTTATCTTGGTCTCATCAGACCACAGGACAGTTCCAGTAGACCATGTCCTTAGTCTGCTTGCCTTCAGCAAACTGTTTGTGGGCTTTCCTGTGCATTCTCTTTAGAAGAGGCTTCCTTCTGAGATTACAGCTATGCAGATCAATTTGATGCAATGTGCGGCGTATGGTCTGAGCACTGACAGGCTGACCCCCCCACCCCTTCAACCTCTGCAGCAATGCTGGCAGCACTCGTATGTCTATTTCCCAAAGACAACCGCTGGATATGATGCTGAGCACGTGTGCACCCAACTTCTTTGGTGGACCGCGGCAAGGCCTGTTCTGAGTGGAACCTGTCCTGTTAAACCGCTGTATGGTCTTGGTCACATCCTCAAAGAGTTCTTTGCCATGAGGTGCCATGTTGAACTTCCAGTGACCAGTATAAGAGAGTGAGAGTGATAACACCAAATTTAACACACCTTCTCCCCATTCACATCTGAGACCTTGTAACACTAACAAGTCACATGACACCGGGGAGGGAACATCGTTAATTGGGCCTAATTTGGAAATTTTCACAGGGGTGTATTAACTTTTGTTGCCAGCAGTTCAGACATTAATGGCTGTGTGTTGAGCTATTTTGAGGGGACAGCAAATTTACACTGTTATACAAGCTGTACAGTCACTACTTTACATTGTAGCAAAGTGTCATTTCTTCAGTGTTGTCACATGAAAAGATATAATAAAATATTTACAAAAATGTGAGGGGTATATTAATATCTAATATGTTGTACTAAATCAGTAACAAAAATTACCAATTGTGTTTTTTTTTGCCAATCCCATTTGCTTCTACTTGGATCGACACGTTTCGCAACAATACAACACTGCTTCTTCAGGAAATGTTATTTGTTTGTATACGCTGACTTTATTTAATTCCATATATGAACAAAAAAACATACATGTACAGTATATACAAGTATAATATAATTATTAATAATAATAATAATATAATACACTGCTCAAAAAAATGAAAGGAACACTTTGAAAACATATCAGATCTTAACAGGCAAAAATCTCATGCTGGATATCTATACTCATATGGACTGGGAAATGTGTTGGGATGGAAAGAATGGCACATCCTTTGATGGAAATAAAAATTATCCACCTACAGAGGGCAGAATTCAAAGATGTACACTATGCTGTTAGTTTTTTTTTTTTGGGGGGGTGTACATACAGTATTATCGCCATTTTTCACCCGACTTCGCCCAGATGATTGACGTGCCTGAGAAAAACTTCCCCCCAGCGGATAAGGCGCATCACAAGTTTCCATAACTAGCCGGTCGGCTCTACACGGCTCCTAGTCAGTGCGCAGGCGGCGCCGTATAGAGCTGACTCGCAGTTCGGCTAGTTACGGAAACTCGTGACACGCCTTATCCGCCGGGGGTAAGTTTTTCTCAGGCACATCAATCATCGGGGTGAAGTCCCAGATGACATTGAGCCACTGCATAGGAACGCCTACTCCCACGGGAGATAGTACGCGAAAGCCAGGTAAAAAATAGCAATAATACCGTATGTACACCCCCCCCCCAACAAAAAAACTAACAGCATACTGTACATGTTGGAGGTATACAGAATGTAATGTTTTTTTTTCTTTTTTTGGGTGAACCTCCGCTTTAAGTGGTATACAAATATTGATGTATGGGCTGTAAATTATAGCATTATGTGATCCATGAAATGCAATAAACACTTGACAGAAGTTCTGGCCCTTAACCACTTCCCGCCCGGCCAATAGCCGATTTACGGCCGGGAAGTGGTTATGAAATCGTGACTAGACGTTCTCAAACGTCTAGCGCGATTTCATGCCGCGCGCGCCCGTGCGGCGATCGGTGATGCGGGGTGTCAGTCTGACACCCTGCACCTCCGATCTCGGTAACGAGTCTCCGGCGGAGCCTCGTTACCACGTGATCAGCCGTGTCCAATCACGGCTGATCACGATGTAAACAGGAAGAGCCGCCGACGGCTCTTCCTCACTCGCGTCTGTCTGCTCTCCTGACAGGGGGGTTCGCGCTGATTGTTTATCAGCGCAGCCCCCCCTCGGATCGCCACACGGACCACCAGGGCGTGCCCACACTAGACCACCAGGGAACATAAAAAAATGACAAAAAAAAAAAGTCAGCAAGAAAAAAAAAAGGGGGCAGTAAAAAAAAATTATGCCAATCAGTGCCCACACATGGGCACTGATTGGCAACATTGATCCATCAGTGCCACCCCTCAGTGATCATCAGTGCCACCCCAGTGTCTGCCTGTGCCACCTATCAGTGCCCACCTGTGCCACCTATGAGTGCCCACCTGTGCCGCCTATGAGTGCCTATCTGTGCCGCCTATGAGTGCCCAGTGCTGCCTATGAGTGCCCATCAGTGCCGCCCATGAGTGCCCATCAGTGCCGCCCATGAGTGCCCATCAGTGCCGCCCATGAGTGCCCATCAGTGCCGCCCATGAGTGCCCATCAGTGCCCCATACCAGCGCCGCCTATCAGTGCCCATCAGTGCTACCTAATCGGTGCCCATCAGAACTACCTCATCGGTGCCCATCAGTGCCACCTCATCGGTGGCCATCAGTGCCACCATATCAGTGCCCGTAATTGAAAGAGAAAACATACTAATTTACAAAAAAATTAACAAAAATATAAAAACTTTTTTTTTTTTTCAAAATCTTTGCTCTATTTTTAGTTGTTGCGCAAAAAAAAAAAAAAATCGCAGAGGTGATCAAATACCACCAAAAGAAAGCTCTATTTGTGGGGAAAAAAAGACGCCAATTTTGTTTGGGTGCAGTGTAGCATGACCGCGCAATTGTCATTCAAATTGCGACAGTGCTGAAAGCTGAAAATTGGCTTGGGCGGGAAGGTGCGTAAATGCCTGGTATGGAAGTGGTTAACCACTCTGAAAAACCAGGGAAAAATGTTTTTGGCTTGAGTTATTATTCTACCTTTTCTGTGCAGTTCAATATTATCTACTTGTAAACAAGGGTGTTATTAATTCTTGACTTGTAATACTCTTTTCCTAAATAGTGTTGCCCCTCTTAGTATTTTGGGTTGTCTGTTCTGCACCTTGACTCCAAAAACACCCTCAGCCCCCTCTGACATACCTGGTTGAATAAAAGTCACTGCAAGCACATAAGATGCCTTTAACTCGACTGTGAATTAGTATAAAGACATAGACACAAGACTGTTAATTGATAAATGAACTCAATGTAGTGGTACAGTTTAGAATATATGGTGGTTTGAGCAACAATGAGCACACAGAAGGTAGGTTCAGACACAGTCCACTAGACAGTATAATAACTATGCCAAGGTAATTTAGAATGTACTGTACGGCCCCGTACACACAAGCAAATGAATCTGTTCAAATCGGTCTGACAGACCGGTTTGAACAGATCTGTCTGCTGGGCTGTTTTGGTTTGATCGCTGTACACACGATCAAACCAAAATCCCCGCCGGCAGACAGGCTTTAAAATCTGTCTGCTGGAAAAATCCGTCTGCTCGCCCGTACACACGATCGAATTTGTCTGCTGAGACGGTCTGTCAGACCGTTTCCAGCAGATAGATTTGATCGTGTGTACCACTAGGCTGGAATCAACCCATAAATCAGCAATAAACCTCCTTTCATAAGCAAAAGGTGAAGGTCTATGTGTAGCCAAGGCTGTATCCTGGCCTAGGCCAACAAGGCTCAGGCCTAGGGCAGCACTTTGCAGGGGGGCAGCACGGAAAGAGTCCCTGCTGACTTGCGCTACACTGTTTATGCAGTGCCAGTCTTATGAGGCTGACTGGGCTGAGAGGCAAATTAGTCTAGCGCCCCCATAAAGCAGCCGTGCTGCTTCCGGTATGCAGGCGGCCGGCATTCCGCAACTGTGGGGGGGCGCTGCTTCTTATTTTGACTGTCCTATCATCCTGGACCACAAACCTTCCTCACTGTGCTAGGTTTTCTGCTGCACCATTGGCATGGTTATATCTTCTTAGTCCTCTCCATAAAATTATCAGAAATTTGTGCTTAAAGGAGTTGTAACGGGAAAATAATTTTGGGCTAAAATTAATGTCTGCAAGGTAGATAGACAGAATAGTGTAATGATTCTGTTAAAAAATTAGTAAATACCTATTAAATTCCTTCATCTATATCACCTCCGGCGGTCTAGTTTCTGTTCTCTCATTCACTTCCTGGTTTGCGGCGCTCGTTCATGTAAGAACTACATTTCCCAGTATGCATTGCGGAACACCCAGTAATTCACACCTCCTTGAAGTCTCTAACACGTAGAGAGCGTCCTGCCGCACAGATGTAGTTCCCAGGAGGGGGCGAGCACATTACTGACCACCACAGTAAAGTCTCCCTTCACTGTGGTGAGTTACAATCAGACAAGAAGCAAGTGAATAGGACAGAGAAGAAATAGAGCAACTTCTGAGCAACAAACAAACAATGAGGAAGTGAAAAGAGGAATGTCTGCAGGTAAAGGATGCTTATTATGAAAAAAAATGTTTTTCCTTTACAACCCCTTTAAAGTAGAACTATAGACAACACTTTTTTTTTTTCCATTTTGGATAGAGGGAGGGTTATAGCCCCTGTCAGTTTATTTTTTACCATCCCTGTCTCATTGCAGAGATTTCCCTTCACTTCCTGCCCTATAGCCAAACAGGAAGTGAGAGAAAATCTATGCAAATTAAGGGAATTTATTGCCCCCCCCCCCCCCCAGGCCCTCAGAACTAGTGTCCCCACTTATATGACGTCTTCCCACTCTCACTGCACTTGTGCATCTGCAGAGCAGCTATCGTTGGCGCGTTCTGTCCCTGGAACATAGCAAATTTCCGATCCCTGTAAAGAGACAATGACGAGACTCTTTACCCATGTGATCCACTGTGTCCAATCACTGCTGATCACATTTAAACAAAGAAATGCCGGTTATCCTCACACTGACAGTGGAGAGCCGATCAATGGCATTTCCTCACAGGGGGATCTGCACAGATAACCAGAGCACTGATTATCAGTGCCCAACAGTGATGCCAATTAGTCCCTATCAGTGATGCCAATCGGTGCCTGTGACAGGGAGTGGCAATTTGTGGGAGAGCCGACCTGCCGCAGTAGAATGATGGAGGCTGATCGGCTAGTGGTTTAACACCACGTTCATGTCAAATCGCCGCCTATTTTCGGCATCGGCACCATCCAAATCGGTGCCATACCGATTCCCAAAAGTAGTTCCTGCTCTACTTTTGCAAACTTTGGGGGCGATTTCAATAGACATCTGTGCTTGAACTTGTCTCTGAAATCGCTGCCGAAGTCGGACTAAAAAGCGGGTTTGAAATCATGCGAGTTCAGACGAACTTGCACAATTTCAAACCCGCCTTCAGTGTGAATCTTAATCTTAACCCGCCTGCTAAATCTCAATCTTTTTTTAAACTTTCAATAAGATTTTTTCTGTTTTTTATTTTACTCGTGGGCATGCGATATAGCTATCTATACAATCTCTATTAATTGCATAAGGTTGATCGGGTTTTCAATGTATTCTATGTATGATGTTGTATCATAAGTGTCTTCTTTAGACACATTAATTGTATATGGGGTATATGTGGGAAAACATCGACATCATGTCATATGGTGTCTATGGATAGGAGTATGTACATTTCCATCAGATTTGGGTTTAGATCTGGGGTATTTTATATTAACTACATATCTATAGAGCTTATTAGTTTCCCTAGTTTATTCAATCTGTATACTATTGCTACCATACGTCTTTATAGCTCATGATCTGTTTTCACTAGATACCTCTGTGATTCATTCTATCTGGCTTTTCAGATCCCTGTATTAACTCTGTTGGATCGTTGAGTTCCGGCAGAAGGCAATTAATCCATTATGTATCTTCTTACAGTGCCTTGCGAAAGTATTCGCAAGAGAGCGTTTGTGAACAGCAGTTTTCAGTTCTTTCCACAGATTCTCGATTGGATTCAGGTCTGGACTTCGACTTGGCCATTCTAACACCTGGATATGTTTATTTGTGAACCATTCCATTGTAGATTTTGCTTTATGTTTTGGATCATTGTCTTGTTGGAAGACAAATCTCCGTCCCAGTCTCAGGTCTTTTGCAGACGCCATCAGGTTTTCTTCCAGAATGGTCCTGTATTTGGCTCCATCCATCTTCCCATCAATTTTAACCATCTTCCCTGTCCCTGCTGAAGAACAGTAAGCCCAAACCATGATGCTGCCACCACCATGTTTCACAGTGGGGATGGTGTGTTCAGGGTGATGAGCTGTGTTGCTTTTAAGCCAAACATAACGTTTTGCATTGTTGCCAAAAAGTTTGATTTTGGTTTCATCTGACCAGAGCACCTTCTTCCACATGTTTGGTGTGTCTCCCAGGTGGCTTGTGGTAAACTTTAAACAACACTTTTGATGGATATCTTTAAGAAATGGCTTTCTTCTTGCCACTCTTCCATAAAGGCCAGATTTGTGCAGTATACGACTGATTGTTGTCCTATGGACAGAGTCTCCCACCTCGGCTGTAGATCTCTGCAGTTCATCCAGAGTGATCATGGGCCTCTTGGCTGCATCTCTGATCAGTCTTCTCCTTGTATGAGCTGAAAGTTTAGAGGGACGGCCAGGTCTTCGTAGATTTGCAGTGGTCTGATACTCCTTCCATTTCAATATCATCGCTTGCACAGTGCTCCCTGGGATGTTTAAAGCTTGGGAAATCTTTTTGTATTCAAATCTGGCTTTAACCACTTAAGACCCGGACCAAAATGCTGCTAAATGACCTTGCCCCTTTTTGCGATTCGGCACTGCGTCGCTTTAACTGACAATTGCGCAGTCGTGCGACGTGGCTCCCAAACAAAATTTGCGTCCTTTTCTTCCCACAAATAGAGCTTTCTTTTGGTGGTATTTGATCGCCTCTGCGATTTTTTATTTTTTGCGCTATATACAAAAATTGAGCGACATTTTTGAAAAAAAAAAATCTTTTTTACTTTTTGTTATAAGGAAAATCAAATAAACTACATTTTAGTCAATCATTTAGGCCAAAATTTATTTAGCCATATGTCTTTAGTAAAAAAAAATCGCAATAAAAAAAAAATTAGCTACCTAGCGGGAACAGCGACACTAATACAGCGATCAGAAAAATGATCGCTTAGTGACACTGGCAATAGGGAGTGAAAGGGTTAACTAGGGTGGTGATCAAGGGGTTAAAACTTTATTGGGGGGGGTACGGGGGCTACCATGAACCTAACACTAACTGACTGTCACACTGCCTGTCACACTGACACTAAATACAGTGATCATACATGTATGATTACTGCATTCAGTGACACTGTGACAGGGTGGAGGGGGGGGTTAATGTGACTATGTGTAGTGTTGTGCTGACTTACTGTGCGATGTGATCTCTCCTCAGCGGTGGTTGAAAAAAACGCTGAAGGAGAGATCACATCACTTCCTCCTTCCAGGTGGATTCTATTTATCATCATTAGTCATTTAGGTCAACATTGGATCATTCAGAGATCCTCACTGAACATTTGGAGAGAGTTTGCTGCACTGAAAGTAAAGGGGCTGAATAATTTTGCACGCCCAATTTTTCAGTTTTTTATTTGTTAAAAAAGTTTGAAATATCCAATAAATTTCGTTCCACTTCATGATTGTGTCCCACTTTACAGTTTTATATCTTTATGTTTGAAGCCTGAAATGTGGCAAAAGGTCGCAAAGTTCAAGGGGGCCAAATACTTTGGCAAGGCACTGTATGTTAAGACTCATGTATATTTATTGATCGGAATCTGACACGCCCTTTACATATAACTATATATATATATATATTTTTTGTATATATTTTTGAATGTGATTGTCTTATTCGTTTATGATGCATGTTGATGATTTATTTCAATATGAGACGTTCCTCTACGTATATACATAGGGCCAGATTCTCAGCAGAGTTACGTCGGCGTAACTTCTAAGAAGCACCGGCGTATCTATTTTCTGTATTCCGAAAACAAGATACGCCGGAATTTTGCTTAGATACGAGCGGCGTAAGTCTCTTACGCTGTCGTATCTAAGTTGCATATTTACGCTGGCCGATAGGTGGTGCTTCCGTCGATTAGCCGTGTCGAATATGCAAATGAGGTAGATACGCCGATTCCCGAACGTAATTGCGGCTGGTCGTCGTATTTTACATCGTTTGCGTAAGCGTAAAGTTACCTCTGCTATGTGAGGGGTAACTTTGCGTACGCAATGTAAAGTATGGACGTTGATTTTTACGCCGTTTACGTCGTTTGCGTAAATCTTTTGCGAATAGGGATTCACGTAAGTTACGGTCACGTCGAAACCAATGTATTTGTGGCGTAATTTGGAGCATGCGCACTGGGATACGTCCACGTACGGCGCATGCGCAGTTCAAAAAAAAACGTCAAAAACTTGGTGTTACAACACATTTGCATAAAACATGCCCACCTCTTCCACATTTGAATTACCCGGGCTTAAGCCGGGCCATTTACGCTACGCTGCCATAACTTAGGATGCAAGGGGCCAGATTTGCGTATTTTTGCGTAAATGCCAGCGGGTTTGTAGCGTATCCTATTTACGCTACGCCGCCGCAACTTAGTACACAAGTGCTTTGAGAATATGGCACTTGCGTCCAAAGTTACGGCGGCGTAGCGTAAATGGCCTGGTGTAAGCCCGGGTAATTCAAATGTGGAAGAGGTGGGTGTCTTTTATGTGAATGTGTTGTGACCCCACGTTTTTGACGCTTTTTTAAACTGCGCATGCGCCGTACGTAGACGTATCCCAGTGTGCATGCTCCAAATTACGCCGCAAATACATTGGTTTTGACGTGAACGTAACTTACGCAAATCCATACTTAACATTGCATACGCAAAGTAACCCCTCATATAGCAGGGGTAGCTTACACAAACGACGTAAAATACGACGACCGGGCGCAATTACGTTTGGGAATCGGCGTATCTAGCTCATTTGCATATTTGACGCGGCTAATCGATGTAAGCGCCACCTAGTGGCCAGCGTAAATATGCAACTTGGATACGACGGTGTAAGAGACTTACGCCGCTCGTATCTAAGCAAAATTCCGGCGTACCTTGTTTTCGGAATACAGAAAATAGATACGCCGATGCTTCTTAGAAGTTACGCGGCGTATCTCGAGATACGCCGACGTAACTCTGCTGAGAATCTGGCCCAAGTGCTTTGAGAATACGGCACTTGCGTCCAAAGTTGCGGCGGCGTAGCGTAAATAGGATACGCTACGCCCCGCTGGCATTTACGCAAAAATACGAGAATCTGGCCCATAGTATCTACTTATGTCAGGGTGCAAACACACATACTCCTCTCCTCCTCTCCATATCACCTTTATATCTTTTCACATACATCTATACTTGCATGTATACCAATCTATGTATTTTTCTGTCACCACACCATCTTCTTTATGTATATGTGACTGCACACAGAGCTGTTTGAAGAAATTAGGGGGCCCCAAGCAAACAAAAAAAAAAAATCACCTTTTTAGTTGACAAGCGGGGGGGTGTTTGTTTTTGTTGGCTTACCTCTATCCTGGTGTCCGAGCTGGCCAGAGGCCCCAGCAGGGAGGGCCCTTGCCGCACTGCTGCTTCCTCCTGCAGTCCGGTCGGCCGTGTACCATAACCACGCGGTACAGGAGATTGTTTGCTGTTCCCGGGGCCGGACTGAAAGGAAGTGTGTGCACTTCCTGTCAGCCTGGCCGGGAACAGGAACCTGATTCTCCTGTACGCGGTTATGGTACACGGCCGACCGGACTGCAGGAGGAAGCAGCAGTGCGGCAAGGGCCCTCCCTGCTGGGGCCTCTGGCCAGCTCGGGGGCCTCAGGCAATTGCTTGGTTTGCCTGTCGGGTTCCGACGGGCCTGACTGCACATATACCTATACTTCCTTACAGTTATCATGCCTACACCTCATAATCCGAAGTCTGACACTATAATATTGTGTCACTTGTAGGTGTTTTGTTCAGAGAAGTTGTACAGAATTCTGACGATGGGCTCATTGCTTTTACAAGAAATCTGCATTTCAATTACAATTCAAATTTTAGGAATTCAAGGTAACAGGTGTTTTTGGAGAGATAATCTCTAATGTTTATCTGCATCTAGATTCCAACTTGTGCATCTGCATTTCCGTGCGTTTGTTGTTCCTTATTTTTTTTATGAGATTCAAATGTATTTTTCATTGGCTCCCACTGAAGCCTATGGTGGGACCAAAAATGTACAGTACAAACAAAAGCACCTTCACCCTTTCCCAAAGGAAGTGTGTTGTAAATGTGTGACACTAATAGGATTCCTCTTCTCATGCATTGTCAAGCAAAGTCTGAAGCGTGATAACTCACACGGGTATAATAAGGGAATAAGGCATTTTTCACACCTTTTCATCTTAGCTAATATCAGAATGTGAAATTAATGATGTGTCATTGGAACATATTACCCGATAAAGCCACTCACATCTACACACTGTGTAGCACTACCCCCGGAGGAGCTGCTGGTTTGTTTTGGGTGGCACATTTACCTCGTGGCTCTCCGAATTCCTAGGGATGAACGGTGCATATAGCAGTAGTAAAGGACTGTCCGCAACAAGTGTCTTTGCTCTGCTCTTCATTACCCAGCTGGGTAAAAACCATAAAACTAGGGAGCTGTGGTGGCTCAACGTGATTGGCACTGCGCTGACAAGCCGTTCACCTCTGCAGCCAAGGGTTCGGATCCCGGTCTCGGCTACATGTGAATTGAGTTTGGTGGTCTCAGCCCGGCTCCCGATGGGTGTGCTATGCAAGGTACGCCTGTGCTTAGTACGCCCACCCCCCCACAAAAAAACCACCACACTTGCACGCACACAAAATTGGTTTACCACGCACGCACATTGGCCATGCGGTCTCCTAAAAATGAGAGGCGAAGGACCTACGGGGCTGGCTGGGTGGGCTAGACCCCCTCACTCCCTCATAGGGGGAGTCCCTCTGCCCCGTTGGGGTCCCATTGGGCCCCAGTCGGGCTCCCAAGTGGAGCAGGTAGGGTGGGGTGAGTGGGAGGCCCCCCCTCACACCTGCCATTGCCACCGGGGGCATGGAGAAGGATGGCGATTGCCTCCGGGGGGAGGGTCTGCCTACTGCCAACTCCTGCAGTCCGGCTCCTCTCTCTCGAGTTCACGCACAAAATACACTTTAAGAAAAAAAAAAACATAAAACTTGTGGTGAGGAAAGTAGAGTTGAAGGGCAAATTCAGGCGCAGCAATAGGGAAACAGTCCTGCTCCCACGTGTAACACTTCTTGCGCCACTCCTACTTGAGTGGGAATAGCGTACCTGGACAGGCCTCTCTCACTGACCTGGCCGCCGGAGTATCGCTTAAACCTTTTTGAGGAAACGTCTCTGCCACAGACCCTCCTTGGAATGAACTTAAGGGAGACACCTCTGCCACAGGCCCTCTCTGATTGCAAATACAGAGGCAATCCTCCTTGAAAGAATTACACCTGGATCTCCTTCTTAACGTTGCCCAGGTACCGACTGACAGGTGATCAATCCTTCAGTGTCCAGCTACCTTGATCCCTAGTGGTTTGTCAAAATCCTTTTGGACCACCTGCCTCTCATTGGCGCTCCTCAGACGGACTCCCAACAGAACAGCTCTACCGCTTGGGATCTTCAAAAGTGGGAACCAGTCGATCACTGGGTCCCCACCGCTGCTCAAATGTTCCGGACCAACATGGTCCCAGAACAAGGAATACCGCGTGGCACCTGTGCCCCGGCCAGGTATGCCATAACACCGGGGCGCCGTGATGTGGTCACCCTAAAGGTGGGTGCCACACTGGACGAAGAAGACCCAGACTCAATGGCATCTGCCCCATAAATACCCTCCGCCGGAATGCACAGCGAGACTTAACCCTACTGATTGGTTGCTGGGGAAGAGCACCCATCCTTGACGCCACTGCTGCCATCTACTGCACTGGGAAGAACACCCCAGAACAACAGAATGAGACAGAGACCCAATTTGAACAGTTTAACCAGATCAGAGTTTAAAGCGGATCTCCACCCTAAAGTGAAGATCCGCTGATCCGAACACTCCCCCCCTCCGGTGTCACAATTGACACCTTTCAGGGGGGAGGGGGGTGCAGATAGACACGTATCTGCACCCACTTCCGGCCCAGCATTCACGGGCAAAAGACGGGCATTACATCACATCCCGTCTCCCGCCCGTTGTGTGCTGGGAACACTCGGCTCCCAGCACACAGCTGGAGCCAATCGCGGGCGCAGCGCGACTCGCGCATGCGCCGTAGGGAACCGGGCAGTGAAGCTGCAGCGCTTCACTTCCTGGTTCCCTCACCGTGAATGGAGGGGGAGCAGCAGGGTGATGAGCGATCGCTCATCCTCTGCTGCGGACGGCGCTGGACTCCAGGACAGGTAAGTGTCCTAATATTAAAAGTCAGCAGCTGCAGTATTTGTTGCTGCTGGCTTTTAATATTTTTGTATTTGTGAACCATCCGCTTTAACTACACTCTGACCTCCCTCTAAATTTAAATAGCACCGGTACTTTAAAGTAACCAGGCACTACAACTGGAAAATGGGACCTGTGCCCCGATCTACACGATTCTTCATTGTAATCTATACACACCATCAGATTTTCAGATGACCGTTCGTCTGTTTTTCGTTGCATGCTAATCTCGTACGACCGAATACAACTTCTGAAGTGACATAATATGCTGAATAGTTTTGTATGTATTCTTTCGTTTCTAAACATGTGTGGTCATGGTTTTACGTTATTTGTGGGACGAAAACCGTACTAATTAAACGAAAATCGGACGTTGAGTTCACGTACGACAACATTTTTATAGACTGCACATGAAGCTTTTGTCGGACGAAAGATCTGAATCGTCTGTCGAAAGCACCGTACTAACGATCTGAAAAGTGGCAGATCGTTCGTCGGACGAAATTTTAATTCCCATTTTCGGATCGTGTGTACCTGGCCTTACAGGGGTTGTAATGGTTAATTTAATTTTATTGTTTTTTAAAACAAACATGTCATACTTACCTCCACTGTGCAGTTCGTTTTGCACAGCGTGCCCCGATTCTCCTGTTCTGGGGTCCCTCCCTGCAATAGATAACCCCCTCGGGAAGCTGTCTCCTGAGGGGGTTACCTTGTGGGCGCGCTCCAGTCTCATGCACTCTGCGTCAATAGATAGAGTGTATGTCTCAGTCCCACCCCCAGCGGCCGCATCATTGGATTTGATTGACAGCAGTGGGAGCCAATAGCTGAGCTACTATCAATCAATCCAATCAATGCCAAGAAGCAGTGGAGTAGAGGACGCCGGGGACGAGCCGAGCAGGTGAAGAGGGCTCTGGGGGGCCCGTCATTGCCAGGTGCCATGAACCTTTACAACCACTTTAAGGAAGGACCCGGTTGAGGCCTTGTTAAATAAACCCATCCTACCCGTACGTCGAAAGCAGGCCAAACTCATTGCTTTTAGATTTACTGCTACTAAACAGACTATTTCCCACTCCTGGACATCCCCTGTGCACAATTTCCAGGAAGTTAAAATCCACCTGAATGGCATAATGGTAATGAGAAATGAACGGCAATGTAAGGCAAGCATGACGTATTTCTAAAGCAGCCTTTTTTTTTTAACCAGGGTGCCTAAGGCCGGGTTCACACACATCCAATACGCAATAGCAGGAGAATGTGAATGGCTCCCTATGGAGCCGGTTCACATAACTTTCGATGCGGCTCCGGTACAAATTTGCACAGGAGCCCTGTGCGTCTTTTGGTCCGTTTAAGGTCCAAATTCAGCCAGAAATTCCAGCTGAAATTGGACCTGAAACGATGAACCAGAACGCACTGGACCCCTGCTGGGAGCCGCATCGGCATTAGGTGTGAACAGAGCCTTAAGGTTTCTTCAGGGGTGCCTTGGAAACATGCCCCAAAATTGTACATAAGTTGACGGCTAAAAGGTTCTAATGGTGCACAATGAAAACCATCTGCCCGCCAACAACCAATTACATCATTGGTTAATAAGAAAAAATGAGGCGCCTGCACAGCATCCTTGTTTGCTCCTCCCCATCAACACTGGGGTCAGATTAGCTGAGTGAGGGGAAGAAACTGAGGGAGAAGAAAAACATTGGAATACTAGATAGTACCAAGGTGTACTTGGTCTGGAAGAATAAATCACCTCTAATGTTGGGTGAACTACATGTGTGGATGTTGCTGTGTTACATTAACCCAGCATTTCTCAACTTCATCAGCACAAGGAACCCTTGAAATAACGTTACCCTCTTACAGGTAGCTAAAAAGATCAATGATGTCAATGGGAACTTATCAGAGAGGCAGAAATTGTTTCATTGCTCAAGGAAGCCCAAGAACCCTAAGACTCCATGGAACCCTGGTTGAGGCTTTCATGTTAAACTATTAGTTTCGTTCTTTACATTTTAGAATGGGGTACCTCGAGATTAAGCAGAATTTTAAAGGGTGCCTTGCAGTGGCGGTGCGTCCATAGTGGGCATAGGAGTGCCGCTCCCTCTCTCCTGCACCCGTCATTCAACAATAGATAGATTCATGCATTCCAGGAATTTATCTATTGTCGCTGCTGCCGTCCACTATTCAGGTGTCCGGCCCCCTGTTGAGCAAGGGCCATCTGAATTACAGCGGTGGGTGTGTTTTGAAGGTGCCTGATTAGAGCCAGAGGCTCTAAAAGGCTTCCTGATTAGAGCCTGTGGGCTCTAATCGGCTTCCAAATGGTTAAACAGTGGGCGCACTTTTGTGCGTTTCCTGTTTAAACCATGCTGTGTTAGGGAATTGCTTCCCTAACACTGACCCACCTCTCAGCCAATCAGGTGCACCGGGTTTGGTTACCGGTCACCTGATTGGCTGAAGCGACAGGCGAGCAGAGATGACATTGAGGACTCTGAGGGACATTGAGGACTCTGAGGGAGCATAGAGGAGGACGGTGGTGACCCGAGAAAGGTAAGTGCTGGGCAGGGGGGCAAACTGGCTGCATTTGAGGCGAGGGGGCAAACTGGCTGCATTTGAGGCGAGGGGGCAAACTGGCTGCATTTGAGGGGGCAAACTGGCTGCATTTGAGGGGGCAAACTGGCTGCATTTGAGGGGGCAAACTGGCTGCATTTGAGTGGGCAAACTGGCTGCATTTGTGGGGGCAAACTGGCTGCATTTGAGGGGGCAAACTGGCTGTATTTGAGGGGGCAAACTGGCTGTATTTGAGGGGGCAAACTGGCTGTATTTGAGTGGGCAAACTGGCTGTATTTGAGGGGGAAAACTGGCTGCACTTGAGGGGGCAAACTGGCAGCATTTGATGGGGCAAACTGGCTGCATTCGAGGCGAGGCGGCAAACTGGCTGTATTTGAGGGGGCAAACTGGCTGTATTTGAGGGGGCAAACTGGCTGTATTTGAGGGGGCAAACTGGCTGCATTTGATGGGGCAAACTGGCTGCATTCAAAGCGAGGCGGCAAACTGGCTGTATTTGAGGGGGCAAACTGGCTGCAACGTGAAAACGCACGTATAGTATGTTTTAATGCATTGCCAGCCTATGCAAGCAGGTCCATCCTAATTCCACAAGAATGATGCTATTGCAGGAACTCAATTCCTCTTTTCCAGTGCCATCTTAAGAGCATTATAGGCCCCCGGGCAATACAGTGCACTGTGGCCCTGTCTATACAATCACTGACAATGGCTGCGTTTGCATGGCATAGTGTCTGTGTTTAAATGTGACAGTGGCTGTGTTTGAATGGCACAGCAAATTACTTACAGGGTAAGGCCGGGGGTCAGGTCAGGTGCAGTGCAGTCACTTACACTCACAGCAAGACGGGCTCAACTCAGTCAGGCGGCAGCTCTTCTCAGAAGTGCTCCACTGTCTGCTCGCTCCCTTCCCTCTTAGCCACGCTAAGGTGGGTGGAGCTAGTTTTCCAGCTGTGGAGGCGGCGCGTTTTGAATGCTGGGGCGCCCGCGGCGCGCTCTGAATGCTGGGGTGGCCGCGTCCTCTGATGTCACTGGTTGCTAGGCGCAGGGTGGCCAGCGATTCTAGCAACCAGTGCAGTCGAGTGAGCGGCATGCCACAGCTTTGGTGTCCCTTTTCTTAGCCCCCCAGGCAAGTGGGGCCCCCGGTAGGGTGACCACGTGTCCCGGATTGCCCGGCACAGTCCCGCATTTTGCAGGTCTGTCCCAGGTCCCAGGCACCTTAATTCCAGGACAATACAGTGTCCCGGAATGAAGCTGAACAGCCACCCCCCTCCCCTCGATCTGTTGTCCCCAAAAAAGGCCACCACATAGATGCTTTACTGACAGCACTTGTCCTGGCCATGAATGTCTGGAGAGGCACAATCCCCGCCCTCTTCTTGTGATTGGAGAAATAATAAATCCCACCTCCTGTGTCTAATCACAGCAGGGCAGTGTAAAGCCAGCGTTGGAACAAGGTAAAACGGGTCTTGGCCAGTCAGGACTTGTGCTGTCAGTGAGTAAAGTGGCGATGTGGCTGCCTTTTTTGGGTGCGTGATCAGTGCTTCTGGGTAGAGCGTGCATCCACCACCCCAGCTGATTCATTACAGCACAAGCTGATTTTTGGGAAATGTGGTCACCCTAGCCCCCGGGCAACTGCCCAGTGTGCCCATGTGAAAAGACGGCCCTGCCCCTTTCCAAACCAAAAATGCAAGATTCATAAGTACGGTAAGTATTAATGCAACAAAAATGCACCACATGGCACCACAATGGATAATGCAAACATGTCAATGAGCTACAACATGTACTAAACAATCGGACAAAGGCAAATAGATGTGAATCTGGCCCAAGAAGGCAGACATGACAGCTTTTCTCATTACATCTTTGAGATTGCTCAGGTTATTAGAATCTTTTAATTACCAAAAACTTTGATAATCCTTGCAATGCAATTTACATTTTATTTATTTTTTTACAAAACTGTAGTGACACTTTAAGTATGTCACGTTTCTAGTGAATCCCCCATCGTTTTTACTCCTCTCTCTCCCCTGTCTGGTTTGATTCTCTCCCACCTCTCTTGTTTTTCCTTCCCTCATGCACCCTCTCCATCCTCACTCCATCTGCCTCTCCCACATCGCTCTCCATCTCTTCTCTAGGCCTGCTCCTCTCTAGCTAGCAGATGGCACATGCACACCCATCCTTCATATCAGAGAAGGTTATGCCAGGAAATGGGAAGATTTCTGGCAGAATAATTATAATTATAATTTTCCTCTACCGGTGGTTAGGGCAGGAAGGTATGTGATAGGTAGTTGTATAAAGGTGAACACAGATGTAATGCGTTTGGGATGCTATGGAAGACGTATTTTTGGCACAGTGCACACTGGAGGGATGGTCTGAATGTGTGGAGGAATTGAGTGGACTGGATAAATATATTGTGTGGGTAGCAAACTGTTGAAGAACATTGGTAACAACTTACAGATGACTGGGAGCCGATTACCATCTGTGAAATACTGATAGTGCGGAGGCCACAGAGGAGACAGGTCCGGTATCTGAACGTCGTGCTTGGAGTAGGAGGCCATAACTGTCATCCAAAGGCAGGACATGGAGAGGAAAAGAGTGGGGCTATCAACAGAGAATCGGGTGAGATAACAAATGTGAAAGTTCTGGTTAAAAGTGGAAGGAAGGCAACAGATGTTGGGGAGAAACAGGGTGAGACAGAAGGAAAGCGAGAGCAAATGAGAAGGGCTAAATTCACCAAGCTATAATACATGTCTTGGTTATTTCTGGTTATTTGGTTATTTTCAGCACCAATTCACAATTATAGCTGAAAGCAATGGTGGGTATGGCAAATAACAATCATATAACTTTGTGAATTTCTAAGCTTAAAGTGAGAAAGAGAGAGACAAACAAAGAATGAAAGAGTCTGAATGAGGAAGGGATGGAAAGGAAGAGGGAAAGACTAAATAAAGACTAAACAGGAGAGATAAAGAGGGGAGAGCGAAAGAGAGACGCAATTAAGAAGAGGGAAGGAGGGGGAGAGACTGAATGAGAGACAGATGGACAGAGACTTAGAGATAGACTGTGAGAGGGAAGACGAGAGAGAGACTGAATGAAAGAAAGAGGGATGGACAGAAAATAAGAGAGAGAGAGACTGAATGGAAGAGGGAAGGGCAGAGAGAGAGAGACTGAATGGAAAAGGGATGGACTGAAAATGAGAGAGAGAGAGAGAGAGAGAGAGAGACTAAATGATAGAAGGAAGGAAGGAGAGAGAGAGACTGAATGGAAGAGGGAAGAAAATGAGAGAGCAAAAGAGACTGAATGAATGATAGAAGGAAGGAGAGAGAGAGACTGAATGGAAGAGGGAAGGGAAGAAAATGAGAGAGAGAGAGAGAGGCTGAATGAAAGAGGGAAGGACAGAGACAGTGATAGATTGACTGAATGATAGAGGAAAGGAGACAGAGATTGAATGATGGAAGAGGGTAGGACAGAGGCAGAGAGAGACTGAATGGAAGAGGGAAGGACATAAAATGAGAGAGAGAGAGAGAGAGAGAGAGAGAGAGAGAGAGACTGAAAGGAAGAGGAAAGGACAGGGAGAGAGAGGCTGAATCAGAGAGGGAAGGGGAGAGAAAGAGAGAGAGAGAGACTGAATGGAAGAGGAAAGCACAGGAAATGAGAGAGAGAGAGAGAGAGAGAGAGACTGAATGGAAGAGGGACGGGCTGAAAATTAGAGAGAGAGGCTGAATGAAAGAGGGAAGGACAGAGAAAGAGACTGAATTAGAGAGGTAAGGAGAGAGAGGCTGAATTAGAGGGAAGGAGAGAGAGGCTGAATTAGAGGGAAGGAGAGAGAGGTTGAATTAGAGAGGGAAGGAGAGAGAGGCTGAATTAGAGAGGGAAGAAGAGAGAGACTAAATTAGAGAGGTAAGGAGAGAGAGGCTGAATTAGAGAGGTAAGGAGAGAGAGGCTGAATTAGAGGGAAGGAGAGAGAGGCTGAATTAGAGAGGGAAGGAGAGAGAGACTAAATTAGAGAGGGAAGGAGAGAGAGACTGAATTACAGAGGTAAGGAGAAAGAGGCTGAATTAGAGGGAAGGAGAGAGAGGCTGAATTAGAGGGAAGGAGAGAGAAAGAGACATAATTTATTGAGGGAAGGAGAGAGAGAGAGACTGAATGGAAGAGGGAAGGACAGAAACTGAGAGAGAGACTGAATTATAGAGGGACGCAGAGAGACTGAATGGAAGGGGGAAGGACAGAGAGAGAGAGACTGAATGGAAGAGGGTAGGACACAGAGAGAGAGAGACTGAATGGAAGAGGGAAGGACAGAGAGAGAGAGAGACTGAATGAAAGAGGGAAGGAGAGAGAGAGAAAGACTAAATGGAAGAGGGAAAGAGAGAGATAGAGAGAGAGAGACTGAATGGAAGAGGGAAGGACAGAGACAGAGACTGAATGGAAGAGGGGAGGATAGAGAGTGACTGAATGATAGAAGGATGGACGAAGAGAGACTTAATGGAAGAGGGAGGGACAGACAGAGAGAGAGAGAGAGATAGGCTGATTGGAAGAGGGAAGGACAGAGAGAGAGAGACTGAATGATAGAAGGAAGGAGGGAGAGAGACTGAATGGAAGAGGAAAGGACAGACAGCGAGAGAGACTGATTGGAAGAGGGAAGGACAGAGAGAGAGAGACTGAATGATAGAAGGAAGGAGGGAGAGAGACTGAATGGAAGAGGAAAGGACAGACAGCGAGAGAGACTGATTGGAAGAGGGAAGGACAGAGAGAGAGAGACTGAATGATAGAAGAAAGGAGGGAGAGAGACTGAATGGAAGAGGGAAGGAAAGAGAGAGAGAGAGAGAGAGACTGAATGGAAGAGGGAAGGACAGAGAGAGAGACTGAATGATAGAGGGAAGGAGGGAGAGAGACTGAATAGAAGAGGGAAGGAGATAGAGAATAAATGAGAGGGTGTAAAGGTTAGGCTAGAGACTGAATAAGGAAGAGTGAAAATTGAGTAAAGAGAAAATAAAAAGCAGGAGACAGAGAGAAAGACAGAATGAGGAAGGGGAGGAGAGCGAGGGCGGGGGCTAAACAGAAGAGGAAATTGGGTAAAGAGGAGAGAGTGGTAAAATGAAGAGAGGAGGGGGAGATAAAAGTATGTGTGGGGGGTGAAGAGTAAAAGGAGATAAGTGGGAAGATCAATATGGACGGCAGTATAGAGACAGATACATAATTGAATTGTCATGTTATATCTCACACTAGAAAAGCTACATCTGGAATATTCAGTTACATTGGTCAGCAGCCCCACTACTATTAACCCTAACACTTCCACATGAGCCTTAAAATACAATGTGTTCCAACATACATACACCGTGATCATTACATGTGCAGAACTGCATGCACCTCTTTTGATATTTGACTTTCTGTTTCCTATAAT
Source organism: Rana kukunoris (assembly GCA_029574335.1). NCBI lineage: Eukaryota > Metazoa > Chordata > Amphibia > Anura > Ranidae > Rana > Rana kukunoris. The sequence continues at coordinate 160,023,718 of CM056057.1, forward strand.
TCTGTAGAATGGATCCCATGACATTAGTTCCCCAGGTCTCAATAATCTCCCAGTCATCCTGCTGTATATGACCAGACGATTTCTATAAATCCGCCCTGCAGCTCGGCCCTTGAGTAGCACCTACAAGACTAAAAACGGATGTTTGGCCCCTGGCACAGCCGCCATCTTTTACTATCAGTAAAATAACACATAGTTCCCCAACTGCCCTGATTTCAAGGGAACGCCTGACGGTTTCTCCTTGGGAAATGTATTCTCTGGATTTTCATATTTCTTACAAATCAGCATTTAAAATGAAGTTGCAATGCAGCTGCAAATTTAAAATTGAAATCCATTTTTTGCAGGTTAATAATTCAAATATAAAAGTTCTCACATGTTTTATTTAGATTGAACTTTGCATAATGGTACTGGAATTGTACTATGGGTGGCAGTGGCGTAGCGTGGGTTGTCAGCGCCCGGTGCGACGGACCCCCCTGCCCCCCCACTCTACGCCTCTGATGGGTGGGGTGACATGTACAGTACAATTCTACATAGTATGTTTTCTATAGTAGTTAGTGGCCATGTATAATTTTAACCTTTGTGTCCGTTATTTGGGGGTATAATTTTTTGAAAAGGATATACAATAAATGATACAGTTTATACAATGTACAGTATGTGATCACGCTGCATTATTTATAATATATTTAGGTTAAACTTGAAACAAAAATGGTTTGCAATTAAATAAAATCAACTACTGTATATACCCGAGTATAAGCCGACCCAAATATAAGCAGAGGCACCTAATTTTACCACAAAAAGCTGGGAAAACGTATTGACTCGAGTATAAGCCTAGGGTGTCCATCTGCATTCCTCACTGTGCCTCACTTTGCCTCACTGTGTCCATGTGCTTGCCTCACTATGCCCATGCCTCACTGTGCCCATGCCGCACTGTGCCAATGCCGCACTGTGCCCATGCCGCACTGTGCCCATGCCTCACTGTGCCAATGCCTCGCTGTGCCCATGCCTCACTGTGCCCATGCCTCACTGTGCCCATGCCTCACTGTAAATAATGCCTCACTGTGCCCATGTCTCATTGTGTCCATGCCTCTCTGTGTCCATGCCTCTCTGTGTCCATGCCTCTCTGTGCCCATGCCTCACTGTGCCCATGCCTCATTGTGTCCATGCCTCACTGTGTCCATGCCTCACTGTGTAGGGTGACCACATTTCCAAACTGCCATTGAGGGATACCCCCCTTCTTCACAAAAAATTGCCAATTTTGGGGGGTCCCCTTAGTATGCCTGTAAAGTGGCGCATCTTTACCATGTATAGAACATGCTGCAGCAAAAATGTAATTTCTAAAGAAAAAAAAAGAGTCAAATCACATTTAAATTGACTCACAGTTGCAATTGCTGGCACCGGGTATAAAAAGAAAAAGAAAAAAAAAACTAGTGCCCCCCCATTCCATACCAGCACCCACAGGCTCTACCCCCCCCCCCATACCCCAAAGCATCACATCCCCATCTTACCCTGACTGGTGTTTGTGGTGGCATGCAGGCAGGGGGGTTATCACATATAGTAGAGGAGAAATGAGGCTACATGTGTGCCAAGTTCTGGGTCCAGGGGACCTACGACCGTCTGGTACTGGTTCCCCAAATTCACCGGAGAAATTACCGTTTAACATACAGTAGGAGTCTATGGAAGTGGTGCCCGGCTCCCCGGGCCGTAGGTCCCCCTGACAACAAACTTTGCATACTTGTAGAGGAAGAGTGGGACTACATGTGTACCAGGTCCCCAAAGTCCAGGAGATCAGGTGCAAAAAGGTGACTCGAGTATAATCCGGGGGGGGCATGTTCAGCACAAAAAGAATTGTTGAAAAACTCGGCTTATACTCGGGTATATACAGTGTGTCCTTTTCAAAAAATGAAAACCCCCAAATAACACATGCAGTAGGTTACAATTGTACATGGCCACTAACTACTATAGGAAACATAAATATGTAAATTAGTTGATTTTTTTTAATTGCAAACTATTTTTTTTTTTAAGTTTAAAGGGGTTGTAAAGTTTTTTTTTTTTTTTAAATAGGTCTCTTTAAGCTAGTGCATTGTTGGTTTACTTACCTTTTCCTTTCATTTCCCTTCTTAATGTTTTTTTTCTTTGTCTGAATTTCTCCCTTCCTGTTCCTCCTCAGTAAGCTTGTCCTCATCATCCGAGCTATTCTGGCTGGGGGTTAGTCAGCGTGCTCGCCCCCTCCCTTGGGACTACATCCCTGAACATTCACAGGCACGGAGGCAGGGATGTAGTCCCAAGGGAGGGGGCGAGCACGCTGACTAACCCCCAGCCCGAACGGCTCGGATGATGGGGGCAAGCTTACTGAGGAGAAACAGGAAGTGAGAAATTTAGGCAAAGAAAAAAAAAAACATTTAGAAGGGAAATGGAAGGAAAGGGTAAGTGAACCAACAATGCACTAGCTTAAAGGAACCTATTTAGAAAATAAAAGACGAACCTTTACAACCCCTTTAACCTAAATATAATATTTTCCAGCATGGGAGCTTGTTGTGGTTCTGCAAAAAAAATCTTCAAAATTGGCAACTATAGAATAGATGTTTATACGATTAATGATTAGAGATTTTTGGCAGGGGAGTTTACCCTGTATATTTCCAGCAGTAATCGGCTGGGTACATTTTCACGTTTAATAGGAGGTGACTTAAAGCAGCCAATTAACACCGATTTATAATACTGGCACCTAGACCACAATAGGTTGGCATCAGATGCCAGCTTTCTGTGCCATGGCTGACCAAGAAGAGAAGTCAAGTTTCCAGCAGTCCTTCGCCGGAGTGAGATCCCTGGTCCTACCGCTAGGAATACATTTAATATTTTTAGTTAGGCGTGGGAGGTGTTCAAACAGCACGCAGAGGTCAGGCAGAAGTCCAACAAGTGTCGGGAGGTGGAGTTCAGACTCCGGCATGGTGATAATTACAGGATTAAAAAAAACAATCTCAGACTTTTCAGGGAAGGCATGGGGGAACACTGAGAAAAATACATTGAATTAATTAATTAGCAGCCTGGAAAGGGGTTTCTTATTTTAGAGTGAAGTCTCTCCTAAGCCTCGTACACACGATCGGATTTTCCGCGGACATAGCGTGGGACTTTTGTCCGAAGGGCGTTGGCCGGGACCTTGTCTTGCATACAAACGGCAAAGAATTGTTTACCAACAAACACGAAACTAGGTGTTTTTTTAGCTCCACCCTTTGGGCACGTTCTGCTACTGTTGTTTTTTTGGTGAGCATTGCTTCCGAACATGCGTGTTTGTACTTTGGACTTGTGTACACACACGATCGGAAAATCCGACAACACGCACTGGTTGGCGGAAAATTTTAAAGCATGCCATCCCACATTTGTCCGCGGAAAATCCGACAACAAGCGTACAAACATGACAGCCTGCCATCACACAATTTCCGTCAGGAAAATCCGATCCTACGCACGAGGCTTTACACTCACACCATGCAATAAATCTGTTGGCACCGGGTTTTGCACCCTTTTTCTGCCGCGGAGTTTGCACGCCGCTGTTAACCCTTCCACTACCATAGACATGCAGCTCAGCAAACTCTTCTACTGCGTTTGCTCATTCAATCCCTTCTTTTATTCCTCCCTCCGCCTGCCACAGTCTTGGACAGCTGGCTTAACTCTTCTTCTGCCAGAGATATCTCTGCCCTCTTCTCCCAGAGGTGCCCAGTCTGTCATTGGCACTTTGCCCTGGTTAGCAGCATCTCCTAACCCCATCTTAGACCTCTTCTTTTTCCTCACTGCCACTTGTGCTTTAACCCCTTCCCTGCCTGAGGGTAGATTCTCCTGAATCAAGAGTTTGATTAGTAAGGGGCGGCTTGCGCTCACTTACCAGCCCGGCAGCCTCCAGCCCATGGGATACGGTGCAAGATGAGAGCAAGGAGAGGAGATCTTCTTGTCAAAGCCTATGAGGCTGTAATCCATCTGGGAAGTGTGAGTGAGGGGGAGGAGGGCTGGGTGCCATGTGTGATAGCGGAGAGTGGGGAGAGATGGGGGGGGTCTCTAGTGCCCAGCAGGGTGGGAGGGAGGGAAGGAGGAGAAACATATTCTGCTCTCTGACTGTATCGCTATGTTTGCTCATCCCACACCAGACACCCCATCAGTGACATTCACCTTCCACCGCACCGTCCTCCCTCTCATCAGGACCACGTCTGTCCCATCCATTGCTCACTCCCACTTCTTCATATTCACAAGGAATGACATCTACCAGCCATCAGTTGGGCTGTGCAGGGGTTAATGCGACATCTTTAGCATTTGGGACCTTTAGGCGCCATTCACACTAATGCATTTTTTTGGTGCATTTTGCAGAAATGCAGGGAAATTTTTTAACATGGTTTCCTATGGAACATGTTCACATCAATGCATTTTTGTGCCGCTGCGTTTTTGGAAAGGGTCTGGGACTTTTTTTCTGCAAAAAGCAGCGTTTTGCATGTAATAGAATTCAATGGACCCGCATCCAAATGCAAGTACCGCAATTTTGCCACGATTTGCGTTTTTTTAACCTGTTTATAGCTGGTTGTTAAAGGAAATGTAAAAAAAAAAAAGAAAATTGCTAAAAAAAAACAAAAACGCAAAAAGAAAAAAGAAAAATCGCGGTAAAAATGTGTGTCAAAAAACGCAGCAAGCCCTGCAAAAAGCACCGCAAAAATGCGCAAAAGCAACATGCATAGGTGGGAATCGAGTCTTAAAAACATGGTGGTATGGATGTCTTGTGCTTTAGGCTCCATTCACACTAATGCGTTTTTTGATGCATTTTGCATTTTGCGGAAATGCATGGAAATGTTTTAACATGGTTTCCGATGGAACATGTTCACATCAATGTTTTTTTGTGCCTCTGCGTTTTTGAAAAGGGTCGGGGACTTTTTTCCTGCAAAAAGCAGTGTTTTCCATGTAATAGAATTCAATGGACCCACAACCAAAATGCAAGTACCGCGATTTTTTTTGTACCTGTTTATAGCTGGTTGTTAAAGGAAATATAAAACAAAAATTCCCTGCTGAAAAAAAAAATCCAAAACGCAAATCGCGGCAAAAACGCTCAAAAGCAACATGCATAGGTGTGAATCGAGTTTACCGCGATGTGGTGTGTATTGCAAGAGAGGTTTTTTTTTTTTGGAAGGGTGCATGCTTTCAACATAGGGCCAATCAGCACTGTCCAGCCAGAGGGTCAGGGGTGATGCAGGCTCATAGGACAGTCAGAGGAGAATGAAAACTCCTTCTCAAGCTTTAACCAGTGCTTGGCGGGACACTGATAGAAGTCAAAATGATGAGAAAAGGTATTTAGCAGTTTATATTTGCTAAAATAATTGCATTTCCATGTTCTGTGTACCATGGGAGACCAGATATAGTGCATGCAGGGTCCTGGGTTTAGTAACACGTTAAAGGGGAGTTCCAGACTTTTTTTAGGTTTATTAAAAGTCAGTAGCTACAAAAAGTGTAGCTGCTGACTTTTAATAAACAGACACTTACCTGCTCCACAGTCCAGCGATGTGGCCGCCCGGAGATCCGCTCTTCTCCCCCCCTCCTCTATGTCTGACGCCTCCATTCATAGTGTGGGCACCCGGCCGTGACAGCTTTCGGGCACTCACTGCGCATGCACGAGTCGCGCTGCGCTCTATGAATTGACAGGCGATCTCCTGGGACCTGTCATGTGTCCCTGGAGATCGCCTAAAGGGAGGGGCCGCCGAAGGCGAGAAAATAAGTCACTGAGGCGGTCCCTGGGACGGAAGGGGGAAGTGGGACAGGAAGTCCCATTCCTACCGAAGCCCCCATCCCCCCCCCCTAAAAAAATTACATGCCAAATGTGGCATGTAAGGGGGCGAGGAGTGATTAACCACTTAAGCCACAGACCATTTTGCTGCTAAAGCACCATGCTCATTTTTGCGATTCGGCACTGCGTCACTTTAACTGACAATTGCGGTCGTACGACGTGGCTCCCAAACGAAAGTGACGCCCTTTTTTTCCCACAAATAGAGCTTTCTTTGATGTATTTGATCACTTCTGTGGTTTTTATTTTTGCGCTATAAACAAAAATAGAGCGACAATTTTGAAAAAAAAACATTATTTTTTACTTGTTGCTATAATAAATAGCCCCAAAAAAATATATTTATTTTTTCCTCAGATTAGGCCGATACAAATTCTTCTACATATTTTTGGTAAAAAAAAAAAAATCGCAATAAGCGTTTATTGATTGGTTTGCGCAAAAGTTATAGCATCTACAAAATAGGGGATAGTTTTATGGCATTTTTATTAATGATTATTTTTTTTTACTAGTAATGGCGACGATCATCGATTTTTATCGTGACTGCGACATTATGGCGGACACATCGGAAACTTTTGACACTATTTTGGGACGATTGTAATTTTTACAACAATTAGTGCTATAAAAATGCACTGATTACTGTGAAAATGACACTAGCAGTGAAGGGGTTAAGTGTGACCTAATGCGTTATTCTTACTGTGTGGGGGGCGTGGCTTGGTGTGTCACGTCACTGATCGTCGTTCCCTATCACAGGGAACAGACAATCTGTGACAGTCTGACTAGGCAGCACGGGGAGAGGTTGGTTTACACTTACCATTCTCTGTTCTTCAGCTCTGTGACCCGATCGCGGGACACCAGCGGCGATCAGGTCCGCGGGTCCTGCGGTCACGGAGTACCCGACAGGGTCGCGAGCGCGCCGGTGCGCGCGACCCACGGCTGTGCACATTAAACGGGACATATCTGTACGTTAGGGTGACCACATTTCCAAACTGCCATTCAGGGACACACCCCCTCTCTCACCTTCCCCAAAAAAAGATGCGGGGGGGGGGATGTAGTCTCGGGGGTTGATGGGGAATTTGGCGGCGGGTTATTTGTCAGGTGAATGTGCCACTTGCCACCAGATGCAGTGCTGTTATCCCTCCCTATCCATGAGCCACTTGCGTAGAAGGAAAGGAGTGTCGTAACTGTCTGGAGAGTGAAGATCACACCAGTCCCTTCTGCTTTCCACTGGGTGCTGGAGAAGGAGGAGGTGCCGAGGTGGGTGGGGACAGCAGTGCTGCCCTAGGCACAGGCCTCGCTCCCGGTCTAACTCACTGAGAGTCGGTAAATTGTCACTGGTTGCAAGATGCCAGGCAACGCTGGCCCTAGCAACCATTTCCGGAAATGTAATTACTAGTTAGTAGGGGGTGACTGTGTCCTCTATTTCATTCCAGGACATTGTATTGTCCCGGAATGAAGGTGCCGGGGACCCAGGACAGACATGTCAATTGCGGGCAATCTGGGACACGTGGGCACCCTACTGTACGCCAATGTGCGCTGTCGTGCCATTCTGCCCACATACATCGGCGTGTGGCGGTTGGCAAGTGGTTAAAGTGGAAGTTCCGCTTTTAGGCAGAACTCCACTTTAAAGTCCAAATCCAGCCAAAACTCTACTAAAGTAAAACTTAAAGCGGAGTTCCACCCAAAAATGGAACTTCAGCTTATCCCACTCCTCACCCCCTTACATGCCACATTTGGCATGTAATTTTTTTGGGGGGGGGAGTGGGGGCTTCAGGAGGAGTGGGACTTCCTGTCCCACTTCCTCCTTCCGCCGAGGGGCTGGTAAGGCGATTAAGCTTAATCGCCTTATTGAAGCCCCTCCCTGTAGGCTATGGCCTAGGACACTGACAGGTCCTAGGCGATCGCCTGTCCAATAGGACGGCGCAGCGTTGGGCCGCGCGCATGCGCAGTGCCGTTCGCGCATGCGCAGTGGGTGCCCGGCCGTGAAGTCGAAAGCTGTCACGGCCGGGTGCCCACAGTAGCAATGAGGATGCCGGCCGGGGAGGGGGGGAGAGGAGCAGAGCCCCGGCCGGCGCGTCGCTGTAACGCTGGAGCAGGTAAGTGCATGTTTATTAAAAGCCAGCAGCTACACTTTTTGTAGCTGCTGCCTTTTAATAAACATAAAATTTGGCTGGAACACCCCTTTAAGGTGAAACTTTTTTTGTCCCGGTGACAACCTTTCTTGTATTTGCATCCCAGAGACAGGAAGTGAGGGAGAATCTATTTGGTTGGGTCACATAGAAAAATAAAAACCTGATAGTTTTGTAACTCTTCTTCCGTCTATCCAAAACTGAAGAACAAATAAATAAATGTTGGTGTATAATTAGGCTTGAACTTTAAGAACTTTCCAATAATTCTTAAAACATTGCGTCTCCCCGTTCTGCCACTTTTTCCGCACACCAATTACATAGATTAATTTTCTGTGTTCCTTATTGTCCCTCTCCTTCCTTTGTCTGAATTAGAAGTTGACAAAAGGGAATTTAGAAAAAGTGCAACCTGGCAGAGCGTAAATTAGCAGAAGCAGAGTAAAGCAAATTTCCTAGCGAGGTATTTCTCCTGGGAAAAGGACAGTTCGAGGGACGTACTCGCGGTCAATGCACACACTTCTGCAAGGACACAATAGGGGTCATCTACAGATAGAGAAAATGCAGAGAAGAACTGAAAACGTTGAGTCTCATCTCTTTCTCACTAGCTGCCTCTTACACAATTTATAATAATGTAGGCGGAATAAATAAACACATCTCCATATGTGTGTGAAACTAGCTGCGTATTTATTGAAAAAGCATTATATCAAGAGCAAAAGCCTATAACGGCCAATCAGAGATTTCTTCTTCTCTAGTGCTCTGTACACACAGGCGGAATTTCCGTTGGAAAAAAGTTGGATGGTTTTCCGGTGGAATATCGCTCAAGCTTGGCTTGCCTACACACGGTCACACAAAAGTTCTCTGAACTTTCGAGCGTTAAGAACGCGGTGATGTACAACACTACGACGAGGCGAGAAAAATAAGTTCAATGCTTCCGAATAATTTCCGAGCATGCATGTTTTTTTTCCCCGTCGAAAACTCCATACAGACGAACAGATTTTTTTTTGGCGTGGAAGAACCTGCTCTCAAACTGTTGCTGGCGGAAATTCCGCCAGCAAAAGTCTGATGGAGCGTACACACGGTCGGAATTTCCGATGAAAAGCTCACATCAGACTTTTGCTGGCGGAAATTCCACTCGTGTGTTTGGGGCATAAGGTCTGACTGCTCCAAACTGAGGTCAGATATTGGAATCGTGTACATCACTGTACTGTTGGTTCAGGTTTGTCTAGGAACTTCAGTCTGTCTGTTTGCTATGCACCCCCTCACTACCCGGTGCCACCATTGGGTCCTGGCACGGCCCTTCCGCACATGCAGAATATTAATTCCCATGTGTGTGCAAGGACAGGGAAGGACTTTGTGCTACTGTCTTTGCACATGCATAGGGAAACCACATGCATGCGCAGATTTACGCAGACACTAATGCATGCACAGGTGCACCGTCCCTTTAATCCATGCACCCAGCCCCTAATCTAAATGCAGGGTGCCGGACACATACATTTCAATGGGGATTTTTTTTTAAGCACATGATTAGACCCTGAGGCTCTAATTGACTGAAAAAAGGGTGGACTTAGGGCGCAGAGCACTGCGCCTTGAGCCCACCCAGTTGTGTGACAATAGCATATTATTATTCGCTCTGGTCTTCCTGCTTCTCCTCCCGGCCAATCATGTTGCGGGTCGTAAGACCAGATTGCCCAAAAGGCGAAGCGACTGTATTGGTCGCGGAGGAGGAGACGCATGGGAAAGCAGGTGGCACTGATCGGGGAGCCTGGCAGCCCTATAATCCCATTCATTTCCCTGAGCCTCGTTTCCAGCAGGAGGGATCTCCATGTGCAGACCAGACAGGGACTGTCTTACCTGTCCAGAGTGAGCAGAGGGGGTGCACAGACATCTAGAGGGCTTTAGCCTTAAGTGCCATTGGTCCCCGCTCACCCCTGACCTGCCCACTGCCACCCTGCCAAGGTGCTATGCTGCAGATCCTATGAAGGAGCCCATAGCCAGCCCAGGCACGGGACGGGATGCCCAAAGAATGACGATAACCATGATGGTGCCGGTACCAGCCCGGGGCTCCAGACTCAGAGCAGCTGCATCCAGGAGGTGAATAGTACTGGGACTATAGGGAGGTGGGGGGGTGTTTTAGTACTAGTTCATTATGTGGCACTTACCTGAGATCGCAGGCCCCAAAGTCCTCCTCGTCCACCTCCGCCGCCATGTCCCCTCGCAGATACTTCCCGTTTTCGCCACTCTGGCGCTGTGATCGGCCGGAGTTACTCCTGCGCGTTGCCGGGAATCCTTGCGCATGCACGGGAATACGGCATTAACCCTGGTTATGCCATTAAAAAAAAATGCACTTTCAGTGTGCCTGCGCCGTTGTATATGGCGTGCATGCACCGTAGACATCGGCGCCTGTAATTACTGTAAATATCTCCTAATCCGTGGAGGTTTAGGAGATATTTCTTGCACCTATAGGTAAGCCTTAATCTAGGCTTACCTGTAGGTGTAAGATGTGTGGTTGGGTTTACAACCACTTTAGGCACTATATGGCTATATGGTCGACCAAATTCCCATATTTTTTGCTGAATATGTTCAGGTGTTTTAAATAGCCTTGTAGGATTTAAATGTCATTTTTGTATGTGTGCGCTGTAATCTTTCATTCTACTGTATGTCTGAATGGACACACAGAGCTGTGGCTCAGCTCTGGTGCCCCCATAGCAAGATGCAAGGGGCCAAATGTGGCAGCAGAGCGGGGGAGGAAGCAACAACTTTCCCTTTTAACCACTTGCTTACTGGGCACATAAACCCCCTTCGTGCCCAGGCGAAATTTCAGCTTTCGGCACTGCGTCGCTTTAACTGACAATTGCGCGGTCGTGCGACGTGGCTCCCAAACAAAATTGGCGTCCTTTTTTTCCCCACAAATAGAGCTTTCTTTTGGTGGTATTTGAACCCCCTGTGCGGTTTTTATTTTTTGCGTTTATAAACAAAAAATGAGCGACAATTTAAAAAAATATATATATTTTTTACTTGTTGCTATAATAAATATCCCGATTTTTTAAAAAAAAATTTAAAAAAAATTCTCAGTTAAGGCCGATACGTATTCTTCTACGTATTTTTGTAAAAAAAAAAAAAAAAATCACAATAAGTGACTGCTTTGCGCAAAAGTTATAGCACCTACAAAATAGGGGACAGAATTATGATTTTTTTTTTAATATTTTTTTTCTACTAGTAATGGCGGTGATCTGCGATTTTTATTGGGACTGCGATATTGCGGCGGACACATCGGACACTTTTGACACATTTTTGGCGCCATTCACATTTATACAGCGACCAGTGCTATAAATATGCACTAATTACTGTATAAATGTGACTGGCATTGAAGGGGTTAACACTAGGGGGTGAGGAAGGGGTTATATGTATGCCTGGGTGTGTTCTAACTGTGTGGGGGGAGGGGGGTGACTGGGGGAGGTGACCGATGCTGTGTCCCTATGTACAAGGGAAACAGCATCTGTCTCCTTTCCCTGACAGGATGTGGAGCTCTGTGTTTACATACACAGCTCCACGTCCCTGCTCTGCCACCGCCGATCGCGTGTACCTGATGGACATCGCGGCCGCCGGGGACACGCATCGAATCATGCGACGGGACTGTTTTTCCCCCGCCGCGCACCACCCTGTGGTGCGTGCAGGGAATTACAAATACATCACCCCGGCGCCTCAGGTCCGCACTGTTGACATATTCTGTCAATAGCGCGGACCTCTAGTGGTTAATATTAGTACACTTACCTGTCCACGGATCCAGAGATTTTGGCACCCCAGCCGATTTCCCAATTGGCTCTCGGGTGCTGCCGCCGCCATTCGTTGCGCTTTCTAAATGGCCCAGCGGTTAGGGAACGGGGCCGAAAATTCTGTGGGATCGTGCCGCGGTAAGGTCTCCTGGAAGTGGAGTGGAGGAAATAAGCAGAGCTTCCTCTTTTGGGTGGACCTCCGCTTTAGGCTTTAGTAAATCTCCCCCTATGTCTCTGCTGGACAGATTGCCATTGTCTATTTATCTTGGAGACCATTGACCATGGAAATGCAAGTGAGGGAAGATCTAAAAATATTAGTTTGTTGTCATTGAGTCAGGAATAGAGGGGGAACCTTCCAGTGGTGACTCTCGTGGTTACTATTACAATTCCACTCTAAAATTTGTCTGATTCAACAGGGACCGGCTTTTTGGGTCCACTTTAATGACCAGTCGCCAAAATAAGCCTCTCTTGTGAAGATCTGCATGTATTTATTTTATTAGCTTGTTTAAAATATTATTCTTACACTTTCACCACGGTTAAATTATGCTAAATGAAAGCAGGTTTAATTATTTGTGTTAATGCCACCCCCCATGGCTATGGCAAATCATTGATATAAAGAGGATTGCCTGTGGATGTCAAAGTATCTGACAAAAACGCCTGTGACGCACATATAAACACATGTTGATTTGGGGTTATTCTTACATACAACTGCCACACCGTGAGCCCTTTACAACACTTCCGACACATATCAGCCTCCCATGAAAGGCATTTCCTTGTTGGCACTTATGACGGTGTTAATTGGATCTTGGAAACGTGAGAAAATGATTTTCTTTAATGAATTGACTTGGATACTGATGTTATCTGTGTAACGAGAATGCAGCTCGATGAAGGGCAGTCATCTCGGCACAGCTGCCACGGTCCACTCATAAACATCGCGGGGAGAGCTGGACTCCCAAGTTGCGTTACGTCTAAAAAGCCGCACTACAGCGACAAATGTCGGTGACGAGACTTACAAAGAGCTCTGTAGATATGAAGTGCATTAAGAACTCGTCAGCCTATTTCCTGATTTTCCTAGTCAGTGGTGCACAAAAAATCCATCAATATATCATGATTGCTATTTTTTGAACAGCTTGATGCACATGGGAAATCTGATGTCATCATCAAGAAGCCCAATCTGTTCTAGGTATGGGATGCCAAGACCTAAGGAGGAGCTCTGGGTAAAACTTTCTTATAGTTCCGGATGGAAAGGGCTTGAAGCTCCCTCAGGTGTTATTGCTGTCTGGAATTTTCCTTTTAAGAAACATAATGAACGTGATAGGCCGTGTACACACGGCAGAGAACCTCGACGGGCAGAACACATCGTTCCGCCCGTCGAGGTTCCCTGCCGGCCGTCGAAATCGGCGACCCGCCCGTCGGGAATGGCAACCAGCCATTCTTCCGGGCGGGCCGTCGAGCAAATAGAGAGCGTGCTCTCTATTTCTGCTCGACGGGCTTCCCGACGGGAAGCTCACCGAGAGCGTACACACGGCCGAGGTCCTCGCTGGAATGCAGCTTCCAGCGAGGTTCTCGCTGGTTTCCAGCGAGAACCTCGGTCGTGTGTACGCCGCCATAGAGATACTATTACCAAAACCGAGAATACCTTTGGCAGTACACAAGGTAATCAACCCATTTACACAGGGCTTTCAAAAAGTAGTTTGCCTTTAAGAAAGACCAGTAGTAATAACCCCATACTTATCACCCTGTCCCCTTGTTATAGTAGCAGGTTGACAAAAAGTTCTATAATACTTTACTATTCCTTTTAAAACACCGCTCCGGTCTTCCACAGTAGTGAGGCACATTTGAAAATGAAAGAAAACATCAGGATTCAGCAGAACCTCTTATGCCGCGTACACACGGTCTGAATTTCCGACAAGAAAAGTTCGATGTGAGCTTTTGGTCTTAAATTCCCACTGTATGTAGGTCCCATCTGACTTTTTCTGTCGGAATTTTTGTGTGACCGTGTGTATGCGACACAAGTTTGAGCCAAAATTCACGGTTTTCTTGTCAGAATTTCCGATCGTGTGTACGCGGCATTATTGTCCAACTCTGTCTGGAGATTAAACTCTTTTCAGCAGATATGACTTGACTAAATACCTAGGTATATTCTCATGTGACTGAGGGAGAACAGAACACTATTTTCTGAGTCATAGGCAGGGCTGTCTTTTCCATTGGGCACACTGGGAAGTTGCCCGGGGGCCCCACTTGCCTGGGGGGCCCCCATCGGCTGCCCAGCAACCCCAGTAAAAAATGGTGGAGAATGGCGGGTCAGAACTGTAGAACTGTATCGTGTCTACAGTCTCTGAGGAAGAGTCTGGAGAGGAGTTAAGAGTGGGAGCGCTGCTGGGATGGGGGTCACAGTAGAAGTCAGACATGAAGAGACTATAGGATAAAACCAGAGCAGCCAAGCTGGAGCCTACTGACTGAGCCTTGCATGGTGCACCTGAGAGGAGGTCAGTGATAGCACCACCAGGCCAGTCTAAGGGCGGGTGGTTGCTAAAGAAAGGGGGGAGTGAATACAAAAATATTACCTTAGTGTATTTACTCTAAGGAAGGTGGTTCCCCTTTACATCAGAGTCTGCAGGATTCCCCCTTACAGTGCTAGGGGAACTCAGTCTGAGGACCGTCATGTAAGTGGGAACTCTGATGTAAAGAGAAAGCAGTGGATTCTGATATAAGGTGGTCTCTGGTCACCAGAGCCCCCCTCCACATCAGAGTTCCCCCTTACATCATGATCTGCAGTGTTCCCCTTTACATAAGAGTTCCCTTTCACTGTAAGGGGGAATCTTACAGACTCTGATGCAAGAGGAAACTCTGATCAGGCTGGGTTACAGTAACCTAACCTTCATGCCAATGAAGAAATTTGTAAAACTGTAATTTTAGGTACTTTTTTGCAGTGCCAATAAAAAATTGTGGTTCTGCCAGTAAATTTGATGATTTTTGGCAGTAAATTCTTGTGCGTGGTTGTGTAGACAGGGCCCCAGTGCACTGTATTGCCTGGGGGCCTATAACGCTCTTAAGATGGCACTGGTCATAGGTACAGGGCCACCATCATGGGGGTACAGGCATTACACCTGTAAGGGGTCTGATGGTCCCCAGGGCCTCTTACAGGACCGGCCAGCCCCCCTCACATTACACTTGTAAGGGGCCCCTTACAGGCCCGGCTGGCTCCCTCATTTGTTTGTTTTATTTAAAAAAAAAAAATTTTTTATTTTTGCATTACACCTGTAAGGGGCCCAATGGTCCCCAGGGCCCCCTACCATCTATTATCTTGCCACCAGGGGAGAAGGAATTATACCCCCCCCCCCCCCTGGTTCTGCCTTTTTTATTGTAATAAAAGAACAAAATTGAGGTGTGCAAGGTATGGAGACTATGAAACTATACATACCTGCACATAACGACTATTCTCCAATCTGGCATAATAAAACGCTACAGGAATTATGGTGCAGAAGTGGAATCTCCTACCTGTCACACTAATGCCGCATACAAACGATTGAAAATTCTGACAAGAAAACCGTGGATTTTTTTCAGACGTAATTTTGGCTCAAATTTGTGTTGCGCACACACGGTCACACAAAATTCCGACCGTCAAGAACGCGGTGACGTACAATACTACAACAAGCCAAGAAAAATGAAGTTCAATGATTCCGAGCATGTGTCGAAAAATTTTGCCTTTCGGAAATTCGCTCACATCGAACATTTCTTGTCCGAAAACGGAGATCATTTCCTATAGGAAGCACAATGCTAAGCTCTAAGATCTCAATACACAGGAAGAACGCACAGAAACACTCCACTCTCTCTAGCCACCTTGTGAATCTCTAGCCACCTTGTGAATCTGCACTGAAATACTGCTGGGAGTGATCTTATATAATGGTCGTGCAGGCAGGTTCCTATTGGTTGCTATGGAGGTTGCTAACCTCTGACAACTGTGGTAGGAGAACTCTGATTGGCTCTGATGCAAAAAAAGGGCAGAGAAAGTATTTGCGAATATTGGCATTACGAATATTCGCATTGCGAATATTCGGCAACATAAAAGGTCTCTAATCATACAAGCAATGCTTTTAGACGTCGATGGAGATCACTAGGATGTGATCTGTTTTAAAAATAAATTTGAAAAAATACGAATATTCGCAATAGCAAATATTCGCCGCGATATTCGAGTTTTTCGCGAATACTCGAATATGCAATATTCGTAACGAATATTCGCAATGCGAATATTCGTGAGCAACACTAGTCATCCCCCCTGCTCCTCTGGTCCTCCCCCTGCTTCTTTGTTCCCCCCAGATAAGCACTACGGGGAGGGAGAGGAGGTGAGCGCTGCAGGAAGGGAGAGACAGAGGAGCGGAAGGGGGTGGCGGTCTGCTGTCACTGAAGCCGGCCCACTGAGCCATCGGCCCACCGGGAAACTCCCATTAGTCCCAATTGCCAGTCCATCCTTGGGAACATTCTACCACCTCATGTGGTCCTGTCCCTACATACAGGGCTTCTGGAAACAAGTGGTAGATTTCCTTCATGATAATATGGGGTCTCCATTGACCCTAGACCCCAAACCATGCCTACTAGGTATTTTCCCAGACACTGACACTGACAAATACACCAAAACCTTTATACAGGAGACTCTATTTTCTGCCTGAAAAACTATTGCTAAACTTTGCATGAGACAGGCTCCCCCTAGATTATCTGACTGGAAAACTGACGTTAAAGCGGAGGTCCCACTTAAACAAAAATATTAAAAGCCAGCAGCTACAAACACTGTAGCTGCTGACTTTTAATATTTGGACACTTACCTGCCCAGGGTGCCCACGATGCCGGCAGCCGAGGCAGAGTAATTGCTCGGCTCTCGGCTGCCCCCGCCACCACCCTCTTCGAGGGAATCAGGAAATGAAGCGTTGCAGCTTCACTTCCCGGTTCCCTACTGCACATGTAGCACTGCGAGTCTTTACTAATCCCCGCTGTGTTCTGGGAGTTGTGTGTCTCCCAGAACACAGCGGGGGCACAGAGTAGGTGCGGAAGTGGCGCAGATCTATGCCAGGAAGTGGGAGAAAATACCTGTATTAGACAGGTATCTGCTCCCCCCCCCTGAAAGGTGCCAAATGTGACACCTGAGGGGGGAGAGTATCAAAAAGTGGAAGTTCCATTTTTGGGTGGAACTCCATTTTAATAGCACATTGCCCTATAAAAAAAAAATGTTTTCAATAGAGGGTGTTCTGCAAAATATAACAATGGCTTAATGCATCTGACACCTGTGTGTAGCACTGTAGAGCATGTCTCCTTTCCCGCGCCGCCCTACTGGATCGTGGAACCTCGGATTGCGAGTAACACGGTTAACGAGCGTTTCGCAATACGAGCACTGTATTTAAAAAAAATCCTGACTCGGTTTGCGAGTGTTGTCTCGCAAAACGAGCAGGATTCAAGCCAAAGAGGTGAGAAATACCACGTTTGGCCTCAGATGGGGGGGCGCCGGAGCCGAGCAGAGCTGAACGGCGCAGATCGGTGCCGTTCAGAAATGCTTGAAAAATATTGGATATACTCCATTCCCGAGCCTTTCCGAGTTCAGGCGATGTGTCCTCGGCCCTTTCCGAGTGTTTACGGGGCTCTCCGGCGCCCCCCCCCACCTCTGACCGCATGCTATTGAAGTCAATGCGGAACAAATTATTTTCGTTTCCATTGACTTCAATGGGGAAACTCGCTTTGATATGCAAGTACTTTGGATTACGAGCATTCTCCTGGAACAGATTATGCTTGTAATCCAAGGTTCCAATGTATTTCATTCACTTCAACTATAATTGCAAACGATATATTGGTGTCCCAAAAGATCCACTGTATTGCTACAATGTAACAGTCTTTATAATCGACTAGAGCCCTCTATCTATCACCTACGTGGGTAACATGTAAAAAATATTGTATTGAACAAAATAAATAATGTTTGTGCATTGGAAAATTGTAAAACCGCTTCAATTAAAAAAAAAAAAGTGTGCATTCAAACAGGAGGTCTCATTGGTTTCCTCCTACACACATGCTGGTAGGTAAATTGGCCCTGGTATGTGTACATATGCATAGCTCCCAACTGTCTCTGATTTGGAGGGACTGTCTCTTTTTTTGCAATCAAATCCCTCTTTACGCCTCATTTGTCCCTCCTTTTGGTCTGATGCATAGACCTGTAGCGCTCCCCTTCCCTCAGGAGCCACTGAATAGGAGTGGTCCTCTTTTCTATGCCTCAACTTCTTTAATGATCTCAGCCCCTCTGACACTCTAGGTTACATGTACAAAGCTTGCAGTAGCACAGATATTACTAAGGCGGCAATACCAAGTATAATGATGCTGTATCAGAAAGCAGACGCCAACCAGCTTAAAGTGGAGCTTACCTAAAAGGGAAAGCTCTGTTTGTCTGCATCCCCCCCCCCCTCCACTGCCACATTTGGCACCTTTTGGGGGGGGGAGGGAGAGTGGGTACCTGGTTTCCACAGGTACCCACCTCTGGCTTAGTTTGCTGCATCCAGACGTTTGCCCCCCTCCTTCTTTCCTCGCAGCCAGTGCATGCGCAGTAAGGAGCCAGCTGTGAGGCCGTGAGGCTTCACTGCTGGTATCCCTTAGGGGAGATGCTGGCAGCAGCACCCTATAGCCGATGAAAAAATTGGCTTGGGTAAGGACACTGGATTCCTGGACAGGTATGTGTCCTAATATTAAGGCTTAATTTCCACTGGCGTTTTTACAGCCACTTTTCTGAGTGTTTTTTTTACGGCTTAAAAACGCCTGTCCATGTTTATTTTAGAAAAAAAATAAAAAAAATTTTTTTTTTTGGAGCTGGAGCTCAAAAACGCGACGGCAGCGTTTTTTAATGTCTGGCGTTTTTACAGCTCTATTGCTGGAGCTTCAGAAGGCACTGGTCCTGGTTTTTTTTTGCAGCTTAAAAACGTCTCAGCCATCTACAGCTCAAAAACGTCATGGTGGGCATGAGGCCATAGACTAACATGGAGAGCTGTTTTTAAGCTGCAAAAAACGCTCAGAAAAGTGGCTGTAAAAACGCCAGTGGAAATGAGCCCTTAAAGTCGGCAGCTACATTGTTGGCTCAAACTTGTGATGCATACACACGGTCACACAAAATTCCTACCGTCAAGAATACGGTGACGTACAACACTACAACGAGCTGAGAAAAATTAAGTTCAATGATTCCGAGCATGCGTCAAATTGATTCTGAGAATGCGTGTTTTTTTTTTGCTCATCGGATTTGCATACAGACAATCAGAATTTCCGACAAGAACTTTTCTTGTCGGAAAAATTGAGAACCAGCTCTCAAATTTTTGCTGGCAGAAATTCCGACAGAAAATGTTCGATGGAGCATACACACAGATCACATCAAACTTTTCTTGTCGAAATTTCCAATCATGTACGCGGCATTAGGGTGACTATGCTAGATCTAGGCAAACTTGGAGGCACCCTTTATGAAAGTAGTAAAAAAAAAGAGGGGCTTGTAGAATGGCGTTATAGGAGGTAGTTCATTGTGTTCTTTTGCCGGCTATAGTAGGGGCCCTTACTGCACGTAACAACAGTCCTAATAAACCAGAATGTAGTATAATAAAACCGTCTCAAAAACAGTCAATCCAATAAAAGGCATGTCTCAAAAAAAGTCCTATATGTATCTTGTTCTTTTTTTATTCTTGATATCACAAGTGAAAAAGTTCAGTGCCAGTTGATAACGAGTGGATCTTCCTTTGCGTTGGTCGTGTGCTTGAAAAAAATATAATACGTATTATAGTGTAGTATGTTCAATAATGAAATATATAAAAAATTCTCATATATCTCCAGTATATAACCAAAAATCCTCTATGTTTCTTCCTTATATACACTTACCTGAAATTCTTTAATCCGGTTTCTCTTAAACCACTGTGCAGTACTCCTGATAATGTATCCATCTCGAGAATCCTCCTCCACAAGTGTTTGCAAAGTGAACTAAAAAAACCCCCCCTAAAATAGTGTGATATTGCTTTAAATGTGCCACATTTAAGAAGTCAACATGATGAAGCACATCATAGGTGACCTCAGACACCAGAAGTGATGTAATTATTTAGTGCAGGGGTCTCAAACTGGTGGTCCTCCAGCTGTTGCAAAACTACAAGTCCCATAAGGCATTGCAAGGCTGACAGTTACAAGCATGACTCCCACAGGCAAAGGCATGATGGTACTTGTAGTTTTGCAACAGCTGAAGGGCCACCAGTTTGAGACCCCTGATTATGTGACTAGAAGTGTTATACTGCAGTAAACAGGGCCATCTCAAAGCAGAGCTCCACCCTAAAGTGGAACTTCCGCTCATCGGAACCCTCCCCCCCTCCGGTGTCACATTTGACACCTTTCAGGGTGGAGGGGGGTGCAGATATAGGTATTTGCACCCATTTCCAGGAGTCCTCTCTGCAGGGAGTCTGCTGGTAGTGCGTCACTTCCCGCCCCCGCCTGTTGTGTTCTGAGAAACACTCGGCTCCCAGAACACAACAGGGACCAGTGAGGAAGGCGCTGCACGACTCGCGCATGCGCCGTAGGGAATCGGGCAGTGAAGCCGGAGCGATTCACTTCCTGACTCCCTCACGAGGATGGCAGTGGGGGCAGCAGAATGACAAGTGATCGCTCGTCTTCTCCTGCAGACGTCGCTGGACTCCAGGACAGATGAGTGTCCTAACATTAAAAGTCAGCAGCTGCAGTATTTGTAGCTGCTGGCTTTTAATTTTTTTTTTTTTAAGCGGAGCTCCGCTTTAATGCATGGGCACCCCAAGTATATGGGGGCCCCACAATAATTGCATTACACCAGATTTGCCAACTGTCCCAGATTTTCCGGGACAGTCACTTTTTTTTATTAAGCTGTCCCAAAATGACCATGTCCCAGGCAGCTTCCCGGAAACCTGTACTGTGGGGGATGGGGGCCCGCTGCAGAACATGTTATAGAATCCTGCTGTTGGACCATAATAAAGGGCCCCACATGGGAGTAAAGAGCCCGGGGATCAGTGGTAAGGTGGTAAGGGCCCCTCCGGCTGGGAGGTTTGCATGGTTTCTTGCATAGGGCCGCCATTAGGAATTTTGGGGCTCATTACACAGCTTTAGGCATGGGCCCCCTGGAGCAGAGAACAAGGGGGTGGTGTGCCACGTGCAAATTGAGAAGTGGGTGGTGCCACGAATTGAGAAGCGGGAGGGGTGGCGCAAAATGAGAAGCGGGGGGGCACAGCTAGGAAATGAATAGAGAACCGGGGGGTGCTGCAAATTGAGAAAATTGAGAAGGGGGGTGGTGACGTTGTGAATTGAGGTGGGGGGCTTGAGGAGCTGACAAAGAAAAAAAAGGGGCCACTGACCATTGGGCCCCTTACAGGTGTACTGCCTGTACCCCCTGATGTTGGCCCTAACTGGGGCCCTGAAGGTTCTAGTTACACCTCTGATTGGGAGGTATGTGCATGTGAAGTAGGGACTGATTTGCATGTACAATATGTAATTAAAGTTGTGGACTCCATTAGGCGTCCTGATTAGAGCCATAGTCTTCAATAGGCATCCAAATTAGTAAATAGTGGGCGAAATTGCTTTCCTAACACTGACCCACCTCTCAGCCAATCAGGTGCTCGGGTCTGGCTACCTGTCGCCTGATTGACTAAAGCGACAGGCGCTGTGAATCATAGCAGAGGACAGGAAGAGGACGGGAGAAGACATTGAGGATTTGGAGCGTGGAGGACAGCGACGTGACCCGAGACAGGTAAGTGCCGAGGGGAAGCACACTGGGGCAGCATTTGATGGGGCACACTAGCGGCATTTGATGGGGCACAGTAGAGGCAATTGATGGGGCACAGTAGTGGCAATTGATAGGGGCACTGGCGGCAATTGATAGGGGCACACTGTGTGAGGGATTAACTCGGTAGTGGGTGTGTGTGACCCCCTGGATGGGTTCACTACATGCTGAACTGTACAAAAAGGCAGTAGAGGATGGTTGAAAACAAATGATATGGTTTATTTTTCCATATTGCTGGATACACGTGCAAGCATCAAAACAGCATAACCAAAACATAAAATAAACCCTTGCCACTTGGGGTGTCTACCTTCCCAACACAGGAACCTACCTATGTAGTCTGGCACAGCCTACTGCTGGGCAGACACTGCTGGTCCTACAGCAGAAAACAACAAAAAGTCTCTTTGATATTTCTCACACAGAAATTTCCATCAGCACCTCACCTCTTCAGTACTGGTTGTGACTGCTCCTTCACTCACACAGCCTCAGGATGCAGCAAACAGTCGTCATCCTTAGGCTATCTTTATAGGGGGCTTTAATTGCTTCATTTTGAACAGCTGAAGGCTTCTAACGCCCCAAACCTCACTGGCCATCTCTGCAGTCGATGCCTAATAGTTATTGGTGTATTGTATAAACAAGGCAGAAATATATCTCCCGTCTGTGACAACACACACAGATTTACCTGACTTCCTGTCACAACTGGCAGCAATTGATGGGCACACTGGCAGCAATTGATGGGGGGCACTAGAGGCAATTGATAGGGGCACACTGGCGGTAATTAATGGGGCACACTGGCAGCAATTGATGGGGCACAGTGAAAGCAATTGATGGGCACAGTGGCGGCAATTGATGGGCACAGTGGCGGCAATTGATGGGTACAGTAGCTGCGTTTGATGGCACAGTGGCTGCAATTTATGTTTTTTTTTTAGTTTGTTTGCCCCCCCAAAAATTTTGAGCACCAGCCACCACTGCCCATGTCTCAAAAGGGATTTTGGTCCACCCTTCTTTTTTGAAATTTTTGCTCTCTTTTCGTTTATATACTACAAAATAAAAAACCCAGTGGTAAACAAATACCACTAAAATAAAGTATTTTTTTACCAGTTAAAGTAGAGCAATGCTAAAAAGTGAAAAATGGCTTGGTCATGAACGTGGTACATCTTCTGGAACTGAGGTGGTTAAACAGGTGACATTTCATCAAGCAGTGTTTGCACGCGACCCTTTGGAGACAATAGGACAATTGTATAGTATTAGATACTGTATGTGTTCATGTACTTGTAAACTATTACATAAAAAAGAACACACGTTAGCAATTGTTCCTATTATGTTACAGAAAAGATAATCCGCCACCGCTGGAAGCTTGGCCTTGGTTTCCAGACAAGAGCACATATCTTCAATGATTAGAGACGCTTTTCAGAACAATACCTTTGTCCTATGTCTATACATTTATACAAAGGAACAAGCTGAAGACTTCATTTCAGAAATATGAATTCCTAGGAAAATTTCAAAAGTAAACTTCAATTACAGTATCCACTCTCAGGAATGAGACACTATATTACCAAAAGTATTGGGACACCAACCTTTCTGCACACATGAACTTTAATGACATCCCAAGTCTTAGTCTGTAGGGTTCAATATTGAGTTGGCCCACCCTTTGCAGCTATAACGGCTTCACCTCTTCTGGGAAGGCTGTCCACAAGGTTTAGGAGTGTGTCTATGGGAATGTTTGACCATTCTTCCAGAAGTGCATTTGTGAGGTCAGGTAACTGGACAAAAAAGCCTGGTTGGCAGTCTCCACTCTAATTCGTCCCAAAGGTGTTCTATCGGATTGAGGTCAGGACTCTGTGCAAGGTAGTTAAGTTCCTCCACCCCAAACTCGCTCATGCATGATGCCTTAAGAGTTCCCTTCACTGGAACTAAAGGGCAAAGCCCAACCCCTAAAAAAACACCCCACACCATAATCCCCCCTCCCCCCACACCATAATCCATCCTCCACCAAATGATTTGGACCAGTGCACAAAGCCAGGACCATAAAGACATGGATGAGCGAGTTTGGGGTGTAGGAACTTGACTGGCCTGAGTCCTGACCTCAACCTGATAGAACACCTTTGGGATGAATTTGAGCAGAGACTGTGAGCCAGACCTTCTCGATAATTCGCAAAAATTCTCAAATTCTGAAATTCGAAAATTTTCAAATTCTGAATTTTTCAAATTTCCGATTTTTACATTTTCGAAATGTCAAATTTTAGAATTCTGAATTATTGAATTTCCGTTTCTTCGGATTATGGAAATTCAAATTTCCGAAATTTCGAACTTTCAAAAATTCTGAAATTCTAAAATGCAAAAATTCGGAAATTCTAAAATTCGGAAATTTGAAAATTCTGAAATTTTGGAATTAACAAATTTGTCAAAATTTGTTAAGAAACGAATTTGCAACTAAACAAATTGCACATGTCTATAAATGCCCTCTCCCCATGTTGATAATGCCAGGGTGGTTCCATTGCTTCCTTTACACAGAGTGGAGCCACCACAAGGCAGGGATTGTGTTACTGGTGAAAATAAATAGAAAAAAGCCAAAAAAACAAACAAATGCAGCCACCACATTTAAGGGTTGGTAAGCTGCAATATATTGCCATTTATGTTTAGACGCTTTAAAGCCTAGAGCCAATTTTACTTTGTTTCACCAGACTTAGGACCTTGTCAGATGGGCGAATCACAAAGGAGAGACAACCGTTTCCCATAATGGAGTTGGTCTGGAATGTGAGGGAGCGACGCCATAGGAAAAGGTAATTGCTGGCTAGTCGCCTCGCCTGACATGGCTCCTACCTTTCCGCAGAGTACTTCTGAGAAGAGACAGAAGTGGGACGTTGTGAACATCCGGCCAGATAGGAGTTAAATTTCTCACCGTTGGTGTCAGGTGAACGCTTCATTCACACTTCGCCCTGAGTGGGATGTCTGTTCTCTCTGCTGACGTCCTGACATTAAATATTCTTAGTCTGTCGCTGCTTTTCCATTATATAATCCTTTCTCAAGCCTAACAGCTAAAGAAAACCCTTCCACATCTGACAGACACTGAAGATAAAATAAAAGGATAAAAGTGGGAACCTAGCGGCAGCTGTATGCATCTTCCTTCATGGGCATCCGCTGAAATTTTTTCAGAGGGGGGCGCTTCGGCAGCGGCGATAGACAGTCGCATTTTACCCTTTCTTCGACCACTAGCGGGGGTTAAAAGTACCCCCCCCCCTCCACGTTAAAATGTAAAAACACCCCACTGTGCCCCCTGCATCTTTCAATATCTCTTTGTCACTACTGTGTACCCCCTCTCCACATCTGCACCTCTGGATCCCTTTACATTACACAGCATCCCACAGCTCTGGACCCCTTTACATTACACAACACCCTGCATCACTGGCCCCCTTTACATTACACAGCACCCTGCACCAGTGGACCCCTTTACATTACACAGCACCCTGCATCACTGGCCCCCTTTACATTACACAGCACCCTGCACCAGTGGACCCCTTTACATTACACAGCACCCTGCATCACTGGCCCCCTTTACATTACACAGCACCCTGCACCAGTGGACCCCTTTACATTACACAGCACCCTGCATCACTGGCCCCCTTTACATTACACAGCACCCTGTATCACTGGACCCCTTTACATTACACAGCACCCTGCATCACTGGCCCCCTTTACATTACACAGCACCCTGCACCACTGGACCCCTTTACATTATACAGCACCCTGCATCACTGGCCCCCTTTACATTACACAGCACCCTGCATCACTGGACCCCTTTACATTACACAGCACCCTGCATCACTGGCCCCCTTTACATTACACAGCACCCTGCACCACTGGACCCCTTTACATTTTACAGCACCCTGCATCACTGGCCCCCTTTACATTACACAGCACCCTGCATCACTGGCCCCCTTTACATTACATTACACAGCACTCTGGACCTCTTTACCTTACACAGCACCCTGCATCACTGGCCCCCTTTACATTACACAGCACCCTGCACCAGTGGACCCCTTTACATTACACACCATCTTGCATCACTGGCCCCTTTTACATTACACAGCACCCTGTATCACTGGACCCCTTTACATTACACAGCACCCTGTATCACTGGACCCCTTTACATTACACAGCACCCTGCATCACTTGCCCCTTTTACATTACACAGCACCCTGGACCTCTGGACCCCTTTACATTACACAGCACCCTGCATCACTGGTCCCCTTTACATTACACAGCACCCTGCAGGGGTGGGTGCTTTGAGAAAGGGGGGTTTCCATGTCTGTGGTTGTCTGGGTTTGTGGTTGGGGGGCTTATTATAATCTGGCCAGATCCTGGCCCCCCCCCCCCTCTATGTGAATGGGTATGGGGTACATCGTCCTTTAATAAAAAGAAAAAAAATAGTGCCCCTCGATGCAGATCCACGTCCTGCCAGGGGAGAGGACCGATCGTATGTGCCTTGTATATAGGAACAACGATCGGTCACCTCCTCTCATCAGTCGCCTCCCCCACAGTTAGAATCACTTCCTAGGACACACATTTAACCCCTTGATCGCCCTCTAGTGTCAACCCTTTCCCTGCCAGTCACATTTATACAGTAATTAGTGCATTTTTATTTTATTGCCTCCTATCCCTGTTAATGCCTCGTATGGAGAAACACGGCGTTAGGGGGAGCAATACAATATGACGTCACCACGCTCCAGCTGACTGGCCTGAGCCACGGCTGGAAGATTGCATGTTTTTTTTCTTTTTAACTGTTTTGTTACAAAGCTTTTAATGATGTTGTTAACCCTGTATTTTGGAATAAAGGGACTTTATTATTTTTTAAAGTATTACACCAGGAAGCTTTTTATTTTCCTCTTTTGAGTTATCCTCGTCCATCACGTTTTTTTTGTTGGGAGTGAATCCTGTCTATGGTAAGACCGGGTGAAGTTCTCAGACATTTGGTGGAGGAGAGGATCTGTTTGGAGACGTGACCAGCTGCCGTGGATTTCCTTGGGTGTGCTGAGCTCTCATGATCTCCGTGATAGAGATCCAACAGATTCGATAAGCGGCACCTCTCTATATTATTTTTCGTCAGCTTGGCTGAAACATTGGATGAAGATTTGCTTCTGTGCACCTCTGATTGCAGCAAGCTGGTTTACAGCCGTCTTGAATTGGGCATTGTTTGGCATAAGTCATATTGAACTGGTTCAGGTCAATAATATTTTACCAGCTTGCTCTTTATTTGCATCTATTACTGGTTGCGCATTTTTATTTTTAGCTGTTTATTCCAGCTATCTTGTAATTGCAGCACCTGCCATATTATCTATCAAGATTGAGTTCTTTTTTTCTTTGTAAAGAAAGATATACATTTATTTAATTCACCAACTTTGCACTTTTACTTTTTTGCATCAGTATTTATTTATATGCGCTGGGATATTTGCATTTTTGCACACATTGACACTTTTTGCACAGTGGGGGTGGTGCGGATTGTCCACGCTAAACAGGAACTTCCTGGTTACTATGTGATCACCTATGATTGGACATAAAGTTAGTCATACACGTATTGATTTTTTTTTTTTTTAATCTTTACATTAGTTCTTCTTTCTAACACAGTCAAATCCGAAAAGGGTGGCAACATATTCAGACTTTTAAATGACTTTTAAGGAAAGTTCCCCTGTGTTGTCACCAGCACAGGAAGTGAGCAGAAACCATGCATTGGGGACACAGGAACAATACAATAATGTTGTCAGTCTAATGGGAAACAATTAGAATGTGTGTCCCTGTCAGGGAGATTCTCCTCACTTCCTGTGCAGTCCCCAGACCAGAGCCATAAGCATCTGACAGAGGTTCTAGGTCTTCCTTGTCCTGTATCATAAATCCATTGAGGATCCCCTCAGACACACAGGACTCTATGTGGTGAGAGAGTCATGTGACCAGAAATAATCTGCACTGTTCTCACACATTTTACTCCAGCGCTTCCCTACCTGAACCCACGTGACGCTCCGGTATGTGGCAAAACAAAGGGGCGGCCCCAGCAGAGAAAGAGGCGTTGCTTTTCGATAGAGGAGGGGCGATCCCAACAGAGAAAGAGGCGTTGCTGTGCAGAGCGGAGGGGCGGTCCCAGTAGAGAAAGAGGCGCTGTGGTCCACAGCCGAGGGGCGGTCCCAGTACAGAAAGGGGCGGTGCCGGCTGGGCTCGCTGTCACCTGGAAGTGCTTTGTGTTGCTAGGTAACGCCGGGCAGCGTCTCGGGCCGGGAAGATGGAGCAGTACAGCCTGCTGGGCCGGATCGGGGAAGGAGCTCATGGGATCGTCTTCAAAGCCAAACACATCGAGGTGACCGGCTGGGGGAATAAGGAGGGCGGTGTTGGTCTCGCTGGAGGATCATTGTGCGTGTTGTGTAGTATTCCAACAGTGGCTGCATCATGCACCCTCCTTGTATACAGCCTTTCCCTTACCCCTTATAGCTGTCCTATGATCGCTGCCCCACCTCCCTGTTCTCAGGTGTCCCCTGTGCCTTGTGGAGTCTCCTGGAGACACCCTCCCTTGTACCGTGCCAGGCTTCTTTCAGACAGGTGGTAAGCTTACCACCCTCTGAATGGCAATCCACAATGGATCACTTTTCAGAGGGTGGTAGCAGCTGGCATTGTGGGACTGTGCCACAACTGGTTGTGGGGTTGCGGCCCCATTGATCTCTGCTGCTGCAGCGTGTATACAGATCTGTCTGTTAGAATGTTGTTTGTACCCCTAATGTGGGCGGACCTGGAGCATGCCCAGTGCTGTACGCTGGATGAAGAATGGGCCCAGGCAACGGCATGATTTCACCGCCAATAGATCACTTTTTTTGTGAATAGTTTACTGATAAGTTCACATGCACACAGAGCTTAAAGCAGTAGTAACCCATTGGTGCCGACCGCAAGGAAAGCCAATAATGGGCAACTCTGTTTACATTGTGATCAACTGTGATTGGACACAGCTGATCACATGGTAAAGGTCTGCTGTGATTGGCCCTTAACCACAATCTGTGTTTAAGGGACACAAGGACCACAGAATGTGCCGGTTGTGCCTTCCAGGAGGGGTGCGATTCCAGGAGGACGTCCATGGACAGCCCTCCTGGAATGAGAACCGCGCTGTAGCCATCTTTCAGCTATAGCGCAATAAGGAAGTGGGGGACGCTGTCAGGAGCGCTTACAATGATCAGCTTTTATCCATTTATGTTAAACCTTTATCCCATAAGGCAAAAAAAAAAAACTGTCTATAACGGTTTGAAGTGTTACCTGGAGATCAGCTTTAATTTCTTAGGCAAGTCCATCTAAATCTGTTAGAATAAAGCCTGTCCTACATGGATTGAAATTCAGACGGTTTCAGCAGGAAAAAGCCAAAATTTGATCCATGTATAGGCAGGCTGGTTGTATGGAAGTCGATGTTCTGTACAACCAGGCTCTCAGATATTCCCCACTTGATCAGTGCCACTGACTAGCTGGCAGCACTGATCGATAGTGTCTTCTGGGGGCAGGGAAGTCAGAATATAATACAACAGCAGGGAGGATTCCCCCATTCACATCGAATGTGTGGATGGGGGGGACTTGCTTATTGAACAAAAACTGGCCTATCTATGGGCTGCTTAACACTACCCTCTCCCCAGACTTCCAAAGCGCAGGCCATTCATTTCAATGGGCAGTACAACTGAAGGTAACCACTTTTTGGGCAGAGTAAGTGAAAGTTATACGGGGAGGGGGTCACCTTCTGCCCCATAACCAAGGCAGGAAGTGAGAGGAAATCTCTCCAAATGGGAGGGCAGTCACTAAGGTCATCAGAACTAGGGTTTCTTTAGGAAGATTTCCCTCTATTCCTGTTCTGGTGACAACAGAAATGTTTGATTTGCTATTACTTGAGACACAATCTATGAATGAAGGGTAATTGAAAGGTCAACACCCTCCATCCATAGATCCTGTTTCAGTCCTAGTACAGCTTCTATGAATGGAGCTGCTTGGCAGAATGGGCTGGCATAGTAGGGCACTCTTGATTTGAGCCTGGAACAGCTCCCATGGTTCTGTTACCTTTATGCCCCCCCCCCCAATCACCATAATCTCCTAGTGTGGCAGGGGAGCAGTGGCATACCAATAGGGGGGGGGGCGGTCCAACCCAGGTGCCAAACATTGGGGGTGACAATACCGGATCGCTCACTACCGGACCACCTAGCAACCAATCACCTGCTGGTTAACTTGGAACGTTATCTTCGGCAGCTCCCGCTGTCTATTCAGAGCTGATGTTTCTCTCTCCCTTTCTGCTCCCTGCTTCACTCTCCCACTCTGCATGGACAAATAAGGTAGGAAGAGACAGAGGTGTGTGTTGTGTCATGTAAAGGGGTCCAGAGGTGTGGGGGGAGATGTGTAATGTAAAGGGGTCCAGAGTTGCGGGGGCTGTTTAATGTAAATGGGCCCACAAGTGCATGCAGGGGCTGTGTAATGTAAAGGGGCCCTGGGGTGCAGGGTGCTGTGTAATATAAAGGGGTCCAGAGGTGCAGGGTGCTGTGTAATGTAAAGGGGTCCAGAGGTACAAGGGCTGTGTAATGTAAAGGGGTCCAGAGGCATGGGGGCTGTGTAATGTAAAGGGGGTCTTCATACATTTTACCCGAAGTTATAGCTGCAGTTCTTTAGATTTCTATTAAGTTTCACGTATTTAAAAAAAAAAGTCCAGCATGCTGCATCTTTGGCACACTTTTAGAAAACGGCAAAAAATGTTTTTATCGGGGGGGGGGGGGGGGGGGGGGGGTGACTCCATGTTTTACTGAACCAGGTGACACCAACCCTAGTGACGGCACTGGCAGTAGCACATAGTAAGTGTGCCACTACCTGTTACATGTATTTCTGTCTGGCGCCCGATAACAATCCTCAGGTCAGTTGGTGCCATTTTGCAGAGAAGGAGGAGGGGCCTGGCCACCCGGGGGGGGGGGGGGGATTCTCTTAGGTTCCAGGCCGCAGTGCGCGGAGGCACTACACGTGACGTCAGCACACCACCTCCCCACCTGGGGGATGTCGGATATAGGATCAGCTCCGGGTGCCAAATGCTCTAGGTACACCTCTGGGTGGGAGCGTGGATGGAGAAGGATTTCACCTAACATCAGCACAATGGATACATCCTATACATCCTCATACCGATTTCTTGTGTTTATTTTAGCCGCACTTAAGCCCAGATTCAGAGAGTTGGGCACACATTACGCTGCCATATCGCAAATGCCGTACGCTATGCCGACGCAGAGAGGCAAACGCTGTATTCAGCAAGCTATTGCTCCCAACGCTGCGTCAGCGTGGCATATTTTTCTAAGGCGCAGGCCGGCGTAGGTGGAAGTGGGCGTGACCCCATGCAAATGATAGTCCGAGCATGGTGCAGTGTTTTACGTCCGGCGTATCACGAACTGCGCATGCACCGTGACGTTGCCTAGACGTGGACGTATGAAACTGCACTCGCATGCTCACAACCACGCCGGCACAACTGCCTAAGCTACGCCGGATCACCACGTACACCGTGAACGTAACGTACGCCCAATACACCGGCCTGTGTTCTCTGGTGCAGACCTTTGCATGTCTGTTGCCGGGTTGCACCTAATTTATGGGGAATAACTTTACGCCGGACGTACAATTTACACGCACCTCACGCAGCATGTGTCGGGCGCACGCCGTATTTCCCTCATTTGCATGTTTGAATGTCTAATCAATGGGAGCAGCAACATGCGTCCAGACGAAATGTGTGCCCATGCTACGCCGGGGTAGGTAAGCTACGTCGGCGTAGGGTGGCCAGTTTTTAGGCGTATGTTGGTTTATGGGTCTGGCGCACAGATACGCCGGCGCACATTTGCACTTACGTCGGCGTAAGTGCTTTGTGAATCTGAGCATTAGGCTTTAAGGATGTGGGTTACAGAGCTGCATTATCTGTGTCTTGTATGTCTGCCTAAGTTCAACTTTAGGAAGATTTTGTAAAGTGTCATACTGTCCTCTACCACTATGTGGCACTGTAGCTCCAAATGTGCAGGCAGCTTATTTTTTTGACTGTCCTGGGCAAGTTCCTCTTGATGTCGCATGTAAGGGTTAAGACAACATGTTGTTAAACAGAGTTTATCTGTCCAGAGGGGTTATATGGCCGTAGCCAATAATCACACGTGTGGCATACATGTATGTGACGTTTTTTCCTCTACATATTTGTAACTGTTCAGCCACTAATGTGAATGACAAAACCTTGTCATCTATACAGCCAAAGGGTCATGACTATTCAGGGTCTCCACGTCTGCAGCTTCCCATGTTACCTTCTCACTAAGCCTGATCACCACTACTCACCTAGGCACTGCGGCGAGAAGACTGGGTAGGAGGGTGGGCTAAGGTAAGTATGAAATCTCCCCGCTAGTACCCAAAAATCGCAGCAAGCACAAAGGTAAAACGCAGCTAAAAAAAAATTGTCGCTTTACCGCCAGCGCACCAAGCGCCTCAGTGTGAAAGTACCCTTACTGCAAGTTTCACTTTTAAATGTGTGTTGAGCTCAAATCATTTCCTTACCACACCCTCCTCGGCCTGTCTTTCCAGGTTTGGATAGAATGTGGAAGGATTAGAGCCCCTGTCATGTTTTTACTGAAGCCCCTGTCTGGTTTTTATACAGAGCAGCCATTTTTGTTCATGCAGGTTGTGTTTCCTGCTTAGTAGTGCTGCAGAGAAGTATTCTCCTGTTCTCCTCTACTAGTCGGGTCTGACAGAATAAAAACAAAATGCTTTTAATGTGGCTTAGATTTTGTCTCAGCCGTTTCTAATCAGGGAGGCTGCATGAAATACAGTTCGCACATAAGAGACTCGCATCTCTGTAATGAAATATGGTACAGCAAACGTGTAAAAATGAAAGTGACTTAAAAAATAGCTTTAGATAAAGATTATGGCAGTAACTTAACACGTGTGTGTGTGTGTGTTCCAGCTTTAGAATTGTTTTATTTTTTTTGTTGTTTTCCAGACGGGTGAAGCTGTTGCTCTGAAGAAGGTGGCACTGAGAAAACTGGAGGAGGGTATTCCCAATCAGGCCCTACGTGAGATTAAAGCTCTACGGGAGATAGAAGACAATCCATATGTGAGTGACCAGACAGAGTACTAGCCTATAGCAACATTTCCACTCGCATTAGGCAAGTGGAAATCAGCTGAGAGCGAGTGTGGTGCAGGAGCGGACTGGGCTGGGGGGCAGGGTGGCAGTTGCCCCCCCCCGGGGCGCTTTTATGCTTGTGGCAGAAGCAGCGCAACAATCATCCAGGCAACTGTCGGGAGGAGAGCGGGCCAGATCACACAGAGCGAGAGGATCTCCCACTGTGACACAGCTTGGATCCGAATTACTGGCCACTGTCGAACAAAGTCCCTCCTCCTATGATAGACGGCACACTGGTCCAATGCCGGGAAATTAAATCAGTGTGCTGTCTACCATAAGAGCCGGTCCAGGAGGTAGGACTTTGTTTGGCATCGGCCGGCGTTTCAGATCCAAGCTGTGTCACAGCAGGTAATCCTTTTCTCTGTGTGATTTGGCCAGCTTTTCTCCCTGTGATCCCTATGCAGTGATAGGCTGCACTGATGGCCACGAATGAGGCTGCACTGATATGCGTCATTTTTAATATTGTTAAAGTTGTTGTTAATAATTATTATTTTTTTTAACTTCTGAATAAAACATTTAACAGTGTCATTTCATGACATAATTTGCGAGGGTGTGTCTAGGGGTGGAATTAGGGGCGGGGTAGGTATTCGGTGGTGCAACTGGTGGCAAGTAATTCCTAAGGCCTGGCTAGTAGCTCAGGACTTGATAATTTGAGCATTGGGGGAATCCACCCCTTAGAGCAGTGGTTCTCAACCTGGGGGTGAAATGATGATTTGCCAGGGGTCACCAAATTCTAGGCTGTTCCTTAAGCCCGCACCGCTCTCCCAGCCTTTTTGCGGCCGCCCAGCAGGGCTGTCCCTGGAGCCCGTGGCCGCCCAGCTGGGCTGTTCCTGGAGCCCAAGTCCACCCACTCAGCCTCTTCGGAGCTGCCCATTCAGTTCACGGCATGGCTGGGGGGCAGAGGCTAGATGTCCGCTGACTGGTGAGGATTGTAAGATGGGAGGGGCTGGAGGAGACCCTAACTCCTGACTTCAGCATAGGTGTCCCTGCTACGAGACACTACAAAGTCGGAGACAACGTGAGTAACACTATCTGTGATTTATAGTTGCTATTAAAAGTCCCCACTACAGTTCTCAGATCAGCAGATGACCTTGATCAAGAGCATCTAAGTTGGCTGATCAGAACTCCCCACCAGCACTGCCACTTATCCCATCCCGGCTAGAGAGAGGGATGGGGAAAAAACAAAAGAGAAATTGTGATGGAGAGAGATTTAGGGCCCTTTCACACTAGCGGACGAACGGTCCGCTCATTACAAGTCCGTTTACGGACTTGTAATGTGTCCCTATGGGAGCGGATCCGTTAGCGGATGATGCATCCGCTAACGTCCGCTCGATCCGCATCCGTTTTTGCGGACGGAAGAATGTCCTATTTTTCTTCCGTCCGGCCAAACTGATCGGATGCAAACGGACAGACGGTCCGTTTCCATCCGACTCCCCATAGGGGAGAGCGGAGGAGAGACTGGGCGGTCCCTGCACAGTGTGCGGGGACCGCCCCGTCCGCCGACAGCTGAGCGGAGACCCCCCCCGCTGAGCTGACGGGCACACGGAGCGGACCGAAAAACGGTCCGCTCCGTGTGAAAGGACCAAAAAGGGAAAGAAAGAAGAAGAAAGAGTGGTAGATCCTAAAATGTACCATATGAGGTTTTAATACTGTTCAAAGTGGAAGGGACTCGCTCTAAATGTCCATGGGTTGGGGGTGCAAATTACTTGTCTTGCCTTGGGTGCTGACTTCAGAAAAGGTTCCTGTACTACTTCAATTCGACTTCTAGGCAACTTGTACCCATTGATTTCAATGGAAGTCGCCTCCAAGTCGGATCCCCTGTCTTAACTGAAGCAACTTTCCAGGTGAGTAAAAATAGTTTTCTTGGCAAACCTCTCCCTCCCACAGAGCTGATTACTCTTTGATTGGCCACTGGCAAAGTCCCCTGTCCTGGAGGCGACTTCAAGTCGCGCTGTGGTTTACGCTCGAGTCGCGCTGTGGTTTACGCTCGAGTCACGCTGTGGTTTACGCTCGAGTCACGCTGTGGTTACGCTCAAGTCGCGCTGTGGTTTACGCTCGAGTCGCGCTGTGGTTTACGCTCGAGTCGCCCTGTGGTTTACGCTATGAGTCGCGTTGAGGTCGCCTCGCAAAGTCGCGTTGCCCCTGTGTGAACTGGCTCTCAAACTAGGACAGGAAGTGTATTATTGGCGGGATCACCAGATGAAAATATAGGGAATGGGCGGGGGGAAACTAATGCAGCCACCACATCTAAGGACTGGCAATCTGCAATATATTACGATGGGGGTTCATTTACTAAAACTGGAGAGTGCAAAACTTGACGTAGCTGTGCATGGTAGCCAATCGGCTTCTAACTTCAGCTTGTTCTAGTTAAAACTTGACAAAAATAACTGGAAGCTGATTGTTTTTTATGCAGATCTGCACCTGATGTTGCACTCTCTGGTTTTAGTAAATCGGCCCCATTGTGTTTAAGGTGGAATTGGGCTTTAGGAAAATGCCTGTTGAGCTTATTACCCACAATGCCATCTACCAGTTTGTTTTTTAGTTACCTTTCGCCCTCTATCCTGTTTCAGGTAGTTAAACTGAGAGATATGTTTCCACACGGCACAGGGTTTGTGTTGGTCTTTGAGTACATGCTCTCTGACCTTTCTGAGGTCATCAGGAACTCTGACCAGCCGCTGACTGAGGCCCAGGTTAAAGGCTATATGATGATGCTGCTGAAAGGGGTCAAGTTCTGCCATGAGAATTCCATCATGCATCGGGTAGGTACTTATCGGCTTGTTTATACATTAAATATTTCAGCGTTGTCTTTTACGCCTACTCAGCAGCTTCTGCTTCCTTTTCAGGACCTAAAACCAGCAAATCTTCTGATCAGCTCAACCGGCATCCTGAAGATTGCCGACTTTGGCCTAGCCCGGGTTTTCTCCAATGACCGGGGACGCTTGTACAGTCATCAAGTAGCCACCCGGTCAGTAGAGATTTTTATCTGCATTTAATTATTCTATTCCTTGTGGTAAGAGTCCATTCCAGAGATCACGTCTGGCAGGAGGAACTGTTTAAAAATGTAAATTACCAATGGCATTCAGCGAGATTTACTCCCAGTTCGGGGGCGTCTTAAAGTATATAATTTTTATTTTATTTAATTTTTTTAAATCTTCTTCTTGTCCATAAAATCCTGGAGTGCCGCATTAACCACTTAAGGACCTTGCCTGATTTTCAGATTTGGTGTTTACAAGATTAAAACAGGTTTTTTTTTTGCTAGAAATTTACTTAAAGCGGAGGTTCACCCTTAAAGGGTCACTAAAGGAAAAAAAATGTTTTGCTGAAATGACTGTTTACAGGGTATAGAGACATAATAGTTAACTGATTCCTTTTCAAAATGATTAAAAATTGATAAAAATCAATCATATAATGTGCCTGCAGGTTAGTTTCACTTTTGAACTGGCTTCATGTTTCTGTGAAGTAGAAATAGACACACAGAACAAAAACAAGCAAATCCAGGGCAGTGTTTTGTTTTTAAAATGAATCTAATTGGTTCTGGGAAGTTTTAGACACAAAGTAATGACAGCTTAGACCATCGTGAGAAAGCTCCCAGCACAGTTATAAGGAAACAGACAAGCAGGAAGTGTGGGGATCAGAGCAGGATTACAGCAACTTCAAAGCAAAAACGAACAATAAGGACATGAAACCAGTACTGCAGTAAGGTAAAGGAAGCTATTTAGCTAAAAAAAAAATTCCTTTAGTGATCCTTTAAATCTAGATATACTGTTATATCCAGCATACTGCTGACATCAACAGTATGCTGGATTTGCTGTTTTTTTTTTTTTCCGGGCTGTACTCGCCTTTTTTTCTTGTTTTCACCCGACTTCCGGGTTCTCGATTTCCCCCCCCCCCCCCCGCCCCCCGGGGAGTAGGCGTCGCATAAATGATTGACGTACGGGTAAAGCGCGTCATCGCCTTCCGAAAATATCCGACAGGGACTCGGCACTTTACGGCGCCTGCGCAGTCAGCTCTACACGGCAGGCGCAGGCGCCGTATAGCCTAGTAAAGAGCCGAGTCCCCGTCGGATATTTTCGGAAGGCGATGACGCGCTTTACCCGCACGTCAATCGTCTCCTGGGAGGATCATCACTCACTCCCAGGAGACATTGCGCAGAGCTCCCCGTCGGGGAAAAGGAGCTACACGCCCACTCCCCGCAAGGAAGAAGACCCGGAAGTGCGGCTGAAGACAGGTAAGTGTATACATAAAAAAAAAATGACAACACTACAAGCCTTTATTAAGGCTGCAGATAGGTTAGCAAAAAAGTTCATTTTGAGGGTGAACCTCCGCTTTAAAACCCCCAAACATTATATATATTTTTTTCTAACACCCTAGAGAATAAAATGGCAATACTTTTTGTCACACCGTATTTGCGCAGCAGTCTTACAAGACCTCATCAACGCACACCAGTTAAGGCGAAAAATTACTTGGTTACAAAATTTAGTGACAGAAACTAAGTAAAAAAATTATTTTTTTCCAAATGTCTTCATTTATCTAAAAAAAAAAAAACAGCAGTGATTAAAAACCACCAAAAGAAAGCTCTATTTGTGTGAAGAAAATGATAAAAAAAATTGTCATTCAAAGTGCGACAGCGCTGAAAGCTGAAAAATGTCCTGGGCAGGAAGCGTGAAAAGTGCCTGGTAGGCAAGTGGTTAATCGGGTCCTGGTGTGATTTATGTCTCCCTACAGATGGTACAGAGCCCCTGAACTGCTATATGGAGCCCGCAAGTATGAGGAAGGAGTGGACTTATGGTGAGTGTTCTTTCTTCATCCAGAGATCAAGGCTCTGATGCCTACAAGTCTAATAACATTGTCCTTCCTATCAGGGCGGTTGGCTGCATATTTGGGGAGCTCCTGAATGGCTCTCCTCTCTTCCCTGGGGAGAATGACATTGAACAGTTGTGTTGTGTCCTGCGGACTTTGGGGACACCAACCGCTAAAACCTGGCCTGTGAGTAAAATGTCAGTATTTCTTCTTCACACCTTCCTGCTTTTCCTCCGCTAATTTGTTTTGTCACTTCTTAGGAAATTACCGAACTGCCAGATTATAACAAGATCTCGTTCAAGGAACATCGGCCTCTTCCTCCTGAGCGGATCGTACCGGACACCTCCCCCGAAGCCCTGCAGCTTCTCATGCGATTCCTGGTGTATCCGTCCAGCCACCGGATCCGAGCCACTGAGGTGAGTCCTGCTGGGAATTGGCCACGGCCCTCACCTAGAACTGGCCTTTGCATCAATGAGAACATGGAAGGTTAACACATGTAAAACGAAACCAAAGAAAATTCCCAGATCAACTTACCGACCAGCCTGCAACCAACCCAATTGTCCTGTCTAAGGCTGGATTCACACCTATGCATTTTTAGTGCTGTTTGCATTTTGCAGATTTGGACTACAGTCCAGTTAACATGGTTTTCCTATGGAACACGTTCTGTAGTGCATATCTGCAAAAAGCACTAAAAATGCATAGGTGTGAATCAGGCATTACAGTATGTGTTAAAAACCGGGGTTTGGGTTCACACTTATGCCAATTGGATGTGGGTTTCCCTGCATCTAATTCGCATGTTAGAGTCAGGAGCTCACAATTGAGCTGGTTCACACATCTCCGGGGCGCCTGCAGAGCAAATTGCACAGGGGTCCTGTGCAGTGGCGGTGCGTCTATAGAGGGCGCTGGAGCGCCGCCCCCTCTGGCTCTCGCACCGCCACTGATACAATAACATAGATTTATGCATTCCATGAATCTATGTTATTGTTGCCGGCCGCTGCCTATTTAGATGGCCGGACGGTGAGCGCCAGCCACCTAAATAATGGCAGCTAGGTGGCTGTGTGGAAGTGCCTATCAGAGACAGCAACTCTGATAGGCTTTCCGAGTACAGCCCTCGGCTCCCGGAAACATCTAAGGGACGTACGGGTCTTAGATAAGACTGACAGGGACCAATCAGGTTCACTGGTTCTGGTTACCAGTAACCTGATTCGCTGAAGCGTCATTGAGGGCAGCATAAGACATCGAGGGACGTGTAAGGAGGATGGCTGACCTGACCCCCAGAAAGGTAAGTGCTGGGTGGGGGGGCATTATACCGGGCACAGTGGCGACAATTGGCACAGTGGCTGCGTTTGATGGCATGGCACAGTGGCTGCGTTTGATGGCATGGCACAGTGGCTGCGTTTGGCATGGCACAGTGGTGACAATTGATGGCACAGTGGCTGCGTTTGATGGCATGGCGCAGTGGCTGCATTTGCTGGGCACAGTGGCTGCATTTGCTGGGCACAGTGGCTGCATTTGATAGGCACAGTGAGGCTGTTTTTTTTTTCGTTTGCGCCCCCCCAAAAATTTTGAGCACCAGGTCCTGTGTGTCTTTTGGCTCTGCTTCAGGTCCAAATTCAGAAAAAAATTGGGGCCCAATTTTTCCCTGAAATGGAGAACACGGACACACCGGACCCCTGCTGTGTGCTCGTCTTAGGCATGGCTTGACGAATTTGCTTGGAATCTAAGAGCCAGCTAAAAAAGTTGGGAGCCAGGAACGCGCCCCGTCCCACCTAGCTCAGGTGCAGAAGCGAACGCATACATAAGTAGCGCCCGCATATGAAAACGATGTTCAAACCACACATGTGAGGTATCACCACGATTGGTAGCATGAGAGCAATAATTCTAGCTCTAGACCTCCTCTGTAACGCAAAACATGCAACCTGTAGAATTTTTTTTTAAACGTCGCCTATGGAGATTTTAAAGGGTAAAAGTTTGTAGCCATTTCATGAGCGGACGCAATTTTGAAGCGTGACATGTTGGGTATCAATTTACTCGGCGTAACATTATCTTTCACAATATAAAAAAAATTGGGATAACTTTACTGTTTTAATTTAAAAAAGAGTATATTTATCTCAAAAAAGTGCGCTTTTAAGACCTCTGCGCAAATAGGGTGTGACAGAGTATTGCAACGACCGCCATTTTATTCTCTAGGGTGTTAGAATAAAAAATATATATAATGTTTGGGGGTTTTAAGAGAAGGAGATTGTCGGGCAGTGAAAACAGGCGGGGAAGCTCCATTAGCAATGCTGGCTGTCTTGTTATACCAACGGCCACCACAAGAGGACGCCAGATTCCAGAAAGAAGTATAGGGCTGCAGAAGGCCGCTAAGCCGCGGCCTCAATTAGCGAATTTATTCACTCTTGAGAAGAGGAGAATAAGGGGGGATATGATCAACATGTACAAATAAATAAGAGGTCCATATAGTGAACTTGGTGTTGAGTTATTCACTTTACGGTCAAGACAAAGGACAAGGGGGCACTCTTCACATCTAGAGGAAAAGAGATTTCATCTCCAAATACCGAAAGGTATCCTTCCTGGCTCGGTGACGTGGTGGCGTCAACGTCACCGCCACGTCACCGCGCTGTCTGCCGGCGGGGATTTTGGTTTGATTGTGTGTACACGATCAAACCAAAATAGCCCAGCAGACAAATCCGATCAAAACGGTCTGTCAGACCGATTTGATCGGATTTATTTAGTGGTGTGTACGCGGCCTTAGTGGGGCTGAGCAAATAGATTTCCTATATAATAATAGCTGCTGGGATTGTGATCGGCAGATGTTGGCATAAATTGGCAATTCCTTTTGGAGTGGGTCAAGAGCCAACCTAACTGGGTCATGATTAATGAGCATACACATAACTTATTAGCTGAGTTTGAGGTTATATGGGGTCCATGAATCCAATATATTTCACCCTCCTAAGACCTCATGTGGAGTCCTCATCAGGGCCGGGGACAAGGGGTGGGCAGGAGGGTAAGGCTGCCCCTCGCGCAATGGTTTATTGACTAAATTTTTGCAGCAGGCTCTAATAGGAGTAAAAAAAAGGTGAACAGCGAGCGCCATGCTGGGCGCTCGCAGTTTAATTGGCTGGGTGTTAGAAAAGCGATTTATACATTAATTTTCCCAACACTGAACCGCCTCTCCGCCAATCAGGTGCTCGGGTCTGTTACCAGGCGCTGTGATTGGACACCTATCAGACGTCCAATCATAGAAGAGGACGGGATAAGACATCGAGGAGTGCGGAGGACACCACTGGTGGTGCACAGGGGATGCACAGTGGCGGCATTTGGGCACAGTGGCAGCAATTGATGGCACGTTGACAGCGTTTGATTGGCACAGTGGCAGCAATTGATGGCACAGTGGCTGCGTTTGATGGGCACAGTGGCTGCAATTGATGTTTTTTTTGTTTTTCAGCTTGTCGTCCCCCCCCCCCCCCCCCAAAAAAAAACTTGAGAACCAGCCACCACTGGACTTGTCATGCTACTTTTCAGGCCTTAGTCTGACTTGGTACACAGGAGTCCTCTGTATTAAACTTCATTGTATGTAATGGTTGGCAGAAGTCCAGCAGCTCGCCTAACATTGCCATTTTACTGATTCTTTGTTTTTCTTCCATACAGGCCCTCGTTCACCCATATTTCTTCCTTGAACCCCTTCCCGCACACCATTCTGAGTTGCCCATCCCCCAGAGAGGCGGAGGAAGAAACCGGCAGCTCCAGAGGGAGTTTCATACAGAACAGCCTGTGGGTGACAGTTTGCTGGACCCTGCACTAGTCAGTGATTACCTCCAAGGACTCTGACCTATGGTGGCCACACAAGCCTTTTATAGTATGGACCAAGCCGAGACTGCGATTTATTGTAAATGACTCAGAAGACTTGTTGTGTTGGCCGTACTCCATGATCTGAGTCTTCCAGATTCACCAGCACACAACAAAACATGGTATCATTTTATCACACAAGTGTGTGTATATGTATAAATTTCTTAGATGGGGTTGTTGATCTACAAGTATGTTCTTCGATGTAATGGGTTGGATCTATTGAGATTTGTGCTCCCCTTAATATACACCTTTCAGGAGACAATGATGGAGGCTACCGCTACCATTGCTAACATCTGAGGATGCTAGTTGCCTATCCTAGAGATACTGTGTATACTTTTCTGTCACTCATAAACTGCATGGTTGCTCTGGATCAAGTTTTGAAGCCAGGGCCGTGCAATTATAATTTTTTGTTTTAAGGAGGTCCTTGTACTCCTCACATGACAGGTAGGGAGAGAATATAGTGAATACAATTGCTGCCCTCTTTTTAAAGCGGAGTTCCGCCATAAAAAACATTTTTTTATTTTTTTAAGTCAGCAACTACAAATACTGCAGCTGCTGACTTTCAATATTAGGACACTTACCTGTCCAGGGTGCCCACGATGTCTTCGGCTCTCGGGTGGAGGCGCTGGAATCTTCAGTAAAGGGAATCAGGAAGTGCCTGGTTCCCTACTGTGCGTACGCGAGTCGCACTGCAGGATCTCACTGGTCCCTGCTATCTTCTGGGACCTGTGTGTATCCCAGAAGACACCGGAAGTGGGAGCAAATACCTGGATTAGAAAGGTATCTGCCCCCCCAAAGGTGCTAAATGTGACACCTGCCAGGGGGAGGAATCAGAAAAGCAGAAGTTACATTTTTGGGTGGAAGCGTTTAGTAAATGATAGCTGCCTGGCTGGTAAAGCCTTGCCTTGTAAAACAACCAATTCAGTTTGAAAGGCAAAACATTTGTGCTTCTATACAGTGTATATGTGTATATATATATATATATATATATATGTGTGTGTGTAATATATATATATATAAACACCCCCCCCCCCTTTTTTTTTTTAACGATCACATAATCTCTGTTCTCAGTTGCATAAGGAGCTCAGAGAGCTGGGGGAGAAACAGAAGACCAGTGTACTGCTTAGTGAGTGGCTGTGCAAGGAGGGGTGTGTCAGGACAAGTCTGAACATTGGAGGAAATCAGGCTGGGTTCTTGGCCCAGCTAGAGAACTAACCATGATGGGTTCTCAAGCTTAGTTTGGTCAGTTTTTAATAGCAAAGCAGAGGGGACTGGCAGTAACTCCAGGGATTTCACACAAACGTAGCAATACAAAGAGAACAGGATATTTTTGATATAAGAACATGGTACAGTAGGCACATATCAGGAATATGGAATAATATTTGAGCACCTTTTTTAATGCGTTTTATTTTTATATTTTTAACATTCTGTGTATAGCTGGTTGTGAAGGAGTGGGCCCGAAAGCCGACCGCTGCATCCTTATCAACTGATGAGTCATCAGCTGTCAGCTGGCTTTCCCTCTGACGGCTGAATGTTAAAAACAAGCATTGCCGGCAAAACAAAAAAGAAAAAACGGCGTGGGGTCCCCCCAATCCATACCAGGCCCTTATGGTTTCGAGTGGAACCCCATGCCAAAATGTAAAAAAAAATAGTGCGGGGTCCCCCTCTAAAATCCATACCAGACCCTTATCCAAGCATGCAGTCTGACAGGTCAGAAAAGTGGGGCGGGGGGACAAGTGAGTGCCCCCCCCCCTCCAAAATTATATTAGGCCACATGCCCTCAACATGGGAGGTGCCTTGGGGCAGAGGTGGAACAAACCCCACACTGTTTCTATTGCCGGTTAAACAAAAAAAGGGATCCTGTACGGCCTGCCTTAAGCCGAGTACACACGGGCTGTAAAAAAAAAAAAAAAAACGCCTGTCATTCGCCCCGTGTGTATGTCGGATGTGCATGCTGGAAAACCAGCAGATCACTGACTCCTGATCAGCATATTCAGCCATTGGCAGAGAACACCGATCAGAATATTCTGGTGGGGGTACTGTCCCCCTCTCAGAACACAACAGCTCAGCGGGGGTTGATTGCTGTACTACCCTTGCATGGTTAGTACAACGGCTTTGACTGGAGCTGTCAGGGTTTTTTTCATGCAACCTGCTGGGTTGCACGAAAAAAAATCTGTAGTGTCTTCCAGGCTTTAGACAGTTTAAATATGCTGTATAAAACAAAGAAAAAAAGTGTAGCGCTAAAACTAAACAGAGACTATTACTTATGTAGCTCTTTTAACAACAAAAAATGTTCATGTGTGTAAAAAGTTCAAAATAGCGATCCTGAGACTTCTATTCACCACAGATAGTGACTCAATGGATAATGTGATAGGTATAAAGGGATCCGCCACCAATAAAACGAAACCTTTGAAGGCTTACCGGAAGATGAGGATCTGAATAAGCATATACTCATCAGATCTAGAAAGCTTCAACGGATGTCCTCGATCCAAGTGTGTTTGAGAACTCCTGGGATGTCGTCATAGGTGAAGTGATGAATCCACGGGAACCATTTGTTTGGTTTTAGGTGAAAAAAACTTGAGTGAAGTGATTACCATATAAGGTAATGGTAGCCAAAGGAAAAAATAAAAGTGCACATAGCGTGATTCTGTATTGCAGATATAACAAATTTTAATAAAAGGTTGCACTTACATTAAAGTAGGATACAAACAAGCGCTTAGAAATACAGCAGTAGGGTCAGTGGGGTGTCCCGACGCGTTTCGTTCCCTTAGAACGTCATCTGGGGCACTGACAGACTGCTGGAAGACCCTCTTTATATAATAAATACCCCCATACCTTAATTATGGCTCCAATGTATCGGAAGAACGTTTACAATGGTTACTTCCGGTTTGCGGCTAGCATGTGAATGAGCGTGAGTTCCAAGCCTCTTGTTGGTCGGAACAATTATAGTGGCCATTTCCGGTTCACGGCTGGCATGTGAATGGGCATGAGTTCCAAGCCTCGCTCTGAGACAATTGGTCGGAACGTACCGCTTACGACACATCCGCCCAATGCGCTCAACAACTCATAATGGTTCCCGGGGCCCGGACGCAACGTGTGCAACGCCTGAAATGCGACGTGCACCACGTCCGTAATAGAGGCGGAAATGCTCCATCACGTGGACGCAGCTAAAATATGACGTCACGCGTTCCACACAAGCCAAGAGCCTGGAACGCACCGTCCGCAAAGCAATCCCGATACGACGTCATGCGCTCCAGAGTGGCCAGAATGAAGGCGCACAACGTCAACAATAGCCAAGAAAACATGACCTTAGTATAGATGCAGTGACTTGGCTACTGCTGACACATAAACCGGAAGTGCATCAACACTCAGAGATGAACTGAACTAGTTTATTGTCATCAAACCTAGATTAAAAATGGTCGAATTTCACACCGGTTAATAGCATCAAGGGTTTTTAAAAAATAAATAAAATTAAAATGAGCCATCATGAACATAAATAAACAGTTAATGATAGCGAAAAAGGGGATTTATCAATTTAAAATAAACCATCTTGTGCGTTAATGGTAGATCAATTTTGAATGGACTGATACTCAAAGTTGATTTTAGATAAGGTTAAGAATATCAAAATGATTAGATTTATGATATTCAATAACTTAATAAAATAAAATAAAT
The DNA here is from genome assembly GCA_029574335.1 of Rana kukunoris. NCBI lineage: Eukaryota > Metazoa > Chordata > Amphibia > Anura > Ranidae > Rana > Rana kukunoris. Next base: position 160,068,713 of record CM056057.1, read on the forward strand.
GAAATAATAATAAAATTTACCTAAGAAAAGCTAAGATAGAGGAGCCATAATTGGATATGGTGTATTTATAGGAAAATTAGGATACATTAATAAAGGCATTAATGTCCCATTCAACATTTAACCCATGGGGTACATAAGTCTGAAGTTCATAAATCCAATAGGTCTCTAACCTTGATACTCCTCTAGTCTTAGCCCCGCCCCTCCAGGGTGGCACATACTTGTCGATGACAAGAAACTGTGTACCAATTGGATTGCGAGCATGACATTCTCTGTAATGTCGAGGCACGGTATGCTTTGTGCCACCACTGAGAATTTTACTCACATGCTCACCAACCCGTACAGAGAAAGATCTAATAGTACGGCCCACATACTGTTTCCCGCACGGGCAAGTAATTAAATAAACAATATGTGTAGTGGCACATGTACAAAAACTCTTAATCGGATACGTTTTCCCAGTAGTACGTGATTGGAATTCCATAGTCTTAGTTCTTCCACTAGAGTTCACAGCACAAACATTACACTTTTTACATGGATAATAACCCTTCATATCCTGGAAAAATAACGGCCGAACAGGAGGGTCGACAATATTGGGGGCCACACTATGTCTAAGAGATGGTACTCCTTTGAAAATTAATTTAGCTTTTTCAGGTAGTATGGGGCCCAACACCTTGTCTTGTTTCAGCACACCCCAATGTCTATCAACAATCTTTTTGATGTCTTTATGCTGATTAGAATAGGAGGTGAGCATAGAGAGTTTAAATGACTCATCAGGCTCACGGGGCATCTTGTCTAGCAACAAGGATTCCCTACTTGTCAAAGCAACCCTGTTGAGCTCCTGCTCTACCAATAAAGAGTCGTATCCCTTGTCAGCAAATCTCTGTTTTAACATGGATGCTTGAGAATGGTAATCATCAATGTTGGTACAATTTCTCCGGAGGCGGAGAAACTGACTCCTGGGTATCGAATTTAACCATGATTTGTGATGGCAACTATCTGTGGGAATGAAGCTGTTTCTATCAGTAGCTTTAAAGTAAGTCTGAAACCTAAATTGACGAGATTCAAGACTAATCTCAAGATCCAAAAAGTTTATTTTAACGGGACTAAAATCAAATGAAAACGAGATTCCACGGTCATTGGTATTCAAAAGGGAGAAAAATTCACCCAAAGATTCCGATGACCCATCCCACAGGAGGAGGACGTCATCAATGTATCTGGCCCAAAGGATCAGGGCTGGATTCCTTTCGGAATAGATGACATCCTCCTCCCATTTGGCCATAAAGAGGTTTGCAAGACTGGGGGCAAATTTAGCCCCCATCGCAACACCCTTCTGCTGCAAAAAATATTTCTGGTCAAACCAGAAATAATTGTGAGTGGTAGCGAATTCTAACAACTCCAAAATAAACGACTTTTGTGGGTCAGTAATAGAATGGTCACGACCCAAAAAAAGCTTAACGGCCTCTATTCCCAATGATTGAGGGATGCAGGTGTAAAGTGATGCTACATCAGCCGTAGCAAGCAAATAGTCCCCTTTGACGTCAATGCCTTCGAGTAGACGTATGGTGGAAGTCGTATCTTTAAGAAAAGACGGAGTTAGTTTCACTAAGGGTTGCAGGTAATGGTCAATGTATCGACCGATCCGAGAAGTGATCGAGTCGATACCACTGACAATTGGTCTCCCTGGAGGTTTAACCGGATCTTTGTGTATCTTAGGTAAAAAATAAATGGTCGGAATTCTTGGAGCTGTGGGTATTAAAAATGCTTTCTCCTTTTCGTTTAAAATAAAAGAGCTAAAGCCTTTAGTAACTATTCTATCCAATTCTTTCTTAAAAGCATAAGTAGGGTCATTGGGAAGGACTCTATAGGTATCTTCATCCGCTAATATGCGGTTCATTTCAGCTACATAGTCAACCTTGTCCATAATGACAATCCCTCCGCCCTTGTCTGCAGGGCGTACTACAATGTCTTTGCGATTGCATAGGGACTGAAGGCCTTCCTTGGGTATAGGGTGACTATAATGTTTTTTTACAGGTAGAGATTTGAGGTCTTTGAGAATCAACTCTTTAAAAACATTAACCGAGGAGGCAACGGGAACAGAGGGGTTAAACAAAGTTTAAATATGCTGAACTGGATGAGATTCGAACCATATATGAGGCAATCGATCAACCTGGGTACAACCAGCCTGTTGGATTTTGCATGCGCTTATTGTCAGCAGCTATTATAGCCACTAGCCGTGATTACGGTTTTCAGTAATTAAAATCGCTCTGTCTACGGCTGGGTTTACACTTGTGCGACCACTTAGCTGTGCAGATCACGTGCGATGTCTGTGAGATGCAGATTCAGCCACACAAACTGGCTAAAATCGCATCACATTTGCACAAAAATGGTGCAGGACCCTTAATTTTGGTCCACACTGGAATGGGATCACATCCAAGCGATCTGATTTCTGTACCATTTGACAGTTTCGATCTTAGGGCGTGTAGCGCTACCCCCGGAGGAGCCGCTGGTTAGATTTGGGATCAGCGTATTTAACCATATAAGACCCGGACCAAAATGCTGCAGGTAAAGGACCTTGCCCCTTTTTGCGATTCGGCACTGCGTCGTTTTAACTGACAATTGCACGGTCGTGCGACGTGGCTCCCAAACAAAATTGGCGTCCTTTTTTCCCCACAAATAGAGCTTTCTTTTGGTGGTATTTAATCACCTCTGCGGTTTTTATTTTTTGCGCTATAAACAAAAATAGAGCGACAATTTAAAAAAAAATGCAATATTTTTTACTTTTTGCCATAATAAATATCTCCCAAAAATATATAAAAAAAGATTTTTTTTCCTCAGTTTAGGCCGATACATATTCTTCTACCTATTTTTGGTGAAAAAAATCGCAATAAGCGTTTATCGGTTGGTTTTCGCAAAATTTATAGCATTTACAAAATAAGGAATAGTTTTATTGCATTTTTATAAAAAAAATTTTTTTTACTACTAATAGCGGCAACCAGCGATTTTTTTTTTTCATGACTGCGACATTATGGCGGACACTTTGGACAATTTTTGGGACAATTGTCATTTTCACAGCAAAAAATGCATTTAAATTGCATTGTTTACTGTGGAAATGACAGTTGCAGTTTGGGAGTTAACCACAGGGGGGTCTCTGCCACAGGCCTAGTACTCAGGAACATGAACGTAGAGCGAATCCTCTCAGTCAGTAATTTTGGGGCCACCGACTGACAGTTTGCAGCATACAACCTGTTAGTGTTCGGTATCCAGATCCCCGATGGTTCGTCTAAGCCCTATTGGTTCACCTGCCTCCGGGCTCACCTCAGACCGATTCCCCACTGAACAGCACATCCAGCTTGGGATCTTTTCGGTGTGGAACCCCAGTAAGTCACTGGGGCCCCATTGTAGTTTCAGTTGCTCTGAGCTATAAGGGCCCAGAGTCAGGAACTCTGCGTAGCACGTGCGCCCCGGTAGGCCATAGTGGTGGGGCCCGTGATGTGCACACATCCTGAAGGTGGGTGCCGCACCTGGATCCAGGAACCCGTGAAGAACCCCGGAAAATGGCGTCTGCCACAGAAATACCCTCCCCAGCATGCCCCGCGAGGGAAACGCTCCTCCAATTGGCTTCTGGGGAAAAGCGGCTCCGCCTGCACCCCTCTGGCGCCACCTGTTGTCCAAAGGCATAACTACACCTCCAGAGTACAGAATGACCCACAGGACAGCCCAGAACTGACAGAACCCAATTTAGTAAGACAACACAGATGAGAGCAAGGTAACTCTTATCCCCCAACTAAATTTAGTGTAGCACCCGTACAGGCGCTACAGGTGTCACTAGCTTTACCTTGACACCTGCAGCGGTTCGCTGATGTCCGTGAAGTGCCTACGATTCAGGTGGGAACCTGCACAGGAATCGCATTACATTACACCGGCGTGAACCCAGACTATGACAAGCATTAGTCAATCAATCAGTCAGCTCAGACTGCCGAAACACAATTCAGTGTCTATATGGCTTATCTTGGGTTTTATCTCAGCAGTTCCATGGCAATCTGCAGCAGCCCCATCTGCCATTCAGATAACTTCTAGAGGGACCTATAAATCTTTTATGTATGAATCTTGGTCACATTGCACCAAGATAAGGACGTATTCATGCATCAGTCAGCTGTGACTTGTAAAAGACGTTAGAATAATCCCTACGATTGAATATTCCCACCTTCTAATCCTCTGTAATGTATTGCTTTGTACTTCTTACATTTGCAGTTCTAGCTTTCTATTAAAGGAAATTATGTTTTCTTGTAGTGGATATACTGGCATGCTTTGTTCAGGCCCCCTGTCCTTTCCCTGGTGATGTAGAGAGTCAGCACTGGTGAGTGGGATGGGACTGGGACGGGCGGGCGGGCGCAGCACAGTGGGTTATCTGGGTGCCAGAGATAAGGACTGCTAGTCAGTCACTCTGGGCCCAGGGGTGTGTGGGGAGCTTCATGTCTCAGCACTTTGTGTGACAGCTGGAGACTTGACAGGGACCAGGGACGGAGCAGCTTTGGTTAACCCCTGCCCTGCCAGAGAGCCGTGAAGAACCTTCACCCCCCCCCCTCACTTAAAACGACTCTACAATCCAGTGTAATGGAACAAGAGAACCTGACTTTCTGATTCTTACAGTGCCTTAAAAAAGTATCCATACCCCTTGAAATTTTCTACATTTTGTCATGTTACAACCAAAAATTTAAATATATTTTATTGGGATTTTATGTGATAGACCAACACAAAGTGGCACATAATTGTGAAGTGGAAGGAAAATGGTTTTCACTGTGAAAAGTGTGGCATGCATTTGTATTCAGCCCCCTTTACTCTGATACCCCTAACTAAAATCTAGTGGAACCAATTGCCTTCAGAAGTCACCTAATTGGTAAATAGAGTCTACCTGTGTGTAATTTAATCCTAGTATAAATACAGCTGTTCTGTGAAGCCCTCGGGTTTGTTAGAGAACCTTAGTGAACAAAGAGCATCATGAAGGCCAAGAAACACACCAGACAGGTCAGGTATAAAGTTGTAGAGACGTTTGAAGCAGGGTTAGGTTATAAAAAAAAAATATCCCAAGCTTTGAACATCTCACAGATTCAATTCATCTTCCGAAAATTTAAAAGAGTATGGCACAACTGCAAACCTACCAAGACATGGCCATCCACCTAAACTGACAGGCTGGACAAGGAGAGCATTAATCAGAGAAGCAGCCGAGAGGCCCATGGTAACTCTGGAGGAGCTGAAGAGATCCACCACTCAATTGGAAGAATCTGTCCACAGGACAAATATTAGTCGTGCACTCCACAAATCTGGCCTTTCATGGAAGAGTGGCAAGAAGAAAGCCATAAGACGTCCTGTTTAAAGGGGTTGTAAAGGTAAATTGCCGGGCGCGTCCACGTCATCCTGTTCGGTTCCCAGCCTGGCCGTTGATTGGCTAGGCTGGGCGGATTAATTGCAGCGCAGCCATTGGCTGGCGCTGCTGTCAATCAGAGCGGATGACGCGGCGCGCCGGGGGGCGGGGACGAGTGATACAGTCAACGGCTATGGCCGCCGCTGTATCACGGGAGCGCGCTCGCAAAAGCTTTCCACCGTGCGAGCTTTCTCGCATGAAGGTAGAAAGCTTTTGCGAGGAGGAGCCGAGACATCCACCGAGGGACCCCAGAAGACAGCTTTCCGGGACACTCTGTGCAAAACGAGCTGCACAGTGGAGGTAAGTATAACATGTTTGTTATTTAAAAAAAAAAAATATTCCTGACTTGTGTTCCTTTAAAGCTTGCGAGAAGCCATGTGGGGGACACATCAAACATGTGGAAGAAGGTGCTCTGGCCAGATCAAACCAAGATTGAACTTTTTGGCCTAAAAACAAAACACTATGTCTGGCAGAAAATGAACACTGAACATCGCCAGTTCGCCACAGACACACCATCCCCACCGTGAAACATGGCGGTGGCAGCATCATGTTGTGGGGATGCTTTTCTTCAGCAGGGACAGTGAAGCTGGTCAGAGTTGATGGAAAATGGATGGAGCCAAATACAGGGCAATCTTAAAAGAAAACCTGTTTGAATCTGCAAAAGACTTGAGACCTTCCAGCAGGACAACAACCCTAAACATACAACCAGAGCTACAATGGAATGGTTTCGATCAAAGCATTTTCATCTGTTAGAATGGCCCAGTCAAAGTCCAGACCTAAATCCAATTGAGAATCTGTGGCAAGACTTGAAAATTGCTGTTCACAGACGCTCTTCATCCAATCTGACAGAGCTTGAGCTATTTTGCAAAAGAAGAATGGGCAAAAAATGTCTCTCTATAGATGTGCAAAGCTGATAGAGACATCCCCAAAAAGACATGCAGCTGTAATTGCAGTGAAAGATGGTTCTACAAAGTATTGACTCGGGGGGGGGGGCTGAATACAAATGCACCCCACACTTTTCACATATTTATTTGTAAACAAAATTTGGAAAACCATTTATTATTTTCCTTCCACTTCACAATCATGTGCCACTTTGTGTTGGTCTATCATATAAAATCCCAATAAAATACATTTACGGTTTTGGCTGTAACATGACAAAATGTGGAAAATTTCAAGGGGTATGAATACTTTTTCAAAGCACTGTACCTGTCCTGTTCTGCCAACTCCCTTCCAGCACCAAAACAGTGCTAGTTCTAGAAGACATCACGTTTTGTACATCCTTCCTTCCTGACTAATATGTAGTCCGGCACCCGACAACCTCAAATATTTTGTGTCTGTACCCACCAATGGCAGATTGGGCCTTGTTTTACACTTTCGTTGCCCTCTGAAGAGCGATCCATGTTGGATAGCTTTTCAGAGGGCATTTGACAGACCGTAAAGAGGCATTATATTGCCTTCTCACTGTCTGTAGTAATCCCTGCCCACCAAGATGCAAAACATTGCAGCCAATAGATATGTATACCTCTCCCCTGCTGCCTTTGCAGCCTTAATCGGAGCTATACCCCCCTTCACTCCAGTGATGTGACATCCCAGAGCTCTCCGAAGGCTGCTGGCATCTATGGTCAGCTGTTTTCTGTGTATCGATCGCCGTCTGCTTTCATTGGCCTGGCTGATATCATACCTCCCAACTTTTCAACTTCAGAATGAGGGACAAATGAGCATACCTCACAACGAAGTTGTTGAGCGGGGGGAGCGGGGTGCCGCGGATCAGAGTTGTTGATCGGGGTGGGGGGGGGGTTACACTGATCAAAGTTGTTGAGCGGGGGGAGCGGGGTGCCGCGGATCAGAGTTGTTGATCGGGGTGGGGGGGGGGTTACACTGATCAAAGTTGTTGCGCGGGGGGTTCCGCAGATCAAAGTTGTTGTGTGGAGGGAGGGGGGGGGGGGTTCCACGGCTCGGAGTTGTTGGGTTCAGCAGATTGGAGTTGTTGCGCGTTGAGCGGGGGGGGTTTACCGCAAATCGCAGGGATTTAACGCAAAACGCGGTAATCGCGGGACGGTTGGGAGGTATATGATGTGAATGTCACTCCTACGCATGTGTGGAAGTTCATTCATGTTTGTATTACCAAACATGTGCAATGAGCAGTGTCTGCGCAGATCACTGTACAGGGGAGGACAGACAGGTAAGCAACTTTAAGGGCTCATTTCCACTGGCGTTTTTACAGCCACTTTTCTGAGCGTTTTTTGCAGCTTAAAAACGCCTGTCCATGTTAGTCTATGGCCTCATGCCCACCATGACGTTTTTGAGCTGTAGATGGCTGAGACGTTTTTAAGCTGCAAAAAAAACGCGGGACCAGTGCGTTCTAAAGCTCCAGCAATAGAGCTGTAAAAACGCGAGACATTAAAAAACGCTCAAAAACGATGCCGCAGCGTTTTTAAAGCTCCAGCTCCAGCCTTATGCCGCGTACACACGGTCGTTTTTTGCGATGAAAAAAAACGACGTTTTTTAAAACGTCATTTAAATTGATCGTGTGTGGGCAAAACGTCGTTTTTTGTCTTAAAAAAAACGACCAAAAAAAAATTCCAACATGCTTGAATTTTTTGTGTCGTTTTTCAAAACGTCGTTTTTTGTTTCACAAAAAGTCACCGTGTGTAGCACCGCGCATGCCCAGAAGCTAGTTATGAAGCGAGCTTCAATGGAAAAGTGTGGTGAACGTAACCTCGTTTTTTGTGAAAATAACGATGGTGTGTATGCAACATCGTCTTTGAAAGTGACGTTTCAAAAACGTCGTTTTTTTACTTCACAAAAAACGTCGTTTTTTTTTCATCGCAAAAAACGACCGTGTGTACGCGGCATAAGGCTTCATTTCCACTGGCGTTTTTACAGCCACTTTTCTGAGCGTTTTTTACAGCTTAAAAACGCCTGTCCATGTTTATTTTAGAAAAAAAAAAAAGCTTTATAAACGCTGCGGCCACGTTTTTGCAAGTTTTTGAGCGTTTAATGTCTGGCGTTTTTACAGCTCTATTGCTGGAGCTTCAGAACGCACTGGTCCCGCGTTTTTTTTGCAGCTTAAAAACGTCTCAGCCATCTACAGCTCAAAAACGTCATGGTGGGCATGAGGCCATAGACTAACATGGACAGGCGTTTTTAAGCTGCAAAAACGCTCAGAAAAGTGGCTGTAAAAACGCCAGTGGAAATGAGCCTTAATGCAGAAGATGCGTAGCCTATGTCTCTTCTGCATTGAAAATCCTGCCTGTTTGCCTATTAATTTTTTCTTATTTTTTTATAAAGTTCCATTTTAAAGGGGGAGAAAGTTGGAGGGGCAGTAAAAATGAGGCTCATCTTTTTTTTTCAATTTTTTTTTTTATTAGGTCTAGTTTGCCCAGATTCAGAACTGCTCAGCTTTAACATGTTGTGAAACAGCCATTTAACCACTTCAATACCAGGCACTTTCACCCCTTCCTGCACAGGACAATTTTGAGCTTTCAGCGCTGTCGCACTTTGACAATTGCACGGTCATGCTACACTGTACCCAAACAACATTTTTATCATTTGTTCCCACAAATGGAGATTTCTTTTGGTGGTATTTGATCACATCTGTAGTTTTTATTTTTTGCTAAACAAACTAAAAAAAACTGACATTTAAAAAAAATATTTTGTTTTTCTTTGTTTCTGTTATAAAATTTAGTTTTCCACTTCACTGATGAGCACTGATGAGTTGGCACTCATATGTAGGATTGATGGGCACTGATACGCAGCACTGAAGGGCACCAATAGGTGGCACTAATATGCAGCACTGACCGGCAGCACTGATACGCACTGACGGGCATTGACTGGCGGCACTGATAGGTGGCATTGTACACTCATAGATGGCACTAATGAGCACACTGTCGGAGACTTCTTACCATGATCGGAGATGTGGCGTGTCGGATTGACATGCCACACTCTCGATCGCTGTGCTGCACACCCCCGTGGGTGCATGCCAGCGTGGTATTCTGCTGGACATCATATGACGCCCAGTCAGGATAACAGGACCACTTCCGAGACGTCAATTTGCTATAGGCCGGGCGGGAAGTGGTTAAAGCTGAACTCTAATGCCCTGTACACACGATCGGTTTGATGGAATCTAATCCGATGGATTTTTTTCATCATATATCCGATGAAGCTGACTTTCATCAGTCTTGCCTACACACTGTCAGTTAAAAATCCAATCGTGTCCACGTGTCTAGACGAACCGATCGTGTGTGGGCCCCATCAGTTTTTTTATCCATCGGTGAAAACAAATAGAACCTGTTTTAAATTTTTCTTATGGTTAAAAAAACGATAGAAAAAATGATTGTGTGGAAATCCATCGGTCAAAAACCCACACATGCTAAAAATCAAGTCAACGCATGCTCGGAAGCATTGAACTTAATTTTTTGTGAATATATGCCGACAGAGGCACCCAGGGTGCAATAGCCTTCAGTTGGGTGGCATGATAAAACCGCAGGAGGTTGGGAAAAGCCAAGCCTCCGTCATTTTTAGAAGCAAAGAGCACTGAGTTACTTATTGTATGGCATTTATAGTTCCACGTGAAGTTGAGAAGATCTGCCTGTAGGTGTTTGAGATGGGATGTGGAGACCAGAATTGGGAGGGTTGTAAAGTAATATAAAATCTTAGGCAAAGCTACCATTTTAACCTACACCCTTCGGCTCAGCCAGGAAATTCCTAATAGAGGGGATTAAAGTTTGCTTTGTAGAGGGAGTCCTATCGCGGGTGATGTTCAGCCCCAGATACCTAATAGCTGTGGTTTTCCAGGCGCAAGAAAAAGACTCTGCCTGATATTGTACCTCCAGGAGAGGTATGTTAAGCGGTAAGGCTTCTGATTTGGAAGAGTTAACTTTATAGCAAGGTCCTGAGCTCGTCTAGGAGCTTATGTAAATTAGGAAGAGTTACCCGTGGTTGCGTCAGGACGTTGTCTGCAAAGGACATTTTAAACTCCCGAATCCTGAGCGGGATTTAGAATACAATGAATCTGGGCAGCGAGAGGTTCTATACACAGAGTGAACAACAAAGGAGAAAGAGGACAGCCCTTCCTCGTTCCATTAAATATTGGAAAGGGGAGAAGTGGCGAATGGAGTTTTATTGAGGATGACGGGGATTTGTATAGATGTTTGATGCCTATCAACAGGGTCGGACTGGCCTACTGGGATACCAGGAAATTTCCCGGTAGGCTGCCAGCCCTGGGGACACTTTGAGCTGTGGCTGCAGCGCTCCCCTCCCTCTCTCCCTCCCTCCCTCTCTCCCTCCCTCTCTCCTTCTCCTCCTGTGTATCACAGAGCTGGGTCTGTGTTTGGCGGCCTCGCTGTAACAAGGTCCCACCCCCCTAGATCGGCTTGTGTGATAATAGATTGAATCAGTGTTCCGCCTATCACACAAGCCGGTCTTGGGGGGTGGGACTTTGTTACAGCACGGCTGCCAAACACAGGCCCAGATCCGTGTGTTACCAGGCGATGGTGAGTCTGTATTAATTGGCACAATGAGGCTGCAATGGTGGGCACAGTGAGACTGTATTAATGGGCACAGAGCGGCTGCAATGATGGGCACAGTGATGTCGCATTCATGGGCACTTTCATGCTGCTTGCCCCAGTGTGAAAGCACTCAGCTACAGGTGCTATTTCTAGTGCTAAAACGCCTGAAAACTGCTTCAGTGTGAAAATGGTCTTAGTCCTAAGTCAATGATCCCCCAAAAAGTATAGAAATAAGGAATCCTGATTTTCATTTTTCCCGAATGCTTGTTTGGGTCAGTGGTTAAGAACTTTAGAAGCTGTTCAAGTGGCAGCAGGTTAAAAAAAACTTCTGTGTGTAGCAGCCCCTATCAGCTCCCCTAATACTTACCTGAGCCTATTACGATCCAGCGATATTGCAAGAGAGACTCGGCTGTCCAGGACTCTCTCTCTCCAAATTGGCTGAGACACACAGCGAGAGCGCCATTGGCTCCCATTGCTGTTAAAAGTCAGTGAGCCAATGAGAAAAGGAAGGGGGTGGGGCCAAGCCACAGCTCTGTGTCTGAATGAACACACAGAGCAGACGGCTCAGCTCTGGTGCGTCCTTAGAAAGTGGCTTGCTGTGGGGGAATATGGCAGGAGGGAGGGGTCAGCATTTACTGAGGTCAGCCATCATATTTCTCTTATGTCAGGTGTATTTTTTTTTAATTATTATTTTTATTGTAGGTTTTCGAGTTAACAGTACATAACAGAGCCTATTGGACATATCCAGGCTCAAAATGCCAGGTCTAGTTTAAAGCGTATCTAGGGTCAAAGACTAAAATTATATATTAATTTCCACATTGTATTTCAATTATTTCTAGCATACTCCTATGAAGGTCCACACATATTTGCTTCCTTGAATTCTGTGACATATAGTCACTATGTCCTGTGAGTATCACTGCTGTGTCACACATTTCACAGAGCCTGTCTTCTGATCTACAGAGGTGCTGATAGGAGGAGCTTCAAGAGGGGATTTAGTAAAGAAAGCACTGCTTGCAGGAAGCAAGGTACCATGGGATATGTAGTCCTTAGAAAAGGAAATTAAACAGCAGAGGAGGTGCTACAAAGCATGCAGGGAATCCAGGAAGTTGTGGGAAGAGATATCAGCAGACCGGCAGAACTCACAACATGAAAGGAGATTTTTCATGTAATCTCATATTGGATTGTGAAATAACTTTTGTTTGTATTACCATTACAATGCTGATTTTTATCAAATTGAAAGTGTATTCTGTGACCATAGAATTCATTTAAGTTATCTGTATATTCTTTACTTACGTTGTGCGTTAGTTTTCTTTTGTAAAGGAGCGATAGATCTAAATTTCATGTGTCGCAAGCCTTGAGTAACACTGTGTTCCATGACAACATAGGGACTGGGTATGTAGTACATACTGTATATTGGTACAGACCAGGGTTTCTCAACCTTTTTTTACCTTTGAGGAATCCTTGGCAAAAGGTTTGAGATCTCGAGAAACGCCCAGCTGTTAATATAACAGCAACTATTTTTATAAATAGCATTAAATATTAGAATCAATAATAAAACGTACCTATTTAATGTGAAACGTGTTCTTCCTTTTTTCTGCTCAATTCTGAATCCAACTTGAGATAAACAGTGTACAGGCATACCCCTCTTTAAGTACACTCACTTTACATACACTTGCGGGTATGTCCTTACTCGCGAGTGTATGTAAAGTGCCTTACAAGTACCGTACAGACATTTTGCAGCCGCAGTAGAAGGAGCTGAAGCTCCAAGAGCATAGCCTGCCCTGTTCCAGTGTGCCCCTGACACCCCCATTACAGCCCCTGAGACATCAACTACAGCTCCTGACACCCCCACTATACCCTAGGAGTGAAAAAAGGTATTGTTTCACTTAAAGTACATTTTACATACATGCTCTGGTCCCATTGTGTACTTAAAAGTGGGGTATGCCTGTACAGAGGGGCAGCAGGGAATACTACATGGAGGGAGCAGGGTACATTATACGGGGCAGGGCACATTACATTACTGGTTCAATTTAATTGCAGAGCAACGCAGGGAAGTGGCTGTGATCGGTCCTCTGGTGGTGCAATGTTCCCCACTGGCTCCTCCACCCTTCCTGTCCATCCTAAGTGATGTCACATACAAGCACTTGGGATGGGGAAGAGGGGTGCACTACAGATGGCACTATCACAGCCACTTCCCTGCCTCAGCTGCCTGCGACTGAAGGTTAGAATATGGGAGAACCCCTGGGGGACCTCTTGAGAAACCCTGGTATAGAAAGATTTTTTTTTTTTTTTAAACTGATATAGTGAGGCAAATTGGAAATTTTAAAATGAAATCTTTATATTTTAATATATTATATAATAAGTGCCTCTTTTTAACCCCTTCCTGCCCATGCTATAGCTAAAAGACGGCTACAGCATGGGCTTAATTTGGCAGAGGGCGTTCATGGATGTCCTTCTGTGATTGTGCACGTTCTGTTATCGCCGAGTCCTTTGGATCCGCGATCAGAACCCGATGGTCACTCTGACAGAGCTCCAGCGTTTCTCTGTGGAGAGGAGAACCTTCCAAAAGAACAACCATCTCTTAACACTCCACCAATCAGGCCTGTATGGTAGAGTGACCAGACGGAAGCCACTCCTCAGTAAAAGGCACATGGCAGCCCACCTGAAGTTTGCCAAAAGGCACCTGAAAGACTCTCAGACCATGAGAAACTATAAATTCTGTGGTCCAATGAAACAAAGATTGAACACTTTGGCCTGAATGGCAAATGTTGTGTCTGAAGGAAACCAGGCAAAGCTCATCACCTGGCCAATACCATCCCTACTGTGAAGCATGCAGTGGCGGCAGTTAGTAATTCTTTTTTGGGGGGGCGCAAACAGTGCACCCACAGACATGCCCCTGGTCTGGTCTGTTGGGTCCGCATTGGGTTCTGATCGCGGATCAGGGTAAAGAGCCAATCACAGTAGCCCTTTACCATGTGATCACTTGAGTCCAATAACAGCTTATCACAGAAGTAAACAAAAGCCAATTATTGGCTTTTCTTTCCTCATGCTGGCAGCACGATGAGAGAAAAAGTGAGCCGTTAACCGGCTTGTGTAAAAGAGATATGGGCACTGATTATCAGTGTCTTGATTATCAGTACAGTCCCAGCAGTGCCTATCAGTGCCACCAATCAGTGCTATCTACCAGTGTCCATCAGTGCTGCCTACCAGTGTCCATCAGTGCTGCCTACCAGTGTCCATCAGTGCCACCTATCAGTGCTGCCTACCAGTGTTCATCAGTGCAGCCTCATCAGTGCACATCAGTGAAGAAGAAAAATTATCTGTTTGCAAAAAAAAATATTTTTCAATTATTATTGTTCTTTTTTTGTTTGTTTGTTTAGCAAAAAAAAAACTCCAGTGGTTATTACATACCACCTAAAGAAAGCTATATTTGTGTGCATCCGGAAAGTATTCACAGCTCTTCATTTTTTCCACATTTTGTTATGTTAAAACCTTATTCAAAAATGTATTAAATTCATTATTTTCATTAAAATTCTACAAACAATCCCCCATAATGATGTGAAATAAGTTTGTTTGAAATCTTTGCAAATTTATTAAAAATAAAAAACAGAAAAAATCCCATGTACGTAAGTATTCACAGCCTTTGCTCAATACTTTGTTGAAGCAGGACCTCTCGAGCTCCATCAGGTTGGATGGGGAGCGTTGGTGTACAGTCATTTTCAGATCTCTCCAGAGATGTTCAATCAGATTCAAGTCTGGGGCACCCAAGGACATTCACAGAGTTGTCCTGTAGCAACTCCTCTGTTATTTTGGCTGTGTGCCACCACCATGCTTCCAGGGGCAAACCGTCCATTAGGAGCGCCCAGGCGCCCCCCCCCCCCCCCCACGTACGCATGAATTCCAATGGAGGTTCAAAAAGGCTTCAAATTAGAGTGCAAAGCATTGTACTACGAGCCCACCCAGGTGTGTTACAACAGCGAATGAATATTTGCTATTGTGACACTAATCCTCTTCCTGGCCAATCAGGAAGCTGGTCTGAGACCCGATTCCTGATTGGCCCAAAGGAGAAGCGTCCCAATTAGCCGCCAAGGAGGAGGGAGGAAACGTAAGCCACAGTAAGCCGCTGTGATGCTCACAGAGCAGGGGAAAGGAGAAGCTGCTGTGATGCCTGTGGAGAGCAGGGGAAGCTGCCAGTAATGCCTGTTGCCTAGGTGAAGCGCTGCTTCCCGTGGAGTAAGTGCTCCGGACCCAACAGACCAGACCAGGGGCATGTCTGTGGGTGAACTGTTTGCGCCCCCCCAAAAAAGAATTACCAACTGCCGCCACTGCATTCTTTACAGTAGGGATGGTATTGGCCAGGTGATGAGCTTTCCTCCAGACACAACATTTGCCATTCAGGCCAAAGTGTTCAATCTTTGTTTCATTGGACCAGAGAATTTAGTTTCTCATGGTCTGAGAGTCTTTCAGGTGCCTTTTGGCAAACTTCAGGCGGGCTGTCATGTGCCTTTTACTGAGGAGTAGCTTCCGTCTGGTCACTCTACCATACAGGCCTGATGGGTGGAGTGCTGCAGAGATGGTTGTTCTTTTGGAAGGTTCTCCTCTCTACAGAGAAACGCTGGAGCTCTGTCGGGTTCTTGGTCACCTCTCTGACTAAGGCCCTTCTCCCCCGATCGCTCAGTTTGGCTGGTCGGCCCCCTCTAGGAAGAGTCCCGGTGGTTCCAACTTAACCAATTTACAGATGATGGAGGCCACTGTGTTCATTGGGACCTTTTAATGCTGCAGAAATTTGTCTGTACCCTTCCCCAGATCTGTGCCAACATACAATCCTGTCTCGGAGGTCTACAGACAATTCCTTGGACTTCCTGGCTTGGTTTGTGTTCTGACATGCACTGTTAACTGTGGGACCTTATATAGACAGGTGTGTGCCTTTCCGAATCATATCCAATCAACTGACTTCAATCAAGTTGTAGAAACATCTCAAGGATGAGCAGTGGAAACAGGATGTACCTGAGCTCAATTTGGTGTGTCATGGCAAAGGCTGTAAATATTTACAGTATGTCGTTTTTTTTGTTTTTTTTTAATAAATTTGCAAAGATTTCAAACAAACTTCATTCCCGTTGTCATTATGGGGTATTGTTTGGAGATTTTTTTTTAGGAAAATATTGAATTTAATCCATTTTGGAGTAAGACTGTGAAATAAGAAAATGTGGAAAAAGTGAAGCACTGTGAATACTTTCCAGATGCACTGTAGTGCCAATGAGGCAACATCAAAAAGACAATTTACAGTTTAGTAGCATGAATTAAAAAATTGAAGATAAAATAAAAGTACTGGGTCTTAGGCTAAACATTAACCACTTCTACACCAAGGACGTCATATGACGTCCTCGACTTTGTGCGGTGATATCTGAATGATGACACAGGCATCATTCAGATATCACTGTTTGCAGCCGGCGATTCTCTGCATGATAAGATCGATCATAGTGGCAGTTCCGCCGCTTGATCATTCTTATAGGCGGCGGGAGGGGACGCCCCCCCCCCCCCCCTCCTGCCGCCATCTGGCACTTCTCCAGGCTCCCCGTGCCATCAGGAGGCCGGGAGAATGAATCGGCTGGCGCCAGCTCACGACAATAGAGATTTCCGGAGTCATCTCTTTGGCCCCTTTCACACTGGGGCGGGTTTGCAGGCACTGATGCTCTAAAAATAGTGCCTGAAAACTGACCCAAACAGCGGATGCTGTTTCTCCAGTGTGAAAACCCAGAGGGCTTTCACACTGGAGCGGTGCGCTAGCAGGACTGCTCCAAAAGTCCTGCTAGCAGCATCTTTGGAGCGGTGAGAGGAACGGGGTGTTTACCGCTCCTTCCCATTGAAAAAACAATAGGAAACCGTGGCTATACCGCCGGGACTGCGTCTCTGCAGAGGCGCAGTGCCTGCGGTATTAACCCTTTTTCGGCTGCTAGCGGGGGTTAAAACCGCACCGCTAATAGCCGAATAACGAGCAATTCCAACGGTATAACGCCGCTAAAAATAGTGGCGCTATACCGCCACCGCACCTCCCGCCCCAGTGTGAAAGGGGCCTTAAAGGGGTTGTAAAGGTACAATTTTTTTCCCCTAAATGGCTTCCTTTACCTTAGTGCAGTTCTCCTTCACTTACCTCATCCTTCCATTTTGCTTTTAAATGTCCTTATTTCTTCTGCAAAATCACTTCCTGTTCTTCTGTCTGTAACTCCACACAGTAATGCAAGGATTTCTCCCTGGTGTGGAGTGTCATGCTCGCCCCCTCCCTTGGACTACGGGAGAGTCAGGACGCTATCTACATTGCAGATAGAGAAGGGAGCTGTGTGTTAGTGGGCGTCCTGACTCTCCTGTAGTCCAAGGGAGGGGGTGAGCACGACACTCCACACCAGGAAGAAAGCCTTGCATTACTGTGTGTAGTTACAGACAGAAGAACAGGAAGTGAGCATTTCTCAAAAGCAATAAGGACATTTAAAAGCAAAATGGAAGGATGAGGTAAGTGAAGGAGGACTGCACTAAGGTAAAGGAAGCTATTTAGGAAAAAAAATCCTTTACAACCCCTTTAAGCTAATGCATTATTGGTTCACTTACCCTTTCCTTCGATTTCCCTTCTAAATGTTTTTTTCTTTGTCTGAATTTCCCACTTCCTGTTCCTCAGGGCTCAAGTCCTGCAGGAACGCGTAGGAACGGAGTTCCTGCACTTTTTTCACAGCAGGAACTCAGTTCCCTTTGCAGGACTAGAGCAGCCGAGCCGCCCGAGCCAATTCTTCACTAAGGCTGCATTCACACTATAACACGCGTATTTCGCCACGACAAAACGGGTCGTTTTAACCTTTTTTTTTTTTTTTTTATTACATAACATTGTTGTCTATGCCGAATGCCACCTGAAAAAAGGGTCCGGGGCTTGTTTTGAGCTTCAGGCGTACAGCGTTTCGGCGTTCGGCGTGGAGATGTGAACCATCTCCATAGACAACAATGAAAAATCACCCCTCCAGCGGGATGAGCGTCGGGCGTAGGGCGTAAAAACGCCTAGGTGTGAATGCAGCCTAAGTGGTGATGCCCAGCTTGAGTCACTGTCAGGGGCAGGCGAACCTTAGTAACCCTTTATGTTACTGCCTGCTTCCTGTATATGGATTCATTGGGTAGTGTGCGGGTTTTCCGTCACTTCCTCGATGCCGCAATGTCTCCTGGGAACTTTTGTCATTGTTCCTAGGAGACATTTCGGAGGTCTGCCGCAAGTTATCGCGGGATTTACATGCGGTTTAGTAATCATGCATATGAGCCTATCATTTTTTTTTTTTGGGGGGGGAGTGGATCTTGGGTGGGAGTTCCCACACTTTTTTCCCCAGGACTTGACCCCTGCTGTTCCTCCTCTGTAAGCTGTTTTGGCTGACTAACCCCCAGCCAGAACGGCTCGGATGATGGGGGCAAGCTTACTGAGGAGAAACAGGAAGTGAGAAATTCAGACAAAGAAAAAAAACATTTAGAAGGGAAATGGAAGGAAAAGGTAAGTGAACCAACAATGCACTAGCTTAAAGGAACCTATTTAGAAAATAAAAAAACAAACCTTTAACTTATAAAGCCAATTTCACCATGAAAAAATTGAAAAGTTTGGTAACTGTAAAACATATCTATGGAATGCACAGAAAAACGCAATTTCCTGAAAAAAGTCCGGCTCTCTGGCAGCCTGCCGTGATAACAAGAGCCCCGAAGAACTCTTAACAACCCCTCCCTCAGACAACCTACAGAGCAGGTTCCTGTTTAGCAAGGAGAAGGTTAACTGCTGCAGCAAAGGATCATGGAGCTGCTTTCGCTATCCTCTGTGGCTAGGCCGGTGGCTGGTCCCTTCTCCGCCCGCTGGCTGCTCTGAGGTGATAAGATGCTATCTGATTGTAAGCGACATGTTTGGCAAAGGCTGACATCAGTTACACAGAGGAGGGAGTTGTGGTGATGAGAGGAAGGGAGAGAAGGGTGAGAGAACACGAAACTTGGGCACCCTGAGGCGGCTGGAAGAGAGCGGGACAATGTGGAAGCAGGAAAGACATCTCCCGCCAACTATGAGGAGGGGGACTAGATAATAAAGAACGCTCGCCCGGCTTAGGGAGGCATCTAATATTGGTTCAATAAACATGTCTATAAAAAGTCGGAGCTCCCTAGTTTGAACTCTCTTGAAAATGCTACTTCCCTGGCTGGCTTCAATAAAAGCATCAGCTATGGGGTTTCTGACGTTTCTCTGTCTGCTTGTTTTGGGTTAATGCAGGGATCTTCAAACTATGGCCCTCCAGATGTTGCGGAACTACAAGTCCCATGAGGCATTGTAAAACTCTGACATTCACAGACATGACTAGGCATGATGGGAATTGTAGTTCCTGAACAACTGGAGGGTCGTAGTTTGAGGACCTCTGGGTTAATGACTTGGAAACTATCAATACTAGTGGGTCAGCATAACAGCCAGGCAACTAGCATTTTCAGAAGAGAGTAACAATAGCAGTCTATTGGCAAAAAAGTAAACAATGGCAGATCCTATAGCTCGGTCTTGAAGTTTTAGCTATAGTTATTACATTTATAAACATTTTTATATACTCTTATCAAGGTAAATAATTGCAGAACATTGTCTTATATACACTATATTACCAAAAGTATTGGGACGCCTGCCTTTACACGCACATGAACTTTAGTGACATCTCAGTCTTAGCCCGTAGGGTTCAATATTGAGTTGGCCCACCCTTTGCAGCTATAACAGCTTCAACTCTTCTAAGAAGGCCGTCCACAAGGTTTATGCCGTGTACACACGATCGGAAATTCCGACAAGAAAACCGACCGTCAAGAGCGTGGTGACGTACAACACTACAACGAGCCGGAGTTCAATGACTCCGAGCATGCATCTAATTTATTCCGAGCATGCGTGTTTATTTGCGCGTCGGAATTGCATACAGGCGATCAGTATATCCGACAAGAACTTTTCCCGTCGGAGAATTTGAGAACCAGCTCTTAAATTTTTGCTGTCGGGAATTCCGACAGAAAAAGTCTGATGGATCCTACACATGGTCGGAATTTCCGACCAAAAGCTCACATCAAACTTTTCTAGTCGGAATTTCTGTATATGCGGTATAAGGAGTGTGTCTATGGGAATGTTTGACCATTCTTTCAGAAGGGCATTTGTGAGGTCAGGCTCTGATGTGGATGAGAAGGCCTGGCTCACAGTCTCCACTCTAATTCATCCCAAAGGTGTTCTATCGGGTTGAGGTTGGGACTCTGTGCAGGTCAGTCAAGTTTCTCCATTCATCCATGTCTTTATGGACCTTGCTTTGTGCACTGGTGAGCAGTCATGTTGGAACAGGAAGGGATTTTCCCTAAACTCTTCCCACAAAGTTGGGAGCATGAAATTGTCCAAAATGTCTTGGTATGCTGATGCCTTAAGAGTCCCCTTTCACACTTATACGACTTGTCTCGCGATTTTGGACTGCAAAATGGTATGACAAGTCATTCTTCATTATTTTCAATGACTACCATTCATACTGGCACGACTTTAAGTTGTGCCTACTTCAAAGTAGTCCTTGCTACCTTGCGGTACAATTACGCGACTTTGAAGTCGTGCAAGTGTAAAAGGTGTCTAAGGCCTCGTACACACGATCAAATCTGTCCGCTGGAAACGGTCTGCTGGACCGTTTCAGCAGACAGATTCGATCGTGTGTACGGCCGAGCCGACGGATTTGGCCACCCGACAGATTTCAAAGCATGCTTTGAAATCTATCGGGTGGGTATCCGTCCGCCCGACATGTCTGCTGGTTAGTACACTTACCAGCAGACATGTCGTCCCGCACCGCCGCCGAATGGATTCGGCGCATGCGCGGAAGTGTTTTACTTCCTGGTGCGGTGACGTGGCGGCGTCAACGTCACCGCCACGTCACCGACACGTCAGCGCGCCGTCTGCTGGCGGGGATTTTGGTTTGCTCGTGTGTACACGCGAGCAAACCAAAATCCCAGCACACAGATTTGTTCAAATCTGTCGGACAGACAGATTTGAACAAATCTGTCTGCCCGTGTGTACGAGGCCTAAGAGTTCCCTTCACTGAAACTAAGAGGCCAAGCCCAACCCCTGAAAAACAACCCCCCACCACAATCTTTATTCCACCAAATCATTTGGACCAGTGCACAAAGCAAGGCCTATAAAGACATGGATGAGCGCATTTGGGGTGGAGGAACTTGATCTATGCCTGGCCTCAGAAATGCGCTTCTGGAAGAATGGTCAAACATTCCCATAGACACTCCTAAACCTTGTGGAAGAGTTGAAGCTGTTATAGCTGCAAAGGGTGGGCCAACTCAATATTGAACCCTATGGACTAAGACTGGGATTCCAGTAAAGTTCATGTGCATGTAAAGGCAGGTGTCCCAAAACTTTTGGTAATATTGTGTATTTTAAATCTACACAATGCTTTTCCAAGTACATTGAAGTTTTACATCCAGGAGCTAAAATGTTTAGGCAAAAAAAAAAACATATTCAGTATATCTCTGCAATACGTGCACATTTCCCAATGTTTTGTCTTTAAAAAAGTACAGAAAATACCTGCTGATCCTGCCAGAAATCCAGTGAACTGACAACACAAAAAATTCAAGAATTGTTGTCAGACCTGCCTGAGTTAACCCCTGCTGGACCACCGATTACCCCACCCCTTCCTTCTAAATCTTCAAGGTTAAAGGAGAAGCTTGTCTGGCTATACTTCTCCTGTGGATTACAGAAGTGCAGTTTGTTCTGCTCTGCGGTGACCCGTTTTCAGCAGACAGCGGGCTGAAGTCACAGATTTGGTCCAGGCTCCAGCAAGATCACCACCACGTGGTCGGTATCCACCCACATGTCTGGACTGTCACCCAGCTTAGCCTCTCAGCGAGCCTGAGCCAGCCGCTCCCGACCCTTATACGGCTCAGGGCTCCAGTGAGCACTGGAGGAGCAGAGCAGACAGCGGTGACTGACAGTTACCAGCTCGGCTCAGGGAGCCCTGAGAACTGAGCGATCTGCGGTGTTTGATCAATTGGTTCTCAGTCTTAGAGCCGATGGTGGACAGAAGCAACATTGGACCAAGGTCATTCACCTAGGTAAGTATGCTTCCGAAACAAAAAACAATTCTCATACTAAATAAACTGTTTCTGAAAAGAAAATGACCCAATTAGCCATTGTTACCACAGGGGTTCACCCATTCATGTTCAAAGTTCTTCTGAAATATTTGCAATGTGGTTGGTATGGGCAATACAAAACATACAGTACTTCATTGAGTCATTTTAAAATGTGCCAATGCAGCCAGAGATATACACCCTGGGGCTGATAAAAACATAATTGTTGTATTTACAGTATCCCCTGGCTGGTGGTATCACTTTCAGTACAACAAACGTTGTGACATCTGTAGGTTTTCCAGATTATTCCTGGGGACATTATAGAAGGAGTGCTTTATTATTGAGTCATTACCCTATGGGCAGAAAGATACTTTTGACATACCTTAGGCTAGCTATACATTCAGGGGCAGACTGACCATTCAGGCACTGCCCAAGGGACCCATGCCACTAGGGGGCCCCATCAAGGTTGCCAGTCTCAGTAAAACCAGGGACAGTTTTACAGATTATAGCTGCCCGCCTCTCCAGGATCTTTTCAGTGTGTGTATACTGTGTGTGTGTGTATATTGTGTATGTATACTGTATGTGTATGTGTGTATATTGTGTGTCTATACTGTGTATAGATACTGTATGTGTGTGTGTGTATACTGTGTGTGTATATTTTGTGTGTATATTGTGTATGTATACTGTATGTGTGTGTATACTGTGTATGTATACTGTATGTGTGTATATTGTGTGTCTGTGTGTGTATACTGTGTATGTATACTGTATGTGTGTGTATATATTGTGTGTCTGTGTGTGTATACTGTGTATGTATACTGTATGTGCGTGTATACTGTGTATGTATACTGTATGTGTGTGTATATATTGTGTGTCTGTGTGTGTATACTGTGTATGTATACTGTATGTGTGTGTATTGAGTGTCTGTGTGTGTATACTGTGTATGTATACTGTATGTGTGTGTATATACTGTGTATACTGTGTGTGTGTATATATTGTGTGTCTCTATATGTATACTGTGTATGTATATTGTATTTGTGTATACTGTGTGTGTATACTGTATGTGTGTGTATATTGTGTATAAATACTGTATGTGTGTATACTGTGTGTGTATATTGTATTTGTGTATACTGTGTGTGTATACTGTATGTGTGTGTATATTGTGTATAAATACTGTATGTGTGTATACTGTGTGTATACTGTGTATGTATAGTGTATGTGTATATTGTGTGTCTGTATGTATATACTGTGTATGTATACTGTATGTGTGTGTATACTGTGTGGCCCCATAATCTATTGCCTGGGGGCCCAATAATCTCCTATTGCCCGGGGGCCCCATGAGTTGTCAGTCCTCCCCTGCATACATTACACAATTTTCTTGCCATAGGTGTGCGCAGCCTATTACATTAGGGTGTGCATCCCAAAGCTCAAACACAAATGTGTGTATATATTTAACCACTTCCATACCAGGCACTTACGCACCTTCCCGCCCAAGCCAATTTTCAGCTTTCAGCACTGTCGCAATTTGAATGACAATTGCGCGGTCATGCTACACTGCACCCAAACAAAATTGGCGTCCTTTTTTCCCCACAAATAGAGCTTTCTTTTGGTGGTAACGAGGCTCCGCCGGAGACTCGTTACCGAGATCGGAGGTGCAGGGTGTCAGAGTGACACCCCGCATCACCGATCGCCGCGCTGCGCGCCCGCACGGGCGCGCGCGGCATGAAATCGTGCTAGACGTTTGAGAACGTCTAGTCACGATTTCATAACCACTTCCCGGCCGTAAATCAGCTATTGGCCGGGCGGGAAGTGGATATATATGTAGGGCAATGGACAGTTTCATATAACAGTGGATGGTGTCAGTGGGCAGAGACTGTTGTCAATAGTTTCTTTTTATTTATTTTTTATTATTACTTTTTGTTTATTTTTATTAATACTATTTTTTAAATTTACAATCATTTTTTATTATTTTCTTATGGGAACCATAGGGGGGCTTTGGTGAGATATCAGGGGCCTAAACAGTCCCCTGATATCTCACTTATGAGACAGAGAAAGGGGTTGAGGACAGAGATTCCTGAGTCCCTTTCCCTACAGTCAATAAGCAGGGGGAACCTGTGAAGCACAGGGTGATTGGGGTGTGCCTGGGCACGCCTGGCATACCCTGTGCTCATGCCTATGTTTCTTGTACAATTTTCCTTTAGATTTACCAAAACCATATAATAGGAAGTCAGACCTTTGTATGCAATCGGGCAGGTCCTTTCACTACATAGTTGAAGGTAAATCTACAGGAAGTTGAATAAGAAAAATTCTATAATGACCCCCAACAAGTCAAGCACGTTTACAAAAATGTATTTCATTCTTCCCTTTCTCCTGGTGTCCCTGAGAGCTCTCATCGCTGTGAAATGTACTTTTCCTGGCAGTTACAGGTATCTACAGGTTCAGGAAAGAAAGCGTCA
Organism: Rana kukunoris; assembly: GCA_029574335.1. Classification (NCBI taxonomy): domain Eukaryota; kingdom Metazoa; phylum Chordata; class Amphibia; order Anura; family Ranidae; genus Rana; species Rana kukunoris. The sequence goes on from CM056057.1 coordinate 160,093,216, forward strand.
TTGATATGCCTCTGGATGTGCGTTCTCGTTGTTCCTGATCTCCAAAATTGATGAGCAAGGAGCAAACTTGCTGAAGATGACCATGACAGCATTGGTCGAAACGCGTCGGTATTTAAATGGACGCCAATTCCACAATTGTATATAATGTATTGTATTGTTAAGCATTTGTTAATATTGATTGTACACGTTTTAAACTATTTGTAACCAGAATAATGTTTTCAGAATTTAATAACCATTTGCATTCGCTGCATAATAAAAGATTACATTATATTACTCTCATTGATTGACCATTATACCATGTCGCTAAAAAGCCCCCTTGGGGAATTCTACTGTTTTTGTATAACTTGCTAGAGGGAAGCCAGGGAATGGGATGCACTACATCAACCAACAAGAAACTTCTAAACATGCTGGAAGAATATTTTGGATGACGCTACACGCATTCTTTATTTCAGAAATATTTTTTTATAATAGTTTGTTAAAAAAAAAAAAAGTGAAATGTATTGTAAGCTTTGATGTTGTCCAGTAACATTGTTCTGCCTATGGGATCAGAGGCGGCTTATTAATGAGGCAAATTATGTGGTCGCCTAAGGCCTTGCACTCACAGGGGCCTCGTATCCACCTAATTTGCCTCTGCCTAATCACTGAGTGCTAGATCCATGCAACTTTCTGTAGCCATTTTTATTTGCTTGAATTTTTTTACCCATTATGGGAACGAGTGGGGCCCTCGTGACTAAGTTTTGCTTAAGGCCTCACAAAGCCTAGAGCCCCCTTTGTATGGGATGGGTATTATTCAGTCCTCCAATTGTCCAGGATCCCCAACATAATCGAACAGGCAGTAGCAGGGCATGCTGTAACTTCCTGGACTCTAGAACTGCACGGAATGTCTATTAAGATTTCTGCTGTCTACAACATTTAAAGGTGGGTTTCACCTAAAGCTGTGAGTAAACGATGACCTCCGGGTAAATTGAAATTACTAACAACTTACAAAGACATCCAAAACTCGGCCCCCAGCTACATCACTAAACTAGTCTCAAAATACCAACTAAAAAGTTCTCTTCATACCTCCCAAGACCTCTTGCTCTCTTGTCACTTCCTCCAATGCTCGTCTCCAGGACTTCCCCCAAGCCTCTCCCACCTTATGGAACCCCCTACCCCAATGTGCCCAACTATCTCCTACTCTGTCCAGTTTTAGATGATCCCTGAAAACCCTTCTCTTTAGAGAAGTCTATCCGGTCTCCACCTAATAACTGTACTTTTAGGGCTCATTTCCACTGGCGTTTTTACAGCCACTTTTCTGGGCTTTTTTTGCAGCTTAAAAACGCCTGTCCATGTTAGTCAATGGCCTCATGCCCACCATGACGTTTTTGAGCTGTAGATGGCTAAGCTGCAAAAAAAACGCGGGACCAGGGCATTCTGAAGCTCCAGCAATAGAGCTGTAAATACGCTAGTCATTAAAAAACGCCCCAAAACGCGCAAAAACGCCCAAAAACGTAAAGTAAACAAAGACAGGCGTTTTTAAGCTGTAAAAAACACTCAGAAAAGTGACTGTAAAAACGCCAGTGGAATGAAGCCTTTTATTTTCTCCATCAGCTCACCCCCCATAGTTACCTTTTGTATCCCTTGACCTTCCCTCTTAGACTGTAAGCTCTAATGAGCAGGGGTCTCTGATTCCTCCTGTATTCAATTGTATTGTAACTGTACTGTTTGCCCGCATGTTGTAAATTGCTGCGCAAACGGTTGGCGCCATATAAATCCTGTATAATAATAAATGTAACAATCCCTTTGTGCTGCATCCTTTATGCACCTGGTGCCCAATTTACAGCCCTTTGGTGTATGATAAACTGTCCACACTCTCTGACCCTTATTTCCTCTATTAGGTCTGCAGTTTCTAACATTCCTCTCATGCATTAAATATACTGAACATTATATGTGGCCCTTTGGTGATGTCAAGGGCTGCATTTGAGGTCCCCTTTAGCTCATAAGTTGACAACCACTGCTTTGTACTGTGCAATAAAAAATGCAGTGCCTTGACAAAGTATTCATACCCCTTAAAATGTTCCACATTTTGTCATGTTAAAACCAAACACGTAAATGCATTTTATTGGGATTTTATGTAATAGACCAGGGATCTTCAAACTACGGCCCTTCGGTGTTGCAGAACTACAAGTCCCATGAGGCATTGTAAAACTCTGACATTCACAGACATGACTAGGCATGATGGGAATTGTAGTTCCTGAACAACTGGAGGGCCATAGTTTGATGACCCCTTTAATAGACCAACACAAATTGTCATATAATTGTGAAGTGATAGGAAAATAATAAATGGTTTTCAATTTTTTTTTACAAATAAATATCTAAAAAGTGTGGCGTGCATTTGTATTCAGTCCCCATTTATTTTGATACCCCTGACTAAATTCTAGTGGAACCAATTGCCTTCAGACGTCACCTATTTAATAGATTCCACATGTGCGTAATCTCAATATAAATACGGCTGTTCTGTGAAGCCCTCAGAGGTTTGTTAGATAATCTTAGTGAACAAACAGCATCATGAAGGCTAAGGAACACACCAGACAGGTCATGGATAAAGCTGTGGAGAAGTTTAAAAATAAATATCCCAAGCTTTGAACATCTCACAGAGCACTGTTTAATCCATCATCCAAAATGGAAAGAGTATGGCACAACTGCAAACCTACCAAGACATTGTCCTCCACCTAAACTGACAGGCTGGGCAAGGAGAGCATTTTCCGTGAAGCAGCCAATAGGCCCATGGAAACTCTGGAGGAGCTGCAGAGATCTACAGCTCGTGTGGGAGCATAGGTGTGCGCACAGGGTGTGGCTGGGCACACCCTAATCACCCCATGTGCATTAGCATTATCTAGTGGCAGAACCAGGTGGGTGGTTGGGGGTGCCAGTGGCCAGTGCAAATGCCCCAATTATATTAAAGGCTAGGTTCAACTTAAGGAACACATTGCACCCATATTTAGGGTGTAATGTAATATGGTCCTAGTCAACTGTCTCCCACCACCAGAGCTTCCTTCCTGTGACAGCAGATGGCATTGATGTGTGTTTAAACTTTGGGGTGCACACCCTAATGCAATAGGCTGGGCACACCTATTGGTGGGAGAATATGTCCACAGGACAATTATTAGTTGATCACTCCACAAATCTGGCTTTTATGAAAGAGTGGCAAGAAGAAAGCCATTGTTGAAAAAAAAAGCCATAAGAAGTCCTGTTTGAAGCCATGTGGGGGACACAGCAAACACGTGGAAGAAGGTGCTCTGGTCAGATGAGACCAAAATTGAACTTTTTGGCCTTAAAGCAAAATGCTATGTGTGGTGAAAGACTAACACTGCAACCCTGAACACACCATCCCCACTGTGAAACATGATGGTGGCAGCATCATGTTGTGGGGATGATTTTCTTCAGCAGGGACAGGGAAGCTGGTCAGAGTTGATGGGAAGATGGATGGAGCCAAATACAGGGCAATCTTAGAAGAAAACTTGTTAGAGTCTGCAAAAGACTTGAGACTGGAGCGGGGGTTCATCTTACAGCAGGACAATGACCCTAAACATACAGCCAGAACTACAATGGAATGGTTTAGAAGCATATTCATGTGTTAGAATGACCCAGTCAAAGTCCAGGCCTAAATCCAATTGAGAATCTGTGGCAAGACTTGAAAATTGCTGTTCACAGACGCTCTCCATCCAATCTGACAGAACTTGAGCTATTTTGTAAAGAAGAATGGGCAAAAATATCTCTCTCTAGATGTACAAAGCTGGTAGAGACATCCCCAAAAAGACCTTCAGCTGTAATTACAGTGAAAGGTGGTTCTACAAAGTATTGACTCAGAGGGGCTGAATACAAAATGCACGCCACACTTTTCACATAAAATGTTGAAAACCATTTATAATTTTCCTTCCACTTCACAATTATTTGCCACTTTGTGTTGGTCTATAACATATAATCCCAATAAAATACATTTACGTTTTTAGTTGTAACATGGCAAAATGTGGAAAATGTAGTGTTCAATATTGAGTTGGTCCACCCTTTGCAGCTACAACAGCTTCAACTCTTTTGGGAAGGCCGTCCACAAGGTTTAGGAGTGTATCTATGGGAATGTTTGACCATTCTCCCCGAAGCGCATGTTCATGTGCGTGTAAAGGCAGGCATCCCAAAACTTTTGGTACTGTAGTGTACATACCAGGGAGAATGAGACCCCCACAAAAGGATGCAGTGGGTAGGCGGAGTTGGGAACACATACAAAAACACAGCCCACTTAAGAAGCTGGTGGGTGATTCGGCCTGCCAGCTTTTACCAAAAACTGGACCGTGACCCTTATTACCCCTACCCTTCACCACACACACACACAATTTTCTGTACAACATTAATCCAACTAGTTCTAAAAAGTTTTTTATTCCGGTGACAAAGTTTAGCTGAAGAAATCTTCTTACAAAAAATATTCCTATAATTATCCTCCTTTTTATCATTAAAAAAAATAGTTTTGGGGGATCAAACACGCTGCAAAGACCTTTTACTTAATTTCTTATTTGTAATTAGAAACAGACTCTTGTGAGATGATAAGAAGGGGGTTATGAATTACTGGCCACCCCCCCCCCCCCCCGAACTGTACAACTTTTATGTTGTTTTTTTTTTTTTAACAAGGGCGGGGCAACGGGAGGGACACTAATGTATTAGAAAACACAAGTGTCATTAAAGGCTGAAGATACAAGGCAGAGGAGAAGTGCATTGAGAGTCCAATTAGCAAGAAGAGTTAAATCCACATATAACATGAAAGGTGGCGAAAGCTGTTTCTGAGACAGCAATACATCTAATAATAGAAGAAACCAAGATATTAAAGGGTTAAACCAACAAGGATAAATCGGTCGACTGTTCTCCAGATAAAGGTGAGTTTATAAAAAAAATAAAAATAAATGATATATATATATATATATATATATATATATATATATATATATATATATATATATATAATCACTAACTTACAAATCTATGTATATGTGCATTTTTTATTTATTTTTTTACTATTTTTTATTATTATTATTGTTATTTTTGTACAGTATCTGAGAATATATAAATTTTAACAAAATTCAAGAGCACTATTAATATCAGTTATGGATAACCCGTTGCCTTTTAAATATTGACAAATTACAGTGTCCACTGTAACCTGACAGCCTGCTGTGACTTGTAGTTCAGCAGCAGTTAGAAACTTGCCTGTGAACGGAATTTAATATTATTGGAGGTTGGCGATAGCTATATATTTTTTTTCTGAATTTAAAAGGTCTGTTATGCAATTACATGCCGTGACATTGACCATGCTGATCATTTTTTTTTTTTATGTTACCACTGCTTTATGCTTTCAATTTTCAGCCTATTTACAGAATTATTGGCACTAAACGTAAAATACTGATAATTTACTAAGCGAACCCCAAACTGGTGAGCAGCCGTAGCTGTATGCAAATATTCAACTTTTAGTTTTAAATAATTTACTCTTTAGTGATATTTACATCCCTATACAACTCTATACACCACAAAATTGACAATGATGCCGTACAATTTTATTATAGTATATATATATATATATATATATATATATATATATATATATATATATGTTATGCATATAGTATGAATTTTGTTTCTTTTTTTTATTATTAGAAATTTTGCTATGTTGTAGCAAGCAATAGTGACTCAAAGTACAATAAATAATAACATGTTACTAATGTTTAACTTACAAATCTATGTATAAAAAAAAAAAAAAAACCTCTAGAGGTGTGATTTTTGAGGCAACAAATATACTCAGAAAAATTATAGAAAATAGGATTACCCGCCTCTACTCTTTTTTTCTCTACTGCCGCCAGTTGATCTGGTGACTTTGATGACGGGTAGTATCAATTCAACATCCAGATTTCAATCATTGTCTATGTTTTTAATGTTTGTATATTATGACATCACCTTATTTAATTTTTTTAATAAGTAAAATACATATTTTTCTATCATTTTTTTCTGAGTTTATTTGTTGACGCAAAAATCCAATTTTTTATATACAAGGGATGATGGCAACCTCTACATGAGTTGGTCTATGTATATGTCCCTTTTTTATTTTATTTTTTTTACTATTTCTTCTTATTATTATTATTGTTATTATTATTATTTGTTATTTCAATTTCCTTGAAGCTAGTAATAACATGCCACTAATGTTTAACTTACAAATCTATGTATATGTCCTTTTTTTTTATAATTTTTTTACTATTTTTTATTACTATTGTTATTTTTGTTATTTCAATTTCCTTGAAGCTAGTAATAACATGTCACTAACTTACAAATCTATGTATATGTCCTTTTTTTTTTTAACTATTTTTTATTATTATGATTATTGTTATTATTTGTTATTTCAATTTCCTTGAAGCTAGTAATAAGATGCCACTAATGTTTAACTTACAAATCTATGTATATGTCCTTTTTTTTATAATTTTTTTTACATTTTTTTTATTATTATTGTTATTTTAATTTCCTTGAAGCTAGTAATAACATGCCACTAATGTTTAACTTACAAATCTATGTATATGTCCCTTTTTTTTTTTTTTTTACTATTGTTTATTATTATGATTTTAATTATTGTTATTTTTGTTATTTCAATTTCCTTGAAGCTAGTAAATAACATGCCATGAATGTTTAACTTACAAATCTATGTATATGTCCCTTTTTTTATTTATTGTTTTACCATTTTTCATTATTTTGATTAATATTATTGTTAATTTTGTTATTTCAACTTCCTTGAAGCTAATTGACGTTAGACTTTTTTTTTTCCGATGAACAGATTTATGGATAATATTTTTTTATTTGGATATTTATTATTTATTTGCTTTCAAGCTTGATAAATATTGGTGAATTTTGTATCTGTATTATAAAATGGGTTATTGATTCAGTTGTAGTTGCTTATTTATGAGATTTCTTAGGGAAAAAATGCACTCTCAAATATCTATAAAAAGATGCATATTAACCAGTCAATTTGTAACTGGAATTTGGGGACAGGACAATAATTTGGGATTTTATTTTCCAGTGGAAAGACTTGTTCTTTGGAGGCAATAGGGAGTTGGGAACACATGCACATACGTATGCCTGTACAACAGCATGTATATATATATATATATGTAAAAAAATAAAAAATAAAAAAATCGTAAAAATAAATTGGATTACTTTATGAGTGCCTGGATACACAGCTAGATTTCCCCCAAAACTGACAAACATTAAGACATTGCCCCCCAATTATTGGTTTTGTAACCAGGACACTAGGATCTGTCTTATCTTTAATTTGGTCATTATTGTAACTCAACGCTAATCTCATTTTTTTTTTGGCTCCCACTCGCGCATAGATTTTGGCAATCCTTGTGATAAAGAGGGAATCCAAACAGCTTGTCATTGAGCCGTAGCTACACAAATGTGACTCAACGCTTGTTCGGCCGTTGAAAACTTTGCTGGAATTGAGAGCATTGCCTGTAAGCATAGGTTTGTGTATGGCTACCGTAAAATCTAGCGAAAAATCCTATGGTAAATTCCTATCTGAAAAACAATATATGAGGCAATGAAATGTTGAACTCATCAAAAATAGCAAAAAATTAGCCATTTTCTAGCATGTGTAATTTATGAGAATATTACTAGTAAAAAAATATTTTTAAAACTATTCATTTAAAAAAACAGTATAATATACATTGTGTCATAAAAACATAAAATAAAGATGGTAAAAAAAGACCAAGTAACCCGTGAGGTCTTTTTTTTTTTTTAAATAACATTTGGCTGCGGCATTGCACGCAATGCAACCTTTTCTATTTTTGCAATGTGCTGTAACGCATTTCTATCCATTCATTTTGAATGAGCTGTTTAACCAGTTGAGACCCGGACCATTATGCAGGTTAAGGACCTTGCCCCTTTTTGCGATTCGGCACTGTGTCGCTTTAACTGACAATTCCGCGGTCGTGCGACGTGGCACCCAAGCAAATATTTTTTTTCCCACAAATAGAGCTTTCTTTTGGTGGTATTTGATCACCACTGCGATTTTATTTATTTTTTGCACTATAAACAAAAATAGAGCGACAATTTATATAATTTATTTAATTTAATTTATTTATATATAATAAATATCCCCCAAAAAGATATAAAAAAACTTTTTTTTCCCCCTCAGATTAGGCCGATGCGTATTCTTCTACCAATTTTTGGTAAAAAAATCGCAATAAGCGTTTATCGATTGGTTTGCGCAAAATTTATAGTGTTTACAAAATAGGGGATAGTTTTATGGCATTTTTATTAATATTTTTTTTTTTACTACTAATGGTGGCGATCAGTGATTTTTTTCGTGAATGCGACATTATGGCGGACACATCGGACAATTTTGACACATTTTTGGGACCATTGTCATTTTCAAAGCGAAAAGTGCTATAAAAATGCATTGATTACTGTGAAAATGACTATTGCAGTTTGGGAGTTAACCACTAGGGGGTACTGAAGGGGTTAAGTGTGACCGCATATGTGTTTCTAACTGTATGGGGGCGGGGCTGGACGTGTGACGTCAGTGATCGTTTTTCCCTATATCAGGGAACAGACGATCACTGACATTGCCACTGTGAAGAATGGGGAAGGTGTGCTCGCGACCCCACCCCATTCTGCTGACGTATATCGGCGTGAAGGGGTCCTTAAGTGGTTAATACAATGCAACGTTGGCAACACATACATTACAGAGAACTGCGCCAGGGTGTCACTCGTGGAAGTCTGTTCCATGTATCCACTACTCTTTTAGTAAAATAATACTTGGTCATAAAAGAGTGATTTACTAAAGGCAAATAGACTGTGCACTTTGCAAAATGCACTTGCACTCTGCAAGAGTTAAGTAAATGGGGTAAAGATTCACTTTGCAAAGAATATCCAATCACGTGCAAAGAAATTAGAAAAAGGCGCATTTTTGCTTGCACATGATTGGATGAAGGAAGTCAGCAGAGCTTCTGCTCATTTACTAAGCTCTGGATTAACTTCTCTTGCAAAGTGCTCAGTCTATTTGCCTTTAAATCAACCCTTATGTGTCCATGTACTGTACATATAAACTTTCTTTGTTTGGAAGCTTAAGCATTGAGGGGTATTACAAAAAAAAACAGACTGCCAGTGTGTCCAGGAGCAGAGGCTGTTTGGCTGTAAGAAAGCAAAACGCCCAAAAAACGCTGCTAAACGCAGCAAAATTTCGTAGCAAGCTTTTATCTGCGTTTGCTGTTTTTAGGCGTTCTTACATTTTAGGGAGTGTTTTTACTTTAACCACTTAACCAGTTCCATACCAGGTACTTACCCACCTTCCCGCCCAAGCCAATTTTCAGCTTTCAGCGCTGTCGCACTTTGAATGACAATTGCGCGCTCATGCTACACTGTACCCAAACAAAATTGGCGTCCTTTTTTCCCCTACAAATAGAGCTTTCTTTTGGTGGTATTTGATCACCAAGGCGTTTTTTTTTTTTTTATTGCGCAACAACTAAAAAAAGACTGACAATTTTGAAAAAAATGAAGTTTTTATTTTTTTCTGTCATTTTTTTTGTAAATAATGACGTTTTCTCTTTCAATTATGGGCACTGATGAGGTGGCGCTGATGGACACCAATGAGGTAATACTGATGGGCACCAATGAGATGGCACTGATAGACACTAATAGGCGGCGCTGGCAGGCACTAATAGGCGGCACTGATCGGCACTCATAGGCAGCACTGATGGGCACTCAAAGGCGGCACTGATGGGCACTCATAGGTGGCACTGATGGGCACTCATAGGCGCTACTGATGGGCACTCCTGGGCGGCACATATGGGCACTCATGGGCGGCACTTATGGGTGGCACAGATGGGCACTGATAGGTGGACACTGGGCATGGATGGGCACTGAAGGGTGGCACTGATGGACACTGTTGGGTGGCACTGATGGACACTGAGGGGTGGCACTGATGGATCCATGTTGCCAGTCAGTGCCCATTTGTGGGCACCGATTGGCATCTTTTTTTTTTTTACTGCCCTTTTCTTATTTATTTTTTTGCCTTCCCTGGTGGTCCAGTGTCGGCATCCGAGAGGGGGCTGCACTGATAAACAATCAGTGCGAACCCCCCCCTGTCAGGAGAGCCGCCGATCGGCTCTCCTGTACTCGTGTCTGTCAGACGCGAGTGAGGAAGAGCCATCAACGGCTCTTCCTGTTTACATCGTGATCAGCCGTGATTGGACACGGCTGATCACGTGGTAAAGAGCCTCCGCCGGAGGCTCTTTACCGAGATCGGAGATGCGGGGTGTAAGACTGACACCCCGCATCACCGATCGCCGCGCTGCACGCCCTCACGCCTGAAATCCTGCAGGACGCCAATAGACGTCCAGTCAGGATTTCAGAACCACTTCCCGGACATCAATCTGCGGGAAGTGGTTAAGGACCGCTCACTGTATATATACGTCATTTTTTTAAAGATGGATATCTCGGTAGTGGCAGCAGCCGCTGCCACAACCGAGATATCTTTTTTTTCAGTGAGCGGTCCTTTAAACGATAATGGTGGTCTCTGTGGCGGATTTGCCGCAAGATCACTGTTATCGGCGGCCGGAGAGGGGCCCCCCTCCCGCCGCTCTCCCGCGCCCTCCGCCGCTTACCGAAGCCATCGGGTCCTTTCTCCTGCTCGGCTGGGATACGAATGAGGGCAAGGTGGCCCCCACCTGTCTCCATAGCATAGCAGGGCAGAAGCGACATCACTTTGGCCCATGCTTCTTAAAGGCATATTTTATTGTTGTCATTTTTTTCAAATGACAATTATTTTTTATTTTTTTTGCATTGTAGTCTAAATATGAAATCTGAGGGCTTTTTGACCCCAGATCTCATAATTAAGAGGACCTGTCATGCTTTTTTCTATTACAAGGGATGTTTTTTAAAGCGGATGGTTCACCTCAAAAAAATATTAAAAGCCAGCAGCAACAAATACTGCAGCTGCTGACTTTTAATATTAGGACACTTACCTGTCCTGGAGTCCAGCGGCGTCCGTAGCAGCGGACGAGCGATCGCTCGTCACCCTGCTGCTCCCCCCTCCATCCATGGTGAGGGAACCACGAAGTGAAGCGCTGCGGCTTCACTGCCCGGTTCCCTACGGCGCATGCGCGAGCCGCGCTGCGCCCGGCGATTGGCTCCCGCTGTGTGCTGGGAGCCGAGAGTTCCCAGCACACAACGGGAAAAGCCCGTCTTTTGCCCGAGACTGCGGCCCGGAAGTGGGTGCAGACACCTGTCTTTAGACAGGTATCTGCACCCCCCTCCCCCCTGAAAGGTGTCAAATGTGACGCCGGAGGGGGGGAGGGTTCCGATCAGCGGATCTTCACTTTAGGGTGGAGATCCGCTTTAAATTTATTTTTTAGTTAAAAAATTAATAAAATAAATTAAAATAAATAAGAAAAGCAAAAAAAAATTTTTTTAAAGCGCCCTGTCCCGACGAGCTTGCGCACAGTAGCGAATGCATATGTGAGTAGCGCCCACATATGAAAACGGTGTTCAAACCACACAAGTGAGGTATCACCGCGATCGTTAGAGCAAGAGCAATAATTATAGCCCTAGATCTCCTCTGTAACTCAAAAGATGCAACCTATAGCATTTTTTAAACGTCACCTATGGAGATTTTTAAGGGTAAAAGTTTGACGCCATTCCACAAAAGGGCGCAATTTTGAAGCGTGACATGTTGGGTATCATTTTACTCGGCGTAACATTATCTTTCACAGTATAAAAAAAATTTGGCTAACTTTACTGATATCTTATTTTTTAACTAAAAAAAGTGAATTTTCCCCCAAAAAAGTGCGCTTGTAAGACCGCTGCGCAAATACGGTGTGACAAAAAGTATTCCAATGACCGCCATTTAATTCTCTAGTGTGTTAGAAACAAAAATATATAATGTTTGGTTGTTTTAAGTAATTTTCTAGCAAAAAAAATGGGTTTAATCTTGTAAACACCAAATCTGAAAAACAGGCAAGGTCCTTAAGTGGTTAAAAACGTTAACGCTCAAGATCGCGCATAAACGCTATTCAAAAATGTTGTTAAAAGGGCGTTTTTTTACGCCAGACAGCGATGTTTCTTTTTTTTTTTTTAAATGTCCTGTGTGCATGAGCCCTAAACCTTCCCTACTCAGTTAGTAAATCAGCTGTCTAATACCACTTAGGCTGCAATCACACTTGAGCTGAGTATCTTTGGTCATTGTGCATGGTTTTTGTTTAGTGTTTCTACAAGTGTTTTTGCAAGCGACTGAGGCTTGAGTGATTTTTTTTTATCTTTTTTTTTTTTTTTGGAAAGCTATTTACTAGGGATTAATGCTTGTAGCTCAAAATAAGTTCTTCATTAGGGGTTGATTTACTAAAGGCAAATAAACTGCAGTTGTTCCAGAGCTTAGTAAATGAGCAGAAGCTCTGCTGACTTCCACCATCCAATCATGTACAAGCAAACAAGCATTTTTTTTTCCTTGCACGTGATTGGATATTGGATAAAGTGAAGCTTTATCTCATTTACTTAGCTCTGGAGCAACAGTCTATTGGCCTTTAGTAAATGAACCAGACTATGCTCAGGTGTGAACACACACAATTGAGAAGTGAGAACCATGGGATTTTGGGCGTTAGGTGTTTTAGGGCTTTGTGCTCCAAAATGCTCAGGTGTGAATGGGGACCCTAGGGCATGCTGGGCTTTGTACTTCATCAGGATGTTTACAAGCTAGCATAGAATTGTACACAAGACTAAAAGTTTTTAGGACATTTAGGCTCATTGAATTGTTTTTATGATGTTGATCACATTCATATGTTTATCTATAGACTGTACTTTTTAAGCCCTTTTTACCTAAGCCCTCCCAAGAAATGTTGCATATATTTTGAATATTGCAGCTTACCATTACTTAGGTGCGACGGCTGCATTTGTTTTTATTTTTTCCCACAAAGCACATTTTCAGCCAGTACAGAAAATGCCTGTTGATTTTGGATAAAGACAAAATGAACTAATAACCTAAATCTAAAGTGTTTTTTTCGTGGATAGAGTTGGGAAGGGTTATTAACCCTCTCGGGTTTTTATTGCACTCAGTGTCCCTACTAGGGAGATTTTCACTGGAACAGGATGAGGATAATTTTTCTTCCGACAACTGTCTAAGGCCGGCAATACACAGTGCAAATTTCTTTCCTGCAACTATGGGTCAACACAGGCAGTGCTGACAGGGGAATCAGCAATTGTCTTTTCCCGGCAGGGGGGACAGGGAAAGCCATCCCTGTAATTATCGCTAGAAGCTGCTAGCGATAATGACAGGAGAATCCAGCAATCTGGTTGTACCCAAGTTGATTGATAGATCAACTTGGGTACAAGCAGCCTGCTAGATTCTCTCTAAAATCAGCCTGCCCATTAATGGTTCGAATCTTGGCCGTTTTGGCAGAGATTGGAACTGTGTATGGCTGGCCTAAGAGAGGGTATCCCCAGGGTTGGACTGGGACAAAAATTTGGCCCTGGACTTTATCCAGACTGGCCCACTTTGACAGGTCTCTCCTATGGCGGCCGGACAACTACCGCACCCCCCCTCCCAGCCACCCAAGCCCCCTCTCCCCATTCACTAGCCATTCTATATTATTGGAGTAGACCGGCTGGTACTGGTACTCTTATAGGCAGTACCAGTAAGGAAGCTAGACATTTTACCTGGGGCAAATAATCAGTTTGGTGCCCCCCTTATGGGACAAGATTAGGCAGAAGTGAGAAACTCCCAGGCCATAGCTGTTGAGTCAGCTGTCTGTCCCCTCCCCCATGCTACTCTGTCATCCCCCCCTACTTCTGTTTCCCCCCAGATGACCGCTGCGGGGAGGGAGAGGAGATGAGCGCTGCGGGAAAGGAGAGACAGGAGCGGAGGGGGGGGGGAGGGGCGGCAGTCCCCTGTTACTGAAGCCGGCCCACTGAGCCATCGGCCCACCGGGAAACTCCCTGTAGTCCCAATGGCCAGTCCATCCCTGGGTATCCCTCACTTTGACAGGAAGTGAAAGAATATCTCCCCAATGGAACACAGAGAGACCAGGGGGGTACAGGCATTACATAATAATGCGCAACCTAAAAAATCGCATTAACAAGCGAAAATATAAATGTGTGTGTATATGAAAAAATAATAAAAATGGTAACCACACCAAAGTGACTAGTGAAAAAAAAACACAAAGGAATTTTTTAACCATAAATATATAGAAGGGATTAGCACCCACTCCAGCAATATAAATTGGAATATTAAAAACGCACTACTTAAAAGTGGGGTATTCCTGTATATGAAAACAGTGCATATGGCTTATTGCACACACGCTGCAATAATCACTTTAAATGATTAAATTCATATATATTTACATTCATGATATTAATGAAAAAATTAGAAATAATACAATTATATATATAAAAAATATTTATTTTACACTGTAAGGTGGTTTTTTTTTACCTTAATGCACAGGATGAAAAGACCAGAGCATTGCGAATTGGCACTGGGTCGCTTTAACTTTCACAATTTCACGGTTGTGCGATGTGGCTCCAGAAAAAAATTAAAAACCTTTTTTTTCCCACAAATAGAGCTTTATTTTGGTGGTATTTGATCACTTGATCACTGCTGTTTTTATTTTTTGCGCTATAAACAAAAATAGAGCGAAATTTTTGAAAAAAAAGCAATATTTTTTACTTTTTTGCTATAATAAATATCCCCCAAAAATATAAAAAAAACATTTTTTTCCTCAATTTAGGCCGATACGTATTCTTCTACATATTTTTGCAATAGTCGTTTATTAATTGATTTGCGCAAAAGTTATAGCATCTACAAAATAGGGGATAGTTTTATGGCATTTTTATTAATATTTTTTTTTTTACTAGTAATGGTGGCGATCAGCGTTTTTTATCGTGATTGCGACATTATGGCGGACACATCGGACACTTTTGACACTATTTTGGGACCATTCACATTTATACAGCGATCAGTGCTATAAAAATGCACTGCATAAATGTGACTGGTAGTGAAGGGGTTAACCAGTAGGGGGCAAGGAAGGGGTTAAGTGTGTCCTAGGGATGTGTTCTAACTGTAGGGGGAATGGGCTACGTGTGACACGACATGACACTGATCACTGCTCCCGATCACAGGGAGCTGTGATCAGTGTCCTGTCACTAGGAAGAAGGGGACATCGAGTCCGCAGGACAATCGAGTAAACTCACAGAGCTTGCAGCGGCGCGCGCGCACCCACAACCCCGGGCCTTAAAGGCGACGTATATATATATGTTGATCTGCCCTGCCGTGCCATTCTGCCGACTTATATAGTCGGTAAGGTGTTAATTGAACAAGTTGCAGTTAGAAGCTAATTGGCTACCATGCACAGCTGCATCAGATTTTGCACTCGCTAATTTTAGTAAATCAACTCCAATATATTTTAGGGCAAAATATACAGTAATGTACAATCACAATCAATAAATGATCAAGAATGAACAAAAAAAAATTTTTTTTTCAGGTATATATATTATAATGCATAGAATTATTTTGTATTTTAATAATAATATTGTGTCAGCAAATGGGGCTTTAGGCTATTTTTAACATATATTCTAGTTAAAGCGGATGGTTCACCAAAAAATATTATTAAAATCCAGCAGCAACAAATACTGCAGCTGCTGACTTTTAATATTAGGACACTTACCTGTCCTGGAGTCCAGCGGCGTCCGCAGCAGAGGACGAGCGATCGCTCGTCTCCCTGCTGCTCCCCCCTCCATCCACGTTGAGGGAACCAGGAAGTGAAGCGCTCCGGCTTCACTGCCCGGTTCCCTACGGCGCATGCGCGAGTCGCGCTGCGCCCGGCGATTGGCTCCCGCTGTGTGCTGGGAGCCGAGAGTTCCCAGCACACAACGGGAAAAGCCCGTCTTTTGCCCGAGACTGCGGGCCGGAAGTGGGTGCAGATACCTGTCTTTAGACAGGTATCTGCACCCCCCTCCCCCCTGAAAGGTGTCAAATGTGACGCCGGAGGGGGGGAGGGTTCCGATCAGCGGATCTTCACTTTAGGGTGGAGATCCGCTTTAACTCTTTAGCGGGAAAAACAACAACTTGTTGACAGACCTCAATAGCTCAAGCTAAGATCTACACACAAAAGTGAATCAGTCAGAGTAGTGACTTTATTGTATAGCCTTGTCTGAGGGTTCAATAAGAGTCAGCCTGCCTGCTAGGAAATATAAACGTATTTTCTGTCTCTTTGGAAAACCCATGTGCTCTAGGAGTTCTTTGTATTGTTGTGAAGAAAATACAAACAAATATATAGTAAAAGCAAATCTAAAACATACATTTAAAAATGTATAAATGTGAAAAAAAAGTAGATAGAATAGAGCTATACTTTAGCACAATGACATGGTGTGTGCCTTCCATATTTATGTAGAAATGCATGAAACTGAAACCTTTTTTATTTATCTCCGCGCAAAGCTCCCCAAGCCACCATTCAGCATTTAACAATTGTTTTTTTTTTTTTTATAAAGAATACGATTTTATTAACTTTCAAACAAATAAGCGCAGACATTACAGAAGAAAAAGCCTCATAGTTGTTTTAAAAAAAAGGATTGAGTGCAATATTTAATGTAGAAATCCAGGGGTAGATTCACATAGATCAGCGGATCTTTTGATCCGTGTGATCTATCTTTTTTACGATCCGCCTGTGCCAGTTTTTGAGGCAAGTGCTGTATTCAGAAAGCACTTGCCTCGTAAGTTGCCCTGGCGGATCATAAATCCCCCGGCGGAATGCAAATTCCCCTGCTACGGGGAGTTTACTATTTAAATCACGCGCGTCCCCGCGCCGATCGTACTGCGCATGCGCCGCCGGCTAAATTTCCCAGCGTGCATTGCTTTAAATGACGTCGCAAGGACGTCATTGTTTTCGTCGTTAACGCTATTAACGTATGGCCGTATTCCCGAACGACTTACGTAAACGACGTAAAAAATTCAAAACTCGACGCGGGAACGACGGCCATACTTAACATAGGATCCGCCGCACTTACCCCGCATATAGCAGGGGTAACGATCCGCCGGAAAAAGCCGAACACAAACGACGTAAAAAAAAAAAACGACGGCCGGGCATTCGATTCTGAATCGGCGGTTCTCCTCATTTGCATATTCGTCGCGTATAATAACTGAAGCGCCACCTAGCGGACGGTGGGAGATTGCAGCCTAAGATCCGACAGTGTAACTCACTTACACCTGTCGGCTCTAAGGGAGATCTATGCGGAACCTGATTCGAGGAATCAGCCGCATAGATCCGAGCGTCGGATCACACAGATACGACGGTGTATCAGTAGATACACCGTCGGATCTCTACATGAATCTACCCCCCAGTCCATAGTAGTCTGAGGACCTGTATATAGGAGAGCAACAGGAGAGGAACAAGTGTCGAAGTGTCTAGGGTGAACGATGAAGTGCAATAGCAGTAAAAGAATGTCCGCAAATAGGAAGTCTTTTTATATGTGCTCTTTATTACCCAGCCAGGTAAAAACGGTTAACAAGTGATGGAAGGGATAGACAAAGGTTGGAAGGAGAACAGCAGATTCAGGCCTTGGATATGGAAACAGTCCTGCTTCCGACAACAATTTGTTTCTTTCGCCACTCCAGCCGGAGTGGGTATAGTGTACCTGGACAGGTCTCTCTCACCGACCTGGCAGCCAGAGTATCGCTCGGAACTTGAGAAGGATGTCTCTGCCACAGACTCTTCTAAATGACCGTCAGGAAAGCGCCTCTGCCACAGGTCTTCCCTGAGTGTAGATATGGAGGAACTACTCCCGAGTAAAGGGTTGCCTGAACCTTCCTTCAACGTCGCCCAGGTCCTGACTGAGAGAAAAATCGATCCCTCAGTGTCCAGTACCTTGACCCCCGATGGTTCGTCTTAATACTGTTGGACCGCCAGCCTCTCAATGGCGCTCCTCAACTGGACTCCCCACCGAACAGCTAAACTTGCTTGGGATCTTTAGGAGTGAGAACCCAGTCGATCACTGGGTTCCCGTGCTGCTTGGATGTTCCAGACCAGCTTGGCTCTAGAACTGAGTGCACAGCGTAGCACCTGAGCCCCGTCCAGGTAGGCCATAACGCTCGGGGCACGGTGGTGTGGCCACCCTAAAGGTGGGTGCCACACTCCAGGAAACAAGACCCTCAAAAATGGCGTCTGCCTCATAAGTACCCTCTCCCAGCATGCCCAGCATAGCTCAAGCCTCCTGATTGGTTGCTTGGAGAGAACACCCGAACCTCAGCTTCCACCTGTCGACTCGGGGGGGAACTCCACCCCAGGCACGACAGAATGAGCCCACAGCACAGCCAAGCTGAAACAGAGAGCCTTACAATAATCAGAATTGAGATCAGAGTCACTTACACTCTGATCATCCCATTAAATTTATTAGCACCCGTACTTGGAAGTACATGGGCGCTACATAACAATATATGCGAACCAGAGTAATACAAGAAAAAGGGAACATATCCATCCAGTATGCCTCATAAAACTCATAAAATGAGGACATAAACCCGAGTAGGTTGGTAAATGTTGTCAGTAGGTGTGTCGCAGAGATCTTAGCCAGAGTCTTGGAAAATAGGCATCAGCCTGTATGGATAATATATGAACAAGATGGTTCTCTTTGGAAAAAATAATAATAATTAAACAAAAGCAAAATGCGACTTTGAGAGTTGATACACTCAACAGCTCCAGGAGGACGATGGGCCAGATATGAAATAAACACTTATACTCATGAGGCCAAAGGGAAGGAAGGGAAAGGAAAGAGAGCAGAAAATAAATCACACAAGAAGTTGAGAGAAAAGCAAGAGAAAGTTCCGGTACGGGCATAGGGATCACCACCAGAGCCTGAAACCTAAAGGGTCCCGAATCAAGAGAAGACGGTATGAAATTGAGGAGAGTCTGAAAAGAAAATCCAAAAAGACCACGTGGCCATCCATGCAGGCAGAGTATTTATCTTGATGTTGTGCTAACAGTTTCTCCAGACGTTGAAGAGACGAGCGAGTTCAGCCAACTATTCTGAAGTCTTTTGAGCAATGTTTTATTACGTTTTTTTGTACCTAAGTTTGCTCTCCTGACACTGACAATGGGCACTAAATAGGAAATGTCCACGTCACCCAGACAGTGAGCTGGACACCCAAGGAAGGACTCTCTTCACTGCAACGGAAGAAGGTAGAAGACGTTTGGTGTGACTTCGTGGCCATGAATTGAAGTATTTTTGGCGTTTACATTTTTTTCATTTAACCACTTAAGCCCCGGACCATTTGTCTGGCCAAAGACCAGAGCACGTTTTGCGAATCGGCACTGCGTCGCTTTAACTGGCAATTGCACGGTCAAGCAATGTGGCTCCCAAACAAAATTGGCATCCTTTTTTCCCACAAATAGAGCTTTCTTTTGGTGGTATTTGATCACCTTTGCAGTTTTTATTTTTTGCGCTATAAACAAAAATAGAGCGACAATTTTAAAAAAAATGCATTTTTTTTTCTTTTTGCTATAATACATTTTCCCCAAAAAATAAATGAAAACTGTTTTTTTCCTCAGTTTAGGAACATCCACTGGTGTGTGTAGAATCCATAAATAATGTACTTGATCCAGGAAAGTCTTCAAGAAAAAAATGTGCTCACAGAGCGCTTACCTCCCCAAAGGAAGAAATGAGCCTCCACAAACTCCTTGGAATCTTGGAAATCTCGGATAGGTTGTAATCCAATAGGAAAGAAATCCAACACAGGTCCCCGATGGAGTAGCCTCAGCTCAGCTTCCTGCAGTGTTCTCTGCCTCACGATTCTCCCAGCACACGGCACTGCTTTTTTTTTACTAGTAATGGCGGCGATCAGCGTTTTTATCGTGACTGCGACATTATGGCGGACACATCGGACACTTTTGACACCATTTTGGGACCATTATCATTTTTACAGTGATCAGTGCTATAAAAATGCATTAGTGTGACTTGGGGAGTGCTTCTAACGGTTAGGGGGCGTGGCTTGCCGTGACACGTCACTGATCGCTGTTCCCGATGATGGAACAGACGATCAGTGGCATGTCACTAGAAAGAGCGGTGAGATGTGTTTACACTGACAGCTCCACATTCTTCAGCTGTGTGACCCGATTGCGGGACACCGGCAGACATCGAGTCTGCGGGTCCCGCGGGTAGGGTCACAGAGCTTGTGACAGGGTCGCAAGCTCGCCGCCGACATCGCGCGTGCGACCACAAGGCTGGCAAATTAAAGGGGAAGTATATATACACCCATTTGACCAGCCGTGCCATTCTGTCGATGTATAAATGCGTGCGGCGGTCAGCAAACAGTTAAACTGACTTAATTAATCATTCCAGGGCCATGGAGTTGTGACTACAGTTACATTTTAAATGTTAGAAACAATTTTTTTATGTTTTTTTTTTTTTTTTTTTGTTATTTTAAACAGAAACAATTGAGTACTGTCTGTGATATTTATTTATTTGCATGAACATATTATTTTTGAGGTATGTCCCCTTCTTCATGATCCCAGCAGTACTAATTGTTTCTGTCGCAAGTGCACCAATACGGCCACAATCACCTCCATCAAGATTCAATTTTAGAAACATAAAGAAATATTATACATACATAGTAACAAGGCTTTCACATTACACACTTTACAATCAAAAGTAGTCAGTAAAAATATTTACATTGGGTTCTCTTTGCAGGCTAACAGGACAAAGTATGGAGACAATTTTGTGCTTTTCCAAGGAATCACCTATAAATTGATCAGGCTGCTTATCATTTCCTATTTTTTGCAAATATAAAATATAAAGATATTTAATAAAGCATAGTTGCAATTGTTTAATTACGTTGTATAATATCCCTCATTCTGGTGTGTTTTATTTTCTTTTCTGTGTACTTTTTCTTTTTTATAAGTATTTATTCGAAAAAAATTCTCTTTTAAAATGAAAAATATTGTAAGCTAGTTAAAGACATGGCTTAATGGAATCCATTGCTGTCCGTGGTTCTGCTGAGGTTAGACAAGGTACACTACTAACTCATCATAGTGGTGTTTCATCTTACCAACTACCAAAAATCTCATGTCTCATCATTGTCTGTCACTATATAAAGCAGGCCATACACGGTCGAATTTCGAACACATTTTATTTTCAAAATCAGAAAGTTTGTTTTTTTGTGATCCCATGATGCCACCATTGATTTTCGAAATTCGGCCGACAAAACCTTCTTGTTGCCGGGAATATTCTTTTCTCTCCGGGAATATTCTTTTCTTGCACATGCACATTTTTTTTTCTATTACATTTCTCGCACGATTCTCCCATCATTGATCAGAAAATCGTTTGTTTTTCAAAAAATGTCCAACGTGTCGGATTTCTCAAATTTGTTTGCCGCATGAAAATTGGCTGTTGCTGCAGCCCACTAACGGTGCGAAATACGAACGAAAATTCTTTCATACGATTTACGAAAGAAAATTCTTTCGAAATTCGAACCGTGTATGGCCGCCTTAATATTGAGTCAGGGGAGTCGTGGCATGATGTAATTTTTGTTTTGGTAGTTTGACATGAATAACGGTGTTTATAAGTTTTTATCTTCTGAAAACAGAGATAAGTTGCTGTCATCTTTTTTTTTACCTAGCCGTTTTAGAATTGCATCAGTTGGCTTCTATCAATGAAGGATTCATTATTAAAAAGAAACCTCTGACCGCGCTCTTTTTTTTCTCTTTAAGAAACATAATTTTTTTATGCCCGATTCCTTTGAATTTTGAGGTTAATGCTAATCCACGGCTACTTCCCTTTTAGTTGGAGTTGTGCGCAGTTTGTGTCTAACTGCTGTTACAGCACGGCCTTCGTAAAACACTTCCTTGCAAACTGGAAGGTAAAAGGGATTTATTCTTTATTTCAATCATGATTTTGTTGGAATTGCACATCCAGAACTTGCTGCTTATAACGCAAAGACGCATCCTAAATATACAGCCATTTATCAGACCTGCATATACAGTGCTGTGAAAAAGTATTTGCCCCCTTCCTGATTTTTTTTTGCATATTTCTCACATTTAAATGATTCAGATCATCAAACAAATTTTAATACTAAACCCGAGTAAATCCAAGATGCAGTTTTTAATTATTATTTTATTTATTAAGGTAAAAAATCTGTTCAAACCTGCCTGGCCCTATGTGAAAAAGTAATTGCCCCCTCTTATGCTGAATCATGAATGAACTGTAATTAAATTTCACTTGCCACACCCAGGCCTGATTACTGCCAAACCTGTTAAATCAAGAAATCACATAAATAGAAGCTGTCTGACAAAGTGAAGCACGCTAACAGATCACAAAAGTCTACACATCATGCTACAATCTAAAAAAATTCAAGAACAGTTTAGAAACAAAGTAATGTACATGTATCTGCCTAGGAAGGGTTTCAAAGCCATTTCTAATGCCGCGTACACACGATCGGAATTTCCGATGAAAAAAGTCAGACAGACTTTTTTCATCAGAAATTCCGATTGTGTGTCAGACTTTTTCTGTTGGTGTTTAGAAAAAGAACATGTTTTATTTTTTACCGATGAAAAGACAACCGGTAGGAAATTCCTATCGTCTGTGTTCAACTCTGACGGAGAAAAAAAATATGCATGCTCATATCAAGTCAACGCATGCTCAGAAGCATTGAACTTACGTTTTCTTGGCTCGTCGTAGTGTTTTACGTCACCGCGTTTTGGACGGTCGGAATTTGGTCTGACAGTGTTTATGCAAGACAGCTTGAACGGAATTCCAACTAAAAATTCCATTCGATTTTAGGCCATCGGAAATTCAGATTGTCTGTACAGGGGATAAGGCTTTGGAACTCCAGCGAACCACAGTGAGAGCCATTATCCACAAATGGAAATAACTTGGAACAGTGGTGAACATTCCCAGGAGTGGCCGGCCTACAAAAATGACTCCAAGAGCATGACGACGACTCATCCAATAGGTCATAAAAGAACCCAGAACATCTAAAGAACTGCACGCCTCACTTGCCTCAGGTAAGATCAGTGTTCATGATTCAACAATAAGAAAGAGACTGGGCAAAAATGGCATCCATGGGAGAGTTCCAAGGCCAAAGCCACTGCTAACCAAAAAGAACACAAAGGCTCAGCTCACAATTACCAAAAAACATCTTGATTATTCCCAAGACTTTTAGACAAATATTCTGTGGACTGATGAGACAAAAATTTAACTTTTTGGAAGGTGTGCATCCCGTTATATCTGCATAAAACAAATACAGCATTTCATAACAAGAACATCATACCAACAGTCAGACATGTTGGTGGTAGCGTGATGGTCTGGGGCTGCTTTGCAGCTTCAGGACCTGGACGTCTTACCATAATTGATGGAACCATGAATTCTGAGCTCTACCTCAAAGTCCTAAAGGAGAATGTCCGGCCATCAGTTTGTGACCTCAAGCTCAAGTGTACTTGGGTTATGCAGCAGGACAATTATCTGAAAAACAACAGCAAGTCCACCTCCAAATGGGTCAAACAAAGCAACATTTAGGTTTTTGGAGTGGCCTAGTCAAAGCCCAGACTTAAGTGCAATTGATATTCTGTATCATGACCTTACACAGGCTGTTCATGCTGAATTAAAACAATTCTTCCAAGAAGAGTGGGCCAAAATAGCTTCACAGCAATGTGAAAGACCCATTGCCAGTTATCGCAAACGCTTGATTGCAGTTGTTGCCGCCATGTCAGTTATTAGGTTTAGGGGGCAATTACTTTTTCACATAAAGCCAGGCAGGTTTGGACAGCTTTTTTGCCTTCATAAATTAAACCATCATTCAAAAACTGCATTTTGTATTTACTCGGGTTATCTTTGTGTAATAATAATGTTTTTTGATGATCTGAGTCATTTAACCACTTCCATACAGGACACTTATACACCTTTCTGCCCAGACCAATTTTCAACTTTCAGCACTGTCGCACTTTGAATGACAATGGTGCAGTCATGCTACACTGTACCCAAACTACATTTTTTAGCATTTTGTACCCACAAATAGAGCTTTCTTTTGCTGGTATTTGATCACCTCTGGGATTTTTTTTTCTGCTACAAAACTTTGTAAATAAGTAAATGTTCTCCTTTACTGACGGGCACTGATGGGGCTGCACTGACGGGCACTGATGGGCACTGATGATGGTCACTAATATGCAGCACTGATAGGCAGCACTGATGGGCACTGATATGCAGCACTGATGGGCCCACATAGGTGGCACTAAAGAGCACACATGACTAAGCATCGGTTGTCGATGTGAAACGCGTCAGCTTTTGTTACCCCACTGTTTGCTGTTTTTGCTGTTTTCGTTTTTTGACTGGAATAAACAGGCACTATTTTTAAGTCTATTCATCCATTGAAGTGCGGCTGTCCATTTTTCTTTCCTTATATTGCACCACGCATTGCCTGCACCCATTTGGGTTTTTGAACTTTACTCACCACTGAAGAGTGTCGTCTGGAGCGGCGGTTTTCCCTTTAAAGAGCACACATAGGTGGCACTGATAGGCAGCACTGATGATCACCAATAGGCGGCACGGATGGGCACTGATAGGTGGCACAGATGGGCATGGATGGGCACTGATAGGTGCCACTGATGTACACTGATGGATGGTACTGATGGGCATCTCTGATTGGCAGGCATTATTGTTTGGCCCCGATTGGCAGGCATTGTGGGCACTAATTGGCATCCCTGGTGACCATGGGTGGCATACCTGGTGGTTATTAGTGGTGGGCATCCCTGATGGTCCTGATGGCATCGCTGGTGGTCCAGTGTGGGCATTCTCGGGGAGGGCTGTGCTGATAATCAATCAGCACAGACCTCCCTGTCAGAGGAGCAGCCGATTGGCTCTCCTCTACTCGTGTTTGACAGATAAACGGCTTTTCCTGTTTACACTGTGATTAACCGTGATTAGACATGGCTGATCACGTGGTAAAGAGTCTCCATCAGAAAGGGGGCAAATACTTTTTCACAGCATTGTATATGTACCTAGCCCTCACTAGTTTATTGTATGGGAACTGTGGTAGTAGATCTATGACAGAATTTATTTTTCCACTTTCAGATAAAGCGAGGAAGGGTTAAAATAATATTAGGGTCTATTCCCACCTTTGCATTACAGTTTGTCACTGCACACAACATAATGCATGTTCTAATGGGCATTAACGTGTTGCATTAAGTAGATCATTCATTCTGAATGGTCTGCCGATACACCACAACTCAGTTAAAAAATACCTTTTTTTTAAAACAAAGTATGCAACGCATGTTTTGTGGTGCTCTTAAAACGGAACTAAACTCTCGCAATCAACATTAACTATTTTTAATCCTTATGCTGCTAGCCTTAGTAAATAGATAGGAAGGAATTATATTAACTGGTTTTAATATTATTATTTTTTACATTTCTTCATCGCTTTCTAGATTCTGGCCTATGCCAAAATGAATGCAAGGACCACAGAAGACCTCATAGGCAATTTTTTTCATCTCAGCAAAGCATATTCTCCTGCCTGCATGTTTACGCTAAGGGCAGGTGGATTCCAGGAAGTAAATGCTACATAAATCTGCCCTTACTCAAGATGGCTACAGCTAGAAATGCTAGGGGGTGTTTTTTTAAAGGAGTTGTAATGTCTCGGGTTTTGTTATTTCTAATGCTATATGTTAATGTAGCTTGATGGGACAACTTACAATTGGTCATTAGTGAATCAGGGATGTATCTTTTTTTTTTTTTTTTTACCATACAGTGAATGATTTAATAACCGAGGAGGGGAAAGATACAGACATTATGTTTTTTTTTCTTTTGTTTATTCTTATGTCATATGGCTATGTTAATGGGTTCTCCCGTCGCATGCATTTTGTGCTGATTTGCTCTGCTTTTTATTTACAGGTTCTATATTTTTGACTATTTGTATTAGTAGTACTATCTGTAGGAGCTCGATTGTCATTTCCGTTTTTTGTCACTTGTGCCTTATACAACATTGTTTCTTCAATAAATATATTGAAATATAAAGTCTCAGGTTTTTTCACCTAAATCCATTAAGATCAAAAACCTTCTGTTCTATAGCTGCTCCCCATAGCCCCCCTTTTCTTACCTGAACCAGATCGTTCCAGAGATGAGCATGAGCCTAGCAGCTCCAGCCGCTGTCTCGGCTCCTCATTGGATAGATTGCTAGCAGCCATTGGCTCCTGCTTCTGTCAGTCAAATCCAGTGACATGGGAGAGGGGAGTCCTGCTGTCTGTGTCAATGGATGCAGCAGCAAGACTCGGGAGAGCGCCCGCACAGGTGACCCCAGGGAATGTGGGTTTCCGAGGGGGCATTCGCCGAAGAAAAGGAGCAAGAACTTATAGATTGTTCATTTATTATTGGTTATAATCAGCTTTGTTCTGTTGTTATATCTTTCCAGATTGACAATACTGCTGTCCAAAGATGTCTCTGTTGCTCCGCCAGTGAAGTGGAGACATCCCAAGACAGGAAAAATATTACTGGACATAATGAGCCTAAAAAAAAAATCACATTTAGGCTGGGTTCACACTATAGCAATGTCAGACATTGCATGTGATTAGCACCGCGCTACTGTGCAGATCACATACAATACAGATTTTATGGCTGAATTTGCATCGCATTTGGACCAAAGTGGTGCAGGACCCTTTTTTTGGTCCACACTGGAATCGGATCCGATTCCTGTCTGAATTCACAGTTTGCACTGCGATCTACGAACTGTTCTGGGGGTGTCATTAACTTTGTATTCACACCTGCAGCGGTTCGTAGAACCAGAGGCAATTCACATTAGATGCAGGAACCCTCACCTGATTCGCAGGTTTTTACACATCCCACCAGTGTGACCTGAGCCTTAAAGCGGAGGTTCTGCCTAAATATACTGTTTCCCATGTGATCCAGCATACTGGCGTCAGCGCCAGTATGCTGTTTTTTTTTTTTTTTAAATGCCCCACTTACTGTGTAATCTTTAATTTTGATTTATTTCCCCCACGGTGGATGGCGCCGCTATAGCCCGTCACGGCTTCCGAAAATATCCGATTTAGGACTCGGGTATTTCCGGCGCTATGCGGCGCCTGCGCACAGACCTAGGAGCTGACTGCGCAGGCACCGTATTTCTCCGAGTCCTATTTCGGCTGGCGTGACGCGCCATAGCCATAGGACTCGGAGAAATACGGCGCCTGCGCAGTCAGCTCCTAGGTCTGTGCGCAGGCGCCGCATAGCGCCGGAAATACCCGAGTCCTAAATCGGATATTTTCGGAAGCCGTGACGGGCTATAGCGGCGCCATCCACCGTGGGGGAAATAAATCAAAATTAAAGATTACACAGTAAGTGGGGCATTTAATTAAAAAAAAAAAAAAACAGCATACTGGCGCTGACGCCAGTATGCTGGATCACATGGGAAACAGTATATTTAGGGTGAACCTCCTCTTTAAGGATTGGTAAACTGCAATACATTACATGTTTGCTTTTGTGTTGTATATCTTCTTAAACTATCTAATGACTTTTAAAAAACAAAAGAAAAAAACAAAAGCACAAATAATAATATTTTCTTTTTCCTATTTTGAAGAACTTTGAATGACACAAATGCTGTTCGAATGGAAATGCTAAATAAAAAACTCACCCTAATGTAAAAGTGTAAAAAAATAAATAATAATCAGCAGCTATATATAAATCATGAAATATAAATATGTCAACAGAACAGCACGGATTATAATCAATAATAAATGAGCAATCTATAAATCTTTACGTGAATAATGTTTGTGCAAATAAAACATGGAAACAAAAAAACAAAACAAAAACATATTTGTTTGTTTTCTGCTTTATTTACACAAATATTTTTCACTCAAGAACTTATAGATTGTTTATTTATTATTGGTTATTATCAGCTCTGATGTTATATCTTTCCAGATTGACAATACTGCTTTCCAAAGGTGTTTCTGTTGCTCCGCCAGTGGAGTGGAGACATCCCAAGACAAGAAGAGTATTACTGGACATATCACCAGGTGAAAATAGGGGGAAAAAGCCTAAAAAAAAAATCTGCACCCACCACATTTAAAGATTGGTAATCTGCTAGAAATGATTTGCTTTTGTGTTTAATACCTTCTTAACCACTTGGCGCCCGCGCTATAGCCGAATGATGTCCTCCCCAAATGACGCTGTGATCACCCGAGTGATCACAGACCCGAGTAAGGGGCCCGTCCCGGTCAATTACCACGTGATCAGCTGTCAGCCAATGACAGCTGATCATGAGATGTAAACAAAAGCCGTTAAAAAAGCCGATCACCGTCTCATGTGTAAGGGACATCAGTCCCGAGGAGAAAGGAGGCAATTTTGCCTCGTCTGTAAAGTTAGTACCCCCTGCCAGTGCCACCTGCCATTGCCACCTGCAATGTACACAGTGCCCACGTGTGTCACCTATCAATGCCCATGAGTGCCACCTATAAATGCCCACAAGTGCCACCTATCAATATCCACCAGTGGTGCCAATCAGTGCCACCTAGCAGTGCTGCCTACCCATCAGTGCCCATTACTGCCACCCATCAGTGCCCATTACTGCCAGCTATCAGTGCCACCTATCAATGGCACCTATTAGTTCCACTTCTCAGTGCCACCTATCAATGCCCTTCAGTGGCACACATCAGTGCCACCTCTCAGTGCCCACCAGTGCCGCCTTATCGGTGCCCACCAGTGCCACCTTATCGGTGCCTATAAGTGCAGCCCATCGGTGCCCATCGGTGCCTATCAGTGCAGCCCATCAGTGCCCATCATTGCAGCCTCATCAGTGTACATTAATAAAGGAGAAAAATTACCCATTTAAATTTTTTATAACAAAATATAAAAAATTATATATATTTTTTTAAATTCAGTATTTAAATTTTTATAAACAAAAAATAAAAACCGCAGAGGTGATCAAATACCACCAAAAGAAAGATCTATTTGTGGGGAAACCATAAAAATGATAACAATTTTATGTGGGTTATAGTGTTGTATGACCGCACAATTGTCATTCAAAGTGAAAGCTGAAAATTGGTTTAAGTGCCCAGTAAGAAAGTGGTAAAACTAACTAATGACCTAAAAAAAACACGCAAATAATATTTTCTTTTTTTATATTTTGAAGTACCTTGAATGACACCAAGAAACTGTCATAGGGTTCAAATGGAAATGAAATGTAAACAGGAGCTAGGTGCACTCATACAGTAACTCTAACAAAAATGTAGTGGTGTGTTTTAGAACATTACCCTCCTGTGCTAAATAAAAAACTCACCCTAATCTAAAAGTGTAGAAAAGAATAATAATCAGCAGCTATATTTAATCATAAAATATGAATATATCAACATAATAGCACTGATTATAATCAATAATAAATTAACGATCTATAAATCTTATGTGAAATTATTTTGTGCAAATAAAACATTTAGAAAATAAATTAAAAAAAACATATACAGTGTATTTTTTTTATTTTTTTGCATGCTTTATTTGCACACAAAAAAAAATTCACTTAGGAATTTATAGATTGTTCATTTATTATTTGCTATAATCATCTTTGTTCTGTTGTTATATTTTTCTAGATTGACAATACTGCTATCCAAAGGTGTCTCTCTGTTGTTCCACCAGTGGAGCGCAGACATCCTAAAGCCTCGTACACACAATCGGATTTTCATCGCACAAAGCGTAGGACTTTTGTCTGAAGGGCGTTGGCCATGAACTTGTCTTGCATACAAACGGCAAAGAATTGTCGGCCAACAAACACAAAACAGTGTGTTTTTTCAGCTCTTTAGCGCCACCCTTTGGACAACTTCTGCTAATGTTGTGTTATGGTGAGCATTGCTTTCGAGCATGCGTGTTTGTACTTTGGAGTTTTGACCGACGGACTTGTGTAATCACGATCGGATAATCCAAGAACACACAATTGTTGGTGGACAATTTTAAAGCATGCTATCCAATATTTGTTGGCGCAAAGTCTGACAACAATTGTTCGATGGTACGTACAAACGCTTCGACTTCCCAACAACAGTCTGTCATTACACAATTCCCGTTGGATAATCCGATCGTGTGTATGAGGCTTAAGACAAGAAGAGTATTAGTGGACATATCACCAGGTAAAAATAGGGGGAAAAAGACTAAAAAATGTAAACTACAATAAATTACAACAATTTTGCATGTGTTTAAGTCTAATAACCTCAAAAAAATTAAAATAAAAACCCACAAATTATATTTCCTTCTTCCTAATTTAAAGAACTTTGAATTACATAAAGAAAATGTCATGGTGTTCAAGCGGAAATGAAATACAAACAGGAGATAGGTGCACTCTGTAAGTATTGTTTTTTAACTGCTTCAATACAGGGCATTTTCACCTTCTTCATGCCCAGACAAATCTTTAGTTTTCAGCGCTGTCGCACTTTGAATGAGAATTGCGCAGTCATGCAACACTGTACCCAAAGGAAATCTTTATGTTTTTCGTTTGGTGGTATTTGATCACCTCTGCGGTTTTTATTGTTTGCGCTATAAACAAAAGAAGAGCGACAATTTTGAAAAAAAAAACACAATATTTTTTACTTTTTGCTATAATAAATATCACAAAATTTTTTTTTCCCCTCAGTTTAGACCGAAACGTATTCTTCTACATATTTTTGGTAAAAAAAAAGAAAAAAATCGCAATAAGCATTTTTTGATTGGTTTGCGCAAACGTTATAGCATCTACAAAATAAGGGATAGATTTATGGCATTTTTTATTTTTTTTTACTAGTAATGGCGGCAATCTGCAATTTTTATTGTGACCGTGACATTGCGACGGACACTTCGGACACTTGTGACACGTTTTTAGGACCATTCACATTTATACAGCGATCAGTGCTATACAACTGCACTGTTACTGTGTAAATGTGTGGCAGGGAAGGGTTTTACACTAGGGGGCGATCAAGGAGTAATATGTTCCTTAGGGAGGAGACCGATGTGTGTTACTCTGTACTGTGAACACACATCGGTCTCCTCTCCTCTGACAGGACATGGATCTGTGTGTTTACACCATGGGTCTTCAAACTATGGCCCTCCAGTTGTTCAGGAACTACAATTCCCATCATGCCTAGTCATGTCTGTAAATGTCAGAGTTTTACAATGCCTCATGGGATGTGTAGTTCTGTTACAGCTGGAGGGCCGTAGTTTGAGGATCCCTGGTTTACACACACAGATTCATGGTCCTGCCGTGATTGCAGGCAATCGCAGGTGCCCGGCGGACATCGCAGCCGCCGGGCACGCACAACGGGTCCCAAACGATGCAGCGGGCGTGCGCCCCCTAGCTGCCTGGGAAGCCCAGGACGTCATATGGCATCCACCCGGAGGGGGGAGGGTTCTTGCCAACGTCATTTTACAATGACTCGGTAGGGAACTGGTTAAGTCAGTTTAGCTAATGACCTAAAAAATAAATAATAAATAAATAAAAACCTACAAATAATATAAAGGGACTAACATGACAACAAAATATTTTTTCTTCTAATCTTTGATGGGTGACAATGGTTGTTTGAGCTTTCGTGTCATTGGATGCTTTGATAAGTCCCTGCGTGGGCCAGAACCTCGTAAATGTTTATTCTTAGGACTTGTTGGCACCAACAGCCCTAAACTAAATAGCCGACCATCATCTGCAATGGAATCACAACTTGCAGCCTGATATTAGCTGTACTCTCCCCCGTAGCTGGCTAACCAAGCCTTTACTAGCACTCTGCTAATATATTAACGAACATCGAATGACTGAACAGGCTAATCTCTGCACACATCTCGTCTTGGGTGGAACTGATGCATGACGTGAATGCTGACCAGTATTTTGACATTTCTCTAGAGATCTGGGGCTGATAAGTTCATTAAGGAAATAAATTCTTACTTCCTGTAACGGAACAATGGTTGTTGGTGGACAGTCGAAAGAAACAACTGTTATTGTCACTTTCCTTTACAGTTTTATCTTTGAAAATTGTAAACCCTTTCATATACCCAATGAAGTGACTGGCCTCGGGTGACAGTTACATAGTAAGTGAGGTTGAAAAAAGACACAAGTCCCTCAAGTCCACAGAGATGAAACAAATCCTCCTACATAAGTTGTACCTGTCTCTCTGCAGCCCTCTTTTCTCTACATCTGTTGAAAGTGCTGAATTTGTAAAGCTAGACTGAGAGCTTAAAAAAAAAAAAGGACGGAGCGCTGAAATTACACTCAGCACAGCAAAGCTCAGTCTGGGCATTTAGCGTTTTTCATACTATAGTACTGCTTCATCTACAAGTGAACTGTTTTGTATGGGGTGTTTCTTTAACCTCAGCATATGCATATTTTGTTATTTCATCTAGATGGTTTGCTTCACAGCTTACTGAAAATCTTAATTTTCACAGATTTCTCTCTAAAGGTCATGTGTTCAAGATGTTTTTTAATTGAGCCTGAGATTGTCTTGGCAAACCTATGAAAATACCCATCACAGAATTAACTGCAGACCAAACTGGGTGAGTAATGTCCAGTGCTGAGCAAAATGTAATTGAGAACGGAAATTTCATATATACAGAAAGTGCAACGCTTATCCAAATACAAGTGACAAATACATATATAACAATACATAGTGGAACCTCGGATTGAGAGTAAACTTTTTTTTAAACTTGTTGCTTACAAGTTAAATCCTTATTTTTTGCTCAAAAATGACTTAGAACCCCCGAATATTATATTTCTATATATATTTTTTAGCAGAGACACTAGAGCAGGGGTCTCCAAACTTTTTAGCCCGAGCGCCACATTGTAGATTTTATAAATATTCGCAAGCCGAAATTTTTTATATGTAAATAATCTCATCGGAGCCTTTCCACTCATTTGTGTCTCTGTCAGTGCCTTTTCACACATCTGTGTCTCCATCAGAGCCTTTCTGTGCGTCTGTTTCCCCGCCAGAGCCTTTCCGCGCGTCTGTGTCAACGCCAGAGCCTTTCCACGCGTCTGTGTCCCCACCATAGCCTTTCCGCGGGTGTGTGTCCCTCACCCTGATTACACCCCCAGATACCAACCCAATCTGATAACACTAGCCTCTGCAGAACCCCCCAGGCCTGATCACCACCACCCCAGATAGCCCCAGTTTGATCACACCCCCATATCTCTGCACTCTCACACCCCTCAATCACACACGTTTTTGGGGTTTTGCAGTCCTGCAGACAATTCCTCCCAGTCCTGTGGCTCCTCCTCCAGATGTCAGTGGAGGAATCTGCAGCACACCAGGGTGGGTTAGCTGTCACTGGAGCAGGCACAATGCCTCCATACAAATCTGGCGGTGGCAGTTGCACAGAGCGGGAGCCTCCTCCGCTCCACTCCAACCTTGTCCTCCGCCACTACTCCTCCAGCCCAACCTCGTCCTCTGCACCACTCCCCCAGCCCAACCTCGTCCTCTGGACTGGAGAGCTCCTGGATCACCACTACTTATGTGGATATTTTAAGGAAACACTTAAAGATGTTTTTTTGCCTAAAATTAGTGTCTGCAAGGTAGACAGACAGAATAGTGTAATGATTCTGTTAAAAAAAAGAGTAAATACCTATTAAATTCCTACATCTATATCACCTTTGGCGTTCTAGTTTCTGTTCTCTCATTCACTTCCTGGTTTGCATCATTTGTTCATGTAAGAACTACATTTCCCAGTATGCATTGCGGCACGCCCAGTAATTCACACCTCCTTGCAGTCTCTAACACGTAGAGAGCGTCCTGCCACACAGATGTAGTTCCCAGGAGGGGGCGAGCACGTCACTGATCACCGCAGTAAATCCTCCCTTCAGGGTGGTGAGTAACAATCAGACAAGCAGGAAGTGAACAGAACAGAGAAGAAATAGAGCAACTTCTGAGCAAAAGCGAACAATGAGGAAGTGAAAAGAGGAATGTCTGCAGGTAAAGGATGCTTATTATGAAAAAAAATGTTTTTCCTTTACAACCCCTTTAAGGCTTGTTTGGCTTTTCTATTAGTTTGAAGGCCAAATTGTTTTGGTAAGCAGCCATTTCTTACAAGTGCTCACTGCTCTCATTCACAGAGGATTTGGCTCCCTTCATGCATGTATTTCTATCTCTGGGATCACCCATTTGGAACACAATTTTTCTTTTTCTTTACTTTTTTATTGTTTGTTTGCACTAATTGCACTGTAACATAATCTGTTTACACTGTACTACTTAGAATAGGCATGCTGTGGAGTCACTATTTGTATATACATTGTTATATATGTATTTGTCACTTATTTGGATAAGCACAGGACTTTCTCATATATATATATATATATATATATATATATATATATATATATATATATATATATATATATATATATATATATATATATATATATATATATTGTTTTAGGTGTCTATTGGCCTGTGCTAGCAGCTGTCTGTTATTACTTGTTATCACAGATCTAGTGTGGATTTTTTACTAATTTATGTCAACTTCACAGAATAATTACTTTACAGTGTTAATTTGTCATAGAATATATGGAAAACTGGCTGATTATCTTGCTTCCTTTTAGCCCATAGAGAAATGAGATTATTGCAAGAAAATGTACTGCTCCAAATGTATGCTGAACATAATAGAGGATTATGGGAAAGGATTCAAAAGTATCATTGATTAGGGTTCAGTGGGTTTGTCCTCCTGTGGAATTCGGTGACTGGATTGCAAGGACTCCCTAATTACTAACAGGGCTGGACTGGGACCAAAATTTGGCCCTGGACTTCATCCAGACTGGCCCACTTTGACAGGTCTCTCCCATGGCGTCCGGACAACTCCCGCCCCCACCGGCCACCCAAGCCCCCTCTCCCCCTTCACTAGTCACTAGCCATTCTACTTTATTAGTGGGGAAGCGAGACATTACCAGTGGGGAAGCTAGACATTATTTCACCCGGGGCAAAGAATCAGTTTGGTTTCCCCCCATATGGGACAAGATTAGGCAGAAGGGAGAAACTCCCAGGCCATAGCTGTTGAGTTAGCTGTCTGTCCCCTCCCCCATGCTCCTCTTTCGTCGTCCCTGCTTATCTGGTCCTCCCCCTGCTTCTCTGTTTCCCCCAGGTGAGCGCTGTGGGAAGGGAGAGACAGAGTAGAAGAGGGGGGCAGCGGTTCGCTGTCACTGAAGCCGGCCCACTGAGCCATCGGCCCACCGGGAAACTCTCTGTAGTCCCAATGGCCAGTCCATCCCTGATTACTAATTACTAATTATAGTGACCTGATATGTGTGTGATAGTGTTGGACTAACAGAAGTGAAAACTGGGTCTGATGAATATACTGGAAGGTGCCCTTTAGTTTAAAGAAGCAGATTCATGATTAAAATATAATGGGGATGGATCTTGTTCTCGTGCTAGGCAGCTACCCCTCTGATAACATCAGAGGGAGAGTTCCAGTGGTGTACATTCGCCTGGAGGACGTGGGGCACTTAAATTTCTTTATTTTTTTTAATTATTCATTTATTTTATTTTTATTTTTACACTATTGCTTTAGTTTTCTTTTTCACTTTATATATATATAAATACATTTGTGTCAGCAATAGGCAGTGATAGGTACTCTTTATGGAGAGATATGGGGTCTTTTAACCACTTAAGCCCCAGACCATTTCACTGGCCAAAGACCAGAGCACTTTTTGTGATTCGGCACTGCGTCGCTTTAACTGACAATTGCGCGGTCGTGCGACGTGGGTCCCAAACAAAATTGACGTCCTTTTTTTCCAACAAATAGAGCTTTCTTTTGGTAGTTTTTGATCACCTCTGCAGTTTTTTTTGCGCTATAAACAAAAATAGAGTGTACATTTTTTATAAAAATGCAATTTTTTTTACTTTTTGCTATAATAAATATCCCCAAAAAATCTATAAAAAAAATTAAAATTTCCACAGTTTAGGCCGATACATATTCTTCTACATATTTCTAGTAAAAAAAAAACGCAATAAGTGAATATTGATTGTTTTGCGCAAAAGTTATAGCATCTACAAAATAGGGGTAGTTTTATGGCATTATTATTGTTATTATTATTTTTTAATAGTAATGGCGGGATCTGTGATTTTTATCCTAACTGCAACTTTATGGCGGACACATCGGACACTTTTGACACATTTTTGGGATCATTGTAATTTTTACAGCTGTCAGTGCAATAAAAATGACACTGGCAGTAAAGGGGTCGCTGAAGAAGTTAAGTGTGTCCTAGGGAGTGCTTCTAACTGTAGGGGGGATGGGCTACGTGTGACACGACATTGATCACCGCTTTCACTTACAGGAAGCTGTGATCACTGTCCTTTCACTAGGAAGACTAGGGAAATGCTTGTTTACATCAGCATTTTCCCGTTCTTCCTCATCGTGAGACGATCGCGGGTATGCCCGCAGACATCGAGTCTGCGGGACCCGTGGTCAGAGTCACAGAGCTCACGGCGCACCGCTTTTAAAGGGAACATATATATAGGTCCATCTGCCTGTCCGTGTATATCGTCGTGCAATGGTCGGCAAGCAATTAATAAACAGGCACTCATGTGTCCCAGAATCCAGTGCCGTGCTCACCCAAGCCGTTTTTTCCAGTGGTCTTCAGTTCCCAGCACCGGCATATTAACTGTGACTGTGGGCATCCGGCTGTGACTCCCTGCGGCTTCACAGCTGGCTGTGCAAGCTGCGCTACACTTTGTGAAATGAACCCGCAGCCTTCTGGGACTTGTGACGTGTCCTAGAAGGCTGCAAGCAGGGAGTGGAGAATTTCTGATCTGATCGCCTAGGTAATCTGAGCGGAAGAGGGGGTGGGGATTCAGATGGCCATCTCTACGTTTAAATGCCTACTTCTTTTTGCAGAAAAAAGTATTTTAGGTGTAAAATGCCTGCTGCCAAACAATATCACATCATGTTTAAAGGCAACCTATCTGGAATGGGAGAGGCTGTTGCCGAGGCTATAAGAGGGCCGGAGGTCAACTAAAGTCTGACAATTGTCTTAATATTTACCCAACTTCATATGTTGTCTCCCATTCTCCAAGTGTGCAGTGTGTCGGGTCAGACCTCTGCCATTCCAGCTAAAACTATATAGTTATGCTAAAGAATTAATATTTAGATTTGTAGGGGTCTGTGCTAGGAGGAGGGGTTTGGGGAGTTGTGCCTGGGGGGGGGGGGCTGTGCTGGGAGCGTGATTTGGGTGGTGGGGTTGTATTAGGAGGGAGTATTTGTGGGGTTGTGCTAGGAGAGGTGGCAGAGTTTGTGCTGGGAGGGTGATTTGTGCTAGGAGGGGGGATTTGGTGGGATTGTGCTAGGAGGGGAATACACAAAAAAGTGTGCGCTCTCAGATGCAACTCCTGGTGTAAATGAGCCCTCAGACTGGTGTGCCCCGGGATTGTTTGTGATTCTAAAGGGTGCCTTGCCTGCAAAAAGCTTAAAAACCCTGCTCTTGGACCCCCTTTCACACTGGCGCCTGCAAACTGACCCTAAAGGCTCTCTTAGGCTTTCACACTGGAGCGGTGCGCTAGCAGGACGGTAAAAAAAAGTCCTGCTAGCCGCATCTTTGGAGCGGTAAAGGAGTGGTGTGTATACCGCTCCTTCATCGCTTCTGTCCATTGAAATCAATGGGACACCGCGGCTATACCCCTGGCAATGCGCCTCTGCAGAGGCGCATTGCGGGCAGTTTTAACCCTTTCTCTGCCGCTAGCGGGGGTAAAACTGCCCCGATAGTGGCCAATTAGTGCAGTGTAAAAGAGGCATAAAGCAAATCATATCAGGGTT
This sequence comes from Rana kukunoris, assembly GCA_029574335.1. Classification (NCBI taxonomy): domain Eukaryota; kingdom Metazoa; phylum Chordata; class Amphibia; order Anura; family Ranidae; genus Rana; species Rana kukunoris. The sequence goes on from CM056057.1 coordinate 160,130,965, forward strand.
GTTTTAAATGATTCTGCATGGTCCATTCAAAGAACTCTTCTAAACTGGTATCTAGCAGTAAGTCTGCTTCTGTGTTCCAGTCGTCACTTATCAGTGTAACTGAAATCCACCCACCAATCTGATAACCCCATGACTCCTACTCAGAGGATGTGTTATATCTTCAGTAAAGAGCCGTTCAGATTTATCATAGGACAAAAAAAAATATTTGTAATCCGTAATAGTAATCAGCTTTAAATGTCTAGCTCAATCATAACTGACATTTCAATTATAGGTGGATTTTGATAAATTGTGTCATCTATTGGCTTCTGTTACCCATTAAAAATGTCTAATTATCAGGGCTTTTTTTCAGGGGGAACTTGGGGGAACTCAGTTCCACCACCTTTTGGCTCAGACCCTTTGGTGCCTGCTCACCAAAATCACTAGTAAACACAGAAGTCTGTTTTCTGTGTTTACAAGTGACAGCCCTGCACTCTGTGTGTAACCACCTGAACTCTGCATTCTGTATGTAATGCAATTGTGGTATTTAATGCCCCTTTAAGACCCTTCTACTGTTTGTGAAATCTGAACAGGGTTGTGGTTGAGTTCCTGCACCTATTTTCTGAGAAAAAAAGCTCTGCTAATTATAATAAAGCTGTTGCCATTCAGATTTCCTGTGACAAAAAATATATACAAAACTCCATCAGGGAGAGGGACCTCTTGCTGATTTGTGGACAGTGTGCAGATCTCACCGGAATCCGCACAATGTTTTGGGATTAAGGGTCCATTCACGCTTTTGTGCTGCACATTACAGCCTTGCTGTGTCCAATGCATTGCACTGTGAAAATATACGGCCTGCCCTGTTTTCATATGCATTGTGGTGCGATTGAGCCCATTCATTTTAAATGGGATGTTTAATACACAGCAACACACATGAATGCATGACAATGCATATGTTGCAGCCCACAGCACTCATGCTCTTTTACATATGCTATATGTGTGTTTTGGGCACATTGCCATTAAACTTTACGTAACACACATTTTGAAGAATATCATAATGCGTGGATGTAAATGGGTACTAACATTTTTTAAAGTAGACCTGTCAGCAGTTTTAGGATTCGAAAAGGTAAAAGTTCCATCCAAGGGCAAAAGTCGCAAGGGGGTTATTCACTAAAACTGGAGGGTGCAAAATCTGGTGCAGCTCTACACAGTGGCGTAGCATGGGTTGTCAGCGCCTGGGGCAAGGCAAGAAATTTGCTCCCCCCTAACCTGCAGTCTTTTTGCACTCCCTGAGTCCCTTTCCTTCCTACAATAGTACTGACCAGCCTGATTCATATACTTACCACCACACTCACCTCTACATGGACCTACATGATTCCTAGACTGACCATTACACTTACCTACCTGTCCACTCGACTGACCTACCCGATTCCTACATTGGCCACTTTACTGACCACTACACACTGACCACTAACCGGCACACCACTACCCTACACACTGAGCACTACCCTATACGCTGACAACTACCCTACCCTACACTGACCACCAGGGCTGGTGCAAGGATTTTTGCCGCCCTCCCCCCAACTGCGCCCTGACTCCACTTTACCCTGCAACACATGACCTAACAAAAAAAAAAAAAAGCCCTAAGGCCAACACTGCGCTAATTTAAGAAGATAATAAAAGAAAATATGATAAAGTGTATAAGAAAGCAGCTGGCACTTAAGTTCAGTACAAAAAAACTTAAGATAGATAGCAAAAAATGGAAAGTGTACAGCGCTATGTGGTTAAAACCATGTGTGAAATAAATGTTAAACCTTGAAATGTAAACAAATGATATGTGAAAAATAAATATAAAATAAAAAGAAGGTGTAAGGTCAGTGGGTCAGTGTATGTGTCCGGGAGGTGTGTCAGGGGGTCAGTGTAGGGGTCAGATAGGTCACGTGTTCAAAAAATTTAAAGAGTGCAGCACATGACCCCCTTATGCCCAACCACAGAGCGCTGAACACTAAACATGGTGGCCGGAGATTGGGGACACAGAAAATGAAAATTAGAAGGAGGCAGGCACGGAATGTCGCCCCCCCCCCCTAAATGTCATGCCCGGGGTCACGGCCTGCCTACCCCCCCACGCTACGCCACTGGCTCTACATAGAACGCAATCAGCTTCCAAGTTTTTTGCCAAAAATGAATTGAACAAGCTGAAGTTAGAAACTGATTGGCTACTATACACAGCTGCACCAGATTCTGAGTGCACAAGCTTTAGTAAATTGCCTCCAGTATGCTTTCTGTTATAATATGTGGCCAGAAAATGCCACCCCTCTATAACTAGTTTCACTTTGATACTAGAAGCCTGACTTTAGCGCTAAATACCACCAAAAAGGAGGTGTTCACTGGACAGAGGAGTGACAATTGGTAGTCAAAAATGACTGGTGGGTTTACATAAAAGTGTACCTGTCATGACAGTAATCCTAGTACATTGCCACTTGTACTTGGCAGCAGGTAGTTGAAGCTATCTCTAGTATTATTTTAAAACACCCAAAACCCCAGAATTGTAGGGCACTCTATGTAAATACTGACTGAAGATCATAAGGTTTAGCCCTGTTGCTCCTCTGTCTACATGCTATGTCTTACTACTTGTTAGTCATTCAACCCATCATGTTTATCTGCTAATAGTGAGATTCTGTAGGTAGTAGGCAGGAGGTTAAGGCTTAAAGCTCCAGGCATTGGTTAATACAGCAAGACAGTGGGTTTTGGTTCTTTTAGGAAATTCTGGAAGGAAACATTTACTAGGATAGCAACAATGTTTCAAAAAAGTAGATCGGGGGTGGGACTTTGGTTGCGCCTCTGAGGAGTGTAAGAAATCAAATACAGATACTTTGATTTATAGAAAAAAAAATACATTTTATTTTCCTGCCAAATAGCAGTACACTCTAAAAATAGAAATCAAGTATAAATGAAGTTTTGAGTTCGGGGTGTGCAAATCCCAATCGATTGTAGCAATGTGGCCTACGCGTTTCGTGGACAATTCCACTTCGAGAATAGCACAGTAGGATATCGCATAGATTCTATAAGTGAAATATTGACACATAATGCATGAGTAAGATGGTTTACACAGAAAGACACAGATAACTAGGAGATAAAAAGGTTAATACATATGTTCAGCATACATTTGTGTACATATTTTATCATACTAAGCAAATATCAATACATATTATATATTATGTTATGAAACATCTAAAACATAGACACAGTTACATTAGTGTTCCTATTGATGTATAGCGATGTTTTGCAAGTAAACCCAAAACAGGTGAGAGTACTTGGTTATAAGGTATTGAATGTCTACACATTGGAGTTAAAATATTTATATATATTATATATATATATATATATATATATATATATATATATATATATATATATATATATATATATATATATATAATTTGCAAAGACGTAGAGGAGAACTGCACCGGTGTACAAGTGCCAGCAAACAGGTCTTCCCACCGACCATATATATATGAAGAAAGATCAAGAGTTTCTGCACTTAATGAATTAATCTTTATGAAGATATTTGAAAAATAAAGAAACAATTTTAAGTGCAGCAACTCTTGAACTTTCTTCATATATATATATATATATATATATATATATATATATATATATATATATATATATATATATATATATGCCATTAAAAAAATGTTTTACAAGGATTGGATTCCATTTGCTTTAAATGGAACACTTGCTTTGGACATTCTAAATGAAAACTCTGCTCACAATTATTTAAATCTAAAATGATCAGATTACATAACCTTAGCCAAAACGCAGAAAAAAACAATCAATTTGTGGGGGGGAATGGTATCCCCAGTCAAACACATGTGGAGAAAATGAAAAAAAATAGGACCTGAGCCTGGCTACCCTTTTTCCCAACCTATAACACCTGAGAAGGTGTAAACTATTGAAAACCTTAATACCAAGGATTCTGTTCTCTTATTTATTTTTATTTTTTATGTAAACTGTGCCATCAATCAGTGTTTAACCATAGTGGGCGCGCAATGCATGCACTTTGGTCAGACACTTAGCTCCATATTAGATGCTTCAATATCACAAAAAAGGAGCTAAAAAAGTGTAAAATGTTTGCATTATTTAGCATTTCAATTATTCCATAATCCATTTTTTAAATATACAGTACTGAGGTTTGATAAGGTCCTGAAACATTTACATTAGTATCCATGAAGGTTTATAAAATCTCTTTATAAATAACAGCTTGTAATCTATGGGCCAGATTCAGGTAGATGAGAGCATCTTTGCTCCAGAGTAACGCTTCTCATTTACGTTACTCTGACGACCCTTTCAGCGCAAGTACTGTTATTCACATAGCAGTTGCGCGTAAACTTGCGCCAGAGTAACGATAATGCGCTGGCGTAACCCGACGCAAGGGGAAGTGGGTGTGATCATATGTAAATGATGGGCGGAGCCCAGCGCAGAGGCTTACGTTCAGCGCATCAACCACGGAGCATGCGCAGTGAGTAAGGCTCCACTCGCCCCCTTTGTGCGCATGCTCACAACTTCCGTCGGCACCACTTCACGGGAAACGTCAGCGCAATGCCTTCCGTTGGGCGTTTAAATGCGCCCGTAGAAGTGCCATTCCGGCACTAAAGTATATCCTGCTCCCCCTCCCCGCAGTGATGTTACTTTTGTTCTGAGATGGCTGCTCCCGTTCCCCCGCAAACACACAGGAGAAAGCTGAACTTTAAAGGCCAGGAGCTGTCAGCCGTCATCTCGGCTATGGAGACCTATGATGTCTTCCTCCATGGCTGTAAAATTTGACAGACAAGCATGGACAGAGGTGTTGTCCTGCAAGTGGGGGTGCTCAGCTAGCTCTTATCGTCGGTAACGCTGCTGTAGCTGCTCTCCTGCTGACCTCTGACCGTCTGGAGTAAAGATAAAGCAGCCTTTTGTAGAAATAACTTTGCGCCGGACGGACGAGATACGCGCGGCGCATGTAGCCAGCGTATGGTGCTAATCCGTTCGTGAATTGGGAAAAATCCCTCATTTGCATATTTGCTGACCCGTTATTGGGCGCATCTAGTTTGGTGGGTACGGGCACATAGAAACGACGGCGCATCTTCACAGTTACGCGGCGCATATCGAAATACTCCAGCGCAAGTGTTGCTGAATCTGGCCCATTGTGTAGTGGGACTTTATTTCCATTATACTGCACTGTATATTCCCACTTTTAGGACTGTTCAGCACCATGGACAGCGGACATACAGGATAATGTTGGGAACAGACTGTAGGCTAATGCCCTGTACACACGATTTTTTCCCCATCAGTGAAAAAAAATTGAACCTGTTTTAAAATTTTCTAATGGTTAAAAAACCGATAGAAAAAAAACGATCGTCTGTGGGGAAATCCATCTGTCAAAAATCCATGGATGCTCAGAATCAAGTTGACGCATGCTCGGAAGCATTGAACTTAATTTTTCTCTGCATGTCGTTGTGTTTTATGTCACCGCGTTGGACCGATCAGATTTTTAACTGATGGTGTGTAGACAAGACTGATGAAAGTCAGCTTCATCGGATATCCAACGGAAAAATCCATCGATCCGTTTTCATCGGATAAACCAATCGTGTGTACGTGGCATTGGTATGTGCCATAGACCCATTGAAGCTTGACATTAAAGGAGAAATCTTATAACAAAAATATGGTTTCTGCTACCACAACCTTTTATTTTAAAATCTGTGAGTCTCTGCATTGTTTACTCAACAAAGTAAAAAGATTTCGCAAAGCTAAAGGGGGAGTACAAGAGGGGACAATAAAGGTCAATGGGCCTGCAGCAGCTGGATGGGGCCAGACTTTGCACTTTGCTTATGTTTAGGGCAGGATGACGTAGTAAAAAGCAATAGGGATGTTTTGCTGAGTGCCGGTGTAGACTGAGGCTGGGTTCACACTGAAACAACACAATGTTGTACAACTATCATCCTACTTTGCCCTGCTACATCTGTCCTATATCGGTCCTACTTTGGTCCTACTTCCATCAGACTTGAATGAACAAGATAAGATTTTGCTCTGACTTTGAGATAGTACGACTTGTCCATTGACCAATCAAAACAATCCCAGTGTCACATAAATGCCTTTTATTGCTGCTGTAATCACCATGTCAGATGTCACAAGTCAGATGGTTAGGACAATTCTTCAATAATATTCAATGGGCTGAACATAGGCGTGTGCACAGGGTGTGTCAGGTGTGCCCAGGCACACCCTAACCACCCTTTACAACACAGATTCCCCCTACTTCTCTGGCTCCATCCTTCCCTCTGCAGTGCTACCAGCTTCCCTCCTCTCCCGCCAGCTGTTGCTGCAAGGATGTTTTAAGATGAATGGAGGAAAGGGCAGGTAAATATGTAATTGATCATCCCCTTCCCTTTCTGAATGAATATCGTGAGTGATTAGTAGTGTGTGTTTGACCTTAGGGGTGCACACTCTAATGCATTAGACTGCGCACACCTATGGGGCTGAAGTAGGACCAAAGTCAGACCAAAGTAGTATTAGGACACCTGCCTTTACACACACGTGAACTTTAATGGCATCCCAGTCTTAGTCTGTAGAGTTCAATATTGAGTTGGCCCACTCAAGTTGCTCCACCCTAAACTCGCTCACCCGTGTCTTTATGAACCTTGCTTTGTGGACTGGTGTGCGGTCATGTTGGAACAGGAAGGGGCATCCCCAAACTGTTCCCACAAATTTGGGAGCATGAAATTGTTCAAATGTTCTTGGTATGCTAATGACTTAAGAGTTCCCTTCACTGAAACTAAGGGGCCAAGCCCAACCCCTGAAAAACAACCCCACACCATAACCCCCCCTCCACCAAATGATTTTGGCGAGTGCACAAAGAAAGGTTCATAAAGACATGGATGAATTTGACTGGCCGGCACAGAATCCTGACCTCAACCCGATAGAACACCTTTGGGATGAATTAGAGCAGAGACTGTGAGCCAGGTCTTCTCATCCACATCAGTGCCTGACCTCACAGGTGTGTTTCTGGAAGAATGGTCAAACGTTCCCATAGACACACTCCTAAACCTTGTGGACAGTCTTCCCAGAAGAGTTGAAGCTGTTATAGCTGCAAAGGGTGGGCCAACTCAATAATGAACCCTGCAAACTAAGATTGAAATGCCATTAAAATCGATGTGCGTGTAAAGGCAGGCGTCCCGATACTTTTGGTAATATAGTGTAGATCTAAATATATGGCCTGAGACAAAGACAGCTTTTTATAATCCTTGGTCCAAGAAATCTGGAACACAACCTCCCTCCAGGACTGCCTGTTAAACGATAAACATTTCTAAACATTTCTAGGTATTTTGAAATCGGAATTCCTCTCAAGGACACAGTCATGGATTTCACACCCCTGACCAGCCAGGAACCTTTACATCAGTTCTCTGACACAGCGATGAACCACAGCAATGAAGAACCTGATTACTTCTACAACTTGGGTGGCAGTGAGGGTAGCCCGTCACATTATGGAGCAGTGACCTCCCGAGCAGGCGCAGCATACCGCCATTCTCCAGGTAGATACTTTGGGGAAAGCTGTTATTGTACCTGTTGGGTCTCTACTTTTTAATCTCTCTTCTGTTTTTTTTTTGGGAGGGAATAAGTATAGAGCCAAATACATGTGCCAAATATCCTAGGAGCATTTAGTATTAAATTGCTGTGACCTTACATTGACTTGAAGCCAGGGCCGTCTTTAATGTTGATTGGACCCTGGGCAAAAAAATTCTTGGGACCCCCCCATGCAATTTTGCTCTCCACCTGCTCTGAGACATACAATAAATATCAGCTAGACATAAAATCAGTTTACTGTATCAGATCAGGCAGTGATTGTGATTGGTTGCCAGAGGCTACAGCATATCATTATTACTTACTGACTGGTTGCTAGAGGTTGCAGCACACATTACGGCTCACTGATAAGTTACTAGAGGTTACAGCACATGATTTCTTCTTGTTGAAAGAGATTACTGTACAGTAATACTGCTCACTGATTGGTTGCTAAAGGTTAGAGCACATTATCTCTTCACTGCAGAGGGGCATGATATACATATGAATGCCGCCTTTATTTAAATATGAATGCCGTCAGCCTCAGCTATTTACATATGAATGCAACTGCTATTTACATGTGAATGCTCCAATTATTTGCATATAAATAACTGTTATTTACATGTAAGCACGGGGTCTGCAGGTGAGACATCTGTACACAACAATAGGGCAGAGCTGGACAGCATTAGTAGCAGCACTTCACACTGAGATATCAGGACACAGCAAAGGAGTAAAACTTCAAGGGACAAGAGAATTTAAACTGGGATTGTTAGCAAATATGAGGCAGCTGCTTTGGGCCCCACAGCAATGACAGGGCCCAGGCATCTTCCCCTTTTGCCCTGCCTTAAAGATTGCACTGCTTGAAGCTTTGCAAGCTGCAAGCCATGCATACATTGAAGGCAAGATCTAAATCAATGTGATGCAATGCAAAGCAATGGCTGTTTGCGAACAATGTAGAGAAACGACATTGGTTTTGGAAAACTATCAATGCAAAGCCAATGGCTGTTCTTTACACATTAACAAGGCCGAAATCTTAGTCTTAGTCTTAACTCTTAAAAAAAAGTTTTTTTATAACAGCGTACCTGTAAAATCCTTTTCTTGGAGTACATCACGGGACACAGAGCAGCCATAGTAATAACTATGTGGGTTATAGGCCACCTTCAGGTGATTGGACACATGCATAATCAAAGACAGGAGGTTCCCCTCTATATAACCCCTCCCATACCAGAAGTACCTCAGTTTTGTAGCAAAGCAATATGTGTATATTCCATTAAGATTGACGGGGCCTCTCCGTCATGTGATGTACTCCAAGAAAAGCATTTTACAAGTCAGCTGTTATAAAAATCCTATTTTCTTTTTCGTACATCACAGGACACAGAGCAGCCATAATAATTACTATGTGGGATGTCCCAGAGCAATGCCCTTTGAGGGAAGAGAGACACAAATCAAAAGCAAGACACCATCAGAAGCGAGGACATATACTGCTGCCTGCAGTACACTGCCCAAAAGACGGCATCTTCTTGATAGAATAAAGTGAATGTCTGCACTGATGACCAGGTTGTGACCTTGCAAATCTGAGTCAAAGAGGCTTGGTGATGCACTGCCCCTGAAGCACTTAGTGCCCTGGTAGAGTGCATTCTAACTTGAAAAGGTTAAACCTTTCCTTTCAAACCATAAGCCTGAATAATAACCTGAAGAATCCACTTTTAAATAGTCGATATTAAAGCTGCCGGCCCCTTCCTGGGGCCCTTAGGCAGCACAAAGTGTCAGTCTTTCGTATATGAGCTATAGCTGACTAATGCTTTAGCTACAGATTTCTACGCATATGCACCAGCAGGAGAGTAAGACGTGATGCCTGGTGATTATAATCCTTAATAGCGTCAATCGCAAAACATAAGGACCTTGGTAGCTCAGCTAACTCCCGGGCCTCCTCTCCTTGAGCAGACCCTTCCTTGCTGACCTGCTAAATTTTATCATTTGCAAATTGACAAACACCAATTGCTGCCAGCCACAGCAAATGAGGCTCTAAGCAAAGCATTATAGGCAAAAACCTTGTCCTTCTTCCTCAACAGCCTCGCGCATGGGCCGTGTGTATCGAGCACATCGGCCGCGCTAAGCCATGCCCCACCGTGACGTAGCACGCCTCCCCTCTCTCTTTCTCCAAAAAATAGCCTTTCCTGCACACGCGTGTGGCGATCCCCAGGATGGGACGGGGGGTTTGGCATCAGGGGGAGAGAGCCCACACCAGGAGGACGCCCGACGGGTCCTCCGAATCACTTATTGAAGGACTGACAGGAGTGGAGTGAAGCAAAGCTGTCCACAAGCAATGCTGACACTGAGCCTGGAGAAGCATGGTATGTTGATACTAGGAATGTTTAGGTTTTCACCCTAGTGATAAAAAACAGGCATGACAACATCTTTACTCACACAAGAAGTCCAAAAATAAAATTTAAGGATCTTCCTACACTTACCAGTCCCCACCGCAGAGCTGTTGGAATATCACAGACAGACCCAACCTTCACCCATCACCATGGGCTGTGTCATGACAGACCTTTAAGTACTGGGTCCTCTCTGTATAGAGTCTCACTGCCTTGGACTTATATAGCACTCTGCCAGAGCAAGCCTTTGGTTTGTTGTTATGACCAAGGTTGCTGGATCCCAGAGTCCAGCTCTTAAGAGAAGCATTATAGGCAAAAACCTTGTCCTTCTTCCTCGAGGCCCGGGTTCCATCCACCTTAGCCCTTTTTGGCATTTTGAATGAATCGTCTGCATATAGCCCCACTGATCCCGTGAAGAATCTTCCTGCGGAGATCTCTTAGCACTTCTTAACCATGACCAACACCTTAGACACTGGTGAAAAAACCGAAGGTACTTCCTGTATGGGAGGGTTATATAGAGGGAAACTTCCTGTCTTTGATTATGCCATTGTCCAAACACCTGAAGTTGGCCTATAACCCACATAGTAATTACTATGGCTGCTCTGTGTCCCGTGATGTACGAAAAATAAATAGGTGTTGTTTTTTTTTATTTTTTGTAGAATGTTTTGAATAAAGTTTTAATTTTTTTGGTGTGGTACCTTAAAGATCCTATACTAGTGTGTGTTTCTTTAGGGTTTCTGTTTTATGATGTATCGATTTCAAAGGATGTGGTACCAGTAAATCCAGTAAATAGTTAAGTTTTACTGCACATAACTTTTCATTCCCTCTCTCCCAACCTCTTTTTTTAGGCTGGATACACACCTATGCATTTTTAGCGCTTTTTGCATTTTGCAGATTTGCTCTACAGAACGTGTTCCATAGGAAACCATGTTAAATGGACTGTAATGCAAATCTACAAAATGCAAAAAGCACTAAAAATGCATAAGTGTGAATCAAGCCTAAAAGAGTTAAGACTAAAAAACAGGCATTTTTTATAGAATGTTTTGAATAAAATTGATTACATTTAAAAAATAAATGGGTTTGAAACCTTTAAAAATCCTATATTCGTGTGTGCTTCGTTAGGCTGGATTCACACCTTTGCATTTTTTGTGCTTTTTGCATTTTGCAGCTTTGCAATACGGAACATGTTCCATAGGAAACCATGTTAAATGGGCGGTAGTGCAAATTTGCAAAATGCAAAAAGCACTAAAAATACATAGGGCCAGATTCAGGATGGCGAGCGGTTCTTTGCGGCAGTGTAACTTTTCCTATTTACATTACGCCGCCGCTACTTTACGCGCAAGTGCTGTATTCACAAAGCACTTGCGTGTAAAGTTGCGGCGGCGTAGCATAATTAGGGCGGCCTAATTCAAATTGGGCAGGTAGGGGGCGTATGCTATTTAAATTAGGCGCGTCCCCGCGCCAAACATACTGCGCATACGTTGACCATTGAAAAATCCCAGTGCGCATGCTCCGAATTATGACTGTGTTTTTGATGTGAACGTAATCGACGTAAATCCCCATTCACGGACGAGTTACGCAAATGACGTAAACATTTTCACATTTCCCGCGGTCACGATGTCCATACTTAACATAGGATGCGCCATCTTTTTGGTGCTTTATCTTTACGCTGGGAAACCCCTTACGGAAATGGCGTAAAGTCACTGCTTCGGGCGGGCGTACGTTCGGGAACTGGCGTATCTCGCTGATTTACATATTCTCGGGGGAAAAACAGCGGGAACGCCCCTGGCGGCCAATTTAAAATTGCATTTAAGATCTGACGGCGTAATACAATTTTCCTGCAAACCGGTGTATCTTGTTTTCTGAATACAGAAAACAGATACGCCGGCACAAAGTCAGAGTTATGCCGGCGTATCACTGATACGCCGGCATAACTCTACCTGAATCTGGCCCATAGATGTGAATCTAGCCTTAGGGTTTCTGTTTTTTAGTGCCAGTGCAAACAGGGCAGTTTGGATCCCCCCTTGCCTTTTGTCTTTTTGATATTGATCAGGGCTAAAAGAAGGGTGAATTTGCTCAACAGGGACACAGACAGTTATAAAAACTTGACAGAAGGCCTAACCCTTCTACACTCTATCCAAAACTAAAAAAAAAAATGCCTTTGCATACACTTTAAGAAACAGCCACTTTAAATGTTGCTTTGATTTATTGTCTTTTTGCCTTTCAGTTCTCCAGACATTCCCCTCTCACTGGCCAGAAAGCAGCTCAGGAATTGTACACAGCTTGGCTGCATATGGAAGAAGTCCCGGTGCATTCCCACTCTATACATCGGGGGCTTCCCACTTGGCTCCGCTTCCCTCCTCTGCATTATACTCTACTGCTCCCTTCTTGCTGAGCCCTGTTCCTCCAACTGAGCGTGATGGAAGCCCCAAATTTCTGGAGACCCTCAAGACAGAAAGGATGAGCCCCTTGAGTAATGACCTTCTGACCCTGGAGCCAAGGAGTCCTGGAAGTCAGGCTTTATCTCCAATGGGATACATAGGAACAATGCAAAATTACAACAATAGCATATTTCAAACATCAGGTAACCATACCACCTATAAAAACACCTACACCACCCAGTACGGGATTAGAAAATGATTAAAAAGGATAGGGGAAAACAATAACAGTGCTCGATTAGGGTCTAACTGGTCCAAAAGCAAAAAATTAACCTTACGGTCCTAGCTTCTAAATGGTGGTGCTGCAGTTTTAGAAGCAAATATATCTTTATTGTTTTACAAAATAACAAGGAAATATAAGAATAAGGCCACTTCAAGCTAGGAAAAATGCCATAAACATGATGTCAAGTCTTAATTTGCATATTACACAATTAAGAACATATACTTCACAGTTAGAAGCAATAAAGCTTTATTGTTTTAGAAAATAACAAGGAAATATAAGAACAAGGCCACTTCAAGCTAGGAAAAATGCCATAAACCTGACGTCAGCGACTTGCGTCGCTCCTATTAGAACGGTTCCATTGCATTGAATGGGACGTGACTCGTCAGGCGGCTGAGCCGTCTGACAAGTCGCCCCAGTGTGAACCACCTCTTAGTGATACAAAGAGAAGGGAAAAAAGTAAAAGACAAAGAGAGAAGATCAGAACAAGAATGGATCTTGAGGACCAAAATAATAATAGGAAAGACAAGAGAGCTACCAAACATGGGGTGGCACTGAAGCCAACTGTCAGGAGAGGTTTAATAAATTGCTGAAGGATCTCTATTCCATACCATTGGATGACTGAGATGACACTGTCACTGAACCACCATCAGATTATAAAATCTCTTTGAGGTCATTAGAAGTGGAGAAATGGATACAAATATACCATAAAACAGTAAATTTCTCTACATGCTGCAGTTTTATTAAAAACCACATAGCTTCCCCAAGAGAAACTAAAAACGAGTATGCTATTTAGTACAGTGGAACCTTGGATTGCGAGTAACGCGGTTAACGAGCGTTTCACAATACGAGCACTGTATTTCGAAAAAATCGTGACTCGGTTTGTGAGTGTTGTCTCGCAACACGAGCATGTTTCAGGCCAAAGCGGTGTGCAGTACCGCTTTTGGCCTGAGGTGGGGGGGGCACCGGAGCCGAGTGTTATCTCGCAAAACAAGCATGATTTAGGCCAAAGCGGTGTGCAGTACCACTTTTGGTCTGAGGTAGAGGCACCAGAGCCAAGCAGAGCCGAACGTCACCGATCGGCGCCATTTGGAAATGCACGGAAAGGCCAGAGGACAGCACAGAGCAAACTCGGGTAGGAAATCTTTCCGAGGTTTGCCCAAGTGTCCTCGGGCCTTTTCGACCGTTTCAGAGGCTCTCCGGCTCTCATGTCCATGCTCCCCTCATGGGTAATAGCACTAATGTGGTAACAGATAACAAGTAATGTAAAAAAAAAAAAAAAAAAGAAGGAGCAGGAAGTTAGAGAGAAGAGGTTTCTGGACCAGGTGTCTCAAATAAATAGTAGCTACAAAGTTGAGGCAGAGCTGGTGATTATCTGGCTCTTAAGCCTGGTACACACAATCAGATTTTCCACAGACAAGCATAGGACTTTTGTCCGAAGTGAGTTGGCCATGAACTTATCTAGCATACAAAACGGCAAACAATTGTCGGCCAACAAACACGAAATTACATTTTTTTCAGCTCTTCAATGCCATCCTTTGGGCAACCTTTGCTAATGTTGTGTTATGGTGAGCATTGTTTCCGAGCATGCATGTTTGTACTTTGGATTTTTTCCAAAGGACTTTCCGGAAGCACCAGCGGCACATGGACGAACTGCTGTTAGCTTGCACCAGCCAAATAACTGCAAATGGCTGTGCTGAGGTGGGCTGCACTCTTCCAGATTTCAGTGGAACCCCCCCCCCCCAAAGCCCTCAACACCCATCTACCTCTGACACTGTGAGGTTGATTTTCGAAAGGCAAATAGACTGTGCACTTAGCAAAGTGCAAGTGCAGTTTCTCCAGAGCTTAGTAAATGAGCTAAGGCTTAAAGGGGTTGTAAAGGTAAAAAAAAAATCCCTAAACAGCTTCCTTTACCTTAGTGCAGTCCTCCTTCACTTACCTCATCCTTCCATTTTGCTTTTAAATGTCCTTATTTCTTCTGAGAAATCCTCACTTCCTGTTCTTCTGTCTGTAACTCCACACAGTAATACGAGGCTTTCTCCCTGGTGTGGAGAAAACCTCTTGAGTGGGCGAGCGGGAGGGTCAGGACACTCTCTACTTTGCAAATAGAGAAAGGAGCTGTGTGTTAGTGGGCGTCCTGACACTCCTGCTCGCCCCTCCCCCTCAAGAGGCTTTCTCCACACCAGGAAGAAAGCCTCACATTACTGTGTGGAGTTACAGACAAAAGAACAGGAAGTGAGGATTTCTCAGAGGAAATAAGGACATTTAAAAGCAAAATCAAAGGATGAGGTAAGTGAAGGAGGACTGCACTAAGATAAAGGAAGCTATTTAGGGGGAAAAAATGTTTCTTTTACAACACCTTTAACTTTGCAAAAGAGTACACAATCACATGCAAGGAAGATTAAAAAAAACAATTTTCCTTGCACATGATTAAATGATGGAATTCATCAGAGTTTCTGCTTATTTACTAAGCTCTGGAGCAACTGCACCTTTTCCCTTTAGTAAATCAATCCCATAATGCTCATACATTTTGGGGGGAGGTGAAGTTTGGCATGTTCACCCTGGGTTCTAGAAGACATTGGCCCAGCACTGTCACTAGTACTGGAGAGTGTTAAACATTAAGACATCTGGGTATTGGGGTAAAAATTATGAAATGGATATTGGCCTTTTACTCTCACCCAACGGGACCAACCCCCTCCCCCTTTGGACTTATTTAATGGGACAAGACAGGGGTGTCCCCTGTCACCAATGCTGTTTGTAATAGCATTGGTACCCCTGTTAGCGTCGATCCGTAAAAACCCGGATATTAGAGGGTAAAATTAGGGGAAAGGGAGTTCAAAGTAGCTGCATATACCGACGACCTGCTTTTCTATATGTCCAACCCTAGAATAACAATCCCAGTTATATTAGATGAGTTATGCAGGTACGGAAAACTGACTAACGTCAAAATAAATATGTCTAAATCAGAGATTCTGAATATTACTATTTCAAATATGCAGTATACTTACACACTGAATACACATACACACACTGTAAAGGTACTGGAGAGGCGGGGCAGCTACAATCTTGGGATTAAAAAAAAAAAAGAAAAAAAAGGGATTTTTAATAAACAGCTTACCTGTAAAATCCTTTTCTTGAAGTACATCACGGGACACAGAGCGCATAGCCATTACACTTGGGTTATATGGGTACCTTCAGGTGTGGACACTGGTGTAATCAATTTTTACAGGAAGTTTCCTCCCTATATAACCCCCTCCCACTGGGAGTGCTTCAGTTTTGTAGCAAGCAATTCCTCAGAGGTTACACAATGTTCCCCAAAAGAGGGGTGGGAGCTCTGTGTCCCGTGATGAACTTCAAGAAAAGGATTTTACAGGTAAGCTGTTTATTAAAAATCCCTTTTTCTTTATCGTACATCACGGGACACAGAGCGCATAGCCATTACACTTGGGATGTCCTAAAGCAATGCTCTATGAAGGGAGGGAGACCGTAAGGCCAAGAATAGCCAAACAAAAATTTATCAGGAAGTAAAGTAACTCCACCAACAGAAAAAAAGGGGGCGTGACCCGGACCAGAGGATTCTATACTGCTGCCTGTAGGACCGCCTGCCCAAATGCTGCGTCCGTACCCTTTGCAACGTCTAACTTAAAAAATTTAGTAAACGTATGTACGGAAGACCAGGTTGCCGCCTTGCAAACCTGTGCCATAGAGATCTGATGGTGTGCCGCCCAGGAGGCACTCATGGCCCTCGTAGAATGGGCTTTAACTGATAAGGGAGGTGGAACGTGCTTCAGACCATAGGCCTGAAAAATCAGCTGCTTAATCCACCTAGCCAAGGAAGACTTGGCAGCCGGCTGACCCTTCTTGGGGCCATCCGGAAGAACAAAAAGCACATCTGTTTTCCGAATCTTCTCTGTAGCCTTGAGATAGACCCTCATGGCTCGAACCACGTCCAAAGTATGAAGCAGTCTTTCCTCTCTGGACTGGGGAGTAGGAAAGAAGGATGGTAGGACTAGGTCCTGATTCAAGTGAAAACTGGATATGACCTTAGGAAGGAAAGAAGGTTGAGGCCGCAGAACCACTCTGTCCTTCCTTATGCAGAATAAGGTATGGCTCCCTGCATGACAAGGCTGCCAGCTCGGAAACCCTTCTGGCCGAAGCCATAGCCACCAAGAAAACCAACTTTCGGGTTAGTAGCACAAGAGGGATTTCTGTCAGAGGTTCAAACGGCTGCCTTTGTAAAGCTGACAAGACCAGATTTAAATTCCAGGGGCAGAGGGGAGCTCTAATAGGGGGATTCACATGCAAGACCCCCTGCAAGAAGGTTTTCATAAGCGAATGGGTGGCCAAGGGTCTTTGAAACCATATCGATAAAGCCGACACCTGCCCCTTTAGAGTACTAAGAGCCAACCCTTTGTTAACGCCAACCTGGAGGAATCGCAAGATCCTGTCAATAAAAAACTTTCGAGGATACCATTTTTGAGACTCGCACCACTCCACATAGGTTCTCCAGACTCTGTAATAAATATTTCTGGAGACCGGTTTCCTAGCCTGAATCAACGTAGATATGACCTGATCTGAGAGGCCTCTGCCCTTAAGAATTAGGGATTCAGCCGCCAAGCCGTCAAATTTAGCTGCTGTGAAGCAGGGTGGCAGATTGGGCCCTGAGACAGCAGATCTGGGCGCAGGGGGAGCGGCCACGGCGCCCCGACTGTCATTTTCACGATGAGTGCGTACCAAGCCCTCCTGGGCCAGGCTGGGGCCACCAGGATCACAGGCCTGCGCTCCACCCTGATCCTCCGAAGAAGGCGGGGAATCATCTGCAGTGGAGGGAATGCATACAGGAGAGAAAACTGGTGCCAAGGGCAAACCAACGCATCGGTCCCGTAGGCCGAGGGATCCCTGGCTCGGGATATGAATTTGTCCAACTTTTTGTTGGATCTCGTTGCCATAATGTCCACATCTGGGACTCCGAATCTTTGGCAAATCTCTTGGAATACCTGGGGGTGAAGAGACCACTCCCCCGGGAGCAACTGTTGACGACTCAAAAAATCTGCTTGAGAATTGTCTATCCCTGGGATAAACACCGCCGAGATGCAGGGTACATGGGCTTCGGCCCATGAGAAAATCAGGTTTACTTCCCTTTGGGCTGCTAGGCTCCTCGTGCCCCCTGGTGGTTTATGTATGCCACCGCAGTGGCATTGTCGGACTGTATCCTTACTGGCAGACCCTGAAGGGGGAGAGTCCAGGCGATCAGGGCTAGCCGAGCAGCTCTGATCTCTAGGATATTGATGGGAAGCAGTCTTTCTGCCTCCGACCACTGCCCTTGCTGGGTCTGTCCTTCTAGAACTGCCCCCCAACCTGACAGGCTGGCATCCGTGGCTACTATCTTCCACGTGATGGGGCAAAAGGATTTCCCCTTTGACAAATTTTGAGGGACCAGCCACCAAAACAGGCTGCGCCGGACTCCTGGGGAGAGCACTAATGGACGATCTAACGCCTGAATGGACTTGTTCCAAGCAGAGAGAATGGCTGCCTGAAGATATCTGGTATGGATCTGGGCGTAGGGCACTGCCTCGAAGACGGCCACCATCTTCCCCAGCAGTCGCATACATAGGCGAATAGTCGGCCTCTTCTTGCCTAAGATCACTTGAACTGCTTGAGCTATTGATCTGACCTTTGCTTGAGGTAAAAATATCCTCTGGCAGTCTGTATCTAGCCGAAGGCCTAGATATTCCAACTGCTTTGTGGGTTTCAATATCGATTTTTCTTGGTTCACAATCCACCCGAATTCCTCTAGATGCTGAACTGTGCGAACTACTGCATGATTGAGGCTGGAAGCTGAGCTGTCGATAACCAGAAGATCGTCCAGGTATGCCAGGACCAAAATGCCTTCTGTCCTTAGGACGGCTAGCACCGGGGCTAACACCTTTGTGAATACCCGCGGAGCTGTTGCCAACCCGAAAGGGAGGGCTACGAACTGGTAATGACGGTGATTTATCATAAAACAAAGAAACTTGTGATGTGCCGGGTAGATCGGCACGTGCAGATACGCATCCTTTATGTCTATAGATGCTAGAAAGTCGTCTTGATGTAGGCTGGCTGCCACCGAACGTATGGACTCCATACGAAAGGTCTGAATCTTTAGAAAGCGATTTAGGCGTTTGAGGTCTAAGATAGGCCTGACGTCGCCATTGGGCTTTGGTATTATGAAAAGGTTGGAGTAGAATCCCAGACCCCATTCCTGGGTTGGTACTTCTACAATTACTCCTTGGAGCAAGAGACGATCCAATGCTTTTACAAGAGAGGCCCTCTTTAATGGGTCGCTTGGAAGACTTGACCCCTGAAAATGAGGAGGGGGGACTTCCCGCAACTCTAGCTTGTAGCCCGTGGCTACCACGGACAATACCCAAGAGTCGGGAATTCTGGCCTTCCACACTTCGGAGAAAAACCGAAGCCTTCCCCCCACCCAAGAGAGTGGGGGCGCCCCTTCATGAATCTGACTTGATGACTGGTTTAACCGGCTTGCGAGACCATGGACTCTTGCCTGCCGTGGCTTGTCCTTGTGGGCGGCTATTAAATGCTGAACGCCCGGGAGGCCGTCGATACTGACGGGAAGTTGAAGGGGCCGAGCCTGCGAAGGCCTGTCGCTTAAACGCGGGCCCACGCGATCTTTTCTTGACAGGCAAGAAAGAACTTTTACCACTTGATATGGTCTGGATATATTTATCTAGGTCTTCACTGAATAGTCTCCCACTATGAAAGGGAAATCCTGCTAAAAGCTTTTTGCAGGGTGCCTCTGCTGACCAGTTTTTCAGCCACAAAAGGCGACGCATATGAACCAACAGCAGAGATAAACGGGACGCCTGTTGAATGGAGTCCTTAATAGCATCTACTACAAAGCAGAGAGCCCTTGGGAGGTCAGCCCATTCACGAGCTTGCTGAGCCGGTATGTCCCTTAATATCTGTTTAGTCTGATCCTTTAAAGCCTGACAAACGCCAATGGCTGCCACCGCTGGCTGAACCACGGCACCTACTGTGGTAAAAGAAGCCTTCAGTAGGGTCTCCAATTTTTTGCCGACTGGATCTTTAAACATCTGGACATTTTCAACCGGACAGGTCAGGGATTTATTTACGCAGGAAATGGCTGCGTCCACGGTAGGGAGTGCCCATTTCTTTGCAAATTCTTCTTCCATAGGATAGAGAATGGTGAACCTTTTAGGAGGGATAAAAATCCTATCAGGTCGAGCCCAATTCTGAAAAATCACGCTCTCCAGAAGGGGGTGAACCGGAAAAGACGCACCACTCAACGGTGCCTTCAAGGAACCTAAAGAGGATACCGCGGGGACTAATTGTTCTGACACTGGAAGTTTAAAAGCAGTGCGAACCATATCCGTCAGAGACTGGATCCACAGACTCTCTGCTTGAGAAGCTGAAAAAATTTCATCTATAGTGGAACCTTCAATGTCTGAACCGTCGGGACTCAGGTCCGCTTGATCCCCCTGTGGGTCCAATTCCTCCGAAGAGAGGACCTCTGCATCTGAACACACCGCTCTAGGTGATGGGGATCTAGCCCGTTTGCCACCCGGCAAAGAGCGGGCAATTAAAGCAGTTAACCTTTTCTCTAGCCCACCCAGGGTGGTCGCTAGCATTTCTTCCGTAACATAAACGGGAATGGGTTGATTGGGGGCCGCCTCTGCCCCTAGCACCCTCAATGGCTCCTGCAACATGCTGTTCGGTGGTTCGGTGAGGGTGGGACCGCTGGAGCCTGGCCCAAATCCTCTGACCCCGATGGAGACCCCTTTAGTTTTTTGGTACCTTTTGCAGCCTTAGCTGGTCCTGATCCCTTGGGAGCCATTGCACAACCTTGAGACACCCCTAAAGCCAACACCCAACTGTTGTAGCTAGAAGTGAACCATTAATAAGAACAGGCTATGGTAAAAAATTTCTAAATTTTCATACGCCTGAGAAGGCGGCAATACCGAGGAAAGTCCTGTGAGTATTGCCACACCAATGCCCGTTAGCTGGAGCCCAAGGTTGCACCGACTCAGATACTGCCAGATCTAAGGCTGAGTCCCTTTAAGAAAAACATTTTTTTTTTTTTTTTTTTTTTTTCTGGTCAGTGTGGACTAAGTCCAGACCTGAAGATCCACAAACCACCACTGGGTGTCACTGTTAGCCAGAAATGGCTCAGCTGCGCCCTCCTAGGAGAGGCATTATAGGCAAAACCCCACTCCAGCAGGGCCCGGGTACCGTACACCTTGGCTTTGAAGCACTTCGGACGGATCCGGCTAGCTATCCTGGGTCCCGAGACCTCCGAGGGACAGCTAGACGTGACCAACACCTAAGACACTGGCGAAAAAACTGAAGCACTCCCAGTGGGAGGGGGTTATATAGGGAGGAAACTTCCTGTGAAATTGATTACACCAGTGTCCACACCTGAAGGTACCCATATAACCCAAGTGTAATGGCTATGCGCTCTGTGTCCCGTGATGTACGATAAAGAAAATATTTTTACATACTGCTTTTACTGAGGCTGGCAACCCTGATGGGGCCCCCTAGTGACATGGGGCCCTTGGGCAGTGACCGAATGGTCAGTCCGCCCCTGGATACTAACTAAAGAGATAGAATCAGAATTCCCTCCATACTTAGGAAAAGGACATAGGCCCGCTTATAGACGAGGAACATGGAAGGAAAATTCTGAGAATGCCATGCTATTCCTCAGGAGATTCAAAGACAGTTGAAATGTGTTACGAACTCCTGGCGTGATGGTATGTAACCCCCCAGAAGGCGCACAGGATCGGAGCCCTCAACTTGCTGGAGGGGATGCGATGCCCCAGGAACCTTTGCGCGCCTCTGGCGGGAATGCATAAAGATCCAACCCTATTAGGATGGAGTCTTGGCAGCAACCTACCAAATCACAGGAGAACAGATCCAGAAGAATCCATGGGATTGTTTATTTCATGATGGCCCCTCAATATAAAAACACCTTGAAAAACATTTTTTTTGTGGACAACAGATCAATAACTCCAAGCACCTCATCCCATGTAATGTAATATAGATAAGGAAGAGAGGGAAGGGTACCAAAAACCCTGGGGACTTTTAAGGCGGTGCTCGTTAAGTATAATAACAACAGAGAGGATGTAGAAAAATAGAAAAATTATTTTATTTTTAAATAATAAAAATATAAAAACCATCCAAGAAATATTGAAGTTGATGATCTTCAGATAAATAAAAGAAGACCAGTTCTAGTATTGACTTGCTCTACATGTTTCGCTCTAAACAGAGCTTCCTCAGGAGCTTTGGACAGGCAATACTAAATATAAAAAAAACAGAAATATATAAAGAATGGAAACAGAAAATTATTGATAAATATAAGTGCATAAATATATGCACAAAATATTTTTTTTGTATAAAGGATACACATAATAAATCATAATTTATACAGTACAGTATTGGTTCATATGTATGGGTGCATTGCACTGGCGCAGGCAAACTTACCACAAAAGAAAGAATCCCCCTTCATAGGACAAAAAAAATAAATGAAACACAACATAAGAATACCTTGGTTCCATTTCTCTTAAATGAGGCCAAAAGCCTGATCCTGAGTCTCTGGAGGTCTCAGGAAGTCCAGAGTATGAAGGATTGGTTTGCAAGGGTGGAAACGATAAGAGTCGTAGAGGAAACTATTCATATATAGCAGGGATCCTCAAACTACGGCCCTCCAGCTGTTGTGGAACTACACATCCCATGAGGCATTGTAAAACTCTGACATTCACAGACATGACTAGGCATGATGGGAATTGTAGTTTCTGAACAACTGGAGGGCCGTAGTTTGAAGACCCATGATATAGAGGAAGACGCATTGGAGAGAATTCAGAATATATGGGGGAAATGACAGGAGTTCAGGGAGTCGGGAACCTGAAGGATGTGGGAAGGTGTAGGGAATTGAGGAGGCGAGGAGAAAAAGGGGGGAGGGTATGGGATGGAGTTTTTTTTGTGTGGGGGGGTTTTCTTTAGGGGTAGGGGGTATGAGTGCATAGGGTATGGATGAAGAAATAGGATGTTCTTAACATGTGACTGTGTTTTTTCTATGTCTCTTTTAAATAACAAGCAACCAGTTATATTAAGCCTGAAACTGATGCATGTCTTTTGTCTTCAGAGGATCGTGAGTGTGTGAATTGTGGTGCTACAGTGACCCCACTATGGAGACGGGATATTAGTGGTCATTATCTGTGCAATGCCTGCGGGCTTTATCACAAAATGAATGGACAGAACCGCCCGCTGATTCGACCCAAGAAACGCCTGGTATGTATTCTTGGGCAGTAGGCTCTGGCATAATAGTTTCACTCACAGTACCTGCTTGCACAGTTAGATTACATATAGGCTCCTGTAAGACAATCTAAACAGGTCCCAAATGTTGTTACTACTGTGATACACAGGACTCAGAAAAGTTTCTTTACCTTCCCTGACTGATCCAAATCCTCATGTATTTGTGCTTCACGTGCTACCCTTCCCAGATACTGCAGCTCACGGTGGGAGGGTCGGTGCTGTCATAGCAGAAAGCAGTGGGCAGGGCTAGGTGCAGCCAAGTGCTAATTGGAAAGCTACAGGCTTGTAAAATCAGGCGTGGCAATGCTGATAGCCACACCCCCTGAAGCATCCTCTTATCCCACTGTAGTGTAGTGCCGGCCATACACGGTTCGAAATTTCGAAATAATTTTCTTTCGATAATCGTTTCTAAGAATTTTCGTACGAATTTCGCAAAGTTCGTGGGCTGCAGCAACAGCTGATTTTCGTGTGGCAATCAAATGTGAAGAATTGGACATGTTGGAAATTTTTGATGGGAGAATCGTGCGAGAAATGTAATAGAAAAAAAATGCACATGTGCAAGAAAGGAGAGAAAAGAAGAAGAGAAAAGAAGATTCCCAGACACAAAAATTATTTTGTGTAGCAACATGAAGGCTTGGCCGGCCGAATTTCGAAAATCAATGGTGGCGCCATGGGATCACAAAAAAACGAACTTTCTGATTTTGAAAAGAAAATTTGTTCGAAATTCAACCATGTATGGTCTGCTTAAAGCGGAGGTTCACCCTGAAAATCAACTACCTGCCATTAGATCCAGCATACTGCTGACATCTGCAGTATGCTGTTTTTTTTCTGTACTTATTGTTTTATCAGGCTTCTTATCTGGCTCCGAGCGGGGATTCCTGCAGGGAATAGGCGTTCCTAAGACAAGCATAGTTGATTGACGTGCTGGTAAAGTCCGCCACGCCTTCCGAAAATACCCGAAGTGATACTCAGCTGTTTACGGCACCTGCGCCTGCCGTGTAGAGCTGACTGCGCAGGCACCGTAAATTGCTGAGTGTCACTTCCGGTATTTTCGGAAGGCGTGACGCGCTTTACCAGCACGTCAATCAACTGCGCTTGTCTTAGGAACGCCTATTCCCCACTTGGAGCTGGATAAGAAGCCTGATAAAACGATAAGTACAGAAAAAAAACAGCATACTGCAGATGTCAGCAGTATGCTGGATCTAATGGTGGATAGTTGATTTAGTGTGAACCTCCACTTTAAGCTGGCATAGCCTACATAAGAGTGGCAACTCTGCTCTGAAATCAGAAGCAGTGCAGCATTGTTACCACCCTATCAAAGGAAGCTGCACCAGGTGGACTTTACTGGCAGCTCAACATGTATTTTGGGGAGTTTGCAGAGGGGACTAAAAACAAGCTGTGCAGTTTTGACTAAAGTTGAATACTGCCCTTGCTATAAGTGTAGGCCATTTATGTACCTCATGACTGGACCTGACTGGATGTTGCTAGAATGTTGCTAAGTGAGGCCTAGTCCAGGGCCAGATTAACATAGGGGCTATTGGAGCTGCAGCTCCAGGCCCCTTTCTCAAGATAGGCCAATTTGCCCCCCCCCCCCCCCCCCCCCCCCCAAAAAAATCTGAAAAAAAGAAGAAGAAAAAGATCGACTTCGGGGGTTGTAGCTCAACGACCAGAGGTCACAGAAACCCAACATTGGGGGATAGGCAGGCGAAGACCTACCCCACAACTGGTCAAAATATAGGATGGCTATCATTTATGGTTGCGGAGATACAGGCTTGCTTGCACAGCCTGTCAGAAGCTACATACAGAGCGGCCAGTATAAATACACACTGCAGCAGACTGAGAGGATCACAGTGCTTATAATAATTATTTGTATATTACTTATGGTAATTAACCTCTTGCCATCCAAGCCAATTCTGACACTTCTCTCTACATGTAAAAAACATCATTTGTTTTTTGCTAGAAAATTACTCTATGGTGGTCTTTGCAACTTTTTATGTTGCACGGTATAGAGCTGCACGATTCTGGCTAAAATGAGAATTGGATTTTTTTTTGCTTAGAAGCTAGATCACGATTCTCTCATGAATCTTGTGGCGTAACATGATCTTTCACATTAAAACAAACAAACAAAAAAAATGGGCTAACTTTACTGTTTTTTTGGGGGGGTTTTATTATTCATTAAAGTGTAATTTTTCCCCAAAAATTGCATTTCAAAGGCTGCTGGGCAAATGCAATGTGACATAAAATATTGCAGCAATTGCCATTTTATTCCCTAGGGTCTCTGCTAAAAATATATATAATGTTTGGGGGTTCCAAGTAATTTTCTAGCAAAAAATATTGATTTTAACTTAAGAAACAAGTGTTGGACTTTAAGTGGTTACATTCCCTGTATTTGCACATGATCTAAGAAGGAAGTTAGTTACAATGTTTCATGTTGTTACAAATTTGTCAGACTGCCTGAATTTTTTCTTTACACACAGAAATGTATCCCTTTGATCTAAGAAGGAAGCGTTGGTTACAATGTTTCCTCTTAAAAACTTGGCAGGCTGCCAGGATATTTTCTTTTGACAGCTGAAAGTCTCTCCACTTGTTATATGAAAGAATTGGCAAACTCTGCATTGGAGATCTTCAGGGGGATTGAATCGAGATCACGTCTTTTTTTTTTTTTTTCAAATAACTGTTTTTATTTATATAAAGCAGTTCACAGGTCACAGTAAAACACAGGCATTAAAGGTCCGATCATGATTTTTTAACGATTAATTGTGCAGCTCTAGCACAGTATTTGCGCAGCAATTTTTCAAACATGTTTTTTTTTTAAATAAACAGTTTCATTCATTAAAAAAAAACACTAAAATTAGCACGATCATTTTTGGTATCCTAAGCGATGCTTTAAAAAATGTTTAGGTTACATGTTTAGAGTTACAGAGGAGGTCTAGCGCTAGAATTATTGTTCTTGCTCTAATGATCGTGGCGTATGTAACCTGTGTGTATCTGGCTCTGATAATAGCCAGTGCCTACCCAGCCACTGACTGGTATCTCTCCCCAGCCTGTCCCCACACACCCTCTCACCTGCTGACCTGTGGATGGAGGAATCATTCCTGCAGTGTTATTGTGTTCTGCCTGTGAGTACAATGATCAGTGTTGCTAACTATAGCTGGCAGCACTGATTGTTTTGGGAAAAACAGGCTGGTTGTACTCAAGGTCGATTAATAGATTAAAACCAGCTAGCCCATACATAGATCGACTATGGCTGGTCTCTGCATAATTGGCGTAATTTCAATCCATGTATGTACCGCTTAACCACAACGCTTTTCCTAAACATCCTTCCACAAACCTTTTTACAATTTTCCTTCCCAGATTCCTTCATCCTCCTCTCCTGTACATAGTGCCCACTGTTATACTCTCCACACTTCTCTCTTATACATAGTGCCCACTGTCATACCCTACACACTCCTCTCCTGTACATAGTGCCACACTTCTCTCCTAATACATACTGCCTGCTGTCATACACTTCTCTCTTGTACATAGTGCCCACTGTCGCACCCTCCACACTCCTCTCCTGTACATACTGCTCACTGTCATACCCTCCACACTCCTCTCCTATACATAGTGCCCACTGTCATACCCTCCACACTTCTCTCCTATACATAGTGCCCATCGTCATACCCTCCATACTCCTCTCCTGTATATACTGTTCACTGTCATACCCTCCACACTCCTCTCATATACATAGTGCCCACTGTCATACCCTCCACACTCCTCTCCTGTACATATTGCCCCATCATACCCTCCACACTCTCTGGTACATACTACCCTCTGTCATACCCTCACACTCCTCTCCTGTACATAGTGCCTGCTGTCATACACTTCTCTCCTGTACATACTGCCCACTGTCGTACCCTCCACACTTCTCTCCCATACATACTGCTTACTGTCATCCCCTCCACACTTCTCTCCTATACATAGTGCCCACCGTCATACCCTCCACACTCCTCTCCTGTACATACTGCCCACTGTCATACCCTTCACATTCCTCTCCTGTACATAGTTCCTTTTGCCGTACCCTTCGCACTCCTCTCCTGTAGATACTGCTCACTGTCATACCCTCCACACTCCTCTCCTGTACATAGTGCCCACTGTTAGACCCTCCACATTCCTCTCCCTCACCTGCACATACTTCCCACTTATATACCATCCATACTCCTCCCCTATGTCGCTTACCCACAAAAACAGTTCAATTATACTGAATACCCTCAATGTTACCAGCTCTAGAATGGACACACTTTTGTTAGTTCAACTAAAGGAAATCTCAGTCCTCATATTTGTTCTGCCCCATTTATAGTACTCATTGAATTTTCTGATTACTACTGTGATGTATAGAGGAACATAGGACTTGTAAAAAAAAGTGTCCCTTAAAAATATTTTTTAAATGTTGGCAACTATGCACTTAGGCACTGCCCAAGGGCCACTGTGATATTAAAGCGGTAGTAAACTTTCCTGACATTACTACTTTTTAGAGGCCCTGAGGTAGGTTGTGCCACAATGTACAAGAATGCACAGCATATTAGCACATTAAGGTACACTTACATTTTCATGTAAGTGAGCCCTCCGGTGCTACGCTGTGATCAATCCGGCGGGGCCCGGGCACTTCCATCTTCACCCGGTCTTCCTTCTGGGTTTTGTGCCTTTAGTCACTTGCCTTGGCTGGGCTGCGTTCATGTCATTCCTACGCATTTATTTATTATTTATAAAAGGCCCCACCAAAATCCTCAGCACCAGGCCCATGATATTCTCAATCTGGCCCTGGCCTAGTCATTACTGTTCACCCCAACCACAAGGATGAGCTTTTTCTTTGATTAAAAGCCCCTCACACCCTCTTTCTCTTCCATGATGCTGTAGCGCTGAGCTCAGCATTTGAGAGCTCACTCCTGTGATGGTGGGGGTGAGTAGTAATCACTAGGCTTCACTTAGCAACATCCTAGCAATACCCTGGGAGTTTTCCAGCAAGGCTTCGTGAAGTATCTACTGTAAATGTCCTACACCTATAGCAAGGACACTATTCAACTTTTGTCAGAGATGCCTCTTATCTGCATAGGCAGTTTTTTTTTCGTAAGGGTTAATTACCGTGTCACCTCTGTCTCAGGCCCTCTGCTCCCTGCTCTGGCTTCTGTGTTTACAAGTGATAGCTTGTCCACCAATGGCTCCCACAGATCTGATCTGTTCCAGCTGAAAAAAAGCCATGCTAACTACTGTCTGAGACCATGGCAGGCCAGGGAGGAGTCCTTTCATCCCCAGCATACCAGTGCTTTGCCAAATTGTTCTCACTGATATGATCCTGTGCAGGGCACTGAACACAGACATAATATTTTCTGGGATATATAGGCAGATGGTATTATTCATATCTAAACTTTTTCTGTAAAAGCCAAGCTTAGCCTCCTTATGCCAAGCCACCATATTGATTGCCCTAGATATGAGGAGTCTTGGCAACCAAGGAAGGTTGCAAGAGTTCATGGTTGGTTAGGATAATTACTTAAAATATGTTGTATTTATAGAGACCAATTTGTATTTTGCAGATTGTCAGCAAGAGAGCTGGAACCCAATGCAGCAACTGTCACACGAGCACCACCACACTGTGGAGACGGAATGCCAACGGAGACCCGGTGTGCAATGCCTGCGGACTGTACTACAAACTGCACAATGTAAGAATCTAAAAATTCACAGAGAAACAATGTTCACCTTCTAGGGAAAGAAGTCACATGCCCCAAGCAACACTTTTCTGGGGGCCACATTAAAATAAATCTACAATGTTATGTACTATTTTGTTTTCTGCTTTTAAGTGTATTTCTGCTTTGCGGTGCCACAACCAATTTGCAAAAGTAATTCCTGCACTACTTTTGCTGATTTCAGCTGCGATTTCATTAGACATCTGTGCATGAAGCCACACAGATGTCTATCAAGTAGCAGCTGAAATCGCGATGACCTTGCTACTTTGAAATCGCGCTACTTCAAGTGAAGTAGTGCGATTTCAAAGTAGTATTAATGTGAACCAGGGCTAAATCTGTGTTAGTAAGCACTTCTCCTTTGCCGAGATAAACGATCCATCTCACAGGTGTGGCATATCCAGATGATGACAGCATGACAGCATGATTATTGCACAGGTGTGCCTTATGCCCCGTTCGGCGGATGAGATTATCGGACGAAATGATCGTCCGGTTTTTTTTTTGCATACTAATCTCAGTTCTAATCTGATGAGTCACGAAAATTCTCGTACGACAGAATAAATATTCGAAGGGGATGTCATGTATTGTAATGCATTTGTATTGCATTTTCAAATGACAGCTGTACTGATTAAACGAAAATCCTACGATCTGGCATTGTAAGAAAATAAATTATGTACATGTCGAAAAAGTGCAGAGTTGACAAAATGGATTTGTTGGGGTTGGATGTGTGGGACTGCCAACATCCTAAGAATATGAATAGGGAAAGCATGCAATGAGTGCATTAAATGTGCCGCCCCCTTGGACTTTTAAGGCAAGAAATTTGAGTAATTTAGTGAGTAGAAATCAACTTTGTGCCACTCGATCCACAACGTTGACATCATCAAACCGCTCACCCACACAATGCCATACATGCTGTCTGCCACCTGCCCTGTACAGTGAAAATCCTCATTCATCTGTGAAGAGAACACCTTTCGAAAGTGACAGACGCCATTGAATGTGAACATATGCCCACTCAAGTCGGTTACAACGACGAACTGCAGTCAGGTCAAGACCTCGATGAGGACGACAAGCATGCAGATGAGCTTCTCTGAGACAGTTTATGCAGAAATTCTTTGGTAATGCAAACCAATTGTTGCAGTAGCTGTCCGGGTGGCTGGTCTCAGATGATCTTGGAGGTGAAGATATTGGATGTGGAGGACCTGGACAGGTGTGGTTACACATGGTCTGTGGTTGTGAGGCCGGTTGGATGTACTGCCAAATTCTTTGAAACTCCTTCGGAGACGGCTTATGGTAGAGAAATTAACATTCAATTCAAGGGCAACAGCTCTGGTGGACATTCCTGCAGTCAGCATGCCAATTGAACACTGCCTCAAAACTTACGACATCTGTGGCATTGTGCTGTGTGATAAAACTGCACATTTTGGAGTGGCCTTTTATTGTGGCCAGCCTAAGCCACACCTGTGCAATAATCATGCTGTCTAATCAGCATCAGGATATACCACACCTGTGAGGTGGATGGATTATCTTGGCAAAGGAGGAGTGCTCACTAACACAGTTTTAGACAGATTTGTGAACGTTTGAGAGAATATAGAGTTTTCTCAGAACAACTTTACTTTCAGTGCTGGAAACTAAATTATCAGTTTTTGGTGAAGTGATACTTTAAAGAAAATAAAATATTAGCCCTTTTTACTGGTTTACATTCTAAAGGAATGTTATTTGATGTTGCTAAGTGATGCAGCTTATTGACTTCAACATCTTGTTGCAGGTGAATCGCCCCCTGGCAATGAAGAAGGATGGAATCCAGACCAGAAACCGCAAAGTGGGCAGCAAGTCCAAGAAGAAGAAGCAACAGGCGCAAGATGGTGTCTATGAGAATCACAAGATGACCCCCGAGGAGCAAACAATGTACCCATTTTCACCCATCATGGTACCTGGTCAGATGGCTCCTTTGGGACACCTGATGCCAGGCACCCCTCCGCATCATCTGCTTACTCCCCCCAGAATGCCTCACTCACCTCCTCCCATCACCTACAGGCCGCACCTGTTTTCTGGTGTCACATCAGCTCTGAGCTAAAATAGAGCAACACAGACTACAATCTCTCCAAAAAAAAAAAAAAACTATTCAGAACCATTATGTGCCCTTGGCAATTTCACTGCTCCACAAATCACCCAGCCAAACTTGTGGTGGACTGGTCCTTTCTACCAAAACATTCACCCAGAACCGAAAACCAGATTTCTAGGCAGTCTAGTCCTTGCCTCTTCTAAAGTCTGCGGGTCATGAAGAGGACACATCTATACACATCTTTGCTTTCTTATATGTACATTTTTCCTGAGAAATATTTTATAAAAAGTTTCCTGATAATCACGTGTGTGCAATGGTCTTCTTTTACTGTATCAATGCGGTTGATTTACTAAACTTGAGAGTGCAAAATGTGGTGCAGCTCTGCATAGAAATGAATCAGGTTTTAATGTCAAATAGACGTGTGCAATCTATTTAGTTCCGAATTATTTTTTTTTAACGAATTTTGACAAATTTGTTAAAGTGGATGAAAACTCAAAAAAATTGATTTATTTTTTTGATGTCACAAAGTAGAGTATAAGATTTCCTATCATCTGTGTCCAGTCTTGCCACACAGAGTTAATCCAGCTCTGATCAATCCTCCTATATTGTTCAGTGAAAATTAACAGACTTCCAGATAAAAACCTGTCTAAAAAAAAAAAAGTCCTTTCCTCCCTCCTTGCTTTGAGTGACAGGTTATTTACACATCTAGCTTGGACATGTTTTTCATATGTTATGTTATTTTTATCATAACATGAGGTGATCCAAAGTATAAAAAGTTAGAAATCCACCCCTCCACCACATAACACATCCTGGTAATATACAATGAACTTTGGATCACCTCATATTATGATAAACATAACATAACATATGATAAACATGTCCAAGCTAGATATGTAAAAAACCTGTCACTCAAAGCAAGAAGAGAGAAACTGACTTTTTATTTAGACAGGTTTACATCGTCTTTAATTCCGAAATTTTCTTAATTATAATACAGGTATTTGCACCCACTTCTGGTAATAGACTCCCGGGGCAGTCACTACCCTTCCCGTCCCCATCCCCCCCGCTGTGTTCTGGGAAACACACTGGTCCCAGGAGACAGTGGGGACCAGTTAAGACGTGCCGCGCCACTCGTGCTTGCGCAGTAGGGAACCGGTCAGTGAAGCCGCAACGCTTCACTTCCTGATTCCCTCACCGAGGATGGCGGCGGGGGCAGCCGATAGATGAGCGATTGCTCGGCTTCGAGTGCCAAAATCGCTGGCGGCTAGGACAGGTAAGTGTCCCTTGGGAGGGGAGACTGGTGATCCAGCTCTGTGGTTTGCACTCATGCCAACTGGTCCCCGTGTTGTGATTTTGTCACGCCTCTACAGTCTGCAGAACCTGAAAGGGCTTCAAAAGAAGGATACTCCCACTTTGCAGTCTAGAAAAGAGAGGACTTGGGACTTGAAGCATCATGTGACCATGGATTTAGGTAAGTAGACAGACTTTAGGATTTCTTTTTTAATTGCCCTATGATTAGTTAGGTGGGTGTGGGGGAATTGTTTGGGGGGGGGGGTGTTCCTAGGCTGAAGCACAGCTTTAAGAGTTTAAGATTTAAACTTAGGAGTTTGGTAGAGGTTAAAGGTTAGATTTTGGGATAGTTTCAGAGAGAAGAGGTTGGGTTCATGCAGGGGCAGACTGACCATTCGGGCACTCGGGCACTGCCTGAGGGCCCAATGCTGCTAGGGGGCCCTTCAGGGTTGCCAGCCTCAGTAAAACCAGGGACAGTATGTAAAAATGTGTGTTTTTTTTACATCTATCCCTGAAATGTCCCTTACCGACATCCTTTTGGTCTAAAAATCCCAAGATTATAGCTGCCCCACCTCTTCAGTACCTTTTCTGTGTGTGTATACTGTGTGTGTATGTGTATTCTGTGTGTGTATACTGTGTACGCATACTGTATGCGTGTGTGTGTATACTGTGTGGCCCTATAATCTATTGCCTGTGGGTCCCATAATCTCCTATTCGCCGGGCCCCATGAGTCGTCAGTTTGCCCCTGGGTTCATGTAAGGGCAAAGTTTAGGGGATAAAGTGAACATATACATAATTTTAAACTTTTAAGGCTGACTCACAACACACTGCCACAACACTTTTTTGGTTTCACGTGTTAAGGCACATTGTTCTAGGCCCTATTCAAAGTGATAGGGACAAAATAATACCCAAGCTCAACTGCTGGACATGAGAGATACTTGCTGAGGTCTGGTGCACAAGCTGTGATGTCCAATTCTTCACGTAGAAAATTCAAAGCAGAAATTAAGCCAGGCATCTGGTATACTCCTGTATAATGCCCATTATTGTCTACATAGCATAAAACAAACTAACGCGTTTCGGCTATGACATAAAAGTCTGTTCATGACAAGCTCCTTGGGGCTCAAACCCAGCGTATCCAGCCACATTGACCATATCCGCGCAAATCTGCCCGGACACCCCCTACGCTGGTATATGTTTTTTTCCATAACTAGAGTATTCCCCACATGAGTAATCCAGGAGGAATGGGTGGGTGGAGAGGCAGACTTCCATCCCATTAAAAGTATTTTCCTAGCTTGGAACAGCGCTCTAGAGATTGCCACCCTAGTCGGTTCCTCAGGAACCATGTCTTCCAGTATCCCCAGTAGACAACACAGAGGGTTGACAGGGATCTTGGTCTGGAATACAGAGTTAATTGTCCCCACCATTCCATTCCAATACCTGTGTAGCTTCGGGCAGCACCACAGAAGATGTATAAGGTCCCCATCGTGCTGCTGACAGCGGCAGCACAACGGGTCCACCAGTCTACCCATCCAATGCAGGAGTGTAGTGCACTCTTAATAGTATATACAATTGGGAAACTTTTTGTGCCACATTCAGAGAGCAAGTAGTTAGGGACTGAAGAGCCTCCTCCCATTGGTCACCTGTAATCTGGCCGAGGTCCCGCTCCCATGAAGAAAGTGCCTTACATGGGTACGCCCTCAAGTGTTCGGACAGTAACATTTGGTAGCATTGGGATATAATCCCTTTGGTCTCAGATGCAGCACGTGGAATACCGGAGTGGGCGACAGTGTCCACTCCCCCGCATCTCCCTGCGCTGCAACAGCATGCCGAAGCTGAAGGTACGGAAACCATATAGTGGCCGGCAAGTCAAAACGAGCCTGCAGTTCAGAAAATGATAACAGCCTACCATTATAGAATATATGAGATAGCAATGTCACCCCATGGGCCTTCCAGCGGGGCCCCTGTTGCAATTTGGCTAACTCAATATATGAGCAGTTGTCCCATATCGGGCTATGGTCTGTGAACCCCCACACCCCATGGAGTTGCCTACCCTTGTTCCATATTTTTTGAATTAACGCCATCGGTGAATGGCGACCATGGCTAATCTGCGGTACTCCGCAGAAACCATTTGGAATTTGAGGCGTTTCGCCGCAATACTGCCAGCCATCACCAAAAAGACCCTAAGAATTGAGCACCTTTTGAGGATCGATCGACGATCGACTGTCAAAAATTTTAACCGTTTACCCCAACCTAAGCGCATTTCATGTGCTCTGATCAACACAAGATCGGCAGTAAAACACTGACTTGAAATCCATGATTTCATTCTACAACACGACCTAGACTGCCTCTTCATTACAGAGAGCTGGCTCACAGCCGACTAACACCATTCTAGGAGAATTGGTGCCAGAAAACTACCGTATTATAACGGAAAACAGAATATGGCAAAGAGGAGGAGGACTGGCAGTGATCCATAAGACGCGTCTTGCGATCACAAAACCAAGCCTCCAAAACCCTCTTCCGTTCATGGAAACCCTTACTCTTCAACTGCAAGTAAACGGCCAGGAGACCGTCCGGATTCTACTCTGCTATAGGCCACCTGGCCCCAAGTCGCAGCTGCTCCCATCTTTGACGGACTTTGTCTCCACTTATACCCTGAATAGCAAACACCTTTTGCTGCTCGGGGACTTCAACCTTTGGGCCAACTCCCCGCAAGACCCCATTGCCGACGCCTGCATCGACCACCTGGAAGGATTAGGGCTTCAGCAACTAGTATGTGGGCCCACACATGCTTCAGGTCATACGCTCGATCTTATTTTCAGACAAGATCTGGAAATAAAAATCTTGGAAAATGAACCATTGCCATGGACAGATCACCATGCAATTAAATTCATTATTTCCGAATTCCCCCCCTTAACAAAAACATCAAATCCAGTGACAATACACTGGACCAGATGTCAGAAGAAGCTCCACTCGGAACTCTTCAAAGCCACGTTAGGGGAAAAAATAAACACAATTCAGCCGCACCAAACAGCGGAAGAAACACTAGAGGCCATAAACACAGCACTATTGCAGTCAGCTGACTTGATAGCGCCGAAACGAAAGACCCAGATCAGGAAAAATAACTCCGGCTGGTTCAACAACCAGCTGGCGTTACTGAAGCAAGAGCGTAGAAGGGCAGAAGCAGCCTGGACAAGAAGCTCCTCAGATGAGAACCTCGTGATTTACAAGGCAATAACCAGAAAATACTACAAGCAAATCTTCGAAGCCAAGAAAAACTATTTTTCTAAGGCTATCAACGGTGCCCTAAATCGCCCCCGCGAACTCTTCAAGCTGGTCACTCAGACCATGAATCCAGGATGTCTTGAAGCCCCCAATTCGGATACACAAGAATTTTGCGATGAGTTATCGGATTGCTTCATTAACAAAATTGAGGCAATCCGGCAAAGCATTCAGCGGAACAATTGCCTTCCCAGCCCCCCCCGTAGTCATTTACACAGCACCGGCAACAATTCACCACAGTTTGGTGAGTTCACGCTGGAACCCATCTCCATTCAGACCACTAAAAATATCATCGGCACTCTGCGCAACAGCACTGCGCCAAATGATATTATCCCCACCAAACTGCTGAAGGAATGCGCCGACATCCTGGCACCTCCTGTCACGCAGCTTATTAACCAATCCTTCAGGGAGGGCAAAATGCCCTCCCAGCTGAAGAAGGACTTCATTCAACCCATCTTGAAGAAAGCCACCCTGGATCCTAAGGATCCACTCAACTGGCGCCCCATAACAGGCCTAAATGTTCTCTCCAAGGTAATGGAGAAAGCAGTGGTACAGCAGCTGCAACAGCATCTAGATACCCACAACTTACTCGACCCATTGCAATCAGGATTCTGTCCCGGACACGGGACGGAAACAGCATTGCTTAAGATATGGGACGACGTTCTTGAGGCCGCAGACGAAGGAGAATCTTCTCTTCTGGTTCTGCTGGACCTAAGCGCAGCCTTTGATACAGTTGATCACAAGCTGTTATTGACTCGGCTGGCTAAAATAGCCAAAGTCGCAGAAAGCGATCTATCTTGGTTCTCCTCTTTTTTGGAAAACCGATCGCAAATAGTCAAGCTAGGACCATTCACTTCGGAACAACGCACATTATCGTGCGGGGTCCCTCAGGGATCTCCCCTGTCGCCGATGTTATTCAACATCTATCTGCGTCCTCTTTTTGAAATCATCAGCAGCCAAAAACTGCTATATCACTCTTACGCAGACGACACGCAACTGTACTTCCGCATTAGCAATAAAAAGGATCACCACCTCGATCTAGAGGCATGCCTCTCTTTGATAGAGGATTGGTTGACAAAGAGTTATCTCAAACTCAACGGAGCGAAAACAGAACTTCTTCTGTTTCACGCCAAGCGTAGGAATCAATCGATAACAACCTGGATCCCCCTGCCCATTCTGGGCAAAGTCATCACCCCTAGCGCCAAAGTCAAAAGTCTTGGGGTCATCTTTGACTCCGACATGACAATGAACGCACAAATAGGGGCAGTAGTCAGCGGATCTCACTATCTGCTGCGCCTACTACGCAGACTCACGCCTTTTATTCCGAAGAAAGACATAGCGATCGTGGTGGGAGCGATTGTAAACTCCAGATTGGACTATGCAAATGCCCTTTACCTCGGACTCCCCAAGTACCAAATCGCTCGTCTTCAAGTCGTTCAAAATACGGCCGCCAGACTTGTGACTGGGAAAAAACCCTGGGAATCAATCTCACCTTCGTTGAGATCCCTTCACTGGCTACCAGTCAATGACAGAATCACCTTTAAAGCACTCTGTCTAACGCATAGATGTATCCATGGGAATGCTCTCCATTATCTATGCGAAAAAATAAAAGCCCATAATCCCAATCGCACTCTGCGATCCACAAATCAAAATCTACTACAAATGCCAAAGACAAGATACAAATCCAAAGGAGACCGGAGATTTGCTGTCCAAATGAAATGAAATGCACTACCAACCACCATCCGACTGGAGTCGGACCACCTGGCCTTGTATCTGGCTTCAGATACCGAAAGCCAGATACAAGTCCAAAGGAGACAGGAGATTCGCTGTCCAAGGTCCCAGACTATGGAACGCCTTACCAGTCAGCATTAGACTGGAGGAGAACTACTTAGTCTTCAGGAGAAAGATTAAGACTCATCTCTTTTGATCTCAAAGGAGACAGGAACAACAAGCGCCCAGAGGCGATTTACTTCGCATGTGCTGCGCTATACAAGTTCTTCATTCATTCATTCATTCATCGTCGGGTTCTGCTTGTTGTACCTAAGAAACATTTGTGCCTCCAAGCCCAGGGGGATGGTCTCAGCTCCTGAAGCAAACAAAATCAGCCGTGCCGCCGATCCCACCGGATCCAGAGCCATAGAGCCCACCAAATGCTGCAACTGGGCAGCAATGTAGTACAGCCAAGGGTTGGGGATCGCCAACCCTCCGCTATCCTTAGCATGTTGAAGCTGCTCCAGCCTGATCCTGGGGGCCTTACCATTCCACAGCAACCTCTGAAAATGGTGTTCACCACCCTGAAAACTTTCAAGTGTATAACCACCAGGAAATTGTGTAGAAAATACAATAATTGGGACATTAGAATCATTTTAATTAGGTTAGCCCTGCCTGCCAGTGACATTTTAAGGTTGTTCCAAGTGTTGATTTTATCCCTAAAGCGGGACAGCAGGGGGTACACATTAAGTAAGCAGTACTCCGAGAGCTTGGGTGGTATTTGTACACCAAGGTATTTGAAACTGTTAACCACCAGGATTGGACAAGAGGCCAGGAAGACCACCTCCCGAGGGCCGGATTCGGCTCGCGGGCCTTGTGTTTGAAACTTGTGGTCTAGAGAATGTACATCTTTCTATATTGCAATA
Organism: Rana kukunoris; assembly: GCA_029574335.1. NCBI lineage: Eukaryota > Metazoa > Chordata > Amphibia > Anura > Ranidae > Rana > Rana kukunoris. The sequence continues at coordinate 160,168,880 of CM056057.1, forward strand.
CATCTGTTGTGGCCATATTTTGATCTTGATGAAAACAACCTATACTGTATTGCAATATAGAAAGATGTACATTCTGTAGAGCAGGGATATGCAATTAGCGGACCTCCAGCTATTGCAGAACTACAAGTTCCATGAGGCATAACAAGACTCTGACAGCCACAAGCATGACACCCAGAGGCAGAGGCATGATGGGACTTGTAGTTTTGCAACAGCTGGAGGTCTACTAATTGCATATCCCTGCTCTAGAGTATATTTATATGGGAATGGACTGGTACGCCTGGCCTAAATAACTTCCAATACAAAGTGAAGCTGAATTATCTCAAGAGCTATTTCATACTGCCATCTGACCGCGTTATCGGTAAAGCGCCGCTAGTTTTAACAGCGCTTTACCATCATTTTAGTGGTGCTATTCGGCCCCTAGCGGGACGCTTTGAACCCCCGCTAGCGGTCAAAGAAAGGGTTAAATGCGACTGTGTATTACCGCTGCTTTCTCCCCAATAGAGGTAATAGCATAAAGGTTTTCAAAGTAACAAAGGATCACTTCAATGGAAAGGCGATGCTGGCTGTATAAATTCAACTGTTTTCAACCAGTTTTTAATTGAAAAAGTAACCAAGAGGTTCAAAGCAACCTACCATCAATAGTTCAGATTGCTTTATGGTTTATGTGATACATTTTACAATTTTGATACAGAAAGATACACATAGGGCCAGATTCAGGTATAGTTACGCTGGAGTATCAGTGATTCGCCAGCATAACTCACACTTTGAGCCAGCCTATCTGTTTTCTGTAGTCAGAAAACAAGATACGCCGGGATTGAGTTCAGATACGAGCGGCGTAATTGAATTTCGCCGTCGTATCGAAACTGCAATTTGAAAATGGGCGCTCGGGGCGTTCCCGCTGATTTACGCCAAGAATATGTAAATCAGCGAGAGACGGAAATTCACGATGGTACGCTGGCCCGATGCAGTGACTTTCCGACGTTTCCGTAAGCGATACGCGGCGTAAAGAAAAACATGCCTCCTAGGTGGAGTATCCTATGTTAAGTATGGCCGTCGTCATTGCGTCGAATTTAAAAAGTTTTGCGTCGTTTGCGTAAAACGTCCGTGAATGGGGATTGACGTCATTGACGTTCACTGACAGAATTTGGAGCATGCGCACTGACAGTCGACGCATGCGCAGTACGTTCGCTGCGGGATCGCGCCTAGTTTAAATAATACACGCCCCCTACCTGCCCAATTTGAATTCCGCCGGCTCATTTTCGCTATGCCGCCGCAACTTTAGGAGCAAGTGCTATGTGAATAACAGTACTTGCTCCTAAAATTTCGGCGGAGTAACGTAAATGACAAACGTTACTCCAACATAAAGATCCGCTCTCCTACCTGAATCTGGCCCAAAATTACTAAATGTATCGGGATGCCTGCTTTACACGCACATGAACTTTAAAGTGTCTGTAAACATTTTACAACCACTTTTACCTACAGGTAAGCCTAGATTAAAAGGTTCATTTAAAAAAATCACTAACAAACATGTCATACTTACATCCACTGTGCAATTGGTTTTGCACAGGGTGGCCCCAATTGGGTCCCACGGCGGCTCTCGCAGCTCCTCCCCGTATTAGCTAACCCCCTCTGGGAAGCTCTCCCCCCCAAGGGGGCTACCTTGCGGGTGTGCTCCCGTGTCATACACTCGGCGTACATAGCTGCCGAGTGTATGACTCAGCCCCGCCCCCGCCACGGCAGCCGCGTCATTGGATTTGATTGACAGCAGTGGGAGCTAATGGCTGCGCTGCTATCAATCTATCCAATCAATGCCGAGACTCTGTGGAGAAGAGGACGTCGGGGATGCGCACAGCAGGTGAACAGGCTCAGGTAAGTTAAAGGGGGATTTGAGGGGGCTGTGTTTGCCAGGTGGTTTTTCAACTTTATGCATAGGAAGCATTAAGGTGAAAAAACCCGAACCTTTACAACCCCCTTTTTTTTTTGTAAAATCTTTTGTGAACGGCATAATAGTACATCACAACATAGGTTGTCAGAAGCACAATGCAGCAAACCATAAGCCGTTCATTTTTCAACATAACATAAAAACAGGACAAACATTGAAAACAAAGATATATATAAACACATCGGGACCCAGTACCCTAATTAGTATCACTGAGGCCCTAGGGCCGAGCAGCGAGTCGAAAGTGGAAACCTCCCCAAAACACAAAACTGGAAATCAAAGAGTGGGGACGACACATCTCAAGCCTCTCATCGGCTGATAAAAATGGGTACTCGCTGAAGGGGGGGCAAGAACCGGAGGTCAAAACGGCCAATCTACTGGACAACAATCGAAACAGTAAATAGTGTGCAGAATAAAAGGTAAGCCGGTCAAGTGCGCACGAGGGAAGGGGGGCCCCCATAGACCTCCATCTTACCTTCCCGCACGCAACAACCTCGACCGACCTCTACAGTGGTCGACATACCCGTCCCAGGCGGCAAAACAAGTGCCTGACCCCAAAAGGGGCCAAGCTGCCCCTCGGCGACGGGACATCGAGTCCGTTCAACCAGCCGAGACCCCCGGTGCTCACCCCTCTCCCAGCACATGAGCCACCAGGTCACTCAATGTCAGTAGATCACCAGGAGAAAAGCAGGCAAAAATAGGGCAAAGAAAACAGGAGAGAGAAAGGGAGAAGAAGAAGTAGAGAGGGATTAGGATCAAAAGGAACATACCTGAGGTCAGACGTCCAGATCCTCCCCCGCACCACTTACCCCCACCACCTCGTAATCAGTTTGACCGAGGGCACCGCAGTAAGCTATGGGGCCCAAGGTCTTTGCTTAAGGGAAGGGTCTGCCAGTTCCAACAATGCCACATCCAGACTGGAGGTGACATATCCCGGATCCGAAACATACGTCGCCCAGGCCGACCAGGTGCTGGAAAAACGCTCCTGAGTATTCCTGCAGGTGGCGATCCAGTCCTCTCTTTACAACCCCTTTAAAGCTTACCTGTAGGTGCTCAAAATATCTTCTAAACTTCCATGGTTTAGGACATGGGTCCTCAAACTATGGCCCTCCAGTTGTTCAGGAACTACAATTCCCATCATGCCTAGTCATGTCAGTGAATGTTAGAGTCTTGCAATGCCTCATGGGATGTGTAGTTCCACAACAGCTGGAGGGCCGTAGTTTGAAGATCCCTGGTTTAGGAGATATTTACAATAATGCCAATGTCTAAGGCGCATGCACACTTTAAAAACGGCGATCGGAGGCCGTGCATTGACGCTGTTAGCGTTCAGATCTGTGCATGTCAAATTTTGACACGTGACTGTGTCCATGCAGTTGCTGTTGCGTCTGCATCCACCTTTATCAGCTCCAAGGAGGATGCAGACACAGAAACCAGTGACTCAGCACACAGGATCGATGTCAACGCCCGTCTGAATGAAGAGCAATTTGAGTTTTTCAAGTTAGGTTTAGAAAATTGGTACAATATAATATATTACTCATTAGGGGACATGCATTAGGCTTGAATGACAAAGTTTTAACACAAGAAAAGGGTCTTTGCTTTAGACACGTGATTCTGTTTTTTTTTGGCTTTGTGATTTCAGCCTATTACGGCCCCGGATTCACATACCTGGGCGCATCTTTATGCGGGCGTAGCATATCTTCTTTACGCTACACCGGCGCAACGTTGAGAGGCAAGCATTGAATTCACAAAGCAAATGCTCCCAACGTTGCGCCGGCCGTAGCGTATAGTTGTCGGCGTAAGCCGACAAAAGTCAAAGTAGGTGGAAGTGGGCTGGAAGTGGGCGTGATACATTTAAATGAAGTGTGACCCCATGCAAATGATGGGCTGAGCTTCAAACAAGTACTAAAAACAAACGGTGCATGCGTCGTATCTTGGACGCATCCCAGTGCGCATGCTCACAGTCACGTCAAAATAACTGCCTAAGATACGTCGAAACACTGCCTACGACATGAACGTAACCTGTGCCCAGCCCTATTCACGTACTACGTAAACGGCGTACACGAAGTTAAATTCGATGGCGTCTATTACCTGGTCCATACCTTTGCATGGGTTGCGCCTCCTATATGAGGACTAACTTTACGCCGGACGTAACCCTTACGCAAATCGCTTAAAACATGCTCTCAGCGTAACTATGCGCCTACGATACGCCGGCGTAGGCAAGTTACGTCGGGCAGCTAAAGTCTATTTTTCAACGATTCTAGCTTTGGGAATCAGCGCATAGATACGACGGCGCACATTTGTACTTACAAAAGCGTATCTCGATATACGTTGGCGTAAGGCTTTGTGAATCCGGGCCTATGTATTTAAAAATGATAATTAGATTTTTCGGGTCTCATGTTTTGTTTTGTCAAATGTTTTGGTGCTGAACCAGAAGCTCCCAAAGCAACTGCAATAGAATGTGAATGCGCCTTAAATCGCTCTGTAATGCCCTAAGATTTATGTCTATTAGGTTAGGTACTTTCAAAACTCACTGCTGCCATCTAGTGTTCAGATAATAGAATGTGACACAGTAGTGATGTCTGTGGGAATGTTACCAAACCCTTAGACCCCTTTCACACTGAAGCGTTTTTACAGCGTTTTAGCGTTAAAAATAGCGCTCTTAAAACGCTCATTAAACGCTCTCCATGCATCTCAATGGACCTTTTCACACTGAGTTCTGCAAGCAGCATCTTTGGAGCAGCTTTTGAGCACTGAAAAAAAAAACGCTCCAAAAACGCCCCTCTCCATTAAAATGAATTGAAAGCGCTGTAAAAACACCTTACCCTTTCACACTGAGGCGTTGAACTGGCGGGGCATTGAGAAAAGTCCTGCAGGCAGCATCTTTGGAGCAGCTTTTGAGCGCTGAAAAAAACGCTCCAAAAATGCCTCTCTCCATTGAAATAAATTGAAAAGCGCTGTAAAAACGCCTTACACTTTCACACCGAGGCATTGCAAAAACACCCTAAAACTTTAGGGTCTTATCGGTGCTTTACCAACACACTGGGGTTGCAGATAAGGCTTTGCTCGAATAACGCTGTAATAAGGCTCGAATAATGCTGTAATAACGCTTGAAAAACACTGTAATAACGCTTGAAAAACGCCCCAGTGTGAAAAGGGCCTTACAGACCAATCCAACTGTAGAACCACAATGACTAACTCCCATAGTAGCCTATGACGAAAACCTTTTTTTCATGTATACAATAAGCAGCAAAAAGGAAAAATGACAAAAACGGGAATCACTTTAACCACTTCCATACCCTGCCTATTCTGGCACTTCTCTCCTTCATGTAAAAATCATATTTTTTTTGCCAGAAAATTATTTAAAACCCACAAACAGTATATATATATTTTTTAGCAGACACCCTAGGGAATGAAGTGGGCGGTCATTGCAAATTTTTATCTCGCATTGTATTTGCGCAATAATTTTTCAAACGCCTTTTTTTTTTAAACGGTTTCATGAATTAAAATTGTGCAAAACAATGGAATGGTGCCAAACTTTGGTACTAAAAAAAATCTCCATAGGCAACGCTTTCAAGTTTTTTTTACAGGTTACCAGTTTAGAGTTACAGAGGTCTAGTGCTAGAATTATTGCTCTCAAGCACACGGCGATACCACACACGTGTGGTTTGAACAGCGTTTACATATGTGGGTGGGACTTGCGTGCGCGTTTTAAAATGTTTTATTATTACCATATTTATTGGCGTATAACACACACCCTAACTTTAAGAGGGAAGTTTCAGGAAAAAAACTTTCCACAGCCCCCTGCGTATAACACGCAGGCACAGTTTACCCTCTATTTTCAGGGTAAAAAAGTGAGTGTTATATGCCAATAAATACAGTATTTAATTTTTTATTTTACTTACATTTTATTTTTTTACACTTTAAAAAAAAAAAAAAAAAAAAGTATCACTTTTAGGTCTCTTTCACGTGGATCGGTCCGTTTTTCGGTCCGCTCCGTGTGTGTCCGTCGGCTCAGCGGGGGTCCCGCTGAGCTGTCGGCGGACAGGGCGGTCCCCGCACACTGTGCAGGGACCGCCCTGTCTCTCCTCCGCTCTCCCCTATAGGGAATCGGATGAAAACGGACCGTCTGTCCATTTTCATTCGATCCGATCCGCTGGAAGAAAAATAGGGTTTTCTTCCGTCCGAAAAACCGGACCTTAACGGACGCGGATCGTTGCGGACGTTAGCGGATGCATCATCCGCTAACGGACGCGATCCCATAGGGGCCCATTACAAGTCCGTAAACGGACTCGTAATAAGCGGACGAACGGTCCGCTCATGTGAAAGGGGCCTTAAACATCCCTTGTAATAGGTATAGTGTGTAACAGGTCCTCTTTATGGAAAGATGCGGGTCAATAAGACCCCACATCTCTCCTCCGGCCTGGAAAGCATGAGATCGGGAAAAAAAATTCACTGATCTCATGCTTTTAGTGGCGAGTTCGGCTTCGTTTACTCCCGCCTTCGATAGTCATAGAGATGACCGGTGACCATCTGGCGGTGGCCGATTTGTTCTCTGGGCCTCCAATGGCACGGGAGAGCCCGGAGAAGCACCTGATGGCAGCGGGAGGGGGTGATGTCCCCTCCCGCCGTCTATAAGAACGATCAAGTGGGGGAACTGCCGCTATGATCATTCTTATGGTGCGCAGAATCGCCGCCTGAAGAGAAGGATATCTGAATGATGCCTGTAGCTGCACCCATCATTCAGATATCCCCCACTGAAGTCCATATGACGTCTTATGGTAAGGAAGTGGTTAAAGACTTTAGAATTTAACTAAAATATCATCATAGTATTCATAACACCGGACTTCATAAAATGAAAGCAAATATTTGATGAGCCAAACACCCCCCGGTTCGGTTCACATCTAGAACATGCAAACGAACCGGAAGTTTGTGCGAACATTCAAACTCTGTTAAAGTCTATGGGACTCGAACATGAGAAATCAAAAGTGCGGATTTTAGAGGCTAATATGCAAGTTATTGTCCTAAAAAGCGTTTGGGCACCTAGGTCCTGCCCCAGGGGACGTGTATCAATTAAAACAAAAAAGCTATTTTTTCAGGAGCAGTGAAAAAATAAAAGTGAAATATTCTTTTAAATATCGTATCTGAGGAGTGTCTATAGCAGTGATGGCGAACCTATGGCACGGGTGCCACAGCTGGCACTCCAGGCCTTCTCTGTCGGCACGCCAGGGGATTCCCCCAGCCAGGCAGTCAATTGCACTGACTCAACAGGACTCTGGCTCCCTTGCTTGCATCAGTGCCAGTGACGTCGGCAGGAGGGTGGGCAGCCAGTCATCATGTGTGCTGTTTGGGGGGAGGGGGGTGTAAAATTCTTCCTCCACTGACCCGACTCTGTTCTGCAGCTTATTGCCTCCCCCGAACCCTGACATCTCTGTTAAGGCATTCGGGCATTCCTTTCTGCAGGCACGATATTCCAGCTCCCCCTGCTCCAGGACGACTTTGGTTCAGTCTGTCCTTTTAGTGCAGCCTGCAAAAAAGCGGAGGGGGAGGAGCTATGCTTTAAGCAGATCATCCATGGCCATAATGAGCGGTGCAATGGCTTGAAGCTGACCTCCCGGTGACGGGGATATCGAGGAGCGGCTGGATGATGGGGATTCCTACAATACTGCTCAGGGAGAGCTGGACGATGAGGCCATGGAAAGGTAAGGAGGAGGATGGATCTACATTGTACTTACTGTGTGTGTGGGGATGAGGATGTGAGTTGTGCAGAAAGCATATGTAAGGTAGGCGAGTGTAATGGTCAGGTAGGCGAGTGTAATGGTCAGGTAGGCGAGTGTATTGGTCGGGTAGGCGAGTGTAATGGTCGGGTAGGCGAGTGCAATGGTCGGGTAGGCGAGTGCAATGGTCGGGTAGGCGAGTGCAATGGTCGGGTAGGCGAGTGCAATGGTCGGGTAGGCGAGTGCAATGGTCGGGTAGGCGAGTGCAATGGTCGGGTAGGCGAGTGCAATGGTCGGGTAGGCGAGTGCAATGGTCGGGTAGGCGAGTGCAATGGTCGGGTAGGCGAGTGCAATGGTCGGGTAGGCGAGTGCAATGGTCGGGTAGGCGAGTGCAATGGTCGGGTAGGCGAGTGCAATGGTCGGGTAGGCGAGTGCAATGGTCGGGTAGGCGAGTGCAATGGTCGGGTAGGCGAGTGCAATGGTCGGGTAGGCGAGTGTAATGGTCGGGTAGGAGAGTGCAATGGTCAGGTAGGCGAGTGCAATGGTCAGGTAGGCGAGTGCAATGGTCAGGTAGGCGAGTGTAATGGTCAGGTAGGCGAGTGCAATGGTCAGGTAGGCGAGTGTAATGGTCAGGTAGGCGAGTGCATTGGTCAGGTAGGCGAGTGCAATGGTCAGGTAGGCGAGTGCATGTATCAGGTAGGTGAGTGCATGTATCAGGTAGGTCAGTATGTTGTATTAAAATAAATGGTAGTCACAATAAAGGCGCCCTGATGACTTCCACCGCTGCGCTCAGGTAAAAATATGAATAATGGTTCACAGCTGTCAGCTGCTGTCTTTAAAAAGAAAGATATGTAAAAAAAAATATATGGTGTATCTAAACAGTGTGATTTAAAATACCAAGCATATATAAACAGTGCTCATATGTGGATGATCCGCATTAGTGAACAACAAGTAAATGGATGAATAATAAAACAAATGATATAAACCCCGTGAATGAGTGGTGTTTCAAACAAAAAAGGTTCCAAACAGAAATGTTCATAAAGCTTGAAAGCAGAGTAAAAATTAAATCAATGATCTTCACAGTAATCTTCCACCACACCCGATGTGAGAGTGAATCCTCCACCAATTAAGTTGGCCACTCACCAGAACGAGTTGCCTAACACTCACGTGCTTTGGCAAAAGAGCATAAAATCTGCAAATATTGCACTCACAAAAGCAAATGTGTTAAAGGCGTGAAACAAACAAAGCAGAAGTTCTTCAATATTCAAGTGGCTGATGAACTGCGGTCACGACGGACCTATGTAACCAACCAGATACTTCTCACCATTCCACCTGTATTATACTTGAATCCCTGGTTGGAAAAAACTCACGATTGCTGACAGTCACTTTGATGTATCATGTAGAGCAATCTCCCCACGTTGGTTCAGATATTCATGTGTCTAAATGTAGCTGAGCCTCGACATGTTTCGTCGTATAGACTTATTCATAAGGTAAAGCTACATATGTGTTAGTGTGTTCTTTTATATATCCAGCAGTACACTTAATTATGGGCGTTTCCCTGTAGCCATCTGTATGCTCCAATCAGATAGCTTCATCCTAGAGTGTCAGTAAAACCGCGCCATCAACGTCACAGAGTGCGTCCGACCAATCCCCTATCACTAAGGTATGGGCGGACGTGGCGTTGTGAAAGGTCACGCGTGAGGGCAGAAGTGAGCAAGTGTTCTGATGTGAGTGGGGCGGACATGATGCTACAGGTGATACGCTTCATTACAAGTAAATATTCCCCTATACTGACCTAAGCTAACAATCATAGAGCTCGGTCATAGGGGATCTGAAATTCCGCGCTGCAAGCATTACAGAGCGGGTCAGACCAATCACAAGTCGCCGCAGTGTGGGCGGATATGACCCGCTGCAAGGGCGGAAGTGAGCGTCTGTCCCGATCTGCTGTGGGCGGATTTAACATGTCGGATAGAGCGTGTAAGGGCGGAAGCGTCCGTGTCAATCAGCTAGGAGACTCGCACGTATCCACGATCCAGCACTAAACAAATCCAATGTCTGAGGCACAGGCGTGTCAAATAAATGGTCAACACATATAATCATGCCGATACCTCCCACAGAAAGTGAGATGATGGGGACAATTTACATGTAATGCCACAAAATAAAGAAAAGCGTCATCGATGTTAATCAGCCACGCAAATACATCGGATTACAAATACCGTACATTTTATAGCAATTGACTGCTAACAACAATGTATATATCTGAAAATGCATAGAAAGTTAAAAAAAAATATATATATATAATATAAAAACTAGTTGCAACATCTAAATTGTCAAATATGGATGTAAATAATTAACAATATCGGTCACAAATTACATCATGGTGGCGTTCCCATAATAAATTAATGATGATTAAGGCTACCAACCAAAAACTGCATAAACAAAAATAATATACTATGCAGCCGACAGAACCCCATGTCCCTATGTATGGGATGCACAGAGACCTGGAGATCATCATCCGCCAGAGATAGTAAAACTCTGGCTGTGACAAACAATCACTTGCATGAATGTGAAAAAAAGAGGAATGAATCTGCGCCACAGACTTAAATAGGTGATGAACTAGTGAAGTGATGAAATAGGTGATTAGATTATTGTAGTGGCAGCCCCTGCATAAAAACCCACCTAGGTGGGGATAGATGATTAGGTATAAATAGCAGGTGATGGCGCTTACCAAGATAAAAATATATATATATATATAGGTGCAAAAACGGGGTGTAACCAAAACAAGTGAAAGTACTGTGGTCAAAAATTAATGTGCTGAAAAGTGCAAATCCTTGTAGTGCTGCCAGTAATTTTGATATTATATATATAATAAAACAATATGTGAAAAATAAATTGATGATAATAATAATAGTCCATATAGTCCAATCAAGTCCAATTTCCAATCTTACTATGTGCTATAATGTAATCAAAATTATTCCATATAAATAGATGATAAATTCTTCAAAAGTAAATTAATGGTAATAATTATCCAAGAAAAAGTCCAAAATGCAAAAAAATGCAAAAATTATTTTCAAGATTGCTTCATACAAAATAAAGTGATAAGTGCTTCATGCAGGTATAGCCGTCAGTGGATCACTCAGTGCTCTCCCCCAATGGTCCCGCACTCACCGGATCCAATTACCCCTGCAGGGGTAACAGGCTCTCACAATAAGTGATCACAATTCAATATCTGCCTGGTTTTCTCACATGGGATCTGTCCAACCATTCAGCCGCTCATAGAGAAGACAAACGAAAGTGCCCAATAGCGTGATACCGTTTCACAAATAGTAAAGTTTATTTCTGACAAAACAATGGGTACTCACAATTTACATGTAGTTTTAAAAGCCTTGAGAAAAGTGTGCTGTAGCTCTGAGGAACGAACGCTCGACCGGTTTCGTCGTACTGACGTCATCACTTGAATGTTTATGAAATATTAATGAAGCAATTTAAATCTACTTCTATATTTAATCCTCGTGGATAGAGACATTTTAATAGAAAAATCCATTGGGTTTCTCTCTGTGACAAATCCCTAACCCTATTGGAACCTCTCCAACTTGGGTATACACAATCGATCCCACAAAACTGAGCAAGTGTGGGGTCCTGGTTATGTTTTTCTTTAAAATGGATTGATACGCTGTGTTATTTGTATCCCTTTTTTATGTTGGCCAAATGTTCAAAAATGCGAATTCTTAGTAAACGTTTTGTTCTGCCAACATATAACAGGCCACAAGGGCACCATAACAAATAGACAACGAATGATGAATTGCAGGTGATAAATTCCTTAAGTTCAAAACTTTTACCATCACTTCCCTTAATTTCTTTTTTTCCTTTATTATGCTCCTTAACTGTGCGACAACAAATGCACTTATTACATTGAAAAAACCCTTTTAGGTCAATCTGTAATCGTTGGTTAGGGGCATCCAAAATTTTATGCACCACCCGGTCACCAAAGTTAGGAGCCCGTCGGTATATAAACCATGGTTGTTGGGGTAAAATTTCACTCAGATGTCTATCCTTCCCCAAAATGTGCCAATGGTTCCTTACGATATTTTCGATGTCCTTAAACTGTGCGTGGAACCCTGTTAGGAAACTACATTGATGTTGATTATTCGTAGAAGGCATCTCTTTCTTCTTGAAACATTCAATTCTTGGAATATCAGACACTTGTTGAACAATATTATTTATTTTGGGCCATCATAACCTTTTTGGACAAACCTAGTCTTCAATACATTAGATTGTGCGAGATAATCAGATTCGTTAGTACAGTTTTGGCGTACTCTTAGGAACTGCCTCTTAGTTGAACAGGGGTAGAAAATTGGGCCTTTGGTGGTGGTGGTGGTGCCACAACACTGTAACCCCTCACATATACTCTAGTTGAGCGCAGGAACGAGCCCTGCTGCAAAATATTACAGCAACAATTGTAATTACACGCCCCTGGGCAGGGGCAGAAAAATTGGGTCTTAGCCACTGGTGGTGATGCCCAGAACCAAACATTCTCTTAGAAGCTATCAACATGAACATTAAGGAGGAATAGGATAGTCACTCAGCATTACAGGATAGTCACTCAGCATCACCATAGGCAGTCTTGAAGAGATTTCACATTGATAAAAAAAATAATCGGTTACATCAGCATCAGGTGCTTGGTAGCTGGTGATCCAAGACTGATTCATTTTTATGAAGGTGAGCCGAGGACAGGCACACTCTGTAATTGGTCACAAAGCCTCCAGCAGCACTGAATGTGCGTTCCGAAACAACGCTGGAAGCAGGACAAGCCAGTAGCTCAATTGCCTACTGTGCAAGCTCTGGTCAGTGATCCATCCTCAAGACCCAGTAACCCAGTGGATTTTTGGTTGGAAAGGTCTCCAAGTCTAATGTTGCCCCTAGGTATTCCCGCACCATGTAAAAATCAGACACTGGCGATGGTTGCTGGAACCGGTCATACCTTGGGGCTGCGGACTAAAAAATGGTCTAAACGCTTCGGTCAGACGGCCACCTTCTCCACCGCTCCTTCTGTGACTGTCCTGAGACAGTGTAAAGCAGTGTGAGGCAGTGTGGGACAGTGTGAGACAGTGTAAGGCAGTGTAATACAGTGTAATACAGTGTAAGGCAGTGTGGGATAGTGTGAGACAGTCCTGGGACAGTGTGAGACAGTGTAGGACAGTGTATGGCAGTGTGGGACAGTGTAAGGCAGTGTGGGACAGTGTAAGGCAGTGTGGGACAGTGTGATGCAGTCCTGGGACAGTGTGATGCAGTCCTGGGACAGTGTGATGCAGTCCTGGGACAGTGTGGGACAGTGTGAGACAGTGTAAGGCAGTGTATTACAGTGTAAGGCAGTGTGAGACAGTCCTGGGACAGTGTAAGGCAGTGTGAGACAGTGTAAGGTAGTGTAGGACAGTGTGAGACAGTGTAAGGCAGTGTGGGACAGTGTGAGACAGTCCTGGGACAGTGTAAGGCAGTGTGAGACAGTGTAAGGCAGTATGAGACAGTGTAAGGCAGTATGAGACAGTGTAAGGCAGTATGAGACAGTGTGAGACAGTGTAGGACAGTGTATGGCAGTGTGAGACAGTGTATGGCAGTGTGAGACAGTGTATGGCAGTGTGAGACAGTGTATGGCAGTGTGAGACAGTGTATGGCAGTGTGAGACAGTGTATGGCAGTGTGAGACAGTGTATGGCAGTGTGAGGCAGTGTGAGACAGTCCTGGGACAGTGTAAGGCAGTGTGGGACAGTGTGATGCAGTGTAAGGCAGCGTGAGGGACAGTGTAAGGCAGAGTGAGGGACAGTGTAAGGCAGAGTGGGACAGTGTGAGACAGCGTAAGGCAGTGTAGGACAGTGTATGGCAGTGCGGGACAGTGTGAGACAGTATAAGGCAGTGTGGGACAGTGTATGGCAGTGTGGGACAGTGTAAGGCAGTGTGGGACAGTGTAAGGCAGTGTGGGACAGTGTAAGGCAGTGTGGGACAGTGCGAGACAGTCCTGGGAAAGTGTAAGGCAATGTGGGACAGTGTGAGACAGTCCTGGGACAGTGTAAGGCAGCGTGAGGGACAGTGTAGGGCAGTGTGAGGCAGTCCTGGGACAGTGTGAGACAGTATAAGGCTGTGTGAGACAGTGTGAGACAGTCCTGGGACAGTGTAAGGCAGTGTGAGACAGTGTAAGGCAGTATAAGGCAGTGTAAGGCAGTGTGGGACAGTGTGAGACAGTGTATGGCAGTGTGGGACAGTGTATGGCAGTGTGAGACAGTGTATGGCAGTGTGAGACAGTCCTGGGACAGTGTGAGGCAGTGTGGGACAGTGTGAGGCAGTGTGGGACAGTGTGAGACAGTCCTGGGACAGTGTAAGGCAGTGTGAGACAGTGTAAGGCAGTGTAGGACAGTGTAAGGCAGTGTGGGACAGTGTAAGGCAGTGTGGGACAGTGTGAGACAGTGTAAGGCAGTGTGAGACAGTCCTGGGACAGTGTAAGGCAGTGTGGGACAGTGTGAGGCAGTCCTGGGACAGTGTGAGACAGTGTAAGACAGTGTAAGGTAGTGTGAGACAGTCCTGGGACAGTGTGAGACAGTGCAAGGCAGTGTATGGCAGTGTGGGACAGTCCTGGGACAGTGTAAGGCAGTGTGAGACAGTGTAAGGCAGTGTATGGCATTGTGGGACAGTCATGGGACAGTGTAAGGCAGTGTGAGACAGTGTAAGGCAGTGTAGGACAGTGTACGACCGTGGGACAGTGTGAGACAGTGTAAGGCAGTGTGGGACAGTGTGAGACAGTCCTGGGACAGTGTGAGACAGTCCTGGGACAGTGTGAGACAGTCCTGGGACAGTGTGAGACAGTGTATGGCAGTGTGGGACAGTGTGAGACAGTCCTAGGACAGTGTGATGCCGTGTGAGACAGTCCTGGGACAGTGTAAGGCAGCGTGAGGGACAGTGTAGGGCAGTGTGGGACAGTGTGAGACAGTGTAAGGCAGTGTAGGACAGTGTATGGCAGTATGGGACAGTCCTGGGACAGTGTAAGGCAGTGTGAGACAGTGTAAGGCAGTGTATGACCGTGGGACAGTGTGAGACAGTGTAAGGCAGTGTGGGACAGTGTGAGACAGTCCTGGGACAGTGTGAGACAGTCCTGGGACAGTGTGAGACAGTGTAGGACAGTGTATGGCAGTGTGGGACAGTGTGAGAGTGTGGGACAGTCCTAGGACAGTGTGATGCCGTGTGAGACAGTCCTAGGACAGTGTAAGGCAGTGTGGGACAGTGTGATGCCGTGTGAGACAGTCCTGGGACAGTGTAAGGCAGCGTGAGGGACAGTGTAGGGCAGTGTGGGACAGTGTGAGGCAGTCCTGGGACAGTGTGAGACAGTGTAAGGCAGTGTAGGACAGTGTATGGCAGTGCGGGACAGTGTGAGACAGTATAAGGCAGTGTGGGACAGTGTGAGGCAGTCCAAGGCAGTGTGGGACAGTCCTTGGACAGTGTGAGGCAGCGTGAAGGACAGTGTAAGGCAGTGTGGGACAGTGTGAAGCACTGTGGGACAGTGTAAGGCAGTGAGGGACAGTGTGAGAAAGTCCTGGGACAGTATAAGGCAGTGAGGGACAGTGTGAGAAAGTCCTGGGACAGTGTAAGGCAGTGAGGGACAGTGTGAGGCAGTGAGGGACAGGGACAGTGTGGGACAGTCCTTGGACAGTGTGAGGCAGCGTGAGGGACAGTGTAAGGCAGTGTGGGACAGTGAGGGACATAAGGTAGTGTGGGACAGTGTAAGGCAGTGAGGGACAGTGTGAGAAAGTCCTGGGACAGTATAAGGCAGTGAGGGACAGTGTGGGACAAGGACCTTCTATTTAGACTTTCCTCTCATAGCTCCTCTGTGATGCTCAGCAACAGCTTATCAGAATCTGGAGGCGGAGACACTACGCCAAGCTCCTCCCGCGTTTCTGGCCGCTGAGCTCACTGAGCAATGGGTGGGTGGGGCTGATCACGTGCCCTGGAAGTGACGTCTAACACCGGGACAGGCGGAGGACTTGAATCGCTCGGTCAGTGAGTGCGGGGCGGAGGGATATCGGCGGGCGCCGTGTACATATATATATATAGCGGTAACACGTGGGCGAGGACTATTTTCCGGCCCGCTCTGCTTGTTGAAGGGCACATTATATGTATACAGTGATAGCAGAGGATACTTCATAGGGGAATATGGGTGATTCGTATAGTTGGGAAATAATAGTGATCCTGGCAGAAATAAACTAGCAGCAGCCTGGAAGATGAGAGGATTTGTGTCCAGCTAGGGGGCTCCAGTCTTCACACGGTGCCCACAACTACAGCTGACGTTAGTGTCCCATACTGCGGGTGTGCCTGATCCCCCTGCGGCATGTTATGGTTCCTTCCACTCCGCAATACAGAATACAGGACATAAGGGGCTGGTCGGAGGTACCACAATGTACAGCAGGGGGGACCAGGTATCCCCCAAAATGTCATATAACAACCTCCCACAGATCTCTGTGTATCTATAACCAAAACTTCTTATTTTTAGTTTCAGATGGAGTGGGAAAGGATTTTTTAGAACCTCTTTCAGGATTATTTACTATCAGAGGAGATTCCTTCACTTCCTGTCTGGTAATAATGTCTCCAGAACAGAAAGTGAAGGGAGCCTGGATAGGGACACACCTTTCCCAACTCTATCCGAAGGTACAGAAAACAAGGGGTACATGTCCTCTAAGGGCCAACTGACCTTTCAGTTTAAATCACTGAAATGCATTCCAGGTTTAAAGTGGAACTTTACCCATAACAACTTACTTCTCGCTGGAGGCAGCCATTTTACTGAAGCCCAGAGCAGCAGTAAATCATAAAGCCAAACTAAACAGATACGCTTGTGTCACCTGGACATGGCGCATCTCCGAATGGAAGGAGGGCTCTCTGATTGGCCCTCCTGATCACATGACGGCTGTGCCCAATCAGAGCCGTCATGTGATGTAAATACAGAGTCGGTTGCTAGCCGATCAGCTCTCCTCTATTCACACATAAGTTGTCAGGAGAGCAGATCTCTGCAGCTCTCTTTTAATCGGTGAGTATGAGTGTTTTTTACACACTGACTGAAAGTCCCCAAAACACTGTCCCCACACAGTAAAAACACCTGTTCCCCCACATATGTCCCAGTAAAATCACATGTGCCAATAATCATCTACGCACCTCTGTACATGATCATTTGCGTACATATGTCCGTGATCACACAAACCAATTATTATACACTTAACAGTATTTTTTTTTTACCAAAGACATGGGATCACGCAATCCCTCGCATGTGTTATTTGAACACTGTTTACATTTGAGGGCGCGACTTACGTGTGCGTTTTCTTTGGTGCGCGAGCCAGGGGCACGTTAAAAATATATAATTTTTTTATTATTTTTACATTGTTCCTTTAACCACTTCAGCCCCGGACCATTTGGCTGGCTAAAGGCCAGAGCACTTTTTGCGATTCGGCACTGCGTCGCTTTAACTGACAATTGCGTCATGCGATGTGGCTCCCAAACAAAATTTTTTCCCACAAATAGAGCTTTCTTTTGGTGGTATTTGATCATCTCTGCGGTTTTTATTTTTTGCACTATAAACAAAAAAACTGTCAATTTTGAAAAAAAAGCAATATTTTTTACTTTTTGCTATAATAAATATCCCCCCAAAAATATAATTTTTTTTCTAAGTTTATGCCGATACGTATTCTTCTACATATTTTTGGTAAAAAAAAAATCGCAATAAGCATTTATTGATTGGTTTGCTCAAAAGTTATAGTGTCTACAAAATAGGGGATAGTTTTATTAATATTTTTTTTTTACTAGTAATGGCGGCGATCAGTGATTTTTATCGTGACTGTAACATTATGGTTGACACATCGGACACTTTTGGCACTATTTTGGAACCATTCACATAATATGCACTTATTACTGTGTAAATGTCACTGGCAGTGAAGGGTTTAACCAGGAGGGAACGCTGAAGGGGTTAAGTGTGTCCTAGGAATATATTCTAACTGTAGGGGGGCTGGGCTATGTGTGTCACAACACTGATCACCGCTCTTGATTACAGGAAGCTGTGATCAGTGTCCTGTCACTAGGAAGAATGGGGAAATGCTTGTTTACATTAGCAAGTGGTAAAAAAAAAAAAAATTCGGATCACTTTTATTGCTGTCATAAGGAATGTAAACATCCCTTGTGACAGTAATAGGCAGTGAAGGGTGGCGTATAACACGCACCCCCAAGTTTAGGAGGGAAGTTTAAGGAAAAAAACTTACATTTAAATGCCCATCAATGCAGCCTTATCAGTGTCCATCTGCAGCCTTATCAGTGTCCATCTGCAGCCTTGCCCAGTGTCCATGTAGCCTTGCCCAGTGTCCATGCAGCCTTCCCCAGTGTCCATGCAGCCCTGCTCAGTGTCCATGCAGCCCTGCTCAGTGTCCATGCAGCCCTGCTCAGTGTCCATGCAGCCCTGCTCAGTGTCCATGCAGCCCTGCCCAGTGTCCATGCAGCCCTGCCCAGTGTCCATGCAGCCTTCCCCAGTGTCCATGCAGCCTTGCCCAGTGTCCATGCAGCCTTGCCCAGTGTCCATGCAGCCCTGCTCAGTGTCCATGGCGCCCTGCTCAGTGTCCATGCAGCCCTGCTCAGTGTCCATGCAGCCTTGCCCAGTGTCCATGCAGCCCTGCCCAGTGTCCATGCAGCCCTGCCCAGTGTCCATGCAGCCCTGCCCAGTGTCCATGCAGCCCTGCCCAGTGTCCATGCAGCCCTGCCCAGTGTCCATGCAGCCCTGCCCAGTGTCCATGCAGCCCTGCCCAGTGTCCATGCAGCCCTGTCCAGTGTCCATGCAGCTCTGTCCAGTGTCCATGCAGCCCTGCCCAGTGTCCATGCTGCCTTGCCCATTGTCCATGCAGCCCTGCCCAGTGTCCATGCAGCCCTGCCCAGTGTCCATGCAGCCCTGCTCAGTGTCCATGCAGCCCTGCCTAGTGTCCATGCAGCCCTGCTCAGTGTCCATGCAGCCCTGCTCAGTGTCCATGCAGCCCTGCTCAGTGTCCATGCAGCCCTGCTCAGTGTCCATGGCGCCCTGCTCAGTGTCCATGGCGCCCTGCTCAGTGTCCATGGCGCCCTGCTCAGTGTCCATGGCGCCCTGCTCAGTGTCCATGGCGCCCTGCTCAGTGTCCATGGCGCCCTGCCCAGTGTCCATGCAGCCCTGCCCATTGTCCATGCAGCCCTGCCCAGTGTCCATGCAGCCCTGCTCAGTGTCCATGCAGCCCTGCCCAGTGTCCATGCAGCCCTGCTCAGTGTCCATGCAGCCCTGCCCAGTGTCCATGCAGCCCTGCCCAGTGTCCATGCAGCCCTGCCCAGTGTCCATGCAGCCCTGCCCAGTGTCCATGCAGCCCTGCTCAGTGTCCATGCAGCCCTGCCCAGTGTTCATGCAGCCCTGCCCAGTGTCCATGCAGCCCTGCTCAGTGTCCATGCAGCTCTGCCCAGTGTCCATGCAGCCTTGCCCAGTGTCCTTGCACCTTGAACGTTTAAAATTACCACCGCGGCACAGACATAGACAGAACCGCATGTCCTGTGTACTTGGCTGTACTCGGCTCCTCTCGCAGTCCCGCCCATTGCCCAGGCTGCCATGATGGACATAACACACGTCCAATGGCGGGACTGGGCGTGACTGCAGGCGGAGCCGAGCACACAGTACACTCGGCTATGTATATATCGATGGCACACGCTCCTCTTCCCCTCACAGACAGCGGGGATCAGCGTATAACACGCACCCAGGATTTCCTCCTGATTTTAAGGGGGAAAAAAGTGTTGTAAAATTGGCGTTTTCGAATACCTTCGTTTTTTTTTTAATTGACGTCGTTGGTTGCTGAGTAAACCAAAAGTGGCGTCACCTCAGGGTTACTACATCAGATACCCGATCAAAGACAATTGTGGCTTTGTTTGGGACTCCGGCCAGTTGGTGGATGTGCCGGTTGGTCGCTCTGGTCTCCCAGTGGGATGGGACACCCAGGCTCTAAAATAAAAGGTGTTCCAATGTCTTATTACACGACCATTATTCATGTAATGGAAAAAAATAATACGTTTTTCTCAACGTGATTTGTCGTGATTCCTCTCAAGCCTGCCTTGCACACACACGTTCGTGAAAAAAAAAATGCTTGAGAATAGCGCGGTGACGTACACCACTATAAATGGGAAGTTCCATTAGAATGGCACCACCCTTTGGGCTGATTTTGCTAATTTCCCATCTCATAACTTGCTTCTGAGCATGCACGTTTTTTCCACCCTCGTTAAAGCATATACACGGCGTGAAAAAATAGAGCAGATTCTAAAATATTTTCGGCCAATTTTCTCGTCTAGAAAAATGCTCTGGAGCCTACACACACGACCGCTTTTCATCACCAATTATTTTTTTTTAATTTTTTGTCATGAAAAACGGTCACTTGTACGCGGCATTACAGTTAGTAGCAACAGACTGAGTAGAAAACCTCACTACTAACTAAAAAAAACACCCCTTGCTGTCTGTGCGGAAGCAGTGGTCTCTCTGCAGAGGTTTGACCTCCGCAGAGAGACCACTGCTTTCACACAGAGATAAGGGGTCTTTTCTGCTTGCAGAGCACAGGCTTTTCTCCTCAGGCTGTGGTTACTTTCTAAAGAAAACTAAGTAAGACATTGGATTGTTTTTATGTACCTGGAATGTATTTTTACTGATTCACACTCCTGCCGCTCTGTGAGCTGTGCCTCCTGAAACGCAGGGTAAAGGTCCCTGCAGCATTTTAGAAATTGGGACCGTGCAAGTGAGATTTTCCAGTGTGTGCGGAGTGCCATTAGGATTAATGGCTCCCCTACACATCCAGTGCCTTTTTCTGTGCGGGTGGTTGCGGCTGTGGGAAGAGGTGTGCAAATCACCCGCACCCATGTGACCCTAGACTTAAAGTGGAACTTTACCCATAACGCAATAAAAAAAAAAAAAGTTCTTAAGCAAGGAACATACATTCCACATAAATATGATGCAAAAATAAGTGCATGCTGTACAGTATATAGCCTCCAGCATTGCTCCTGTTTCTTCTTGCTGGAGGAGGCCATTTTTCTGAAGCCCAGAGCCCCTGAACAGCAGTAAATCATTAAGTGGAACTAAACCCATTGATTTAACAGTTTCAAAAAATAGTTAGCAATCCTGGCATTCCAAAAATGTAACACATTTGCTTGTTTCCTTAAATGGCTGATAACTAATCACATGTGCACCACCATGGCAGTTGTAGATCAAACATAAGCAGCTTCCTTGGCTGTAAAGGATTGGAGGGTTTTATTCCGCTTTAAAGCAGAGCTCCACCCAGGGGGAAGCTCTGCTTGTCTGACTCCCCTCCTCCCCCTCCATTGCCACATTTGGTACCCTTTGAGGGGGGGGGGGGGGCGGGTACCTGGTTTGCCGTGGTGAACTGAGCCGGAAGTTTGCCCCCCCTTCTTTACCTGCAGTCTTCTGGGACACCGTACAGGTCCCAAAAGACTGACACATTTGCTTCCAAACTGTCAAATCATCAAATAGCTGGAGTCTTAACTGATCACATGTGCAGCACCATGGCAGTTACAGATCAAACAGGCTAAGAGGGCATTTTGTTTGGCTAAAAAGGATAGGAGGGTTTAATTCTGCTTTAACCACCTGCCAACCAGCTGCCATCATTATACTGCGGCAGGTTGGCTTTATTACGTGAATCGCCGTAGCTGTAGGTCAGTTTGTGTAATAGATACAGTGGGCACACGCACGGCGCTGGAGGTCGGTGTCCGCCGGGCCACCCGCGATCGCTCCACAGAGAGCCAGAAAGGGGATCTGTCAATGTAAACAAACAGATCCCTGTTCTGTCAGGGCAGTAGAGAGAGATCGTCTGTTCCAAGTCATCAGAAACAGCGATCTCTCTCCTCCTCGAGTCAGTACACTCCCACCACAGTTGGAAACACCTCCCAGGGAACACATTTAACCCTTGATTACCCCTAGTGTTAACCCCTTCCCTGTGTCATTTATACAGTAACCAGTGCTTTTTTATAGCACTGATCGCTGGTCCCAAAAAAGTGTCCGATCTGTTTGCCGTAATGTCACAAAATCACTGATCTGATCATTACTAGTGAAAAAAAAAAAATTATAATAAACATTCCAAAAATCTATCTCCTATTTTGTAGACGCTATAACTTTTGCGCAAACCAATTCATTCATTTTTTTTTAAACGAAGATATGTAGAAGAATACATATCGGCCTAAGCTGAGGAAGAAATGTACCGTATTTATCGCGGTATAACGCGCTCCCGCGTATACCGCGCACCCCCAAAGTGCCCCCCAATCCTGTGGAAAAAAAGTTATTTTGTACTTACAGTTTTGGTGTCTTGCGCGGCGTCCATCGGCGGCCTCGTCGGGTTCGGCGTCCTTCTGCGGCTTCGGGTGTCCTTCTGCGGCGGGTCCGGTGTCCTCTTCGGCGGGTCTGGTGTCCTCTTCGGCGGGTCCGGTGTCCTCTTCGGCAGGTCCGGCGTCCTCGCGTCCTCCCCGCTCGTTTCCCGCGCCGAGTTTTGAATACTGCGCAAGCATATACTGAGCGCAGTACACTCGGGCAGGCTCGGCAACTTTCGCGCTCACGTCCTGTACGTCCAGGACGTGACCACGGAAGAAGCCGAGACTGGCCGAATATACCCAAGTGTACTGCGCTCGGTATATGTCGGCGCAGTATTCAAAATTCAGCGCGGGAAAGCGGGTATCGCCGTATATCGCGCACCCACGATTTTGCCCCGATTTTCAGGGCAAAAAAGTGCGCGATATACGCCGATAAATACGGTATTTGAGTGAGTGAGTGAAAAACGTATAAAGCGCAACACTTGCGAACTGAATCGCCTCTGGGCGCTGTTTCCATTCCTTCGGTTAGGAAAACCCCTTGACCTCAGAAGAGATGAGTTTTAATCATTCTCCTGAAGGCCAGGTGGTCCGACTCCAGTCGGATGGTGGTTGGTAGTGCATTTCATTTCATTTGGACAGCAAATCTCCGGTCTCCTTTGGATTTGTATCTTGTCTTTGGTATTTGTAGTAGATTTTGATTTGTGGATCGCAGAGTGCGATTGGGATTATGGGCTTTTATTTTTTCGCATAGATATTGGGGAGCGTTTCCTTGAATACACTTGTGTGTAAGGCAGAGTGCCTTAAAAGTGATTCTGTCTTTCACTGGTAGCCAGGGAAGAGATCTCAGCGAAAGGGAGATAGATTCCCATGGTTTTTTACCAGTCACTAATCGTGCAGCCGTATTTTGAACGACTTGCAGACGAGTGATTTGGTATTTGGGAAGTCCTAAGTAGAGGGCATTTGCATAGTCGAGTCTGGAATTAATGATTGTTCCCACCACGACTGCAATGTCCTCTTTAGGGATAAAAGGGGTGAGTCGGCGTAGCAGGCGCAGCAGATGATGGGATCCACTGACTACTGACCCTATTTGTGCATCCATGGTCATGTAGGAGTCAAAAATGACTCCGAGACTTTTGACTTTGGCGCTCGGGGCGATAATTTTTCCCAAGAGCGGCGGTACGGTCCAAGTTGAGGTGGGGTGACTTTTCCTGTTTGCGTGAAACAGGAGAAGCTCTGTTTTTGAACCATTGAGTTTTAGATAACTGGATGTCATCCAGCTATCTATTAGGGTGGGGGTTCTCTCTAATCCAGTGTTTCTCAACTCCAGTCCTCAAGCCCCCCCAACAGGTCAAGTTTTCAGGATTTCCCTCAGATGAAAAGGCTGTGGGAATTACTAAGGCAGTGAAACTGATCAAATCACCTGTGCGAAATAATGGAAATTCTGAAAACCTGACCTGTTGGGGGGCCTTGAGGACTGGAGATACAGTTGAGTGTCGTCTGCGTAGGAATGGTAAAGTATCTTCTGGTTGCTGATGATCTCAAAGAGAGGGGGCGGAGATAGATATTGAACAGTATCGGTGACAAGGGAGATCCCTGAGGGACTCCGCATGATACCGTACGCATCTCTGGCGTGAAAGATCCCAATTTCACTGTTTTTGATCTGTTATCCAAGAAGGAGGAGAACCAAGGTAGATCCGCTTCCGCGACTTTGGCCACTTCAGCTAGCCCAGCCAGTAGTAGTCCGTGGTCTACCGTGTCAAAGGCTGCACTTAGGTCCAACAGGATCAGGAGAGAAGATTCTCCTTCATCTGCGGCCTCTAGAACATCATTCCATATTTTTACCAGAGCAGTTTTGGTTCCGTGACCCGGACGGAAGTCTGATTGAAACGTATCAAGTAATTTTTGGGTTTCTAAATGCTGTTGTAACTGTTGTACAACTTCTTTCTCCATTATCTTGGAGAAAACATTTAGTCCCGTTATGGGCCTCCTATTGTTTGGGTCTTTAGGATCAAGGGTGGGTTTTTTCAGAATAGGTTTTATGGTACCTTGTTTCAACAAGGAGGGCACCATGCCCTTTTTGAATGATTGATTTATAAGCTGCGTGATAGCTGGTGCCAATATATCGGCACTTTCTTTCAGCAGTTTAGTGGGAATGATGTCATTGGGTGCTGTGCTGTCGCGCAGAGACCGAATTATATTTTTAGTGGCAGCGATGGAGATGGGTTTTAGGGTGAATTTCGGTGCTTGAGGCGGGTATGTAATGGTATCTGGATTAGGGTTTGGGACAGGATTCCTGCAGATTCTATTTTGCTCAATACGTGTACGGATATTTTCAATTTTAATAATGAAATAATCCGATAGTTTGTTTGCAAAATTCTTGTGAATCAGCATTGGGGGCTCTAAGCAGGCTGGATTCATCGACTGTGAAACCAGCTTGAAGAGTTTGCGGGGGCGGTTTAGGGCCTTGGTGATGATGTTGGCGAAGTGATTTTTTTTGCCATAAAGATTTCTTTATGATATTTCTTTGTTATTGTCTTAGAAATAAATAAATACATTTTTTATATTTTTTTGTAGGACATTTATTAAAGCAAAAAGTTACAAATATTGCTTCTTTTTCAAAATTGTCGCTTTTTTTGTTAGTAGAGCAAAAATTTTAAAACGCAGAGGTGATCAGAGGTTTTTTCCACCCACAAATACCACCAAAGGAAAGCTGTATTTAATATTTGTGGGGGGAAAAAAAAGTTGGACATACATTTTTTTGGGGTGCAGGGTCGCACGACTGCGCAATTAAGGACCCCAGAATATATCAGAGACCCTGCCACAGGGACTAGAGAACCCCATAAAAGGTCAGAGACCCTGCCACAAGGAATAGAGGGGTACAGATCTGTCCTGCATCAGACCCAGGGAGATTACACATGTTCCCGGTATCAGAAAGGAGGGTGGTATATCATAGGCAGCCATGTGCACCGTGTGATACGCTCTAGTGAACACACAGTAGAAAATCATGCTGGACTTTATGCTTCATTGACTACAGGGACTATTCCCAGCATGCACTGGGGCTAGACTTTGTTAATCAAGTGATCAGGCTGTTTTGCCACTTACATAACAAGTCTTTCTTGTTGTCTCAGTCTGTGGGTGTAGGTGGAAACTGTCTAACATTACAGTAGAATTTGGAATTTAGTAAATATTTATTCAGATTTAATCAAATAAACAGATCTTGAATGAAGACCTGATTGATCACCTTGAAGAAAATGGCGTCACCCCAAGAGCGAAAGTCCCCAGGGGTTCGAGGCAAGTCCCCTGCCATCGCTACCACGGTAAGTCCAACTTTTTGGGTGCTCACTTATCTTCTTTGACTTTACAGCAATTTATGTGTTGAGGAACTACAAGGCTCAGCATGATGCGCTGACAGCAGGCTTTTTCCAGAGCTTGGTGGGACTTTTTCCTTTTTGGGCTTGTACTAGGACATACGATAGGCCAATAAGACTGTTCATATGAAAGATGTAGGCGAGCCTGGACTGAACGATCAAATGTAGAGCCCAATTCTTTGTATTCATTTTTTTATATACTGTATATATCAGGGGTGGCCAACCAGTGGCCCGGGGGCCACATGTGGCCCGCGGAGCCCTCTGATGTGGCCCGCCACCTCCTGCTCTGGAATGGTGGGTTGGCAAGCCCAGATTGCAGGTTGCGACCCGCCATACCGCAGCATCAGTGTTGTGAATAAAGCTGGTGGACGGTGGTAGAGCAAGAAAGCGGCTGCGGAAGCAGAGCCCCGTAAAGTTCAGCTAACCCGCAGGATAGACATAAATGCACTACTCATTGTGCCCCTCGACTGGTTACCAAGTACCTTAAGTGGCCCTCACTCTTCCAAAGGTTGGGCACCCCTGGTATATATGAATCATTGCAACCTCTATTCCTGTGCATTTAATTTCTATATTATCTGGCTCTGTTACGTATTTTGATAATGAACAATCTTTTTGGTGGATAAAATTGTTACTGCTTAAAGTAGTTGTAAAGGCAGAAGGTCTTTTATTTTGATGCATTGAGATATAAAGCCTTCTGTGTGCAAGAGAACGCATTAAAAACCTGTCAAAAATGCGAAATGCACTGGAAAAATGCATCAACCACAATGTGCATAGATGTGAACCTAGCCTTAAGGCGGTTGTATACTGCTGCAAGTTTTCTTTTTCCTAACCTGCAAGGCAAAGGCAGAATGTGCTAGTATGCACGGCATACTAGCACATTATGTAAAACTTACCCTAAAACTAAGCTTTCCAGTGATGCAACGTTATTGCTGGAGACAACTTCTATCTTCACCCATCTTGTTTCCGGGTTCGTGGACACTAGCTCTGTGACTGGCCGGAGCGGCGATGACGTCGCTCCCACACATGCGCACCAAAGCCACCGGTCACGGCACAGAGCTCTGAAGAAACAGCACGGACATTCAGAGCGCATGCGCCAGTGATTTCATGGGCTGTTGGTACAGTAAATATCTCCTAAACGGTACATGTTTAGGAGATATTTGCACTACCTATAGGTAAGCCTACAATAAGACTTACCTATAGGTAGTGTAAATACCTATAGATGGTAGTTTACTTCCTCTTTAATGTGTGATCTTTTGTATGCATTGGTAACTTAGATTAAGACGCATTTTGTTTTTCTTTCTTTTTACAATAACTGTGCATATGCCTAATGGTGTTCTAGTCCTGCCTCCTTTTTGGTCATTGGTGACACTTGAAAAGCGCTGAACAGATGTATAGATACCTCTGTATCCAGAAAGAACATATTTTCAGATCAGGGGCTAATGAAGTAAAGTACATTTAAAGTGTTACTAAACCTACAACTGGGAAATCAACCTGTTTCTGCACTAAATCATACTTGTTATACTAACTGTGGAACCTAAGGGGTTATTCCTCTGCATTGTGTAAAAAGGCTGTTTGATCCTGTCTGCTGATCCTCTCTCTTCTTCCACTGTCCCCAATATATCTCCTGATAGCACAGAGCATAGGAGACAAGCTACACATGCTCAGTTTGGGGGAGTATGTGATTAGCACAGCCACAGGGCCAATCAAAACTGTCCAGACAATAATGGTGTATAATGGAAAATCATGAGGGCTAAACATTAGGTGAATTGAGTCTGTTTATTTTTGGCACCTTTCAAAACATTTGTTGGCTCCTTTTACATATTTGCGCATTGGATGCATTTTGGACCGCATCCGATTCACGTGACTTGTGAACCGGCAGCCTTTTCTATGGAGCCGGTTCATATATATGCGGTGCAGCAGCAGTGTGAATTTAAAAATAATCCTGTGCCTTTACTGTGGTGCAGTTCACATGTGAATTCCAGGCTCATTGCCTTCTATGAGAACACATCTGAATCGCACATCTGATCATTTTTAAACACTATTTAGATCCGGAAAAAAACAGTGTGGGGGTCCCCCTCAAAATCCATATCCGAGAATGCAGCCGGGCAGGCCAGGAAAGGGGAGGGGACAAGTGAGTGCCCCCTCCTCCCGAGCCATACCAGGCCACAAGCCCTCAACATGGGGCGTGCTTTCAGGCCTAAGGCCAGACCTTTAGGTCTGGTACAGATTTTAAGGGGAAACCCACGCTAAAATAAAAAAAAAAATGGTGTGGGCCCTTTGGTCTGGCCTTAGGCCCCAAAGCACCTCTCCGTGTTGTGGGCATGTGGCTTGGTATGGCTCAGGAGGGGGAAATGGCTTGTCCCCTCCCTGTTCCTGGCCTGCCAGGCTGCATGCTCGGATAAGGGCCTGGTTGTGTAAAAAGACTGTTTGATCCTGTCTCCTGTATATCTTCTGATAGTTCAGAGCATAGCGGACAAGCTGCACATGCTCAGTTTGGGGGAGTATGTGATCAGCACAGCCACAGGGCCAATCAAAACTGTCCAGACAGAGGGTCAGGGGTCCTGCATCCTCATAGGACAATCATAGGAGAATGAAAGTTAGTTCTACAAGATTTAACAAGACACTGATAGAAGTCACAAGACTGCTATATACTGATGATAAGAAAAGGTATTTAGCCGTTTATATTTACAAAAAAATTGCATTTCCATGTTCTGTGTACTTTGGGAGATCAGATCTAGTGAATGCAGGGTCCTGGGTTTAGTAACATTTTAACTGTTCTGATCATTTAGACATCTGTTTCTTCATAGTGTTGTCACCAGTGCACCCCGTGGCCCTTCTCTGTACAGTTCCAGGTATCTGTGGGTATATGGCCTGTGACTGGGCCTGTGCAGAGCATAGTAGGTACAGGAAGTGGCACATGGAGGAAAAAGCAGTTTTCTCGATCTGGAGTCTCGAGTAAAAACTGCAGGGTTCATTTAAATGCAAGTTTGTTATTTCTGCTGTTGCTGTCTTATGATAAAAACCTGAATGTTCCCAATGTCTACATTATAGAAAAAGCCTGGGAAGAAAAGCACCTCCCCTCAATGTCCTCCAACGCTGCAGGAAGTGAAGAAGAGAGGCCAACGTATGCGAAAGACACCGGAAAGGGACATTTGTGACCAACTAGATGGGCTGGTAAGAAGACTAAATGACACTAGGAAATCCATTTCATCTATTCAAGGGAATAGCAGTACTTTCTGTATCTTGTGGGGCAACTAGACATACATGGCAAGATGCAAAGAAAAGGGGAGACTGGAATGGACGGGCTTATATACATTAGGTGTGTTACCCTGTGAAGTCTCAATGCAAGAACAAGACAATGGGGTTATTTACGAAAAGGCATATCTACTTTGCACTACAAATGCAAACTACAAGTGCAAAGTGCACCTGAAATTGCACTTGGAAGTGCAGTCGCTGTAGATCCGAGGGGGACATGCAAGGAAAAGAAACAGCATTTTAGTTCGCACATGATTGGATGATAAAATCAGCAGAGCTTCCCCTCATTTTAAATCTACTCCTCAGATTTACAGCGACTGCACTTCCAAGAGCACTGTCAGCACCATTTCAGGTGCACTTTGCAGTTGTAGTTTGCACTTGTAGTGCAATGTGGATTTGCCTTTTCATAAATAACCCCCAATATGGCTTATGGCTTCAGTTCATACCGGCATAGCATGCTTTGAAATCTATCCGGTGGGAATCTGTCCGCCCGACATGTCTGCTGGTCAGTACACTTACCAGCAGACATGTCGTCCCCCACCGCCGAATGGATTTGGCGCATGCGCGGAAGTGTTTAACTTCCTGGTGCGGTGACGTGGCGGCGTCAACGTCACCGCCGCGTCACCGCGCCGTCCGGCGGCGGGGGAATTTGATCCGATGTTGTGTACACGACATCGGATCAAACTCCCGATCGGACATATCCGATGGAAATGGTCCGCGGACCGTTTTCATCGGATATGTCCGATCGTGTGTACGAGGCCTTAGACTTGTTTTAGTGTGCAAAGTGTCAAAACTCTTTAAATTAGTAAATTTGTATGTGTTTTTTTTTTTCTTCTTTCTTTTTCTTGTAGCACCTGGACAGAGATTCACCTGCAGCAGGGACTGGCCTTGTATACGATGACCGGATGACTCTGCCATACTGTCTTTGGGATGACAAGTAATGCATTGGATAGAAGTGTTCTCTTACTGCCAAGTGTCTTTGTTTTCTCAGATTTTTATGGGAAAGTTATATATCTTGTTTACGGCATAAGGCTCAATTCACTAAGCTACAGTGCATATAATAGGATATTTTTAGGTGAATGGTATCAGCAGCTCTCGTTGGTAGTTAGTAGAGATAATGGTGTATAATGGAAAATCATGAAGGCTACAAATTAAGTGAATTGAGTCTGATGTTTATTATTGGCACCTTTCAAAACATTTTTAAGCTCCTTTTACATATTTGCGCATTGAATGCATTTTGGACCGCATCCGATTTGCGTGACTTGTGAACTGGCAGCCTTTTCTATGGAGCCGGTTCATATATATGCGATGCATCAGCAGTGTGAATTTAAAAATAGTCCTGTGCCTTTTTCTGAGCACTGTGGTGCAGTTCACATGCAAATTCTAGGCTCATTGCCTTCTATGAGAACACATCTGAATCGCACATCTGATCATTTTTAAACACTATTTAGATCCGGAAAAAAACAGTGTGGGGGTCCCCCTCAAAATCCATACCAGACCCTTATCTGAGAATGCTGCCTGGCAGGCCAGAAAAGGGGAGGGGACGAGCCATACCAGGCCACATGCCCTCAACATGGGGGGTTGTTTTCAGGCCTAAGGCCAGACCTTCAGGTCTGGTACAGATTTTAAGGGGAACCCCACGCTAAAATTAAAATAAAATTGCGTGAGCCCTTTGGTCTGGCCTTAGGCCCCCAAAACACCTCTCCATGTTGTTGGCATGTGGCTTGGTACGGCTCAGAAGAGGGAAATGGCTTGTCCCCTCCCTGTTCCTGGCCTGCCAAGCTGAATGCTCGGATAAGGGCCTGGTATGGATTTTGGGGGCCCACAGTTTTTTTCCAGTTCTAATTAGTGTTTAAAAATGATTAGATGTGCGATTCAGATGTGTTCTCATAGAAGGCAATGAGCCTGGAATTCGCATCTGAACTGCACCGCATTTTGGTGTGGTTTGGATTGGTGGGGGGACCCCCACACTGTTTTATTTTAATTAAATTTTTTATATACAATTCTTTATTGCCGGTATTATTTTCATTTTTATATTCAGCTGTCAGCATAGAACCCTGCTGACAGCTGATGAGTCATCCATTGTTAATGACGCGGCGGCCGGCTTCCCAGTCCGCTCCTTAACAGCCAGCTTATAGCAAAGACACCGGTGGCTGCCGGTTCCCAAAAATTTGCATTTAAACCGCTGCTTTGAAAATTTGCAGTGAAAACTGAGGGGGAAATTTGCACCAGACACGTGTGAACCTAGCCTTAAAGTGGATGTAAACCCCCAAAAAAAAAGTTTTTTATATGTCACAATGTAGAGTATAAGATTTCCTATCATCTGTGCTCAGTCTTGCCACACAGAGTTAATCCAGATCTGAGAAATCCTCTTTTATGTTCAGTGAAAATGAACAGCCTTCCAGATAAAACCCTGCCTAAATAAAAAGTCAGTTTTCTCTCTTCTTGCTTTGAGTGAGAGGTTATTATTTACATATCTAGCTAGGACATGTTTATCATATGTTATGTTTTGTTCATCATAACATGAGGTGATATAACATCAGAACACATCCTAGTAATATACAATGAACTTTGGATCACCTCTTGTTATGATAAACATGTCCAAGCTCGATATGTAAATAACCTGTTACTGAAAGCAATAACAGAGAAACGGACTTTATAATTTGGCAAGTTTTTATCTGGAATTCTGTTAATTTGCACTGAACTTTAAAAGAGGATTACTCAGTGCTGGATTAACTCTGTGTGGCAAGACTGGGCACAGATGATAGGAAATCTTATACTCTACATTGTGAGATCAAAAAAATAATTTTTTGGGGGTTTACATCCACTTTAAGGTTTAGGAGATGGGAACAATTTGATAAAAACGGAGCACTTTCCTCCTCCAGCAGTCCTGGCTCTGTATCTATTCCTCCAGAGAGTTAATAAGGGGCCGTGCTATTCGCAGCATAAGACCCCTTTCACACTGAGGCGCTTTGCATGCGCTATAACGCTAAAAATAGCACCTGCAAAGCACCCTAAAAGAGCCGCTCCTTTGACTTCAGTGTGAAAGCCGAGGGCTTTCACACTGGAGTGGTGCACTGGCAGGATGTTAAAAAATGTGGGTGGTTTTAAGTTTTTCGGCCGCTATCGGCCAAATACCTTTGCAAACATGACGGTAAATCGCTGCTAAAAATAGCGGGGCTTTACCGTCTGTCGGCCGCACCCTAGTGTGAAAGGGGCCTTATAGAATCAAACTCCTGTCACTGCCCCCTAGTAGCTGTATACCATAGACATACAGTATATGAGCAGTATTTTAGTTATGAGTAGAGGTGATTTAAAATAGGAATAATAGTGCGCTAAACCTAAATATATAAGAGTAAAGTATACTGTGCAAATTAAATCAGTGCAGCAATCATAAATATATATATATATATATATATATATATATAGAGAGAGAATATAAACATTAATGTAATAAGTCCACATGCAATCCAATGTTTATATGCAGATGTTTCTGTGATGAAAACGTGTAATCAATCCTTTGCAAAATCCGTGCCACACATTGATAAAAACAGGTGATAAAAAAGATAGTTGTCACCGCCACCTTTAGGTGCAATGCCTGCTCACCTCAATGAAAGCCCTCCCTCGGGTCTAATCACGCTTTATTATTAATCAGGAGATCTGCCACATAGAAAGCAAAGCACCTGCTGTTTAATCAGAGATCCTGACAATTCCTCCCAATACACTTTGGAACACCAATCCTCCGAGTTTCATGATCAAAGTAGACGAAAGATTATCATCGTACAAAATTGTAAACCAATCCTTGCTTTATTTCAAATACATAAATTCACTCACATTTTGTACATCTTGTATAAAATTGCTCATGACAGCTCTTCTCCTCGCAGTGAGCAATGTTACAAGATTTACAAAATGTGAGTGAATTTATGTATTTTAAATACTAAATTGTGATTTGACCCGAGGGGGGCTTTCATTGAGGTAAACAGGTGTTCCGTCAGATTAGGTGACCCGTCAGAATTGGTAGTGATGGATGTGACGTTGCGTCGATGCCATCTTGCTACTCCCCGTACTCCTCCACAGTAACGATACACCGAGAAGGGGACAAGCGGACATCTTGTTACACCCATCGGAGTTTTGCATTTTACACTTTTTTTTTTTTTTAACAGTAAACTGAGTTGATATAGTGAATTACAACTCACATGTTGAATTTTAAAAGCAGCGAACTTCTGTCCAATTAACAAGCCTATGAGATGAGCAAGCTTGCCGCTGCTTTTAAAATTCAACATGTAAACAGTCAGACGGAGTTGTAAGTACTGTATATCACTATATAAACTAAGTCTACTGTTTAACCGCTTGAGGACCGCCGCACAACAATATACGTCAACAGAATGGCACGGCTGGGCACAAGGGCGTACATGTATGTCCCCTTTAAGATCCCAGCCGTGGGTCGTCAGTGCCCCGCCTTTTCTCCGTGACTGTCCCTACGGGAACAGTGGAACTGATCGCTGCCGGTGTCCCACGATCGGGTCACAGAGAGGAAGAACAGGGAGAGGTGAGTGTAAACAAACCTCTCCCCGTGCTTCCTAGTGTGGCTTTCACTAATAGTCTGTTCTCTGTCATAGCAAACGACGATCAGTGACATCACACGCACAGCCACGCCCCCCACAGTAAGAACACTCCCTTAGGGCACACTACAGCGCCTCTGACAGTGCACCCTCCTGGTTAACCCCTTTACTGCCAGTGTCATTTTTACAGTAATCAGTGCATTTTTATAGCATTGTTCGCTGTAAAAATGACAATGGTCCCAAAATTGTGTCAAAAGTGTCCGATGTGTCCGCCATAATGTGGCAGTCACGATAAAAATCGCTGATCAATGCCATTACTAGAAAAAATAAATTATTAATACAAATGCAATAAAACTATCCCCTATAGGGGATATTTTGCACAAAGCAATCAATAAACGCTTATTGCGTTTTTTTTTTTTACCAAAATATGTAAAATAATATGTATCGGCCTAAACTGAGGGAAAAAAAAAATGTATATCTTTTTTTAGGATATTTATTATAGCAAAAAGTAAAAAATATATATATTTTTTTCAAAATTGTCGCTCTATTTTTGTTTATAGTGCAAAAATTAAAAACCGCAGAGATGATCAAATACCACCAAAGAAAAGCTCTATTTGTGGAAAAAAAGGGACATCAATTTTGTTTGGGAGCCACGTCGCACGACCGTGCAGTTGTCAGTTAAAGCGGTGCAGTGCCGAATCGCAAAAAGGGGCCCAAGTCCTTTAGCTGCATAATGGTCCGGGGCTTAAGTGGTTAAAAAGGGTAGAATACAAAACTGGGTGTAACAAGATGTCCGTTTGCCCCCCTTCTCAGTGTATCTTTACTATGGTAGAGTGTGAGGTGTAGCAAGATGGCAGCGTCGGGGGTATAGCTCAGTGGTAGAGCATTTGACTGCAAGATGGCGGCGCCAAAACGTCAATTCCGTTACCAATTCTGACAGGTCGCCATATCTGACGGAACACAGGCATTGCACCTAAAAGTGGTGGGGACAACTATCCTCTTTATCATCTGTTTTTATTAATGTGTGGCACGGATTTTGCAAAGGATTGATTACACGTTTTCAGCACAGTAGAATCTGCATATATACGTTGGATTGCATGTGGACTTGTTACATTAATATTTTTATATATATATATTTATGATTGCTGCACTGATTTAGGGTAATTTGCACAGTATACTTATCTTTTATATATTTAGGTTTAGCACACTATTATTCCTATTTTATTTCACATGTTTAGTGTCAGATCACTATTGAATACTTGCAGCCGTTCCTTTTTACAATTTATTCTCATAGCAGCTCTTGGGTATTTTTTTGGGTATCCTGTTCAGATTCCCAGAGTGTCCGGCACGAATCTTGGCAATTAAAGAGAAGCTGGAGCAGTACGGTCTGGTGGATCGCTGTGTTAAAGTACCTGTAAGTGTTGCAAGACTTGTGAATTGCTGGCTAAGGAGATTAATGCTGATCAAAGTGAAGGATTCTGATATAATTGAAAAGCTGTATACTGTTTTAAAATGAGTTATGGAAATGGCTTAACCACTTGCCGCCCGCCAATGACAGATTGATGGCGGCAAAGTGGCTGCTAGATCCTGACTGGACGTCATATGACGTCCTCAGGATATTGAGCCGCTGCACGCCCCCGGGGGCGCGCATCGCGGCAATCGTTGTTGCAGGGTGTCAGTCTGACACCCTGGAACACCGATCTAGGTAAAGTGTCTCCGTGTCCAATCACGGCTGATCACGATGTAAACAGGAAAAGCCGATCGGCTGCTCCTCTGACAGGGGGGGGTTTGTGCTGATCGATTATCAGCACAGCCCCGCCCCCGAGGATGCCCACTGGACCACCAGGGATGCCCACTGGACCACTAGATCACCAGGGATTTAAAAAAAAGGTATGCCACCCTAGACCACCAGGGATGACACAATGGATACCAATCAGTGCCCACAATGGGCATCATTGATTGGCATCCATTAGTACAACACAGTGCCCATCTATGCCCATCCATGCCGCCTATCAGTGCCCATCCATGCTGCCTATCAGTGCCCATCCATGCTGCCTATCAGTGCCCATCCATGCTGCCTATCAGTGCCCATCCATGCTGCCTATCAGTGCCCATATGTGTTGCCTATCCCTGCATATCCGTGCCGCCTTTTCCTGCCCATCCGTGCCGCCTTTCCCTGCCCATCCGTGCCGCCAATCCCTGCCCATCCGTGCCGCCTATCCCTGTCCATCCGTGCCGCCTCTCCCTGTCCATCCGTGCCGCCTCTCCCTGTCCATCCGTGCCGCCTCTCCCTGTCCATCCGTGCCGCCTCTCCCTGTCCATCCGTGCCGCCTATCCCTGTCCATCCGTGCCGCCTATCCCTGTCCATCCCTGCCGCCTATCCCTGTCCATCCGTGCCGCCTATCCGTGCCAATCTGTGCCGCCTATCTGTGCCCATTCGTGCCGCCCATCAGTGCCGCATATTGGAGCCCATCATCAATGCCACCACATAAGTGCCACCTCATTGGTGCCCATCAGTGCCAGTCAGTGCAGTATCATCAGTGCCCATTAGTGAAGGAGAAAACGTACTTATTTACAATGTTTTATAACAGAAACAAAAACAAGTTTTTTTTTTTTTTTCAAAATTTTCGGTAATTTTTTATTTTTTTTTGCAGAAAATAAAAATCCCAGAGGTGATCAAATACCACCAAAAGAAAGCTCTATTTGTGGGTACAGTGTAGCATGACCGCGCAATTGTCATTCAAAGTGCAACAGCACTAAAAGCTAAAAATTGACTTGGGCGGGAAGGTGTATAAGTGCCCAGTATGGAAGTGGTTAATATATGGTAAAACAGCCTTTATGTACGTAACAACTCGTATCCATGTGTGGCATCATAGAGAAAGCAGGCTCACACCCC
This sequence comes from Rana kukunoris, assembly GCA_029574335.1. Lineage (NCBI taxonomy): Eukaryota > Metazoa > Chordata > Amphibia > Anura > Ranidae > Rana > Rana kukunoris. Next base: position 160,204,995 of record CM056057.1, read on the forward strand.
AAAACAAATATTCAAATTTGTGGTCCCTCTCCCTAAGGCGGCGTACAGACGATCGGACATATCCGATGAAAACGGTCCGCGGACCATTTCCATCGGATATGTCCGATCGGGAGTTTGATCCGATGGCGTGTACACACCATCGGATCAAATTCCCCGCCGCCGGACGGCGCGGTGACGCGGCGGTGACGTTGACGCCGCCGCGTCACCGCCACGTCACCGCACCAGGAAGTAAAACACTTCCGCGCATGCGCCGAATCCATTCGGCAGCGGCGCGGCGGCGGGGGGGGCCGACATGTCTGCTGGTAAGTGTACTAACCAGCAGACATGTCGGGCGGACAGATTCCACCGGATAGATTTCAAAGCTTGCTTTGAAATCTGTCGGGTGGAGAAATCTGTTCGCTAGCCCATACACACGAGCGGAGATGTCTGCTGAAACGGTCCATCGGACCGTTTTCAGCGGACATATCCCCTCGTGTGTACGCCGCCTTAGACTCCAGTGTGAAAGGGGTCTAAGGGAGAGGGGAAGTTAAATGACCCTTAATGGGCAAAGTAATGGGAGACTTTGATTATAGGTTCACTTAAAATAAAGGTAACCATAACTGCTACTTACCTGACTTGTTGGCAGTGAAAGGGTGAATGTGGTATTGCTTGTGTCAATGACATGATTATGTTTTACAACAGGCTAGAGAAGCATCGGATGCAGATCTCCTGCTTGTTCACAGGTATGAGGCCTCTGAGATGGGCACAGTTGTCTTCCTGCTACCCGTTGAAACAATAGAGATTGTAATTGCTTTGTGTTTTCTCTTTGTTCTATTTAGTTCAGACTTTGTAGAGTTAATGAAGTCCACTCAGGAAATGACCGAGGAAGAACTCAAAGAGCTGTCAGATCGCTATGACTCTGTTTTCCTGCACCCTGTAAGTAAAGTCTGCCTTTAAGAAAATGTGTAAATCTATCTATCTACATATATATGTAGTGTGTGTATATATCTGCCTATCTATCTATCTATCTATCTATCTATCTATCTATCTATCTGTCTGTCTGTCTGTCTGTCTGTCTGTCTGTCTGTCTGTCTGTCTGTCTGTCTGTCTGTCTGTCTGTCTGTCTATCTATCTATCTATCTATCTATCTATCTATCTATCTATCTATCTATCTATCTATCTATCTATCTATCTAGAGAGATATAGATATAGATAGATACAGGGCTTTTTTCCAGCTCTGGCTCAGACCCTTGGGGGGGGGGGGGGGCTGCTCACCACAATCACTTGTAAACCCAGAAGTCTGGTTTCTTTGTTTACAAATAACAGCTCTACACTCTGTGTGTAACCCCCCTGTACTCTGCACTCTGTATGTAATGCAATCCTGGTATCTAATGCCCCTTTAAGACCCTCCTACTATTTGTGAAATTTGGCTAACCACATCCACTATTTGATGTGATGGAGGGTGTGGGTGGGTGGAGGGTTTTTGGGGCGGGTCGTAGTTGAGTTCCAGCACCTATTGTTTAAGAAAAAAAGCCCTTTATATGTATGTATGTATTATAATTGTGTGTATGTGTGTATGTATGTGTGTATGTAATATATATATATATATATATACACAGCCCTCAAAAATTCCACTCGCCTGCTCGCAATTTGCGAGTGGAATTTCATTCAGGGCGAGTGAGGAGCGGGGGTGGACCAGGCTGATCGTTTCCTGGCTGAAGAGATCAGCCAGGAAACTGTCAGCCAGAGGACACACAGCGGCCGGACCGGAATGCCCTGGCGCCGCTTTGAGCTGGGTTAAGGAGGCTGCAGCGCTCCCCTCCCTCTCTCTCTCTCTCCCTCCTCCTCTTGTTATGTTTTATTACACACACAGCGGGGATGTCATGCTGTGTGTGATGGAGCTGGCTGTGTCTGTTTGGCGCGCTGTGTAACAAAGTCCCGCCCCCCCTAGATCGCGTTTGTGAAAGTATCAGTATTCCGTCTATGAAACTAGCCATCTAGAGGTGTGGGACCTTGTTACACTGCGCGCCGGGGGGGGGGGGGGATTGTTTCTTTGCCCGCCCGCTGCTCGCTGAGGAAAGGCAAAGCCTCAGGAAAGGAAAGACATGTAACACGCTGTAAGGGAAAGTCAGCTGACCAGCTGACACCAATGCAGTGAAGGGGGAGGAGCTCTCCCCTCTGCAGGAGATCCCATGACACAGGAGCTTTCCTGGAGGCATGGGGGTAACGATGAAGTGGAAGGAATCAGAAAGTAAGTGACATAATAGTTAGTGCAGCTGATCCCAACCTCTGCCTCCTACTGACCCCCCTCACCACCACAGATCTTATCCCTATCCCCGGTGCCATCCTCCCCCACCACCATCACCTCTGCCTCTTACTGCCAACCCCACCACCGCCGAACCCGCCACTGATACCAGCACCGATATAACCACCCCTGCCACCAATGTCACCACCCCTGCCACTGATCCCACCCACCACCACCAATATCACCACCCCTGCCACTGATCCCACCACCCACCACCGATCCCACCCACCACCACCACCGATGTCGCCACCCCTGCCATTGATCCCACCACCACTACCGATCCCACTACAACCACTGATCCACCCCCCATACGTCACCACTGCCAGTGATCTTACCTCCTTCACAGCCACCACTGATCCCACCACCACCACAATCCCACCATGCCTGCCACTGATTCCACCACCACCACTGATCCCATCACCCCTCACCGTCACCACTGCCAGTGATCTAACCCCCCTTACAGCCACCACTGATCCCATCCCCCCACCACTGCTGCCACTCACCCCATCCAACCCACCACCACTGATCCCATCCCATTCCCCCATCACTGCTACAACCGCTCACTGTCGCTCATCCCAGCCCCATGCTTCAGGGGGCCCATGTCTACCCCCGGATAGGAGGGGCAGTGAGCGGCATATAGAGGAACCAATAGCAGTGACTGCAGGAGGAAAATGGAGGGTATTGGTTCCGCTATATGCCGCCCGCTGCTTCTCCTATCTGGGTTTACAGGGGTGAAACATGGGCCCCCTGAAGCATGGGGGTGGGATGAGTGACAGTGAGCGGTGGCAGCAGTGATGGGGGAATGGGATCGGGGATGGGAAAATAGAGGGGATCAGTTCCTCTGTATGCTGCCCCTGGCCCTTTTCCTATACAGGTGTACATATGTGACACATAGGCCCTCTGAAGCGAGAGTGCATTGATTGGCACTGTGAGAGTACATTGATTGGCACAGTGAGAGTGCATTGATTGGCACAGTGAGAGTGCATTGATTGGCACAGTGAGAGTGCATTGATTGGCACAGTGAGAGTGCATTGATTGGCACAGTGAGAGTGCATTGATTGGCACAGTGAGAGTGCATTGATTGGCCCAGTGAGAGTGCATTGATTGGCCCAGTGAGAGTGCATTGATTGGCCCAGTGAGAGTGCATTGATTGGCCCAGTGAGAGTGCATTGATTGGCCCAGTGAGAGTGCATTGATTGGCCCAGTGAGAGTGCATTGATTGGCCCAGTGAGAGTGCATTGATTGGCCCAGTGAGAGTGCATTGATTGGCCCAGTGAGAGTGCATTGATTGGCCCAGTGAGAGTGCATTGATTGGCCCAGTGAGAGTGCATTGATTGGCCCAGTGAGAGTGCATTGATTGGCCCAGTGAGAGTGCATTGATTGGCCCAGTGAGAGTGCATTGATTGGCCCAGTGAGAGTGCATTGATTGGCCCAGTGAGAGTGCATTGATTGGCCCAGTGAGAGTGCATTGATTGGCCCAGTGAGAGTGCATTGATTGGCACAGTGAGAGTGCATTGATTGGCACAGTGAGAGTGCATTGATTGGCACAGTGAGAGTGCATTGATTGGCACAGTGAGAGTGCATTGATTGGCACAGTGAGAGTGCATTGATTGGCACAGTGAGAGTGCATTGATTGGCACAGTGAGAGTGCATTGATTGGCACAGTGAGAGTGCATTGATTGGCACAGTGAGAGTGCATTGATTGGCACAGTGAGAGTTTATTGATTGGCACAGTGAGAGTTTATTGATTGGCACAGTGAGAGTGCATTGATTGGCACAGTGAGAGTGCATTGATTGGCACAGTGAGAGTGCATTGATTGGCACAGTGAGAGTGCATTGATTGGCACAGTGAGAGTGCATTGATTGGCACAGTGAGGCTGCATTGATTGGCACAGTGAGGCTGCATTGATGGGCACAGTGAGGCTGCAATCATTGGCACCATAAAGCTGCATTTGATGGGCACGGTGAGGGCGCATTGATGGACACAGTGAGTGTGCATTCATGGGCACCGTAAAGCTGCATTTGATGGGCACAATGAGGCTGCATTTGATGGGTACTGATATGCTTTATGTTAATATTGTTAAAGTTGTTATTTATTTTTGGAACTTAATTCTGCTGAAAACATTTAACAGTGTAATTTCTAATTTACAAGGGCGTGTTTAGGGGCAGACTTAGGGGTGGGCAGGGGAGAGGTTGGGTGGGGCAACTGGTGGCGAGTAACTCTTAAGGTCTGGCTAGTGGCTCAGGACTTGAAATTTTGAGCTCTGTGTATATATACATATATACACAAAGCCCTTTGCCTGCGCTGGTAAATACCAACAGCTGGGAGGAACACATCCCCTCGCTCTGTGCTACCAGAGGTGTGAAGGTTTTATTTAGTCAGTTGCACACAGGCTGCTAGCAACCATGCAGGCAGTAGTTAATTATGTTATTGTGTAAATAAGGAGCTTATGCTGTTTAGTCGCATGACTGTCCGGCAGAAGAATCAAGCTGATGAATTATCAGACTGTTAAATCTACTGTACATTTTTTTCCCCCCGTATTTCCTTTTGTTAGCATGGAGCTAATGCTGGGTGGGTGGCCTTATGTGTACTCAGAAAGATTCCCTTTAATCACTTCAGCTCCAGAAGGTTTTACCCCCTCCTGACCAGGCCTTTTTTTGCGATAAGGCACTGCGTTACTTTAACTGACAATTGTGCAAAGCTGTACCCAAATAAAGTCTCCTTATTTTCGTGCGGCACTGTATCCAAATAAAATTGATGTCCTTTTTTTCCCACAAATAGAGCTTACTTTTGGTGGTATTTGATCACCTCTGTGGTTTTAATTTTTTGCGCTATAAACTAAAAAATTCGAGCGACAATTTAAAAAGAAAAACAATCTTTTTTACTGTTTGCTATAAAACATATCCAATAAAAAATGAATCTAATTTCTTCATCAATTTAGGCCAATATGTATTCTGCTACAAAAAAATCCCAATAAGCGTATATTCATTGGTTTGCACAAAAGTTATAGCGTCTACAAACTTATGTACTTTAAAAAAAAAATGTTAAAGAGTTTTTAATAGTAATGGGCAATCAGTGGATTTTAGAGGGACTGCAACATTGCAGCGGACAAATCTGACACACCAGTGAAATCAATACACTGTACTAATGACACTGGCAGGGAAGGGGGTAATATCAGGGGCAATCAAAGGTTTTTTTTTTTTTTTCGCCTTAGAACATGGCAGAGAGTAGTTTTAGCATTAGTTTTGACTAAGATTTCACTTTAAGCCTTAAATGTAGGGTTCGGAAAGCAAAGTGTTTACATATTAATACTGATGTGTATATCTTAGCAGGATTTTTTTTAACATGTAATAGAAAACGATGTTGAGATTTATTGAAAACAATAAGGTTTTGACTTTAGTCACATAAAATGTTTTCCTTTTTCTACAGGCTTCATTCGCTACCTCCTGCCTGGCTGTCGGCTCTGTCTTGCATTTAGTCGATAAAGTTGTGAAGGGGAAAATCCGCAATGGGTTAGCAGTGGTCAGGTGAGGGCCATTGGTTTAAACTATATAATATTTGTCATTATATCTGAGATTTGTACCCTATTCAAAACCTACCTTCAGCCAAAAGGGTTAGCCTTGATTGGAGTGGGAAAAGGTTAGAACTGCTGCACATGTGTTTGATTTCCTGTCCTAATAACACAAATGGGTTTATTTACTAAAGCTGGTGAGTGCAAAATCAGGCTCACTTCTGAAACCAGAAACCAATTGGCTCCCAGGGTTTATTGCCAAAGCTTAAAGCCCCATTTACACTTGTGCGACTTTGGATCCCAAAGTCACGTGACAAGTCGCACCCCATGTTTCCCTATGAGTACCCTTCATATCTGTGCGACTTCTTCAAAGTAGTTCCTGCACTAATTTGGTCTGACTTTCATGCGACTTGAGGTCCACAGAAAGCATGAAAGTCACACCTGCATTATATGGATGTGACTTTTAATGAGTGTGACTTGTATAGAACCAAAAAATTTGTTGGGTTTCTTTATTTTCTAACGAATTTCACATTTTCAGTACCATTGGAATTCAAATCGGTCAAAAATTGATCGACTGATTAGAATTTTGTGTGAAGAATAGCTGGTTGCTAAGGAGCAGGCTGGAAGGCCGGTCGCTGCGTCATTAACAACGGATGACTCTAAGGCTGTTAGGGGGCTTTCACACTAACAATTGAATGTAAAAAAAAAAGCATGCTGGCATAACAAAACAAAAAAAACACGCCGAGGGGGGGGGGGGTTGTTGGAGAGCAAGCACCCCCTATAACAACAAAGGCTGGTCGGCAAGTGGTTAAGGACACGATGGTTTCCAAGGCCACATTCCCAGCTAGTCTTCACACAGAATTTGAATCTGTGGATTAATTTTCTATTTCTAATCGTTCTAAAAATGTGTAATTCCGCAGAAAATTAAGTAACGTAAGGAATTTTTCAGCTCTGTCCAAGTCGCACTCAGCAAAAGTCGCATCAAAATTGCATCTATATGATGCAGGTGTGACTTTTTATGCCAGTGGTTCTCAACCCTGTCCTCAAGTACCCCCAACAGCCATGTTTGCAGGGATTCCTTTATCTTGCACAGGTGCTTTAAAGCGGAGGTCCACACAAAAACTGAACCTCCGCTTTTCGGAACCCTCCCACCCTCCGGTGTCACAGTTTCGGGAATAGACTCCTGAGGGAGTCACGCCCCCTCCTGTCCCCCCCGCTGTCTTATGGTAAACACACTGGTCCCAGGAGACAACGGGGACCAGTTAGAACACGCCGCGCCGCTCGCACATGCGCAGTAGGGAACCGGCCAGTGAAGCTGCAAGGCTTCACTTCCTGATTGCCTCACCAAGGATGGCGGTGGGGGCAGCCGAGAGACAAGCGATTGCTCAGCCTCGGCTGCCAATATTGCTGGCGCGCCGGACACGTATGTGTCCATTTTTTAAAAGTCAGCAGCTGCAGTATTTGTAGCTGCTGGGTTTTAAAAAAAATTATTTGGGTGGACCTCCGCTTTAAAACAGTCAATGGCTTGGACAGCTAATTTAGAGAGAAAACATGGCCTGTTGGGGGTACTTGAGGACTGAGGTTGAGAACCACTGTTTTATGGGACTGTTGAGGGTTTACATTGAGGTCTATGGACCTAAAGTCGCATGAAAGTCAGACCAAGGTAGTGCAGCAGCTACTTTGAAGTCCCACAGATATGAGTGGCACTCATATGTAAACATGGGGTGCGACTTGTCATGCGACTTCAGAAATTTTGACAAGAAAACCGTTGGCTCAAACTTGTGTTGCATACACACGGTCACACAAAATTCCGACTGCCAAGAACATGGTGACGTAATGAAGTTCAATGATTTCAAGCATGTGTCGGATTGATTCCGAGCATGCATGCTTTTTTTGTGCGTCAGAATTTTCCGACAAGAACTTTTCCCGTCTGAAAATTTAGGAACCAGCTCTCAAATTTTTGCTGTCGAAATTCCGACAGAAAAAGTCTGATGGAGCCTACACACGGTCGGAATTTATGACTAAAAGCTCACTTTTTCTTGTCGGAAATTCCGATCGTGTGTACGCAGCATTAGGCTTTGGCAATAAAACCTGGAAGCTTAATGGTTTCTTTGCAGAAGTGAGCCTGATTTTACACTCTCCGGCTTTAGTAAATAAACCCCCTTGTGTGTTAGGATGGGACAGGATATTATTTCTTCCTTTCAGGGAGAGAGAGACTTCATTGGAGGCATTCTCCATCATTTTCTGTCCTGAAGGAAGAGGAGGGGAAAGATGAGTGTTTTGGTTGGAGTTGGGCTTTAAAGTTTTTTTTCCAGTAAGATCACGAATCACGATCTCATATAGTTATAGTCTATATTCATTCCACTTTAAGCAATTTTTCTTTCCTGTTGTTTTTCTGTGGCAGGCCTCCAGGACACCACGCCCACACTGACAAAATGAACGGTTACTGCATGTTTAATCAACTGGCCATTGCGGCCAAATATGCTCAGCACAATCTCGGGGTAAAGCGGTGAGTTTCAATGTGATAAGGCAACATGATAATTATACTATAGCAGCTAAATTCCATTTTCTCTTCCTTCAGGGTTCTGATTGTAGACTGGGACGTCCATCATGGCCAAGGAACACAGTTCATATTTGAACACGATCCCAGGTGTGTAACTCTACTTGTGGGGAGATCTGTCATTGTCTTATTTTCATTTTTATATATATATATATATATATATATATATATATATAATATATATATATATATACCTGTGCTTTGAGAAATATAGAGACTCCTTATTCCTGAAAATGCTAGTTTACTGGCTGACACTGACCTTGACCCAGAAGAAGTAATTGTGATCTTTGAGAATGATTTACTGCACAGTACCTGCAGCTTTTTTATTGCTTTTTATGAATAAACAAATACTTTAATGCCCATGGATGGGGCACAAGAGCATTCTAAAGCACTATTAAAGCAGAGTTCCACCCAAAAGTGGAACTTCCGCTTAAACCACTCCTTGCCCCCTTACATGCCACATTTGGAATGTAATTTTTTTTTGGGGGGGGGGGGGGGGGCGGAGTGGGGGCTTCAGGAGGAGTGGGACATCCTGTCCCACTTCCTCCTTCAACCGAGGGGCCGCTAAGGCGATACGTCATAATGCCTTTTGGCGGCCCCTTTCTGTAGGCGATCGCCTGAGACACGTGACAGGTCCTAGGCAATTGCCTGACCATGCAATGCCACTCGCACATGTGCAGTGAGTACGCGGCCGTGAAGCCGAAAAGCTGTCACGGCCGGGTGCCCGCACTAACAATGAGGACGCCGGCCGGAGAGGGGGCCCGAGGAGCGGAGCAGAGCGGAGCTCTGGCCGGCGCGCCGCTGGACCGTGGAGCAGGTAAGTGCATGTTTATTAAAAGCCAGCAGCTACACTTTTTGTAGCTGCTGACTTTTAATAAACATTAAAAATGCCTGCAACTCCCCTTTAAACCCAAGAGCAAACATATATTATATTGCAGCTTAGCAATTCTTCGATGTCATGGCTGCATTAGATTTATTTTTTAGGCTTTCTTTCTTCTATTGTCAATATGGAATAGGAAAATTCCGCGCTAACCTAATAAAGTGACATGAAAATTACAAATTGAAAAAAACACAGCAGCAGCTCTAACATGAGATAACGCATCAAGAAATTAAAATATTGTAAATGAGCTGCACTCAAAATAATAAATAAAAAACAGTGACAGTGATAAAGTATTGCATACAAATTCAAAAAGGGGTGATGCGCAAAGTATACAAGACCAAACAAATATTGGATTACAATGAGAAAATATAAAATATAAAATAACAACATACAAAGTGGTGCAAGTGATAAATACAACACAATGTGACCAATAGTGCCAAATACTTAATAAGTGCAAAAAAAGTCCATGGTACTGAAAGATGTGCTAGTAGATGCCCACTAATCCTGTGAGAGATGTGTACTTCACCACACGCATGGTCTGGTCTCCCAGAACCCTCACCTCAAAGAAGCAAAATACAGGCCTCAATAATAAATCCTCTGCCGGATGTCTCCCTTATGTGTCCTGGTGTCCACCATAAGTGGATCTGGATGACCTGAGTCTCAAAAACGGGACATATAGAGAGAAAGAAGAGCCTCCAATAGTGTATTACCACCGATAAAAATGGTTTAACCAGTTCAGATCCGCGCTATTGACAAAAGACGTCAACAGCGCGGACCTGAGCTGCCGGGGTCACGTCTTTGGACGTCAATGTTGTTGTATTCCCCGCGCGCGCCACTGGGTGGCGCGCAGCGGGGAAAAACAGTGTCGTCGCATCGCCGAGAATTCGATGCGTGTACCCGGCGGCCACGGTGTCCGCCAGGTACATGCGATCGGCGGTGAGAGAGCAGGCACGTGGAGCTCTGTGTGTAAACACAGAGCTCCACGTCCTGTCAGGGAGAGAGGAGACCGATCTGTGCTAGGGACACAGCATCGGTCACCTCCCCCAGTCACCCCTCTCCCCCCACACAGTTAGAACACACCCAGGATACACATTTAACCCCTTCCTCACCCCCTAGTGTTAACCCCTTCAATGCCAGTCACAGTAATTGTGATTGCACAGTAATTGCACAGTAATTGGTGCATATTTATACGTAGAAGATAGAAGAATAGAATACGGTATCGGCCTTAACTGAGAAAAAAAAAGAGTTTTTTTTTAAAAAAAATATTGGGATATTTATTATAGCAACAAGTAAAAAATATATATATATATTTATAAATTGTCGCTATTTTTGTTTATAACGCAAAAAATAAAAACCGCACGGGCGATCAAATACCACCAAAATAAAGCTCTATTTGTGGGGAAAAGCAAGAAAAATAAAAACGAGCTTATACAGCAGCGATTCGCAGCGCTGGTGTCACGGCACTCCGGGTGTACGTCTTTCCCTTTTACCCTACGCGTTACAACACAACAACACACGTGTCTTCATCTGGGCACTGACTGGCAACATGGGCACAACATAGTAAACATTTAAAAAAGTGCCCAGCAATGCCACCACTCAGTGTCCATCAGTGACATCTCTCAGTGACCATCCATGCCCATCAGTGCCCACCTATCAGTGCCCATCTGTGCCACCTATCAGTGCCACCCATAAGTGCCCATCAGTGCTGCCCATGAGTGCCCATCAGTGCCACATACCAGCGCAACCTTTATCAGTGCCACCTCATTGGTGCCACCTTATCAGTGCAGCCATATCAGTGCCCGTAATTGAAGAAGAAAATTTACTTATTTACAAAAAAAGTAACAGAAAAAAATAAAAACTTTATTTATTTATTTATTTTGCAAATTGAAAATTGCAGAGGTGATCAAATACCACCAAAAGAAAGCTCTATTTGTGGGAACAAAATGATAAAAAAATTGTTTGGGTACAGTGTAGCATGACTGCGCAATTGTCATTCAAATTGAGACAGCGCTGAAAGCTGAAAATTGGCCTAGGCAGGAAGGTGGTTAAAAAGTATAAACAGTAGAAAAAAAGTTGAAGTCCCATGTGAACATTTTAAAAGTTGAATGGTATTAATAGCTGAAAGTATGCAGAAGTTACACAGAGCCAAAAAACGTACAGAATAATAATCCTGCTAGCAGCTTCTGTTCAGCACTTTAGGGGCGGTGAATAGCGCTTTGCGGGCGCTTTTAACCCTTTTTCGACTGCTAGCGGGGGTTAAAAAGCGCCGCAAAAAACTGCGGTAAATCACCGCTATTTTTAGTTTTTTACCGCCGACGCCCGGGCGCTTTCTGTGTGAAAGCGCTCTTAGCCTAAGAAAGCAGGCTGGTGTGTCTTTGTGCACTTTGGAAAGGTTATTGGATCTGGTAACACTGAACTTGATAGTACCCAGAATAAAGTGTAACTCCTTAGTCCAGTGTTTTCATTAACTACTTCACCTCCGAATCATTTGGCTGGCCAAAGACCAGAGCACTTTTTGCAATTCGGCACTAAGGCGCTTTAACTGACAATTGCGCGGTCGTGCGACGTGGCTCCCAAACAAAATTGACGTCCTTTCGTTACCACAAATAGAGCTTTCTTTTGGTGGTATTTGATCACCTCTGCGGTTTTTAGTTTTTGTGCCAGGGGCCAGGATATTTTATTTCTTTGTCTGCTGTTGCTACCTCTTTAAATATTTGTTATATATAAATGTTGCTAATAAGTTTTCCCTTTTTATTCCTTCCAGTGTGTTGTATTTTTCCATTCACCGATATGAGAACGGAGAATTTTGGCCCCATCTTTCTGAGTCTTCCAGCAGCGCGGTGGGGAAAGAGCGAGGGGAACGCTATAATATTAATGTGCCCTGGAATAAGGTGATGTTTGAGATTCCTGCCTTATAATTTGCTGTCTCTACCTTGGTCGCCTTACTTTGGAGCTGGTATATAATATCCACAAAAATTGATCATTTAGTCTAAAACAAACTTTTTTTCTCACAGACTGCAATGAAGGATGCAGATTATATCACAGCATTCCTCCATCTCCTCCTCCCTGTTGCCTATGAGGTAATCGTTATGCCGCCATCTTTTGAAAACGTGTTCCATCCTTTATTAACCATTTAAAATATCACAACTTGGTTTATGTGTGTAATGTTTAATTTTGTTATATTTTTGGAATATACAGCACTGTGCAAAAGTTTTAGGCATGTGTGAAAAAGTGCTGTAAATTAGGAATGCTTTCAGAAATAGAAGTGTTAATAGTTTAGTTTTATTAATGAACTAAATTGAAAGTAAATGAACAGAAGAGAAATCCAAATCAAATCACACCAGATGCAGTTCCGTGCGCTTTTTTTCTGCACTAAAAATGCATGCACAGTGTTTTCCATGTATTCCAATGGCTCTAGTTCACACCATGCAGTCAGGTTTTCGGTGCAGAAATGAAAGTAGAGCGTGCTGCATTTTTTCTGCACAGAACTGTATTGGAACATAGCAAACTGTTTAAAAAACACACTGGAACTGCCTGTGTGTGAACTGTAAGCAAAAACTGATCTGGAGTGCATTTTTGTGGTGTGAACTGGCCTTTAAAACAGCATCAGTTCCTCTAGGCACACAGTTTTTGAATGAACTCGGCAGGTAGGTTGTTCCAAAATTCTTAAAGACCTAATCACAGATCTTCTGTGGATGTCGGCTGCCTCAGATCTTTCTGTCTCTCCATGTAATCCCAGACAGACTCCATGATGTTGAAATCAGGGCTCTGTGGGGGCCAAACCATCACTTCCAGGATTTCTTGTTCTTCTTTGACTGCTAAAGATAGTTCTTAATGACATTGGCTGTATGTTTGGGGTTGTTGTCCTGCTTCAAAATACATTTGGGGCCAATCACACACCTTCTTGATGGCATGATGGCTACTGTAAGTATCTTCTTGTGTTTCTCAGCATTGAGGACACCATTGATCCTGACCAAATCTCCAACTACTTTTGCAGAAATGCAGCTCCAAACTTGCAATAAGGAGCCTCCACCATGCTTCACAGTTGCCTGCAGAGACCCATTATTGCACTGCTTTCCAGCCCTTCACCAAACAAACTGCCTCATGCAAAGCCAAAATATTTAAGATTTTCACTCATTAGTCCAGAGCACCTGCTGCCATGTTTTTGTTGCTCCCCATCTCCTATGTTTATGTGCATAGTTGAGCCACTTAGCTTTGTTTCCACGTCAGAGGTATGTTTTTTTATGTCTGCAATTCTTCCATGAAGACCACTTCTGGCCAGACTTCTCCGGACAGTAGATAGGTATACCTGGGTCCCACTGGTTTCTGCCAGTCCTGTGCTGATTGCACTGCTGGATGTTTTTTATTTATTTATGTAAAGGTTTGCATCAGCTTTAGTCAGGTAAAAAACATAAACTTTGAGAAGTGACATCTGACTAGTTCTCTGCTCACGGAGCTATGAGAATCGAGCGATCGGCGGTCTTTGATCACTTGGTTCTCAGTCTTAGAGCCAGCGAAGGACAGATGCAGAAACAAGAAAAGCTGCTCCAGGTGGGTGAGTCTCTGGTTAATCCCCACACACACTAGTCATGTGCTAGCCCAGCTTGCATGCTGTGTAACGTGAAGAAATAATTCCGGATGGCTGCACTTACAAAAATCCTTTTATTGAAGCTTCATATGACAAGTGGTTGACAGATGGAGCAGGGGACGAAGAGGTAGATGCGTTTCATGCAAATCTCAGTGCTTAGTCATTACTAAGTGTTGTTATTTTCGTGAAACGCATCTACCTCGTTGTCCCCTGCTCCATCTGTTAACCACTTGTCATATGAAGCTTCAATAAAAGGATTTTTGGAAGTGTAGCCATCCGGAATCATTTCTTCACAAAGGACAGATGCAGCTTTGGACTGATGCTGAATCCACCCATGTAAGTTTGATTTTGAAAAAAAAAATATGCACAGTGTTTTCCATGTATTCCAATGGCTCTAGTTGGCTCTAGTTCACACCATGCAGTCAGTTTTAGGTCAGTTTCTGCACCGGAAACTGACTGCATGGTGTGAACTAGAGCCAACTAGAGCCATTGAAATACACGGAAAACACTGTGCATGCATTTTTAGTGCAGAAAAAATTTGCATGGAACTGCGTCTAGCGTGAACTAGCCTTAAACATACATGCCTTGTTGTCGCCGGTCAATACCAGCAGTGTATAACTTTGCTGTACTTAGCCTTGCCGCATTGTATGACAAGACTTTGTTGCTTGCCCAGTTTTAAGCCTCCAACACAGCTGTTTCTGTTTTCGTTAATAACTGTGTTTCCTTCTGAAAACACAAAAAAATTGATGATCATTAGCACCTAGCATAATTTTTTTTTTTATGTCACAATGTAGAGTATAAGATTTCCTATCATCTGTGCCCTGTCTTGCCACACAGAGTTAAAAAAAAATTTGGGGTTTACATCCACTTTAAGTGTACAAAATGTGCAAGTGTAAGAAATGATGTTTTTTTAAAGCCAAAGGGTAGGCACACCAAATATTGATTTGACTTATTCTTCTATCTGTTGAAAACATTCTTACTTTACAACATTTCTTCACACCTCCCTAAAACCTTTGCACATTACTGTAAGGCCGCTTACACACGATCAAATTTATCTGCTGAAACCGGTCCGTCGGACCGTTTCAGCAGATAAATTCGATCGTGTGTACGGGCGAGCAGACAGGTTTTTCCAGCAGACAAATTTTAAAGCATGCTTTAAAATCTGTCTGCTGGAAACCCGTCCGTCCGACATGCCCACTGGTTAGTACACTAACCAGCGGACATATCTGTCCGCACATGCGTCGAATGGATTCGACGCATGCGTGGAAGTATTTTACTTCCTGGTTCGGTGACGTGGCGGCGTCAACGTCACCGCGCTGTCTGCCGGCGGGGATTTTGGTTTGATCGTGTGTACACGATCAAACCAACATATCCCAGCAGACAAATCCGATCAAAACGGTCTGTCAGACCAATTTGATCGGATTTATTTAGTGGTGTGTACGCGGCCTAAGTTGGCAGCAACACTGAAAAAATAGTGACTAGTAAAACCCTTTTTACATTTTGTGTCTATTTTTTTTATCCACTTTTAGTCTTTCTTATAAGGTATAACTTTGCTTTTGTTTAGAAATTCTTTGCAGGCCCATCATATTCAATTCTTATCAATTCCAGTTGTTACCAGAAAAATGTATTAGGAGGGAAATTGCCCTTTTTAAAGTATTTCTTTGACTTATTTGTCTTTGCAGTTTCAGCCACACCTTGTACTGGTTGCAGCTGGATATGACTCTGTGGTGGGAGATCCAAAGGTAATATCAACTAGGCCTTGTATATGTTCCAGGAAGCATTCTTGTAGACCTGATTTCCACCTTTCCAAGTAGATTCACACACCTGAAACTCTTCCTAAAACAGACCTTGCAGGGGAAATTGCATTCTAGCAATATAATTTGCGTTGGTCACAAATATTAGCTGTGTTTTGTTTTCAGGTAAAGAAGTTTGTCCTAGCATAGTTTAAGCATATTGTTGATAGCAGCTCAGTATTAAGGTACTTATATTGATGAGACTGTCCAGACTTCTGCTGGCCATATGAGGTCCAATATCATCCATCCTTACCAGCAAAACAAATGAGAAGTAATCCCTTCAGTGGAGTTTCAGACAACCTTGTAGATCACACCAATAAGCAGCAAGGCTGTGTCCTCCTAAACACGTTTTGTCAGTTCTTTGCCACCACAAAACCTTTACTATAGGTGTATAGTAGAGCTGCACGATTCATGAGAATCACAATTTTTTTGCTTAGAATAAAGATCACGGTTCTCGCGGCATAAAATCTTTCACATTTTACAAACAAAATGTGGGCTAACTTTACTGTTTTTTTTTAATTCATTAAAGTCATTTTTCCCCCAAAAGAGCATTTGAAAGACTGCTGCGTAAATGCAGTGCGACATAAAATATTGCAACAACCACCATTTTATTCTCTAGTGTCTCTACTAAAAAAAAATATATATATATAATGTTTGGGGATTCTAAGTAATGTTTGAGGGTTCTAAGTAATAAGCGCTAGCAATAATTGCATGTAAAAACAGACAGGCTGGTTTTACCCAAGTTGATTGTACCCAAGATCAATCAGCCTGCTCATACATGGTTTGAATCTTGGCCAGTCCCTGCTGAACCAGCTAAGATTATATCCATCTATGGCTGGCTTTAGGGTTGGTTTTATGCTTGCAGTCTGAGAAAAAAAAATTGGTCCATTGTGATAACCACATCGTATTTTCGTATCATGTACAGGGAGAGATGGCTGCCACGCCAGCATGCTTTGCTCATCTAACACACATGCTCATGTCTTTGGCTGAAGGAAGACTCATTTTGTCTCTTGAGGTGAGCGGAAATATCTGTAATGAGACCGGTGTTTTTTTTGTAACAAAATCTGTCAGTAGGTAATTTTACAGAGTATTTGTCAGTGGGGTCAGGGATTTTAAAATGTTATAGATCTGGCCACTGGTGCCATCAGAGACGCACAATCTTGGCTTTGACCTCCTGGAGGAGAGAGGGCACCTACAGACACAGCTGGCGCTGCTGATTTTGGGAGCAGCAATATCGACATAACAGGTTTTCTCTTCTAATGCATTTTGGGAGACACAGCAGAGCTCTGAAAAATTAACTCTGCCCCAAGGAGGATGGATACTAAGCAGAAGGTAGAAGGGTACATTTCTTAGTTTTAGCACAGTGTCCTAGGAGGTGAGTCGTGTTGGGTTTCTCTCACTTCAAGAAAGATTTATTATTTTTTGGGTGGTATGATTCTGGAGTATTATTGCTGTCTGATAACAAGCGTGGACAGTTGGTGGATGTCCCAATCTTGACAAAAGCAGATTGGTCAACTGTTGTCTCAAGTCTATGGCTGGCAGAAATAAATCTTTTACATCAACTGAGATTCTTAACCGTTTAAAGTATTATTAAAACCTTTTTTTATTTTCTTAGCACATTCAGTGCATTAAAGCGGAGCTCCACCCTAAGAGTGGAACTTCCGCTCTTTGGAACTCTCCCCCAGGTATTTGCACCCACTTCCAGGAGTCCTCTCTGCGGGGATCCCGCACCCGCCCATTGTGTTCTCGGAAACACTCGGCTCTTAGAACACAGTGGGGACCAGTAAGGACGGCGCTGCGCGACTCGCGCATGCGCCATAGGAAATTGGGCAGTGAAGCCGGAATGCTTCACTTCCTGATTCCCTCAATGAGTATGGCAGTGGGGGCAGCAGATAGATGAGCGATTACTAGTCTTCTGCTGCAGACGTCGCTGGACTTCCAGGACAGGTAAGTGTCCATTTATTAAAAGTCAGCAGCTGCAGTATTTGTAGCTGCTGGCTTTTAATATTTTTTTTACAGCAGAGCTCCGCATTAAGGTAAAAAAACATCTATGTGCAACTCCCCCTCCCTCTGGCCCCCCCTTATGCTTACCTGAGCCCAATATCGATCGAGCACTGTGCATTAGAGCTGCATCACTGCTCTCTCTCCTCACTGGTTCAGACACCAGCGGGAGTCATTGGTTCCTGCTGCTTTGAGTCACAGCCAGTGAGGAGGGAGCAGTGGAGAATGGGGATGAGCCGCACTGTGTGTATCAATGGAGCTAAGGAGCGAACCTACCTGAGTGCCCCCATAACAAGCAGCTTGCTATAAGAGCTCTAAGTAGGGGAAAGGAGGCAGAAGAGCTGGCAGGGGACCAGAGAAGAGGAGGCTCAGGGCTGCTCTGTGCAAAACCATTGCACAGAGCAGGTGAGTTTGTTGTTTAAAAATTACATTCACAATCACCTTAAACCTTTAGAGCTGAACTGCTTGGTTTGCTATAGCTCCAGCAGTTGTGCTGTATGTCTTTAAAGTGACTTTAAAACTTACATTTTTCGTTAAATAATTAATGATTAAAATAACAAATGTATAAACGTGTCATTCTTACCTGCTCTGTTTTGCACAGAGTATCCCTGATCCTTTTCTTCTCGGGTCCCCCATTGGTGCTCCTGGCCCCCCTCTTCAGCAAGTGCCTGGATATAAAGGCACTCTCTATGGGGGCACTTGTGTGGGATTGCTTCTGAGCCACCCTGTCTGCATCTAGAGGCACAGACAGTGCAGCTCAGCCCCATAATCTGCTCCTTCATCACAGCATTTGATTGACAGTAGTGGGAGCCCATTGCTTTGGCTGCCATCAATCCGCCCAGTAAGAAATGAGACAGCGGAGAGAGCTGCTACTCTCATGCACATCGCTGGATGGAGATCAGGGTCAGGTAAGAATCAGAGGGAGGCTGGGGGGGGGGGGGGGATCCTGCAGCATAGAAGATTTTTTTTTACCATAGAACGCATTAAAGTGGTTGTAAAGGTTCAGTTTTTTTTTTTGTCAAACATACTTGCCTCCACTGTGCAGTTCGTTTTGCACAGAGTGGCCCCGATCCTCCTGCTCTGGGGTCCCACGGCGGCTCCTCCCTGCAATAACTAATCCCCTCTGGGAAGCTCTGTCCGGAGGGCGTTACCTTGCGGGCACGCTCCCGTGTCATACACTCGGCAGCCATAGGGGGGGTAGCGCTGCTATCAATCTATCCAATCAACTCCGTGGAAAAGAGGATGCTGTGGATGCGCAGAGCAGGTAAACAGGATCAGGTAAGTAAAACGGGGGGGGGGGGGGGGGGCATGATTGCCAGGTGTTTTTTCACCTTAATGCATTGTGAAAAAACATGAACCTTTAAAACCCCTTTCAGGTAAAAAAAAAAAAAATTAAAGTGATTGTAAAGTCTCTTTTAAAAAAAACAAAAACAAACATGTTATACTTACCTGCTCTATGCAGTTGGTTTTGCACAGAGCAACCTGGATCCTTCTCTTCTTGGGTCCCTCTTCTTGTTCCTGGCCCCTCCCTCCGGGTGAGTGCCCCTACAGCAAGTAGCTTGCCATGAGGGCACCTGAGCCGAGTTATGGATCCCTGTGTCCATTCAGACACGGAGCTGTGACCCGGCTTCTTCTCTCTCCTGATTGGCTGAATGATTTTGATTGACCGCTTAGGGAGTCAATCGCACCGCTTTGCTGTCACAGCCAATGGGGAGGGGAGTCCGAGCAGCTTAGACACTTCGGCAATATCGCTGGATGAATACGGGCTCAGGTAAGTATTAGGGGAGCTGAAGGGGGCTTTTTTTATCTTAATGCATAGAATGCATTAAGATAAAAAAAAAACTTCTGCCTCTACAACTCCTTTAAGGCTTTAGAACCACTTTAAGTGCTATTTAAACTTTTGATTGCATTTAGTTCCAAGTTGTGTGCACAGCTCAGCACCTTTGCCAGGCAGTTTCCCTTGTGTCTGTATGAGTGAATGCCAAGATGCTTCTAGACTAGAAGTCCCATGCTCCTTTGCACTTTCCTAGTTGTTATTAGCAGGAAGCTGGATGTGTTGGCGTGCTGTGCATTGGCTCGTCATCTTGTAGTCCACACTGGGAGTTTACAGCCTATGATGTGAGCCCTGTTTTTGCATGCTCACTTGAGAGGCAACATTGTCGCCCTATGACTGGATAACACTTGGTAACCTATAGTAGGTGAGATGAAGTGGTGTAACTAAAGGGCAACCCCCATAGAAAAAAATGCTGCCAATAATTTATTCCATGGAAGCTCAAATAAAACATTTTTTTGGAGTTTGTGTTTCGGTACACTTTAACTACTTGAGCCCCGGGCCATAGTCAAATGACGGCCTCAAGGTGGCTCTATAAATCCAGGACGCCGTCTTTTGACGTCTTTGCGTCCTCCGGCCACTGGGGGGGCGCGCGCGCGCATGTAAACACAGAGCTCCACGTCCTGTCAGGGAGAGGAGACAGATGCTGTGTCCCTTGTACATTAGGGACACAGCATCGGTCACCTCCCCCAGTCAATCCTCCTCCACACACAGTTAGAACACACCCAGGATACACATTTAACCCCTTCCTCGCCCCCTAGTGTTAACCCCTTCCCTGCCAGTCACATTTATACAGTAATCAGTGCGTTTTTATTGCACTGTTCGCTTAATTAATGTGAATGGTCCCAAAAATGTGTCAAAAGTGTCCGCCGCAATATCGCAGTCCTGACAAAATTCGCAGATCGCCATATTACTAGTAAAAAAATAAATAAAACAAATGTCAGAATTCTATCCCCTATTTTGTAGCCACTATAACTTTTGCGCAAACCAATCACTATACGCTTATTGCGATTTTTTTTTTTATTTTTTTACCAAAAATATGTAGAATACATATCGGCCTAAACTGAGAAAAAAAAATTTTTATTTTTATTTTTTAAATGGGATATTTATTATAGCAAAAAGTAAAAAATATTGTTTTTTTTCAAAATTGACGCTCTTTTTTTTGTTTATAGCGCAAAAAATAAAAACCGCAGAGGTGATCAAATACCACCAAAAGAAATCTCTATTTGTGGGGAAAAAAGGACGTCAATTTTGTTTGGGAGCCACGTCGCACGATCGCGCAATTTTAATTTAAAGCGACGCAGTGCTGAAAGCTGAAATTTCGCCTGGGCAGGAAGGGGGTAAATGTGCCCAGTATGCAAGTGGTTAAATTACCATCAAGTCTTTCCACCAAAGTGATGTCACCTTTCTGCAGTGTACAAAATTGTTGGTTTAAATGGTTCGGGAAACTGGCCCTCTTGTGTGGTAGTGTCTGAAATAACCAGATGCTTGAGTCCTTAGGTATGCAAGGTGACTTGTGTTGTGATGATCTGACTAATGGATAACTTTGGTTTTCATTCTTGTAGGGAGGGTATCATTTGCGTTCAATTTCAGAAGGCGTCTGTGCTTCCCTGAAGATTCTCCTTGGAGACCCTTGTCCAAGTTTGCCTCAGCCCTTTGCCCCCTGTGAAAGGTACAATTTAATTTTTTGTAAATTCTATGATTTTGTTAACATACATCTTGATATTTATTAAAACAGTTATCAGAAGCATGCTTTATGGATTTCAGATATTCACCTATTATAAACTCTGATGACCCCTCATCATTTTCTTTCTTGAGATATTCTGGATTCAGGACTTGGCAGAGACCTTCAGAACATCTGCACGTGTTTCCGTCTGGACGTGCACAAAGACAGCGCAGTCAAGTAGGTCCAGGACCTCTTTTCCTGCGCATGTGTGAGCACTCCTTGGCATGTGCGTTGGTGCGCTGCAGTGCTCTGCCAGGTCTCAAAGGCCAGGCAGAGCCTTTTGGCATTTCTGCGCATGTGTCGGACTATCAAAAATGGCAGCACTGGTGGAGGAGATGGAGCAACATTAACGCTGCATTCACACCTGAGGGTTTTCAGCTCGTAAAACGCCCAACCAACAAAACCCCATTCATTTCAATGGCACCTGTTCACATCTGAGCATTTTGTCACCTGAAGCAAAACGCCTAAAAAACGCTCTAGTCTCAAAAAAGAATATGAGCTTCTTTGGGCAGATTACAGGCATTTTTTTTTTTGCCTTTTTTATTGGTTAAAAAACACGGCAAAAACGCGCGACTTTGAAACGCTCAGATGTGAATAAAGCCTCAAGGGAAATGTTCCTCTTTATGTAATAATAATATTAATATTTGTTTGTTTCTTGCTTTGGTAAGACTATAAAAACATTGGAACCTCTGGCAGTCTGTTTTTTGCTGCCCATATACACGTTGGAAAGATTTACCCTCTCTATTTGTCCTGTTAACCATTTCCACCAGGAAAAAAGAGAGAGGCATTGCAAAAATGTTTGGCTACGATATAAATATTAAAATAAAGAGGATAGTATTTAGTGGGGACATAGGAAGGATTTTCTCCTATTTTAGAAAATGTCCACTTCCGGGTGTGTCTTGGGGTACAGGAGTCGCAGGGAAATCTTGCTATAATCATTTATAAAAACTGAGAGGGGTTCTAATCTTTCCCGGCTTTAACCAAAACGTATAAAAATAATGTTCAGGCCGAGGTCCACCTTAACAGTAACCCAAAATGAAACAGTAACATACAGTGCTACGCTAGATTACCAAAAGACAAAATGTGGAAAATTTCAAGGGGTATGAAAACTTTTTCAAGGCACTGTATGTATACACTATATTACCAAAAGTATTGGGACACCTGCCTTTACACACACATGAATTTTAGTGACATCCCAGTCTTAGTCCATAGGGTTCAATATTAAAGGGTCACTAAAGGAAAAAAAATGTTTTTCTGAAATGACTGTTTACAGGGTATAGAGACATAAAA
This sequence comes from Rana kukunoris, assembly GCA_029574335.1. Lineage (NCBI taxonomy): Eukaryota > Metazoa > Chordata > Amphibia > Anura > Ranidae > Rana > Rana kukunoris. Next base: position 160,227,460 of record CM056057.1, read on the forward strand.
GTTAACTGATTCATTTTCAAAATGATTAAAAATAGATAAAAATCAATCATATAATGTGCCTGCAGGTTAGTTTCACTTTTGAACTGGCTTCATGTTTCTGTGAAGTAGAAATTGAAACACAGAACAAAAACAAACAAATCCAGGGCAGTGTTTTGTTTTTAAAATGAATCTGATTGGTTCTGGGAAGTTTTAGACACACAGTAATGACAGCTCAGACCACCGTGAGAAAGCTCCCAGTATGGTGGTGATAAGGAAACAGATAAGCAGGAAGTGTGGAGAACAGAGCAGGATTACAGCAACTTCAAAGCAAAAACAAACAATCAGGACATGAAACCAGTACTGCAGTAAGGTAAAGAAAGCTATTTAGCTAAAAAAAAAAATTCCTTTAGTGATCCTTTAAGGTGACCCACCCTTTGCAGCTATAACGGCTTCAACTCTTCTGGGAAGACTGTCCACAAGGTTTAGGAGTGTGTCTATGGGAATGTTTGACCATTCTTCCAGAAGTGCATTTGTGAGGTCAGGCACTGATGTGGATGAGAAGGCCTGGCTATATGTCATCCCAAAGGTGTTCTATCGGGTTGAGGTGCAGGTCAGTCAATGTCCTCTGCCCCAAACTTGCTCATCCATATCTTTATGGACCGTGCTTTGTGCACTGGTCCAAATCATTAGGTGGAGGGCGGATTATAGTGTGGGGTTGTTATTCAGGGGTTGGGCTTGGCCCCTTAGTTCCAGTGAAGGTAACTCTTAAGGTGTCAGTATACCAAGACATTTTCGACAATTTCATGCTACCGACTTTGTGGAAAGAGCTTGGGAATGGCTCCTTCCTGTTTCAACATGACTACACACCAGTACACAAAGCAAAGTCCATAAAGACATGGATGAGAGAGTTTGGGGTGGAGGAACTTGACTGGCCTGCACAGAGTCCTGACCTCAACACATAGAACACCTTTGGGATGAATTAGAGCAGAGCCAGGCCTTCTTATCCACATCAGTGCCTAACCTTACAAATGCCCTTCTGGAAGAATGGTCAAACATTCCTATAAAAACCCTTCTAAACCTTATGGACAGCCTTCCCAGAGGGGTTGAAGCTGTTATAGCTGCAAAGGGTGGGGCAACTCAATATTCAACCGTACGGACTAAGACTGGGATGCCATTAAAGTTCATGTGAGTGTAAAGGCAGGTGTCCCAATACTTTTGGTAATATCATGTATATAAATAAAACAATTATAATCTATATTGTGTTAGCATCTAATGTTCAGCTTTGTAGGTTTGTGGTGTTTATATGTAAATAATCTTTCACGTATTTGACTTCCGCAGTGCCCTGGAATCGATCTCTGATAGCTTCTGTGTTCTCAGGAAGTATTGGCGGAGCCTGCAGGAACAAGGTAGGTGTCTGTTCAGATGAACTTAAAGAAAAAAATAAAACAATTGCAGTTACTCACTTTTCCTTGGAATCCTAGCGATGATAATGTGCACTCTAGTAGCTTTTTTTTTGTGTCTGTGCCCACCACTTCCACTTCAGTATGCTGACAGTATAACTTACCGATAGCAAGGTGTTTAGAGACAAATTATTTTAGGCAGATTTTCCATCCCAATAAATCACTGTGAGAAGTTCTAGTCCTTTCACTCTATAAAATGTGTTTTTGTTTGTGTCCCTTTTGGAGAGACTTCCTATTACTTCCTGTCCTCACAGGACGTAGGGGGAAATATCCCCAATACAACACACATGCAGCAATAAATTCTGACATCGGCTGCAAACCTTTTCTACCTCTATCAAAACAAAAAAGTTTGGCTAGAGTTGGATTTTAAACCTCCCATTGCATTATGGGAGCTGAACCTTTACTTTCTGGTTCAGCCTACACTGTGCCTTGTGAACAGTCAACCTTCATAAGCCTGGGCAATTCAAACTCAAAATATGATGAAAAGGGCAGAAGCAAAAGGTACATACAATGAAAACGTATGTCAAAATAATCAGTAGATATCAGAGATATTATGCAAATCTTAACTTTCTCTTCAACAGTCAAGTTTTACCCTTTCCCGTCCTTCTCTTGAGCCTCTCTCTTGGGGCAAGTAGTTATACATTTAAAAAGAAAGGATCTCTGCATCAATCGGTTGTTTTAACATAGTTTTCACATCATTTCTGTTATTTTATTTTTTGTTTTTTTCATCATATGCTCAGTTTTATTAGCTCAAGTTTGAATCAGATGTACCGTATTAACTCGTGCTACGCTGTGTCCATGCCTCGCTGTGACCATGCCTCGCTGTGACAATGCCTCGCTGTGCTGTCATGGGCACAGCGAGGCATGGACACAGCGAGGCATGGGCACAACGACTGACGTTTAACATGGGAGTCTATGGAAGGGGTGCCCAGCTTTGAAAAATCGGTGCTCCCCAGCCGTAGGTCCCCCAAACAACAAACTTTGCACACTTGTAGAGGAGCTACATGTGTGCCAAGTTTGGGGTCCAGGGGACCTACGACCGGCTGGTACTGGGTCCCCAAAATCACAGGAGAAATGACCGTTTAACATTGGAGTCTATGGAAGGGGTGCACGGCTCTGAAAAATCGGTGCTCCCGGCCGTAGGTCCCCCAGACAACAAACTTTGCACACTTGTAGAGGAAGAGTGGGGCTATATGTGTGCCAGGGAACCTACGGCCAGCCGGTAATGGGTCCCCAAATTCCGGAAGATCAGGCACAAAAAGATGACTCGAGTAAAAGTCGAGGGGGGCATTTTCAGCACACAAAAAAATGTGCTGAAAAACTCAGCTTATACTCAAGTATATACAGTACTTTAGACTAGAGCTTTACGATTCTGACTTAACTGAGAATCTGGATTTTTTTGCTTAGAAGATAAATCACGATTCTCACAGCGTAACATCATCTTTCACATTAAACAAAAAAAATGGGCTAACTTTACTGTTTTTTTTTTTTTTTCATTGGAGTGTATTTTTTCCCCAAAAATTGCGTTTGAAAGACCACTGTGCAAATACAGTGTGACATAAAATATTGCAACAATCGCCATTTTATTCCCTAGGGTCTCTGCTAAAAAAATATATATGTTTGGGGGCTCCAAGTAATTTTCTAGCAAAAAATTCTGATTTTAACTTTGTAAGAAACACAAGTGTCAGAACAAGGTTTAGACTTTATGTGGTTAAACTTCCTGCATTTACACACAGAAGTGTATCCCTTTGATCTAAGAAGGAAGAGTTACAATGTTTTTACTTATCTACTAGCACAGACAATGTTGTTAAAAACTTGGCAGACTGCCAGAGTGAGCAGAGAAGTCTCTACACTTGTTACATGAAAGAATTGGGAAACCCTGCAATAGAGAATGTGAAGGGGGTTAAATCGAGATCGCATTTTTTTTTTTAACGATTCATTTTGCAACTCTAGTTTAAACTATATATGTCTGTCGAGGCCCTTCTAAAACCCTTTGTTTGGGGACCCAGCAGGCACAAACTCCCAGGGCACAAACTTAAACGCCCGACGGACCTGGCGGGTCTTGCCCTTCCCAACTTTAATTTATACTATCTGGCAGCACAGCTCTCACAATTGTTTCATGTGGACAAGACGGATAGGGACAGATTCTTGTCTCTTCTGTGCCCGAAGTGGGCCGGGACGTCACTAGACCCCATGGTGGTGATCGCGGGGGAGACTGTGGGAAGGGGTGGGCCAGCTGACCGCAAGACGCTTTTATACCAGTATAAGAAAGCGTGGACCATAACCTCCAAAAAGTTACATATACCGCTCATAAATGCCTTTACTCCCTTATGGCATAACTCAACCTTGCCTGAATTCGCCCACATCCCAGACACTGGTTGGTGGAGCTCCAGGGGTATTCTCTATCTAGACTTAAATCACTGTCCAGCTTACAGCTAGAGTTCGCCCTTCCCGACCCATTGCATTTTCGTTACTTGCAGCTACGTCATGCCTACAACACACAATTTCCTCTGGGGGATGTCTCCCTGGACGCTGATGGCGGCCATAAAATACCCTGATCCTAAAAAAACTAATTTCACAATTTTATTCCATGCTGTCGCTCCCCTCGGCAACTGTGGGGGCATATGCCGTGAAGGCTAGGTGGGAGGATGATCTGGGCCCGGTGGCGAATGACGAGTGGAGCGATGCTCTGGACGCATGTAGGTTGGTCTCTCCCAAGCTATCAGATCGGCTTACTCAGATCTTTATAGTACACAGGTCGTATCTCACACCCCTAAGAATTTTCGAAATATAAACAGGATTTTCCCTCTACTTGTCCCATGTGTGCTCAACCGACAGCCAATTTTTTCCATCTATTGTGGTCCTGTCCCAAGTTGCAGGCATATTGGTCACAAGTGGTTGGATTCCTACACGGCAAGATGGGCTCCCCTGTAACACTCCAGCCAAAGCTATGTCTGCTGGGTATCTTCCCCAATCCAGATGGTAACAAGTGTACACAACTGTTCTTACACGAGACGCTTTTCTCAGCTAGGAAAGTGATTGCCAGGGAATGGATGCGTCCTGATCCCCCGCTGCTATCGCACTGGTTAGCGGAGGTCAATGATGTATTACCGTATAAGAGACTAATATATGCGCACAGGGGATGCCCATCCAAATTCGAAAAGGTCTGAGACAAATGGTTACAATCTTCTGATACCTGTATGTAATGTGACGCAATGCGTTCATGAGATGTGTCCTTTCCACTCTTCATTATTCTGAGGGCCACACTGATAGTTGGGGGGGGGGGGGGTCTGGGGGATGGGTTGGGGTGGAGGGTCATCCTGGGGATGTGGGACTCCATGTTGGTGTGTCACATATCTGCGGCTACTTCCGCTGCTCCCTGCCGGGAGAACAGTGTGTATTGCTAGTGGCTATAGCGGCAAGTCGATCGATAGATTGACTTGGGTACAATCAGCCTGCCCATAGATGATTCAAATCTCATCCAGTCCCTGCTGAACCACCTATTGCTGCCAAACTTTTTCCGGCTTGGCAATACTGGAGCATTGCGCTGTACCTGCACATACCTTTGGTCCCTGCTGCTGAACTGGTTCCAGCACTGCAAAATCTGGGGCTGCACACTATAAGGCGCCGTACACACGGCCGAGGTTCTCGCTGAAAATCAGCGAGAACCTCGCTGGAATGCACATTCCAGCGAGGACCTCGGCCGTGTGTACGGTCTCGGCGAGCTTCCCGTCGGGAAGCCCGTCGAGCCGAAATAGAGAGCAGGCTCTCTATTTCCTCGACGGCCCGCCTGGAAGAATGGCTGGTTGCCATTCCCGACGGGCGGGTCGCCGAATTCGACGGCCGGGAGAGAACCTCGACGGGCGGAACGATGTGTTCTGCCCGTCGAGGTTCTCTGCCGTGTGTACGGCGCCTAAGGAAGAGTGATTCTGCAAAGTGTAATACTTTCTTGTAGTGTCAGTCACTGACTTCCCCCATTTAGCATGTTCTCAATAGCCAGTAATGCCACTTATCCTAATGAACTTAGGGGAGGGTGTGGAAACAGCAACTGACAATACAAAGAAGTGTAAAAGGTTTGCAGATTACATCATTGTGGAAGTCAAGATTATTGATCTACAGAATAGAGCAGCTAACTGTGAGCTTGATGGCTGTATTGGAGACCTGGAACATGATACTGACAGAAATAAATTTTTATTTTTTTTATCATTTCTTAGATTTCACCTTAACTCAGGAAGTTAAAGCACAAGAAATCAGTCAGACTGCATTAGAAGATACGTCAGAAGATACTCTGACAATAGTATTGGATGCATCCATGAAAGAGGTGATGAGGGAGTTGCCAAAGCAGCGCACCGGCCTGGTGTATGATGAGCGCATGATGGAACATTACAACATGTGGGACAGGTGAGGAGAAAGTCAAGATAATGGGAGTGTCTTCCTCAATCATTAAAGGCCAAGTTCAACTTAAAAAAATAATAATAAATGCACATAATTTGCAGGTAAAAAATGTGTATTTATTATTATTTATTGTTCTTTTTTTTTACAGGAGCCTACAGGGCATTGCACCCAGCGACCAGCAGATTAGGGGAGCAATGTCCGGCTTCTGCACAGTCTTTCTCCAGCTTTGTGCCCATATGTCTAAACGGGCTAGAGGAGGAATAAATTAACTATGACCATGCTGATCAGTACTCTCACAGTTCATTAAAACTATAAGTCTATCTCTCTGAATGAATGCCGTGGCTGTGTGCGTGGAGCCCAGCACACCCACGTTGTTTTAAAAAAGTGACAGGTGCAGGGAGAGGTTTCCCCCCACTCAGTGTCACGGGGGTGAGGAGGGGGTGCATCACAGTAATGTGTTGCATGTTACACCCCAAGTAACATGTCACTAAAGGTGAACTTATCCTTTAGCCTGGGTTCACACTGGTTTGATGGGGAAACCAGCTCAATTCCAGTACTGGTTTCCGCATTGCATCTCCCTCGCAGGCAGTTCACATTGCCCTCTGTGAACCGCTGCATATGTCAATACAAAAAAAAAATGAAACGCCCAGATGGGTTTGCAGATCACAGTGCGAACTGTGAATTCGGACAGGAATAGGATCTGAGGGGGAGGGGGGAAGGTTCCTGTACCTTTTTCATGCGAATCCAATGCGAGTTCAGCTATACAACTGTATGGCTGAATTCGTATTGCACAGACATCGCATGTGATCGGCACAGCAATGCGGTGGGAATCACATGCAATGTCTGTGCTCACAATATTGTAAAACCAGGCTTAAAGGGGTTGTAAGCCTACGTGTTTTTTCACCTTAATGCATCCTATGTATTAAGGCGAAAAAACACCTTGCAGTTTACTTACCTGAGCCCCGAATTTCCTTGGACACGTCCCCGCTGTCATTCGCTCCACTGAGTCCTGGCTTTGATTGGATAGAGTGATAGCAGGGCAGCCATTGGCTCCTGCTACTGTCAAGCAAATCCAGTGACGTTTATGGATGCCGAGTGTATGATTCAAGTGGGCTCCCGCAAGGTAACCCAATCGGAAGAGAGCTTCCCAGAGGTAAAAAAAAAAACGGGAACCTTTAGTATCACTTTAAAGCAGAACTAAAGTCCACAAACCATTCCCTGGCACTGACATCTTCTCCCCAGGTGTGGGATCTCTTGCCGTCTTGTCTAGCTGGTGCAGGATGATGTAACTCCTGCTTATGGGCACATGAGTTTATTCATTCAAGAACCAAGGTATGCTGAGAATGTACACTAAGCGGAGCATTCTGAGCTCAGTGCACCTTCTAAAGAAGACTTTGAGCTGACAGGTACGTTTCATTTATAGCAGAAAAGACATAGCATGTCACTTCTGCCATAAAGAGCCTGTCTGCTCATAGTTGTTTTTACTTATTCAGATTAGTTCCAAGTTATGGAAGAGCACATTCTGCATAGCAAATCATCTTTTAACTTAGCTAATTTTAGAAAACCGAACTATTGATAGCCCAAGTATTATAGAACCTAGTTTACTTTAAAGACCATCTCCGGCTGATCACCTAAACTCACAGGTGAATCACAAATACCTGACAAATGATTGGTAAAGCAATGAACATACTATCCCATAACCCAGCTGTGCTGGTTAGTATACCAGGGTGGCAAATACAGTTACGCTACAAGGCTGCATTGTTATTGTGTATCAGATATTGTCAGTATTTTTCTCTGTGCTGTTCTCTGATCTTTTTTATCTTTCTCAGTGGCCACCCTGAGACTCCACAAAGAATTGCCCGAATATACCTGCGTCATAAGGAGATGGGGCTGTTAGATCGCTGCATTCGTCTCTGCCAACGCGTAGCAACAAAAGAGCAGCTACAAATGTGCCACAGGTGTGTAAATAAAAAAGAAGCAAATCATTGTATGGCTTTTGCCAAGTTAGACAAATATGAGGTTTAAAAGATACGTTCATAACATGTTACACCCATATTCATGGGAATATTCTCCCTGTGTCTGCTGCCCACCTCACCCATTTATAGTCCTCTATGAATAGAAAATGACAAGGTCTGGCAGCCTTTGCAGCTGTCAGCTTGTAGTTTTCAATGAACTACACATGGCACTGTGAGTGCCGTGGTGGTTCATTGAGTCTTCCTGTCAGAATGTATCGGCTTCCTCGTATGAGGTATGAGCAAGACGATACACTGCCAGATCTGTAGGAGACCTGCATGGCATCCGCAATCTGCTGATCGCTGGTGCAATGCTTTACAGGCCCCCAAAACAGAAAATCCTAAATGCACATTTTTTTACATGCAAAAAAATTAGCATTTATTATTTTTTGTCAAAGGGTGAACTTATCCTTTAACCATTTAAGGACGGCCTCCTGCACATTTACGTTGGCAGAGTGACATGGCTGGGCACATACATGTACCTGTACGTCCCTTTTAAGTGCCTAGCCATGGGTCGCGGGCGCGCGCCTACGACCCGGTCCGAAGCTGTGGACCAGATCGTCGCCGGGGTCCCGCGATCGGTCACAGGAGCTGAAGAACAGGGAGAGGTGTGTGTAAACACACCTTCCCCGTTCTTCACAGTGGCAATGTCGGTGATCGTCTGTTCCCTGATATAGGGAAAGGCGATCAGTGACATCACACGTCCATCCCTGCCCCCCTACAGTTAGAAACACAAATGAGGTCACGCATAACCCCTAGTGGTTAACTCCTAAAATGCAATTGTAATTTTCACAATAAACAGTGCATTTTTATAGCATTTTCTGCTGTGAAAATGACAATGGTCCCAAAAAGGTGTTAAAAAGGTGTTAAAATTGGCCGATGTGTCCGCCATAATGTCGCAGTCATGAAAAAAATTGCTGATTAGTAGTAAAAAAAAAAAACATTAATAAAAATGCCATAAAACTATCCCCTATTTTGTAAACGCTATCAATTTTGGGCAAACCAATTGTTAAACACTTATTGCGATTTCTTTTACCAAAAATATGTAGAAGAATACGTATCGGCCTAAACTGAGAAAAAAAAATGTATATCTTTTTTGGGGGATATTTATTATAGCAAAAAGTAAAAAATATTGTTTTTTTTCTTCAAAATTGTCACTCTATTTTTGTTTATTGCGCAAAAAATAAAAACTGCAGGGGTGATCAAATACCACCAATAGAAAGCTCTATTTGTGGAAAAAAAAGGACGCCAATTTTGTTTGGAAGCCACATCGCAGGACCACGCAATTGTCAGTTAAAGCGACAGTGTTGAATTGGAAAAACTGGCCAGGTCCTTTACCTGCGTAATGGTCCGGGTCTTAAGTGGTTAAAGATATTGGAAGGACCAAATACAGTACCATCATGAGAAGGATTAACAGGCATTTTTATGATGGTATTTGTCAATATGTATTTGAATGCAAGAACAACAATTGAATATATTGCATCTTACAGCTGTGGTGGTTAAAATCGTTTTCTTTCTTTTTTTCTGGCTTTTTCCCCTTTATTTTCTCCTCGTGATCCTACCAGTAACACACTTCCTGTCTGAGGGTGACAACACTCACTCGCTGTATTATATTCATGTAAAGCCCCATACACACTATCAGTTTTCCTGACGGTTTTCTCATCAGGTTTACCCAAAACCATGTAGTGCAAGGGCCTGCCTGATTGCATACACATTGAAACTCTTGAGGTTTGACCTCATATTAGATGGTTTTGGTAAACCTGAAGAGAAAACCGTCAGGAAAACTGATAGTGTGTATGGGGCTTAAGGCGGCGTACACACGACCAAGGTTCTCGCTGGAAACCAGCGAGAACCTCGCTGGAAGCTGCATTCCAGCGAGGACCTCGGCCGTGTGTACACAGAGCGCTCGCCCCGCCCGTCGGGAATCCCGTCGAGCGAAAAGAGAGCACGCTCTCTTTTTGCTCGACGGCCCGCCTGGATGAATGGCTGGTTGCCATTCCCGACGAGCGGGTCGCCGATTTCGACGGCCGGCAGAGAACCTCGACGGGCGGAACGATGTGTTCTGCCCGTCGAGGTTCTCTGCCGTGTGTACGCGGCTTTCGAGTTGTTACTTGAGGACAGAAAGTGTGCTAGAGCCACAGAACACCCCTCTTTCTGATCTCCATAATATAGGGGGAAGCGTTTCATGGCTGATAAAAGCAAATATTTTTACTAATGCAATATTCCTGGAGTGCTATTCTTCAGACATTCAAGCATTTATATGTATTGGAGTGTAAGAGGGTTTAGCCCCTATTCACACTTTAGCATTTTTCTGCTCATTTGCCTATGCCTTACTACACCTGATTATGTTCAACATGCAGAATCTCATTGAAAGAAAATAACTGCCATACACCAATGATGCAACATAGTCCAGGTTTATTTCCATGGAAAATCTGGCCCTACCTATAGGACCTTCCCTCTTAGTGCATTTCACCCAACTGTACATGAAACGCAGCCATCACAATTGTAAACACTAGTAGTACGACTAGTAGTATGACCACCAATACTTGTGGGATTATACCTGAAAGGTAAAACTATTATTATACAGGCTTTCTATAGCGCCAACAGTTTACGCAGCTCTTTACAATGTAGAGGGGGGACAGTACAATTACAATACAGTTCAATACATAAGTAATAGGAGGGCCCTGCTCATAGAGCTTACAATCTAATTGGAAATGTAAGCAAATCCACATTTGTGGTTTTTATTCGTTTTTATATTATAAAAAAATTTTTTTGGGTTTAGGCATATCTTTTATACCACCAAAAGAAATCTCTATCTGCCTCAGGATAACCTGAAAGTTTGAGTTACAGACTAGGTTTGCACACTGACTGTCTTTACATAAATATGATTGATCTTCACAGTCTTCCCTACATTGAAAAGATAGAAAAGTGTTCCCGAATGAAACCCAGGGACCTGCATAGAATGGGGGATGAGTATAACTCCATTTTCATCAACAATAAGTCTTACAGCAGTGCCTGTCTGGCTGCCGGCTCGACATTCAGTGTGGTGGAAGCTGTTCTTACAGGGAAGGTAAGATGCAAACACTTGTGTATGAGGAGCTTTTAGTAAGTCAACTGGGGAAAATGACCCAAAAGTCATATTTGATGTTGTATTCACATTTTCGATTGGCACCCCTAAACTTATGACCGTCTTTCTTATAGAGTTTTGTAGATTCTTCTTGTAGTGGCATTGTACATTGTAGCCCTATATGTCCTGGACATACCAAGCCAAGTTTGGGGTCCAGGGGACCGATGGCCGTGGATATATCGCGTCTCAAGCTGACCCTGTTTCCCCATAGACTCCCATGTTAAACGGTACTTCTTTGGAGACCCAGTACTGGCCAGCCTTAGGTGCCAGTGACCTTTGGTAAACATATAGCCGAGAGTCTCCCAAATGTGGGTAGTTTGGAGGTCCTAACACCAGAAACTCCAAATTTTTGATACTCTCCAGTTGCTATTCAGCAAGATTCTCCCCAAGTTTGAAGGCTGTAGCACCTTCCGTTCAAAAGTTATAGCGCAAAAACCAAATTACACCACTTCTAGGTTAAAGTCCCAAAACACTAAATTTTGGACGGCCAGTTCTCCCGAACCATAACCGGTAGGGACTAATTTCTTCGTCACATTGTAGCCTTATATGTCCTGAACCTACCAAGCCAAGTTCGGGGTCCAGGGGACCAATGGCCGTGGAGATATCGCGTCTCAAGCTAACCCTGTTTCCCCATAGACTCCCATGTTAAACGGTCCTTCTTTGGAGACCGAGTACTGGCCAGCCTTAGGTGCCAGTAACCCCACCTTTGGTAAACATGTAGCCGAGAGTCTCCCCTACAAATGTGGGTAGTTTGGAGGTCCTAACACCAAAAACTCCTAATTTTCGATACTCTCCAGTTGCTATTCAGGAAAATGCTCCCCAAGTTTGAAGGCTGTAGCACCTTCCGTACAAAAGGATTGTAATTGGCACCCCTTCTAGGCAGCTATGAAAGTGTGGATTGCATTCAGCTTAGAACATACACGTATCAGTAATATGCAGTCTCTATGCCGTACAACTAATCAGACAGCACAGTAATAAGCAAATATCGGTGCCTTAGGTTCACATATTTATACATAAAACAAGGTTTATAATACACATTGAAAAAATAATTAGATCACATTCAAATACTTTTTTGTGTTTTACTTAAACGAAAAGCATGGGTTTATTTTTTTTATTTTTTTTTACTTATACTTACCTAGGTGGGCAGCATCTGTCCCCTGGCGCCTCTGCACTCTGGAGCGCTGAGCTGTGGAGAGGCGGGGAGTGGCTAGATCAGGCTTTCAGCAGCACGCTGAGAGGCTGAGCCAGGTGTCGGTCCAGGCAACGGGTGGATCTAGACTTTATTGTTGTGATGACGCTTTGCCTGGACTGACTCCTGTGACGTTAGCAGAGAGCGGATTTCAGCCCGCTCTCTGCTGAAAACAGGTCACAGGAGTACAAAACGAATTGCACTCCTGTGATCCATAGGAGAAGTACAACCAAAACGAGCTTTGGCTATACTTCTCCTTTAAATTTGCCATTGGCTGAGAGTGCTGATCGGGAGCCGGTAGGATGCTGGTTTTCCAGCATGCTCGTCTGACAGAAGCCGGCCAAACCAACATACACACACGGGCATAATGTAGGCTGGTTTTTATTGAACCAGCAAATGTCTCCAGACATTCTGCTTGTGTATACATGGCTTTACCCAGGCATCCATTCGGAAACCCACCCTGAGAAATGCAATGCAGCTATAGCTGGCGTACATATAGGCAAAAAATCTTTGCAAAGGAGAACAGAATATCAGCAGCACTAAGATGTGACAAGCATGAAAAAAGTAAAAACAAGTATTTATAAAATTCCAAGGTTATAATAGAGGGTGGTTTAGCAAACCGTCATACAGTTAGGGTTTACATCATTCTAAATTTAATGGCTTCTTTAAATCCAGGTTCAAAATGGAGTCTGTATCGTTCGCCCACCAGGTCACCATGCAGAGCCAGGCGCAGCCTGTGGTTTCTGCTTCTTCAACAATGTTGCCCTTGCTGCACGATATGCCCAGAGCCTGAAGAACCCATCGGAACCACGATTCAGGTACAGTGGAATACAGTATCCTGCTCGGTAGATATTTTTGTGTCTCTTTCCCTTTCATTTTGTTTATTTCCCCTTATAGGGTAATGATTCTGGACTGGGACATTCACCATGGCAACGGAACACAACACATTTTCCAGGAAGATGATAGGTTAGTATGCCAAGGATCTGTTTTTCTTCATAAAAAAAATTGTATATACCCTTTCTTGCATTTGACCTCATTTGTCTATTACTAGTGTACTGTATGTGTCCATCCATCGATATGACGATGGCCAGTTCTTCCCATCTTCTGAGGATGCTGCACATGACAGAGTTGGTGTAGACCGCGGAGAGGGGTTCAATGTGAATATCGCCTGGAATGGTGGCAAGATGGGTGATGCAGAGTACTTACTGGCCTTTCATAGGATTGTCATGCCTATTGCTTATGAGGTAAGAGATATAAATGGGAAGAAAAGGGCAGGGAAATGAAGGACAGTCAAAGTCAAAGCGCAGAAGGTAGGGGCAAGGTGGGGAACAAGGAACATTCAGAATGGAAACATTAATGCAGGAGGTAAGGGGTTTATTGCATGGGATAGGAGAACAGAGGTCCAAGTAAAGGCAAGATGTAGGGAGTACAGAATGGGGGAGGTGAAAATAGCAAAAGGAAAAATAGGGTTAGATAAAGACCTGGATGGGTCACAGTGTGGGGTAAAGGCAGAGAGTGCAGAGTGGGGAGTTGGGACATTTGGGAGAGAGTGTAGATTAAGGAAAATGAGGAGTGAGGGATAAGATCAAGCAGGATAGATGTGGATAGGTAGAGGCATTGGTTCCAAAGGGGGACTGAGCACCTGCCTAGCAGGAGGGACAGCTGTACTGCCTTATTGCTGACAGCCTGACTCTGACCCTGACCCTTTATCAGCTCCCCATGCAGCACAGGGGGATTGGTTCCAGTATCTGCACCACTTCCCTCCTATCCTCTCCTGTCCGGAGACCCACTTGGAGGCTGCCGTGTCTCTCCAGAAGGCTATGCCCACATGACTCACCTTCTAATGGGTCTGGCAGGTGGCAAGGTGGTGACTGTTCTGGAGGCAAGTGTTTTATTTCTTACCGCCTAGCAGAGGAGGATCAGATTCAGGATGGGGAGAAGGGGCAGTAAATATATCATATATACCAGCTCTTCCTTTCCTGAATGAACACAGTGAGTCATCGGTACCGATAGCTCCTATGTCTATTCATAACTGAAGCATAGTCAACTGTTCAAAAGGAGTATTCGGGACTTTGAATATACCCCAGTGTACACACTTGCCATGCAAAAAGAAACCTTTTCCTATATCATACAGTTTGTATATTAAAAATAAAAAATTTCACACAGTATAAAAACACATATTATTGTCTGTGAAATACATTACAAGGATAAGAGCATTAAATCTTCGAGAAGGTCAACGCGTTTCGTGGATCATCTGCCACCTCAGGACCGACAGAATTGGGTGTATTGAAAACAAGTAAATCACAGACAGTTAAAAACAAATTTACATTAAAGCAAGAAAAAAAGAACAATAAGCAACAGCAAAAAATACAGCCTATTAATGAGTTGTTGGTACAAATCAGGTTATCACATTTATCGGAATATAATCATACACAGTTCAATACATTCCTCATGCAACAATGAATTAGCATCTAAAATCTTATCAATCCATTAGGGAAAAACATAAGTTGCTTACCCAGAATGGATGCAATATATATAGTGTGCTCAAAGCTTTATGGAACGAGAAATTGAAGGTCTCAGGCCGACTCATGGGAAGATAACCCTCAAGTACATAAAAAAGCTGCAACAGCCAAGAAGGAACAATAAAATATGAACTCACAAATGCACCGGCACAAACTGGCCATATGCGCAGTGTGGTTTATTATTAACATACTGGCCAACGGCTGAGTCGCCTGTGAGGAGGTGCCAGTGTTTACCCAAAATGTGCCTTAGCTGGTCAGATTGGTTCCTAAATTTGATAATCGGGCATATTTTAGATGATGTATCATCTGGTGTGCCTTGGAACAAGGGTTCTTGGGATATCTCTTGATAGGCCATTTTGAGGCATTTACGGCTGTATCCCATTTGCAGAAACCTCTTTTGTAACTCACCAGCCTGCCTTTCAAAATCTGCATTGTTTGTGCATTTCCTGCAAATCCTCATGTATTGGCAACAAGGTATGCTCTTTACAAGGTGTCAAGGGTTGGCAATGTCAAAATGCACGGAACATGTTACCCGCTGTAAGATTTCTGAATAAATCAGTTTCAGTATCATTGTCCTGATTCTTCTTTATTGTAAGATCCAAAAATGCTAAAGTACTTTAATGTATAGTAGATGTAAACTTGAGATTAAAGTGTTTGTTAACCCAAACATAAATAAATGGAGATCCTGGTCCCTTAAAGCAGATTAAACAGCACCATGCTTGTGCTGTGTAATCTGCCCCCCCCCCCCCCCCCTCTAGAAGGTAAAATACCTGGCTGAACCTGCAACTTCCTATATCCCTCTCTCTATGCTGACCACAATAATCAGGGCTGCTGAGCCCTGACCACCATGGTCAACATACATCCCTCCGTCATCTACAGTCCTGCTATGCTCCCCTCACCCTCTCCTTCCCTGCCTGTCAGCTGCGTGTCTGTGTCTATTTTTAAATCTGACATTTTAGAAACAGGACTGCATTAGTAGAGTGATGGGACATATCTAAGAAATATCAGGCTAGCTTTAAGAGACGAAAACTGGCCAATAGGAAATGATTGCAATGCACACTGACAAACTGCAATGCTCATCTCTCTCTCCTGTAGTTTAATCCGCAGCTGGTTTTAATATCTGCCGGTTTTGACGCTGCACGTGGAGACCCACTTGGAGGCTGCCGTGTCTCTCCAGAAGGCTATGCCCACATGACACACCTTCTAATGGGTCTGGCAGGTGGCAAGGTGGTGACTGTTCTGGAGGCAAGTGTTTTATTTCTTACCGCCTAGGTTTCTGAATTAATTGTGTTTTATATGTATTTCTACTCTTAATTAAATTACTCTTAATCGTCTTTTTGAGTAATATGAACTAATTGAACTGATCTGATGACAACAAAATCTATATTAATTCATTTCCATTTGTCTCATATCAGGGTGGTTATAATCTGACCTCCATCTCAGAATCCATGTCTATGTGTACTCGCACACTTCTCGGAGATCCCCCTCCTCACTTGACTGACTTGCACCCTCCCCGTCCATCAGCACTGCGTACAATCTCCAATGTCCTCGGTGTCCATCACAAATACTGGCGCAGCCTCAGATTACAAGGTGAGAAACTGCGGAGGTGATGAGCTGGGAAATGCTTTCACTAGGAGCAGTTACTTATATTATTTTAAATTCATTTTTTTGTTTAAAACAATTGTACCCAGATACAGAAGTACATAAAAAATGGAAGAGTAATTGACAGTATGTAAAATCATCTGGAACAGATTTAAAGCATATAAAAATAAATAAAAACAATTGATTTAATGTGAGTCATTACTGCATACATGTGTTGTGTGGCAGAATACAGAGGTAAGCATACATTAGCAATGGTATTTGCAGTGTTTGGACCTGGGTGGGTCATCTCAAGTTTAGCGTAAGAGCAGAGTTACACCATAGGTCATCCATTTTATGAAATTTAAGGGGACAGTTTCTCTTCCCATACATAACTTTTTTTCTATATGGGATGATCTGATTAATAAATAGTCTCCACAGAGATACAATGGGGAAAATAGATTCATCCATTTAATGGCTTTTTGTGCGGTTCCCAGAACAATATTCTAGTGTATTGTGGCCAGCACTCTTCATCTAGTATATCACAATGTGTGCAGGGGAGAGAGTGTTACAGTAGATTAATAAGAAGGGTGACTACCTACTTCCGGAACTCAGATATCACCCAACAACCACATGTGAGGTGTGTACAATCTGCTTGAGGTTAAATACTGTATTTATTGCCGTATAACACTCACTTTTTTTGTGCCTGCGTGTTTTACACAGGGGGCTGTGGAAAGTTTTTTTTCTGAAACTTCCCTCTTAAAGTTTGGGTGCGTGTTATATGCCTGTGCATGTTATACGCCGATAAATACGGTACATTGTATGCAATGAGAGGTGGCCATATATCCTTTTTTTTCAAAAGTAGGTTTGATGAATAATATATAATTCAATCAGCTTGTTAACCACTGGTGATACTAACATTTAAGAGGAGCAAATGTGATCCCTATCCGCTGTAGTCATAGTTGGTATAAGGGTTTGCCATTTAGCTATAAAGCCCAAATCCGTGAAAAAATAAATATATGTAAAGCAGTCCACCCCCCTCAGCCGCGCTAATACTTACCAGAGCCCGTATTTATCCAGCGATGTTGCAGGAGTGTCTTAGCTGCCTGGGACTCCCCTCCTTATTAGCTAAGACAGCAGAGTAGCATGATTGGCTCCCACTGCTGTCAATTAAAGTTAGTCAGCCAATCAGGAAAGAAAGAGGGCCAGGTCATGGCTCCGTGTCTGAATGGACACAGGGAGCTGTGATTCTGCTCGGGTGCCCTTGCAGCAAGCTGCTTGCTGAGGGGGCATTCAACAGAAGGGAGGGACCAGAGCACAGAAGAGGGACCAGAGAAGAGGAGGATCCGGGCCACTCTGTTAAAAAAAAAAAAAAAAAAAAAAACACTGCACAGGGGAGGTAAGTAAAACATGTTTGTTATTTTAAAACAAAATGTTACTCTACAATAACTTTAAAGGGGTTGTAAAGGATTCCCCCCCCCCCCCCTAAATAGCTTCCTTTACCTTAGTGCCGTCCTCCTTCACTTACCTTATTTTTCAATTTTGCTTTTAAATGTCCTTATTTCTTCTGAGAAATCCTCACTTCCTGTTCTTCTGTCTGTAACTACACACAGTAATGCAAGGCTTTCTCCCTGGTGTGGAGAAAGCCTCTTGAGGGGGGAGGGGGTGAGCAGTAGTGTCAGGATGCCCACTAACACACAGCTCCTTTCTCTATCTGCAAAGTAGAGAGTTTCCTGACTTGCCTGCTGCCCCCTCCCCCTCAAGAGGCTTTCTTCACACCAGGGAGAAAGCCTCGCATTACAGTGTTGAGTTACTGACAGAAGAACAGGAAGTGAGGATTTCTCTGAAGAAATAAGGACATTTAAAAGAAAAATGGAAGGATGAGGGTGAAACATTTTTTCCTTTACCACCCCTTTAAGTATAAAATACTTACCTTAATCCTTGCTCCAGCAGTGTCGTCGTCCACCTCCACGCTGCGTACAGTCCCCTGCAGCTCTTTTGTAAACTGCGGCCACTCCAGCCTTCAAAACATAATGTCCCTATATTGTATGCAATGGCTTTGCCCACAGACTGGAGATTTAGACGGAGGAGGAGAGCTTGGAAGCGGCATAAAAAATTAAGTGATACCACCTGTTCTGAAATCCCCCTATACACGGCAAGCAAATAACCCTTGCAGCGGAGGGGAGGCCCCACTGCAAGGGTGTTTTTTTTTTTGCTTTTTTTTTTTTAATTGGGCTTTAACAGCCAGTGGAATTTTACAAAAAGTGGCACCCCCAACCTATAACTAGCCTTTGCAGTAAAGTGCACATGGATAGGCAACACACATCAAATGAAGATTTCCCAGTTCTCTTACCAGCCAGCCTGCAAAACAACCACATTGACCCTGTCTAACAATTGATGTTAAAAACAGAGGGTCTTGTTTGCACACATTTGCAAATATGTGCAAAAGCCGTAGTGCCTACGTCAAGGCTCCTCTGTGTACTGTGGTTTTTACTCCTATCATTTTCAGAGTCTCCCAAGTTGGAGCCCAAATATAATGGATAGATTAGGGGCAGGTTTGCCTAGAGGGAGCCCATCCTTCCCTAAAAGGCAAAGGGACGCACGGGGGACACCCAGCAAAAGTGCAATGGTAGCTGAAGGCCTCCAGTGCATTCCCGCATCTAGTTCAACAAACTGTACTAAAAAAGTGGCAGCTGCCCCAGATATAACTAGCCTTTGCAGTAAGGTACACATAGAAGGGCAACGTACATCAAACAACTTGGGACCTTTTTATTTTAGGACTCAGTGGTTAGTTACCAATGTTTTTTTTTTTTTTTACAATCTCTAAACTGTGTCTCCAAACTATGTCAAAGGCAAGGCATTTACTTATATTTGCATTTCTCTAAACAGTTGAGCCCCCTCCACCCTCTGAGGTATCAAAGGAGGTGTGTTGGACACCGCAGAAGCAGCAGCTGAACAAAGTCGTGCCTATGGTTGAGTCTTCATCCTCCCCGCAACTGACGACCATTTCCCCTGGAAAGAATATTGTAGAAACACAGTGTACCCAGGAATTTGATTTGACTGGCTCCAAAGCTGATGATGATAGTCTGAACTCCAGGTCTGAAATTGTGGAGGTGAAATGTGTGCTCTCTGTAGCCTTCGGCAATGAGTCCAATGACAGTGTTTCCAGCATAGACAGTCATTCTGTAACATATACTACAGAAGAAAGTATGGAAACGCCATGGTCAGAGAATGGTCAGATCTTGGGTGGTGTTGGGGAACCTTCACCTCACAAAAGTACTGAAATGGCTAAACACGAACTCAAAGAGAGCTCAATAAATAAGGATGAAGTCTCCAAAAGTCTTTTACCCAACTTAGTTGACGTTGAGAAGAAAGAAGAGTTGGTGGTTGAGGTGGAGGTTCCTGGCCAAGATTCCGTCCACATAGGTTCTAATGAAGGCGAGTCGCTGGGAACAGTCATTGAAGTCCAGGGTTTAGAAAAAACGCCTGATATTTTGATGTCTGATGACCGGACAGAGAACTCTGTGGAGGAACTCCTTAGAGACTTGAAGCTGGACGATAGTAAAAATACATCGACCCCCAGGATTAGTGATGGTGACAGTGAAGCTGCTGGTGGGGCTAGAAAGAAGATATTTCCTCTAGTGCAGCAAGTGGCTGATCATTCAGAGGAAACTTCTGTGAGTGTTAGGGCTGAACACAGCTCAGGTTCTGTGTATTCATATCTTATCAATGGCTGTCTCGTTTCTCTTTCTTTCAGTGGTTTCCTTTTTCACCTTTTTCCCTCTTTCTTTATCATTTCTCACTCATCTTCAATCCTCTTTATTTTCCGTCTCACTCTTTTTTCCCCTCTCTCTTTAACTTCTTTTCTGTGGCTTTACTCTCACTCTTTCTCTTTCTCACTCCTCACACTCATGTCTTTCCTCATTCACTCCTCCTCTCTCTCTCCTCGCACTCATGCTTTTCCTCTCACCCACCCCTCTCTCTTACTCCTCGCACTCATGCCTTTTCTCATTCCCTCCTCTCTCTTACTCCTCGCACTCATGCCTTTTCTCATTCCCTCCTCTCTCTTACCCCTCGCACTCATGCCCTTTCTCATTCCCTCCTCTTTCTTACTCCTCGCACTCATGTCTTTCCTCATTCACTCCCCTCTCTCTTTCCTCCTCTTACTCGCTCTCTCCCTTCTCTCTTTCACTTCTCCACTTACTCCCCTCCTCACTCACTCCTCCATTCACACTTTATCTCTCTTTTTGTTCTCTGTTTCTGTAGTCTCAAGATACTCACCTGGAGGAGAATCGACTCTCCGAAGCTGCTGGTGGTTGCTCAGCCTCATGTCACCAGCTAGATGTGGAGCCTTCACTGATAAACTCTGTAAGTACTGGCTTTTTTATTGCCTGTTAGCATCCATTTTACACCAAAATCTAACCAAATTATGCGAAATTTACCACAAAATTTCATGGTTTCAGGGTGTAGTTTCTGTCTCTACCACTTCACTCAACTATCATATTTTCTGCTGCTAGAATTGCTATAGCCAGGTTCTGGAAATCTCCTATAATTCCTCTTGAATTGGTAAAAAATAAATTGTCATGGATTATGATTAATGAAAGTCTATCAGCAATATTGCTTGACAAACAAAATTATTTTGACAAAATGTGGAAGCCCTGGATTGAAAATCTATTGGATACCTTATGAAATACTATTAACCAGTTATACACTGATTTGATAGAATGTACTCCTATCTATACTCTATTTTCACTCCCTTTTTTTTCTATTTACCTTTTTATCTAGACTCTTCTCTAAACCTTTTTTTTTGTTTGGTATATGGTAAGGGACACCTTATCTCTTAGTACAGGTATCTTTAGAACAGCCAGTTAGTCTTTAAAAGATATTTAATATTAGTATATGCCCTCTAAATACGATAAAATACTTGTGATATATTTCTTTTTAGAGCTAAGTTTTACTCATTGAAATACATGCATATATATTACAGTACTTTTAAAACTTTTTGAGCTTATATGTATCTTTATACCATACTGGCGTATTCCTTTAAGCTTTCTTACGCTTATATAATGGTAACTTGTGATTGTTTTTCTTTTAAAATATTTGAATAAAAAACTATTGTAAACGGAACAGGAGAGAACAAGCCCTGGATTACCCAGTGCCCTTTTCTCCCAGGGCATGCTTTTAGACTAAACTGGTGGTTGCAGGATTGAAACCTGCAAAAGGGAAGATCCTTCCTCCCGGTGTCTTGGAGAGCACTGACCACAGACTCCAGTCTCTCAGGCTGGGGAGCAATCCTAGAGGGACTCACAGCTCAAGGGAGATAGTCAAGGGCAGAGAAGAGCCTGCCCATCAACATCCTGGAGTTACGGGCAGTACGTCTGGCCTTATAGTCCTGGACGGTGGAACTTCAGGACTGCTCCATCAGGGTTCAGTCCGACAATGCCACTGCAGTGGCCTATATCAACCACCAGGGTGGTGCCAGGAGCCGTTCAAATCAGGAGGAGGTGAACCACATATTAACCTGGTTCTATCGGTGGTCTATATCCCGGTGTAGGAAACTGGAAGGCAGATTATCTCAGCCGCCAGCAGATCTGCTCAGGGGAAATGGTCTCTAGACCTGAACATGTTTCAGGAAATCTGCCAGCATTGGGGATGGCCAGAGGTCAATCTATTGGCATCCAGGTTTAACAACAAGCAACAACAGTTTGTATCCCAAACAAGGGATCCCCTGGCAATCAGAGCAGTGGCTCTATTAGTTCCATGAAACCAGTTCTCCCTGGTTTATGCTTAACACCTGATCCCACTCCTTCCACATTTGTTGCACAGGATTCGGAGAGGCCCTGGTTCCCAGAGATAATGAGATTGGCAATAGACAGGCCATGGACTAGACAGGCCATGAATGATTCCGCACTGCCCCGATCTACTGTCTCAAGGTCCTATATTCCACCCCTATTTACGGTCACTAGATCTATTATTGGATCTGGAGAGCCTATAATGCTTGGTGTGAAGCCAGAAAATGGCATCCTCGGAAATACGTGATTGGGAGAATTCTCTCTTTTCTACAGTCGGCTATAGAAATCAGATTGGCTTGGAGTACAATCAGGGGTCAGATTTCAGCCTTGTCAGTATTCTTCCAAAGGCCCGTAGCCTCCCATTGACTAATCTGAACCCTGCAGGGTGTAACTCGTTTGCTTCCCCTGATTAGGTCACCTATGTATCCTTGGGACTTAAACCTGGTACTGTCTGTGTTACGGAAGCAACCGTTTAAGCATATCAAGGAAATTCTATTAGTCTTGCTGTCACGCAAGCTAGCCTTCCTGATAAGCCATCACCTCGGCTAGAAGACTGTCAAAGTTGGCGGCACTTTTGTGCAGGAAACCATAATTGATCCTTCACCACGTCAGGGTCGTGTTACGACCCGTTCCATAATTTTTGCCAAAAGGCCCTTTGTTTGGCCTTTTACTTGAATCAGGACATTATTTTGCCTTCTTTTTTCTTTCAGCCTCATTCGGCGGAAGATAGACGACTACATCCTTAGATGTAGTGCATGCAGTCAGTTTATTTGTCTATATCTGTAGAGATCCGAGGATCAGACTCCTTTTTGTTTTATCAGAAAGACCCAAGAAGGGGCAGGCAGCTTCCAAGACTTCCATTGCCCGTCGAGTCTGTCAATTGGTCATTCAGGTCTACGGTCTGAAACGCAAAGCTCCCCCCCTTCAGGGTGAGAGCTCATTCTACCAGGGGTGTAGGAACCTCCTGTGCTTTTCACCATCAGGTATCTGGGTGTCAGATTTGTAAGGCTGCTAACTGGTCTTCAGTGCATACATACCAAATTTTATTAAGTGGGTGTTTGAGCAGCCGAGAATTTGGCTTTCGGCAGCAGTGTACTGCGGGCTGCCGTATAAAGTCTGATGGCTATTGTTTGGCAGGGTGTCTTTCTCTCCTCAAGGCTATTGTTCTGGGACGTCCCAGTAAGTAAGGAATACTAGCCTCACTCTGTGTCCCATGATTTACTCAACAAAAAGGATTTTACAGGTAAGTATGATGACAATTTCAGATTTCCGTTCCTATTTAAAAGGTCATTAAAATGTTTTTTTTTTTAAAGTGTATTTTTGTGCGTGAACTCGAGAGAGAGAGGAGCCGGACTGCAGGAGTTGGGAGTAGGCAGACCCTCCCCCCGGAGGCAATCGCCATCCTTCTCCATGCCCCTGGTGGCAATGGCAGGTGTGAGAGGGGCCTCCCACTCACCCCGCCCTACCTGCTCCTCTTGGGAGCTCAACTGGGGCCCAACGGGACCCCAATGGGGCAGAGGGACTCCCCCTATGAGGGAGTGAGGGGGCCTAGCCCACCCAGCCAGCCCTGTAGGTCCTTCGCCTCTCTTTATTTTAGGAGACCGCATGGCCAAAGTGCGTGTGTGTTAAACCAATTTTGTGTGCGTGCAAGTGTGGTGTTTTTTTTGGGGGGGGGGGGGTGGCGTACTTAAGCACAGGCGTACCTTGCATAGCACACCCACCGGGAGCCGGGCTCAGACCACCAAACTCAATTCTCATGTAGCCGAGATCGGGATCCGAACCCTTGGCTGCAGAGGTGAACGGCTTGTCAGCGCAGTGCCAATCACATTGAGCCACCACAGCTCCCTCATTAAAATGTTTTTACACTCTTTCTTGTGTGATTATCATCTTAAAGGCCAGTTAAAGTTTACACTTTAATGCAGTGGACCGGTAATTGCTGCAAGTCTCACAGTTGTTGTTTATATGTTAAAGAAGATTCAGAGGCCATAGAGCAGGCCGTCCCCCTAATATGTGCCCTGCAGCTGAAGAACACTGCAATGGTAAGACTTGCAGCACTTACTGTTTGACCAAACTCTAGATGTGTTTTAGTCCTTTGCAAAGAGACTCAGTTGGGCTTTAATGTAAATATTCATCTAACTTGGCTATTTACAATAAGCATTTTTCTTTTGTCTCACTTTCCATTTCTTGTTTCCAGGGGGAGATATTTACAGTGACACCACTGTCCTGGTGTCCTCATTTGGAGTCAGTGTGTGAGCTGCCCCCTTGTGGACTGGAGGTGACACAGCCGTGTGCTGCTTGTGGTACAGACAAAGAGAACTGGGTGTGCCTGACATGTTATGTGGTGAGGAAGGTCTCCCTCTCAGCTGATAAATGGTGGATATCTCATGCTGTAAAGTGACGGTTCATTTCTGTCTTTCAGGTTCTGTGTGGGAGGTATGTCTCTCAGCACATGATATCTCATGGAGTTTCGTCTGGTCACAATCTTGTACTCAGCTTCTCTGACTTGTCTGTCTGGTGTTATGGCTGTGACTCCTATATCCATAATGAGGTAAAGAGGTCATGAAAGGGAATATTCTTTGTTATGTTATTTCTTTGTTATGTTAAAAATTAAAAAGTACATATTTTAAAAAAATATTTTTACGTGTCAGGTAACTTAATCATTGCACATAAATATTTTATGTTTACAGTGTCTTAAAGTATTCATACCCTTTGAAATGTTATACGTTTTGTCATGTTATAACCAAAAATGTAAATGTATTTTATGTGATAGACCAACACGAAGTGGCACATCTTTGTGAAGAGGAAAGAAAATTATAATTTTCGTTTTACAAATATATGTCAAATGTGTGGCGTTCATTTGTATTCAGCCCCCTTTGCTCTGATACGCCTAACTAAAATCTTGTGGAACCAATTGCTTTCAGAAGTCATCTAATTAGAGTCAAATATGTTTTTGTTGTATAGTGGAACCTTGGATTACGTTGCTGCACACCGCTTTTTGCCTAAATTGTGTTCGTTAGACAATACTTACAAACCGCATTACTTGCAGTCCGAGGTTCCACTGTATATCAGAATAAGAAAACAGAATAGAAAGTCCAAATATGCAGCACCATACTTTGAACAGTACAGTCAACGTGTTAAAAATAGAAGTAAGAGGAAACATGTAAACACAAACATAAATGAGGTACATAACATGTAAGTAAATATGTAAATACCACACATAATGGATGAACAAGAAATCTGCAACCCTTGATAGTATGTGTTGGATCTTGAGGTCAACACTATCATGTTTGGAAGGGAAGTACCAGAAAAGAGTAGACGGAGAGAAGGAAGAGGGTCAGGGAATAGGGTGAGGTCAAGGGGAAAAAGTTAAAGCGGAGGTTCACCCCCAAATCAACTTTTTGTCATTTGCTCTTAAGTTTTTTTTTGGCACTTTTCTTTTTCGGAGCCGTTGTTACACGGCTCCGAGCGGGAAATCCTGCGGGCAATGGGCGTTGCTAAACGAAGAGGAGTTGATTGACGGCTGCGGAAGGTGCGTCACGCCTTCCGAAAATACCCGAAGTGACGCTCGGGTGTTTACGGCGCCTGCCGCGTAGAGCTGACTGCGCAGGCGCCGTAAACACCCGAGTAATCCCCCCGCTCGGAGCCGGATAACAACTCGTCATAAAAAGATAAGTACCAAAAAAAACAGCATACTGCAGTATGCTGGAGCAAATGAGGTAATGATATAAAGTTTATTTTTGGGTGAACCCCCGCTTTAAGAGAGGGTTTGAGCAAACGATGGAGGACAAACCTGTGAAGTTTGGTCAAGAAATGTTCCAATTTTAGCCAGTGGGTGGTAATATATTTTTCAAGGAGTCTGAAGTGGAGAAATCCATCCAGAGGAGGAGCCACAGGGCCTTGAATAATTCAACGGTATCATCATTATTATTATTTTTTTGGACGAATGGAATTTCGACCATGCGTTTGCATTAGAGTCTGCAAAAGACTGGGGTGGAGGTTCACCTTTCAGCAGGACAATGACCCTAAACATACAGCCAGAGCTACAATGGAATTAGATCAAAGCATATTCATGTTTTAGAATGGCCCAGTCAAAGTCCAGACCTAAATCCAATTGAGGTATTCAATTTTGGTAGAGACATCCCCAAAAAGACTTGCAACTATAATTGCAATGAAAGGTGGTTCTACAAAGTATTGAGGGCTGAAAACAAATGCACGCAGACCTTTTCCGATATTTATTTGTAAAAAATGTTGAAAACCATTTATAATTTTCCTTCCACTTGAGAATTATGTGCCACTTTGTGTTGGTCTATCTCTATTACATAGCATGAACATTAAATACATTTAAGTTTTTGGAATACTTGTTTGAATACTTTTACAAAGCACCGTATATATTTAGAATGAATATGGAGCTCATTTTTTTTTTCACGTGTTTACCTGGTTCCTCTTGGCTACTGTGTTGACAAAGGATGTTATTATAGTGCTCAGGAACTGAAATTCTAAATTGCACTCAAAATTGAAGTGTAAGGTGTGACTCTTCCCACCCCCTTTCTCTTTCCCTGCTTGGTATGTTTATAAAGGGAGAGAGAGTCAGAAGTCAAAAAGCTTCTGCTAAAAAAATAAAGCTTTGTGGCACTAGCATCATGATTGGGCCTGCACTCATGATGTTGTAAAAAGTGGAGAAAGGCTGGTGCCATGGAGGTTGGCTAAAACATTGTTTTATTAATGCAAATGATGGCTGAAACGCATTGGATTTTTTTTTACCTTTGTTCACCTGCATTAATAAAACAATGTTTTAGCCGAACCTCCGTGGCACCAGCCTTTCTCCCTATTTGCATAGATTGTACATGGAGGTTTGCAGAGACTTTCCAGGCTGAGTGGTGTGTTCTTGAGGCTCACCAAACATTACACAGGACGTAGTAGCTTGGATACACCTGTTCCTGTACTGATAAAGAGCCTGTGCGTTTACTTTAGGACATTTCTCATGTCATAACATATATATGTAGTGCAGTTACAAATATATATGTTTTATTTTGATGGTACTATTGTTGGGCATGAATCCATATTACAACATGGCCTATAATCCTTTCTCTTATATGTGTGCTTTGTCTCTCTCTTGCAGGTCTTGATTCCAGCAAAACAGTCAGCCTACTGCAGTCGTGGTCAAGATTCAGTGCACTTAGGTTCCAATAAAGGCGAGTCACTGGGAACAGTCATTGAAGTCCAGGTTTTAGAAAGAACACCAGATATTTTGACGTCTGATGACCAGAGAGAAAGCTCTGTGAATGAACTCCTTAGAGACTTGAAGCTGGACGATAGTAAAAACACATCAACCCCCAGCATTAGTGATGGTGACAGTGAAGCTGCTGGTGGGGCTAGAAAGAAGATATTTCCTCTAGTGCAGCAAGTGGAAACTTTTGTGAGTGTTAGAACTGAACACAGCCCAGGTTCTGTGTATTCATATTTTATCAATGGCTGTCTCGTTTCTCTTTCTTTCAACTTTTTTCTTATTTCACCCTTTTCACTCTTTCTCTTCTTTATCATTATCTTTTTTTTTTTTTTTTTTTCTCTATCTCTCTCTCTCCTCTCTCTTTACCTTCTCTCTGGCTTCCATCTCTCTCACTCTTCGCCTCACTCACTCCTCTCTCTCTCTCTCTCTCTCTCTCTCTCTTACAACTCCCCTCTCTTCTCCCGGACTCATGCCTTTCCTCATTCACTCCTCCCCTACTCTCTCTCTCTCTCTACCCTCTCATTCCTCCCTTCAATCCTCTCCCTCACTCACTCTGCTCTCACTTCTCTGCTTACTCCCCTTCCTCTCTCACTCCTTCCCTTCCTCTCTCATTCTTCCCATTCCTCACTCCTCCCCTCACTCATCCCTACTTTTCATTCCCCTCTTCACACCCATCTGTCACTCCTCTCTCTCTCTCTCACTCCACTCCACCCCTCACTCACTCCCTCTCCTCTCACTTCTCTGGTTACTCCCCTTCCTCTCTCACTTCTCCCCTTCCTCTCTCATTCTTTCCCTTCCTCACTCCTCCCCTTACTCATACCTACTTTCTCACTCCCCTCTTCACACCTATCTGTCACTCTTTTCTTCACTCACTCCTCTCCCTCACTCACTTCTTCTTCTCTCTCACTTCTCTGCTTACTCCCCTTCCTCTCTTACTCCCCCCTTACTTATCCCTACTCCCTCTCACTCCCTGTCTCACTCCTCCCTTCACTCACTTCACTCCACCCCTCACTTACTCCCTCTCCCTCACTTCTCTGCTTACTCCGCTTCCTCTTTAATTCCTCCCTTCACTCACTTCTCCTTCCACTCACTCCTCTCCCTCACTCCACTTCACCCCTCACTCACTCCCTCTCCTCTCACTTCTTTGCTTACTCCCCTTCCTCTCTCACTCCTTCCCCTTTCTCATCCCTACTTTCTCACTCCCCTCTTCACTCACTCCCATCTGTCACTCCTTCCTTCACTCTCTCCCTCCTTCCTCTCTCTCACGTCTCCGCTTACTCCCCTTCCTCTCTCACTCCTCCCGTTCCTCATCCCTACTCTCTCTCTCTCTCTCTCTCTCTCTCTCTCTCTCTCTCTCTCTCTTCCCCCATTTTCACTCACTACCATCTCTCACACCTTCCTTCACTCCCTCACCTCTCTTATTTCTCCACTTACTCCCCTCCTCTCTCGCTCCCCCATTCACACCTTCCCTCCCTTTTACTTCTCTGTTTCTGTAGCCTCAAGATACTCACCTGGAAGACAATCTACTCTCCGAAGCTGCTGGTGGTTGCTCAGCCTCATGTTACCAGCTTGACGTGAAGTCTTCACTGGAATACTCTGTAAGTTCTGACACTTTTATTGCCTGTTAGATTTCTGAGAACTGAGCGAAATGGTTTCTAACCAAATTTTGAGAATTTCTGGTTGATTGTAACTATTCTGGACTCTTTCACCATAAAAGTTCACCAACTGGTTCCATGGTTTCATGGTGTGGTTTCTGTCTCTTCCACTTCACTCAACTAGAAAGGGCATTATGTGACCTGTGACTGGCAATGTGCAGATCACATAGCATAAGTTGTATGTTAAAGGGGTTAAGAGCAGGAATTCCACAGCATGTGAATGATTCATTGGATCACCAGTTAAACATCATAGAGTGTGAAAGAAAAAGTGCAGCTGATGCACTTTTACTTTCTAAAAACCTGTTGTGTTTTCGTCATTAAAGCGGTATTTCACCCTAAACATAAGATCTCCCATGCGATCCAGCATACTGGCGTCAGCGCCAGTATGCTGGGTTTTTTTTTTTTTAATAGCACACTTACTGTATTATTGTGGAATTCCTTTTCTGTCCCCCGTGGTGGACGGCGCCAGTATAGCGCGTCACATCTTCCTAAAATACCCGATATGGACTCGGGTAATCTCGGCGAAAATGCGGCGCCTGCGCACAGACCTAGGAGCTGACTGCGCAGGCGCCGTATTTCTCCGAGTCCTACGGCTATGGCGCGTCACGCCCTCCGAAATAGGACTCGGAGAAATACGGCGCCTGCGCAGTCAGCTCCTAGGTCTGTGCGCAGGCGCCGCATTTTCGCCGAGATTACCCGAGTCCATATCGGGTATTTTAGGAAGATGTGACGCGCTATACTACAGCCGTCCACCGCGGGGGACAAAAAAGGAATTCCACAATAATACAGTAAGTGTGCTATTAAAAAAAAAAAAAAACAGCATACTGGCGCTGACGCCAGTATGCTGGATCGCATGGGAGATCTTATATTTAGGGTGAACCTCCGCTTTAAACTCACTGGACATAGAGTGCCTTGAAAAACTATTCTATCCCCTTGAAATTTTCCCTCAGTGTGTTCTAACTATGGGGGGGGGGGGGATAGGACTGAGTAGAAGAGGAGACATTTCGCTGTTCCTTCTTACTAGGACCCAATAACATGTCTCCTCTCCTCAGAGACTTGCTGCAAGTCTCACGATTGGTTTATGTGTTAAAGAAGATTCAGAGGCCAAAGAGCAGGCTGTCCCCCCTAATATGTGCTCTGCATCTGAAGACCGCTGCAATGGTAAGACTTGCAGCACTTACCATTTCAGCTCTTATGTTCTTTTTAAAGAGACTTCAGTTGGGCTGTGATGTAAATACTTATTCATCCATACTGTTTTCCAAACTTTGTTTTTCTATATAGTTTGGTAAGGTATCCCTATTATTAGAGGAATATGCAGTCTATCATTATGGTTGTCTCCAAATGCTTGTTGCCTGGCTGTGCATAGACCTCAAACAGCATTTTTCAAAAGTCTATTTTTATCTATACTTGTTTGGGATCATTCATTCAGAAAGTAATAACTCCAAAGTATGACAACCAGGCATAATAATACTATAGAATTTATAGGCATAGTGGATAGCAATTGCATCCTACATGTATACTAATCGAATGAGCTTTATATTTAGTATTTCTCCCAGCAATCAACTGTCAATTGCACACACTGTGGTCCAATGCATAAGAAGCCCACATAGTCAGAAAATGCCTTGATTTTTACGACTTAGCTGCTGGTAACTGATTAGTAACCTTCAGTGCAATTGCAATAAAAATGCACACGTTCCTTAGGATTTAATCTTGCTGAAAGTTTTCTTTATGCTTCATGTAACTGGGCTATTTACAATAAGCATTGTTCTTTTGTCTCACTTTCCATTTCTCGTTTCCAGGGGGAGATGTTTACAGTGATGCCACTGTCCTGGTGTCCTCATCTGGAGTCAGTGTGTGAGCTGCCTCCTTGTGGGCTGGAGGTGACACAGCCGTGTGCTGCTTGTGGTACAGACATAGAGAACTGGGTGTGCCTGACATGTTATGTGGTGAGGAAGGTCTCCCTCTCAGCTGATAAATAGTGGATATCTCATGCTGTAAAGTGACGGTTCATTTCTTTCTTTCAGGTTCTGTGTGGGAGGTATGTCTCTCAGCACATGATATCTCATAGAGTTTCGTCTGGTCACAATCTTGTACTCAGCTTCTCTGACTTGTCTGTCTGGTGTTATGGCTGTGACTCCTATATCCATAATGAGGTAAAGAGGTCATGTAAGAGAATATACTGTTGAAATTGCCAGCATTTACAAATGCCCCAAAAGAAACGTACAATTTTTAATTCAATTATGTTAAAAATTTAAAAGTACAGTTTTAAAAAAATATATTTTTACATGTCAGGTAACTTAAGCATTGCACATGAACATTTTATATTTAGAAAGAACTTAGAGCTGAACTGTTTTTCCACATGCTTACGTGGTTCCTGGTTAGCTTGGTGCACATTGGCCAAATGTCAGGAGACATCGGCCGGTTAAAAAACAAATAAAGAAATAAAACAGCCAACATTCGGCCTATGTGTGTGTTGTTCTGTCAAACGAGCTTGCTGGAAAACCAGCAACCAGTCAACTCTCGATCAGCACTCTCAGCCAATGGCAGAGAGTGCTGACCAGAGTGTTCTGGTGGGTGGGCCACCCCTCTGTCTGAACATAACAGCTCAGCAGGGAAGATCGCTGCACTAACTTTGCATATTTAGTACATAGGCTCTGACTGGAGTTGACAGGTTTTTCTTTCAGGTCGAACAATAAAAAAAACTGCTGCTGTGCTGATAAAACATGTTTTTATAGTGCTCAGGAACTCAAACTCAAATTTACAGCGCCAGTGCTAAAGTGTTGGTCACGGTTAAGCAGGTGCTAAGAAAAGCTCCATTGGAGGATCCCTACGGGGGTCAAGTAGCTACGTAACTGGATCCATCCAAAAGGCCAAAAATGGATGGTACCCGGGCCTCGTGAAAGAACAAGGTTTTGCCTGTAATGTCTCTCTTGTAGGCCTGGACCCTGGGACCCAGCACTTTGGGCACATATCTAAATGCCCAAAGGTTTTCTGGCAGGGTCCAGGGAAGAGGCCCCCTTTAATGGGAACCCAGAACCCTGAAGGTCGGGCACGACACGACCCGCTGTGATGGGTGTAGATTGGGTCTGTCTGGTCTTCAGCAGTATCCTGCGGCAAGGATAAGCTAAGTGAATATAATCCTAGGAAATATTTTTGGATTTTCTTCGAGTAGTGCATGACTTGCCTGTCTTCCGCCACTAGAGGGAGTAAAGAGACATACCTGGCCTTTATTCAAGGGGTGATGCGTTTAAATCCACCAATTAAGTCTCCCTTGTGCCCGTGGGATCTGAATCTAGTTTTGTCCGTATTACAAAGACAGCCTTTTGAACCAATACGCCATATTTCTTTGGTCCTTTTGACAAGAAAGTTGTTTTTTCTGGTCGCTATATTCTCTGCTTGAAGTATATCAGAATGGCAGCTTTTTCTTGTAAAAAGCCATATCTAATTATCCACAGGGACATAGTTCTGTGGAAATAAAATTGTTGCACTCCCTAGATGTAATGAGAGCAGTATAGGTCTATCTGAAAGTAACAGCTCAGATACGGAAAACTGATGTTTTGTTTGTGCTGCCAGAAGGTCCCAGGAAGGGCCAGGCGGCATCGAAAACTCTAAGTGGATTTGGCAAGTTATTGTTTAGGTTTACGGTTTGAAGAGGAAAGTTCCTCCTTTTCATGTGAGAGTGCACTCTACCAGAGCAGTAGGTGCTTCATGGGCATTGCATCATCAGGCCTCCATGGCTCAGATCTGCAAGGTTGCAACTTTGTCTTCGGTCCATACATTCACTAGAATCTATCAGGTGGATGTAAGAGAGCATGAGGATGCTGCTTTTGGATCCAGTGTGCTGCAGGCAGCAGTATAGGTGCTCATGTCCGATGGCAGTCTGCTCTGATCTGTGTCTCTCTCCCCTCAAGATAGCATTGCTCTGGAACATCCCATTAAGTAATTAGTATGACTCTGTGTCCCGTGAAAGAAAATGGAATTTCTTTATCGTACATCACGGGACACAGAGCGGCATAGTAATCACTATGTCAGTTATAGAGTCTACCTTCAGATGATGGACACTGGCACTCTTAGACAGGAAGTTCCCTCCCTATATAACCCCCTCCCATACCGGGAGTACCTCAGTTTCTTTTCGCCAGTGTCTTAGGTGTTGGTCACGTTTGAAGAAGCTATGCTCTGGGTCCTTTGTGGCTGAGCCAAAGCTATGAACCTGATCCGTCCAAGGTGCTTCATAGCCAAAGTGGACAGTACCCCGTTCTCGGCGTGAAGAACAAGGTTTGGCCTATAATGCTTTTCCCTAAGAGCTGGACCCTGGGTTCCAGGACTTTGGTCAGCTACCAAAAAACAAAAGTTTGTTTCTGTTGCCAGGGTGCTATATAGGTCCAGGGGAGAGGTGTTCCTGCCCGTGGACCCCGGTCCCTGAAGGTCTCTGACAATGCCCACGGTGAAGGGTGAAGGTTTGGCCTCTTGCTTGGCAATACCCTGCGGCGTGGAAAGGTAAGCGGGGGGCCTACGGAACTTGGTCCATCAGTAGGTCTTCCATCAGGGGTCTATGGGTCTAGCCCAGGGGTGGGCAAACTTTTTGACTCAAGGGCCGCATGGGGTTCATATATTGGACCCGGGGGACGGACCAAGAGTAGATGGACGGTGTGTATGTGTGAATTAATATAAATGTAATTTAAATTTGTAACATTAAATGTTTAGATTCATTTAAAGTAGAAAAGCATAAAAAGAGTTATTTTACAAAACCCTCACACAGACAGGATACAGGAGATATCCCAAACAGCAGACAGAGATTGCATACAATGATTTTGTACAATCTCACCACTGCCATTTTTGTCTGGAAACTGCTGCCTGTGCCTGCCTGACAGCAGAAACCCTGTAATGGTTAACGGCACCATTATACCTAAAATCACTGATAATCCACAAGCTAATTGCTCATCAGAATAAGGGGTTTTCTTTAACCACTTGCCTACTGTGCACCTACACCCCCTTCCTGCCCAGACAAAATTTTAGCTTCCGGCACTGCGTCGCTTTAACTGACAATTGCGCGGTCGTGCGATGTGGTTCCCAAACAAAATTGGCGCCCTTTTTTTCCCACAAATAGAGCTTTCTATTGGTGCTATTTGATCGCCCGTGCGGTTTTTATTTTTTAGGCTATAAACAAAAAAAGAGCGACAATTTTGAAAAAAGATACAAAATTTTTTGCTTTTTGCTATAATAAATATCCCATAAAAAAAAATAAAAAAATTGATCTCAGTTTAAGCCGATACGTATTCTTCTACATATTTTTGGTAAAAAAAAGTTAAAATAAAATCGCAATAACCGTATAGTGACTGGTTTACGCAAAAGTTATATTGCCTACAAAATAGGGGACATAATTATGATTTTTTTTTATTTTTTTTTACTAGGAATGGCGGCGATCTGCGTTTTTTTTCGGGATTGCGACATTATAGCCGACACATCGGACACTTTTGACACATTTTTGGGACCATTCACATTTATACAGTGAACAATGCTATAAATATGCATTGATTACTGTATAAATGTGACTGGCAGGGAAGGGGTTAACCACTAGGGGGCGGGGAAGGGGTTAAATGTGTATCCTAAGGTGTGTTCTTACTGTGGGTGGAGGGGGGTGACACGGGACACAATCGATCTCCTCTCTCCCTGACAGGGACGTGCAGCTCTGTGTTTACACACAGAGCTGCACGTCCCAGCTCAGTTACACGAAAATCGCGGGTGCCCGGCGGCCGCCGGGCACGCGCACGGTGTTCTTAGTTACCCGATGGGTGCGCGCGCCTGGCGCCGGCGGCGCGCGCGCCACCTAGTGGCTTAAATTGACATCACGTCATATGACGTGATGTCAGGATAATTGAGTATCCCGCCCGCCATCATTTCACAGTGGGCGGGTATGAAGTGGTTAAATTAGCACATCAAGTTCAGGTAACTGAAAACACCATGCATGCTGTTAAATAATGAGCTAAAATAGGGTATTTTTAATAGCAGCCATGCACAGAGCTGTCAGACAGGCACAGGCAGCAGTTTCCAGACAAAAATGGCAGTGGTGATATTGTACAAAATCATTGTATGCAATCTCTGTCTGTTGTCTCTGATATCTCCTGTATCCTGTCCGTGTGAGGGTGAGCAGGGAGGCAGCCAGGCTGGAATGATTTATTGATGGTGGAGGGAGAAAGGGGCAACACAGGTCCACCTGAGCCCCCCTCCTCCCTCCACCATCAATTAATCATTCCAGCCTGGTTGTCTCCCTGCTCACCCTCACACACAGTCAACAGGGGCAGCGGGCTCCAATAACACTTTACTCACTCAGTCGAGCAGGCACTGGCAGGGGTCCGTCTGTTGCTCCGGCGGGGGTGTGTGTGCTCTGTTATCCAGTCCACCGGTCCCGACTGGTCAGGCTCCCTCCGCAGCAGCTCAGGTCACAGACCGTGACTCTCAGATCTCTCTAAAAGGCTCCTCCATCCTGTCTGCCTGTTCATAGGCTGCCAGGAAAATGCGCTCACTGCATTGGCTGCACGGGCGGGTGGGCTGTGCAGGAGGTAGACTCGGCGGCTCAGCATCGGATCTTCTCGGGTATTTCCGAGAATTGCGCATGCGCAGTTCTGACCCAGAGCCGATCGCCGCCATTTTTACTGGCACCTTTCCCTTACATTTACGTACAGGGAAAAAGTGCCTTGTTTTAACAAACTGTCCGTGGGCCAGATTAAAAGGTCCGCCGGGCCGTAGTTTGCCCACCTCTGGTGTAGCCTGTATTATGCTTCTATGCATGGGCACCCTCACCACGGTGTCTGTTGAGACAAGATGATTCTGTCACCCATACATCTCCCCTGGCTGGTTCTAGTCCTCTGCTAAACGCTAAGGGTGTTGGTGTATATCTTTAAAAAGAGAAGAGGAGACCTTACCATTTGGATGGCTCACTCGTAGTTACGGCCCGAGTGCGGTTTGGGTCCCCCCTTCAGCGCTTTGTCAACCGTTTTGTTCCTGCATGCGGTTTGCCCGCTGTTGCCACTGACGGCCGCGGTGTGTACGCGTGGTGCACGTGATTCAGGAAGTAGCTGTCGGCGGGGGGGGGGGGGGGGCGGCGCTGCAGCGTGCCAGCGTTCTCCACCTCGTCCGAGGCGATAAAATGGAGGTATAAGGTCCGGTGAGTACAGGCGGCAGGTGGGACACAGAGCGCTGTGCAGTATAAAGCTGCTTCCCCGGATTATCTGATCTGCCTGGGTGACAGGGGTGGACTCAAGCACTCCAGGCATACACCTGAATCAGGAAGCTCTCTGAACACGCTGCTCAGCAGCAAGTACCTTGCAGCCTTTTTTTCTAGCAGACTTATCACTTGAACCAGTGTCGCTAGCTCAGGGACAGCCCTAGCTGCTTTAGATTTTTTGGCTCCTAGGTTGACCCAGCTTCTGGCCCCAGATCCTAGCTTGATTCCTGTCAGCTGTGACAGTCAGTTGTCTCATCAGCGGAGTACCTCGGAGTTGTATGATGGCTCCCAAGGGGACAGATTCTGCCAAAAATGCTAAAAGGCAAAAGGGTTCCCCATCAGGCTCTGAGGATCTGGGCCAGGTGTCGGCAGCGCCTCCCTCCCCTGAAGGACCAGTTTTTGGTGCCCAGGGTGAGCCATTGGAGTCACTGGGTGCTGCAGTAGGCCCTAGCCAAACAGCTCCTGTCTTTGTAACAGAAGAAGTGTTGGCTTCCACCCTAGGGGGGTTGGAACAGAGATTAGCAGCATTAATTGCCGATTCTTTGCCTAAGAGCGTGCTAGGTCCCCCTCTCCTAGGTTGCATTCCCCGATTAGGGAAAGTTTCTCTCCAGAGGAGATAAAAATTTTTAAGGGTATCAAGCAGGCGAAGACTTGGAAGGTTCAGATTCTGGGCAATTAACCATAGAGGAACCCTTCTCAGCATCCCAGGCCGAGAGGCTCTGGATTCAGTCCTTAGCAGATATGGTACGCTCGGCTTTTAAGTTGCCTCTGCCCGAACCACCGGTTAGTGCGGTATCCTCTGTGGGCTCCTTGAAAGCCCCACAGATTAACTCTTTCTTCCCTGTCCACCCTCTGCTAGAGGACCTGATTTATCAGGATTGGACACATCCGGATAGAATCTTTTATTCCCCTAAGAGGTTCTTGGTGCTGTATCCGATGGAAGAAAAGTTCTCTCAGAGATGGTCTGTCCCGGCAGTAGATGCGGCCATCTCATGTGTTAACAAGACCTTGACGTGCCCTGTCGACAATGTCCATATGTTTAACCACTTGCTACCCGCCCGCCGTCAAATGACGGCGGGCGGGTAACTCTCTGTTCCTGACAGCGATTGCTGACAATTGAGCTGGGACGTGCAGCTCTGTGTGTAAACACAGAGCTGCACGTCCCTGTCAGGAAGAGAGGAGACCGTTTGTGTCCCTTGTACATAGGGACAGAATCGGATACCTCCCCCAGTCACCCCCCCCTCCCCCTACAGTTAGAACACACATAGGATACACATTTAACCCCTTCCCTGCCCCTAGTGGTTAACCCTTTCCCTGCCAGTTACATTTATACAGTTATCAATGCATATTTATAGCATTGTTCACTGTATAATTGTAAATGGTCCCAAAAGTGTCCGATGTGTCCGCTATAATGTCCCAATCCGAAAAATTAATCGCAGATCGCCGCCATTCCTAGTAAAAAAAAAAAAAAAAAAAATCATAATTATGTCCCCTATTTTGTAGGCAATATAACTTTTGCGCAAACCGGTCACTATACGGTTATTGCGATTTTTTTTTTTTTTTTTACCAAAAATATGTAGAAGAATACGTATCAGTCTAAACTGAGATAAAAAATGTTTTTTTTTTTTTTTTTTTTTTGAATGGGATATTTATTATAGCAAAAAGCAAAAAATATTGTGTCTTTCTTCAAAATTATCGCTCTTTTTTTGTTTATAGCGCAAAAAATAAAAACCGTACGGGCGATCAAATACCACCAAAAGAAAGCTCTATTTATGGGGAAAAAAAGATCGTCAATTTTGTTTGGGAGGCACGTCGCACGACCGCGCAATTGTCAGTTAAAGCGACGCAGTGCCGGAAGCTAAAATTTTGTCTGGGCAGGAAGGGGGTGTAGGTGCACAGTAGGCAAGTGGTTAAGGACCCTGTTGACAAGCGGTTGGAGACCTTACTGAAGTCTTCATTTTCCACAGCTGGGGCAGTGGTACAGCCGGCTATAGCAGCCATAGGCATTTGCCAGGCTTTAAAGGACCAAACTAAGCAGGTCCTAAAGGATGTACCGGCTCAGCAGGCTCGAGAGTTG
Source organism: Rana kukunoris (assembly GCA_029574335.1). Taxonomy (NCBI): domain Eukaryota; kingdom Metazoa; phylum Chordata; class Amphibia; order Anura; family Ranidae; genus Rana; species Rana kukunoris. Next base: position 160,265,698 of record CM056057.1, read on the forward strand.
GCTGACCTACCAAGAGCCCTGTGCTTTGCGGTGAATGCAATCAAAGACTCTATCCAGCAAGCATCTCGTATTTCGCTATTTCTGGTAAATATGCAGAGACTTTTGTGGCTAAAGAATTGGTCGGCCGAAAACTCCTTGCAAAAAACTCCTGAGGGGTTTCCCCTTTCATGGTGAAAGGTTCTTCGGAGATGATCTTGATAAGTATATACAAAAGATCTCGAGTGGGAAGAGTGCTCTTTTCCCCGTTAAGAAGAAGAGGTTTAGAGGCCCCACCTTTAAACGTCCCGCCTCTCCGGCGCCGAGGTCCTCAATCCCCAGGCAGTATCGACGGCCGCCAGGTCGACCAGGCAATGGTAATAAAATCACAAGGACAAGCTCCAGGTACTAAGAGACCCTGGGTTCGTAAGCCGGGCAAACCCGCCCCAAAGTCGGCCTTGTGATTGGGGCGCCTCTCGGGTGGGGGGAGGCTCTAGTTCTTCTCAGGAATCTGGGAGGAGAGGGTCCCTGACAAGTGGGTCCTTTCCACTGTCTTTGGGTTACCGGCTGGAGTTTCGGGATTTTCCCCCTCCTCGCTTCCTTGTGTCAAATGTGCCAAGCGATCCGGAAAAGAGGGTGTCTCTCCTGGCGTCCCTAGATCGCCTCTTGTGTCAGGGGGTGATTGTGGAGGTACCGATTCAAGAACAGGGCCTGGGATTCTATTAGAATCTGTTCATAATCCCAAAGCCAAACAGCAACATCAGGCCAATATTGGACCTAAAGGGCCTAAACAAGTATCTGAACGTTCGGTCCTTTCGGATGGAGTCCATTCGTTCAGTAGCCGCCACTTTGCATGGCAAAGATTTCCTAGCATCAATAGATATAAAAGGCGCGTATCTCCACGTCCCAATTTTTCCAGGTCATCACAAATTCCTACGCTTTGCGGTAGGATGGCGCCATTTTCAGTTCGTGGCCCTCCCCTTCGGATTGGTCACGCCCCCCTGTTTTTACAAAGGTCTTGGCACCCCTGCTAGCCAATTTAAGAACTCTGGGAATATCGCTTATGGCGTATTTGGACAATCTCTTGTTGATAGATCACTCAGCCCTCAACCGAAGTCGAGCAGTTTGCACTACCGTTCGGTATCTCGAGTCGCTAGGTTGGATCATAAACAGAGACAAGTCAGCCTTGCAACCAACAAGAAGGCTGGAATACCTCGGTATGCTCCTCGATACAGACCGCCAAAGGATCTTTTTGCCGCAAGCGAAGGTCAACTCCCTAAGACTCTCGGTTCTGGGGAGAGAAAAACCAACCATTCGCCTCTGCATGCGATTATTGGGGAAGTTAGTGGCAGCATTAGAGGCAGTGCCATACGCCCAGTTCCACTCGAAGCTGCAGGGGGCCATCCTGTCTGCCTGGAACAAAAGGGTTCAGGCATTAGACTACCCCATGGTTCTGTCTCCATCAGTCCGGGCGAGTCTCACTTGGTGGTTGACACCCCCGAATCTGAGTAAGGGCATATCCTTCAGCCCAGTGTCTTGGAGGATAGTAACTATGGACGCCAGCCTAACGGGTAGGGGTGCAGTCCTAGGGGAGCTGTCTCAGCAGGGAAGATGGTCAATTACAGAAAAATCTCTACCCATCAATCTACTGGAGATCCGGGCAGTTCGGCTTGCCCTGAAAGCATGGATGGCCGAGTTACGGGGAGCTCCAGTCAGAATACAGTCCAACAATTCCACGGCTGTGGCATATATAAACCACCAGGGAGGCACCAGAAGTCAAACAGCTCAAAAGGAGGTGGATCGGATATTTGCCTGGGTGGAAGCTCATGTTCTGTGCATATCGGCAATATTTATTCCCGGAATAGAAAATTGGCAGGCAGACTATCTCAGCCGGGAATCACCAGATGTGGACCTTATGGCATCCAGGCTGAACACAAAGCTGCACAGGTTCTTGTCCCGGACAAGGAACCCGCAGGCTTGCGGAACGGATGCTCTGGTGTGCCCATTGCATCAATTTTCTCTGACGTACGCCTTTCCTCCTTTGCAACTGTTACCCCGGCTCCTTCGCAGGATCTGGGTAGAGGGCAAGCCAGTAATTCTGGTGGCTCCAGCTTGGCCCCAAAGTCATGGTACACGCTGATTATCAGGATGACGGTAGGTGACCCCTGGACCCTCCTGCTCCATCCAGACCTGCTTTCCCAGGGCCCGATATTCCATCCTTTCTTACGGTCGCTAAGTTTGACGGCATGGCAACTGAATCCTATATCTTAAGAAAGAGAGGGCTCTCAAACCCTGTGGTCTCCACTCTAGTTAATGCCAGAAAGCCAGTTTCTAGGCAGATCTATTACAGAGTATGGAAGGCATATATCGCCTGGTGTGGCACCCCTGTAAATATGTCATCGGTAGAATTCTGGAATTTCTACAGCAGGGTGTAGACATGAAACTAGCTGTCAGCACCATCAAGGGCCAGGTCTCGGCTTTATCTATTCTGTTTCAGAGACCGTTAGCCACCCACTCTCTGGTTAATTCCTTTTTGCAGGGAGTCTTACGGATTAATCCTCCAGCCAGGTTCCCATTGTGTCCCTGGGACCTAAACTTGGTCTTGTCGGTTCTACAGAGGCAGCCCTTTGAACCCTTGGACCAGATTCCTTTAGTTTTACTGTCTAGGAAGCTGGTGTTTCTGGTGGCCATGTCTTCCGCCAGAAGGGTTTCAGAGTTGGTAGCCCTTTTCTGTAAGGAGCCATACCTGGTCATTCATAAAGATAGGGTCGTTCTACGGCCTCATCCAACCTTTTTGCCCAAGGTGGTCTCAAGCTTTCACCTAAACCAAGATCTGGTTCTCCCATCTTTTTTTCCTGAACACGGTTGCTACATTCCTTGGATGTGGTAAGGGCGATTAAGGTCTATCTTGGGGCTACTGCCCAGATTAGGAAGACTGATATCTTAGTCATTCTGCCAGACGAGCCCAAGAAGGGTCAGGTAGCATCAAAGTCCACTATTGCTAGGTGGATCCGGCAGGTAATCTGTCAAGCTTATGGCCTGAAGGGGAAGGTCCCTCCAGTGTCGGTTAAAGCTCACTCCACGAGAGCCGTAGGTGCTTCTTGGGCAGCTCATCACCAAGTCTCCATGGCTCAAGTCTGTAAGGCGGTGACTTGGTCGTCAGTCCACACGTTTACAAAATGTTAACAGTTGGATGTTAGGAGGCGCGCGGACATGGCCTTTGGGCATGTAGTTCTGCCGGCAGCCATTTTTGGCATTGCTTTAGGACATCCCACATAGTGATTACTATGCCGCTCTGTGTCCCATGATGTACGATAAAGAAAAGGGGATTTTTATAACCGCTTACCTGTAAAATCCTTTTCTTGGAGTACATCACGGGACACAGAGCTCCCGCCCCTCTTGGGAATATTGGGATTTGTATTGCTTGCTACAAAACTTAGGTACTCCCGGTATGGGAAGGGGTTATATAGGGGAGGAAACTTCCTGTCTGAGAGTGCCAGTGTCCATCACCTGAAGGTAGACTCTATAACCCGCATGCTACTCTGTGTCATGTGATGTACTCCAAAAAAAGGATTTTACAGGTAAGCTGTTATAAAAAAATCCCCTTTTTGTATAACAGCTTACCTGTAAAATCATTGAGTACATCATGGGACACAGATCCCTCCCCTTTTATGGGATTCTTATTGGTTTTCTACAAAAACGGAGGTACTCCCCATATGGGAGGGGTTATATAGAAGGGGACTTGTTTTGTCTTGGGTGTACCAGTGTCCAATCACCTGAAGGTGGTATATAACCCATTAAGCAATTAGTATGGCTGCTCTGTGTCCCGTGATGTACTCCAAGAAAAGCATTTTACAGGTAATCTGTTATAAAAAAAAATCCTATTTTGTGGTACTAGCATCATGGTTGGGCCTGTACTGATAAAAGGCCTGTGTGTTTGAATTAGGACATTTCTCTTGGCATAATATGAAGTGCAGTTGCAAGTTTTTTTTATTCTGATGGTGTTGCTGTTCGCCATTAACCTATATTACAACATTGCCTATAAGCCTTTCTCTCATATGTGTACTTTGTCTCTCTTGCAGATCTTGATTCCAGCAAAACAGTCAGCCTACTACTCCAAATTTGGCGAGGAAATGCCTGGAACATAAGTTATGCTCAACACCCCCAGATTCAGCATTTTCGTCACACGCTCACTTTATCATGGATCTATAATGGACAGCTTGTTGAAGACACACAGACTGAGCAATGCTGTGTGCCAAACTTGGGTTATCTGGCTTTAATAGAGCAGTGAACCTAAATTGTATGGAGGCTTTTAAAATCAAGCCAATAATATTTATGTGCTACAGTGTATATAATGACAAAGCTTTTTTAAGTTTTGGATGGAGTAGGAAAGGGTTAGAACCCCAGTCAGGTTTTTATTGCTCTTCGTGTCCCACTGGGCAGATTCACCCTCTCTAGAAATGCAAACTTTTAAAGATGTTACCAGATTAGGAATTGATAGGAAATCTTTTAATGTGTGTATCCTTTTAGATAACTGTTTCCATGCCCATTCACACCAGAAAAACCTCCTCCAGATCCCTTTCTGCATAAGCACATTTTTTATGCATTTTTGGTTGCGTTCTTGATTTTTTTTTTGTCTTGAAGCTGGAAGCTGGTGCATTTATGATGCTTTTTACCGCATTCCAGTACATTTCCATGCAGGAGAAAAGCAACATACTTTTTTTCTGGAACTGAAAAGCACTGAAATGCGCTGCACTGGTGTGAACTATGCAATTGCAATCCATATATCCTACTTGCAATACCTTTTTGATGTTTTAAGGGCCAGCTTTTTTGATCTATGTGGGTTCCAATTGTTATAGTTCACACCAGTGCAGTGAATTTCAGTGCTTTTCAGTTCTAGTAAAAAAGTGGAACATGGGCCTTTTTTCCTGTACTGGAATGTGGTAAAAAAAAAAAAAGAAAGCCAAAAAACTGCACATGCAGGAAGGCATCCAGGACAGATCTGAAGGACATTTTTGTGGTGTAAAGGGGCAATTTCTTCACTTTGGAAAGCTTCCCTCTGACTACATAATGTGTTTCGAGTAAGAGAAGTTTCCCTAAAGGGACATATACAGATAAAAATAATCTGGGGTTTTAACAATTTCCTTCTCTATTCAAAACAAAAAAAAAATGCTTTGGCTTTTGATACTCTGAAGTCAGTTTTCTCTTTTTATAAGAACTGAAAGTAATAATAGTTCTGATGCAGGGGGAGACAATATCCTGTGGAAACAGAATTTCTTTCTGGTATCCATTGAAAGATATTGTAGTGAGCCTCCTTTTGCCCAAAACGGCTGATCACATATTAACTTCTTTATTGCTAATATATAAGCAGCCACATTTGGCAAGTGTTTTTTTATTTAATTTTTAAAAGCCATGCAACCTCTTACATATTTATAAATTGTGTTAATAGCTTCTGTATGTAAACGTGGCACATAGTTTTGTATTTCTTTGACTTTTCGTCACTATTTAAGAAAAACATTTTATTCACAGTGTTCCCTGAATGGAAAACTACAAGTAACAACAGCCTTTGCAACTGTCGGCCTGTAGTTCTTAATGAACTACCAGGGCGCTATTGACTGATCTAGATAGTTCATGGTCTCTTCTTGTCAGTGTGTATCTGCCTACCCCTACGAGGTACGAGCAGGCAGATACACTGAGGCCCCCTACACACGACCAAGCTTCTCGGCAGAATCCAGCGAGAAGCTCGCTGGGATCCATATTCTGCCGAGAAGCTCGATCGTGTGTACGTTTTCGCCGAGCAAACTGACGAGCGAGGCGTCGAGCCAAAATAGAGAGCAGGTTCTCTATTTCCTCGACGGGCCATCGGGACTAATGGCTCGACGCCTTTTTCGACAGCCTGGTCGACGAACTCGACGGCCGCCCGAGAACCTCTTCGGGCGGAACGATTAGTTTAGCCCGACGAGGTTTTCGTACGTGTGTACGCGGCCTGACAGATCTGCAGGAGACTTGCATGGCACCCATAATCTGCTGATCATGGGTACAACGCTTTTCAGGCTCCTAGTAAAAAAAAAATGCACTTTTTTTTTTTTTTTTTACCTGCAAAAAGATGTGCATTTAAAAAAAAAAAAAAAAAAACATTTTTAAAGGTGAACTTATCCTTTAAGCTGCTTGATGAATATTTTTTGAAGGGATAGGTAATTTTATAACAGCTGCACCTATGCCTGTATTTTGATACTACAGTAAGGTAGTAAATATCAAAGTATTAACCTTATGCTTGTGCCAGCTGTAAAAGTAAATTTTCTTATTTTTATTGATATGTTTATTGTCTTTTGTTGTTGTTGTTCAAAATGTTTAGACTCAAAAAACGATATAATTAATGGGTCTGACATGGCAGGAAAAAAATATCATAACACCAAAGCAAAAAAGCTTAGAGTTGGTGTTGAGGTCTTGAGTTGGATCTGGAAGTGTCTATTATACACATGGAGAATGCTCCTGCCTTTAAGGAGTTTGGAGGCTCTTTCCAGAACTCTGTTCTCACTGGTGAGTCTCGCCCTGCACCCAATTCTGGCTGTGATTTTGCTTTGTTAACCTTGTCTCACTGGTCCAAATCCATTAAAAGACATCTAACTCCCCGCTGCTGTTGGGAGCAGATAGCTGTGATGGCTTACTTGCAATCCTCCCGACTTATACAAATATACTTAGACCCCTTTCACACCGAGGGCGTTTTTCAGGCGCTATAGCGTTAAAAATAGCGCCTGCAATCCGCCCTTAAACAGCTGCTCCATTGTCTCCATTGTGAAAGCCTGAGGGAATAGTAAAGTTTTACCACCGACACTATGGGCTCAGTGTGAAAGGCGTCTTAGAGTGCTTTGACTAATGTGCTGGACTGTGGAGCTGTCTTGTAAGAAATATTTAATGTACATGGCCTTTTACAGAAAGCTCCTTCCCGGGCCAGCCTTAGATGTTTTTATCAAGGATGTTACTGGTGGCAACAGCACCCATCATCTCTATAGAAAGAAACTTCAAAAGTCATCTCTTTCTCTGACCATCAAGAACTATCTTTCATTTCTTTACTCTTTTTACTTCAACATCAAGGCCCTAAAATGTCATCTCCCCTTCCACTTACGATTTCCAAGACTGCCAGATCCTCAGGCAAGCCTTGCTTGGTATGAAGGTGTTCCCCCACTTTCCAAAGTAGGACATCTGTTGGATGCTCGGACAGCTTGCATTACAGTTACCTGGGTGCAAGAGGTGGTGTCTCAGGGCTACAAACTACATTTTGTTATCTGCCTTTTTGTGTTTCTCATCTCTAATCTTCCTATGTCTATGCCTATGTCACGCAGACTGGCAGACCTCCATCAGCCCCTCCCAGGCCTTCTGGACCAAGGTGTCAAAGCCCTGGTTCTTGCTGCAGAATGGTTTTAAGGGTTATACTCTAACCTGTTCGCACTTTGAAAACCCACATGGGGCATTTGCCCCACTTGGACCATTAAGCCAGGATGGTTTACATTCAGGCCCAAAAATTCCAGATGGAATCAACCAGACCTTGCCACAAGCTCTATCATTGGACATGGAAGGTTTACTTCACCCAAGAGTTATTCATTGGGGTGGATCCTCTCTTTGCCTTTTTTCAGTCCAGATGGGCCTTGGAAGGGTGCACCAGCTTCTCGTTTTACAATCTCTTAGGTGGCTCAGAGAGACCTTTAATTCAAGCTCATGGTCTCAAGCATCCGGTTCCCCCTTTACTATTAAAGCTCACTCCACCAGGGCAGTGAGCAACTTTTAAATGTCAGGCAACTGTTTCCCAGATTTTCAACACTTTTCTTCTGTTTATACAGTGCCTTGCGAAAGTATTCGACCCCCTTGAACTTTGCGACCTTTTGCCACATTTCAGGCTTCAAACATAAAGATATAAAACTGGAATTTTTTGTGAAGACTCAACAAGTTGGACACAATCATGAAGTGGAACGAAGATTATTGGATATTTTAAACTTTTTTTAACAAATAAAAAACTGAAAAATTGGGGGTGAAAAATTAGTCAGCCCCTTTACTTCCATGGCAGCAAACTCTCTCCAGAAGTTCAGTGAGGATCTCTGAATGATCCAATGTTGACCTAAATGACTAATAATGATAAATAGAATCCACCTGTGTGTAATCAAGTCTCTGTATAAATGCACCTGCACTATGATGGTCTCAGAGGTCCGTTTAAAGCGCAGAGAGCATCACGAAGATCAAGGAACACAACAGGCAGGTCCGAGGTACTGTTGTGAAGAAGTTTAAAGCCAGATTTGGATACAAAAATATTTCCCAAGCTTTAAACATCCCAAGGAGCACTGTGCAAGCGATAATATTGAAATGGAAGGAGTATCAGACCACTGCAAATCTACGAAGACCTGGCCGTCCCTCTAAATTTTCAGCTCATACAAGGAGAAGACTGATCAGAGATGCAGCCAAGAGGCCCATGATCACTCTTGATGAACTTCAGAGATCTACAGCTGAGGTGGGAGACTCTGTCCATAGGACAACAATCAGTCGTATACTGCACAAATCTGGCCTTTATGGAAGAGTGGCAAGAAGAAAGCCATTTCTTAAAGAAATCCATAAAAAGTGTAGTTTAAAGTTTGCCACAAGCCACCTGGGAGAGACACTAAACATATGGAAGAAGGTGCTCTGGTCAGATGAAACCAAAATCAAACTTTTTGGCAACAATGCAAAACGTTATGTTTGGCATAAAAGCAACACAGCTCATCACCCTGAACACACCATCCCCAGTGTCAAACATGGTGGTGGCAGCGTCATGATTTGGGCCTGCTTTTCTTAAGCAGGGACAGGAAAGGTGGTTAAAATTAATGGGAAGATGGATGGAGCCAAATACAGGACCATTCTGGAAGAAAACCTGATGGAGTCTGCAAAAGACCTGAGACTGGGATGGAGATTTGTCTTCCAACAAGACAATGATCCAAAACATAAAGCAAAATCCAAAATTAATGGTTCACAAATTAACATATCCAGGTGTTAGAATGGCCAAAGTCCAGACCTGAATCCAATCGAGAATCTGTGGAAAGAACTGAAAACTGCTGTTCACAAACACTCTCCATCCAACCTCACTGAGCTCGAGCTGTTTTGCAAGGAGGAATGGGCAAAAATTTCAGTCTCTCGATGTGCAAAACTGATAGAGACATACCCCAAGCGACTTACAGCTGTAATCGCAGCAAAAGGTGGCGCTACAAAGTATTAACTTAAGGTTTTCAGTTTTTTATTTGTTAAAAAAGTTTGAAATATCCAATAAATTTCATTCCACTTCATGATTGTGTCCCACTTATTGTTGATTCTTCACAAAAAAATACAGTTTTATATCTTTATGTTTGAAGCCTCAAATGTGGCAAAAGGTCGTAAAGTTCAAGGGGGCCGAATACTTTCGCAAGGCACTGTACATTCTCTTAGTTCTGCCATGTGGAATTTTTTGCCTCACCTATTGCCAGGTTTGGGCATAAGGTTCTTCGGCATCTCTTTGAGCTGCAGTCCCTAGTTTTCTGTTGTTTATGTTGGACCTTTTAGCAATTGTTAGCCGTGTTGCCAAACCCTCATTTGGGTTGATTTTGGATATCTCGAAGGTTAAGACTTTCTGTGTCCTTCAAACATATGAGAAATGAGAAAGTATAGTAATTGTTAATTTTGTCCTTTTCTTGTAGTCCATTGAGGACCCCCCCCCCCCCTCTTGTTTTTTGTGTTTATAATTATGCTCTCTTGGTATTGCTTTGCTACAATTCTGAGGCATGCTTGGTAGTAGGTGGTGGTATGGATGCCGAGTCCAAAAACCCTGTTTTAAATAGTCACTGTCTGTATTGGATGGCATTTGGATTACTAAAGGGGGGCAACTGATTGGATTGCTTTTTCAGAATGAGCTATCAACTTCAGTCTCTCAGCTCTGGGGATTCAGTTAGAAAAGTAGCACATTCTATCAGCAATTATTCCCTGAACTATTAAGAAGAAATGTAACAACATGGAGAGAGTTTGTACTATGACATGATTTTTCCTCTAAAAGTTTGTTGTTTTAGGAGTCACCAGTAATTATTTAATAATATTTTAATTATTCACATACATTTTATAAAACCTGTCTCTGTATTTGTCTCCCAAAGAAATTTTGAAGCCTTTAAATGTAGGACGTTTGTGATATTTTGCCAATGGCAAATATGTATGTGGCTAGTAGCCTCTATGTGAACTTGTATTAAAGCGGAGTTCCACCCAGGAAAACCACATTTGGGCAAAAGTCCTAAAAAAAAAAAATTAAAAAAAAGGAAAAAAAATAAAAAATTAATACTCACCCGACATACCTGTTGCTATGCGGAAGTCCATAATCTGCCTCTTCCACACCGCGGTGTCTTTTCTTCTGCTTCTTCTCCTTGTGAATGGGGAGTGCTGCTTTCTGGGAACTGTGTGTGTTCTCAGAGAGCAGCGTGCCCGTTCACAAGCCAGCGTGAGACTCACGCAGGCGCAGTAGGAAATGGGCAGTGAAGCCGTAAGGCTTCACTGGCTGTTTCCCCTAGTGTGAATGGCGGCGCGGGACCCGGAGCGATCGTGGGACCGGCATCGGGGGGGCCATCAGCACGGGCAAGTAGGACAAGGTAAGTGTCCTTATTAAAAGTCAGCAGCTACACTGTTAGTAGCTGCTGACTTTAAAAAAAAAATGTGGCTGGAACACCCCTTTAATATTATGAGAATATGGCACCTTCTCTATAGAGTATGGATATTATATACAAGGCTTGAAGGCCACAGGAAGTGACCCAAGTTACTGAAATGTGTTTGGATGAATAGCTGCACAGTGTCTGCAGCAAGAAAGGTAAGTGAGGGCATATTTTAAAGCTCATTTTCTGCTTGTTAAGAATATATACATATTTTAATGTCCATCGTGTAGGTATCCTTCTACTTCACAGTTAACTCTCCAGATATTTCAAAGAAAATTTAAATTTGAAGAAAATATGCCACAGTGTTTCCGCTATTACTATTACTTTTATGTGCTAGAAAATCAGCGAAATTTTTATTTATTTTCTTGTAACATCGGCCATATGATTGGCTGATTAGGAATTTGTGTTTCCAAGCAATTGAACGGCAGTACCTAATAAAGTGTCCGGTGTGTGTATACAGTGCCTTGAAAAAGTATTCACACCCCTTGAAATTTTTCAAATTTTGTGATGTTACAACCAAAAATGTAAATGTATTTATTAGGCTTTTAAGTGATAGACAAGGGGTCTCCAAAGTTTACTGTCCTTCAGACTTAATGGGGTACGGACTGTGGCCAGTGGGAGGAAAAAATGCCCCCAGCGTCAGTGGAAGTAAACAATGCCCCATAATTGGTATTTGTGGAAGGAATAGTGCCCTATTGTTGATATCAGTGGGAGGAAAAGCACTCCACCCTTGGTGTCAGTGGGAGGAACAGTGCCCCATCATTAGTGTCAGTTGTGAAAGGAATAGTCTCCCAAGGGTGGGATATAGGCAAGCAAAGGGCCACAGTTTGGAGACCATTGTTATAGACCAACACAAAGTGGCACATAACTGTGAAGTGGAAGAAAAATAATAAATGGTTTTCAATTTTTTTTTTTTACAAATTCAGCCTCCTTTACTCTGATAACCCTAACTAAAATCTAGTGCAACCAATTGCCTTCAGAAGTCGCCTAATTAGTAAATAGAGTCCACCTGTGTATAAGTTAATCTCAGTATAAATACAGCTGTTCTGTAAGGCTTTCAGAGATTTGTTGGATAACCTTACTGAACAAACAGCATTACGAATGCCAAGGAACACACCAGACAGGTCAGGGATAAAGTTGTGAAGAAGTTTAAAGCAGGGTTAGGTTATAAAAAAAAATCCCAAGCTTTGAACATTTCACAAGGCACTTTTCAATACTTTTCAATACATCATCTAAAAATGGAAAGAGTATGGCACAACTGCAAACCTACCAAGACATGGTCGTCCACCTAAACTGACAGGCTGGGAGAGGAGAGCATTAATTAGAGAAGCAGCCAAGAGGCCCATGGAAACTCTGGAGGAGCTGCAGAGATCCACAGCTTAGGTGGGAGAATCTGTCCACAGGACAAATATTAGTCGTGCACTCCACAAATCTGACCTTTATGTAAGAGTAGAAAAAATAAAGCCATTGTTAAAAGAAAGCCATAAGAAGTCCTGCCGTTTGCAGTTTACGAGAAGCCATGAGGGGGACACAGCAAACATGTGGAAGAAAGTGCTCTGGTCAGATGAGACCAAAATGTATATTTGTCTGTAGATAAAGGCAGTTTTAAATTCTTCAAATCAAATACTATTTCAACCAGGTTGGGTTAAAAGGATAACACCAAGGTGTTCTGCCCTGGGAGCTGGGGGGGCTAGAGACACCAAACAGAGCGGCAGAGAGAGTGCAAAGTTGTGATGGCTAGAGGACCACAGAACTAAATCAGTATTAGTAAAAACTTTAACGATACTAATATTGTGCTCCATTTAAAAAATGTGTACTAATATATCCCATATATAGACATAATAACAGTATCCCCTATATTAAAGAACCGAATACCTTGGGGATCACAGAATATCCTAAAAAATATGTGACATAAAAATAGGTTAAAGATCAGGCAGAATAACATAACTATTGTATTTGTAAGCAAAAAACTTTCTAATAATAATAACAAAAACTCTCCTAAAAAAAACATATATTCAAAAAGATTTTTACATGAGGGTCATACACAAATAATAAATGGCTCTTGGATCTGTATTCTGTACAAACGTCTATCACCCCTAAACATATCCCCTACAAAACATAGAGTGCATATTTGCTCAAAAGATGTTCCTAGGAGAAGAGGAAAAAGTCCTGTGGTCCAAAAACAACATTGAGCGTCCTTCTGTCTTGTGGGACCTCTCCTCCCTTACCCCTTTCATTTATGGCTCCCTATCACCCATAGGCGTGCGCACAGGGTGTGCCGAGTGTGCCCAGGCACAGCCTATTCACCCCATGCGCATTAGTGTTATCGCTCTGTGTAGCAACAGGAACATGGGAAAGATCTCCCTCTTACGGGTTCTGCCATAAGAGAAGTGTTTATGCTCTTCTCTTTCACTGTGCCAGCAGGGAGATCAATGTGCCAGGGTCGTATATATGTAGATACATACACATGCATGCGTGTTTGAGCTTAAGGGTGCACACCCTAATGCATTAGGCTGCGCACACCTATGCTATCACCCATGCAATGCGATGCCACCAAAATTGGGCCGCCCAAGCCACACAGTCAGAATTGGTGCCAAGCGCACATCATTACATATGCCAGTGTCACATCACCTTGAGGTTTGGCTGTCCCTTTCCTCTGTCACTGTAGCCAGGGAAGAAACAAATAGAACAAAACATCCACTCTTTTAGCTTTAATAGAAGGCAAGTGAGTCATTAGGGGTCCAAAACACCCCCGATGTCTCAAAAATAACCCGTCTAATCAAAAGAATAATGCATAGTGGACTTTTTGTTCCCAATGTGATAAAAAAAAAAAGAGTATTATACAGGTATCTGCACCCCCCTAAAAGGTGCCAAATGTGACACCGCAGGGGGGGGGGGTCCGAAAAGTGGAGGTTCACTTTTTTGTGTGGACCTCTACTTTAATCTACATGATGCACATGGAGGGGGGGGGGGGGCGAAGGCTGGCCTGTGTATTCCAATCCAATAACAGAGCTGGAAGGAAGCGGGGCTGTAAAGTGGACTGGGGTGCAAATAAAGTAGGGGTGCTGTGAAGAGGACTGAGATGAAAGTAAGGGAGGGGGGCTGTGAAGAGGACTGGGGCACACGGAAGGGGAGGCTGTGAAGAGGACTGAGATGAAAGTAAGGGGGGGCTGTAAAGTGGACTGCAGTGCAAAGAAGGTAGGCTGTGAAGAGGACTGGGATACAAGGAAGGGGAGGCTGTGAAGAGGACTGAGATGAAAGTAAGGGGGGGCTGTAAAGTGGACTGCAGTGCAAAGAAGGTAGGCTGTGAAGAGGACTGGGATACAAGGAGGGGTGCTGTGAAGGGGACTGGGACACAAGGAAGGGGAGGCTGTGAGTAGGACTGAGATGAAGGTAAGGGGGGGCTGAAAAGTGGACTGCAGTGCAAAGAAGGTAGGCTGTGAAGGGGACTGGGACACAAGGAAGGGGAGGCTGTGAGTAGGACTGAGATGAAGGTAAGGGGGGGGCTGTAAAGTGGACTGGAGTGCAAAGAAGGGGGGCTGTGAAGAGGACTGGGATACAAGGAGGGGGGCTGTGAAAGGGACTGGGACACAAGGAAGGGGAGACTGTGAAGAGGACCGAGATGAAAGTAAGGGGGGGGCTGTAAACTGGACTGGGTTGCAAAGAAGAGGGGCTTTGAAAAAGACTGGGATACGAGCAGGGAGGGGTGGCTGTGGAGAGGACTGAGGTGCTAGGAAGGGTGGGCTGTGAAGGGGACTAGGATTCAAATAAGGGGGGCTATGAAGAGGACTGGGATGCAAGGAAGTGGAGCTGAGGACACTTATGTAAAGGGTGGAGATCTGTGATGTGAAGGGGGACAAAGGACATATAAGTAAAGAAGGTGCTGTGATGTAAAATGGGGGGACTTGGATATAAAGAAGGGGCTGTATTGTAAAGTGGTGTGCTATGATATAATAATGGGGTTATGCAATGTGAAAAGGGGGCTGTGATGTGAGAAGGGCTGTAATGTAATGAGAAGTACTGATGTAAAGGGGAAACTAATATAAAGGGGTGGGTCTGTGATGTAAAGAAACTGAGATCTAGCATAAACATGAGACTCGGACCTCTGCTGGGTGAAAATTTGAATGACTAGACCTCCATATATTTTAATTCAATACCCCAGATATAGACTATATAATAATGTCCAGCAATCTATGATGGTAAATGGTAAGATGCCTTGTGACAATAAACCAAGTTATACAGTTACAGGATGTGATTAACACAATGTTAAAGAGCGCCCCTAGCAAACAATAAAATGTCACTGTCAGGTGATCCGTAGTCAGATTGCCTCCGTGGGTTTGAATTGCCCCCTACATAGCATATTTATAAAGGACTGGGTGAATACCTGGTTGACCTATATTGGACAATAATTCAGGTATTTATAAACCATCAAATATGAAGTCTGCAGATGCTTAGGAAATAAAGCTACAAATCATTTGACGGAGGCAAATATCAATTGTTCCCAAAAGACTGTTGCTGAAAATAACAGTCACTATATTCCCTTGAGACCCTGCAAAACCTGGAGGCATTGGCATTTCCTTTGCCACAATAAACTGTGACGGAAACTTTCTAAAATGCTAGTGGTCTTTATTACTAGATATTTAACGTAACCATTCATCTGGAGCACCCACATATTGTCTGCTGGACACACTGTATGGAGTGCAGACTAAAAACTTGGATTAAATGCCACCAGACGTCTCGTAAATATGCATCTGTTCTTGCATGTCCCTTTCCACTCAGCAACCCCCTTTTGACCAACTCTCAACTTTTGCAAGCAGTGCAAACAACTGCACCAGGACATCATGTATAAGGAGAAAATGAAGACCGTTAATTTAAAGTGATACTAAAGTCTCGTTTTTTTTTTAAGTTAAAAATAACAAACGTTATACTTACCTGCCCTGTGCAATGGTTTTACACAGAGCAGCCCCGATCCTCCTCTACTCTGTTTTTTTTTTTGGTACTCCTGGCCCCTCCCTCTTGTTGATTGACCCCAGAGCAATAAGCTTGCTATGGGGGCACCAGAGCCGAGCCACAGCTCCCTGTGTCTATTCAGACATGAAGCCACAGCCCGGCCCCACCCTCTTTATCTCCTTATTGGTTGATTGACAGTAGCAGGAGCCAATGGCGCCGCACCTGCTGTCTCAGACAATAAGGAGAGGAGTCTTGGGCAGCCGAGACACTCCTGTAACATCGCTGGATCTAGAGAGGACCCGGATAAGTATTAGGGGGGTTGCTGCACACAGAAGGCTTTTAATTTTATTGCATAAAGATAAAATTTAAAAAAAAACACCTGTCTTTACAACCCCTTCTAATTCTTGCATTAACCTTTGTATGGCATATTAAAAAAAAATGGCTACCTTGGGGGATAAACTGCCTGAATTTCATAAAATTTGAAATTTAAATTCGAAAATGAATTTGAATTTGAACTGGAAACATATTGCAAATACAGTAAGGTATAGAAGCGAAATAAGATAATTGCTACTTAGGCTGTTTTTCAAGAATATAATACAAAATAAAGGAATAGAAAATAAAGAAATAGAATAAAACAGAATATAATAGAAAATATTTTATTCAATTTTTTTTATAATATATTATTTTCTATTCTATTCTGTTCTTTTATTTCCTATTCTATCTGTATTCTATTCTAATCCCTTATTTTCTATTCTACTCTGTTTTATTTTATTCTAGTCTATTTAAATTCTATTCTGTTCTATTGTATTCCTTTTTTATTCTATTCCTCTTTTTTATTATATTCTTTTATTTTCTGTTCTTTTACTTTCTATTCTGTTTTATTCCATTATTTTCTATTCTGTTCTATAAAGCAGCCAAAGAAGGAGCCATCATCTTATTTTATACCTTACTGTTTTTTTTTTTTGCAGTATGTTCCCATTTTAATTAATTTTTGAATTCGGATAGATTTTAGTTTTTTTTTCAGATTAACTGAAATTCATTACTATTGTGATTCGGAAATTCTGATGCATCGGAAATGAAAATGTTATCCAAATTTCGAATGAAACAAATCGCACATGTATAACAACAATGATGGGGCACTATTGCTCATACTGACCCCAATAATGGGGCACTATTTCTCCCACTTACACCAATGATGGGGCACTATTCCTCCCACTGTTGCCAATGATGGGGCACTAATCCTCCCACTTACACCAATGACAGGAAACGGTTCCTCCCACTTACACCAGTGATGGGGCACTGTACCTCCCACTTACGCTTATGACGGGACACTCTTCCACTCACTTTCACTTATACTAATGATGGGGCACTATTCCTCTCACTTGCAACAATGATGGCACACTCTTCCTCCCACTGATACCAGCAATGAGGCACTATTCTGAGAGTGCAAAATATTGTGCAGCAGTGCATGGTAGCCAAACAGTGTCTAACTTCAGATTGTTCAAGTAAGCTTAGACAAAAAAAAATGGAAGCTAATAGGTTGTTCTGCAGAGCTGCACCATATGTTGCATGCTCCATTTTTAGAAATGTACCCCCCTCCACATATTATTCATCTGAAGTAAGCTGGATACAAACACCAACTGCTAATACAGGTGAAACTCGAAAATATACTGGATGGCACTGAAAGATGGTACTGGCAGATGGCACTGGCAAGTGGCACTGGGTGGCAATACTTAGGTTCAATAAAGGTTTATTGAGTTTTTCAGATAGTGTAAACAGAAACATACCATGGCGTGGCCGAGGGCCCGACAGAGGGCGACTCGGGCACGATCACTTAACAGTTAAAACAAAAACAATCCTTGTCAAGGGAGATAGCAAAAGGAAACAAAACAATAAGGGGGACATTGCGGGGAGGTGAGGACACAGGGGGGTGCACTTCACACGGGGCACAAACGTGGCCCTCTATGGACTCCCCTAGCCTGGGCACCCCAATGGGAACCTTCTGCGTCCAGGGCCGAGGGGAGTTTGGAGAATCATGTGATTCGGTGAAGGCAGCTAACCAGGGTACCTATGTAAAATATCACAATATGCAATCAGGTGTAGAGTACCAAAAATGAAGTGTACAAGCAAGAGGTCCCGTGTAGCCATCGGATCGTACATTATTAGAACCATGATGAGGCCGAAGATGCGGCCGGGAAATCAAATGAGAGGAAGGAAGAAAAGAGAGAGGGGGGTCAAGGGCAGAGAGAAGAAGGTATGAATGGGGGGGGGGGAGGAAGGAGGTTGTGGAGGGTTGGAGGTGGGGTGCAGTCCCCCACTGGCGGAAGCGCGTCATATGGATTCAGCCGGGTACCTCCAGAGAAGAGGGAGACAATAAATCATCCAAAAAGGAGCGGGTGGCAATAGTTAGCACTGGTTGGCATTGGCAGGTGGCACTGATGGCATTAGTTGGCACTGGATGGAAGGTGGCACTGGCAAGTGGCATTGGCGGATGGCACTGATTGGAAGGTGGCACTAATTGGCACTGGATGGTGGCATTGGCAGATGGCACTGGATGGAAGGTGGCACTAATTGGCTGTGGTATTGGCACTGGCAGGTGGCATTGGTGGATGGCACTAATTGGCACTGGTATTGGCACTGGCAGGTGGCAGCGGATGGCACTGGATGGAATGTGGCACTAATTGGCACTGGATGGTGGCACTGGTACTGTTACTGGCAGATGACACTGGTACTGTTACTGGCGGATGGCACTTGTAGTGGCAGATGGCACTGGTACTGTTACTGGCAGATGGCACTGTTACTGGCAGATGGTACTGTTACTGGCAGATGGCACTGGTACTGTTACTGGCAGATGGCACTGGCACTGGTGAAAAAAACGGTGTCACCCCCCCTCAGTATAGACACCCCCCCTGCCCCCGTAGTACAGACACCAGAGCGGTGTGTGTCCCACGAGCGCGGGCCCCTCCTCCTCTGTGGGCGTAAACAGGGGAGGGACGCCGCGCTGGGTGTACCAAGATGGGCGCGGCTCCGGAGCTAGGCCGAAGCCGCGGTCTTTCCTGATGTTGTGACCGTGGTGGAAATCCGCGGATTGCCGCCGCGGTCACAGCATCAGGAAAGGCCGCGGCTCCGGCCTAGCTCCGAAGCCGTGGCATCGCTAGCGGAAATTGTAAAATATCGGCCCGATTTGGATAAAAATCGGTCGATGCCGATTTCTCCAAAACGGCCAAATATCGGCATATATATTGGTCGACCTCTAAATAACGGCTTGAACTATCTTGCTTTGCATGTAATGAGTCTATCTCATATATTAGTTTCACCTTTAAGTTGCATTAGTGAAATAAATTAACTTTTGCATGATATTCTATTTTTCCGAGTTTCACCTGTAATCCTAAAGCAGACAAGGCGACAAATTACACTGATTGCCTAGAATAGGATATTTGCTAAACTGCATATGGTCTACCTGACCAGCCTCAATATTTGTAATAAGTTATTCATAGAGATTTGAATAAATCAATAAATTGAACCATTTTCTTTTAATAAGCAGGTTCACCCATTAAAAAAAATATGTCTGGTGGGTTATGTAGCACTGGTCGAGAGCACCAGTGTAGGCAATACAGGACTAGCAGGACAAAGTGATTTATATGGTATAACAGAGAGCAAACTGGATGGGGATTGAGAAAGGTTGTAGGTTGCCTGTATTCTGTAGATGGTAAAGGATTTGCAGAGAGAGGTGATGTACATTGCATGTAGTACAACAGGGAGGGGGTTGCTGAACTGCAGAAGGGGGAGGGGTCACTTTCAGCTCTAAGATGCAGCAACTGCTGCTACCGAAGGCATAGAAAATGGTGCATTTGTAATGAATACAGCATCTTGGGATCAAGGTAAGATACAGGATGTTATTGTAATATAATAATATATTCCTTTAGTCTGCAGGATATGCTCATGATAGAAGACGCAGCTATATATGTAGACAACTTTTGGATTCACATCTTCATTTAAATAAAATAGGTGATGTGTCCTGGATGAAATATCTGTATAGAAGGAGGTGGAGATAGGTTCCTAATTATTAGATATCAATACAGAGAGGAGGTGGATCAAGAGCTTGATATTCACATACATCGGAGGAGAAGGAGGACAGATCTCATGTCAGATATTGTATCTGTATAGTAAAAGGAAGATTTAGATTTATAGCGTCGGAGATGCATGTGAAGGATTTTAGCTAAGGTATGCATAGAGAGAAAAATATAGATGGTCTAGATGTACATTTAGACAGGAAAGGACACTTTCTGGGCCAGCTCTTCTGCAGATAAGGAGGTGAGTTGTCTGTGTGTGTCCAAGGTTCTTAAAAAATGTATAGCGTACCCTCCCTTACTGAAAAGTGGCACTAGATTGTTATCCGACTAGTCTTCCTTACCGATTTCCTGGTTTGGGGAAATCAACATAATAAAAATTGCTATACTCCCCAAGTTTTTATATCTATTTCAAACCCTTCCAACTCACATTCCTGCTTATTTTCTTAGACTGATCCAGCATAAAGAAAAAACCCAGATTGCCTAAAAAAAACATTAATTCTACCCAAATTGATGGGTGGGCTGGGATTTCCAGATTTTGCAACATATTACAAAGCAGCACAATTGGCGCAACTATCAAAGTACCACTCAACCAAAGAAATCCCATTGTGGGTACTTATTAAGGCAATAGAGTTTGACCCTCTTCCTACTAATAATATCCTTTGGCTGAGCCCTCAAAACCGTAGAAAAATTAAAAACCCAATCTCGAAACACTCATTGTCATTATGGGATAGGTACAAAACCTCTCATGGATTGCAACACTTTCCGCTTCTTTCCTTTTATAAAAATCCGACCTTTTATCCAGCATGGGTATTTCCAAGAACTTTTAAGGCTTTGATCAGGGCTGGTATTACGTGTTTATATCGCATAGCATCAACAACTACAATTCGACCTTTTCCAGACCTTTGTGAGGCATCCGGCCTCCCCACTACAGAAATGTTCAGATACCTTCAAATCAAAAACTTTTATGGACCTTCTCTTAGCCTCAGCGATAATTTAAATGCTATTACCCAATTTGAAAGGATATGTCTCAAAGATCCACATGCCAAAGGTCGTATTTCAATAATTTATTCCCAATTGATCACTAAAACAAATACCATAATACCTTCTTATATTGCTAAATGGGAATTAGACCTGGAATGTAAAATTAATAATGAAACTTGGGCAAGCATTTGGTCTAATACTAGCTCTTCATCCATAAATGTATCGGCAATGGAAACATCATATAAAGTGCTTTCCCATTGGTACCTGGTTCCCAATAGATTAGCAACATTTTCAGCAAACTGTTCAGATCTCTGTTTCCACGGTTGCCCAGGCAAAGGAACATATATGCACATCTGGTGGCACTTGTAAGGAAACTCTGGGAAGGGATTTTTAGAATCGCCTCTAAAATATTTGACTGTATTATATTTCCAGATCCAATGACAGCCTTACTTAACATTAAACCAGAAACCCTTTCTCGGAATAAGCATACGTTATTTCTTTTGTTTATGATAGCCGCGAAACAGGTTATTTAATAGCTAGTGCATGTAAATCACCTGCATTACTGTTGTTGGAAGCCAAAAAAGAATGAATCTTTCATTCGTACATGCTAAACTAGAAGCGCTAGACAAAAATGGATTGGAAAAATTTGATAGCATCTGGAAACCCTGGGCCATATACTATTCATCAGACACTTTTGACTCAAGAGTTCTCATGTCATGGTATTGATACCCTTTCATGGATAATAGTAAAATAAATGAAATCCACCTTCGGAACACCACTACCCTCTCCCTTCCCTCCATTAGTTCCCATTCCCATTTATTAGTAACTTTTTTTATTTATGTTTATTCATATCTGTATAATACTTCAGCTCCTACAACAGTACAATTATTATTGCATTTATCTGTATTTCAATTCTGTATCTCATTCTAAGTTGTTGTCATCTGACATACTGTAACTGTTGTAATCTATTACTTTAAAATAAAAACATTATAAACAGAAAAAGAAAATGTGTAGCACTAGATTTAGGATCAGATACTGTATACAGAGCAAGATCTAATTTCTACATGTGTCTTTGCCAAAAGGATGATGTTACTTTTAGGATAGAGATGTATATAGGAAATGGGCAACAGATAAGGTAGAAAGTACAGAAGACTGTATATCTATGAAATGAAAGAAACAAGTCTTATGCCGCGTACACATGATCGGAATTTCCGAAAACAAAGTTCGATGTGAGCTTTTGGTCGGATATTCCGACCGTGTGTAGGCTCCATCAGACATTTGCTGTCGGAATTTCTGACAAATGTTTGAGAGCTGTATCTCAATTTTTCTGAAAACAAAAGTTCTTGTCGGAAATCCCGATCGTCTGTATGCAATTCCTACGCACAAAAATCTTACGCATGCTCAGAATCAATTCAACACATACTAAATCATTGAACTTAATTTTTCACGGCTCGTCATAGTGTTGTACATCACTGCATTCTTGACGTTCGGAATTTCAGACATTTGTGTGACTGTGTGTATGCAACACAAGTTTGAGCAAACATTCCGCCTGAAAAATATCTACGGTTTTGTTGTCGGAAATTCCAATCGTGTGTACGCGGCATTAGGCCCTGTATCAGACAGAAGGCCATTCCTCTTGGGTAAAAAAGGAGACAAGTCCTAGGTCCTGTATCAGATTATTTTCCATTTTTTTTCAAACTTTTACATTTCTACAAAATTCACTTATAATTTACATTGTTCACGTACATTTTTCAATATACCGAATCTTGATAAATACAAGTTATTTTATCATTAAAACAAAATACCTTTCAGCATTAATCCACACCCATTTCCACCATCCTCCACATACACTCATCACAATAACCATTCAAACACAAAAAAAAAGAAGAAAAAGGAGACAAGTCCTAGGTCCTGTATCGCAGTGATCATCAACCCTGTCCTTAGGGCCCACTAAGACTCCTTTCACACGAGCGGACCGTTTTTCGGTCCGCTCCGTGTGTCCGTCAGCTCAGCGGGGGTCTCCGCTGAGCTGTCGGGCGGACGGGGCGGTCCCCGCACACTGTGCAGGGACCGCCCCGTCTCTCCTCCGCTCTCCCCTATGGGGAGTCGGATGGAAACGGACCGTCTGTCCGTTTCCATCCGATCCGTTTGGTTGGACGGAATTAAAATAGGACATTCTTCCGTCCGCAAAAACGGATGCGGATCGAGCGGACGTTAGCGGATGCATCATCCGCTAACGGATGCGCTCCCATAGGGACCCATTACAAGTCCGTAAACGGACTTGTAATGACTGGACCGTTCGTCCGCTCGTGTGAAAGGGCCCTAACAGGCCAGGTTTGCAAGATAACTGAAATACATCACAGGTGATATCATTTGCTGTTCAGTGACTGCAGTCTTCTAGTCTGCATCTCCCCAAGGTAATACATAAAACCTGGCCTGTTAGAAAACAAATCATTGGTTCTTTATGAGACTGGAAACCATATATCTATGGAATGAAGGAAAGAAGTCCCAGGTCCCGTATCATACTAGAGAACCATGTATCTATGGAATCAAGTTAAAAGGTCCTAGGTCCCGTATCATACTAGAGAACCATGTATCTATGGAATCAAGTTAAAAGGTCCTAGGTCCCGTATCATACTAGAGAACCATGTGTCTATGGAATCAAGTCGACGGGTCCTAGGTCAAATATCAGACTGGAGACCATTGGGTTGATATACTAAAATTGGAGAGTGCAAAATCTGGTGTAGCTGTGCATGGTAGCCAATCAGCTTCTAACTTCAGTTTGTTCAATTAAGCTTTTAAAAAAAACCTGGAAGCTAAATTTGTTTCTATGCAGAGCTGCACCAGATTTTGCACTCTCCAGTTTTAGTAAATGAACCCCCATATGTCTAAGTCCTGTATCAGACCAGAAACAATGGGGGGTTAACTAAAACTGGAGCAGACAGAATCCAGAGCAGCTGTTCATAGTAACCAGTCAGCTTCTAGCTTGTCCAGCAGAGTTTTGAAGCTCAAAATTAGAAGCTGATTGGTTGCCATGCACAACTGCTCCAGTTTAGTAAGTTCCTCTCAGTAAATCTCTTAGGTCCAGACTGAAAATCATACATCTACTGAATAATGGAGGCAAATACAAGCTCCTATATCAGACTGGACCCCTATACACTGCTCAAAAAAATTAAAGGAACACTTTTGAATCAGAACTCCTGGGATATTGATATGGTCAGTTAAGTAGCAAAGGGGGAGGGGTTTATACAGAGGGGATTGTTAATCAGTTTCAGCTGCTTTGCTGTTAATTAAAATTAACAACAGGTGCACTAGATGGGCAACCTCCAAAAAGGAATGTTTTTTTTAGGTGGAGGTGTTTTTTCCCTACTCATCTTTAGAGATGTACAGAACTGTTCGCCGGCGAATAGTTCCTGGCGAACATCGCTTGTTCGCGTTCGCCGCTGCAGGCGAACATATGCGATGTTGGATCCAACCTCTATTCATCATCATTGAGCAAACTTTGACCCTGTACCTCACAGTCAGCAGACACATTCCAGCCAATCAGCAGCATACCCTCCCTCCCTGACCCTCCCACCTCTAGGGCAGCATCCATTTTAGATTAATTCGGAACCTGCCGTCTTAGTGAGAGGAGGGACAGTGTAGCTGCTGCTGATTTAATAGGGAAATTGCTAGCTAGGCCAGTGTATTCAGTGTCCACTCCAGTCCTGAAAGACTCATCTGATCTCTGCTGTAAGGACAGCGTCCTGACAGCACCCCAAAAAGCCCTTTTTAGGGCTAGTCCATCAGTCTGCTTTTTTTTTTCTCTCTGTAATCTAATGTGTGTTGCGGTGGTTTACAGAGAGAGAGAGAGTGTCATTTTTTGGAGTTAGATAGAGCAGGCAGCCAGGCAGGCTAGTCAGTTAGAGTTACAGTGTGTGAGGATATATATGCATCCCAGGAGTTGTATATATATTTATACACTGTATTGAGTTTAGCTAGACTAGATCCGCTCTTCCTAATATACTGAAAGCCTGTAAAGGGCTAGTACATCAGTCTGCTTTTTTTTTCTCTGTAATCTGCCTGCCAGCCCGTGTGTAAAAAAAAAAAAAAACAATTTTGACTGCAATAGAATAGCAGTCAGTTGCCTGCCAGCACGTGTGTGTGTCAGGCTCACAGCGTATACTGTGCCCACTTGTCCAGTGACACCACTCATATCTGGTGGCACAGTAGATTACATGTAAAAAAAAACACAATTTTGACTGTAATAGAGAATAGCAGTTAGTTGTCTGCTAGTGTTTGTGTCAGGCCTACAGCGTCTACTATGCCAACCTCTGCCAGTGTCACCAGTGCCACTCATATCTGGTGGCACAGTAGATTACATGTAAAAAAAAAAACACAATTTTGACTGCAATAGAGAATAGCAGTTGGTTGTCTGCAAGTGTTTGTGTCAGGCCTACAGCGTCTACTCTGCCAACCTCTGCCAGTGTCATCAGTGCCAGATATCGGCACTCTGAGGAGCGATGAACCCCTTGACTACTGCGTGTGCAGGCTTGACCTGTGGCCTGAGCTATCCCAATTTGCGATAGAACTTCTGGCCTGCCCCGCTGCAAGTGTCCCTTCAGTGCAGCAGGAGGTATTGTCACTGAGAAGAGTAGTCGCCTAGGTCAAAAAAGTCTAGATTTGCTCACCTTTATTAAGATGAATGAGGCATGGATCCCGAAGGGACTGACAGTGGGCGATACATTTGACTAAAAAAGGCCTGATGAGATGAGCTGTCTTGGGCTAAAAATGGTCCACACGCTGCTGTATTTTATCTCTGCATGCCGGATGACTTGCATGACTTATCCACCACCAACTAGGGTTCCGCAATGTTTTAGTGCACTTTCTGCCTGGAAAACATACATTTTTCAGGGCCGCTGCCACAGCAGCGGCTGCAACAATGCCTAATTTTTCAGGCATGTGTATATGCCTAATTTTTCTGGCCTCTGGTGCAGCACTGTGGCTGCAAAAACAAAACCAAAAAAAAGGCACATACATGTGTCAATTTCCCTTCGTGATCGTTACCTTGTTGTGATGAAGGGGCTTGCATATCACAATGAAGCAACCACCTCTATGAGTGTGTTGGCAATGGCAATGTTGGCACACCCCAGATGATAAGGTCGTTGCTTCATTGTGAACAGACCAAAAGCAAACAGCTGGATAATTTTGCATAGAAAAAACATTAATTTTCTTTGTGATCATCTTGATCATTAAAGCCTACTAAGCCAACAATGGGCCCACACTGCAGAATCATTGTTTTCTGGGTCACTTAAAGCGGATGGTTCAGCAAAAAACAATATTAAAAGCCAGCAGCAACAAATACTGCAGCTGCTGACTTTTAATATTAGGACACTTACCTGTCCTGGAGTCCAGCGGCGTCCGCAGCAGAGAATGAGCGATCGCTCGTCACCCTGCTGCTCCCCACTCCATCCACGTCGAGGGAACCAGGAAGTGAAGCGCTGCGGCTTCATTGCCCGGTTCCCTACGGCGCATGCGCGAGTCGCGCTGCGCCCAGCGATTGGCTCCCGCTGTGTGCTGGGAGCTGAGAGTTCCCAGCACACAACGGGGGGGCGACGGGATGTCGCCAAAAAACCCATCTTTTGCCCGAGACTGCGGGCCGGAAGTGGTTGCAGATACCTGTCTTTAGACAGGTATCTGCACCCCCCTCCCCCCTGAAAGGTGTCAATTGTGACACCGGAGGGGGGGAGGGTTTCGATCAGCGGATCTTCACTTTAGGGTGGAGATCCGCTTTAACTGTCACTGAACTACCTCAGCACGACCATAGGATTTGAAAAACCCCCATCGCCTGCAATCTCCCAAACGTGCGCACGAGCACAGTCATCACTACACCAAGATTGACGTATAGAGGAATACAATTTATGTCATGAGTGTGTAAGTTACAGACAGGGTTACAGATAGGGTTAGGTTTAGGGTTACAGATAGGGTTAGGGACTGTAACCCTAACCCTATCTGTAACCCTAACCCTTACACTACCTGATAGATACAACAGCATACCTGATGTTTTAAAGAACGTTATTCCAAACAATTTAGGAATGTTAGGTGATTTATGCCCTTTATGGATTAAAAAACAGACTGCGTCAACTACGTAATTTTCCATGGGAAAAGGACTTATCAGAATAGATATCCTGCATGAGATTTTTGCCCGTTTGAGATCTGATATGTTTTCAAATTGTTCCTTTAATTTTTTTGAGCAGTCTATATATGGATTATAGGAGACAAGTCCTAGGTCCTGAAACACATTGGAGATCATGTATCAATTAAATAAAGAAGACAAGTCATAGGTCTTGAAACACTATGGAGACCATGTATCAATGGAATGAAAAAGACAAGTCCTAGCTACTGAATCACACTGGGGACCATACATTCATAGGCACTTTATTAGGTACACCTTGCTAGTACCAGGTTGGACCCCTTTTCCCTTTAGATCTGCCTTAATTCTTTGTGGCATAGAATCAACAAAGTGTTGGTCCTCATTGACATGATAGCATCACGCGATTGCTGCATATTTGTCTGCTGCACATCCATGATACAAATCTCCACCACATCCCAAAGGCGCTCTATTGGATTAAGATCTGGTGACTGTGGAGGCCATTGGACAGTGATCTCATTGTCATGTTCAATAAACCAGTTTGAGATCATTTGAGCTTTGTGACATGGTACATTATCCTGCTGGAAATAGCCATTAAAAGATGGTAACACTGTAGCTATAAAGGGATGGACATGGTCAGCAACAATACTCAGGTAGGCCGTGGCATTTGAACAATGCACAGTTGGTACTAAAGGGCCCAAAATGTGCCAAGAAAATATCCCCCACACCATTATACCAGCCTGAACCATTGATAAAAGGTAGGATGAATCCATGCTTTCATGTTTATGCCAAATTCTGACCCTACTATCTAAATGTCGCAGCTGAAATCAAGACTCATCCGACCAGGCAATGTTTTTACAATTTTCTATCGTTTAATTTTGGTGAGCATGTGCGAATTGTAGCCTCAGTTCCCACTTGTTAGCTGATGGGTGTGGCACTCGGGAGGTCTTTTTCTGCTGTAGCCCATCTTCTTCAAGGTTCAATGTGTGTTCAGAGATAGTATTTTGCATACCTTGGGTGTAATGTGTGGTTATTTGAGTTACTGTTGCCTTTCTATCATCTCAAACCAGTCTGCCCATTCTCCTCTGACATCAACAAGGCATTTTTGTCCACACAACTGCTGCTCACTGGATATTTTCTCTTTTTCTGACCAATTTATGTAAACTCTAGAGATGGTTGTGCATGAAAATCCCTGTAGATTAGTTGTTGAAATACTCAGACCAGCCTGTCTGACACCAACAACCATACCTTGTTCAAAGTCACCTAAATCCCCTTTCTTCCCCATTCTAATGCTCGGTTTGAACTTCAGCGAGTTGCTGCCATTTGATTTGCTGATTAGCAATTTGTGTTACTAAGCAATTCAACAGGTGTACCCAATAAAGTGCCCGGTGAGTGTATAGCTATAGAATGAAGGAGACCATATATTCAGAAAATGAAGAAGACAAGACATAGGTCCAATATCAGACTGAATACCATATATCTGTTGAATGAAGGAGGCAAATCAAGTCCCATATTAGACTGGGGACCATATATCTATAGAGTGAAGAAGACAAATCTTACTTTCTGTATCAAACTAGAGACCATATATTCACAAATCTAAGGAGACAATTCCTACATTCTGTATCAAACAATATAATTATTGAATGAAGGAAACAAATACTAGGCCCTGTCTCAGGCTAGTGTTTGTATATTTGTGTTAAAAAGACAAACCTGGATCTTACGTCACATATACGTTCACATAGAAGGAGGTGGGATCTTTAATGATATCTATTCAGAGTAATGGTGACACCAATTCTATATCAATTATCTATGTACAAAGGATACCTGGATATATGAGTTCAAAGGAGTTAGAACAATTTTACATCAGATATGTGGACCAACTGAGAGAGGAGGGACTCTGGGATTTGTACAAAGAGAACAGATATCTGAAGATAAAGATAGGTTCAGTGTTTTCATTCAAAGATTATCTTAAAGCTAAGGTCCACACAAAAAGTGAACCTCTGCTTTTCGGAACCCTCCCCCCTCCTGTGTCACATTTGGCACCTTTCAGGGGGGAGGGGGGTGCAGCACCCACTTCCGGGCATAGATAGCCGCAGAATCTGCGGATATCTACACCCCCCCCCCCCCGCTGTGTTTTGGGAAACACACAGTTCCCATCGGGGACCAGTGACGATGCGCAGCATGACTCGCGCATGTGCAGTAGGGAATCAGGCAGTGAAGCGGCAACACTTCACTTTCTGATTCCCTCACAGAGGATGACGGTGGGGGCAGCTGAGAGACTATGGATTGTTTGTATTTGGCTGCCGACATCGTGGGCACCCTGGACAGGTAAGTGTCCATTTATTAAAAGTCAGCAGCTGCTGTTATTTGTAGCTGCTGGCTTTTAATATTTTTTGTTTAGGTGGGCCTCTGTTTTTTAAGGCTCAGTCCACCTAAAAAATAATATTCTAGTCATAGAAAGAGCCTGGTGAGATGATTTAACCACTGGGTTTTAAATGGGGTAAATTGTCCAACAGAAAGATCTCTCTGCCATAATTTGATTAAGGAGAATAATACATTGTTGATAAAGTTGAATAAAGACACAGGTTCTCCCAGTTTAGTGTGTGTATAATATGTATAAAAAATGAATCAGTGCCACCCTAAAAAAGTGTGACGTTCAAACTAAATAAATAAATGTGCAAAATACAACAAATTACAGTGGAATCTCAGATTACAAGCATAATCCGTTCCAGGAGAATGCTCATAATCCAAAGTTCTTGCATATCAAAGCGAGTTTCCCCATTGAAGGGAATGGAAACGAAAATAATTTGTTCCGCATTGACTTCATGGCATGCAATATCACATGAGGCCAAAGGTGTATTTCTGTGTTTTTCCGAGCATCGGCTCCGCCCCCCTACACCTCAGGCTAAATGCGGTACTGCACACCGATTTGGCCTGAATCCTGCTCGTTTTGCAAGACAACACTCGCAAACCAAGTTATTTTTTTTTTTAAATACAGTGGTCGAATTGCGAAGGTTCCACTGTATGTGCAAAAATACATAGGGCCAGATTCAGATACAATTACATTGGCGCAGAGTATCAGAGATACACTACGCCGCCGTATTTTACCAGGCTAAACGCCGAATTCTGGTAGATTTTGTCCCTTACGGTAAGGCGGCGTAGTGTATTTCTCGCCGCGTAATCGAAATACGCGATTAGGGGGCGTGAAGCATTTAAATTAGGCGCGTCCCCGCGGCGATCGAACTGCGTATGCTCCGTTCAGAAATTTCCCGCCGTGCATTGCGCTAAATAACGTCGATACGTCATTCGTTGTTTGAGTAGCGTCGTTTACGTACATTCCTCTTCCCGGACGACTTACGTAAAAAATAAAAAAAGACGTTGACATTCGACGTGGGAACGACGGCCATACTTAACATGTGCTGTCTAATATTAGACCAGCAAAGAGCTGGTATAATTTTACGCAGCAAAAAGATGACTAAAGATGCCGTAAGAGATTGCGATTGACGTTCGTAACTTCGTGGATCGTCGGCAAAAGCTCATTTGCATACCCCGACGCGGAAAACAACGGGAACTCCACCCAGCGGCCGCAAATTTATTGCAGCGTAGATCTGTAGGCGTACAAACACGTAAGCCAGTCAGATTGAAGCCTGCAGCCGTATTTTCATGGTTTGAGGTTTCAGAGTAGTGAAAAAACGCGCGTAATTTGAAAGTACTCCAGTCTAACGCGAGTTAGACAGGAGTAAGGGCTCTGTGAATCTGGCCCATAGTGTTCTATCCACCACTGTGGCTGCCTGACATCATGGGCTCGGCTCCTCCCTTATCTATTGAGAAAGCCCAATCGGAGGGCGATATGCATGTAGAGGAGCCGAACCTGTGAGGTCACGTAGCCAAGTGGTGAGCGAGCGGACGCTTTTTGTATCGTGCTATGTGAGTTTTCATTGTTATTCCTGTAAGAGTGATTTTAATGGGGCATTTTAAATAAGTGAAACGGAGAGCACTATGTATCCTTTATTTATATTTGCATGATTTGGAACAATATCTTGAGAGGAAACATCTTACTTGGGAGGCTGCCTATTTGAGAGCCGATACCAAGTAACTGGTCAGAGCAGGAGTGATATCTTATTGTTGAGAGAGTAAAGATAATTCTTTCTGAGTCTTTCTGGCTCATTGTTGAGGTGAGCAGGTAAAACGGCTGATGATTGTGTGTACAATTTAGCATTTTCTACAGAGAACGGCAAGAGCACAGTGGTGGTTGATTTATTTACTAGAGTTTACAACAATCAAGAAATCACAGAAGCGGTTTAGCGTTTATTCACATATACAAACTTATACATTTTGCACTGTGTTGATATTAATCTTTATACTTTTTTATATTATTTTTTTTTTTAATGAGAGATGGCAGCGCTGCACTATTTATAAATAAATAAAACACTTGGTGTAAATGTATTTTTCACTAATATTGCTCATACTCCTGTACTTTGTGTTCGCTGAGGAACACATCTAAAAGTTGACACTGTTCTTGACCACTTAGTTATGGGTGTCCCTATTCAGCTTTATGTGTTCCAGCTCTTCTTGTTACTTTCTACATAATATAAATTCCCAAAAATAACAGGGATATTGGAAAACCATCATAATAGTCACAGAAAGTGTGCAGACCCAACAACTCAGCACAGTGATGTCACCAATAGTGTTCCTGAGAGATAGAAGTCACTGTTAGGTACTGCAAATGGCTGACATTTTATTTCTGAATGGACTAACCTTTTAAGTAGTGATTGGTTCGTCATTTACCTGAGACTACCTCTATTTAATGTTGTATTTGTTTTTTTTGTCATCCAGGTGATTCCCCATGGAACCTCATGGACATGTGGAACTGTACGACACAGACTTTGTCCAAAATGGCCGGGCGGTCACTGTTCTGTGGGCATCCTGTACCCTATTCCTGTGCATCTTGGAGATTGTGGTGCTCCTGCAGCCCGCCTGGGTTTTAGGAGGGGATGGTAGTGGGCAGTTTGGACTTTACCAGGTGTGCGAGGAATTAGACTGGGGCACCGAATGCAGGGGACCCCCAGCTGCTCTGGAGGCTCTCCCTCCTTTCCAGACAGCAGCCGGGTTCATGGTTGGAGCTCTGTTGCTGATTCTGTTCAGCCTGGCTTGCATTGGACTGCTGTGGTTCTGTAACTCAGGGACAGTTTTTAAGCTGTGTGCCTGGCTTCAAATCAGTGCAGGTAAGGCATTGCATGGGACAGTGTCAACATATCTGTTTTTTTTTTAGGGGTTGTAAAGGTACCAGTCTTTTTCCTAAATAGCTTCCTTTACCTTAATGCAGTCTTCCTTCACTTACCTCATCCTTCCATTTTGCTTTTAAATGTCCTTATTTCTTTTGAGAAATCCTCACTTCCTGTTCTTCTGTCTGTAACTCCACACAGTAATGCGAGGCTTTCTCCCTGGTGTGGATTGTCGTGCTAGCCCCCTCCCTTGGACTACGGGAGAGTCAGGACGCCCACTAACACACAGCTCCTTTCTCTATCTGCAACGTAGAGAGCTTTCTGACTCTTCTGTAGTCCAAAGGAGGGGGCGAGCATGACACTCCACACAAAGGAGAAAGCCTCGCATTACTGTGTGGAGTTACAGACAGAAGAACAGGAAGTGAGCATTTCTCAGAAGAAATAAGGACATTTGTAACGGTCAGGGGTTAACGCTGTTTACGATATTCCATTCCACCAACCCAAGACAGCTTCCGACACTCCACAATCCAGCAGACAGGACCCATTGGATTTCCCCCAGAATAACGAGACACACAGCTCTGTCTCTGGTTCCAAACGGATTGACAATCTTTAATGAGAAGGCAGGCTTTTATATACACAAAAAGAATGCTGCTTTAATCAAATGGACAATGACACACTCCACCTACAACATCAAACAATGGTTCCTAATGAGTCCCCCTCAATCCACATCTTAGACAGATGTCCTGACTCCGCGATAAGCTATTCTCACCTGCTACACAATACACATTCCTTTGTAGACGTAATTGACATGCTAATCCACTACAGCTGAAAAGTCAGACATCTGACCTTTCAGACTGCCAACCCCCAACACATCTATCATCAATATACTTTCACACAATACAGTGTCAATTAGCATAGCACAATGAAATATCTTAGGAGCCAGACTCAATTAACACCTCAACAGTATGTGTCCCCACATGAATAAATACTGTCCTATTGACCTGTTGGGTTCAGAATAAACCACCTGTAATATTTCAAGATATCCTGCAATACATTGTGAATTATCATTACTGTCCCATCTCATGTAATTCATGATATAATTTCTCAGTCATCCTATGCCTCTATTGGACATAGGATGACCCTAGACCCAAGAGTCATTGGTGAAGCTGAAAGAGGAGTACCCTGCATCCTTCAAGAGCCTCTGGGTCCCACGGGCCATACCGTTACAACATTTAAAAGCAAAATGGAAGGATGAGGTAAGTGAAGGAGGACTGCACTAAGGTAAAGGAAGCTATTTAGGGAAAACATTTTTTACCTTTACAACCCCTTTAAGGTAACCTTTCCTCATACTGGGGCTTTCATTGCTTACATCCTTCTGAAAATGCCAGTTGCATGACTATTATGGTGAGCCACAGTTTTTATTATTTTCTGAATGCCTGTTTGGAGCATGTATGCAGATCAGGAAAGTTTGAGTAAAATCAGAAGTCCTTATCTGCACAATTGTTTTCGGTTAATAACCCAGTGGACTGAAGTCAGATAATCAACATGACAGCCAGCCAACTAGAGTTTTCGAGAAAGGGGCATCAAAGCTATTGCAATATTTGCAGAAAATTATATTTTATGTGACTTTCAGGCCTTACTAATGAATGTAGCAGAGACAACATTTATGTCAGGTCATTTCTGTCTGTGATCTCATTACATGCATCACTTTTTGTCCTTGTAATGCCTGTAAAGAAACTGGGTGATCTGTTGTCATCAGGACAGGAAGGAACACGCAGCACTAAAAATAAAAATGTCAAAACTTCTCCACTCTACTAAAATTGTGTTTTTACTTATATCCACATTGAAGAAATTTCCATCGCTTTTAGTCCTGGGATTATAATACAGTATTTGCCTGTCAATGCCTTCATTTGCTTTTTTTTTTTCTCCAAAAGAATGTTGCCATCTTTATTCAGGCGTTATGTGTAGACACCATCTACTTCCTGGACTGAGATGCTGGCTCAAAGATGACAGACATGTAAACCCCAATGTCTGTGCAGTGTTTGGCTGTGTTCACAAATGTCTGCCCCTTGCTGCACCCTCATGATCCGTTACAAATTTACAATGTTCCCCAGTGATCACTGGGGGAGAGATGATTAAGTAAATGCTTCCTCATACCTGCAGTAGACTAATGACATCATCTCAGCCTAGGCACAGTCACTTGCCAGGAGCTCAAGGACTGTTTGTAAATAATAAAAAGTAGAGCTCTTAAAGCGTTTGTTAACCCCCCTAAAAAATGGACCCTTTAAAGCATTTTATACAGCACAGTGCGTGTGCTGTGTTGTTTGTTCCCCTGAAATACCTGGTTGATCCTGCCAGTTTCTACCCTCCCTTATGTAGAATGACCATGGTTCATCATGGCTCAGTTTATGTGCCTCCGTCATCTGCAGTTATCCTCTCTGCTTACTTGTGTCCATCTCCTCCCCCCTCCCCCCTCCCTGCCTGCCCCTGTGTCCGTGCCTGCTCCTGCTGCTCTCATAACTGTTAAACTTTATATAAGCCCCTCTGTGTCCTAATAACAAGTACTCCTGTTTGTGTGCTTTATTAAAAAAATGCCTCCTTTACCAGATTTCAAAGCATTTCCCCACAATCACGTGACCAGCCGGCTCTATCCTCCTCACGTACTGGCATCAGCAGGAGAATCTCAGCCCTGCCCAGTAAATCTGTCAGCCAGGCCGAGGAGAGAGCTGGCCGGTGACATGATTGCAAGGAACCAATGTGAAATAAGGAAGCATTTTCTTAATAAAGCACACAGGCAGGAGCACTAGTTATTAGGACACAGAGGGGCTTATATAAAGTTATATAAGTGGGTTAACAACCACTTTAAGAAATTATTCCCTTCTTCTCTTGGCAGTAGGCAAAGTGCCATCCTCTGAAAAGAGGGAGTGAATGGTACTACAACAAACAGCCTCAAAACTTTTGACAATTTTTTGCAGTGTGCATAGAGGTCAGAACAGGTCGCTGTGCAAATATAAGAAATGGTTAGTGAATAGGATATCACACCCATAATGTAAGTAAAGGTTTTCTGAGAGTCGATCAAATTAGCAATGAAAACAATCTGCAAAATCAAAAAATAAAATAAAAATGACTGTGTCTACCGTGGACGCTGTGTATTGTGGTGTAACTGAGTATTATGTGTGTATGGTGAGTACCAGTGTATTGTGAGTACCTGAGTATTATGAGTTTTGTGAGTACCAGTGTATTGTAAGTATCTGTGTATGGTGAGTACCTGAGTGTGTGAGTATGTGTGTTGTGAGTACCTAAGGTGTTGTGTGTATTGTGAGTAGCTGTGGACTGTGAGTGCATGCAGGCTGCGAGTGCACGTGGGCTGCGAGTACACGTGAGCTATGTGTGCCTGTGTATTGTATTGTTGAGTACCTGTGTATTATTGCGTATTAGTGTCAGGAAGCTAGTTGTTAGTTAATTTGGACAGGGTATCAATCCTCTTTATATTAGTAGGTACAATGCCTGGCGGGTGTGGAGATGCGACTTGGTGTACATCTTGTGGCATGTATGCGCTCTTTGATCATCCGATCGAGGGCGAATACTGCTGTGCAAAATGTAAGCACATTGTTTCCCTGGAAGCCCAGGTTCTGAATCTAGGGAAACAAGTGTAAGCACTGAGAAGACCCTCCATACAAAAGGAGAGTTGGGATCATACGCAGCAAGGGCCAGAACAGAGGCGGGTGGAGACAAAGAGGTGCAGGTACTAGAAAAGAGTAGATGGGTAACAGTCAGGAAAGGAAAAGTGCAAGGGAGGCCAATTCTGGGCTGGAACATCCCAATAAGTATGCCCCGTTGAGTGTCATTGGTGGAACCAATCAGGATTGTTGAGGGACTTCCCTATCTGCCAGAGGAAGAAGTCCTCCAGTGAGAGTGGTGGTGAAACAAAGGTAAAGGAAAGACGGATTCTGGTGGTAGGGGACTCAATTCTTAGAAGGACAGAGAGGGCAATCTGTGACAAAGACCTTAAGTGCTGAACTGTATGCTGTCTACTGGGCGCTCGGGTTCGGCACATCATGGATCTGGTGGATAGATTACTGGGTTACTGGGGGGGGGGGGGAGACCCGGCTGTCATGGTGCATGTTGGCACCAATGACAAAGTCAGAGGAAGATGGAGTGTCCTAAAACATTTTTTTAGGGATTTAGGCGCTAAATTGAGGAATAGGACCTCCAAGGTAGTATTTTAAGAAATACTTCCGGTACCCCGAGCCACACCAGAAAGGCAGCGGGAGATTAGGGAAGTAAACAAGTGGCTGAGGAGCTATTGTAGAAAGGAGGGGTTTGGGTTCCTGAAGAACTGGGCTGACTTCTCAGTCAGTCACCTAAATGAGGAGGGTACAGATCTGCTGGGAGTGAAGATGGGGAAAAGTTAGAGGGACTTTTAAACTAGGCGACGGGGGGAAGGGTCCAGAGGTAGAGATAGTCAGCATGGAACATAATCCAGAGGGTGGTATTGGGGGCATTAGTGGTAGGTTGACTAAAGCACATAAAACCGAGGTAACTATAGTAAGTCCTATTTGCAACCTCGGAACACCCAATAGGAAGACAGTATGTGACCAGTATAAACTATATGGTATGTTCACCAATGCCAGGAGCGTGGCAGACAAGATGGGAGAACTAGAGATACTGTTGTACGAGGAGGATTTCGATTTTTGGGGAATTTCAGAGACTTGGTTCACCAGCTCTCATGATTGTCTGGCAACCATTCAAGTGTATTCCCTTTATAGCAGGGATAGAGAAGGTAAAAAAAGGGGGAGGGGTATGCCTGTATATCAAGATTAATTTACAAGTGAATGTGAGAGATGACATCACTAAGGGAGCTAAGGAGGGGGTGAAATCCTTATGGGTAGAGTTTCAAAGGCATGAAACGAAGGGCAAAGCTATACTGGGAGTATGCTATAGGCCCCCTAACCTGATAGAGGAGGGGGGGATGGACCTCCTATAACAATTTGGATTAGCGGCAAGGAAGGGTCATCATAATGGGGGATTTTATTTTATCCAGACATAGACTGGGCGGATGGTACTGCACATTCGTCTAAGGCTCGCCAGTTCCTAAATGTCTTGCAGGACATTTTCATTGGTCAGATGGTAGACGCACCAACTAGAAACAAAGTGTTACTAGACCTACTGATTACCAACAATACAGGATGAAAAAAGGTTGGTGATACTGCGCTGTCTTAGTTGATGTTCCTATAAACAAACAATATAATAATAATAATAGTGCCGCAACTTAAAATGAACATATAAAAAATAAAAATCTGCGCAATGGATATGAAGGTATCCAAATGAGCCAATACAATCATTAAACATAAGTGCATGACAAAATACAAAAATAATGATTCTAATGACACATCACTGATAGGATGTCCTGTCTGAACAGTGGTCCAATAAACCAAAGCAAAACTACATATAGGGCCAGATTCAGGTAGAGTTAGGCTGGAGTATCAGTGATACGCCAGCATAACTCTCACTTTGAGCCAGCGTTTCTGTTTTCAGTAAGCAGAAAACATGAAACGCCGGGTTGGAGTTACTATACGAGCGGCGTAATTGTATTTTGCCGTCGTATCGTAACTTCAATTTTAAAAATGGCGCGTGGGGCGGAACTGATTAACGGCGAGAATATGTTAGGGAATCGGAAATTCACGATCGTATTCGGGTGCGACGCAGTGACTTTCCGACGTTTCCGTAAGCAAAAAGCGGTGCAAAGATAAAGCAGCCCCCTAGTGGAGTATCCTATGTTAAGTATGGCCGTCGTCATCGCGTCGGAAAAAAAAAAATTGCGTTGTTTGCGTAAAACATCCGTGAATGGGGATTGACGTCATTGACGTTCCCTGAAAGAATTTGGAGTATGCGCACTGACAGTCGACGCATGCGCAGTACGTTCGCCGCGGGATCGCGCATAGTTAACATAATACACGCCCCCTACCCGCCCAATTTGAATTCCGCTGGCTCATTTTCGCTACGCCGCCGCAACTTTAGGAGCAAGTGCTTTGTGAATAACAGTACTTGCTCCTAAAGTTACGGCGGAGTAACGTAAATGAGAAACGTTACTCCAGATTAAAGATGCGCGCATCTACCTGAATCTGGCCCATAGTTGAGGCAAAATAGTGTGCGACATGTCAATAAAGGTTCACTTTATAATAAGCATTCAGTAAACCAACACTATGTCGAAGTGAGAAGTATGTCTCATAGGAAAGACTGAAAAATAAAGTAATGGGGGGGGGGTATAAATAAACAAAAAAAAAGTGAGGTTGTAGGAAAGAGGGAAGAAAGGCACAGCAAGTTTACATCACTGTATAGTAAAACACAAGATAAAGGTATACAAATACCTCACAGGACAACTAAGGTCAGTGATATCATCATTCTCAGACACAAACAAATCATAACTATGACCCTAATCTAGGTCCATTAAGTCTGTCCTCTACTATATCAACAGGTGCCACCTTAGGGGTATCCAACCAAGCTCCCCACTTTTTTTAGCAAATTAGTACGTGCATCTCTTCCAGCGATCCAGGGAGCCAGGGCAGGCAGCCTTCTCCCCAGTAACAGGCCAATGCAGAGAAGCTCAAACTTCCACCTGATTCGCTGGCAACCGGACGGAGGGTACAATACATCTGCCCCACACCCTCAGCAGTTCCAGGGGCACAGGGAGAGGTGGCAGCTCCTCTTCCCCAGCGGCGGTCCAATATGGAGGGAGGGGAGGAAGCCATTCCCCCTCTCCAGCGCCAGAGTGGATATTGGGGGAGTCCCCAGCTGAAGTGCTAGCAACAGGGCAGAGGCTGTCCTCTGCCTAGCACCTACTGTGTCTTCATGGCTCCATGGAGTCGGAGCAGTTGACCCCTCTCCCCAGCAGCAGACCAAGCCCCAGAATGGTAAAAAACACCCAGCTGAAGCGCTGGCAGCCAGACAGAGGGTCCACAAGCTCTGCTCAACACCTACTGACAACACTTCCCTGTGGCCAAAAATGGAGATCATATGGACCGACTATGTGTGCTCACTCTGCCTGATTAACGCATGTCCAGACCAGGTAGAGGTCTTGCACCTGGTTTGTCCACTTTTGGGGGAGGAATGCAACAGACCCAAACTGGACGAGGGTTTTTTGGAAGGGACTGCAGGGAAGCCTCTTACCTACTGACTATGGGCCCTGGTATTTGAGGGGGCTCTATTCTTTGAGAGATGTGTGTCTGGGGGACCTTTTGGAGTAGTTTTCCTTCAGATTCAGGTCCATGCACCCCTGAAACACACATACTCTGGGAACCTAGGACCTTGATACAGATTTGGGGCCTATGTGTATAGAATTAGCAGCCCATGCCAGTCTTGACTGTTTCAACCCCCTGTTTCAACCGACTCACAGCACAAGATTATAATCAGTTCAAAGAAACTGATACTTTGGAGGGATTCGTAGTGGAGAAGGATCTGGGGGGTTTTGGTAGATCATAAGCTCAATAATGCCTTCCTCTGGATCAACTGTGGGTATAGAATTGGGTATACGTGATTGTATTATATTATTATTATTTTATTTCTTATGGTTGAACTTGATGGACTTGTGTCTTTTTTCAACCTGACTAACTATGATACTGGTGTCCTCTGCTGCCTTGTGTAAATTTGTTTATTAAGGTGTCTTTGTCTCATTGTATAATTACTCCATTGTGTGCCTCCTAGGAGTGAATTCCCATTGTTAATTGAGTTGCCTACGGTTTCTGTCTGCTAATCCTCTTGGAGATGTGATTAGTATTGTGTCCACTTTACCTCCTTACCTAACCATTATGGGCTGTTTGTTACCCGTTCGTTAGATGTACTGAAGATATTACTGTTTAAAGTATGCATTGTGTAGGATAATGTGATCAAGCTTTTATCTGATTTTGTGTAGTATAAATTATGTGTAAATTTTCAATATAGGGGGTTCCAGTTTGCACCCAAGCTACTGTCATCTAGTTCTTAGGTGCAATTCTCAGTTATAATACTTTGGTCCTGGTTCTAGAGTGGAGAAAACTGTATCTTGACGGGGTGCCAGGCAGTCCATCACACTCTCCCATTATCCCGATCAAAAGTTTTGCTGGGAATGAAGAGCAGAAAATCCAAAATGTTGAGTTGCCACCAAAAGAGAAATCTTTCAATGGGGACACTTGTTCAGGAGAGAACTGCCTAAGAGGGGGTTATCCTCACATTGGAAGTGGCAAAATGAAAAACTGATAGCTATTTTAACACTCCTTTACTGTATCCAAATTTAAAATACTAGCATTTTCAAGAGAGGTAAGTAATGAGTGTATTGTCACCTACTCTAATTATCAGAACTATTATGTCATTATTTTTCACTTCTGAAAAAACACACCAAAAAATACTATTTTACAACCTGAGGTCCAACTGACTGGGGTGAGAACAGTATTAAACTGTTATTAGCAATTATTAGCTATTTATTATCTAATTATTAGCTGTTAACTATTAACTAGTTATTAGCAATCATCTACTATCTTAGCTGCTCAACACTGATTGTTTTCTATGGGTTGCTTCTTTTAACACATCATCACTGCCTTGCTCTGTTGCTTTAAAAAAAACATTCTTGCCACTGACCTTTGTTAACTTTTTTTTTTATATATGTATTTATTTTAAGCCTCGTGCCAAACTTTGGGTTGCATCCTCTTCCCTGATGGATGGGATTCTGCTGCTGTCCAGCCATTTTGTGGCTACCGCTCAGACAGATATGAGCTGGGGACGTGCTCTGTGCACTGGGCATATATACTGGCCATATTGGGAATATTTGACTGTCTTATTCTGTCTGTACTGGGGTTCACCCTTGGGAAACGCCATGATGCCCTGAATCCCAATGAGGTCAAGTACCCCACTAAAGGTAAGTGGTCCTTTCTGTATATTCTCAAGACACGTTTTTATTTTTCTGCTTGATTGTTAATGAAATTGAATTATTATTGGTATTAATAGATT
The DNA here is from genome assembly GCA_029574335.1 of Rana kukunoris. Lineage (NCBI taxonomy): Eukaryota > Metazoa > Chordata > Amphibia > Anura > Ranidae > Rana > Rana kukunoris. Next base: position 160,306,700 of record CM056057.1, read on the forward strand.
ATACAAGAAAGGCATATTACATATATCCAACTTGTTGAGCCAGTCAGATTCTTTACTCTGCTAGGACCAATTTGCCCGGGGGCAATGATTGCAGCAGTTTTCCTGCTCATGCGAGCAGTTAGTGCTTTATCTTACTCGGCTCAGTTAGGGAGTGCAGGTCCAGTCTGTAAATATAGAAATCAGATCTTAAAGCCCAACTCCTGGCGAAATATTTTCATTAGATATTCGATGGAGTGGAAAGACTGTTTCTGTCTGTCTCTCCTTTGGAAGAATTTCTCCTCGCTTATGCCCCATACACACGATCAGGCTTTTGCCTGGCCAAACTCACATCGGAATTCCGACGGAATTCCATCGGAGTAAAAGAGAACATGTTCTATATCTAAACTCCGATGGAATTCCTCAGAATATCCGATGGAAAAACCACGATGGGGCATTAACATGGTTTGAAATTTCCAATGGAAAAAGTTCGTCTGACTTTTTTCATCGAAAATTGTGATCGTGTGTACAGGGTATAACTGCCTACATAACGGGGTATCCGACACAACAGGAATAAAGTACTACCTCCTCACTTTCTGTCTTTTTAAGAGGTGTCCGACAGAACAGGATGTAAGTCAAAACCCTTCTAATAGGGACACAGGCAGCACTAAAAACACATTTTGTAATAAAATGAGGAACATTTTGCCTTTTGCCTAAATATATTTGTATAAAAAGGCATCCCACTTTCCCATCTCAGAAATTAGGAGGCATGATATTGCATTTACACATGCATTTACACATGCATTTTGTTGCCATTGTTGGTTCTCAATGCAACCAAAAAATTCCCGGCATCCTGTGGGTTCTGTAATTTAGCAAGATCAGCTTCTGATTTCATAAGTGAATCGAAGGTTGCCTGCTCTCCTTACTAACAAAGCAATACTGTGATTCATTGTTATGTCCTTGTAATTAATCTACAACCAGCTGGAACTGTGAGTCTCCTCGCTGACCTTGTTGGTCTGTTGCATTACTATGGTGGAAGGTGGTCATTTGCAAGAGCTGACTCAGTGTCCTTGTCGAGTCCAGAGAAGTAAAAGCAAAGTATAGTGTTAAAATGTAATGTAGGTAAATACAGTAGGTGAGATACATATCAACAGTTTTTTTTGCACATACTTTTCTAATCCACCCACCTCTGCTGTGCTATATGCCTTTAGAAAATATAAAGTGTGACAGCAAACTCTGCAATTTTGCAGGTCCCGTGCCTCTGCCACACCCCCTGGTAGCTGTTTGTACTATTAATGGCATACCCAAACTGGTGAGACACATACTCCCGTAAAGCTCCGTACACACGATCAGAAAATCATTCAAACAAAGCGATCGTACGATAATCTGGTCACTAGTACACAGCTTTCGTCTGAAATTATCTGAAGGGACAAACACGAAAACCTTTCTTGTACAATACAATATCGTACGATTTTCATTTAATCAGTACAGTTTTCATCCAAAAATACATTACTATACATTACTTCACTTCCAAATTATTATTTTTTTTGTTTTATGATAATTTTCGCACTTTAGTAACCTCTTTGTTTTCTTTATGGAAACAAGCATGCAAAAAATAATAATAATCTAATTGTATCTACTAGGATTAAATCTGCTCCATACCTCCCAGTTTAGAAAGGCAGTACACCCATTTCAAGCGCCATTTCAGCTGCGTTATGCTAGCTCTGTATGTAGATATATTCCAGGTCATTATAAAAGGGAGTGTAAAGTAGAGATTCTCGTTAGTGGGGCTCTGCTTGGAACATGAGGGTCCATTGCTGGGCCTGATTGGTGAGCTATGGCTCCAGGAGAGGAGTCAAACAAGGAAGTTGTGGCAGGAGTCAAGGACAGCGCAGGTACTCACTGGAGGCGAGGACCATCAGAGTGTGTGTCAGCTAATACCAGGACTGCAATACTAATCATGGTTGCAGCCCTATGTCATATCAAGTCATTAGATATACAGTGCCTTGCGAAAGTATTCAGCCCCCTTGAACTTTGCGACCTTTTGCCACATTTCAGGCTTCAAACATAAAGATATAAAACTGTAATTTTTTGTGAAGAATCAAGAATAATTTTTCAGTTTTTTATTTGTTAAAAAAGTTTGAAATATCCAATACATTTCGTTCCACTTCATGATTGTGTCCCACTTGTTGTTGGTTCTTCAGAAAAAATTACAGTTTTATGTCTTTATGTTTGAAGCTTGAATTGTGGCAAAAGGTCGCAAAGTTCAAGGGGGCCGAATACTTTTGCAAGGCACTGTATATACAGTATCTCACAAAAGTGTGTACACCCGTCACATTTTTGTATATATTTTAAATATGTCTTTTCATGTGACAACACTGAAGAAATTATACTTTGTTACAATGTAAAGTAGTGAGAGAACAGCTTGTATAACAGTGTAAATTTGCTGTCCCCTCTAAATAACTCAAAATAACTCAACACACACCCATTAATGTCTAAACCGCTGGCAACAAAAGTGAGTGCATTTTGTGTGGCCACCATTATTTCTTTCTCGTACATCACGGGACACAGAGCGGCATATTCATTACTATGTGGGTTATATGGAGTACCTTCAGGTGTGGACACTGGCAATCTTCAAACAGGAAGTCCCCTCCCTATATAACCCCCTCCCCTAGAGGGAGTCCCTCAGTTTTTTCGCCAGTGTCTTAGGTGTTGGTCACGGAATAGCTTTGCTCCACATCCTTTGGGATTAAGGGCGGGCTAACCGGATCTGTCCAAGGAGCCTCAGTGCCAAAGTGGACAGTACCCGGGCCCCAAACCGTGGGGTTTTGCCTATAATGCTCCTCTTTGGAGGGCTGGACCCTGGGCCCAGGACTTGGAGTTTGCAAAAAACCATAAGGTTCCTGTTTTGCCAGGGTGCTATATAGGTCCAGGACAGTGGGTACCTTCATAGGACCCCAGGGCCTGAAGGTCTACTACGCTACCCACGGAGATGGGAGAAGACTGGATCAGTTTGCTGGTCAAACATCCTGCAGCATGGAGCAGGTAAGGGGGAGCCTGCGGGACTTGGTTCGACAGCAGGCTCCCCGGGGTAACCTAAAAGGGGGGATAGCCTGAGTATGCTCTGCATGGGCAACCGTGATCACTATGTCTAAGAGACAGGATGACACCCTTTCTCCCCCCATCGCTAGGCCCCCCTGTCTAAAGGTGTTGCTAGCTAACCTGCTGTTTCTTCCTAGAGGCTAGTAAAGGATCCTTAGGGGCCTTGAGAGAGCCTACCTGGCCGGGAGTTTTGAATCTGCCGCCGTTTCTGCGCCATGGATCTCCAGCAGCGCGGCTCCTCCATGTTCTTCCTGTTTCCGGGTACGCGCGCGTCTTATTGACGGTTTCGCGCCATCCAGACAGGAGGGCGGGGGGGGGCGGGCCTGCGGCGTCATACAGGGGCGCGCCCTTCTGCTGTTATAGACAGCAGGCCTTGTCAGGGCTCAGTCTGTGGCTGATTTTTTCAAGGAGAGGACGCAGGGCGGCAGAACAGTGACTCCCGGTGGCGGAAGAGGGGTAGTACATATGGACTTTGTCCCAATGTCTTTATTGTTAAGCCAAAAAATCCCCCTTATTTGACAGCAGGTTGGAGGCTGGCAAACTTAAATTAGGGTCATTGTATATGGTCAATAGAAAATATATAATATATAATTATTTAAAAAAAAAAAAAAAAAAAAAGAAAAAAGACCAACATACGGGCCCATCAGTTTGTGGGGACACTAGTGATCTACTCTCCCCTAAACTCTGGAATTGTACTCCTGGCCACTACAGTCTGTTGTGTGGGCGGAGTCCCTCGATTTTGTATTATGGCTTCCAAGGGTTCGGGGTCAAAGGGTACAAAAAAGACCAAAAAACAAAAGGGTTCCCTTTCTGATTCTGATATGCCGATTCTTTCCCCGCAGCTTATTAATTTAAGAAGCGCCTTGGATGAGCCATTAGGGGGATCTGGTGCGGAGGCTGGCCCAGATCAGCCCAGCCCTGTGTTTATCACAGAGGAGATGCTAGCCGTATCCCTAGGGGGGCTAGAAGAGAGAATAGCAGCATTGATCACTAGAGCTATTCCTGGTAAGAAACGGGTTAGATCCCCATCACCAGGGGGTGTATCCTCAGATGCTGAGATTCTCTCTCCGGAGGAATTAGAATCACAGGAGGATCAACTGGACCTGAACCAAGAGGGTTCAGGGATGGAGGGGTCTACCTCTGAGGAACCATTTTCAGACTCCCAGACAGAGAGACTGTGGGTACAGTCTTTGACGGACATGGTCCGATCGGCATTTAGTTTGCCATTGCCAGAACCTCAGGTTCCTCCGGTATCCTCTCTGGGCTCTTTGAGAGCCCCGTTAAGCAACGCAGTGTTTCCGGTCCATCCTCTCTTGGAGGAATTGATCTTTCGGGATTGGGTACGGCCGGACAGGGTTTTTCTGCCACCGAAAAGATTTGCGGTCATTTATCCCATGGAGGAAAAATTCTCCAAGAGATGGAGGCTCCCAGTAGTGGATGCAGCCATCTCATGTGTGAATAAATCACTAACTTGCCCGGTGGAAAACATACATATGTTTAAAGATCCGGTTGATAAAAGATTAGAAACACTTTTAAAAGCATCCTTTGCTACGGCAGGAGCAGTGGTGCAGCCAGCGGTAGCTGCAATTGGAGTTTGTCAGGCATTAAAAGACCAGACAAAAGAGATGTTAAAAGACATGCCTACCCAACAAGCAGAAGAGTTTGCTGACATTCCCAGAGCTCTGTGTTTTGCGGTAGATGCTATAAAAGATTCCATCCAGCAGGCTTCTCGTTTATCACTATGTTTGGTACACATGAGAAGGCTCTTATGGTTGAAGAACTGGGCGGCAGAACCCCCATGCAAAAAGCTTCTGGCAGGATTTCCCTTCCATGGAGGACGACTCTTCGGAGAGGATCTGGATAAATATATTCAGACTATTTCAAATGGCAAGAGTACCCTTTTACCGGTCAAAAAGACATTCCGGGCTCCTACATTTAGAAGGCAGCTTTTTCCTGTCTCGGGGCCCTCTAATTCCAGGCAGTATCGACGGCCGCCTGCGCGATCCAACGGTAACAGTAGATCGCAGGGACAAACCCCTGGGGGTAAGAAGCCGTGGTATCGCAAACCGTCAAAGACAGCCCCTAAGTCTGCCTTATGAAGGGGCGCCCCCACTCTCACGGGTGGGGGGAAGGCTTCGTCTCTTCTCAGAAGTTTGGGAAGCCAAGATCCCCGACAATTGGGTCCGGGCATCTGTAACCACAGGTTACAGACTGGAGTTTCTAAGGTATCCTCCGCCTCATTTTCAAGAATCAAGGCTACCAAGGGATCCAGCAAGGAAGGCCTCAATGCTGGCAGCTTTGGATCACCTGCTTTGCCAGGACGTAATTATAGAAGTGCCAGCCCAAGAGCAAGGCCTAGGTTTCTATTCCAATCTCTTTGTCATACCAAAGCCCAACGGCGATGTCAGGCCAATTTTGGACCTAAAGAGGTTAAACGGTTATCTAAGGGTGCGGTCCTTCCGGATGGAATCCATCCGGTCAGCAGCCGCCGCGCTTCAGAAGGACGATTTTCTGGCCTCCATAGACATAAAAGATGCTTACCTTCATGTACCAATCTTTCAGTCGCATCAAAGGTTTTTACGCTTCGCGGTCGGGCAGCGACACTTCCAATTCAGGGCGCTCCCTTTCGGGCTGGCCACGGCCCCCCGGGTATTCACGAAGATCCTAGCCCCAGTTCTGGCCAATTTAAGAATCCAAGGAGTCACAGTCCTAGCATACTTGGACGACCTTTTAATTATAGATCATTCACGGACGGGTCTGCAGAAGGCAGTAAACCTCACGGTTCGGTACCTCGAAGAATTCGGCTGGGTCCTAAACCAGGGAAAGTCAGCATTCCAGCCTACAAAGCAGTTGGAATACCTCGGCATGAGGTTAGACACGGAACGTCAAAAGGTGTTCCTGCCCCTTGTAAAGATCAGGGCGATCAAGGGGTTGGTTCAGTTGGTTATAAACAAGAAAAGACCAACTATTCGCCTGTGTATGCGATTACTAGGCAAGCTAGTGGCCACATTCGAGGCAGTACCATACGCTCAGATCCACACTCGCGTCCTACAGGCAGCCATTCTAGCAGCCTGGGGCAAGAGGGCACATGCCTTAGAGTCCCCTTTGACGCTATCATCAAGGGTCCGACAAAGCCTGGCCTGGTGGTTGAACCCTCAGAACCTTCTAAAGGGAAGATCCTTCAGCCCTGTTGTCTGGAAGGTAGTTACCACAGACGCCAGCCTGGCAGGCTGGGGGGCGGTCTTCGAGGGGTTCTCCCGCCAGGGAACTTGGGTGAAAGCAGAGAGGCAGCTCCCCATCAATATCTTGGAATCAGAGCTGCTCGCCTAGCCCTGTTGGCATGGACCTCCAGATTAAAGGGGTTCCCGGTGAGAATCCAGTCAGACAATGCCACGGCGGTGGCATACATAAACCACCAAGGGGGAACCAGGAGCCAGGCCGCTCAAAGGGAAGTGAACTTGATTTTTCAATGGGCAGAGGTTCATGTACCCTGCATTTCAGCGATATTCATTCCCGGAGTGGACAACCTGCAGGCAGACTTCTTAAGTCGCCAGAGTCTGTTGCCAGGGGAGTGGTCTCTGCATCCCCAGGTCTTTCAGACAATCTGCCAGAGGTGGGGAACGCCAGACGTAGATATAATGGCATCCAGGTTCAACAAGAAACTAGACAGGTTCGTGTCGCGAGCGAGGGATCCTATGGCCTGCGGAACCGATGCGTTGGTTTGCCCTTGGCATCAATTCAAACTTCTATATGCATTTCCTCCACTACAGTTACTCCCCCGCCTGTTGCGCAAGATCAGAGTGGAGCACAAGCCAGTCATTCTAATAGCTCCAGCTTGGCCCCGGAGGGCTTGGTACTCGCTAGTCCTGAATATGGCAGTGGGAGACCCTTGGACTCTTCCGCTACAACCAGACCTACTCTCACAAGGTCCGATCCTCCACCCTACATTACAGCGTCTAAATTTGACGGCCTGGAGGCTGAATCCCTGATTCTCAGGGGTAGGGGTCTGTCTAGGCAGGTAATCCCTACCCTGATTAAGGCTAGAAAGCCGGTCTCCAGGGTAATTTATTACAGGGTGTGGAGGAACTATATAGGCTGGTGTGAATCCAAAAGATGGAATTGCCGCAAATATACTATTGATAGGGTGTTAAGTTTTCTCCAGCTAGGAGTGGATAAAGGCCTGGCACTAAGCACAATCAAAGGACAGATCTCGGCTCTGTCAGTGTGGTTTCAGAGGCCGCTGGCCACCCACTCGCTGGTAAAGACCTTCTTACAGGGGGTCTTGCGTATTAATCCTCCTGTCAAGGCACCAGTTTGTCCTTGGGACCTAAATCTTGTCCTGTCCACTCTACAGAAGCAGCCTTTTGAGCCTTTGGCTGAGATTCCTTTACTCTTACTGACAAGAAAATTGGTTTTCTTGGTCGCCATAGTTTCGGCCAGGAGAGTGTCAGAATTAGCAGCCTTATCATGTAAGGAACCATATCTTGTTCTGCATAAGGACAGGGCAGTTCTCCGGCCCCATCCTTCCTTTCTACCAAAGGTTATATCCAAATTTCACTTAAACCAGGATTTGGTACTTCCATCCTTCTTTCCAAAACCTACGTCTAGAAAGGAGGGGTTGCTGCATACCTTGGATATTGTCCGGGCCATGAAGGCCTATCTTAAAGCTACAGAAAAGATCCGGAAAACAGATGTGTTATTCGTTCTACCAGATGGCCCCAAGAAGGGGCAGGCAGCTGCAAAATCCACCATCTCGAGATGGATTAGACAATTAATCATTCAAGCCTACGGATTGAAGAGGTTGCCCCCTCCGTTGTCGGTAAAGGCCCATTCTACCAGGGCCATGGGCGCCTCTTGGGCAGCACACCATCAGATCTCTATGGCTCAGATATGCAAGGCGGCAACGTGGTCATCAGTCCACACGTTTACAAGGTTTTATCAACTAGACGTGAGAAGGAATGCGGATTCTGCCTTTGGACAGGCAGTACTACAGGCTGCAGTTTGAAATCCTCGGGATCAGAAACACCCTTGGTTATAAAAAAAAAAAAAAAAAAAAAAAGTTTTTTCTTGACTAAGTTGGAATTATTATTATGATTTGAGTTTATCTCTAAATTGAATCCTTCTTTGGAAGATGTCTCCCTCCCCTCATTAAAGCATTGCTTTCGGACATCCCACATAGTAATGAATATGCCGCTCTGTGTCCCGTGATGTACGAGAAAGAAAAAGGGATTTTTTAAATACAGCTTACCTGTAAAATCCTTTTCTTGGAGTACATCACGGGACACAGAGCTCCCACCCCTCTTTTGGGTGACCATTTTGGGAGGCATACTGCTTGCTACAAAACTGAGGGACTCCCTCTAGGGGAGGGGGTTATATAGGGAGGGGACTTCCTGTTTGAAGATTGCCAGTGTCCACACCTGAAGGTACTCCATATAACCCACATAGTAATGAATATGCCGCTCTGTGTCCCGTGATGTACTCCAAGAAAAGGATTTTACAGGTAAGCTGTATTTAAAAAATCCCTTTTTTCTGGTACGTGTATGAGATATATCAGAAAATATTGGGAGTAGAGAGGAACCTAAATATAGATATCTCAGTGCTATTTCTGATGCCAGAATCAATAAAAGATATTAAGAATGATATTTTTCATCATATGGTAAAGGCAGCTAGAACAATAATAGCTCGCAATTGGAGAGAAAATAAAAGCCCAAATATAGCAGAGTGGATATGTGAAATGAACAATATATGGAAAGACAGATAAGAAAAGAATGATAAATAAATAGTCAAATGCCAGTAATATGGCAAAAATGGGATGAATTCCGGTTCTCGAAAAGAATGAAAGAATATTTATAAATGGAAAATAAGGGGAGAAATGAAGGGGAAGTTTAAATGAAGCGGAAAAATTAGCAAATGGAAAGGGAGGGGAGAGAAATAAGGGAGAGATATGTTTTCTAGCCTTTTTTTATTTATATTTGTGAATGGATGGAAGATGAATGGGTATGAAAGTCAGTAGAAGTATATGTAGATAAATGTTGAAGGGGATTTTTTTTTTTTAATGATAAAGCAATTGATAGATATGCATCATGATTTTATATACTGAATAACGAGAGGGAACAAATGCATACTGTAACTGAATTTTGTATAAATGTAAAAAATGTTTGTATTTTAGAAAAAGACTAATAAAAAGAAATTGAAAACATTATTTTCCAGCACTGCCTTAAGCCTCTTGGGCATGGAGTTCACCAGAGCTTCACAGGTTGCCACTTGAGTCCTCTTCCACTCCTCCATGAGGACATCACAGAGCTGGTGGATGTTAGAGACCTTGCACCGCTACACACATGCTCAATAGGGTTGAGGTCAGGAGACATGCTTGGCCAGTCCATCACCTTTACCCTCAGCTTCATTAGCAAGGCAGTGGTTGTCTTGGAGGTGTGTTTGGGGTCATTAGCATGTTGGAATTCTGCTACCCAGGCAATGAAGAGAAGGGATCATGCTTTGCTTCAGTATGTCACAGTACATGTCGGCATTCATGGTTCCCCAATGAACTGTAGATCCCCAGTGCCGACAGCACTCATGCAGCCCCAGACCGTGACACTCCCACCACCAAGCTTGACTGTAGATAAGACACACTTGTCTTTGTACCCCTCACCTGGTTGCCGCCACACACGCTTGACACCATCTGAACCAGACCACAGGACATGGTTCCAGTAATCCATGTCCTTAGTCTGCTTATATTCAGCAAACTGTTTGTGGGCTTTCTTGTGCATCATCTTTAGAAGAGGCTTTCTACTGGGACTCGAGCAATGCAAACCAATTTGATGCAGTGTACGGCGTATGGTCTGAGCACTGACAGGCTGACCCCCCCCCCACTCCTTTAACTTCTGCAGCAATGCTGGCAGCACTCATACATCTATTTTCCAAAGACAACCTCTGGATATGACGCTGAGCACGTGCACTCAATTTCTTTGGTTTACCATGGCGAGGCCTGTTCTGAGTGGAACCTGTCCTGTTAAACTACTGTATGGTCTTGGCCACTGAGCTGCAGCTCAGTTTCAGGGTCTTGGCAATCTTCTTATAGCCTATGCCATCTTTATGTAGAGCAACAATTATTTTTTTCAGATCCTCAGAGAGTTCTTTGCTATGAGGTGCCATGTTGAACTTCCAGTGACCAGTATGAGACGTTGTAACACATGACACTGGGGAGGGAAAATGGCTAATTCGGCCCAATTTGGACATTTTCACTAAGGGATGTACTCACTTTTTTTGCCAGCGGGTTAAATATTAAAGGCTGTGTGTTGAGTTATTTTGAGTTATTTCGAGGGGACAGCAAATTTACACTGTTATACAAGCTGTACACTCACTACTTTACATTGTAACAAGTTTAATTTCTTCAGTGTTGTCACATGAAAAGATATAATAAAATATCTACAAAAATGTGAGGGCTGTACTCACTTTTTGTGAGATACTGTACAAGTGAAATGCATCAGTATATTCTTACCAATGAGTTTCAGTGTTTTTAAAAAGGCGATTCTATTATAGTTTGTAATTACTGTATATATGTACATGGTGCAGTCATATTTGCTGATTTCTTATGCAGACTCTGCTTCCTATTTACTATTGCTGCACAAAAGTTGTGCCTGACAGATCACCCTTCTTACTCCATGTCAAATGTGATCTGATTTGTCTAGACGTTTTGTCACCAGAGCTTTGTATCCAGAGCAAGAGGGAGGCACCTCCAGTATATACACAGAGGGGAGATTTGCCAAAACCGGTGCACTCAATATCTAGTGCAGCTGTGCATAGTAACCAATCAGCTTCTAACTTCAGCTTGTTCAATTAAAGTGGAAGTAAAGTTGTTTTTAAAACAAATGGCTGACAGGCAGGGTATTAATGGCAGAAGAGACCCTACTGGTCTTGTCTGCCTTAAATGCATCGTTCTGCCTGTCAGCTGTCATGTTCCCTGAGCCGCGCATACGCAGCTCAGCAAACATTTATGGCCCCGATCTGGGCTGCGACGACGTGACTCCCATGGGCATTCACGGGAGTGATGTCATTCGGCATGGCCGAATGCATTGGACACGAAAGGAAGACCGGGCGAAGATGGAAGTGCCGGTGGCCCGGCCGGGCGATCCCACTACAGCGCTGGAGGACACCATATGATAGGTAAGTCTGCCATAATGTACTATAATGCTTCAATACTAGCGCACTATGGCATAACCTACCTGAGGGCCATAAAAATGTATGTTACAGTGGACTTTACTTTTGCTTTAAGCTTTGACAATAAAACACAGGAGGTGATTGGTTACTATGTACAGCTGTACCAGATTCTGTGTGCATTTCTTTTAGTAAAGCCTAGTACACACCACTAGTTTTTTTTTCTGCTGTACTAACAATCCGATGTAAGTACAGCGATCTCCCCTTCTGTACTATCCAGTCAGCTGGTCCGGAGCTGCTTTACAGACGGGCCAGATGACAGACATTTTTTACTAAACCGGCCAATGTTGCCCATCATTCGGCCCATGTGGCTTAAAAGGGAAGTAAAGGATTTTTTTTTTTGAGTTTCATGCTTACCTCGGTTTTCAGAGCTTCGTAAGCATAGAGCTGCAGACTGTCAGTCACAGCTCTCAGATCTACCCCCTCCTCGTTCACTGGAGCGCTGGGCTGTGGAGGTGGCGAGCGGCCGCCTCATGCTCTCAATGGCTCGCTGAGCCGGGTGTCGGTCCAGGCACCTGGCAGATCCAGACTTTATTGACACGATGACGCAGTGCCTGGACTGACTTTGGTGACGTCAGCAGAGAACGGATTTCAGCCCGCTCTCTGCTTAAAACAGATCAGAAGAGTGCAAAACTAACTGCACTCCTGTGATCCATAGCAGAAGTCCAGCCAAACTAGCAGGATGTCCATGCGGCACAGTACAGTAGGTAGAGAACTGAAAAGAGGAAGGTTTGCCCGCTTACCTTTTGTTGTAGCTTTACAATACCAAACTTGTCAACAAAATGTGTAGAGAAGTTGAGTTACATTTTAATCTATGGTTACATTACTGGTCTGTCCAGAATATGTCGAATCAGGTTTAATGTTGTTTATGTTTAATTCATGTTTTACAGGTTTCACATCAGAAACCCTGTGACCGCCAGTAACAGCAAGACGCATTGTTTTCCACTGTGATGGTGTTTTTTGTTAAACAGCAAACTTATTATTTTATGTATTGCATATATTTTTTGTGCAATAAAAATAAATGAAAAATGTGAATTGTATTTCAAAAATAAGTGAGGTTTTTCACCCTGGACCTACAATATGACACTATTGTCTCCCCGCTACCTACAGGAAATGCAGTTTTGGGGCACATTGCTACTGTGATGTGTGTAGAGATGTGTGCCCGTATGTCCCTATGAGTTCCGTGTTGGACCCTGTCGGTGATGTGGGTCACTGAGCCATCTGGGACTCCTTTGTCATACTGGTAAACAACCAATTTTGCAGGCTCCGTGCTTTTGTCACAGCCCCTGGCAGACTATTAATGGCGTACCCACACTGATGGGTTCATAGGTATCTTTTTTGGTCATTGGTTGGTCCCTGATGATCCAGCTCCTGTGCATGCACACAAGAGTTGCATCGTTCCCAACTCCATGAGCTTATGTGTACACTGCAGAGCGTACAATGCTCCCAGGAATTAAAAGGAAATTAATGGGAGAAAGGAAAAGCAATGTTTTGTCAGACGAGACGTTGCTTGTCTTCTCTGCTAAGAAACTAAACTTTCCAACTTTGTTTTTAAACGATTTGATGAAGGGGGCCTATTGGAACCTGTGAAATGCATTGGTTGTGCTTTTATTATGTCTGATGCTACTGCTCTTTCGTGTACCCTGAATTTTACCCAAAGCACCTCCTAGAGACCTCTTTGAAGTAGATTTACTAAAGGCATTTACTTCCTCTATCTTTCCCTCCAAAGGTAAAGCATAATGAGCTACTATGCATCGCATAGTAGCCCATTATGTGACACTTACCTGCAGTAGAAGCCTGCAATGTCACTGTTGTCCATGCTGGCAGCAAGCATCCATCTTCACCCCTCTTCTCCATCTCTCTGACTCCGTGCGGGAGCCGCTTTTCACGGCATTACCCCGGTTTGAAATGGCATAGCGTGCCCTTTCAAGACGGCGCATGCGCTGTTGAAGTCGTCACTCCGGGAAATTGTGTAGGTCTTGGAGATATTACAAGCACCTACAGGTAAGCCTTAAGCTAGGCTTACCTGTAGGTGTAACTTGTCCCCAAGAGTTTATCTTTTCAAAGAAGATTTAAGAAAAAAAACTTTGCTCGCACATGATTGGATGATGGAAATCAACAGAGCTTTACCACATTTACTAAACTCTGGGGAAATTGGTGCACCGTTTATTTACCTTACCAGTAACTCAAGTGAAGTTGCCTATCAGAGCCTGTCCATCCAGTTTACATTTTGACTGTTAATCTATTTTTTGGATGCACCCCCCCCCCCCATCTCTCACTTACTATACAAGGGTCTGTTTATTCATTTTGAGTTTTTATTATGTACAATAAAATATATTTGTTTTGATGGGGAAGGCCATTGTCTGTGCCGACCAGGGGTGGACTGACCATTGAGGAACTCGGGCACTGCCCGAGGGCCCCATGCCACTAGGGGGCCCCATCAGGGTTGCCAGGCTCATTAAAACCAGGGACAGTATGTAAAAATCTATGTTTTTTTTACATCTGTCCCTGATATGTCCAAAACCTACATGCTTTTGATGTAAAAATCCCGAGATTTTAGCTCCCCTGCCTCTATACTGCCACCTGGCTTGGTGGCCATCTGTAAGCCTGGGGGCCCCATATTCTTCTATTGCCCGGGGGCCCCATGAGTTGTCAGTCCGCCCCTGGTGCCAACCTCACTAAGTAAGGGCTGCTCAGGAAGATACTGGGAGAGGAAGGTCAGAGGAGTTTTATGGTGTAACCCTGACTAATGAAAATCAAGTGCTGAATTACTTTCCTTTCTTATCCCTTTAAGAACTATTTTTTCATTATACATTTTTCACGTTTTCATTTTGCTGCTGTGCTGAGCATCTAGCTTCAATTCCTTTTCAGCCAATGTGATGAAACAAGTATACATATCAGTAAAGCCAGTGAAAAGTCAGGAGCCCTGCATACTTGTTTAAAGTCAGTGATTCAATGTACCGAATCTAGAGAATTAAAATGACAGCCAGGTAACTGGAATTCCTCGGAGGAGAGGACAGCATTGGCAGCCTCTTTTTCAGTTGTGATAGGTTGCCTTTAAGCAGAAAGAATGTAATGTACCTTAAGGACTGGGTCTATTGGAAAAAATAGCAGACAGGTGTGGATTCTATTATATTGAACACCCAAATCATCCATATGATCGTCCCCTTCCCTCACAAGAAGTTGAACAAAGAGTCCATTGATGCACAACTTTATATAACTTTTTTTGCAGAGCAATATACAATAAATTACATTTCTTTTCAGATCAAAGTGCACATCTAGGCAAGAAGCAACGTTTAAAAAAAAGAATGCACATACAAAAAATGAAACACTCAGACACGACTCTGTAGAGAGCTCAGTGTGAAATAACAAACACGTATATAAATGCTTTATGGGCCTGTATGTCTAGAGCGGTACTGCTGCTTGCAGTTTTCTGCTCCTAGTGTGGTTGATGAGTTTGGCTTTGCAGCAAAGAAATGCCCTTGCCCTGCTGTTAAACAATGGAGGAGTCATTTTTACAAAGCCACCATAGTCCCAATTATGTGAATTGATTCCCCTGCCTTTCTGTGCATCCAAGATGGAGCCAACAATAATAAGATAAAGTACAGTGTACCATTTTCTCTGTACTTCCATAACAGGAGCATAAATCGCATAAAGTCAGAAGGCTATGGGTATGAGTCAGGTTGCTAGGAATGCTTAAGTAAGATTGAGTAGATCGCAAATTAGTATGGACAACTGCTTTTCATGAAGACTCATTTTCTCTGTTGAGGACACTTTCATGTTTGTGAACTCTAATCACAGAGAGGGTTTGATGACTCTGGGGTCTTAGGGAAGGATAAGTTATTGGCAGCTCAGAGAACGTGGACATTGTGGGTGTATGAAAATAGAGACGTCCTGAGTGCATCTTGAGGTTTAAACATTCCTGTTTCAGCACTGAAAATAAGTGATAGCTGTAATGTCCAGCCACACAGATTAAGCTGACATTATACATTCTATAGTTATTAAAGTGCAAACTCCACCTAAAACAGCTTCTTCTACTTTAGGGAGAATGGAACTGGCTTGATACCTAGTAGGCTGGTTCCTGATGTCCAAGAGCTTGGAGAGAGGTCTTCCTCCCATTGATTGGGTCATGACAAAGCCAGAGTCTGAGAGGTAAGGTGAACTTTTGTCCTGGCTCACTATGTGTCACACCCTTACCTGGGGTAGAAAGCGATCCCCTTCAACTAGGCTACAAGGCACTAGAAAAAGTCATTTAAGGGAAACAACTCTGGCCCACTCCACCCGATACTAAGATCACTGTTTTAGGGGGAGTTACTGTTTAAGAAAGGACTTCGAACACTTAATGAGTGTGGAGCTACTGTCACTATTAGAGGGCAGCATGGTACACATGGCAAACATAGGTCTAATTTCATATCCAGCTGGACAAGACACTGAAGTGTTTCCAAAATAACCGATCTGATTCCAGAGGTCACATTATGAAAATAAAAAATAGGTTTCTGCAGGCAATTCAGGCAGTTTTTTTCAGACATTGTCAACTCTAGATCCTACTGAGATTTAACAATGGTTATATTCTAAAAGAAATGCAATAAAGCAGTCACCACAGCAATCAGAAGTTTGCTTTCATTGGCATGGCTGAACTGATTGCTGATGGCATTTGTCCAGAGCACCCACTTACAGGATGGCTACCCTTTTTCTTCTACGGGTCAGAGATTTACAATTGGCTTCTGAATTCTTGATGTTGGCAGTACATTTTTGTCTTTCTAATACTGTTAATTAATTAAGCTCTTCCAATAGGGTTAAGGCCAATGGACTAGGTGCAAAAAGAGTTAGCTAAGAGCTGTAATCCCTGTGGACAAAAAAAGCCACACAGATAGTGCTCTTTATCCAGTTTTAAGTTTCCTGAAGTTTTTTAAGATTTTAGTTTACCTTCAAGATTGTATAATAAGGCACTGCAAAGGGCGCTGACTGCATGCAAAGTGCAGAGACTCATTTACAACCAGAGCTTTTTTCTTCAAATGAGATTCTACAGATAATTATACAAATACAGTCTGTGGGTTACAGATTTTTCTGAATAATTACTGCTCTGACTTGTTTTAAATGGACAGCCATGACAAAGCTCTTTTCTTTGATCTTTGGATTCACATGAACAGGGAGTGTACCTGAAAGGCCAGTGGCAACAGTCTGTGTGAAAAAATCCTCTCTTATATTGCTGGCACAGTCTGCTATCTTGTGGCAAATTTAGGCATACCCAGCTAGCTTTTGAAAACAAATTGAATTGATCAAAACAGGGGTAGTAAGTAAAATTTCTCTGTTACTGAGAAGCTGGTTGAAATTGTTAAAAAACTGCCAAAGCCAGCATGGCCAATTTGAGTTACAAAGGGCATCCTTTTCTTGAAGAAATAACTCTTGTATGGTTGTTTTTTAATGACCCACAATTTCTAATTTTAGTTGCCTAAGTTACCTGCAGATGCACCCTTAAACCCCATTATTTAAGTGAAATTATCAGCCATTCTAATCTTCAATTCTTCTTGAAAAGATTCTTGTTATCATCTTAACTAGACCAGGAAAGCCTCCTCTGTGTGCCTCACTGACGGAATTGCACTTTGCTACGGGGTTTGACTACAGGAAAGGCCATTTTTCTGTCCAGTGACAGTGCCTCTGTAACCTTTAAAGAGGTCTAAATCTTAGCAGAACGTTCACTTTTTAAGTTTACATTATGGTTTTGGTTGCATACGGACACATGGTAGATTTTGATAATGAATGCGAAAGTCCCAGCATGTCAATAGCTGGCAGGGCATATTGTGGCATGTAGTCCCTTAACAATTGTTAGCCATAGTTAGTCCATCTTGGAGCTAAAATGGTGGAATTGAAAAGGGGAATGTGTGTGGGGCAAACAATACACTGCATGGTTGTGTAATACAGATATGAATGTACAGAGACTGGTGTGAGCATGGTGTGGAGAACTGTATGTGGAATTTTGTATAGAATTATTCAGGAAAATATTTCAAAAGCTGCTCAGTCACCCTTTGATCTGTGAAATGCTGGGAACCTCTCTGGTTGTCGAGTTCTCCCTCTGGTTTTTTCCTGTGCAGCACCCCATTGGAGATGTAGTCAGGGCTGTCAGTGTCTAGGCGTTTTACACGTAGAAGGTTGGCTGGGGTGTCTTCGCTGTGGTCATCCTCCAGAGAGCGCCTCATGCGTCGCGGTGTCTTTGAGGTTAAGCGTTGAGGCATTTCTGCTTCACTCATTGCTGTTAGGACCCGTGTGACCAGGTATCTATATTGTAAAAGAACATATATTTAAAAAAAATTCACATGAAAACATTTTATTTATCATAAAAAACGCTTTATGCCTTAGGTGAAAGAACTCTTATTTGATAATAGGTAGGACAGCTGATAATGGTTATAGGATTTTTGATTTTGTTCTTGAGTTACTGAATACTCTTCTGAAGATTGGGGTTGACACACAGATTATATTTTTTTTAATTCATTCATGTGTGGCTGACTGTTAGATCCACGGGGGCTCAAAAAATAAGGGGTATGTTAATACAGAGGTGAAAGATCAGCTTTTCAGATGAACAAGCTGTTTCATTATCAAGGACAATGTTTTGTACATAAAATGTACTTCCATAGAACACACATCCATTCAGCTTACCTTAACATCTCTTCATCCATGGGATACCCATCATCATTGCCCTCTTCCTGTGGCAGCCGTAAAGAGGGGCCTTCAAACCCCCGGTTTTGTCGGTAGTAGCTCTGCAGAGCTTGTGCCATTTGGTTTCGGGATACCTGTGGCCGTGCCCGGCTGGTCACCACCTCGGTCTCATCATAATCTTGGTATGGTCTCTGGTAGTCTGCCTCAGGCTGAGCAGGGCCAGAAAATGCTTGCAACTGGTCAGCATAGGCCTTGTCCCGGTTGATCTGATTCCAGAGATGCAGAAGGTTGGCCAGATAGATGGTCTCCTTGTCCCTCCTCTGGCCTTCCTCTACCAGCTGTTGTAGAGATGGACCATTCCGAGCAGAGTCCACTCTGCGGGGGGAGCCCATTCTTTCCAAGGCCTGAGCAAGGAGTTCTTCTTGAGGGTAGGCAGCAAGTCTGGCAAGCATGGCCTGGTTTAGGTCAGCATATAGTGGTTCATTGCGAAGAGCTTCTGGTGAAACGTAGGACATCATATCAGCTTCATAAGGGATGTTTGCTGGGAGGCTTCTTCTGACCCTTAAGGGAGCTCCAAGGTCATCGTGAGTCAGTAATCCCAGAGGCTGGATGTGGAAAACAAAAGGTTTAATCAATATTACTTTCAATCTCTTACTGGTTATCTAAAATGGAGTTAAAGTATACGTAAGCCCTAGCAGTAAATGTATTTGCTTGCTTTTTGTTCTTTTATCTATATAATTGAAAGTGTTTTATTATCTCTGTTGGATAAATGCAACAAAAGTATATGTTGATCCTACTAGAAATGCAGTGAGCTCCTAACTTTCTGTGGACACTGCAATCTTATCTAGTCTTTTCAGACATGCACAGGTTACCTTTTGAGGACTTTAAACCACCTTCCCACATGGTTTAGAGATGAAGAGAGGGGGGAGTATCCTAATACATTTCCTTTCCTTGGGTGAGCACGTCGTTCCACCAGAGCTACAGCACAGTGAGTATTGTCACCCTAGGACAGGAAGTGAGTTACTCTCAAGATAACCCGGAGGAATAAAAAAGCCTGAAACAAGAAAACAAATGCAGCCACCATATCTAAGGACTGGTAGACTGTCCCCTGCTGACTGAGAACCAAGCGATCAAAGACCGCCAATCGCACAGTTCTCAAAGCTCCCTGGACAGAGTGCTGCTGACTGTCAGTCATCGGCTCTCTGCTCTGCCCCCTCCTTGTTCACTGGAGCACTGGGCTGTGGAGGGCGTGGGAGTGGATGGCTCAGGCTCTCAGTAGCTCGCTCAGCTGGTTGCCAGTCCAGACATGAGGGCGGATCCTGGACTGGCCCTGTGTCATCAGCCGACAGCGGACTTCTGCACTCCTGTGATCCAAATAGAAGAGGGGGGGGGGGGAGAGGCAGAAGCTCCAGGAGCCCAGGAGAAGTATACTATATCATTCATTGGTATTGAGCGCCCAGGGCAAAATCTTTGTGTTTATTTACTCCTGTGAACCAAAGGAGCAGGTATATTGTAGTCCTATAAAGAAGGTATATTAAGCAGGTCTGGGTATAAAAACCAAATGATTTTTATATTATTACAAAAATTAATGCATTACATAGAAAATATAGGTTATGTTTAACAGGACGGGCATCACTTTTCTAACCTAGATAATATTTCATAGGATTGACATTACAACTTCTCCAAATATGAATTATATTTCTACATATCTTTACATCACATGTTTAAAGTGAACCAGTCTCAACAGGGCTTATGTAAGAACCCCAAGCATTCTTTGTGCAAAGTTGCCTACGAAAGATTTCGATTTTAATAGTTTGCCTGTGCCTAAGCCTTGAGACACAAGGTGGTCACAGCAAAGGTATAACTAAACAGAATTTTGTTGTTTCTGCTATAGGTTGATGCATGGATGGATAGAGAGACAGGCAGACCAAGTCAGGTTTTTCCATCTATTAAACTACAGCATAATTACAGTATATACGTGTACCTCTGTGGCACAAAGCCCTTCTATGCCCAGCTATACATACAGGGGCACTCCTATCAATCTATCCATCCCCTACGGTTGCCACATTATTAGTATCCCTCTGTACACTCCCAGCATCCTTCAGGTCCCTGTTTGGTGCAGATTCCCTAGCGACTGTTGTATATCCCGGTGTCATCCAATTAGCTGCAGGCAGACACTAATCAGTGGTTTATCAGTATCTATGACTAATACCCCAAGCATCTGCAGAAGGAGAAAATGTCATTACAGATAATGAGGCATCGCATGAGATCTCTGGACATTATAGCTTCCGTACGCACAGCAGGACCCAAGGAGGGGCTGTGTACTGTGTAGGTGACATAACATTGATCTTCGAATATGAGCCTGAGATGCAGTCTGTAACTGCGATCCATGGATGTATAATAATTAAAAACCACAACCACACTCATAATATAATGAGAATAGAAAAGGGGGGGGGGGTTATGCATTGATTAATGCAGACAAAGGATAGGTTTTCCTTTAGATGGAGCTCAGTCTCTATGGGCCTGGGCAGCTTACTTGGGTATGTGTCCCAGGTCTAGTAACACCACTCTTGAACTGTGACAGCAATGTAAATGGTCACAGATCACCAGATTCCAATCAATAATGTGGCACTGAATACCAATGTATAAGGGGCATTAAAAACCAGTGTCAGGGGGTACAGAATACTGAACACCAATGTTTAAAGAGGCACTAACCAGCAATCACCAATGTTTAAGGGGGCACTGATCAGTGAGCAGCAGGGTATAATGGGACACTGACCACTTAATACTAATCAATAAGGGGACACTAACCAGTGAACACCAACATACTGACCATTGAGCACCAATATATAAGAGGTGCTGACCACTAAACACTAACATATAAGGTGGCACTGTCCAATGAACACTCGTCTAAAGGGGTACTCACCACAGATCACCAACATTTTAGGGCATTCACCACTGTTTCACTACATAACATCAACAAAAGGGGCACTTATTCCTTGCAGCTGCACTCTATAAACTGTGTTATGCATAGCATAGTCTTAACCAATGCAGTGTTTTCACTGTGTTGTACATTATATAATCCTGACCTCACACTGCATAAGCTGTGTTGTAGTTTACAAGTCCTGATTACTGAACCCTGTACAGTATGCTATAATATAGATTACATAATCCTAACAACTGCCATATGTTATGTTCTATATTACTTAGGTTAGTCCTGACCTCTGACTGTTGCACCCTATATATGCTATGTTGCACGTTAAACGGCCCTGACCTCTACACACGATACTATATTGTATGTTACATACTCCTTAAAGCTGCACCCCATAAACAATGTTTTCTGTTACATAGCACTGACCTCTGCATACTATACTATGTTGTATGTTACTTAACCCTAAATGCTGCACCACATGAACTATGTTGTACGTTACACAGCCCTGACCTCTGCACATTATACTTTGCTGTAGATGACATAATCCTAAACGCTGCATCCCAAAACTATTCTGTTCTTCATCACATAGCCCTGACCTCTGCAGTGCACACTATTTGCTATGTTGTATATTACATATGCTTAAAATCTGCACTCCATGAACTATGTTGTACATTACATCACATACTTAAGGAAAAAGCTTTATTTTTATTTATTGTTTATGAGGCTAATCTGTGTATGTGAGACTGTCACTTATAGCATAGTAAATGAAGCACATTTTTTTGGGTCCAAAGACTTTGGCATATGTGTGCCATGTATACAGAAAGTAGGCACTGGTTCTAGTTAACCATTCCCCTTTAAGCCTCTCCTATGATTAGGCGCAATCTGGCCTTGCCCGCCATTCGTTGTGCACAATTTATCTCCTCAACGTGCCCTAGGGCACTCCATGTTTTTCCCAATCCTAGCAACAAGATGGAGAAAGATGAATGCAGAGAGAAAAAAAAAAACAGACAGATGTAGAGTGTCATTGGATGGAATAAAAAGACCGAAGGGTGGGGAAGGGAGTGAAACTGGGGAGACTGAGACAACCTGGCAGAGAGATAGATGGAGAGAAGAGAGTAAAACAAAACGGTGAAGGAGGGGGGAGAGGAGACTTAAAGAGGGCAGAACGATAGAGAAGATGTAAGTGGAAATAAAGATGAGAGATGGGGGGTAGTAGAAAGTGGGAGAAGGATCCCCCCCAGGAGAAGAAAAGAGCTAACTAGAGGGAGGAAGAAAAAAAAGCTGGGGAGGAGGTGAGTAATAGGGAAAACAGAGAAGGAAAAACAGAGAGGGGCAGAGACAAGGAGAATAAAGAGACAGAGGAGAGATAGAAGACTGAAGAGAACACGGGGAGGAGAAGAAAACAGCGAGAGTGGCATATGAGGGGAAAAGAGAAAAGGAGAGAGGAAAGGAGAGATAGTAACAGGAGCTGGGAAGGAGAGGGAAAAGCGGGAAAGAAAGAGAGGGGCAGAGAAGAGGAGAATAGAAAAGAGGGGGAGAGAGAGAGAGCGAGAGAGAGAGAAGAGAACAAGGGGTGGAGAGGAAAGAGAGGAAAAGAGAGAGAGAGAGATGGGGGGGGGGGAGAAACATAGGAGGTAACACAAGCTGGAGAAAGGGATGAGTGAATGAGAAAAAGAGAAGCAAAAAAAGAGGGAAAGAAAGATAGGTGTAGAGAAGAGAACAGGAGGCAGAGAGGAAGAGAGAGATTGGGGGGGGGGGGGGGGAGAAAAATAGAGAAGGTAACACAAGCTTGAGAGAGGGGTAAGTGAATTTGAAAAAGAGGGAAAGAAAGAGAGGGGTAGAGAAAAGAATAAAGAGAGAGGGAGATAAGAGAACAGGAGGTGGAGAGGAAAAGAGAGAGAGGGAAATGGGGAGGGGGGGGGGGGGAGAGGAGATAGAAAAATAGAGAAGATAACACTACCTGGAGAGAGGGGTGAGTGAATGAGAAAAACAGAAGGAAAAAGGAGGCAAAGAAAGTGAGGGATAGAGAAGAGGATATTAAAGAGAGAAAGAGGAGAACAGGAGGTGAAGTAGAAAAGAAAGAGAGAGGGAAATGGTGGAAAACAGAAGAGGAGAGAGGAATAGAGAGAAGGTAACAGAAGCTGGGGAGAGGGGCAAGTGAACGAGAAGAAAAGAAAGAGGGAAAGAAAAAAGAGGCAGTGAAGAGGAGAAAAAAGAGAGAACGAGAAGAGAACAGAAGGTGGAGGAGAGGAAAAGAAAGAGAGAGGGAGATAGGGGGAAAAAGAAGAGGAGAGAGGCATAGAGAGAAGGTAACAGGAGCTGGGGGAGAAGAAGAGAGAGCGAAAGAGAGAGAGAAGGAGGTAGAGGGAGGGAAATTGGGGGGGGGGGAGAAAAGAGGACATAAGGTGGGGGAGAGGAAGAGAGAAGGAGGTAGAGGGAGGGAAATTGGGGGGGGGGGGAGAAAAGAGGACAGGAGTTGGGGGAGAGGATAAGAGAGCAAAAGAGAGAGAGAGAGAAGGAGGTAGAGGGAGGGAAGTTGTGGGGGGAGAAAAGAGGACAGGAGGTGGGGGAGAGGAAGAGAGAAGGAGGTAGAGGGAGGGAAATGGGGGGGGGGAGAGAACAGGAGGTGGGGGAGAGGAAGAGAAAGGAGGTAGAGGGAGGAAAATTGAGGGGGGGGGGAAGAGGACAGGAGGTAGGGGGAGAGGAAGAGAGAAGGAGGTAGAGGGAGGGAAATTGGGGGGGGGGTAAGAAAAGAGGACAGGAGGTGGGGGAGAAGAAGAGAGAAGGAGGTAGAGGGATCAAAATTCAGGGGGGAGAGAAAAGAGGACAGGAGGTGGGGGAGAGGAAGAGAGAAGGAGGTAGAGGGAGGGAAATTGGGGGGTGGGGAGAGAAAAGAGGACAGGAGGTGGGGGAGAGGAAGAGAGAAGGAGGTAGAGGGAGGGAAATTGGGGGGGGGGGGGGGGAGGACAGGAGGTGGAGGAGAGGAAGAGAAAGAGATGAAAGGAAAGAGAAAGAGGAGAGGTAGAGATGAGGAAGAGAGAGATGGGAAAAAAGATAAGAGGAGAAAGTAGGAGTGGAGAGAAATGTGATCAGAGGAGAAAAATAAAATAAATGAATAAGAGGAGCTAGACATTGGAAAAATACTGGCAGAAGAAGAAGAATAGAGAGATGAGAAAGGAAACTAGGAGAAGAGAGAGGGTGGCATAGCAAAGGAAAATAAAGGTGGCTGATAAGGGTTACTGCTAGATAGAGATTTCCCCAAAATCAAGCAACTAACCTTGCCAAGGGTGCTAGGGACAGACAAGCAGACAGTGACAGCCACCAACACGACACAGGGGCCCATCCTGATACGAAGACGCTGCCCTGATTCGAGAAGCTGTGACTGCTGGATGAAGAGACTGAGGTCTGCCGAAGAACAAGGGGGAGGGAGATGGAGCACCTCCCCCCCTGCTGCATTGTCACAGCATCCTGGAGGAGACAGAGCCTGGGTACCACTGATGCTACCTGTCACTTCATCAGACCACCCTGATACAAAGACATGCTGACCTTCCCCCTCCTCTGCATATAGAGAAATCAGGGGAAGAGGTGCAGGCAGGAGTGGCTGAGTGCAGACAATATATGTTAGAATTAGCATTTTTGTGTTGCGTGTTTAAGAGCAAGTGGCCATGTTTGCTAAATCTGCAGACTTTGCTAGATGTGGTGTTGTATCATTTAATTTGAGGGGACACGCTGATGTGGGCCCTAGGGGTGACTGGTGTCATCAGAGAGGCACCAAGAAAAAGACGAGGGATTATTGTAGCAGTGGAAAGTACAATGAATAGAATGTGTATGGTAAGCTAAAATGTTTTGCTCAAACCTGTCACACACCTGGGCAATTCAAACTAAGCATGTGATGGAAAACATTTATGATAAGGTTATTTTATGCAAAAACCACATGTAACATGGTCAGTAGATTCAATGGTATACGCAGCTAAAGTTACCTGAAAATCTCAACCAACTATAAACATCAAGATTGGTTATTCCTCTTTCATCTGCCAATTGGTCCTTTAAGGCAGTATTCTCCAAACTGTGGCCCTGGGGCCAGATGCGGCCCTTTGCCTGCCTTTATCCGGCCCTTGGGTCACTACTTCCAAAGATACAAGACACGATTCTGCCAACTGATACCAGCAATGAAGCACAATATCTCCCACTGACACCAATAATGGGACACTATTCCTTCCACTGATACTAATGATGGGGCATTATTTATTTCAAATGATACCAATGATGGGGAATTATTCCTCCCTTCCCAATGATACCAATAAAGGGGCACTGTTCCTTCCAATTAAACCAATGACGGGCACTATTCCTGCCAGTGGTAGGGTACTGCTTCTCCCCCAATACCAATTATGGCAATGTTTACTCCCACTGATGCCAAGAAAATTTCCACTACCACTGGCCATAGTCTGGCCCCCCTAAAGTCTGAAGGTCAATAAACTGGCCCTTTGTTTAGAAAGTTTGGAGACCCCTGCTTTAAGGAAATGAGTGGTCTCACAGGCCAAAAGATAGGTCCTGAATTCCCAATTGATGGAATCAATCTTGACTTTCAAAGAAAAAGTTGTGATTTTCTTATGAATTCAGCTGCCCATATCTTTTGACCTACTGATCATTCTGACAAGCGTCCAAAGATAATATCTGCTTACGTATGTTTCAGTTTGAATTGCAAGGATTGTGATGGGTTTAGTAGCTCCTCAGAAAACTGGATGAATAATTTTCTTGAACAGGACAATATCTAACAACATCATATTGGACTGTTGAGTAATATAAAATGTCATGGATGCAAAAATATTCTTGACATGAAGAGAAGGAAAGAAGAGAGGGACAGGAGAGCAGGGAAAGAAGAAGGAGGGAGAGACATAAGAAGGAAAAGGTGAGATATTCCAATTTTTGAGGCTGGAGGAACTTATATATGCGTATTCCAGAAAAATGAAAAGGAGTAACTAAACATTGTAGAGTAACAAAAAAAAAATCAGTCCTTGCTCTTTATGTGGGTCCCACATATTGGTAGTGCAGGTTGGGCAAGCCAGTGACTGCACAAGAGCTTGCAATTAAATCAATCTTTATTACATTTCTTGTAGAACAAAGCTTAATACCAGACATGGATTAAGGCAGGGGTGGCCAACCAGTGGCCCGCGGAATCCTCTGATGTGGCCCGCGACCTCCTGCTCTGAAAATGGTGGCAAGTCCAGATCACAGCTTGCTGACCCGCCATACCACAGAATCAGTGTTGTGAATGAAGTTGGTGGTAGAGGAAGAAAGCGGCTGCGGAGCAGAGCCTTATAAGCCAATGCTTCATGTACAGCACCGGCTTTTGCCACAGGCGGAGTCTATGGCAAAGTTCAGCTAACCCGCAGGATAGACACAGATGCACCCGCGATGTGCGTAAACTACAGCACATTAGTGTGAAAGCAGTCTTGGTCCCTTTTCCTAGATCAGCTCAACCACATGAGACCCTAAATTCACCTCTATAGAGGGACAGATGTCTGTTTACGCCCACCTACCTCCTTTGCGAAAAACAGAAGGGAATTTGTCCCCTTTCATCTGGGCAGATCGGAGGGCCTATAGAGTAGCCGAGACCTGTCATCCGCCCACTCCGCTCATTGTGGCCCTCGACTGGTTACCAAGTTGCTTAAGTGGCTGTCGCTCTTCAAAAGGTTTGGCACCCCTGGATTAAGGCATAGGTTACACATGTAAAAAAAAATAGGATTTAAAAAACAAGAAACCGTATCAAAAGCCAGAAACAGAGTCCACCAGAAAAAGAAAATGGTGCCATAGTGTAACAATTTTCCTGGGTGTAGGCAAGAAATCCCAGTAGCACAATAGCAGCAATGTGAGTTAACCCCTCTTGTGCATCCATGTTTAAATGACAGAGAGGTATATTGTACAGCAGGAAACCACACCAGTGAACAGGACCAGTGATCACCATGGGGAACTGCCTGAAGATTTTATGGATAATATGCATTATAACACATGATTTCCTATAGGGAAGGCAGCAAGTCAACAGGTTACTAGCTATCTTTGCTGGGCAGCTGTAAAACCCTTGCCTATTTAAACCTGCTAATGTATTGTTGACTTTATTATCATAATGGCCACGCACTTTCCTGTTATTATGTTAGTTGCCAGAGCAACCTTTTTGAAACCATCCTCTGCGAGAACCTTGTAGATCTGTTATTTATAAGTGGCTGTTTTCCTTCGTCAGTGGGAGAAACGCTTTCAGGTTTTCTCTTTGTTCTTCTTTTAAGGCTCCTGTTCTTTCTTTTATATTCTGCATCATCTTTTGTCATCTCGCTAGGTCCCTGAATTATTCTTTTCTCCATAGGCTGGCTTCCTTGACTATTTTGGAAGCACACTATCTATTTGATCACCCGTTTATACAGGGTTGCCAAAAGAACAGCACTCAAGTTAGCACGGCCATACACTAGTAGAGTTTTGTTCCAAAATGTTTGTTTTAAGATTGTTCTTTGACTTTCTGTAGCCAGATGCTGGATTGCAGTGATATGGAGAGGGAGACATTGCCTTTTTTTCTTCTCTCCCTCTACTGTGGATATGCTACACCACTTCCCTCCGGCCAAAAGAGGGAGTGCTAAAGCCAAGCAAGCCATAGACTTCTATGCAGAGCGTTGAGAATCCTGGGTGTTGTAGCTTGAGACAGTTGTAGCACCCTCTAGTGTGTGCTAGAAGTAGAGTAGGTTTTGTTAGTGTAGGTCAATTTAGTTAGCTCAGGTCTAATGCCTCGTACACACGATCGGTTTTCCCGGTGGTCAAAAGTCCGCCGGGAAAACCGAAAACCTGCTCGGTTGCTTTTCCCAACATGAAAACTGCCATGACAGCTTTGGTCGGGAAAACCGGCCGTGTGTATGCTCCCTCGCAGTGGTTCACATAGGAAAACTGCTGAGCAAAATAACGCAGAGAACCGCGTCGGGAAAACTGCTATGGAGCATACACACGGCCGGTTTTTCCGACCAAATGCAGACATGGCAGTTTTCCCATCGGGAAAACAGATTGGCCCGGATTCACAGACAGCAGGCGCACATTACGCCACCGTAACGTATCCCCTGTACGCTACGCCAGCGCAGTGCAGAGAGGCAAGCATGGAATTCATAAAGCCAGTGCTCTTAATGTTGCACCAGCGTGGCGTGGCTTTCAAAGGCGCAGGCCGGCGTAGGTGGAAGTGGGCGTGATCCATGCAAATGAGGCGTGACCCCATGCAAATGATGGGCCCAGCGCCAGACAACTACAGTACAGACCAAAAGTTTGGACACACCTTCTCATTCCAAGAGTTTTCTTTATTTTCATGACTATGAAAATTGTAGAGTCACACAGGAGGCATCAAAACTATGAATTAACACATGTGGAATTATATACATAACAAAAAAGTGTGAAACAACTGAAAATATGTCATATTCTAGGTTCTTCAAAGTAGCCACCTTTTGCAGCAGACACACCTCTAGAACAACTGTTAAGAGGAGACTGTGTGAATCAGGCCTTCATGGTAGAATATCTGCTAGGAAACCACTGCTAAAGAAAGGCAACAAGTAGAAGAGACTTTTTTGGGCTAAAGAACACAAGGAATGGACATTAGACCAGTGGAAATCTGTGCTTTGGTCTGATGAGTCCAAACTAGAGATCTTTGGTTCCAACCACCGTGTCTTTGTGCGACGCAGAAAAGGTGAACGGATGGACTCTACATGCCTGGTTCCCACCGTGAAGCATGGAGGAGGAGGTGTGATGGTGTGGGGGTGCTTTGCTGGTAACACTGTTGGGGATTTATTCAAAATTGAAGGCATACTGAACCAGCATGGCTACCACAGCATCTTGCAGCGGCATGCTATTACACCTGGTTTGCGTTTAGTTGGACCATCATTTATTTTTCAACAGGACAATGACCCCAAACACACCTCCAGGCTGTGTAAGGGCTATTTGACTAAGAAGGAGAGTGATGGGGTGCTGCGCCAGATGACCTGGCCTCCACAGTCACCGGACCTGAACCCAATCGAGATGGTTTGGGGTGAGCTGGACCGCAGAGTGAAGGCAAAAGGGCCAACAAGTGCTAAGCATCTCTGGGAACTCCTTCAAGACTGTTGGAAGACCATTTCAGGTGACTACCTCTTGAAGCTCAACAAGAGAATGTCAAGAGTGTGCAAAGCAGTAATCAAAGCAAAAGGTGGCTACTTTAAAGAACCTAGAATATGACATATATTTTCAGTTGTTTTACACTTTTTTGTTATGTATATAATTCCACATGTGTTCATTCATAGTTTTGATGCCTTCAGTGTGAATCTACAATTTTCATAGTCATGAAAATAAAGAAAACTCTGAAAAGGAAGGTGTGTCCAAACTTTTGGTCTGTACTGTATGTATAACGAACTGCGCATGCTCCTTGAAGTGAACGCATCTCCCTGCGCATGCTCACAACCACGTCGGAACAACTGCCTTAACCTACGCCCAGCCAGACACACGTCCAACGTAAAATACGCCGGCTTGTGTTCCCTGGTGCAGACCTGAGTATGTTTGTTGCTGAGTTACACCTCCTTTATGGAGAATAACTTTACGCCAGACGTACAACTTACGCGTACCGTGCGTAGCCTGCGTCGGGCGCACGTACGTTCCTAAATCGCTGTATTTACCTCATTTGCATGTTTGAATGGCTAATCAATGGAAGCTCCACCATGCACCCAGCCTAAATGTACGCCCACCCTACGCCAGCGTAAGCAAGTTACTATAGCGGGGTGTAGCCTGGTTTTAGGCGTATCTCTGTTTGTGGGTCTGGCGCACAGATACGACGGTGCACATTTGCACTTACGTCGGCGTAACTTGTTTTACGTCGGCGTAAGTGCTCTGTGAATCCGGGCCATTGTGTGTACGTGGCATAAGCCTTCTTCATTTGCAGCTCCTTAGGGGTGCACTACATGGCAGCCTATAATCTGGCCAGTTGACCGCTTACGATAAGGATCCCAATAGGCACTGTGTAGAAGGAGGAGTGAGAGATGATTTTTATTATACTGTCTAGGAAAGTTATTCCTCTAGGCACTGAGGAAGTTAGAGAGAAAACACCTCTGTTTGAATATACAGTTGCCAGCAGGAGACCTTACCAGCGGACATTTGAGCCTGAGACTAGGAGTGAGGAAACTCAAGGGCAGCAAAGTACTGACCACACCACAGTACCTGCACCGCTGTTGCAGGGAGACTGGAGCATCCGCTCACCCTCTGCTTTCCTCCTCTGATCACTGGAGGCTTTTGGGGAGTGAGGGTCCCCCCATCTACAGCGAGGGGTCACTGCAGTTTCCCAGGGACTGGTGAGAGCTATTCACCCATTGCTGATACTGCTAGCAGGGACTGAGCTCATGAGGGCAGGACACCAAGTGTGCCCAATGCAGACTGCACTCTTACTGCACTCTATACTGCACTTATTCCGAACCTAGACTCTGACTTTATCAACATTATGCTGCATTATACTGAACCTTTACCGTCTTACAGCCATGTTAAGACTATACCATGCCCATGCTGTATGCAGTTTAACTGGGACTGTCGTTAAATACACCAATGCTCTTGAAGGGCCCCAACAATAGCCGTCAGAAGAACATTTCAAATGTCTGCCCCTCCCATAATAATTCCCCTTTGTTTTCCTTCTCTACCACCCTCCTTTTCTTTTGGACAGTGCAGTCAGTCTAGGCTTAGCATCACTGCCATTAATGTGCTTATGCACAATAGTTCCAGCACTTAATAGATTAACCACTTGCCTACTGGGCAAGTTCACCTCCTTCCTGCCCAGACCAATTTTCATCTTTCAGCGCTGTCGCTCTTTGAATGACAATTGTGTGGTCATGCAACACTGTACCCAAATTCAATTTGCATAATTTTTTCACACAAATATAGCTTTCTTTTAATGGCATTTAATCACAACTGTGTTTTTTATTTTTTGCTTAATAAATTAATAAAGACTGCATTTTTTTTTTCATAGTTTGTTATAAATAAATTCAATCAGGTAATTTTTCACCTTCACTGAGGTTTGCCGATGGGTTGCTCCAATGGGCACTGATAGGTGGCACTGATGAGGCCGCACTGGTGGGCACTCATCAGGAGGCGCTGATGAGGCTGCACTGATAGGCGGCATTGATGGGCACTGATAGGTGGCACTGATAGGCGGCACTGGTAGGCAGCACTGGTAGGCAGCACTTATGAGCAACAATAGGCAGCTCTGATAGGTGACACTGATAAGGAGGCACTGGTGGACACTGATTGGCAGCACTGGTGGGCACTGTTGGGGCTGCACTGATAATAAAGACACTGATAATCAATGCCCTGATTTTCAGTGCCGATGTCCCTTTAACACAAGGCGGGTTATCATCTCTCTTCTTCTCGCCTCACACTGTCAGCGTAAGAAAAGAAAATCTGATAACCAACTTGTGATTGCATCCATTATCAGCTATCATTGGACACAGCCGGTCACGTGGTAAAGGGCCGCTGTGATTGGCCGTTTACCTTGATCTGTGATCAACTGAGTCCGAAGGACTCCCAGTATAGGGTTCACGCTTTCTTTCCTAGCTTCTCTGTTCTTCCATGTCTCCTTCCTTCCTTTTTGCTAGACTCAAGAACAAAATGTAATATATTGCAGATCACTGATCCTTAGATGTGGTGGTTGCATTTGTTTTTTTAGGCGTATTTTATTTAATTTTGACAGTAACACACTTCCTGTTCTGTGGAGACAACGCCCATTACTGTACTTCTCCTCAGCCACATACCAAAGGTGAGAGGTGAAAGGTGGGATTTTAGTGCAGCACAGCGTGTACAATAGCAAGGTGGCAATTGATAAGTATTATTTTTTTTAAAACTCTTTTTATTGGGTTTCAAGTTCAGAGACTAAACAGAGCAGCTCAAACAAACTGTGGCGGCTGGTGAGTTCTCCTTTTGGGGGGGCGGCAAACAAGCAACCCCCCCCCCCGGTGGCACAGCACTGAGATGGCACCCAGCCCCCCCTGTGGGCGGTCCGGCACTTACCTGTTCATGTGGTGGGGCTGTGGTGTCCACTTCTCCAGCTTCTGGCTCCAATCAGGTGCTTCAAAAAAACACCCACCCCGCATTGGAATCCATGGTCCGGCGCTACTGAATCTATCCACGGCTGCTGCGGCCACCCCCTATTAATGCATCCGGCCCCTTTCTGGATGCTGGCCGCTTAAATTACAGCAGCTTAGGCTCTAATAGGCTTTAAAATAGGGTGGACTCAGAGTGCAGAGCATTGTAATTGGAGGCCACCCAGGTGTGTTAGAAAAGCGAATATTTATTTACTTTTCTAACACTGACACACCTCTCCACCAACCAGGAAGCGTGGGTCTGTTGCCCTTTTCCTGATTGACTGAAAGGTCAGGCGATCCTATTGGAGGCCTAGGAGGAGGGGAGGAGACGCACAGTGGAAGCCGCCGTGATCCCAGAAAAGAAAAGGACACAGGAGACGCTGCCAAATAGGGACGTGCCCACCGATTCCAGCTGCTGTGTGCTATCTGCTCCCCACTGCTGTGTGCCCGCCGCTCCGCACCACTGTGTGCTCACCTATCCCCTCAGCTGTGTGCCTGCTGATCCCCGATGCTTTGTGTGCACCGATCCCCGATGTTGTGTACACGCCGATACCCACCGTCAAATGGGGTAAGTTCCCGGGGGACTGGCAGACATCGGGGATGGGGGGGGGGGTTAAGGTGCTGCTCCCCCCAATCAAAAAAAGAACAACCAGCCGTCACTGATTGTAGCAGTGGCGGCTGGTGCTTAAAACTCTTGGGGGGGCGCAAACGAAAAAGTGCCTCACTGTGCCCATCACATGCAGCCACTGTGCCATCAAACGCAGCCACTGTGCCATGCCACCAAATGCAGCCACTGTGCCATCAATTGTCACCACTGTACCATGCCACCAAATGCAGCAACTGTGCCATCAATTGTCACCACTGTGCCATGCCATCAAACGCAGCTACTGTGCCATCAAACGCAGACACTGTGCCATCAATTGTCACCACTGTGCCATGCCATCAAACGCAGCCACTGTGCCCCTCAATTGTTGCAACTGTGCCAATTGTCACCACTGTGCCCATTGATGCCACTGTGCATGTCACTGTGCCCTTTAATTGTCACCACTGTGCCCCATGATGCCACTGTGCCCATTGTCACCACTGTGCCCCATGATGCCACTGTGCCCATTGTCACCACTGTGCCCCATGATGCCACTGTGCCAATTGTCACCTCTGTGCCCTTTGTCACCACTGTGCCCCATGATGCCACTGTGCCCATTGTCGCCCCTTTCCCTGTAAAAAGCACTTACCTGAAGCTTCCATGTCCTCCCTCGATGTCTTCTGCCGCCGTGGTGAAGCTTCAGCCAATCAGGTTCCTGATAACCAGAATCCGGGAACCTGATTGGCTGAAACGGTCGTCAGTCTTATGCAAGGAACGCAGGTTGCCTGCGCTCCAAGTATAGATATCCGAGAGCCGGAGGGCGGTACTGGAAAAGCCTATCAGAGCCGCTGGCTTTGATAGGCAGTTCCCCTCAGCCAACCAGCTGCCGCTATTCGGGTAACCGGCGACCCATGTCCGGTTATAGGAATAGACCAGGCAGCTGGCAACCAACAATAACATACATTCGTGCATTTATGCACGAATGTGTGTTATTTGCGAAAAGGGGTGGCGCTGCAGCGCCCTCTATAGACGGCCGCCAGAACTGCGGTTAAAATGTCAAAATGACATTTTAGCCGAATAAAAGTTCTTAAAGGGCCCGTTTTTTTTTTGTGTGACTGCGGGAGGGGGGGGCGGCGCCGTGCGTCCCTATGGACGGGCCGCCACTGGATTGTAGGTATCAGCTACTTAGGGGTACTATTAAGAAACCTTTAACAAACAAGGAAATCAAAAATCTTAGACATGTGGATTAGACGTAGGTGGGTTCAAGTACATATACATGTTCACCTAGTCATTTGTAAGGTAATCCACTAATTAAGAGATTCAGGGTCATTACTATGGATTATTATGAATCAGACCAAAATGAGGGACAAATGAAGACGAAAGAGGGACAGAGAGTTTTTGTTACGAATAAGGGGCATTCCCTCAAAATCAGGGACAGTTTTGGAGCTATGTGTAAGTGATCTGGTTGGGTATCTGGTATCCTTAACCCTCATCTTCTTGTGTGTTGTTCAACAAATCTTCTAAATTACAGAAAGTGGCTGGAGCCCAACGTTCTTTCTTGGCTCCCCATTGTAGCTATGAACTCCACTCTGGGGGTGAAATGCTCCCCTCCCCTGCCTCTGGAGGTGCCACCTTGCTTCCAGGGGTTACGCTGGCCATACATTATACAATTTTCTTATTCAATTTTCTTTAGATTTACCTTCAACTACCGGTATGTAGTGCAAGCACCTGCCTGATTGTTTACACATTGAAAGAGTTGGGTGCCGGGCATCTGAATTACAACGGCGGGGGTGTTTGTGGAAGTGCCTGATTAGAGCCATCGGCTCTAATAGGAGTCCTGATTAAAACCACTGCGGGCGCAATGCTGTGTGTTCGCTGTTTACACAGTGTTGTGTTAGGGAAGCAAAAAAAAAAAAAAATTGCTTCCCTAACACTGACCCGCCTCTTAGCTCGGGTCTGGTTACCCTGTCACCTGATTGGCTGAAGCGATAGGCGGTGTGATTGGACACCTATCGGCGTCCAATTATAGCTGAGGACTGGAAGAGGACAGGAGAATACATGGAGGACTCGGAGCCTGCAGGGCCACGCCGAAACAGGCTAGTGCCGGGCGGGGGGGGCACATTGGCAGCATTTGATGGGTCACGGTAGCGGCAATTGATGGGGTACACTGGCAGTAATTTATGGGGCACACTGGCAGCAACTGATGGGGCACACTGGCAAAAATAGATGGGCACAGTGGCAGTGATTGGTGGACACACTGGCAGCAATTGATGGGTACAGTAGCTGCGTTTGATGGCACAATGGTGGCAATTTATGGGTACAGTGGCTGCGTTTGATGGGCACAGTTGCTGCGATTGATGGGCACAGTGGGTGCGCTTGATTTTTTTTTTTTTAGTTTGTTTGCACCCCCCACCAAAAAATTTGGAGCACCAGCCGCCACTGGTTTAATGTATGGCCAGCCTAAGGGTGTGCTACATATATCCTATGTTCTCAGCTCCACCCACCTGATCCAGACACTTAATCAGGTACCTATGCAAAGTAAATTTGGCTGCATCCTATTCAGCAAAAATATATTTAGTTTGCTCTGCTACAATAAACAGCCTAGCTTACTTTTGTACATATGTGCTCTAAGTTATTGAAGGCACAGCATTTTTACACTTAAACAAAAGTATGGCCAAAGTTTTTTTGTCCATACTTCTCTTACTTCTCTCATACTTCTCTTACTTGTGAGTCCTGTGACCTAGAGACAAAGGGCCAGATTCTCATATATTTTCGGCGGCGTAGCGTAAGCCATTTACACTACGCCGCCGCTGCGTACTAGAGCAAGTGCTTTATTCTCAAAGCACTTGCTCCGTAGTTTTCGCTGGCGTTTCGTAAATCGCCAAGCGTAAACCCGCGCAATTCAAATGGGGCGGCTTGTATTTAAATTAAGCGCGCCCCCGCGTCGAACGAACTGCGCATGCGCCGGCCGGGGAAAAAGCCCAGTGCGCATGCTCCAGCTCACGTCGGGAAGCGTCGTTGAAACCGACGTCAAAACGACGTGAGCGTCATTTACGCAACTCCCTATTCGCGAACGAGTTAGTAAAACAACGTAAGCGACGGAAAAAGCCGACGCTGACCCGACGCCATACTTAACATGGCGTCCGACGGCACCCGACGGCATCCGACGGAACTTCGTAAGGTTACTCCACATAGAAGCTGGGGTAACCTTACGAGTCCGTAAACGACGTACGCGACGACGGGGCGGCGTAAAAGCGTTCGGGAATTGCCGTACTAGCCTCATTTGCATATGCAAATGAAAAAACAACGTGAAGGCCACCTAGTGGCCGGAGTTGTCATTACACCTACGATCCGAAAGTGTAATGATTTTACACTTGTCGGATGTAGAAGCGTATCTATGCAAAAGTGATGCTAAGCATCACTCGCATAGATACGAGGACAAAAAAAAGGCGATACGACGGGGTATCTGAGATACCCCGTCGTAACGCCTCTGAGAATCTGGCCCAAAGCCGCTCCAGGCTCTGGAAGGATCCTGACTATTTTGTCTGGATCCACCCGGATGCCTGATAGGTAGTTGGCTCAGCACTCTGCACAGAGCCAGGTGCGCCTGCCACCTCACCAGTGAGCGTTTAAGGGGCACAGCAGAGAGCAGTGACTGACAGTCACAGTTCTTTGCTCAAAATGGATCCAGAATTGGGCAATCAGTTGTCTTGGACCCAGAGCTGGTGGTGGGCAGCTGCAGCATCACACCGATGCTATGGCATGGAGGTGAATACATACATACATATATGTGCCCTGTTCACACTAAAATGCAGGTGGCAGCCATGGAGAATTGCTGTGGGGAATACTGCTCTCTGTTGCACCCTGTTCTATGCACCACGACTAATTTCTACATGGACACTATGGCTCATACAGAAAGATGGAACGTTAGTGTAAACTAGCCCTTACAGAGGAGATTGCAACAGCCATCTCACTACTACATACACATACGATCCCAGGCCTAGATGGCTACTAGTGTTGCTCACGAATATTCGCATTGCGAATATTCGCTACGAATATTGCATATTCGAGTATTCGCGAATAACTCGAATATTGCGGCGAATATTCGTATTTTTTAAAATTTATTTGTAAAACAGATCACATCCTAGTGATCTCCATCGACGTCTAAAAGCATTGCTGGTATGATTAGAGAGAGACCCTGGGCCGAGTAGCTGATGCCATTCTTTTATGTTGCCGAAAATTCGCATTGCGAATTTTCGGCAACATAAAAGAATCGCATCAGCTACTCGGCCCTTCTTTTGCATCAGAGCCAATCAGAATAACTCGAATATTCGGCAAACGGAATATTGCGCGATTATCTTCTCCGCCCTTCTTTTGCATCAGAGCCAATCAGAATAACTTGAATATTCGGCAAAAGGAATATTGCGCTATATTCCTTTTGCCAAATATTCGAGTTATTCTGATTGGCTCTGATGCAAAAGAAGGGCGGAGAAGATAATCGCGCAATAGGAATATTGCGCGATTATCTTCTCCGCCCTTCTTTTGCCCCCTTATTCTCCTTTCTTTTAAGTAGAGTTAGTGTAGAGTTAGTGTTTAGTGCATATTAGTTTAGTAATACAGGAAATGATCTCCGTTTATGAGAATTTCTCAATCATTTTTTTGGGATAAAATATCACGAATATTCGATATTAGCGAATATTCGCGAATATTCTTCTATATATTCGCGCAATATCGCGAAATCGAATATGGCGTATTCTGCTCAACACTAATGGCTACCCAGCCAAATGGTACACCCAATTTAACCACTTGACAACTGGGCACTTAAACACCCTTAATAACCAGACCAATTCTCTGCTTTCGGTGCTCTCACATTTTGAATGACAATTACTCATGCAACACTGTATCCATATGAAATTTTCGTCCTTTTTTTCACACACATAGAGCTTTCTTTTGGTGGTATTTGATCACCTTTGCGGTTTTTATTTTTTTCGCTATAAATGAAAAAAGACTGAAAATTTTGTAAAAAATGAATTTTTCTTCATTTCTATTATATAATTTTGCAAATAAGTAATTTTTCTTCAGAAATGTGGCCAAAAATGTATACTGCTACATATCTTTGGTAAAATAACCCAAATTAGTGGATATTATTTAGACTGGGTGAAAGTTAGAGAGTCTAAAAGGTATGGTGGCAATTACTGAAAATTTATCAATTTGATCACACCTGATGTACTGACAGCCAATCTCAATTCTTGAGACCATAACAAGCCAGTAAAGTAAAAATGCCCCCCAAATGACCCCTTTTTGGAAAGAAGACATTCCAAGGTAGTTAGTAAGAGGCATAGTTAGTTTTTTGAAGGTGTCATTTTTTCCCCATAATTCTTTGCAAAATTAAGATTTTTTTTCACACCAAATTGTCAATATAACAGGTTATTTCTCTCACATGGCATGTTCATTTCAAAAATGACACCCCAAAATATATTCTGCTGCTCCTCCTAAGTATGGCGATACCACATGTGTGAGACTTTAACACAGCCTGGCCACATACAGAGGCCCAACACTGAAGGAGCCCCTTCAGGCGTTCTAGGAACATAAATTACACAACTAATCTCTCAACCACCTATTACACTTTTGAAGGCCCTGGAGCACCAGGGCAATGGAAACGCCCACAAAGTGACCCCATTTTGGAAAGCTAACATCCCAACGTAAAATTTATGAGGCATGATGAGTCTTTTGACAGGTTCATTTTTTTTCCAAAAGTTTTTGGAAAAATAATGAAAACGCTATTTTTTTACACAAAGTTGTCCATTTATAGGAAATTTCCAACACATAGCATGTTAATAGCAAAAATAACACCCCAAAATATATTTTGCTGCTCCTTCTGAGTATGACGATACCACATGTGTGAGACTTTTACACAGCCTGGCCACATACAGAGGCCCAACACTGAGGGAGCCCCTTCAGGCGTTCTAGGAACATAAATTACACATCTAATCTATCAACCACCTATTACACTTTTGAAGGCCCTGGAGCATCAGGACAATGGAAACGCCTGCAAAGTGACCCCATTTTGGTAAGAAAACACCCCAACGTATAATCTATGAGGTATAATGAGTCTTTTGAACGGTTTATTTTTTTCCCAGAAGTTTTTGGAAAATTTAAAAAAAATATATATATATATTTTTTACACAAAAGTTGTCCATTTATAAGATACTTTCAACACATAGCATGTACATAGCAAAAATGACACCCCAAAATATATTCTGCTACTCCTCCTGAGTATAGTGATACCACATGTGTGAGTTTTTTTTAACATCCTGGCCACATAGAGGCCCAACATCCAAGAAATGCCATCAGGTGTTCTGCTCACGGAATCAATATTTTCTGGTGGGCTTTCAGGGTACAAAAGGGCGGAGATAACTTCTTCTTGTTAGTGCAGATATGATACAAGGTTCTCTGTAGATTTTTTGTAAATAACATAAGTGTTATACATGGCCAAACTGAAAAAAATTAATGGACACTTTCTTGTGGGAAGGTAGGGTTTAATCATCTGATCGTTGAAGTCCACTCCCCCCATAAACAAATTATAATCATAGACACCTGCTGGTTTCTGCATTGGGCCGTTTCTTTTGGGGACTTCCACGTAGGTGTCGTTGTGGATTGATGTGAGCATGTGGACGTTTCGTCTGTCCCTCCACTTGACAGCCAATAGCTCCTGGTTCCGCAAAGATGCCGTCTCCCCTCATCGTAGCTTTTCATTGACAAGTTTTTGCGGGAAGCCCTTTCTATTGGCTCGAAGGCCTCGTACACACGAGGCAATCTATTTGTTCAAATCGGTCGGACCGACCGATTTGAACAAATCTGTCTGATAGGATTTTGGTTTGCTCGCGTGTACACACGAGCAAACCAAAATCCCCGCCAGCAGACGGCGCGCTGACGTGTCGGTGACGTGGCGGTGACGTTGACGCCGCCACGTCACCGCACCAGGAAGTAAAACACTTCCGCGCATGCGCCGAATCCATTCGGCGGCGGTGCGGGACGACATGTCTGCTGGTAAGTGTACTAACCAGCAGACATGTCGGGCGGACGGATTCCCACCCGATAGATTTCAAAGCATGCTTTGAAATCTGTCGGGTGGCCAAATCTGTCGGCTCGGCCGTACACACGATCGAATCTGTCTGCTGGGATGGTCTAGCAGACCGTTTCCAGCAGACAGATTTGATCGTGTGTACGAGGCCTTACTGTGCCACATGCTGGGGTGTCCCTCTTGTAAAGATTGCGGAACAGGGGCCAGCTGGTATAAAAATGATCCACATAAAGGTGGTATCCCTTTCCAAGGAGTGGATAGACAAGCTCCCAGACCACTCTTCCGCTGGCTCCGATATATTATGGGCATTCAGGGGGATGCAGTTGGGAGTCCTTCCCTTCGTACACCAGGAAGACGTAGATGTACCCTGTGGCTTGGTCACAAAGTTTGTACATTTTAACTCCATATCGCACCCTTTTGCTGGGGATAAACTGTTTGAAGCCCAGCCTGCCTAAGAATTTTACAAGGGACTCATCCACGGAGATATTCTGTTCGGGGATATATAACTGGGGGAATTTTTTAGAGAAATTATTTAGGAGTGACC
Source organism: Rana kukunoris (assembly GCA_029574335.1). Lineage (NCBI taxonomy): Eukaryota > Metazoa > Chordata > Amphibia > Anura > Ranidae > Rana > Rana kukunoris. The sequence goes on from CM056057.1 coordinate 160,346,900, forward strand.
GAATTTTAAATAGTTTGTCAAAAGCAGGGTCATTTCGGGGAGGGCACTGGGTGTAGCCGTACTTTTGTTATGGCCCGGTTGCTAAGTGGTTAAAGACCTATTGTGCCCATTTCTCTTGCATACTTATAACAAGGCCCTGGACGGTGGAACCCTTCCCCCCACCATGCGAGAGGCTTTGATCATACTTCTACTAAAACCCTGTAAAGGACCCACTCAAATGTGATTTGCATCGCCCGATATCTCTCAAAAAAATAGCCCTTAAAGCAGGGATAGGCAACCTGGGGCCCACCAGATGTTGTGGAACTACATTTCCCATGAGGAATTTGAAGGCTGGAAGTTACAATTACAGGCATGATGGGACTTGTAGTTCTGCAACAGCTGGAGGGCCCCAGGTTGCCCACCCCTGCCTTAAAGGGTACCTATTACAGTCCTAAACAGACAAGAACTGGTAAAGTACACATTTTAATTGATGCAGCTCTGCTTCTCACCAGTAGAGGGGGGTGTTCACTTTCTCATCTTACAGGTCACGTTCACATAATATAACAGTGTTTTATTTCTAAAAAAAAGTGAATGCGTGCATCTAGTCACATGATCATGGGATGAGACAAAACTAACAAGCATTTTCCCAAATCTGCTTTACTTCCAATTACAGTAAAACCTTGTATTGCAAGCATAATTCGTTCCAAAAACATGCTTGTAATCCAAAACACTTGTATATCAAAGCAAATTTTCCAATAAGAAATAATGGAAACTCAGATGATTTGTTTGACAACCATTTATTCATAGGTCCTTCAGTTTATAGTCCATATAATAAGATTATAGCAATGTGAAAAACCATAAAATGTCCATCCACAAGGGGATTAGAAGAAAAATTCAGCAGGAATTACAGAGTATAAAAGAGAAGAGCGGCACCTCTAAGTGTAGCAATAAGTTGCTAAATGTTGTACCTTCATTAAATGTAATCATATTGCTACACTTAGGCCCCGTACACACGATCAGTCCAAACCGATATAAACGGACTGAAGTTCAGTTTACGCCCCATCAGTCTGTTGTCCTTCAGTCCAAAAATGTAGAACTTGCTTTAAAATCGGACCGATGGTTAGTACGCAAAAGCATCGGTTCAAAACCCGCGCATGCTCAGAATCAAGTGGACGCATGCTTGGAAGCACTGAACTTAATTTTTCTCTGCACATCGTTGTGTTTTACGTCACCGCGTTGGACTTGATCTGTTTTTGAACTGATGGTGTGTACGCACATCAGACCATCAGGCCGCTTCAGCGGTGAACCGATGAAAACGGTCCGTCGGATCGGATGGACAAAACATACCAAATATTGTGTTGTTGCACAATCTGTACCTATTAGGAAAGGGCAAAAATAAATAATAAGTAAAAACATTTTTCAGTATGATTTATTTTTAGTGTAAGCCTGTCCTCTGGTGGGCAATTTCAGAACAACACAGATTTCAGAAAAAAAAACTAATATTCAGATTTAACAGTAATCATATTTACTGTTCAACCCCTTCCCTGCCAATTTCTCATTGTTAAAAAAGTGTCATAACTCAGGGCCATCTTTAAGGCAGGGCAAAAGGGGAAGCTGCCCTGTGCCCTGTCATTGTTGTGGGGCCCAAAGCAGCTGCCTCATACTTGCCAACTATCCCAGTTTAAATTTCCTTGTCCCTTGAAGTTTTAGTCATGTGCTGTGTCCTGATATTTCAGTGTGAAGTGCTGCTACTAATGCTGCCCAGCTCTGCAAATAACGGGATCATTCACATGTAAATAGCAGCGGCCGGCAGCATTGATATGTAATTAAAGGCGGCATTCATATGCAAATAGCGATGGCATTCATATGTGAATAGCTGAGGCCAGTGGAATCCATATGCAAATAAAAGCAGCATTCAAATGGATATCACGACCCTCTGCACTGAAGAGATGATGTAACCTCTAGCAACCAATCAGTGAGCAGTATTACTGTACAGTAATCTCTAGCAACCAATCAACAAGCAGAAATCATGTGCTGTAAACTCTAGCAACTAATCAGTGAGCCGTAATGTGTGCTGTAACCTCTAGCAACCAGTCAGTAAGTGGTAATGATATGCTGTAACCTCTGGCAACCAATCGCAATCATTGCCTGATCTCATATAGTAAACTGATTTTGAGTCTAGCTTATATTTATTGTCTCAGAGCACATGGAGAGCAAAATTGCATGGGGGGCCCCAACAATTTTTTTTTTGCCCAGGGTCAAATAAACATTAAAGAACATTAAAGATTAGGCCCTGGCTGTAATACTCTGCACTGCTGAAGGAATCTGCTTCTTCCGCTACCTGACTCTTCGCTTAAAATACTCTGTGGTGCTGGAGGACCTTGCTACTTCTTCTACCTCTCCTGAAATACACTGTGCTGTGGGAGGACTCCGCTTCTTCCACTATCAACCTCTCCTCCTCTCCTCCTCTCCTCCTCTGCCGACCCGAATATAAGCCGAGGCACCTAATTTTACCACAACAAATGGGAAAACGTATTGACTCGAGTATAAGCCTAGGGTGTCCATCTGCATGCCTCACTTTGCCTCTCTGTGTCCATGTGCATGCCTTACTGAGCCCATGCCTCACTGTGCCCATGCCTCATTGTGCCCATGCCTCACTGTGTCCATGCCTCACTGTGTCCATGCCTCATTGTGCCTCACTGTGCCCATGCCTCACTGTGCCCATGCCTCACTGTGCCCATGCCTCACTGTGTCCATGAATAGACTTATGTTTAACATGGGAAAATATAGAAGGGGTGCTTGGCTTTCCCCGGCCTTATGTCCCCTAGACAGCAAACTTTGCACACTTGTAGAGGAGAAATGTGGCTACATGTGTGCCAAGTTTTGGGTCCAGGAGACCTACGACCGCCCAGTACCAGGTACCCAAATTTACCGGAGAAATTACGGTTTAACATGGGAGTCTATGCAAGGGGTGCCAGAATTTGAAAAATCAGTACTCCCCGGCCGTAGGTCCCCCTGACAAAAAGCTGTGCAAAGTTTGCGGTACCGGGTCCCCAAAGTCCAGGAGATCAGGCGCAAAAAGGTGACTTGAGTATAAGCCGAGGGGGGCATTTTGGCACCAAAAAATTGTGCTGAAAAACTCTGCTTATACTCGAGTATATACGGCACTCTGCACTGCTGGAGGATTCTGCTTCCTAATTTATTTATGTAAACACAGGGTTTGCAGGCGAGTCATCTGTACACAACAATAGGACAGAGCTGGGCAGCATTAATAGAAGCACTTCACATTGAGATATCAGGACACAGCACAGGACTAAAACTTCAAGGGAAAAGGGAATTTATACTGAGATAGTTGGCAAGTATGAGGCAGCTCCTTTGGGCCCCACAACAATGACATGGCCCAGGGCAGCTGCCGCTTTTGCCCTGCCTTAAAGACAGTTGTGATTACAGCAGAGGAGAGGTTGATAGTAGAAGAAGCAAAGTCCTCCCACAGCACAGAGTATTTCAGGAGAAGAGAGGTAGAAGAAGGACAAGGTCCTCCAGCAGCACAGAGTGTTGTAGGGGAGAGTTAGAGTTAGAGTTAGGTAGCAAAAAGAGCAGAATCTTTCAACAGCCCAGACTGCGCCCATGGGACCCGATCGCCACCAGTGTCCCGCGATTGGTCACAGGAGCTGAAGAACGGGGAGAGATCCCCAAAAAGGACGCCCATTTTGTTTGGGAGCCACGTCGCACGACCACGCAATTGTCAGTTAAAGCGACACAGTGCCAAATCGCAAAAACTGGCTAGGTCCTTTACCGGCAAAATGGTCCGGGTCTTAAGTGGTTAAGAGTTATTTTAGTAGTATTTTTAGGAGAGTGGAGTAAGGTTGAGGACAAGGCAGAGTCCTCCAGCAGCATGGAGTATTTTTAAGATTGTTGAGTAAGGTAAAGGAAGGAGCAAAGTCCTCCAGGAGCTTAGAATATTTAGAGAGATGAGTTAAACAGAGGAAGGGCCATAGCACAGAATATCTCAGGACAGGGGAGTTACAGAAGATCTAGAAGGATTGGAGAGCTCCATGAGCACAGAGAATTTTAGGAGAAGAAAGAAGAAGCAGCGGAGTCCTCCTGCACCACAGAGCAGTATATTATAGGGTTGACTATAGATTCAAAGGGTTATATAAAACAAAGTTCAAATATACAAGTTGCTCCATAAGGTTTATTTTTATTTTTGAAGACTTCATTGGAAATCCAGATTCTCTGCGGCATCTGACAGGTTAACTTTTCTTCCCACAGTATCACTCTGCTGTTACATGTAGCAGGTTGTTGCGAGGGCCATTCCATGTCACCTGGGATGCAGAGTCCGTTCTGTCAGTCTGTCTGACTTTTTCAGCCAATGTCAACTCCAGTCTGCGAGGGAATGTAAGGAAGAATCCCGACAACGTAACCCAATTCCTCTGTGACGTCTCAGGATAGACCTTTGCAGGGCTTGGGTCTTGGAATGAGGAACCGTTCCCGGGCCGGAGGTAACAGTCAACATAACTCTACATAACTCTACAGGTCTAACCGCCACTGAGCAGGATGTTAGTCATGTGACACTGTGATATAACAGTGATCAGCCACCAGTGGCTCAGGCTACACATGTTTTTCTCCAATAGCTTCCGTATACCAGTCTAGATTATTGGATAGAAGTATACCCAAAGACAAAACTTTTTATTGATTTATAGATTTTGGATAGAGTAAGGAAACACAATTGACACATTGTTTACAGAAAAGCGACATTGAGCGTGCCAAATGACTATCGCCTACATGCACCTAGGATTTTGTATATAATCACACGTTCAATTTGTGTCAAACAGTAAAATAGCGTAAAGGAGAGAAAAAGGTAGGAAAGAAGATAAAGAAAAGAAGGGATCAAAAGAGGGGGAAGCGGGGCATAATTTCTCAGATTGTAATGTTTATTACCACCTTTCAAATGAATCTCCCAGCATTTTACATGTTAATTTGGTCCCCCCAAATAGAGGAAAATACATAGGTTTTGGGTTCACTCCATTAAAGAATTTTTAAGAAAAAGTTCTCATACTTATAGTTCACACAATTGTATTTACAATTTTTTTTTTTACAAATATGATATTGAGGTCACTGCCCATTTTGTTTTTATTTTTATGCAAGAGTGCTGCAGTAACTGTTTTTTTTTTTTTTTTTTAAGAAAAAAGAACTGCACCCTTTGGCTGGGAAAAATTTGAAAATTATAATATTTTAAAGCTACCCTAAATAGGCTCTGCCTGACCCAAGATGGCTGCCAGAGTCACATGGAGTGGCAGCACCCAATCGGATAGCCTTCCCAGTGACCCAGGAAACCATAGAGGAACTATGTCCCTCTTGACTTCCCCTCCAACTGCAATACCACTGCAGTTGAATGCCATCTACAGTGGAGAAAATAGACTGCACCTGCCTACACCTAATATATTATATATATATATATATATATATATATATATATATATATATATATATATATACGAACACTATATTACCAAAAGTATTGGAATGCCTTCCTTTACAGTTGCACGCACATGTACTTTAATGGCATCCCAGTCAGTTTGGGGTGGAGGAACTTGACTGGCCTGCACAGAGTCCTGATCTCAACCTGATAGAACACCTTTGGGGTGAATTAGAGCAGAGACTGCGAGCCAGGCCTTCTCGTCCAAGTGCCTGACCTCACAAATTCGCTTCTGGAAAAATGGTCAAACATTCCCATAGACACACTCCTAAACCTTGTGGACGGCCTTTCCCAGAAGAGTTGAAGCTGTTATAGCTGCAAAGGGTGGGCCAACTCAATAGTGTACCCTACGGACTAAGATTGGGATGCCATTAAAGTTCATGTGTGTGTAAAAGCAAACAAGAACAAGGCAAATGCCCTGTGCGCATGACGCCTAACACTGCATTTTGAGTTGACAGGTGGCACCGCCTGTCAAACTTGGCCATTCATTTTTTTATGAGAAAAAGGCTGCTTATCTGAAATGTGACCCAACACAAATTATGTTTTTTTTTTTCAGCGCCTATTTTATTCCCTAAGGCCTCTTTCACGCTTAAAAAACTGGCAGTAAAACACTGAGTGCTTTTCAGGCGCTTTTGAAAAGCTTTCAATTCATTTCAATGGAGAGGGTTTTTTTTTTCACCGCTCTATCAGCAAACTGCCCCAGTGTGAAAGCATTCATTGATTTTAATTGAAATACGTTTTTGTAAGCTTTTCAGGAGCTTTTTTTAACGTGAAAGCGCCTGAAAAGCGCCACAGTGTGAAAGTGGTCTAAAAGTTGTGCTGCATTGCATTAAGCGTAGCCCAGTGCCCTTGCTGGCAGTACTGCCTGCCGAATGTCACGGCCAAGAACCAAAGCCTAGTGACTGCACAATATACACACACTCATCTGCTGCCAGCTTAATGGGGTGCAATAAAAACGTGGCTCAGCTGTGCGTTTTTACCACCCCCCAATCGCAAAATGAAACACACCCTAACAGCAAAGGTTTCATTATTGCGAACAGTCACCTTTCAACATCTAAAGCCAATTTTTTTTTAAAGTTGCCAGACTATTCAGCCATTGTTAGGTTTATGGCAGGGTGCCTCTGAAATGAAAATAAGCCCTCAAGATAAATGACTGACGGACTCTTCCTTTGTTCAGGTTTTTGGAAGTCATCTGAGCTGTTCGCTTACACCGGTGTATACATCTGAAGGTCATCACTCAACAAAACAAGGCTGATCTCACACATGGCCAACAAAAAAAAAAAACTTCTGTAAACACAAGTCCTTAAATATGGGCTGTTTGTAGAAGCCTTGTGATCTTTCCATGCTAAATAACTATCCCCGTCTTATGCGTTCGCTCTAACGAAGCAGAGATTTTTCACTGCTGGCCTGGCAACTCAAAGACTCATTTCTTTAAACTTGTTCCAGCAGTTATTTTCTAAATGCCATAACTTTACCACCACAATGGTCGGAATGCGTAGGCCAGGCATTGCAGGACAGAGGAGAATTATTGGTCTTGTAGCTGTTGGCTACAGCGGCCGGTGTTAAGTACCGTCTAATTGTTCCCATTCAATATCAAATACACATTGTCTGCCCCGTCTTGTGTTTGCTTAGAGAATTCAATGTAAGTAGGCAAAGGTTATCAAGCTTGTCTCCCAAGGCTGCCCTGTACCCTGGCTGGAGATATATTACACGGTGACGCACAAAAGTCCCCAACTGCTGGATGTGAGTTTGAAGATGTAGCACCATGGGGTTTAGTCGGGGATGCTCCTCACAAATTTACTTACCAGTAGTAGTTACCCTGGTCAATTGTTAGAGATCCATTGATTTCTCCCTAAGCTTGGCTTGGTTGTACTTTTCTCTTCTACCACTAGGTGGCCGGGCACTTGGTGGTACTAGATATGAGAAGGATAACTCAAGGTCAGGTTATGGGTACATGGGGTATCTCAGCCAATGGACAGGGGTTTTCCTGAATCCCTTGGCCTGCTGGGAGAGCCTATATATTCAGGTGGAGTAGATGATCTGGGTTCTGTGCCACCCAGATGGCTCTCTGGGTGGACAGGCTGCTAGGCTGGAGATTGTGCCAATCCCGGGGGCATCTGGCTGCTAGGCTGTCTGAGGGCCTATCCAGAAGCAAGAGAGCAGCACAGGGGTGGGATTGTGGCTTGCAGTCCAACCAGAAGGGATGGTTCTGCCGGCCTGGAGAACCTGGTAGTGGTCAGAGGTAGAGGGGAAGCTGTCGCCACAAAGGGGCTAACCACCTTATTACCAGAGCAGTATTCTCACGAATGGACACGGTGGAGAATTGGAAAACTTCAGGCAGTGATCAAGCCAGGGACCCAGCCAGTGGAGGTGATGCTTGTAGAGCAGCCTTGTGTGTCAAGCCAGGAACTGAGCTGGTCAGCAGGGGTGAAGCTTGAGAAGTATCTGGAGTGCCAAGCTAGGGACCCAGCAAGGAAGTGTGGGTGATGCTTTAGGGAGATACCACCACAAAGATTGGAGGAGCTCAAGGGCCTCAGTGGCAGTAAATCAGTGGGTCTAGTGAGAGACCGGGAGCTAAAGGTTGAAGAACTACAAGAGGCAGTTTTAGTGAAGCTGAAGGAACTGTTATCTTTTAGTTAGGAGCTGTTAACCACCTAAGACCCGGACCATTATGCAGGTTAAGGACCTTGCCCCTTTTTGCGATTTGGCACTGCATCGCTTTAACTGACAATTGCGCGGTCATGCGACGTGGCCCCCAAACAAAATTTGCGTCCTTTTTTTCCCCACAAATAGAGTTTCTTTTGGTGGTATTTGATCACCTCTGCGGTTTTTATTTTTAGCGCTATAAACAAAAATAGAACGACAATTTTGAAAAAAATTCTATATTTTTTACTTTTTGGATTGGATTTTTGGATTTTTAAGATACCTGTCCCCCAGCAGGCAAACTAAAACCACCTCTCTGGCATTAGTTTACCTGCTTTTAATCGAGAAAGCAGGGAGAACGGATCCAAGCATGCAGAAGAGAGAGAAGCGGTGGGCAGATCCTAATCCTGAGTGTTCGCAGGCAGTGAGAGCCACACTGTGTGAGGTGGGGGGGGGGGGGGGTTGCGTCAGGCCAGGGGAGGAGGAGGTCAGGGTGAGGAACAGTGGTCAATAGTGGACTGATGCCACCGGTAGTCCTGCTGAAGATATTCTCCTCCTTCATGGGACACATCTAACCCTCCTGTCCCTGGTGTGGCAGGACTGGTGAGATGTGGGGGGGATTGTGTGTGTGATGGGTATATATAGGGGGTGTGATCACAGTAGAGGGATTGGGAGGGGGGGTCTTAGGGTGTGATCAGACTGAAGGGTTCTGGTGGGATATCTGGAGGTGTGGTCAGAGTGCAAGGGCTAAAATAAGCTCTGCCCTCACCCAAAATGGCTGTGGATGGGGCACCAGCGTCCAATTAGACAGCTTTTCCCCTGGTGACCACAGGAAATCATAGAGGAACCAAGTTCTTCACAACTTCCTCCCCCTTCTGCATTGCCTCTTCAGTCAAGCGCCACCTACAGCGGGGAGTTCAGACTGCATCTGCCAACATGCTAGTGCTGTGTGCAGACATTCTCTGCCAGTGAATGGGTACACATCCGCTGTATGGAATAATAATTGCCTGAAGTTTCCTGACTGGCTCATGCAGATATACTGCGGCAGAATGGATCCCCTGTGCGAAATCCAGTATGGGTACGTCCATTCCTTTAGCGGCCACCAGAGGGTGTGCGCCACCAAAGGTAGGCACGCGCGCACGCTCGCTGCAACGCACGATTGCTGCCAGCCACACGTGATCACATGCACGAGCGCCAGCACGGGGATTTGTGTGTGTGTAAACACACAAATCCCTGTGCTGTCAGGGGAGAGGAGCCATGTTGTTTGTTCCTACTAAGTAGGTAAAACTATATGTTTCCTCTCCTAGTCAATAATATGCCCATACAGTTAGAACACACTGAGGGAACACACATTTAACCCCTAGATCGCCCCTTAGTGTTAACCCCTTCCCTGCCAGTGACATTTACACAGTTATCAGTGCATTTTTATAGCACTGATCTCTGTATAAAGGTCATGGTCCACAAAAAAGTGTCAAAAGTCTCCGATCTGTCCATCGTAATGTCGCAGTACCGGTAAAAAAACACAGATTGCCCCCATTAATGATAAAAATAAAAATGCCATAAATATGCCATAAATCTTTCCCATAGTTTGCAGACGCTATAACCTTTGTGCAAACCAATCAATGTATGCTTATTGTGATTTTCTTTTTTTTCTTACCAAAAATATGTAGAAGAATATATATATTGGCCTAAACTTATTAAAACATTTGTTAAAAATATATAAATATTTGGCCATATTTATTATAGCAAAAAGTAAAAAATATTGGGTTTGTTTTGTACACTTCAAAAAGGTACAAAACAAATAGAAAGAAATATATACAGTAGTACCTTGGATTATGAGCGTAATTAGTTCCAGAAGAAAGCTTGTAATCCAAAGCACTCGTGTATATTAAAGCGAGTTTCCCCATAGGAAATAATGGAAAGTCAGATAATCCGTTGTGTATGCAGTACCAAATGTGGCCATAGGTGCGGGGGCGCCGGAGACGCTCTGGCGCTCAGGAACGAGCGTCACCAGCGCCCTCCGCAACTCTGGCCAAATGCGGTACTGCACACCACAGTGGCTTGAATCCTGCTTGTCTTGCGAGACAACGCTCGCAAAGCTAGTCAGGATTTGTTTTTTAAATGGCTTGTATTGCGAAACGCTCGTAAACTGCATTATTAGCAATCCGAGGTATATCCAGAAACGAGGATGGGGGGTGGTCTTTGACATTTTCATGTACATTACCCTGCTGGCCCCTCCCACCAGCCATGATCTGCATGCATTGCCTAGAGAAGCACAGAGACCCAGCGATGACTTAACAAAATTAGTGGAAAGGTTTTTCTTTATTAGCATGTTGATGAGAGAAGAAAATAGGGAAGGAAAATATAAGATTAAACTTCAGCTTTAAAGTACGGTAAATCTCCTGCTAAACCCCCTTTTTTTTCCCCCTCGGAGAGAGCGATAAAATATCTAGACTCTAAAATGCGATTTGTAGAAATTCAGAGACTTTGGTATATTTGTTTTGGTCACCGAGGATTCTTTGGGCCGCGAAGGCTTATTGGCTCTCATCGGCTGTGGTCAAGGGGCGGTCTGGGCCTGCTGGAAATCTAATCGCCATAACTCTCCCGCCATCCGCCCCCCATTATGAGCTCTCGTATTGTTTGCAGACAACGCGGCTTCAGCGTTGCTAAGTGCAGATAGAGATGTTTGCATTACGGATGGTTAACATGCTTGTAGTTTCCTATGTCACATTCCTTTCAAGACAAAACGTTATAGGCATCGCTATTTCTGTCCCTCCGAGCGAGCGGACTGTGTGGTACTTTACATGTTTACAATTTTCTCACTGCTGCCTCCTTCTTCCTTTTTTCTTTTTTTTTTATATTCCTCGCCTTTCACATCATCATTCATCCTCTCCAAATCCTCTTTCATCCTGAGAAGACAGCGCTGCATTCCGAGTGTTATGTGCCACGGCTGCATGATATCCTAACGTTGTGCCATCAAATACGAGATTCTAGTCCTTCCTTCATTTTCCTGTCTGGTCGATGGAAAAAGAGAGTGAAAATATCCCTAAAGTGGGATACAAACAACATACAGGGGATCTAACCCCGTCCTCCATACCCTGTTCACGGCTATAGAGCCTTAACTGGATTGAATAACATAAAGGACAATAACATACAGACATTAAGGCCGGGTTCACACCGCCGCCACAAGCGACGCACAGCAGGGGTCCGGTGCATGATGGTAACCTGTTCGGGGTCCCATTTCAGCCTGATTTTGGGCTAAAATCGAACCTTAAACGCACCAAAAAAGGCACGCATTTTTCCGGCACACCGCACCGGACCCGCTGCGGAGATATGTGAACAGGCTCTATAGGGAGCCAGTCGCATTCTCCTGAATGTGGGGGAAACGTGCATCCAATTTGCATAGGTGTGAAGCCGGCCTCAAGCACAACCAAAAGCAGATTTTTTTTTTTAATTTTAATGTTTTTTTTGTATAAACTATACATATATTTTGCTATTAAATAACATTTCTTATCATATGAAATTAATAACAAGAGTCCCCCTTTACATCTGGATCCACAGAGTCCCACTTTACATCTGGATCCACAGAGTTCCCCTTTGACTTCTGAACTCGAAGAGTTGCCTTCCAGTGTAAGTGGGGGACTCTGCAGACTCTGATGTAAGGGAGAACTCTGGGACCTCTAACATAAGAGATGCTCTGGGAACCCAGATTTAAGGGGTACACTGAGAACTCTGATGTATGGAGATGACTCTGATATAGGGGAAACACTGTGGCCTCTGGTGTAAAGGGGAACTCTGATGTAAGGGGTGCTCTGGGAACCCTGATTTGCCTTATTGTAGTTGCTCAGAGGCAGGAGAGAGAAGGGGTGGGGGGAAGAGGTGCAGATTGAGCCCTCCCTCTTCCCCTGTCTCTGTGTGTGTTTTTTTTTTTGGTGGGGGGGGGGGGGGGGGGGTTGTTAATGTTGGCTTTAGGCACTATGAAAGGGCAACAGACACTCTCAGCTTAGACAACTGCAGCCAGCAACCAAGTCTAAATAATGTGTCCAGGTCTCCAGCAGTCTGAAACCCAAACGCCTGAATCCAAAACCAAACTGTCCGGGTGAATCCTGGACAGATGGCAACCCTACCCCCCCCCCCCCCCACTGCCACATTTGGCTGCAAACTGAGCTGGAAGTTGGGCCCCCTTACTTCCTCGGCAGCAGTCTGAAATATTTCAAAGGTCCCAGAAAACTGCAGCCCATTCACAGAGCGCAGCACGCTTCACGCATGTGCAGTAGAAAAAACAGTAAAGCTTCACTGCCAGTTACCCTTAGTCAAGATGGCGGCACCAGCACTCGATAGCCGATTGAAGAATCGGCTCATGTGACGACACTGAATGCCTGCACAGATAAGTGCCCTAATGGTATTTGCAGCTGCTGACTTTTAATTCTCTTTTTCTGAATCAGCTTGGAGCTCCTCTTTAAGTTATAGTTTCATGGCTCGATCACATCATGTGCGGTGACCTGCATTAGCCTAAAAATATGCAATTCGTTTTGGTCTTTGATATAAATTCTGGCAAATTTTTGTTTATTTGGAGATTTGGATGTATCCGAATCTCCAAATAAAATGGTAACACATTTTTTTGAAATTAGTTTAATGTCGTTTTGTATATTTGTTTTCCTAATGAATTCCAAATTTTCAGAACTATTCAAATGCTGTGTGAAGAATAGCTGGTTGTTAAGGAGCGGGCTGGGAAGCCGACCGCCACATCCTTAACAACGGATGACTCATCAGCTGTCAGCGGGCTCCCCCACTGAAAGCTGAAATGTAAACAAAATTGTAAAAAATACGATGTGGGGTCCCCCCCCCCCCTCAATAATCCATACCAGAACCTCATCTGAGCATGCAGGCCAGGAAGGGGAGGGGATGAGCGAGTGCCATACCCCCCCTCTCCACACACACACACACACACACATGAATTAATTCGATTTATTTTGGCCACTATAGCAGCACTTGAAAATCGGGAGAATCATCGTCCGATTCCTCCTCTTTGTTTCACAGCAAATCGGAACCGATGAACGAAAATTTGTATGAACATTCTCGTACGACAAAGGTTTTTCCCCTTCCTTTTTTTAAATGTATTAATTTTTTAGTTTTTTGTTGTTTCTGATCATGTCTTTGTTTTCTGATTTTTTTTTTTCCTTATACGAAAACAGTAAACATTAAACAAAAATCGTTTGTTCTGTTCCTATACAAGAACAATTTTGGGATTTGTCTTTTTGGGAATTTTCATACGAAAAATCGGAATTGGATGTCGACAGTTGTACACACACTATGCGAAAACTGTAAAAAATTATTTGAACGAAAATGTTTACCCGGTTTTGTTATAGTGTGTACAACCAAAGACAATATATATATATTTTTTGGCCTCTTTGATGCCGCGTACACACGGTCGTTTTTTGTGATGAAAAAAAACAACGTTTTAAAAAACTTCATTTAAAATGATCGTGTGTGGGCAAAACGTCGTTTTATGTCTTCAGAAAAACGACCAAAAAAAAATTCGAACATGCTTGATTTTTTTATGTCGTTTTTCAGAATGTCGTTTTTTGTGTCATAAAAAATGATCGTGTGTGGGCAAAACGACGTTTAAAACAACGTTTTAAAACCCGCGCATGCTCAGAAGCAAGTTATGAGACGGGAGCTTCAATGGAACAGAGTGCCGTCGAATGTGGTGTACGTCACCGCGCTTTGCAAGAGCATTTTCAGAAAACGATGGTGTGTAGGCAACATCGTTTTTTAAAATGATGTTTGAAAAACGTTGTTTTGTTTAGTGAGATAAAACAACGTTTTTTTACATCACAAAAAGTGATCGTGTGTACGCGGCATGACACTGAGATGCTTCTAAACTGCCCATAAAACGCTAGGCGCTTTTTCTGCACTTTTCAGGCATTTCCAGTGTGCTTTTTAAAGGACATATGACTAAAAAAGTCTCCAAAAACCTTTTTGAGGAGCTTATGAAATGCTTTTTGGATGCCTCTCATTCATTTCAATGGAGAGGGGCATTTTTGAGGCACTTTGTGTTATGCCCCGTACTCACGACCGGGTTTTCCGACGAGAAAACTGTGAGGAGAGCTTTTAGCCGGAAATCCCGGCCATGTGTATGCTCCCTCGCAATTTTTCCGACAGGAAAACTGCCAAACCCGCCTGACTAAAATAAGTGAACCAGCTCTCTTTTTTCCCGCCGGGATTCCCGTCTGACTTTTTCCCATCAGAAAACCCGGCCATGTGTAGCAGAAAACAGCCATTTTTGGCTGTTTTCCTGTGGGGAAAAACTCAGATGGTGTAAAAACATAGTGGGGATTCCTGAGGAAAAGCTCTCATCGAGGGGAAGAAGCAGCTCAGGATACAAGAGATAGTGAGGGGATAAGCCAAAGGTCAGGGTGACTAGCAGACAAGGATAAACAAAGGACAGACCAAAGGTCAAGGTCACAAACAGACAGGTATAGTCGAGAACAAGCCAAGATCAGTAAAACAGAGACAGGCGTAGCACACGGCAAGCAGGAACCCAAACACACAATAGCTAAACAAACACTGTTGATCAGCACGGCTGGCTTGCGGTGCACAGGTTAATATAGAGTTCTCTGATAGGGCCTGGGGTGGAGCCATGCTTAGAGTAGAGATTACTTAAGCAGCCAGGTGAGAGTGGCTGGCCTCCGAAGTAGGACACATGGAGAAGGTAAGCGGACAGACAAACATTACTGCATAACCATGACATTTCCCCTCTAAATTTCCGACAGACCATTTCCCGGTCGTGTGTACTAGGCACTACATTTCAAAGATGCTGCATGGCGGATTTTTTTAACAACACTGCCAGTTCACAACCCCAGTGTGAAAGCGTTTATTGATTTTAATAGGAACCATTTTTTGTGCTCTTCTTGGGAACTTTTTTATGAACGCCAAAACGCTTGAAAAGCTCCTCAGTGTGAAAAGGGTCTTTATAGTTTTTTTTTGTTGTTTCAACTGTTTTTATTGAAAAGAGTTATAACAAAACAAGGTGTACAATGCATCGTCATTAGGCAATAAAAACGCATTTGCGCAGGCACAGCCGCTGCGTATTAGTTATAGAAGAAACAGTACAAGCATCAGCACCCCAGATGACGATCTAGAGATCGAAACGCGTCGGGTTTCCATGCTGACCCTACTGCTACAATTTTTATGCCTGTATTATCTATGGACATGTGAGTGTAAACCTTGTATCATTTGCTGCTGAGTAAATTGTATATACAGAATTACACTATATGCATCTTCGTCTTTTCCTTTTTACCTCCCAAAATCTGAGCCTTTAGACCAGGGGTGGGCAATTATTTTTTCGATGGGGCCACATGAGAAACTAAAAATATTTTGGAGGGCCGGGCCAAAAGGCTAAACTCAATACTGCATAAAATCAATTGTATTTCTTTATAAAAAGCAGTAAATATCATTGTTGGACAACTGGTACGAGTACTTGTTATATAGTTAAACAATGAAAAAGTGAGGTTGCCTTACAAGAAAACAATTTTAATTTTTGGACATCGCTCCTGCAGACTGAGTAGTACAGAGTGGGATGAGCACCAGGGCCAGATTAAGAACATCATGGGCCTGGTGCTGAGGATTTTGGTGGGGCCTTTTATAAATAATAAATAAATGCGTGGGAATCACAGCGCAGCAATGGAGGGCCCAGTCTGAAAATGTAAGTGTACCCTAATGTGCTAATATGCTGTGCCTCTAAAAAGTAGTAATGTCAGGAAAGTAGCTGAGATCCCCGATGTTCCTCTGTACATCACCGTAGTAATCACAACATTAAATAAGTTCTAATAATAGGACAGAACAAATATGAGAACTGAGATTTCCTTTAGTTGAACTAACAAGTATGTCCATTCTAGAGCTGGTAACATTGAGGGTATTCAGTATCATTTTAAAGAACTGTTTTTGTGGGTAAGTGACATAGGGGAGGAGTACGGACGGTATATAAGTGGGAAGTATGTGCAGGTGAGTGAGAGGAATGTGGAGGGTCTAACATTGGGCACTATGTACAGGAGAAGAGTGCAAAGGGTACGGCAAAAGGCACAATGTACAGGAGAGAAGTGTGGAGGGTATGACAGTGGGCATCATGTACAGGAGAGAAGTGTATGACAGCAGGCACCATGTAAAGGAGAGGAGTGTGGAGGGTATGACAGGGGGCGCTATGTATAGGAGAGGAGTGTGGATGGTATCATAGTGGGCACTATGTATAGGATATACAAAAACAAAATTGCGCTAAAAACTACAAATATCACTAAACAGTGTAATATTAAGCCATAAGTATAGTCCATATACATAAAAAGAGGTGAATGCACAGGATCACTTGTGTTCTTAAAGTTCAGTTATAGGATGAATGTCCGTAGTAAGGATCTCCCAGGTGTAAACATTGATGACAAACTTTAGGAAAAAGTGTTGAAAGTAAACACCTCCACCATAGGTATGAATGGCCTCTTACCAGATCCAAAATACAAATGAGCCTTATGCCAAAACCTAGAAATCACCGTCAACACCTCCAACGTCCAGATCATCTATACACAGACCATCCTCAGTGTCATCAGTATGCGTCAGGATGTATGAAAGGACAGAAAGGCTCTCATAGTGTAAAATCGTCAGGTTTTAATAAAATAAAAAATGGTATGCACTTACAAGAGATCGTTTCAAAAGCAGGCATCCAATACAAATAAGCCGGCCGGCTAGCACTTTCCGCCCGTGTCTTCCGGGTAGAGAGAAATTTTTCGCGGTGACGTCAGCACTATGTATAGGAGAGGAGTGTGGAGGGTATGACAGTGGGCAGTATGTACAGGAGAGGAATGTGGAGGGTATGACAGTGGGCAGTATGTACAGGAGAGGAGTGTATGACAGCAGGTACTATGTACAGGAGAGGAGTGTGAAGGGTATGACAGTGGGCAGTTTGTACAGGAGAGGAGTGTGAAGAGTATGACAGTGGGAAGTATGTACAGGAGGAGTGTGGGGGTATGACAGAGGGTAGTATGTACCAGAGAGAAGTGTGGAGGGTATGATGGGGCAGTATGTACAGGAGAGAAGTGTGGAGGGTATGATAGTGGGCACTATGTATAGGAGAGGAGTGTGGAGGGTGCGACAGTGGGAAGTATGTACAGAAGAGGAGTCTATGACAGCAGGCAGTATGTACAGGAGAGGAGTGTGGAGGGTATGATAGTGGGCACTATGTACAGGAGAGGAGTGTGGAGAGTATGACAGTGGTCACTATGTACAGGAGAGGAGTGTGGAGAGTATGACAGTGGGCACTATATATTGGAGAGGAGTGTGGAGGGTATGACAGTGGGCACTATGTACAGGAGAGGAGTGCGGAGGGTATGACAGTGAGCACAATGTATAGGAGTGGAAGGATGTTTAGGGACTGCGTAGTGGTTAAGCGGGTCATACATGAATTGAAATTACACAAATTATGCCAAGACAAGCCATAGTCGATCTATGTATGGGCTAGCTGGTTTTACACAAGTCAATCTATTAATCGACTTGAGTACAACCAGCCTGTTTTTCCAAAAACAATCAGTGCTGCCAGCTATAGATAGCAACACTGATCATTGTACCCACTGGCAGGACACAATAACACTACAGGAGTGATTCCCCCATCTACAGGTCAGCAGGTGAGAGGGTGTGTGGGGACAGGCTGGGGAGAGATACCAGCCAGTAGCTGGGTAGGCACTGGCTAGTATCAGAGCCAGATACACACAGGTTACATACGTCGCGATCATTCGAGCGAGAGCAATAATTCTAGCACTAGACTTCCTCTGTAACTCTAAACATCTAACCTAAAAATGTTTAAAGCATCGCTTAGGATACCAAAAAAAAAAAAAATCGTGCTAACTTTAGTGTTTTTTTAATGTATGAAACAGTTTATTTCCAAAAATTGCTGCACAAATACAGTACCGTGCTAGAGCTGCACAATTAATCGTTAAAATTGTGATCTTGATTCAACCCCCCAACATCTCCAATGCAGAGTTTGCTGATTCTTTCATATAACAAATGGAGAGACTTTCAGCTGTCAAAAGAAAATATCCGGGCACTCTGCCAAGTTCTTAGCAGGAAACATTGTAACTAACGCTTTCTTCTTATATCAAAGGGATACACTTCTGTGTGTAAAGAAAATATCCGACTGTCTGCCAAGTTTGTAAACAACATGAAACATTGTAACCAACTTCCTTTTTAGGACAAACTTCTGTGTGTAAATGCAAGAAATGTAACCACTTAAAGTCCAACACTTGTTTAAGTTAAAAAGCAATATTTTTTGCTAGAAAATTACTTGGATCCGCCAAACATTATATATATTTTAGCAGAGACAAAAATGGCAATTGCTGCAATATTTTATGTCACACTGCATTTGCCTACTTCAATGAATAATAAAAACAAAACAGTAAAGTTAGCCCATTTTTTTTCATTTTAATGTGAAAGACGATGTTATGCCGTACGAATCGTGAGAGAATCGTGATCTATCTTCTAAGCAAAAAAATTGCAGTTGTCGTTTTTGCCAGAATCGTGCAGCTCTATACCGTGCAACATAAAAAGTTGCAAAGACCACCATAGAGTAATTTTCTAGCAAAAAACAAATGATGATTTTTTTTCTCAGTCTGCTGCAGTGTGTCAGCTTGTATTTATAATGGCTGCTCTGTATGTAGCTTCTGACAGGCTGTGCAAGCAGGCCCGTATCTCCGGAACCATAAATGATAGCCATCCCATATTTTGACCGGTTGTGGGGTAGGTCTTCAACTAACTATCCCCAAATGTGGGGTTTCTGTGACCTCTGGTCATCGAGCTACAACCCCTGAAGTCGATCTAAAAAAAAAAAAAAAAAAATGTTTGTTTTTGTTTTTTTTGGGGCAAATGGGCCTATCTTGAGAAAGGGGCCTGGAGCTGCAGCTCCATCAGCCCCTCTGTTAATCCGGCCCTGATGAACACAGGGTGGGATGAGTAGCACAGGGTGGGATGAGGAGTACAGGGTGGGAATCTGGGATGAGTAGAACAGGGTGGGATGAGGAGTACAGGGTGGGATGAGGAGCACAGGGTGGGATGAGGAGCACAGGGTGGAATGAGGAGCACAGGGTGGAATGAGGAGCACAGGGTGGGATGAGGAGTACAGGGTGGGATGAGGAGTACAGGGTGGGATGAGGAGTACAGGGTGGAAATCTGGGATGAGTAGTACAGGGTGGGTTGAGTAGCACAGGGTGGGATGAGGAGCACAGGGTGGGATGAGGAGCACAGGGTGGGATGAGGAGCACAGGGTGGGATCAGTAGTACAGGGTGGGATGAGATGAGTACAGGGTGGGATGGGATGAGTACAGGGTGGGATGGGATGAGTACAGGGTGGGATGAGATGAGTACAGGGTGGGATGAGATGAGTACAGGGTGGGATGAGATGAGTACAGGGTGGGATGAGTAGTACAGGGTGGGATGAGATGAGTACAGGGTGGGATGAGATGAGTACAGGGTGGGAAGATGGGTACAGGGTGGGATGAGTAGTACAGGGTGGGATGAGATGAGTACAGGGTGGGATGAGATGAGTACAGGGTGGGATGAGTAGTAGAGGGTGGGATGAGATGAGTACAGGGTGGGATGAGTATTACAGGGTGGGATGAGATGAGTACAGGGTGGGATGAGATGAGTACAGGGTGGGGTGAGTAGTACAGGGTGGGATGAGTAGTACAGGGTGGGATGAGATGAGTACAGGGTGGGATGAGATGAGTACAGGGTGGGATGAGTGGTACAGGGTGGGATGGGATGAGTACAGGGTGGGATGGGATGAGTAGTACAGGGTGGGATGAGGAGCACAGGGTGGGATGAGGAGCACAGGGTGGGATGAGGAGCACAGGGTGGGATGAGGAGTACAGGGTGGGATGAGATGAGTACAGGGTGGGATGAGGAGTACAGGGTGGGAATCTGGGATGAGTAGTACAGGGTGGGTTGAGTAGTACAGGGTGGGATGAGGAGCACAGGGTGGGATGAGATGAGTACAGGGTGGGATGAGATGAGTACAGGGTGGGATGAGATGAGTACAGGGTGGGATGAGATGAGTACAGGGTGGGATGGGATGAGTACAGGGTGGGATGGGATGAGTACAGGGTGGGATGGGATGAGTACAGGGTGGGATGAGATGAGTACAGGGTGGGATGGGATGAGTACAGGGTGGGATGGGATGAGTACAGGGTGGGATGAGATGAGTACAGGGTGGGATGAGATGAGTACAGGGTGGGATGAGATGAGTAAAGGGTGGGATGGGATGAGTACAGGGTGGGATGAGATGAGTATGAGTACAGGGTGGGATGAGATGAGTAAAGGGTGGGATGGGATGAGTACAGGGTGGGATGGGATGAGTACAGGGTGGGATGGGATGAGTACAGGGTGGGATGAGATGAGTACAGGGTGGGAAGATGGGTACAGGGTGGGATGAGTAGTGCAGGGTGGGATGAGATGAGTACAGGGTGGGATGAGATGAGTACAGGGTGGGATGAGATGAGTACAGGGTGGGATGAGATGAGTACAGGGTGGGATGAGTATTACAGGGTGGGATGAGATGAGTACAGGGTGGGATGAGTAGTACAGGGTGGGATGAGTAGTACAGGGTGGGATGAGATGAGTACAGGGTGGGATGAGATGAGTACAGGGTGGGATGAGATGAGTACAGGGTGGGATGAGTAGTACAGGGTGGGATGGGATGAGTACAGGGTGGGATGGGATGAGTAGTACAGGGTGGGATGAGGAGCACAGGGTGGGATGAGGAGTACAGGGGGACAGAGCATCTTTTGGGGGGAGAGGGTGGTATGTGGATATGGGCTGGGGAGTGATTTGAGAGGATAGATGATATGTGCTAGTGGGGGGGGGGGGGCGGACCCCCCCCCACTAGCACATATCATCTTCCCTCTCAAATCACTCCCCAGCCCATATCCACATACCACCCTCTCCTATCACTTCATACGTTCACCTCGTATCTGCTCCCCCCCCCCCCTTACCTCCTGGTTACTGTGCAGCATGGCTCTCTCAGTAGTGTCTCTTCTCGGCTCCTCCTCCTGTACACATTGAGCCAAGAGGGGGGAGGAGTCGGCGTGTGACTGTGTGTTGCAGTCAGTGGAGAGAGAGGGACGGCTGTACTGTAGCCGAATGACGCTGCGGGGCCCCGGGCGGCAGATGTCCCGGGTAACCGCGCAACTTTGCGGGGGCCGTGAAAAAGCGCCCGCGGGGGGAGGAGGGAGGCCTGTGAACATAGCAACAGGCAGACAAACGAGCCAGCTTGGGGGCCCCTTTCTGGTCTGGTTTGCCTGTCCTGTTGCGATAGGGGCCGGATTAAAATGTCCGCCGGGCCGTATACGGCCCGCGGGCCGTACTTTGCCCACCTCTGCTTTAGACTATTTGGAAACTGCCCAGGATCATCATTGGCCACCTTGGCTACCATTTCCTATCGGTCTAATCTGTATAGTTCAAACAGTGGAAACCCTCAGAATTCCATCTTCCTGCCTGCCATCTACAGTGTTGCTCATCTTACTTTAAAAAAGTAATTAGTACAGTTACAAATGACTTCTCCGAAAAATTGCGTTAGTGACTCAGTTACTACATTGAAAAAGTAATTAGTTACTCAGCAAAGTAACTGATTTTTTTTTAATATTCTACAATGCTTTGTTGAGAAGCAGATGACGGGCGCTTGCCGGGGAGCAGTGAGTTAATACTCCAAGACAAAAGAATGCCAGATCCTTGAGAGAAGAAAACCGGAAACAAATGGTGATCTCGTGTATATCCCAGCCTGGGTGCATCCGTCCCACCATGTATGTGCAGCTAATGGGACTTAAAACCCTTATCCATCTGCTACATATTACATCCAAATTATAAGCTGGATTACAACACTGGCCAACACTGGCCATCTAACCGGTTCTAAAGTTGGGATACCGTTACCCTTAAGCTTATATGACTCATATAGCATATGCTTATTTGGGTCCACTCATTCTGGTAAGCCTACCTTTTTTCACTCTGGTGGTGGATCTACTAGCAACTCATCACTATTTTTTCTACAACAATCATTTTGTTTGGATTTTATGGTTTTGGAACTTTTAATAATTTATGATTCTTCATTTACGAACTTTGAGCACGATTCGGTGTTATTACCTTATGTATGACCTGTTATTAAGTCTCTTCATTTACTTTCACATATATTTAGCGCTACACTTTTTTGTTTATTTAAACAGTACAAACAGTACAAATTCTCATAACAGCATAGAAAAACAAGATTTCAAGATTTCAGAGAGAACATGCGTGTGGTAAATGAAGTGTCAAAGGAAATAGGAATCAATAGGAAATAGGATCAATCAACGACCTAGGGGTCGTTGATTGATCATCCAATGCCATGGGCATGTAAAAACAGTGAGGAAGTAGGTCTATCAATTTAGAATAGGGTTATACAGGCAGGAGAGTGAGGGGGCAATATGGGAGAATATATGTGGAAGGGTCAGGGGGGGGGGGAGAAGGTGTGATAGGTAATAGGAGGTCTGTGAAGGGGGGTCCTTATAGTTTTTGGTAGAGTAGTGATGGATTAGAACGCCTGTCAGTTTTTACTGCTGTCTGAGCCCCCGTTTAGGAGACTCACCCTCTCCATTTGTCAATTATCATTGAAAGTGAACGTAAAAAGAAAATCCCAAATTTTTGGTTGTCCCCAGAAAAGTAAGAGAGGGTAAATCTTGCAATGGGGACACTAGTTGTGATGACCTGGGGATCCCCAAGGACAGGGCCGATCCGCCCTATAGGCTCACTATGCAAGCTGCTTAGGGCCCCGCAAAGCTACGGAGGGCCCCCCAGATTACTAGAGGCCCCACCTTGTGAGAAGTCATTTTCGGCCCCTTTGCCCCGCTTCTCAACTCTCTGGCTGTATGGGAGAAGAGGTTAAGAAGTCAGTACCCCCCGCTTCTCTTTAATCCTTAATGTGACATGTCACTGTCGGCAGCGCCCCAGAAGAGAATGCTGATCTTGTGAAGGACCCGGTGCCAAATAAGCAAAAAACAACTTGTAGCTTAGTTGAACATTTCTTCCATCCTGCCTTGAGTTTCTTCTTCATTGACCCTGCCTTGTCCCCTAATTAATCATAAGTTGTATTAATATTTTAATGTTGCTGCTGACTCAGTGCGGGGAGCAGGAAACATTCCGATGTGTTCTTTCCTTAGGCGGCTTTCATGCCACACTCACACATCTATAATTATATTATCCTTACTAGGATTGAGACATCAGGAGGTGAATCCATCTTTCCAAAGTACCCTTGGTTTAGATGTACTGAAATAATCAGGTTTGTACGTTGTAAAGACGCACGAGTTCCTTTGCGTGGGATCCATGCTACTAGGCACAGTTAATGGAAATTACATCATTATGGAAATGTACCTTCCTTACAAGTTATTACAAGGAGAAATATGTAAATATAATGTAATATGCTATGATATCAGGATTGTACCTCCCAAGTTTCTGTGATGATAAAGAGGGATACCTTTTTGTGTCTACATTTTTAGGCACACCCTGTAAGCGCTGTAGCTAACCATTTTCTATGCTTGTTCTATGCTTTTATGGAAATCGATACCACAGTCATTGACGTGGTTGAGAACAATAATGTCAGCCAAATATTACTTACAGTATATGCTTGGTGTAACGGTATGGCCCGTGGGACCCAGAGGCTCTTGAAGGATGCGGGGTACTCCTGTTTCAGCTTCACCAATGACACTTATGTCTAGGGTCATCCTATGTCCACTAGGGGCATAGGATGACTGAGAAATGATATCTTGAATTACATGAGATGGGACAGTAATAAGCTGTCTTGGGTTGGTGGAATGGAATAACGTAAACGGCGTTAACCCCTGACCGTTACACTTGGGTATTTTTAAAGCCTAAAAAGAAAGAATACATTTTAGGACTTTAGGTGAGGCAGTGGCTGTATAAACGCCAATGTCTCCATCCCTGTTGATGATATAAAAAGGGCGGCTCACTTCCCTAGGTGTCACTTTCACTTTTGTCACCACACACTGGTATTTTCCCTATGGAACACTTTTCCTGTGGATATGATCACTATTACTTTATACGTCCTAGCTGTTGCTTGTTATTTTATTCATACTTTATTATTATTTAATATGTCCACAGGAACCTTATGGGTTGTGACCTAACATACACCCCAACTATGGTTATCGATAGGGGGGTCCCCTTTCTACCAAATGTCCAGCTACCAGCGTCCTTTGCCATGTTGCTACCGCAATACCACCATCTCAGCTCCCCCGGGGGATCATGCTCTTCACAGTGCTCCTAGATACCAACACTGTTGGTCTTAATCAATCTAATGGCTAACCTACCCATAGGCAAGAGGATTGGGACTCTACTCTATGTTCCTTCCTTGGATTATATATGTGCTAAATTACTATTTAGCACATTTCAATCTATTACATTTACAGATATACTAAGGCTATACTCGCTCCTGATGAGTGGAAGTTTATCCACAAAATGCGTCGAGCTTTATACTGATTTTCTCTCATAGTAACTATATTATACCACATGTGGTTTATCTCTGAGAATCATGAATCAATGAATTTCTACCCTGACAACTATTATCATGTTTATCATGGTTTTTAGACAATTATGTCTGTATATGTTTCACTTTTTATGTATAATAATCTGGATACAGCAATGCATATGATGTCATATCACAGGTATAATTACGCTTCATGCTCTTTATTATATGATTTACCAATCATGCCTGTTATTATTTGTATAATATTTACCGTTATCAATGTTTATTGCTCGGTATGCTCTGATGTATCCAATAAACTCTATTTTAATTCATTAATGGATTCATTATATTCCGGTGGTGTGTTTCATTTTAAAGTCCCACAATTCCTATTGTCCCGTCCTTCCTTATTTTTCACTCCTTATACCCTTTGTTCCCTCCCCCAGTGATGCTTCCCTTGTTCTTACAAGTCAGAGGACTAGAGACCATGGCTTAGTTCACTAACCGCTGTCTCAGTTATAGTCCCTAGGTTACCTTGCTACTCTATTTTTTTATACGTCCTTCCCTGTTCCCTCCATGTTTTCCTCCTCCCCTCCCTTTTTTATATATTTTTAAAGCCTGTCTGCGATGCTCCCAATGCCGCGTACACACAATCTGATTTTCCTTCGGAAAAACCTTGGATGTTTTTTTCTGACAAAAATCCGCTCAAGCTTGGCTTGCATACACAGTCGGTGACACAAAATTTCTCGGAAATAGGTGAATGAATAATAGGGAACATACAGCATGATATACACAATTAAGGTGAAATGGAATTGGGAAAATCTATTGTGGAATACAAAATGAAGTGTTGAATAGGGAAAATATAGCATGGTATACAAAATGAGGTGCGTTGGGATAGGGAGTGTACAGCATGGTATATGAAATTAAGTAACAA
This sequence comes from Rana kukunoris, assembly GCA_029574335.1. NCBI lineage: Eukaryota > Metazoa > Chordata > Amphibia > Anura > Ranidae > Rana > Rana kukunoris. The sequence goes on from CM056057.1 coordinate 160,372,469, forward strand.
AAGAATAAAAAAAGTGCTGACTAAAAATAAATGAATGAATGAAGGATACTAAAGGCAGTAGCTTAAGTGGGATAAACACAAAGCAACAATAAAGAAAAAAGAAGCTGCACCAAATTTTAAACAAAAAACCTATTAATATACAAGCATAAGAAGATAAATGCACTGGATATACTCCTATCAGAGCAAAAAACAGCAACAGTTCATTCCATATGCAGGTCTTCCAATATTGATTAGACAACACCACAGTGACTCCATAGGCAATCCATCAATGAGTGAGAAGCCCACCACCGAACTTAATAGCCGCTTACCAGAGGGCAAGCTCAATATAGCAATCGGCTATAGCCCAGCCGCGACCCTTTTGTCTCGTCATCAGCAGACGTTCCCATCTGCTGATGACGAAACGTGTATGGGAGGACGCGCAGTGACGTCATTACGCTGAAGTGAGAAGGAAGGGTTCTCCATATGCCGGCCGGCAATTTTTAGATGCTGTTTTTATCTAGAGTTATGCTATGGTCTCCCGTCTCTCTGTTACAACTGACCTTGTGATTGTACGAGCACGGATAAAGTTGTGAGATCTGGAATTTCTACCCTGTGTGAATCCATCCGGGTGTCCTATCCTTCCTGGAGACAAAAAAGCCGCGGCTGGGCTATAGCCGATTGCTATATTGAGCTTGCCCTCTGGTAAGCGCCCATTATATTCGGTGGTGGGCTTCTCACTCATTGATGGATTGCCTATGGAGTCACTGTGGTGTTGTCTTATCAATATGAAATGAGGTGCTGTGGAAAAGAAAACATCTAGCATGGCAAACAGAATAAAATGGTGTGGTATAGAGAATGTTTAGCTTGGTCTAAGATCTAAAGCCTTGCTAAATAATACAAATAAGGAATGAGGTGGTGGGAAAAAGAAATGTACAACATGGTATACCTAGTGAGGAGTAGAGAATGTAAAGTCTGGAATATATGAATTGTATGCATTGTAGAACATGGAATGTACAGCAGTGCATATAGTATGAGGCATTTATAAACACAGAAGTAGTCATCTACTGTTTGCTTCTGTGTTTACAAAAAACAGAGGTGATCAGGTGAGTTGTCCTTTCCTATGAGGGTCCTGCACCGATGGAGCTCTGGATAAGATTGAGTGTCTCAGAGTAACTGCTTAGTGGTTTTCAACATCAGCGCCTCAACTGTTCTCCCTCCAGTTCAGGCCCATAGTAGTCATGTGGACTGTGTGGCAATAGCTCTGCAGATAGATAATCTCATGAGATTTCAAGAGGAATTGCAGTCTGTTTACATAAGTTGTAATAAAAACATCTTTGCCATTCTGAAGCTTCCCTCCAAGCACTTTGCATATTATTTTTTATATATACTGTGATTCTATACTTGCCAAATATGCTGCAGAAATCTCCCTCCACGCTCTAACCATTTTAACTGTGGGCAGCTGAAGCTGCTGCCTGTTCACTTCCTGGATTCACACAGAGGCACACCTCCAGCTCTGCAGCCCTGCAGCTCTCATTGGCCCTCGTATGACTCATCTCCCCTCCCTGGAAAATGAGAGTAAAAGAGCTGTGCATGATGTCATAAGCCTAGGCTAAGGGCCCAGACAAGAAACAGGAAGTGGGCTGTATAAGGTATTTACTGGCAGAAAAAAATGTTTTACTATCCAAAGTTAAATCAACAAGGACATAAAATGTAATAGATGAAAAGTTGAAAAAATTACGGAAGGTCCGCTTTAAGTGCGGCTTTGTCTGTGACTTGCTGGTTTGAGCTGAGGATAACGTGCAGCTACTAATTTTGTAATTGTTTTTGTGCTCTGAAAAGGTAGAGGTTCTTCTAAATGACATTGTGGTTTTGTAAATAGTTTTAGTGGGGCTCTTTAAAATGGTTGTAAACCCTTAAGCCGCGTACACACGATCGGTCCATCCGATAAGAACGGTCCGACGGACCGTTCCCATCGGTTTACCGATGAAGCTGACTGATGGACTGATGTGCCTACACACCATCGGTTAATGAACCGATCGTGTCAGAACACGGTGACGTAAAACACACGACGTGCTGAAAAAAGTTCAATGCTTCCAAGCTTGACCGATGCCTTTGCATACTAACTATCGGTTTTGACCCATCGGTTAGCCGTTCATCGGTTGAAATTTAAAGCAAGCCATCTGTTTTTTGACCGAAGGATAACGGACCGATGGGACTTACACAAGATCGGTTTGGACCGATGAAAACGAACCTCAGACCATTTGCATCGGTTTGAACCGATCGTGTGTACGAGGCCTAACAAAGTACTAGATTTAGGCTTAGGCCTCGTACACACGATTAAATATATTTGTTCAAAACGGTCTGTCCGACCGATTTGAACAAATCTGTCTGCTGGCATTTTGGTTTGCTCGCGTGTACACGAAAATCCCCGCCAGCAGACAGCGCGCTGACGTGTCGGTGACGTGGCGGTGACGTTGACGCCGCCATGTCACCGCACCAGGAAGTTAAACACTTCCGCGCATGCGTCGAAATCATTCGGCGCGTATGCGAGAAGACATGTTTGCTGGTTAGCATACTAACCAGCAGACATGTCGGGCGGACGGGTTCCCAGCCGACAGATTTCAAAGCATGCTTTGAAATCTGTCGGGTGGCCAAATCTGTCGGCTTGCCCGTACACACGGTCGAATCTGTTTGCTGGGACGGTCGGGCCGACCGTTTCCAGCAGACAGATTTGATCGTGTGTACGAGGCCTATCCTGTAGGTGCTTAAAATATCTCCTAAACCTCCACGGTTTAGGAGATATTTACTAAAATCACGGGCGCTCACGTCTACGTAGATATCGGCGCAGGCGCAATTTAGCAATAGCGATCGTGTCATTCCAAATGGAGGCCGTGCCGCGACTGGCGAGTGCCAATAATAGCAACAGAGCCGCGATACCCGGAAGTAACCCCCAGGAAAGATGTCGGCCACCCAAGCGGTGGACGAGGATGGCCGTGGGGACTTCGATCGGAGGTGAGTAGTACATAATGAGCTAGTATGCTATGCATACTAGTTCATTATGCCTTTGTCTTGCAGGTTTTTTTTTTGTGCCTTTACTTCCTCTTTAAGCAGTTTTATTAATTACAGTCACAGAAATGGCTTTAGTGGGTCTGCACTGTGGGTGAGTAAGAAGAGTCTGAATATTTAAGAGTCGCTCCTGAAGTACATTACCCATGCACTATTTTTATCCTCCGAAATCGTTTACACACCCTGTATTACACTTCACTGGGAACACATTTTATCCCGAGTCACTCCCTGGGAATCCCACTAGTCATATCACTTAAAGATGTCATCAGCTATCTAATCAACACTTAGGCTGGATTCACACCTATGCATTTTTAGTGCATTTTGCAGATTTGCACTACAGTCCATTTAACATGGTTTTCTATAAAACATGTTCTGTAGTGCAATATCGACAAAATGCAAAAAGCACAAAAAATGCATAGGTGTGAATCCAGCCTTAGGGGGAATTCCAGCAAAAAAATGCAAAAAAAAAGGCAGTTAGAAATGACACTGATGCAAAAAAATGCAAAAAAAAAGGCAGTTAGAAATGACACTGACCACTGTAACTATTGTGTGACCATTCTTTGTAGTGCTACCCCTGTAGGAGCCGCTGGATAGAATAGGTCCTCTGTTCTTTGCCTCGACACCAGGTTGAGTGTACAAACATACAATATCATAGGAATTTAATTAAAGTAATACCTGGTACCCCATAGTAGTGCTATATCAAATAAAACAGGCACCAAACCAGGTAGCAAAGGCAAACCTAATATATTGTCACCCAATATGATTGGGAACTAAGCGAGCATAAAACAGATTAACAATGGTAATGAGACAATTTAGCAAGCAAAGTGATTAACAGTAAGGACTAGGCATAATATGACATTTGAAGAAGCAGCAAAAAAATTCCATGAGAGTGCTTAGAACCAGAATATATTATCTCAAATGAAGGCTTGATGTAATGGTAAGTCATAACCTGATAACACACCAACTTCCATTGGATAAACGTAATATTTATTGTAAATTGAATATTATAAAATGCTTGACCCTAACCAAGTATCAAAAGTGTACATACAAAACAGCAGCTGAGCCTGCTTACTCTTGTTCTATTGGGAACGCCTGAGATGTGTCTGGATGACAAGCCTCAGTGATGGTATACACAACTGAACTGGGCAATGAAACCACCCAGCGACCAGAAGGGAGCTGGTGTCAAAACCCCCCCACAGCACCAATGGAACAAGGACCAGAGAGAGTAGTGACAAGATGTAACCCCCAAGAGGTGCCACCTGTGTCACCTCTATACAGGGCCGGCCTTAGGCGTTCAGGCACCCTGTGTGAGCTAATTCTGTGGCGCCCTCCCCCATCTTCACCCCTCGCCCCCTGGTCACCTAAACATACACAAAGAGGAAAAAAATATTTGTAACAAATAATTTGTTTTAATAACAGTTAATTTAAGTGCAATTACAATAATAAATAACTGGATAGACTGGTAACAGCGATGTATATTAAACATTTAAAAACGTAGATGCATGCAGGGCCAGGGGCTCAGTGTGACTTACCTTTAGGTGGACGGTGCGGCTTTGCATTTAAGAATGGCGCCACCCGGCGCTTAGACGTCACTGTGCATGCACCGTCTGCCTGAGAATAGCCAAGCGTTTTTGGGCTTTCCCGAGCAGCGGCAGCGCATGCGCAGTGTGCCTGTCGGGGCCGGCAGCAGACATTTTTTTTCGGGTGGCGCAGCTGATGCGTTGCTCTTCACCCAGTCCCAGGGCAGGGGGACCTGGCAGCGTGCAGGGGGACCTGGCAGTGCCTGCTGCTGTGACTCGTAGGAGTCGGACTCCTGTGATGATCATGTGAGTAACTGACTGCGACTCACATTCTGTGGGCTGTGATGGCCGCAAGGTGCCCCTGTTACCCATGGCGCCCTGTGCGGCCGCACAGCTCGCACACCCCAAAGGCCGGCCCTGCCTCTATGTTGTGAATAATAAGCCTTTAGCATCCAAAATGGTGACAGTATCAACCTTCCAAGCTCCAGACTCCAGATTATAAGCCGTGAACGATAGGTCTCCAGGTCACATACAAGGAATCTCGATATCTGATCTCCAGACTGGATGTCTAAATATATCACCCCCAAGTTCACATACGGAATAAAATAAAATTGCCTCCCATAGTGAAGTACAGTAAAACATGCAATCATTTCTCTCTATTACAACTGACCTTGTGATTGTACGAGCACGGATGAAGTTGTGAGATCTGGAATTTCTACCCTGTGTGAATCCATCCGGGTGTCCTATCCTTCCTGGAGACAAAAAGGCTGTGGCTGGGCTATAGCCGATTGCAATATTGAGCTTGCCCTCTGGTAAGCGGCCAATATATTCGGTGGTGGGCTTCTCACTCATTGATGGATTGCCTATGGAGTCACTGTGGTGTTGTCTAATCAATAGGAAATGAGGTGCTGTGGAAAAGAAAACATCTAGCATGGCAAACAGAATAAAGTGGTGTGGAATAGAGAATGTTTAGCTTGGTCTAAGATTTAAAGCCTTGCTAAATAATACAAATAAGGAATGAGGTGGTGGGAAAAGGAAATGTACAACATCATGGTATACCTAGTGAGGAGTAGAGAATGTAAAGTCTGGAATATATGAATTGTATGCATTGTAGAACAGGGAATGTACAGCAGTGCATATAGTATGAGGCATTTATAAACACAGAAGTAGTCATCTACTGTTTGCTTCTGTGTTTACAAAAACAGAGGTGATCAGGTGAGTTGTCCTTTCCTATGAGGGTTCTGCACCGATGGAGCTCTGGATGGGATTAAGTGTCTCAGAGTAACTGCTTAGTGGTTTTCAACATCAGCGCCTCAACTGTTCTCCCTCCAGTTCAGGCCCATAGTAGTCGTGTGGACTGCTGTGGCAATAGTTCTGCAGATAGATAATCTCATGAGATTTCAAGAGGAATTACAGTCTGCTTACATAATTTGTAATAAAACATCTTGCGGCCATCACAGCCCACAGAATGTCGCAGTCAGTTACTCACATGATCATCACAGGAGTCCAAATCACAGCAGCAGGCGCTGCCAGGTCCCCCTGCGTGCTGCCAGGTCCCCCTGCCCTGGGACTGGGTGAAGAGCAACGCATCGGCTGCGGCAGCCGAAAAAAAATGGCTGCTGCCGGCCCCGACAGGCACACTGCGCATGCGCCGCCGCTGCTCGGGAAAGCCCAAAAACGCTTGGCTATTCTCAGGCAGACGGTGCATGCACAGTGACGTCTAAGCGCCGGATTGGAACCGGATTGGATCTCGGAAGTCTATATATATAGAAAGAGAGATATTATATATATATATATATATATATATATATATATATATATATATAATATATATATATTGTATATATATATAAAATCTCTGGGCCAGATTCACGTACATCGGCGCATTTTTTGACTGGCGTAGCGCACCTCCTTTACGTTAGACTGACTCAATTCTCGTTTGATTTGCGCAGAAATTAGCGCCGGTGCAACGTAATTTCAGAGGCGTAAGGCGGAGTAATTAAAATTGGGAAGGACGTGGGCGTGTTACATTGAAATGATCCGTAACCCCATGCAAATGAAGGGCCGGCCGGCTCGCGCATGCGAGCATGAAGCAGACCATGGTCAGCACCTCTGTGCGCATGCTCACAACTCGGGAACGGCGCAATCAGTGAAATTGGAAGTGGACCTGGCAACTTTGTGAACTACGCAGACAGCATAAATAGACAGACACAAACGCACTTCCTTTGCAAAAGTAGATCCCTTTGTATCCCTCCCTATACAGCAAGGTGCTTTTGTTCTGTTGTTTGTTGCGTTGTGACTTGTCTTTGTGATATTTGTTGACTGTTTGATCTAGTGTTTGGTAGAATATATTTGAAAGTGTTTTTGGTGACTGCTTGTGAGACTTTTTGATTGATAGATTTTTGTTTGTTTGTTTTGTTGCTTGATTTTTCCTGCTTGTTTTTGTGAGTGATTTTTGTTGATTGTTTGGGAGAGAGTTATTGTATGAGTATGACTGTGAGGAAGAGGAAGTTGAATTTTAGTTTGGGGGAGAAACAAATAATTGCCCGGGCCATTACCCAATATGGGTGTTTCCTCCATGGCCCGGAGAGTGCCAACACCACCCCGGCCAGGAGGCGTGAGATTTTGCAGCACATTACTGACCAGGTGAATTCAGCGGGGGGGGGGGGGGGGGAGACTCGGACACGCCCGGGGATTGAAAAGAAAATCAATGACCTCCGGCGTTTGGTCCGAAAGAAGCTGGCCAAAATGGCAGCCCATGCCAGGGGCACAGGAGGGGGCCCACCATGCCCTGTTAGGCTGACAGCGGAGGAGCGTGCGGTGGCCCAGACCTTTCATAGACAACAGGTGGAGGGCCTGCCTGGCTATGACTCCAGTCATGAAGGCGTGATGCCAGGTAAGGTTTTTTTTGCCCAATCAGGTGTGTAGCATGTGGGGGGGGGGGGGGAGAAAGGGAATATGTGGCAAGTGTGTGGATCCTCCAACCTGTGAATGTTTTGTGTCATCCACAGATGTGCAGGAGGGTGCTGGGCCATCTGGGCTGACCGCACCATCCCCTGGACAACAGCCTGATGAGGACCCCCCGACAAGCCCGGAGTCCTCGGAGGAGGTTGAAGAGGAGGGGGTTGAGGAGGTTGAGGAGGAAGATGTCATGTCAGCCAGTGGATTGTTGTTTTTGGAGGAGTCTTCCTCTCTGGCTGGCAGCAGCCAGCCCTCCATAAGGGCTAGTCCCTCCTACTCCTCCCCCAACAGGGCTCCCCCCCCAAGGGGCTCCCCTTCTCCCTGGCCACAAGCCTCAGCTGGAGGCAGGAAGTCATCCCAGAAGACCAGGTGTGTGGCCGAGGTTCTGCCCGCCAATCTGAGAAGGGACCAGGCCCTTCAGACCCGCCATCTGGGACAGGTCAGCCAGACTTTGGGGCGGATGGAGGAGAGCCTGTCCTCCATAAAGGATACGCTTGGGGACCTGGACTGCCACTCCCGGGCTCTTACAAACTGCCTAAACGTACTGCAGACTACAACAGCAGACGTTGGGCAGGATGTGAGGGCCCTCACCCAGGCTATCCAGGCCAACACGGCAACACTAAGTGCTGGCCTGAACAGAATTGCCGTGGCTTTGGAGGGCAGGCCGCCAGGTGGGCAGAGACCAGGGGCTGCTCCTCCTTCCCCGGATTACCCCCCCCTCCCCATGAGTCTCCCCTGAGGATCCGGGGCTGTGGCCGTGGGCGCCCCAGGCGTGGCTCACGACAGCGGCATTAATTTGTTTTCCCTTTTTTTTTCTGGTATTTTTTTTTTTTTTGCTGGACAATTTTTTCAATTTTTATTTGTGTTGTGAATGTTTTTGGAATGTGGGGGTGATATTCCTGCCGGAAAAGGGGTGTCACCCTCAGTTTTGGTGGAGAAAGGTTCCCCAGGACCAGGGAGAAGTGATCCCCAGGTCCGTGTGAATGGTGTATGAATGTACAGTGACATAATTGAAGCCGTGGCGTGGCGTTGCTGCTCACAAGTCCAGCATGGTGGGCTTGTGCTAATCCAATTAGATGAGGATGTGATGTGTCTGTGCTAGGGACCACAGTGGTGTGCATGCATGCATTCTCATTGTGCCATGATTAATGTGTGTGTTTAACGTGCAAAGATGTGAGCTGTCTCCTGGCTGCTCTTCCCTCAGAAGGCGGGGTAACCTCGGTTAGGGGGGGATTGTCTGGTTCAGGGGTCAGGTCATCACGTATGTCAATCTGCAGGCCCTTTCTCACTGCGAAGTTGTGCAGCAGACAACATGCACCGATGATCTGGCACACAAAGTTTGGGGAATAAAAAAGGGTACCCCCAGACTTATCCAGGCATCGGAAACGTGACTTCAGGAGGCCAAAGGTGCGCTCCACCACTGCACGTGTTTGGGCGTGGGCTTCATTGTATCTTTCCTCTCCTGGTGTTTGGGGGTTCCGGATAGGAGTCATGAGATGGGGTCCCAGTGCATATGCAGAGTCACCTGTAAGGGAAAAGACAGGAGGATGTTAGTCATGCATGTGCCCCTTGTGATGTGTGCATCATGGGGGGGACAGTCATGCCTGCCACCCATGTCACTCACCAACCAGCCAGGTGTCCCCATACACGTTCTGTTCGAATTCCATTCGGATGGGGCTCTGATTGTAGATGTAGCTGTCATGGCTGGATCCGGGGTGTTTGGAACGGACGTGCCATATGAGGCCTTGGGCATCGACTATCATCTGTACGTTGATGGAATGCCAATGCTTCCGATTGCGGTATATGTGCTCTGTCTCATGGGGGGGCTGGAGTGCCACATGTGTGCAATCAATGGCCCCCACGGTGCGTGGGAATCTGGCAATTCTGTAGAAATCTGTCATTGCCTTCAGCGGCAGGTCCTCAGTGGTGGGTTTGATGATTTGGTTGGCCATGCGTCTGAGGATTGCAGGGACAACCTGGTGCACACATCTGCTCATGGAGGATTGTGACATCCCAGCCACCACTCCACTTGTTCTTTGAAAAGAGCCACTGGCAAGGAAATGGAGTGTTGCCATGAACTTGACCAGTGGCTGCACTGCATGTGAGCGGTGTGTTGGGCTGGTGATGTCCTCCTGCAAGGTTGTGGTTAATTCCAGGATGGCATGAGGGGTGAATCTGAAGATGCGATACACCTCAGAATCACTCATGCCAAAGAGGTCTATGCGGGTGCGGTATATCCTCTCCCGTGCCCTCCTCCGTGCCCTCCTCTGTGCCCTCCTCCTTCTTTGCTCCTCTAAAGTCAGTAGTATAGCTATGAGCAAGGATGTCCCGGGCATGTTGGCATACAGATTGTTGTGCAACACGTGTGACTGCTCAGCTCCTCACTAACAGTGTTGCTTTCTCTGACATGTAGACGGATTGTCTAATTTTATACCACCTTTTATATGGTCTAATTTTAGACAGGCCATGCAGCTGTTGCGCACACTGCGTAGCCTGCGCTGCAACAACGTTCTTTTCTGGATCCCCGTAACTCCCTCATTAGCATATTTGAATAGCAAATCAATGGTGTGTCTAGTGCAGTTTTGCACGGACGGATGCGCCTGTCTATCGAAATTACGCCGGACAAAAAAAAGTAGATTTCTTGCGTATCTCGTTTTGGGGATGCGGCGCATCGAAACGCATGCGCAAATTTAGACTTACGCCGCGCATCTCCTGTAACGCCGGCGTAATCGCTCTGTGAATCTGGCCCTCTATCTCTAATTATAGACAGGGGACATTAAGTTAATCAGTGGCCATTTTGTGGAAGTCAGTTAGTGAATAGACACTGCGGCCATTTTCCATGTGATCTGGTGTAGTAATTGGAGTAGAGGCCAAATCAAATCAAAACACATGGCCATTTTCTTGTGGTTCATGTTGAATCCATCTGCCATTTTGCATATAAGTGAATTCAAAAAAAGGGGCTCATAAAACAACAATCTAAACAATCTAAAATGCCACACACCAGAAGTAAAGTGCCAAGCTTCTCATAACATTGTTAAAAGAAGTAAAATTCAATATCACAAAATAAAAATAACTTAAAAATAACTCTACATTCAAACCTTTAGGCGTGAGGGTTCTTAAGGTATATATCCATTAGATTCCTTCTGACTTATTGTCCTCACCTTTATGGCTCCCTCTCCTTGATCTATTATATTTTTCTAAACCCCCAAACTCTAAATGTGAGGGGTCTTGATTATAAACAATTGCAAAGTGTCTTGATATTTTGTGTTTGGGGAAACCATTTATAATATTTTGGACGTGTTCTTTAATTCAATTTTTTTTAGCTCTTTTAGTTCCTCTTACATACTGTAAATTACAGCTACATCGAAGAACATAAACTGCCCCTTCGGTGTTGCAACTAATGAAATCCCTAATAGGGTATGTCTGCCCTGTTCTGGTGGTCATAAAATCCATTATTTTCTGCTGAGGTTTTTTGGAATGTTGGCAGGCATAACAATATTTGCAGGATTGGAATCCATTTCTAGTAAAAAATGTAAACCCCTTTGGGTGGTGGTTCCACAACATTTTTCACAATGATGTCTCTAAGTGTTGGAGCTGTTTTATAGACAATTTTTGGTTTCTCCGGAAGAACAATATTAAGATGTCTATCGTTTCTTTTATGTGCCAATGGCGTTTCACCAACTTTTCCACTTCTTTATGTTGAATATTTTATTCCAATGTTAAGCAAGGTGCTTCCAGGTTATACAACAGTTATTTTTTTTTTGTATTATTCGTTTATAACATTACAGCCCTGTCCATCTTGCTAACATAATCAATTTGACTCTGGACAAATGATTGAGTGTAGCCTTTGTCCTTAAACTTACTTCCAGTCGCGCAATTCCTTTTAATTCTTATAAGCTGACCTTTTTGGGATGTTAAATAACCAAGGTTTAAAATTACAGCTATCCATAGATAAATAACTATTGTCATCTATGTTCTTGAAGTGTGTTTTTGTGAGCAGTTTGTTTCCTTCCAAGCTGATATCAAGATGTAAAAAATGTATCGATTTCTCATCTATATTACACATAAGTAGGATATTCTTGTCATTCAGGTTTAACTTTAATTACAAATTCTCCAATGTTTCTCTACCTCTAGTCTAAACAATAATCAGATCATCAATGTAACTTTTTTTTTTTTATAAAAGTTTAATTTTGCTGTAGAGTTGTTATGAATTGAATTCTCTTCCCATTGTGCCATGAAGGCATTCGCCATGCTCGGAGTGAATTTGGTGCCCATGGCAATGACTTGCTTGTAGTACCGCTGATCATGCCAAAAACAGTTATACTTCAGACAAAATTCAATGCACTTGATGAGGTATTTTCTTTGCTTACATATGAGTGGACTGTATTTTCTCAAAAGCCACTTGGTTGCCTCACAGGCTTGATGATGTTATACATTAGTGTAGAGAAACGATACATCAATCGTTGCTAGTATAGTTCTTCCTCACTGGTATTGTTTCCAGTAATTGAAGTACATGTTTCATATCTTTTGAGGTCCGCTTGTGTTTGTTGTACAGCTGGTTTAATAAAGTTATCTAAATATTGTCCAATTCTCGTTGTTAAATAATCTATCCCATTTACGCTGGGTCTTCCTGGTGGGTTTTCTCTATCTTTGTGGATTCTAGGGAAAGTATATATGACTGGAATTCTACATGACTCAGGAATCAGATATTTTGCCTCTCTTTTATTCAATATATATTTTTTGGTTAATAGATGGACAATCTTTTCTAGCTGCTTTTTGTATTGGATGGTAGGGTTGCTCAAAAGTTTGACATAAATGGTATCATCTTGTCATTTCTCCTAAATATTGTTCCTTCGATTGCATCACTACGCCTCCTCATTTTTCGCTGGGTGTATCACAATGTCTTTTCTCTTGGTCAATGTTTGTATGCCTTTTTTTATATGGATAGGATCTGAAGCTGTTTTCAATTTCAAAGAATCCAAATCTTGTAATACTATTTTTTTTTTAAAACCTCAACGTGTTGGTTATCATGTAATTGGGGATTATACAAAGAATTGTTGCGTAGTGTGCTATGTTGAACCTCAGACACTGTATTGGCCAGCCTTGTATTCGATTTGTGAGGATTACTCAAAATGTATTTTGTAATAATTTTTCTTACATATTTTTGAATACTTATATAGATTTTTGTTAAGGTTCTTCATCGGGGAATATTTATCCAACACTGCTAGTTCTTCTGTTATATCCTTCCCACTCAAATTGAATACCCCTTCTCATATTACTCTTTTTCTTTTGGAGTCTCTTTCCTGCTCTGCATCCCCTCTTCTTGTTAGGGCTGGGCTCAGCCCTTCCATCTTAGAGCAGGCCGCTCAGCTCTCTGTTAATTGCCAGCTCTAAATCTTTCCACAGTGACTCACCTGTTGATGATATCCTGTTTGTCAGTTCTGCTGGTTACTTAAGCTGTTCAGTTCAGATCATCTCTGCCTTCGCTTTGGTCAACACATCCAGAGACTCTCTCCTGTGTAACTGTTGAAGACTCGCTTGGTTGATGTCCCTTCTGGTTATTGATCCTGCTTGCTGTTCCACTACGCTGATTCTCCGGTTTCATGATATCCTGGCCTGTCCTGAAGTACATGGTCTCTGGCTCCCTGATGTCCTGGCTTGTCCGACTATAAGTTCTGGTTAGCCGAATCTGGCTATGATTTCACTACATTGCTCTGTTTACCTTTTACTATTATTATTCTTAATAATAAACAAGTGTGATTTTTAACTGAACTTCTGTCACGGTCTGATTATTGGTTTCTGACAATTTTTTCTGGTCTTCTTCTTGGTGATTGGAGAGTTTCCTGTGGTCTTGTCCTTAGCAGTCAATCTTCTTGTGGTCGCCTCCTTGGCAAATGATCCCTCCTTTCTCTGTCAAAAAAGACCTTTGTTTCTGTTCATAATAAGACTGTTGATATTGTGGATAGGATTTGTTATAGATCCTGATAGGATCAAATCTATTGTAAGAGGATATGGGACTTCTTTCTGGTCTCCCAAAATAATCTTGCTGATATGGAGGACCTATATTGTCTCTCTGATTCCTCTCATTGTTATGCCAGTTGTGATATGTGTTTTTTTTTAAGGTTTTTTGAAGGGTTTCTTCCAAGTATTCCTTGGAGTTTGATGCCAATTATTTCCATTGTCTCAATATTCGTAATAAGGTCTGGGTATCCCAATGGGTGCTCTTCTATTTTCCCATCCTTGTTGTTGTACTGGATATGGGACCATGGGTTCCGGTTGTTGTATTCTTACTTCTCTTTCTGGTGTTGAATATGTTGAAACTCGTTGTGGGTCTTTTATTTTGCTTTGTCATTTAAATACTTGATCTAATCTATAATCCGCAATGTCTCGTTGGTATTTTTAAATTTTCCTTTGTTGCACTTCCAAATCTTTACCCATCAAATCCATGTTAAGTTGGGTGGCAAGTTTATTAATGTCAGTCAATTCTTTGTGTGGTTACAATTTGATTTTTTTCTGTCAAACCATTGTTTTGGGGGTATATAGGAACAATATTTTCTCTAATATATCATTCAAAAATATTAATATCCCACCATGAGATGTTTTTCTACCAGCTTTCGTTGAGGCCCTTTTAAGAGAGTCAGTGCACTTAACCATCACATTTAACCTGCATGCAGTATAGTCTTGGAACAGGTGCAAGGTATATGTGGTTCAGATGTGGTAAAGGTTTGTTATAATGCAGTGTAGGCTTTGTGTAGGTGCAATGTAGGTTTGGAATAAGTGCGGTATAGGGTGCAGTATGAAGTATGCACACTTTGGTGTCCTGCTCTCAGTGGCTCAGCCCCTTAGCAGAAATGGGTAAATAGCCTTCTCACCAGCCCTGGGATGCTGCGGTGACCTCTTGCTGTAGAAGGGGGGGTCCCACTCCGTCTCTCCCTGAAAGCTTCCAGTGATCAGCAGTGGGAAGCAGATGGTGAGTGGATGCTCCTGTCTCACTGCGGCAGCAGTGCAGGTGCTGTGATGTGGGTCATGCTGTGCTGCCCTGGGGTGTTCTCTCTCATAGTCTCAGGCTTGGGTCTCTGCTGGTATGGTCTCCTGTTGGCAGGAGAATGTCCAGATAGAGATACTCTCCCTCTCCCCCAAAAGGAAGAACTTCCCCGGGCAGTGTCATAAAAATCATCTCTCCACTCCTACTGCACAGTGCTTTTTAGGATCTGTAGTTTAAGGAATCTATTTGTTCCATTACATGGCTGCTGTCTCAAACTACAACTCCCAAGATACTCAGCGATCTGCATAGAAGTCTATAGACTTGCTTGGCTTTAACTCTACCCCTGTTGGCTGGAGGAGAATGGTGCAGCATTATCTCAGTAGTGGGTGAGAAGAATAAAAAGCAAGGTCTCCTCCAAATTGCTGTAGCCCAGCACTTGGCTACAATTTTTAAAGCTAATAGTCAAAGTATTGTTGGACAAAAACTTTGAACAGGGCTTCTTCCTTTACTAAATCAGATCACAAACCAGGTTTTAACATTACAGTGTTTATACTTTCAATGTTTACTGGCTTGTCATGAATTTTATAGTTAACTTGTTGCAAAGGTCACAACCAATTATTGTGGAGCATGCGGTCTCTATGGATTGGTTTTACCTGGTATTAAGTGAGATTGCATACTTGGATCATTCAGTAATGAATAAGCACCGACGTGTGAAATGTGTGTATGTCTTTTTGCTACTTTTAATGGCATAATTCATCGGATCTCTATGGAGCCGGTTCACATATTTTCGATGCGGCTCTGGTGCGAATTTGCACAAGAGCCCTATGCGTCTTTTGGTCAGTTTTAAGGTCCGTATTCAGCCCAAAATTTGGGCCGATATTGGACCTGAAACAGTGAATCAGGATGCACAGGACCCCTGCTGTGAGCCGCATCGGCATGCAGCGTGAACTGAGCGTTAAAGTGAAATCTAGAAGCCCCCATTGTGTTACTCTCTACCAGGGGAATAAGTACAGGGAACAATGATACCCCTTACCCATTCCCAAACAGTTAAAGTGGATGTAAACCCCAAATGTTTTTTTTTTTTTATGTCACAATGTAGGGTATAATATTTCCTATCATCTGTGCCCAGTCTTGCCACACATAATTAATCCAGCTCTGAGCAATCCTATTTTATTGTTCAGGGAAATAAAACGGACTTACAGAGAAAAATCTTAGTCTGTTTGCCCCCCTTGCTGTAAGTGACAGGTTATTTACATATCTCATGCACTAGCCTGAGACAGAGGCACATCCTGTGTAAAAAGTTCACAATTCACATCTCTCTCCCCTCCCCTCCTCTCCTTTCCAGCTCTCCAAGGATTGGCTGCATTTACTGTGTTTTGACTGGATGTTTCTCATCATGGGGTGTGATCCACAGTTCAGTGTGACGAGGAAATGCATGTATATTGCAGTAAAAACACAGGGCAGAAAGCAGAATATACACAGACAAGTGATCTGATTCAGGTTTGATGCATCTAGTGAGAGGTGGGCAGAGGAGAAGCTTGAGTGATCTGATTGTTATATTGCAGTGTGTGTGTCTAAGGTCACCTGATCACAGTTGCAACATCAGTTTATTTACATAACTCATGCACTAACCTGTAGACAGGCATTTTTTTTGAATTCCCACCCCCACTCCTTTTCTGAAGTCATGTGGTTACTTTTCTGGATTTTGACTGGATGTTAGTGATCATAGAAGAATTTAGTGTAAGGAATACACAGGAGAAAATGCATGTTGACAAGGGGAGTGTAGAGGAGGGCGGGGAGTCTACTGACATCACGACTCCACCCACCGAGCTCCAGACAACCGACCCACCCACAGAATCTGCAGTTTTTCAGTTCTTATAACAGACAGTGGGGAGACATTTGACAGGTAAGGATACATGCAGGAGGCATGCATATCCTTATAGATCAGCACTATGGCAATAGATTAGAAAGGATGAGAGTGGGTTTACATCCACTTTAATGTAAACACAGTGCCGAGGATCCTGGTCAATGGCTTTTCTCTGGTATTACCGAATGTCTGCCTGTTTTCATCACAGCAGCCAGAGGTTCAGACAGGTCTGTGAACTGCAACAGGCTCATCCCTACTATGACCATATAAATCCTCTTCATATGAGAGTCGTTTTGATTGGAGCAGTGAGGTCAGGGATCTGGCTGTTTATCATATTGGATTTCTTTCTATCTATCTACCTTTTCTGTAGACATACCAAGTCTTGTTGACACTTGGTAGGGTCTGCAGACTGATAGCCTAGTCAGCAGACAATGTCACAAGAAAATGACCTTCTCTTGACTTTCTCCAGTCAGGGTTGGTATGGCATACCATATGGTGGCCAATAGCTGCACTCTCTTTGGTGCCGGCCACACTGACTGACCACTGTTATACACAAGAAGGGTGAAGGTCAGAGGCTGAGATGCTTAAGTGAATGTTGAACACAACACCCCCTGCATTCCTCCTCTGCCTCTCTGTCATGTATACATGAAAATGAGGGTAAACATTTCTCTACGTCTAGCCTAGACTATACTTCACAACTTTCTGAGATGGGAATGGGGGATATCTTTTATTATGAAGCTAGTCTGTGCCGACTGCAAACTAAACTGGTTCAGCACCCTAAGGTGGCTGCTTTAACCTGCACCTTGTCCCTGCCTCCCTAGTGTGCCTCCAGATTATTTTGTATATCCTTTTCAAATTCAGACCTTTTAAAGTCTATCCAAAGCCAAACATTCTAGTTTTCTTATTTTCTTTTTAGATTGGGTATGAAATTGTTAGAACTCCTGCAAGGTTTTTTTTTTTCTGTTGAAATATATTTAATGAACTGTGATATATATACAAAAAGCAGTGAAAGGAAAGCTCTCTCCTGCCATACCTGGTAAAAATACCACAGCTAAGGCTCCATTCACACTTGTATGACTCCAAAGTTGCATCAACTTTGGCACCGCTTTGGATGGGTGCAACTTGAATACTAGAAGAATTGAAGCTGTTTACCCTATACTAGGGTTGTCCCGATACCACTTTTTTAAGACCGAATACAAGTACTGATACTTTTTTTCAAGTACTCGCCGATACCGAATACGGATTCTTTTTTTTTTAATGTCATGTGATGCACTGATAGAGGGCACATGCTGATGGGCACTAAAATGTGGCACTGACTGATGGCTGGCAGTGGCACTGATGGATGGACACTGATAGGAGGCACTGATTATGCAGCACTAATGAGCACTGATATGTGGCACGCACAGATGGCTGGCACTGATAGGTGGCACACACTGATGGTTGGCACTGATAGGTGGCACACACTGATGGTTGGCACTGATAGGTGGCACACACTGATGGTTGGCACTAATAGGTGGCACACACTGATGGTTGGCACTAATAGGTGGCAATGATGGGCACTGATGAAGTTTCACTTATAAGGCTGCGCTGATGTGTAACACTGATAAGCGGCAATGATGGGCACAGATAGGCAGGAATGATGGGCACAGATAGGCGGCAATGATGGGCACAGATAGGTGGCAATGATGGGCACAGATAGGCGGCAATGCTAAGGGGGGGCATTGATATAAGGGGGGCTCTGAGCTAATGGGGGTCTCCAAGGGCGGTGCTGTGGATCTAATGGTTAGTTACCACACATTATATTGGCAGTCAGTACCTCCTTTTAGAGACCCCCATTAGCTCAAAGCCCCCCCTTCCTTAGAGACTTCCAGGGTTCAGAGACCCCTCCCCCTCCCCCCCTTATAACAGCGGGCCCTGCCCTCTTTAAGACATCATTCAGGTCTTGCCAGTGGGACCCTGGAGCCACTGCAAGGTATTAGAGTCGAGCTGGGGGAGGCAAAGCTGCTCTTGGGCTCCTCGCAGACAGTGTATGTGTGTGTAAACAGATCTGGCAGGTTTACTCACATACACACTCATCCCCCACAGCACAGGCAGCACGTTCCTCTCCTCTTCTATCCCGCCTCCCGAACCGAGTGATGTCACAGTGGGGCCGGCACTAGAAGGCATCTGTCGGACGGAACTCATTCCGCCTAACAGGGAAGAGAATATATCGGGTGCAGTGACTTCCTGTTGTACCTCTCACTCCCATCACAAGTATCAGGTAAAGCATCGGGAGCATTTGCACGAGTACTCGTGCAAATGCTTGGTATCGGGACAATCCTACTCTATACCATGGGTGCTCAATCTGTGGACCTCCACCTGTTGCAGAACTACAAGTCCCATGAGGCATTGCAAGGCTGACAGGTACAAGCATGACTCCCAAAGGCAGAGGTATGATCGGCTTGTAGTTTTGCAAGAGCTGGAGGCCACAGGTTGCGCACCCATGCTCTATACAATCCCTAACTCTGTAGAGTGTTTGTAAACCCCTACATTTACCCAGTGAAGGGATTGGTCTCAGGTGATGCAAAAAGATTAAACAAATCCTCCCATCTAAGCTGGAGATCCCTCTTCTGTCACCTTTTTTCTCTTGGTGTCAGGAAAACTGTCAGGCCCCGTACACACGGCAGAGAACCTCGACGGGCAGAACACATCGTTCCGCCCGTCGAGGTTCTCTGCCGGCCGTCAGAATCGGCGACCCGCCCATCGGGTAAGGCAACCAGCCGTTCATCCCGATGGGCCGTCGAGCAAATAGAGAACCTGCTCTCTATTTGTTCGACGGGTTTCCCGACGGGCGGGGCTCGCCGAGAGCGTACACACGGCCGAGGTTCTCGGCAGAATGCGGCTCCCAGCAAGGTTCTCACTGGTTTCTGCCGAGAACCTCGGCCGTGTACGAAGCTTCAGAAATGACTGAAGAACAAAGACACAGATAGAAATTACACTTAGTGCTGTGGACTGAGACAAGTACACACTATAGAGGGATATTCTTTGTTCATATTTTATGTTTGAGGTTTACAACCACTTCAAGCAAAGACTGGTGCTAATGCACGTGGGCTTTTTCCTTAATTTTGTTTGCCCACACTGGAATAGAGTGTAAACTAAGCTGCGTCTTTGCCCACCTCCACTTCCTGTTGCATTTCCAAGTGACGTGAAAATGTTTGCAGAAGGGCACAGAAATATATACAGTGCTTTGAAAAAGTATTCACACCCCTTGAAATTTTACCCCTAACTAAAATCTAGTGGAACCAATTTCCTCCAGAAGTCACCTAATTAGTAAATAGAGTACACCTGTGTGTAACTTAATGGCAGTAGAAATACAGCTGTTCCGTGTATCCCTCAGAGGTTTGTTAGAGAACCTTAGTGGATAAACTGCATCACAAAGTCCAAGGAACACACCAGACAGGTCAGAGATAAAGTTTAAAGCGGGGTTAGGGTATAAAAAAAAATATCCTGAGCTTTGAACATCTCATGGAGCACTGTTCAATCCATCATCCAAAAATGGAAAGAGTATGGCACAACGGCAAACCTACCAAGACATTGCCTGGCACTGTAGCCTGATGGGGGTTTTGATATTCCCTACCCTATCCAAAAATAACAAACAAAAGTTTTGGTTTTACAAACACTTTAATACTGGCATTTTTAAATTTCTATATATGTGTGTGTGGACTTCATTGAATTGACCTGATCTATTATCACGCCATGTAATATGTAGGGACAATATTTATGTCACCTTTTTTTAGATGGCATTTTTATCCTCCCTCCTCACCATAATCACCAGTGTTGTAAAGGAAGGCATCGGAAAATGTCATTGTGTCAGCAAGGCTTTCCTCCCACACTGACATATGGTCACCCTTTAAATACATGACACACACACCTTGGAAATATCTATATATTGTTTGGATGAGGCATTCAGACTCCAGGACATTCATAGGTGATTACTAAAATAAACAAGGGCAAATGAGATGTAGCTTCACAGCTCTCTCTCTAAGTGTGCGTGTATATATGTATGTGTGTATATATAATATAAATATACTCACCGGCCACAAATGCTTAGTAACACAAATTGCTAATCACATGGCAGCAACTAAATGCATCTAGGCATCTAGACGTGGCTAAGACAACTTGCTAAACCGAGCATCAGAATGGGGAAGAAAGGGAATTTAAGTGCAGGGCCGGTGCTACCACTAGGCAAACTAGCCCACCGCCTAGGGCGCACTGCTGCCTAGGGGCGCCCGACCACTGGTGTTCCTGTTCTCTTCTCTATGCAGCAAGCAACTAAGTCTCAGCAGGCAGCCGATGCTCTGTTCGCACATAGTGCGAAGGGACTCCCAAATGAATGTAAGCAAGCAAACATTCATTGATGGGCACTGGTAGGCTGCATTGATGGGCACTGGTGAGCTGCATTGATGGGCGCTGGTGAGGCTGCATTTGATGGGCGCTGGTGAGGCTGCCTTTGATGGGCGCTGGTGAGGCTGCATTTGATGGGCGCTGGTGAGGCTGCCTTTGATGGGCGCTGGTGAGGCTGCCTTTGATGGGCGCTGGTGAGGCTGCCTTTGATGGGCGCTGGTGAGGCTGCCTTTGATGGGCGCTGGTGAGGCTGCCTTTGATGGGCGCTAGTGAGGCTGCCTTTGATGGGCGCTAGTGAGGCTGCCTTTGATGGGGGCTGGTGAGGCTGCCTTTGATGGGCGCTGGTGAGGCTGCCTTTGATGGGCGCTGGTGAGGCTGCCTTTGATGGGCGCTGGTGAGGCTGCATTTGATGGGCGCTGGTGAGGCTGCATTTGATGGGCGCTGGTGAGGCTGCATTTGATGGGTGCTGGTGAGGCTGCATTTTTTGTATAATCAGATTTTATTGTTTCACAACCAAAAAAAAAGCCATGTCAGACAGTACATAAGGCTCTGGGCCGCCGGCCGCGCAGGGCCGAAGAACAGTTTGCGAACAATGATCGTATCAAGCATAGCTGCTCCTAACTGAAACCGTCACAAATAATAGGGGGGGGGGGAAAGGGAGGGGAGTAGATGAGAGGATGGTAGTGCCTGGGGAGAGCTACCTCCAACCTAGGGAGGAAAACCTATTGGGGATAACCCTTGCGATCCACGACGGGGAGGGGGGGGGCAAACAGCCTCCATCTAGCCACCCCACACCCCTGCGTGGATCAGGGGCAGCCAAGCTTGTAGACATAAACCCAAACGGGCATGCCAGTACCCCACTAAACCTGGGGCCGTCCCGTGGGTTGCGTAGCTGTATGAGCCAATAGCTCTAGGCAGGCAAACATTTATTATTAGATATCATCTTGGGTATGAGAGGGGAGAGGAAAGGGGGGTATAAGAAAGAAGGCAAGGAACTCACAAGAAAGGGCGAAAGGTGGGGTGGAAAGGAAGAAAAGCAAGAGAGAGAAAGATGAGGGAAAGGAGGTCTCAGAAGCCAGGTCACCTGTAAGTTGGCCGGAAGCCTCCTCCGGGTCCACAATGAGCGCCCCATGACGGAAGTCCGAGATCCCAGGCATACTCCAATCTATGGGTAGTTAAGACCCCGTCCCCTGCCTACCGGCCAGTCTAAGGGCTTTGAGCGTGGGATCTGCCAGCTCCAATAGGGCAATGTCTAAGCTCGAAGGTACAAAGGTGGGGTCGGAAACATAGGTGGACCAGGGCGCCCAAACTGCTCGTGTACGTTCCTCAATCCCTTTGCAAGTTGCTACCCAATCCTCAGCCTCACAAACCGCATTTACTCCTTTTATCCAGTCCTCCCTAGTGGGAATCCTAGGTGTTTTCCAATAAATCGGGATCAAACGCCGGGCCACATTCAAAAGATGCCGGAACGCGCTTTCTTTGTATTGAGTAAGCGGGATCACCGGGATGTGAAGGAGAAAATGCTCCAGAGAAAGTGGAACGTTCATGCCTGTCACTACCTCTATTTGGTCCCGCAGATCCTCCCAGAAGGGCCTGACTAGAGGGAAATCCCACAAGATGTGTACTAGCGTTCCCCGGCCTCCGCATCCCCTTCAGCATAGTTCTGATACTGAGGGATAGATACATGCCAGTTCTGCGGGTACCCGGTACCATCTGGACAGAACCTTACTGTAAAGTTCGTCTCCTGTGTCTTAGAGTCCACCGAGGACGAGTGGGTGAGATAGTATAAGTGAGACAGCTGCTGGGCCGTGAAAGTCAGCCCCAAGTCCACCTCCCATCTCCTGACATATGGTGGTGTGGCCAGGGGGGCAGCCGACCCTAGGAGTCGGTAGAGTTCCGATATTCAGTGGGGGGTCGGTCCGTCTGCAGTAAAAAGACATTCAAATGGAGTGAGAGAGGAGGGATCCCGGATCGAGCGGCCGTGTATCTGGAAGAAGTGATGGAATTGTCTGTATTTCCAAAAATTCAGTTGTGTGTTATGTAGTCCCGTGGGTAAAGCGTCGTAGCTCGTTAGTCTACCATCTGTCATAAGTTTACCACAACAAGCGCCTCCATCGTCATCCCACGGCCCAAAAAAGCCCATTTGTTCACCCGAGGGGAACCAGGGGAACCCGCCTAGAGGCGCCAAAGGGGACACGGGGGGGGGGGGGGGGGGGCAAGCTTCAGCTGTGCATTGACCCGGTCCCAAACCGACAGCACCTGGGCCGTCAAGGGGGAAGTTGTCTCAGACAACCCTCTGTGTACTCGGGTTAGCCATGATGCGTAGGATAAGTTTTGCCCAGCCAAACACTTCTCCAACGAAACCCACAGCTTCGAATGTGTGTGGAAACGCCAGTCAAGTATCCTCTGAAGGGCCATAGCTCTGTAATACTGTCTGACGTCAGGTATACCTAAACCACCCTCCCGCTTCGGCCGTCTCAGCAATCTCATTGCTACCCTGGGTTTACGGGCGTTCCAGACAAAGTTAGTCAGCATGCTAGACAGTCGGTCAAAAAAACCTTTAGGTAGGGGGATTGGTAACATCTGCAAGTAGAAGAGTATTCGGGGTAGGATGTTCATTTTTATAATGTTCACACGGCCCAACCATGTGAAAGCCGTGCGTGTCCATTGGGAAAGGTCTCCCTTAACCACTTCCAATAATGGGGGGTAGTTGGCGGAGTATAATGTGTCAAAGCGGTCCGTGAGTCGCACTCCCAGGTACCTCAGAGATGATGTAGCCCAGGCAAAGGGGAAGGCCCCGCGGAGGGATGATTGCATATGAGAGGGCAGGTATATGGGGAGAATTTCGGATTTTGAGAAATGTATTTTGAAGTTGGAGAATGAGCTGAATAACTTCAGCTCCCTCATCAGTACGGGCAGGGAAAGCAGGGGTTCTGAGAGGTGAAACAGGATATCATCGGCATAGGCCGAGAGTTTATGTTCAGTATTCCCGACTAAGAGACCCCTAATGTCTGGATTGGCTCTCACCGTGCGGAGGAACGGCTCCAATGTCAACGCGAACAGGAGGGGAGATAGAGGGCACCCTTGCCGTGTTCCATTTTTAATGGGAAACCGTTCCGATAAAGTTCCATTCACCCTGACCTAAGGGCTGAAATGGACGCTAACATTCGTGGGCCTAACCGCAACGACCGGAGAACCGCAGTCAGATAGGACCAATCCACACGGTGGAAAGCCTTTTCAGTGTCAGTTGATAAAATAATAAAGGGGTGCTGAACCGGGCGATTACGGGCCCAGTGTATTAGGTGTACTGCTCTAAGGGAATTGTCCCGGGCCTCCCTCCCCGTTATGAAGCCTGTCTGGTTCAGATGTACAGTGAGGCTGCATTTGATGGGCGCTGGTGAGGCTGCATTTGATGGGCGCTGGTGAGGCTGCATTTGATGGGCGCTGGTGAGGCTGCATTTGATGGGCGCTGGTGAGGCTGCATTTGATGGGCGCTGGTGAGGCTGCATTTGATGGGTGCTTCATTAAAAGGTGGGGTATACATGGGCTGGGCAAAGGGGGGTGGAGTCAGGGGTGGGGGGGGGCAAAATTAGGTTTCGCCTAGGGTGTCAAAAATCTTTGCACCAGCCCTGTTTAAGTGACTTTGAATGTGGCATGGTTGTTGGTGCCAGATGGGCTGATCTACTGCGATTTTCACGCACAACCATCATTAGGGTTTACAGAGAATGGTCCTAAAAAGAGAAAATATCCAGTAAGCGCTAGTTGTGTGGAGGAAAATACCTTGTTGATGTCAGAGGAGAATGGACGGAGTGGTTCGAGATGATAGAAATGCAATAGTAACTCAAATAACCTCTCATTACAACCAAGGTAGGCGAATACCATCTCTGAAGGCACAAAACATCGAACCTTGAAGTAGATGGGCTACAGCAGCAAAATACCACATCAGGTGCCACTTCTGTCAGCTAACAGAAAACTGAGGTTACAATTTGCACAGGCCCACCAAAATTGAACAATATAAGATTGGAAAAGCGTTGCCTGGTTTGATGAGTCTCGATTCCAGCTACGACATTCAGATGGTAGGATCAGAATTTGGCGTAAACAACATAAAAGCATGGGCTCATCCTGCCTTGTATCCACAGTTCAGGTTGGTGGTGGTGGTTTAATGGTGTGGAGGATATTTTCTTGGCACACTTTGGGCCCCTTAGTACCAAGTAAGCATTGTATAAACACCACGACCTACCTGAGTATTGTTGCTGACCATATCCCTCCCTTTATGACTACAGTGTCCCCATCTTCTGATTGCCACTTCCAGCAGGATAATGCACCAAGTCACAAAGCTCAAATCATCTCATCACTGGTTTATTGACTATGACAATGAGGTCACTGTACTCCAATGGCCTTCACAGTCACCAGATCGCAATCCAATAGATCCCCTTTGGCATGTGGTGGGAGATTCGCATCATGGATGTGCAGCCGACAAATCTGCAGCAACTGCGTGATGTTATCATGTCACTATGGACCAAAATCTCTGAGGAATGTTTCCAACACCTGGTTGAATCTATGCCACATAGAATTAACCCCTTTCTTACCAGCCCATAGGGGAATCGCGTCATGGCGATCCCCTCGCCGATGAGACTGGACGTTGCGCAACGTCCAGTCTTCACGGCGTTCTAGGGCGCGCCGGCGGCGCGCGGCCGTGGCACCACTCGCGGCACCACTCGCGGTCCCGCGCGCGTGCCCGACGCCCGTGATTGCCGTCGGGCACCCGCGATTTCCGGCAATCACGTCAGGAGTGTGGATCTGTGTGTGTAAACACACAGATCCACCTCCTGTCAGCGGTGAGGAGACTGATGTGTGTTCCCCCCCCCCTGTGAGTCCCCCTCCCCCTACAGTTAGAACATACTTTAGGACACATTTACACAGTAATCAGTGCAGTTTTATAGCACTAATCGTTGTGTAAATGTGAATGGTCCCAAAAATGTGTCAAAAGTGTCCGATATGTCCGCCGCAACGTCACGGTCACAAAAAAAAAAAAACGCAGATCCCCGCCATTACTAGTAAAAAAAATAAAATAAAAATGCCATAAATCTATCACCTATTTTGTAGACGCTATAACTTTTGCGCAAACCAATCAATATACGATTATTGCGTTTTTTTTTTTTACCAAAAATACGTAGAATACGTATCGGTCTAAACTGAGGGGAAAAAAAGTTTTTTTTTTTAAAAATATTGTGAGATGTATTAAATAAAAAGGAAAAAATATTGTGTTTTTTTTTAAATTGTCGCTCTTCTTTTGTTTATAGCGCAAAAAATAAAAACCGCAGAGATGATCAAATACCACCAAACGAAAGCTCTATTTGTGTGGGGAAAAAAACATAATGATTTAATTTGGGTACAGTGTTGCCTGACCGCGCAATTGTCATTCAAAGTGCAACAGCGCTGAAAACTAAAAATTGGTCTGGGCAGGAAGGGGGTGAAAATGCCCTGTATGGAAGGGGTTAAGGCAGTTCTGAAGGCAAAAGGGGGTCCAACCAGGTACTAGCAAGTTGTACCTTGTGGCAGGTGAGTGTATGTATATGTACAGTTGTGCTCATAAGTTTACATACCCTGGCAGAATTTATGATTCCTTGGCCATTTTTCAGAAAATATGAATTACACAAAAAAAAAAAATTCACTCATGCTTAGTGTTTGGCTGAAGCCATTTATTATCAACCCTTTTGAAATCATTATGGCAACAGAAACTACCCAAATGACCCAGATCAAAAGTTTACATACCCCAGTTCTTAATACTGTGTCATTTAACATTAATGACAGGTTGAAGACTTTTGTGGTATTTGTGGATTAGGCTCTTTATCTTCTCAGATGGTAAAGCTGCCCATTCCTCCGGGCAAAAAGCCTCCAGTTCCTGGACATTCTTGGGCTGTCTTGCATGTTTGAGATCTCCCCAGAGTGGCTCAATGATATTGAGGTCAGTAGACTGAGATGGCCACTCCAGAACCTTCACTTTATTCTGCTGTAGCCAATGAAAGGTCAACTTGGCCTTGTGTTTTGGATCATTGTCATGTTGGAATGTCCAAGTACTTCCTGGCTGATGAATGCAAATGTTCCTCCAGTATTTTTTGATAACGTTCATCACACTGCATTCATCTTGCCATTAATTTTGACCACATTTCCTGTGCCTTTGTAGCTCACACATCCCCAAAACATCAGTGATCCACCTCCGTGTTTCACAGTAGGAATGGTGTCATCATAGGCCTTGTTAAATCCTCTCCAAATGTAGTGTTTATGGTTGTGGCCAAAAAGATAAATTTTGGTCTCATCACTCCAAACGACTTTGTCCCAGAAGATTTGAGGCTTGTCTCTGTGCTGTTTGGCATATTGTAAGTGGTATGTCATTTGTGTAGTGATGGCTTTCTTCTGGCGACACGACCATGCACCCCATCTTTCTTTAAGTGCCTCCTCTTGAAACCACATGTTTTTAGAGAGTCCTGTATTTCACCTGAAGTTATTTGTGGGGTTTTCTTTGCATCCCGAACACTTTTCCTGGCAGTTGTGGCTGAAATTTTAGTTGGTCTACCTGACCGTGGTTTGGTTTCAACAGAACCCCTCATTTTCTACTTCTTGATTAGAGTTTGAACACTGCTGATTGGCATTCTCAGTTCCTTGGATATCTTTTTATATCCCTTTCCTGTTTTATACAGTTCAACTAGTACCCGGAGATCGTTTGACAATTATTTTGCTTTCCCCATGACTCAGACTCCAGAAACGTCAGTGCAGCTCTGGATGAAAAATGCAAGGGTCTGTCAGGAGTCCAGAAACTCATTGACCTTTTATGCACACACACTAATTACAAGCAAACAGATCACAGGTGAGGATGGTTACCTTTAATAGCCATTCAAACCCCTTTGTGTCAACTTGTGTGCATGTTATCAGGCCAAAATCACCAGGGTATGTAAACTTTTGATCGGGGTAATTGTGATAGTTTCTGCTGTGATTATGATTTAAAAAGAGTAAACACAGTTAATTGATAATAAATGGCTAGCCAACACTATAGTAGCCGGTATCTCTCCCAGCTGGCTGCATGTTTATGGCAGCAACAGTGTCAGAGCAGAGGGAAGATTCCCATAGGTTCCTCCTCAACTCTGACATGTGTTCTGACAGGGCAAGAGGAGGAGCCTGGGAAGAAGATCTTCCGGAACTGAGGAGTTGTTAGGAACAGAAGAGGAACTGAGGATTATTGTGCTGTATGGGAAAATTTGGATGTTAGCGCATTTGTATGGGGATTGTGCTTGTAGGGGAGATTTGTTGGGGAGGGGTTAAATAATAGGGGTACTTCAGGGGGGGGGGGTGGGTAAGAGGATTTGTATAAGAATAAAGGTTTGGAGGGGGATTTATACTGGACGGGGGTAAAGATTTGTGCTCAAAGGGGACCATGGGGGAGGGGGGGTAAGAATTTGTGTAAGGAGGGGTTTAGGGAGGATATGGGGGTTGTGCTGAACTAATGAAGTTGAGAAACGGTAGGGACTTATGGTCCCATAGTATGCCCATCCTTTAATTATAAAAAAAATCTTGTATTATTATTTTATTTCTTTATATATAATTATGAACAACAATATACCAGCTACTGAGGGATCTTTTTCTAGAAGGAGATTTTTGAGGGGAAGAGGATCTATACTGGAAAGGGAGATTAAAGGGAGGGATTTGTGCTGGGAGGGTGAATTTGGGTGAGGTGGGGGTAAATAAAAAAATAACGCTAGAAAGAGAGATGGGGGGGGGGATGATTTTTGAGGGGAGAGATTTATACTAGAAGCTGTATTTGTGGAGGGGGGGGGGGGTGTTGTGCCTGGAGGATAAGAGAATTTCTGCTACAGGGAGGGGGGATTTTGATGGAGAACATCCAATGCTAACAGAGATTAGTGCTGGATTTTTCAGGGGGGCAGGGGTTGGGGGTGCATATTTTTGCTGAAAGGGTAAACTGGGAGAGAGTATTGCTTGCACTAGCACCAGTCCTCTCCCCTCCCAAAAGCACCCCTTGCCCAATATATATCTTTCCCAAACTCTACACCACATTCTAGCACAAGTCCTTTACCTCCCAAAGTGACCCCCCAGTACATACCAAAGCCTGGGTTTTGTTTAACCACTTGCTTACTGTGCACTTACACCCCCCTCCTGCCCAGGTGAAATTTCAGCTTCCGGCACTGCGACGTGGCTCCCAAACAAAATTTACGTCCTTTTTTCCCCACAAGTAGAGCTTTCTTTTGGTGGTATTTGATCGCCTGTGCGATTTTTATTTTTTGCGCTATAAACAAAAAAGAGCGACAATTTTGAAGAAAAATACAATATTTTTTACTTGTTGCTATAATAAATATCCCAATTAAAAAAAAAAAAACACATTTTTTTTTCTCAGTTTAGGGCGATACGTATTCTTCTACATATTTTTGGTAAAAAAAAAAAAAAAAAAAAAAAAAAAAAAAATCGCAATAAGCGACTGGTTTGCGCAAAAGTTATAGCGCTTACAAAATAGGGGAGAGAATTATTATTTTTTATTATTTTTTTTTTACTAGAAATGGCGGCGATCTGCGATTTTTATTGTTACTGCGACGTTATGGCGGACACATCGGACACTTTTGACACATTTTTGGCGCCATTCACATTTATACTGCGATCAGTGATATAAATATGCACTAATTACAGTATAAATGTGACTGGCATTGAAGGGGTTAACACTAGGGGGTGAGGAAGGGGTTAAATGTGTATGCTAGGTGTGTTCTAACTGTAGGGGGAGGGGGGGTGACTGGGGGGGTGACCGATCTGTGTCCCTATGTAGGAAGGAACACAGATCGGGCTCCTCCCTTCCAGAGACAGGACATTGTCTCTGTGTGAGCCGGCAATGAGAGATGATCTATGAGAGATCATCTCTCATTCGCCCACAGATCGCATTGCAAACGGCCGCTCTGATTGGCCGTTTGCCGCGATCTGTGATTGGCCGTGTCCAAGGGACACGGACAACACAGGGCTTCCCCGCAGCGCGCTGTACAGCGCGCGCTGGGAACGCCAGAAAGACATGCCGTCAAATGACGGCATGTTGGATATTGAGGTCCGCGCTGTTGCCGTCATCTGACGGTAGCGCGGGCCTCAAGTGGTTAACTATGCTCCTTAAAGCGGTATTTCGACCGTTTTTTTTTTAATTACTGTCCCGCTCTTACCTGGTCTTGATATCAGCCCATGCGTACCACTCTTTTCACCGCCAGCATTTTTTATTTTTTTTTAACAAAACTATACTTTATAAAATCTGTAGGTGGCAGGTTCCATCTTAACTGTCCCACGCTGAAGCCTAGCACTAGGCATTTCCGGGATACGGTGAATGCTAGCGTCCCAGCATTCACCGCTCTATCCCGCTCATGTGCAGTGTTGACGGCAAGCCGCGCCGTCAACACTGCACAGTTCCCGAGTCACGTGACCCACGAAATATCGCAAGATTTGAGCACACAGCGTCTCCTGGGGACATAAAGACAGATTCCCAGGAGACAAAGCGCCGTCGGGGAAAAATGGATAGGCACGCCCATTCCCCCGTGGTGTACTTTGATTGACAGGCCAGAATTGAATGGAGAAAACAGGTAAGCCTTCACTAAAAAAAAAAAAAAAAAATGCACGGATTTTGTCTAGTGAATAGAAGGCTGTTTAATACATATTAAGTGAATAAATAGGGTGAACCTCCACTTTAAGCCACTCACACTGAAAAGTTTGGCCACCTCTCCCTACCTCAAGTGTTCCTCATTCACAAGTTTGAAGGTATGGATGTGGGTTTTACCTAAGGCAATCTTTTTACAAATTCGGACTGCATAGTAATCGGTGCAGTTTTATAGCACTAATCGCTGTATAAATGTGAATAGTCCCAAAAACGTGTCAAAAGTGTCTAATGTGTCCACCGCAATGCCACAATAATAAAAAATAATTGCAGATTGCCACCATTACTACGGTAGTTAAAAAAATAAAATAATAAATAAAAATGACAGAAATCACCTATTTTGTAGACGATATAAACTTTTGCGCGAACCAATCAATATACGCTTATTGCGATTTTCTTTTTAACCAAAAATATGTAGAAGAATACGCATCAGTCTAAACTGGAGGAAAAAATACGTTTAAAAAATAAAATAAAATTGTGCCATTTAGTAAATCAAAAATTTTAAAAATAGTGTTTTTTTAAAAATTGTTGCTCTTTTGTTTATTGCGCAAAAAATAAAAACCGCAGAGATGATCAAATACCACCAAACGAAAGCTCTATTTGTTGGGGGGAAAACAAAGTTTTAATTTGGGTACAGTGTTGCATGACCGCGCAATTGTCATTCAAAATGCAACAGCGCTGAAAACTAAAAATTGGTCTGGGCAGGAAGGGGGTGAAAATGCCCTGTATGGAAGGGGTTAATAGAATAATTAAATAAAAAAAGTGATGATTAAATAACAGTGTTGCATGACAAAGCAATTGCCCAGTAAAGTAGTGCAGTGATGAATAGCAAAAAATGGCCTGGTCATGAAGGGGGTCAAATCTTCTGCAGCTGAAGAGGTTAAAGAAGCCTTCTGTAATCTGTAGCATCAGCATACCCTACCACATGGGTGCTCAACCTGTGGCTCTCCAGCTATTGCAGGACTACATGTCCCATGAGACATTAAAAGCCACTGACAGTGGCAATAATAAAAAAAATAGTGTAGCGCTAATGGTGTGAATGTGTAAAGGATTTACTCCTAGGTAGTGAGAAAACTCCAAAAACACAATAAAAAAACATTTAGTGAATAAACTTCAAGGTGAAAACATGTACAAAACACACTGTAAGTGTTATATAATGAAGTCCCAAATGTGAATATAGGCTTCCAGTATTGGGATATAAAATGTAAAGCAGAGTCCACAAAAACAGGAGAAAGCAAATGAAGTGATACCAAATAGTGCAGGTGAAGTAAAGAGTTGGCTGTAGTCACTCTTATAGCTCTTGAGGTAAATGAATGAGGTACTTTTACCGGCTGTTTTGGACACATGTCTTCTGACAGTGGGTCACACAAGCTTAGGGTCCTGGATGGTCTGGATCCACTGTTAAGCAGAAAAGACGGTCCGGGTGGGTCACGGTGTAAAAACCCCTGTTGAATGCCGCAGGTACAGCAAACGTCTCTTCAGGGACCCACTGTTGGAAGACCTGTGTGTCCAACACAGCCGGTAAGAGTACCTCATTCATTTACCTCAGAAGAGCTATAAGAGTGACTACATTCAACTCTTTACTTCACCTCCACTATTTTCTCCCGCTTTACATTTTATACCACAATACTAGAAGCCTATATTCACACTTGTGACTTCATTAAATATCATTTACAGTGTGTTTTGTACACGTTTTTCTAATATTCACCTTGAAGTTTATTCACTCAAGCCTCGTACACACCACCGGTTTTCCCATCAAGAAAACTGCCAGGAGAAAAAAGGGAATAGCCGCTCCAGGTGGGAACCCAGATGAATATTCTCAGACAACTCAGGTGCAGGCAATGCCCTTAGCAAAGCAGGAACAAAGATTGTCTCTGGACAAATTGTAGACTTTTATTTAAAGAAGGACAGCACTACAAGTCACAGCAAAATAAAACCTGACCTCTGACGCGTTTCGCGTTTAGTGCTTAGTCATAGCAGGAAAACAAGCATTTGGCCGGGAATCCCAGCTGTGAAAGGAAAACAGCCGGGAATCTAGGCGTAAAAAAATAGGAGAACCTGGCTCTCTATTTTCTAATTGCGATTTCCAGCAGTGTTTCCTGCCAAGAAAACCAGTCGTCTATATGCATACCTGTCCAAAGGTAAACCCGTACATGCTCGATAAGCCTTCGACGCATGCACGGTAGCATTTAAGGTGTAGCGTAGGGTGTAGAAAGATGGCGGTGACATCAAATGTGACGAGCACGGCTCGTTGTAGTCGATGACGTCACCATGTTCTTGCCATTCAAAAGAACGGTGGTTCTTTTGAATGACTGTCTGTATGCACGGCTTGGCAAAAAAAAAGAAGCTTGCCAGGAAATTCCGTCAGGAAAACCAGCGCTCTTTTCCTGACGGGATTCCCGGCTGTGTGTACTAAGGTTTTTTTTATTGTTTGAGTTCTCACTACCTAGAAGTAAATCATTTACATATTCACACCATTAGCGCTACACTATTTTTTTATTATTCCCATTAGGCCGCATACACACGGAGGGACATGTCCGACGGACCGCTTCCAGCGGAAATGTCTCCTCTGGATTTTCGTCCGACGGTGTGTACACACCATCGGATGAAAATCCCCTCGGGACCGGTTTCAGCAGATAAATTCGATCGTGTGTATGGGCTAGCGGACAGATTTGTCCACCCGACAGATTTCAAAGCATGCTTTGAAATCTATCGGGTGGGAATGTGTCCGCCCGACATGTCTGCTGGTTAGTACACTTACCAGCAGACATGTCGTCCCGCACCGCCGCCGTGCCGCCGCATGGATTCGGCGCATGCGCGGAAGTGTTTTACTTCCTGGTGCGGTGACGTGGCGGCGTCAACGTCACCGCGCCGTCCGCCGGCGGGGAATTTGATCCGATGGTGTGTACACGCCATCGGACCAAACTCCAGATCGGACATATCCGATGGAAACGGTCCGCGGACCGTTATCATCGGATATGTCCGATCGTGTGTACAAGGCCTTAGACTTTGTTTGAGTGTCAGCTGCTTGACTTTTGTTTTCACATTTGGGTTTAGCGCAGTTTTTTGCCCCCTTATTTTTTTACTGACAGTGTCAAGCATGACTCCCAAAGGCAGAGGCGTCATGGGACTTGTAGTTCCGCAACAGCCGGAGGGCCACAGGTTTGCAAAATATATTTTTATTAAGAAAGAAAAGAAAATAATTACGTGACATCAATCACAAGAAACAAAGAGTAAATCCGTAATCCACGTGTACATTCAAAAACTTGACAGCAGGGTATGGAAGGCAGAGCAGTGCTCCTATGGACCCACAATCCTGCAACATGACTAAATAGTCCCCCCACCCTGTCACCCGCCAGCACCGGCGCCAGCAGAGGGGGGCCAGATAGGCCTCCAACAAACCTCTGCCAACCCCTCCTCCAGCACGCGACACTCCCCAGCGCAAGGTCCGCACCGGGAATGGGCGAGGGTGTCCACACCGCTATGTGGGCCTTCTCAACAGTCTCTGAACACTACGGCAGTGGGTCCAACTCGAGCAAACAAGCAAGTACAGCATATTCTCAAATTCCATCTCCATACATTGATACAGAAAACAGGATAATTTGTGGAGAGCGGAGACAAGGAGAGAAAAACAAAAAGCCATAGCGGAAGAAACAGGAAGAAAAGAAGAGGGGTATTGGAGCATACCTGCTGTTTAGTTGGTTCTTGAACACCCATACCCTACCACCTTCCATCAGTTCCAGCTGAGGGTTGTGCGGTGAGATATTACATCCGCTATTTTAATTTAATTAGCGCAGAACTCATTTGTACTTCAGCGTTTCACCTACACTTATTTCAAAAGCAAACAAAAAGACTTGTGGTTTCACAGGAAAAAGTCATATCTTATACAGCTCATCGAACGCATTTTATTGCTCAAGCTAGCAAAGGGTCATTGCGATAGTAAAATTATGATCGATAGATCATTAAAACGAATTAGACTTCATTCCCGGTCGAGGTTCCTTTCCTCGTAAACTCAGAGCATGAAAACCTTTCCCACACATTAAAGTGTGTCCCAGAGATTGCCAAGTCAGTTGCTCGACCAGCTGCAGGTACCTCCCAGTGGAGTGCGAGCCCACGGCAAACATCTCACCTCGCTCTGAAATTCTGGGCATACCAAGCCACGGTCCTGACTGCCCATTTCTCATGCTGGCTTGGAAGACAGGTAGGCCAGCCCCAGAATTCGACATTCCTGTTTTCATAACAAACTCAGACCAGTCTAGGGCCTGGACATTCGACTCTGGGAAAATATTTCCACATACATAGCGGATGTCTGCGGCACCGGTCAAGGTGAACCGTCAGAGGTTTGGAGGAGAAAAAAAAAAAAAAACGTATGCCAGATACCAGCAACTACTAAAGATACACAATGGCATATGGGAGCTACCAAGTGCTCCTCTTCTTCCATAATCTCCAGTGTCCAAAGCAAAGATCTGAAAAATTTATTATATTTGCTACCAAAAACTATTTTATTGCCTTTAAAGTAAAACTTTTGTGTATTTTTGGTAGCTGTTAGCTAGCAAGCCATGTTAATTATAGCTATGATTAAGCACTAATGTTTAGTGTGAAACACGTCAGCTTGTACCCAGTTTGCCATGGCATGTATCCTGTGTTTTTCATTTTACAATTAAAGCAACAAGTTTTGGAGTGCGGCTGTCCAGAAATCCTTCCTTCATTTTACAGAGATCCACATCCCGTCAGGGAGAGGAGACTGATGGTGTGTCCCTAGGGCAGTGATGGCGAACCTTAGCACACCAGATGTTTTGGAACTACATTTCCCATGATGCTCATGCACTTTGCAATGTAGCTGAGCATCATGGCCAATGTAGTTCCAAAACATCTGGGGTGCCAAGGTTCGCCATCACTGCCCTAGGGGCATCGATCGGTCACCACCCCCAGTCAGTCCCCTCCCCCCACAGTTAAAATCACTCCCTAGGGAACACATTTAATCCCTTGTTAGCCCCCTAGTGTTAACCCCTTCCTTGCCAGTGACATTTATACAGTAAATAAGTGCATATTTATAGCACTGTTCATTTATAAATGTGAATGGTCCCAAGACAGTGTCAAAAGTGTCCGAACTGTCTGCCACAATATTGCAGTCCTGACAAAAATTTACTATTTACTAGAATAAAAAAAAATAAAACATAAAACACCTATCCCCCTATTTTGTAAGCGCTACAACTTTTGCGCAAACCAATCACTATACGCTTATTGCGTTTTTTTTACCAAATATATCTAGAATATATAATCGGCCTAAACGGAGAAAAAAAAAATTGGGATATTATAGCAAAAAGTTAATATTGTGTTTTCAAAATTCACTGTTTATAGCACAAAAAATAAAAACCGCAGAGATGATCAAATACCACCAAAAGAAAGCTCCATTTGTGAAAAAAACAAAAAGGAAGTCAATTTACAATGTTCTTTTTTCCTATAATGGAATTCTGATGTGAATTTGGTCGAGCAAAAGCCTGATCGTGTGTACGGGGCATAATGCCGTTTTTCAAAGGTGCTCCTTCATCTAGAGTTGGAGCGCTCTAATACAGGAGATGTGTTATCGGCCGGATCACCAGGTGAAATCAGAGGAGGGGGGCTAAAAACAAAAAAATGCAGCCACTACATCTAGTGAGTGGCAGGCTGCAGTATATTACACAATTGATTTGGGATTTAATACAGTTTTAGGACATTGTGAGGAACAATTTTGTACAACACAAATATTTAGAAATCTATTTTATCCCAGATATTTTAAAATCATAAATTTAAGTTGAAATCCTAAATCCTAAATTGGGGCTCAGTCAAAGCAAAAAAATAAAAACTGGTCACAAATATGGCCTTCCACATAGTCACAAGAGGCAGCCAGTGAAGACTACAATACAGCACAAGCATGCATCCTCTGGGATGGTCTCCTTTCCGCATCGTGTTGTGGAATTTGATAATGTTCTGAGAATGACAGGGGAGCGGAAGGCTTGTTTATAGACTAAGTCACAACCTCGCATTGTGGTGGAAAATTGATTTCTTTATAAAAATACTCCTTTGGACCGCCACTGTGCATTTTCTTCCTACTGTGACCCAGCGCATCAAAATCCAGCCACATTTATGTGCATCAAACATATTTCTGGTCAAATATGAATGAGGAGATACTTGACTGAACATTACCACCACCCCAGGATCAGTGGTCTTAATCCTCAATTAGGATAATCCTAAAATGCCCATAAGATCTTTACAGAAATGCAGACATGATTTAATTTAACTTAATTTTTGTGCATATAACCTTTCCCCAAAAAATATGGCATGGCTGGTAGCCCTGTCAGTTTTTGCCATCTATGCTACTGAAGTAGTTACCCATAACGCTGTTTTTGGAAGATTCCCTCCCTGTTTTGAGTTTTCTTTTATCCAAATCACGTTGTGACCTAGGTCACAAGGACAAGTATTGAAGATCAATCTTCCCAGCGGGGACAGACAGCTATAGAAACCTGACAGGAGGTTCTTCTAACCCAGCTTCTTGCACCCTTTTGAGGAACCCTTGAAATACCTTCCAGGGAACCCTTAAACCAATGCCTACTGTATCCAAGTTCAAATCTCCCTTAATATGACATACCTATATTTAAAAAAAGGGGGTACGCATATCCACGCACCAAAGCCAAGGGGAAGACAAACTACCAAAATGTTCATTAGGATTTAAATAAACAGTAGGGTTTCTGTGTGATGTGTTAATACACTCAGGATAGGGCCCCTTATACCGCCAAACACATTGGAGATCAAAACATATCAATCTCTCACACTCAACAAATTTTGGCACCATAGAAAGGAAGACTCAGCAACATAACACAAATCAAAAGTGTCTCTAGGCTGATAAAAATACTATATTACCAAAAGTATTGGGACACCGGCCTTTACACACACAAGCTTTAATGGCATCCCAGTCTTAGTCTGTAGGGTTCAATATTGAGTTGGCCCACTGTTTGCAGCTATAACAGCTTTAACTCTTCTGGGAAGGCCGTCCACAAGGTTTAGGAGTGCGTCTATGGGAATGTTTGACCATTCTTTCAGAAGCGCATATGGGAAGGTCAGGCACTGATGTTGGATGAAATGGGGCAACAAACTGAGTTTCAGTATAAATCATATATTTAATAAAAACCAAGTAGTAACTTACAGTTACAATTTAGACGAGTTCAGTATGTGGAGAAAATCTCCAGTCCTAGAGTCTCAAATGTCCTATTTGTTGTCCTGTTTTCCCTTTGCATCCTGGGGCACTGGTGTGATCTTTCAGGGATCCAGGCTGGAAACCAGGAAGCAGAAAATGGGAAGCAGCTGGTTACAGCTATCACCAGCATGAACCGCAAGCTGACAAGATGGCGCTGGGCTGGATGGGATATCACAGATGGCTAAAGAGATCATTGGTGTCTGTGCTTACATATCCGAGAGGTAGAAATTATTCATTACAAAAAAAAATCTTTACCTATAAATTATATAAAGGCCTGGATTCTTTCCTAAATGCACAATCTAAGCTGTTTAGAACCACCTCCACGAGAGAGTCTGTTCCACATTTTCACAGCACTTTCTATGAGGAAGCCTTTTTGTATTTGAGGGTTAAATCTTTCTCAAGATGTAAAAAAAAAAAAAAGTGCCCCCTTGTCCTCTGATGACCTTAAAGTAAACCAAGATGCCTATATGGACCAGTTCTGTAAACAAAAATGGCTGATCCGAGTTGTAAATCTGCAAAATCACTTCATTTGTACGTACTTCCCATTTTCTTGGAGTCCAGCCATTGCTCAGTGACCCCCACCCCTCCTTCCCATGAGGTCAAATTTCCAACAGAATGGACAGGATACTATGCACCTTGCTCTTTAGAGGATCCTATACAGGCTGCATGACTAAAATGATTCACAAAAACAAAAACTAGTTTTTTTTTTTTATTATGTCATTTACATATAAAAGCTTGTAATACTGCTGAACATACAGGTTTATTGTATTAAAATCACAGTAATAAAGGCCTTAAAAAGGGATTGTATCCTTTCATACAGCTGGTGCTAGTCCAGCACATCTCTCTCATCCAAGGTGTGCCTCATGCAGGCAAGCGCTCAAAAAAAAAAAAAAAAAAAAAAACTTTATGCCCAACAAGGTACCAGATCTTTAAATTATATCATATTAAATTATGAATCAAAAAAAAAAAAGACTTTTTTTGAGTCCATCTAGGACACTTGGGCATAAGGGTCTTTAATCAAAGCTCAGCCTAAATTTACTTTTATTTACCAGGGCACAACCACATGGATAGCATCAACAGCCTCTAGTAACAACTGGAACAGCTCTTTGGAAACCGGACTATTTTAAGGAAGTGATCTTTCCACTAAGTCCCATAACTTACTCTACTGACAAGTTACTGCTATAGTATTCTGTTCACACACACACACCTCTTGTATGGTGGTCTGCTTTTAAATAGCATGTTCCCATCTTTACCAACAGTCCTGATTTTAGGAAAGGAGTAGAGGACTTGCAATGGGTACTGTTTTACACAGATTTGGTCAAATCAATGTAGGGAAGGGGGCAGAAGTCTTGTGTTTGTGGGGCTGCAATCCATTGTCCGATTACGAAGCGGATATCAGAAAATGATAGTCCACGCTTAATGGTATAGGAAGGGTGGCATTTACAATTGTGGGCCTAAGGTACTATGGTGAGATAGCATCAAGCCTCAGAATATACAAGAGAGTAATATTTTTCTTAAGCAATTTGCCGGTTCTGTCCACCTCTGGATTTTAGACAAAAAACATAGGGAATGTAGAGAAGTCTGAAGGCACTTTAAAACGTTAAAAAAAAACAAAAAAAAAAAACTGAGAAGCCCTGTATATCTGGGAAGTTATGCCTATAAAGCATATGGCATGTTGCCTTATACAGCTTTTTTTTTTTTAAAACACATATGACTAAGGATGGAGCTTTCACACATAGGAGGCACACCAATGACTCTCAGGCATCAAGATATCAAAATAAAAAGGAGAGATGTGCCCAACTAGCACTTGCGTACGAAACATAAAATCTCTTCACATATACAACACATCAGCCTATTTATCCTAGCACATGATACCATAAACTTTCTGGCCTAAAGCAAGCAACTTTCCCTTTTCTCCCATAGTGCACTGGGAAAATGATTGGATGCTGCAGACAAAAAGCAATTTTTTCCTTCAATTTGATAACAGACTTTAAACACCCTACAAAAACACAATTTAAATGCAAAAAAAAAAATACAAACATTTTTACACATGAAACAGGAAAAAAAATCTAATATTAAAGTACAAAAGAGTAGATGCAAATATTGCTTAGTGACATAACAGATCATGACAAACACAAATATATAGATTTTTATGGGACATAAAAGAGAAATACAGACCTCACAGACACTATCCTGCTCCTATTTTATATTATGCATTTTTCCTGCAGACCCTCCAAGTTGACCAGGTCTATAATGACCAAAATCTGCTTCCAACATTTTGATTATATTCTTATAGTCTTGTTACCTGGAACATGCCATTTATTCTGATCTCATTTTAGGTTATGTACACCTCCAAGTACTATTGCTCCTCTGTGATAAGCTAATGCTGAACTTCCCTCAATTTAGTAGACCAAAATGTTTGGATGTGCTTTCATGTCAATGGAAGATTGCCATATGGGAAGAGCCCCTGAGGGTTGACAGCTCATTAACCAAAGCTTTTAGTCGGCAAAGTATTGACCGACTTTGCCTATGCATGGCAAGACAGGTTTGCTTTAATGCCACATGCCAGCCCTCCAACTTTTCTTTCACTACACTTTATTCCATTCATTGGCAGGAGCAAAGAAACCCTGCACAAGCAACGACAGGGATCAACTTTAAACCTACAGGGGGCTGAGGACTCTCCCACTCCCTATGTGATAGTAATGTGCAATTGAGTGATTGATTGGCAATCCTCAGTTCTGCATTGTGGAAGGAATATGAGAACAGCGCGCACTTCTCAATTCCCATCAAACTGGGTAGGTCACTTCACTTTTTCAAAGGAAGATAGTAGCAAGGAATGAAGGGAAAGTGAGGGAAACACAGAAGCTATGGATCTCAGTGAAGGTCCTGGAGAAGGGGGGGGGGGGGACAGCTAGACTAGCCAAAGAGAACTGTGTGTGTGTGTGGGGGGACGACGACAAATGTATGATATCAACTTCGTCATGACCTATGTTCGACAGAGCTCATCCATTAGAGAGAAGTTGGGGAACATACATGTTTGTGCTCTTAGGGGAGAGTCACCTTGAAGGGTCTGTGTGGGGATCCATTAAACAGTACATACTTATAAGGCAATTTATCAGGTTCACATATTTCAGCATAACGAATATATCCAGCCCAAAATACAGAAGACACCCCATGAATGGGCTGTGGCAGTATAATCATTGTAACCTCTTTCAAACAGTTGGAAGCCATTTTGAAAAGGAGACATACCACCCCCCTAGAAGCCATCGGCACCCTTTACCTATTACACTGCCATTCATAATAAAACTGGAGAAAAATATATCAAAAAGGAGAAAAGATACACCATACACAGAATGGAACTGTGGGTGTCATAAGGTAGTGCAGTGCCGTGTCCTACAAGTATTGTAAAATTGATTTGTTGGAGAAGAATGGACTTTATAGGCACAAATAGTAGCGTTAAAATACGTTTATTGATACAATTACCCAATAAGGGTCATTGGACCAAAATACATACAGACAAATTATTAGAACAAAGGAAAAATTAACACAGAAAACTGTATTAGACAAAAGACCAGGTTAAACC
The DNA here is from genome assembly GCA_029574335.1 of Rana kukunoris. NCBI lineage: Eukaryota > Metazoa > Chordata > Amphibia > Anura > Ranidae > Rana > Rana kukunoris. The sequence continues at coordinate 160,413,735 of CM056057.1, forward strand.
AATATGGTCCAAGACAGACATCAAGGGATATTGATGGCCAACATATATGATTGTAGATAGCACTCAAAGCTTGATGTCCGTCTTGGACCATATTGGTTTTCTGTGTTAATTTTTCCTTTGTTCTAATAATTTGTCTATATGTATGTATTTTATTTTGGTCCAATGACCCTTATTGGGTAATTGAATCAATAAACATATTTTAACGCTACTATTTGTGCCTATAAAGTCCATTATTCTCCAACAAATCAATTTTAGAGAAAAAGATAGTAGGAACAAAAGTTAAATGACAAATCAGGTTGCAAATTTGATTCTGATGAGCTGTAAGGTGGTCACTATGCAACAATTTCACTTTTGAGAGTGGCTCTCAGATTGCTTAAATTAATAGACTGCCTTCTATGTGAAAGAATCTCCAGGCATTCACAGGTTTCCAGAATGAGGGTTGTATATTCTTACAAAATGGCTGCCCTGGGATCTACTTAGTATGGTTCAGTGAGGCGAGAAAGACCTTTCTTCAGAACACCAAACCAGATAATAAAAAATAAAAAATTGTAATACTTAATGTGCAACTCCACTTTTGTTGAATGACCTGACCTCCCCCCCCAAAAAACAAACACATTACCTCTAGGTCAGTGTCTCCAAACAGGCCTGTGGGCCAGATGTGGCCCTTTGCTAGCTTTTATCTGGCCCTTAGGGCAAAATTACTCCCACTATATATTCCACTAATACCAATCATGGGATACTATCCCTCTTACTAACAGCGGAAATACTTCTCCTATTGACCACCAAACCTGAGGTGGTCAAACCTGAGGCCATATTTATTCTCACTGATGCTGGATGCCCATGACATGCCACAATCCACAATCCGGCCCTCCTAAAGTCTGAAGGACAATAAAGTGGCCCTTTGTTTGAAAAGTTTGGAGACCCCTGCTCTAGGTGATCAATTTGTTGCAAATTTCTACTCTGAATAAAAAGTGGTTTATTCCACTATGTGTTGTGGACACCTATTCTGAATGGGAGTTAACAATTTCATTTTAATCACCTGATGCACTTTCTGTACTTGGATGAGAAAAGTTACTGCATTTGCATTTCTTTTGAACTGATTAACCCTTAGGAGGCGTCACCAAAAACAAGTTTTTAGCCAAGCAGGAAATTACATTTTTGGGAGAGGTTTCTACATGAACTGTATACAGAAAGTTCCCAGGTTGCAATATTGCATTGAATTTTAAAGTAAAATTATAGTGTTGCAGTTTGAAAAGGACAGGCAATTTTTAATAACAAATTTAACTATGGATTGTGTAATTGTTGTAATTTCTCATTTTGATATATTTTCCACAAAAATTGAGCCCCAAAGTACAGTAACCCAATAAGAATTCATCCTGTACTGGTCAGAATTCAGAAAAGTTTAAAAGAAGATCGTTTAATAATGCTGATTACTAGTCATTTTCTGCCACAATTGTGCAGTAGTCGTACTATGCAATATTTGCCCCAAACTTTGCCAGACCAAAGTGTTTATTAAAAATTCTCTACTTCAATTTCTTCAATTCTAAGGATTTTTTTTATCATACAGATCTTTATTGCTAAAGATCCTATGGTCACTTCTTTGGAGGGAAGTTCATTTCAGCAAGGTTGAAAACTACTGCTGAGGTCAGTGGGGTAAGCGACAAATTAAAGGGTCTCTCATGCAGGTTTTTAAAGTGCTTTTGCAAGAAAACAAAAAAGTGAATTTTAAAATTCCCTTGTTTAAAAAAAACAAAACAAACAAAAATAAAAAGGGCAATTGGGTGAGGCTGCCTCCACCAACCACAGCCCAATTCGAATGCCAGCTAGGTGCCAAATTATCAGGAATGAACTTCTTAGCCCATTGTATAGACCAATAACCAAATTATTGGTAACAACTTGTATCTGATAGCACATAAAGCTTTACCCTTGATCATTGTCTATTGTAATTAGACATCTTATTAACTACATCACTACATCACTACATAAGCATTTCATCCAGCAAACTAGACAGAACGTCAGTTATAGTCCACTTTCCGTTTCATAGTTTCCTCAAGATGCCTTTTCTACAGTTGAGGTTCATACAAGATTATCATATATCCGATTTGGGTCAGATAGTAGGGTTTTTACTTTGGAAGGCTAAGAGCCTCTGGTCTATGCTTGAGTCACACAGTTTTACGGTGGAGGTGTGTGTCTTCACCACTACTCCTGGTCTCAAGATCATGAAGGGACTGTATTAACTACTCTATTTGCTAGTCAATACTAAAAACTAACTTCGGTACTCTTTTAGAACCTTAGTCATAGGGACTTTTGAGTAGATCCAAACATATAATAATCTACGCTGGTTTGAAAGGCAATTTATGACAATTAGTGCTATATTCTCCATAACGCCAGGAAACAAGAACTGGTCAACCCAGCACCAACTTGGTGGGACATCTCCAGCTTATTCTTCTGTAATACCATTCTTATAACAAAGGTTTACTGAATTTTCCCGCAATTGTGAATCGTGTGAATTAACTCCAGATTTAAAATATCAATTTATACAGCATTTTAACAACTAAAAACAGCTGTTTTCTTCACCCATGAATAAGTCAGCAATGCTGCCTTGCTACCATGACTAAGCCGAGGGTCATGCATCCCACGCTTCCACACTGGTGAATGGAAAGTCACAGGTCTCTAGACCACGTTTGGGTGTAGACGCACCATTCCTGCTTCACCACCAAGTTCTTGGTGATCGGGCCCTGTAAGTTGGAAACGGTTTAAAAGTTGGGGAGCCATAGATTATAGCCACCACCCCATATGTCCAAAGGGTTATATTATGTACCCACTCAGTCCGTGAACTTATGGATGTCATTGTGTAACCGATAATGGGGGTAAGACAGCTCACTGTGATAGGGGCAGTTTTGGTGACAGCGACACTTTTCCACCCACATCATACTTTTCTGGAAGGTGTCTCCATCATCACAGCGAAAGCGAACACGCATTGTTCGGGTCTTTGAGGGGGTGCAGCACCGTCCATCTGAGCAAGAGCCGCAGTATTGTGGTTTGTACCGTCGTACGCTGGTGCAGCCAGCATAGGTGAAGTGCACAGCTTGCTTGGCTTTCTTTATTCTGGTACATTTCTTGCCATTCTGGTTGAAGAAAAAGATGCCCAGTCATAAATTATATATTGCCATTTTATAGAGAAAAAAAAAAGCAAAGGTTTAAAGTGATCTAAAAGGTGGAGCGTTTTCTTCTTTACCTTTAATGCATTCTCTGCTGTATACACCTACCCCTCCCCTATACTTATCTGAGCCTATCTTGATCTAATGCTGTGCCTGAGAGCAGTAGCTCTCTGACTGGAGAGGTGCAGCAGTGGAATCCATTGGCTGCTACTGCTGTCAATCACTGCTAGTGAGCAGGGGCAGGGCTAAGCCGCACTGTCAATGAAGCATGGGACCCAAAGAGAGGATTGGGGCTGCTTTGTGTGAAACAATGCACAGAGCAGCCAAGTACAACAGGTTTGTTTATTTAAAATTTACAATCACCTTAAAGTTATCATAGTCTAAAATTTCATAACCAGTTACCCCAAACTACTAGCTACAGTTTTATCAGGAAGAAAAATTCACATCAGGTTCTGCCCCAGTAATCTTCCAATTTTTAAAGACTAGTGGAAACGCCATCAAGTTGAAAGGACGCCACAGATATCATCCCCACTGAGAATCCATTTTGATGGGAGGAAACGCAAGAACCTGTATAAGCAGCACAATTTCCATCCTCACTTTGGGTTAAAATTTCTGGTGGATCACACAGTTGTAAATTGTGCTTCACTTTGCATATTCCCTCCAGGTGCTCTATTTGAAATCTATAAACTGCTACATAAATAGGTCATCATTATAAAGGAAATTGGCCCAAATATAACAGAGCTGAAAACCACTCACCCCGTCATCAACTTTTTCTGTAGGACATTAAAGGCACAAGCATAAACTGATGCTATGTAAAGAGCAAGTTTAGGATCCCATGTGTATCCATTTGTTTTGTATTTAAGGGGTTGTAAAGGTACCATGTTTTTTCACCTTAATGCGTTAAGATGAAAACATCTGAGGATTAGCGCCCCCCAGCCCCTTTTACTTACCTGACCCCTCGAAAGTCCAGCGCCATGAACACGCTGGCTTCTCGGCTCATAGCAGCGCAGCCATTGGCTCCCGCTGCCATCAATCAAATCAATGACGTGGTGGGGGGTGTGTTTTGGCTCAGCCAAGTGATACAGTCGGCGGCTATAGCCGCCGGCTGTATCACGGGAGTGCACCCGAAAGAACTAACCCATGGGAGAGAGCTCACATGAAGGGGGTTCCTTTTTGCAGAGCCGAGACCGAGGGACCCCAGAATCGGGACCACTGTGTGCAAAACGAGCTGCACAGTGGAAGTATAACATGATTTTTATTTTTTATTTTTTTTAAGCAAAGGGAACCTTTAGTGTCCCTTTAAGGTATATAAATATATCAGCACAAAAAGTTCAGTTCTTTAATTTAGATACCGAGAACTAGAAATTGTATAGTCAAATTGTCAGTGGACTCTGGCAATACTTTTATATTTTGTAGAACAGCAATTAGTAGAAAAGCCATACCTTGGGTTTTGTAGGTAAGGGGTCTTTACAGGGTCGAATTTGGCACAGACGCGTTTCCTTCATGAGTTTGCATTGTGGGTTGTCGTTGGTTATCCTGGTAGACATGCCCATGCCACAGGATTTTGAGCATTGGGACCATTCTGTGGTCTGAATGGCACAGCTAGAACGATCAGGTTGTGGATGGGGACCAAGACCTGTAACAAGAGGGGTAAACAATGAAACCTACAAACCTTAAAAAACAAAGTGGCAGTAAAGTTGCTGTTCTCCCCCAAAATGTGTGACATCCATTTATCTGTCTAAATATTTACCTGGGTCGACCTTAAACCCATTGCGGACCAAAGTTATGAGCTCATTGCTGGACACTGGCTCAACGTCTTCTTGCTCTAACATCTCTTCAGAGGACTTCAAGGAGTCTTCTACGTCTCCGTTAGTTTGGTCCCCTGAGTCTTCGGAGATGTGGTTGCTGTCACACATCCATACCTCACAGCACTGGCCGGGGACCTTCACCAGCCTGGGATTGATGCAGTCTACGCTAGGCAGGGCCATTTCCTGGGGACACAGGGGCATGCAACCAACCACTCCATCCATGCAGGTGCACTGGTGCTTGCAGTTGGGCTGAAAGTTCTCTCCATTTTGGTAGATCTGGCCAAAAAATTCACAGGGTCGGCCTTCAGACTTTGCTGGAACGAAAGTGGAGAATACATTTGTGAGAGTTTATTAAAATACAGAAATGCCAAGTAAAGACATGCTCTACATGAATGCAAACTGCCATTGTGCCGACTATGGAAGAAACCTGGAGCTCTAAATATATCCAGTGTTTTGGGAAGCTAGCCTTAGAGATTTGGATACAGCTGTAAGGGGATAAAACCACTGTCAGTTTTTGTCTTTTTTTTACCCTAAACAGTTAGGTTGGCTTGTGAATTACACCCCGATAACTAGGCTTTAAATATACTACACCAAAATGCTTCTGCCAGATCAATAACTCCACTCCCTACTTGATAGAGGAGAGATTAAATGACTTGATAGTGCCAACAATTCAGAGCCATAAAAGTCTTAGGCAATTACGTTCAGCATGTTTACTGTTCCATGTTCCAGGATAAATAATCTCTAGACATGTAGATGGCTGCTATAACATCCCGCCAGGTGTGGTGTTGACTTGAATTATATCTACGCTAAAAAAAAAAAACTGCCAATGTTAGAAGTGGTGCCAAGCGCAGGCCTTTGCCCAACGGATATATCCAGCCCATCTTTCACTAATGACTTGTGATAGGTAGGAGAGAGGTGCAAGTCTAAATGTAATTACACCCAGATTTGGGTAATTGGCCATACAGAGAATTAAGCTTAATTATTCCTCTCCGTTAGGTCTGTACATGGAGTACTATTGACAATTTTACCAAGAACAAACATCTACAAGATAGGATTTGTCTATTAATTGGTCAGACATTGAGTGGTATGTTAGAATGCCGTTCATTAACAGTAAGAAAAAACAAAATGGGCAAATACATGAACTGCCTCATCTCCTGAAGGATTTGCAATTTTGTCTAGCCACTTGTGTTATATACTACAGCCAAGAGTGAAATACCACTCTGTTAGAATAAAGGAATGGTCGTGTCAACTCCTCATCTCCAAGCTGCTGATTGGACACTAAAAGCACCTACAAACCAAGCCATCTTTGCCATGTTCCTCTATCCTCCTGCCAGCACACGTACATAAAACAGTTTGGCTCCTAGTGTGACCAATCCCATTCCCAGCCTTAGTGCTGCTGTGCAGGGGATGACCAATACCTGTCCTATTGAAAGCCAGTTCAGGTTTTCCCTGAGGACACATTTTAAAATCTCCAGCTGGTTTGCAGCACATGGGAATTTTACATAGAAGAGAACACTAATTCGCACACAATTATATTGAAAGAGTGGATAGATACTCTGTAGTGTTTACCTCGGCAGATGCCTGCAGTAGATGAGGGGTCAGCCCCAAAATCGCAGTGCAGCCCCTTGATGTGGTCACATGGGTGTCTCAGATTGCAGTCCTGGTTGTACTGGCGGGCACATACCTTACAGCACCCACAGGAGTCTGTCACAAGGCTGATGCCAGGGGCGCAGGATGGTGCCTCTTTGGGACATACACAATTTGTTGGGCAGGATTCCACCTGGAAGAAAAGAACCAATTATACCATCAGCAAACACAAAGCGGTTCAATGTGAAATTCACAATTTTGGAAAGAATATCAGTCTTTGCCAAATACAAGTGCACACTTCCACTGTTACCTGCGTCTGCTCCGCTGATACAGAGACAAGCAACTGAACTAGCTTATTCAAAGTGGCATAGTTTGCCATAGTCATACATTAAATCCCAGTGTTCTTGTGTTTTGTCCTATTTTTCCCCACTAAAGCTGGATGATTTTAAAGTGGAGAATCAATTGCCAAGTTTCTATGGTGTAACAGGGCACATTCAAAGAGTTGGCAGCCCAACACTTGCAAAGTTCCTGTTAATGGTGATGAAAAGTTTGCCACAGTCCCCCAAAAGACACAAAACCTGCCGATCCAAACTAGCTGCCTGACAGACACTTATGGAATTAGAGTGTACATGTTTATGTGAATGAAACTGGGAGCATTCAAATATATTTTTTTCTAACTTTGGTGATCAAGCCTTACTTGAAAATCAAGTTCTAGGTATAGGGGGGACCATAAACGGACAGATTTATTCAAGAACAAAGCGTAGGGACACAAAACAGGAAAAAGCGTGGCCACAGCACCATCTCCGGAAGTAGGGAAGTGGACCTGTCCCCCCCAAAAGGTGCCAAATGTGGCAGCAGAAGAGGAAGTTCCACTTTTGGGTGGAATGTCACTTTAAGGCTTTAATGTCACTTTAAGGCTTTAAAGTAGACCTTTGAATATCATTTTCAATTAAAGTCTACATTTTATCATTAAAAGGCAGTCTGAAAGTTGAATATCTGAGTCTTGCATGCAGGCAATTAAAAGAAAAGCTATGCCTGATGCAGTGTCCACATTTAAGACTTCTTGCTACCTCCAATTTAAGTGCTATACAAAAAAAACAAAAACACACACCAATTTGTTCCCGTTGTGAGTTTTTTTTTTTTTTAAAAAACAACAATTCTAGAGAGCAAAAAATGGTTCCACAAATCTTTGAGTTCACAGCTCATGAAAAGCTACTATGCAAGGTTCAAACATGCCATATTGCAAGAGTCTACAAAGGGCACCTGATCATATCCAGGACCCCTTACCTAAAAAGGTTTAAAGCAACAGCACAACTCAATATAAAAATTGAGTTTGCACAAGATTGAAACCTTATTGAAAAGATCCACCACCACTATGACGTAGGGTAACTGAGCTTAAATTGGCCCCATGGACTATAATGCCTTTATACTACGGTTCCCTGAAGTTTTAGTAAAGTAGCACAAACACAATTGAGTTGTTATACCCGACCGAAGATCTGCAATGTTATACACATGCCTCTCTCCAGCCCTGGTACTCTATGTGGCTACATAAGAGACCATGCTCCCAGAACGTTACAGATGCTGTACCTTCCATCTTGAAGATCGCCCATTACCAGACACTCACATGTCAAGCTAAAATTTCTGCTGGCCTTTCAATGCCATAAGAGATTTCAGGTAATTACACCGGCCAAAAATTTAAAAATAACCTTGTGATGTCCAAAGGAATAAGTAAACTAAATGGATCTTATTATTGGGTTAGCTTTCTTTAAGCAGCCAAGGAGGCAACACTTACTGAAAAGCAAACACATCTTCCAACAAATTACAGATGTCTCAAGTCCGTCTAAAGTGACATTTGTAAACTATAAAAGCCTTACACATTAATCCCAGAATTACAGATAATTCCTGGACGTGCCGCCAAGAACTGGCATAAACAATGACCATGTGACCCGATGACTCATGCCATCTCCCACCCCCAAGCTGGCAGCGCCTGCACAAATTGGACAGGGCAGACTGAACTCAAAGGAACAGAGCGCCGTTTCACTTTGCATGTTGTGATAACCAGTTCACGTCTGGGAAAAAAAAAAAAGTTACGACGCAAGAACGGAGAGGAAAATTTTCTTAAACCACATGGTTCTATTCATTTAAAAATAGAACACTGTGTGGTTTCCAGAAAATGCCAGAGTTATATATAAACATGCAGGTATGGAATCTTTTCAGTGGAATGCTCAGGACTGCCAGGATTAAAACCTCCAGTAAATTATCATAAAGTCAGGCTGTGTGCACAGGGTGTCTTATCCAACTGTGGATTGTGGTAGCTCCTGCGGTGAATGTTACAAATCACTTCCCATGGCCCCCAAGCAAGATCCCAAAAACAAAGAAAAGTGTGGCTGGAAGAGGCCACCAATCACATGGAGCTGTAATGCGTGCAACGGCTAGTTGAAATGTCAAAGCAGCATTTTGTCTGGGGATTCAATTCCTCCTACAGGCCCTAATCTTTGCAAACCTTTTAAGCAGGATGAATTTGATTTAAATCAAGTCAATTTAAAATCATTAGTAAAAAGGTTTGATTTAAGTCATAATTTTTAAAGAGCAACTGCCATCTGTCCCGTGGGGCTCCTCCTCTGACTCGCCAACAGTCCCATTCACTTTAATAGGATGGCTGGTGATGCGGCAGTGACACAACAAGGTGAGGGACCTGGTGGCAGCAGGCAAATGGATGCCAGCCAACAGGCAATGCCATGATGGATCTAAAAAGACAGGTGCTCTTTAAATGCGAGGACTTATTCTTGTTGGTAGTTAGGATATTTGCAAAGAAAATTAAGGTTTCCTATTTAGAATAATACGCTTGTCAGGTTAGTAAAACAGCAATAGCAGAACTGATTCAATCATACAGCTTGTAGTGTACTTCGATTTGCAAAATAATGGTATAAAAGAATATTCCTGATCTTTGTTTTCTCTCATGATTACTGTGAAATTATGTGAATGCATCAATGCAGTGCATGTTCTCAGCTTGCAGAGCTTGGATAAAGTTAATGATAAAATGTAAATATTGCAGAATATACAGCCTCATGCTACATAACCAAGCTCCATTTCATGCTGAATAAACGCAATTATTAATGTATCTCAAATAAAAAAAATCTTAGGATAGATTTTTTTACTACAAAAACATTTTTTTTTAAATAAATTTGAAAAAAATAAAATAAAATTCATTGATTTATATCCACGGGAACCTGTCACAAAGCACGTTAATGACATGATTGTTCATTTATAACTCCCAAAATGGTCAAGGGTGTACACGTGTGCAGAGTTGCATAAACATACATTGCCTTCAATTTCAAGCCACTTCAAGGCAGTGGTGGCTTACACATGTTCCTTATATGAAATTAAACAATATTCACAAGTCACAAGTCAATCATTTGGAATTGCCTCTACAGAATCATTACTGAATTCAGGGGGTGTTCATTCTTGAGCACTTCTGATTCAGAGTTCAAAAACGTATTTGTGATTTCCTATATACCAGGGGTCTTCAAACTACGGCCCTCCAGTTGTTCAGGAACTACAATTCCCATCATGCCTAGTCATGTCTGTGAATGTCAGATTTTTACAATGCCTCATGGGAAGTGTAGTTCCACCACAGCTGGAGGGCCATAGTTTGAAGATCCCTGCTATATACTGTAGTATTTCTGAAGTTGGAAGGTGTTCACTCCAAATTGGACTTGCCAAGGCAAGGTTGGCATTGAGTCCAAACACTAGTAAAAAGTTTCTTCAGTTGATGAAGACAGCCAACTGGTCAGTTAGCCAACTTGAGTTTACTGGGATTGGGTGCAGAACCACCATCCATATTGGTTGGGACTCTGAAAATCAGCTAAAGACTTGTAAGGCGCCAACAATCCTAACATACCATAGGGATGAAAATGTTTCATCACATCCTTTATATCCATCATAAATAGGTTTAGAAAATGCCAATACATCAATTTAGGAAATAATTTTAAAGTCTCCCAGAAACCACTGTAATTGTGCAGTGTCAGAATCAATTTTTTAAATCTCAAGTGTATTACACTAAAACCTTGGTTTGCGAGTAACTTGGTTTGAGAGTGTTTTGCAAGACAAGCTAAATGTTTTATTAAAATTTTACCTTGATATACAAGCGATGTCTTGATACAAGAGTAGCGCCATATTACAACGGAGTATAAAAAAAAGAAATAAAAAAAAAGGAGCCTCTGAAGCCCCATACACACTATCAGTTTTCCTGATGGTTTTCTCTTCAGGTTTACCAAAACCATGTAGTACAAGGGCCGGCCTGATTGCATACAAATTGAAACTCTTGAGGTTTGACCTCATATTAGATGGTTTTGGTAAACCTGAAGAGAAAACCATCAGGAAAACTGATAGTGTGTATGGGGCTTAAGTGTATCAATATGGTTACATTTAATGAAGGTACAACATTTAGCAACCTATTGCTACACTTATGCCTCGTACACACAAACAGGTTTCCCAGCAGACTTTTTCCTGCCGGGAAAGCCGAGAACCAGCTCGGTAGCTTTCCCCCCATTTTTTTTTTCACAAGAAAAGCTTTTCCCCCTTTACACGGCCTGTTTTCATGGCAGGAAAACTGCCATTAGAGCTGTGGCCAGGAAACCCTGCTATGTGTATGCTCCACTGCAATGTTTCCCATAGGAAAACTCCCGGGAAAAGACTGCTGGGAATCGCGAGAAAAACAAAACAAAAAAAACACATGTTCTCATTTTTCCTGCCAGGATTCCCGGCGGTTTTCCTGTCAGGAAAACTGCCATTGAGCATACACACCCAGTTTTCCCAGCCATAAGCTGTCATGGCAGTTTTCCCAATGGAAAAACGGGTCGTGTGTACAAGGCATTAGATGTGCCTCTTTTATACCCTGTAAAAAAAGTGCTTCGATATACAAGTGCTTTGGATTACAAGCATGTTTCTGGAACGAATTATGCTCACAAACCAAGGTTTTACGGTTATCCTTGACAGTCAGCTTATGATTTCTTTATGATATAGAGTGGAATGCAGCTTCTTGCCATGATTTCTCAGCAGTGGATCTCCCCCACTCAAAGGACTACAGTGGGCAATGCCAGAAACACTGGTCTGCATTTCCACAGCCATTCCAAGAACCATACCTGCTACTACAGGGAATACCCAAGTAGGGTACACTGTTGCATAATATAAATGACTCAGTGTTTAAAGCAGTGGTTTCAAACTTCTGCCCCATTCTTGCTTTTATCCAGCCCCCTGGGGCACCATTTCATTCACTGACAGGGACAAAGGGGCACAATGCCTCACAATGATATCAACGATGGGGCAAAATTCCTACCAATGATAAGGCACAGCCCCCCCCCATTACACCAACAAAGGGACATCATTCCTCCCAGTGAAACCAATGACGGGGCACAATTCCTCCCAATGACCCCAAAAATGGGGTATTGTTTACTCCCACTGATGCTGGGACATTTGCTCCTCCCAATGGCCACAGTCCGGTCACCTTAAAGTCTGAAGGTGTGTAAACTGTCCCTTTTTTAGAAAGTTTGTGGGTCTCTGATCTAAAAAAAAAAAAAAAGGGACAAGATATCCTTATTTGACATAATAATCCATACACATCCACTACTTAATGGCCCTGTAATCTATTTTTCATGAAATTGTTTCTTGTGATTTTCTGCCCCCCTGTAACATCCTCCAATGACCAATAGAAGGTATTTTGAGTTCAGAACACATACTTAACCACTTTCCTACCCGCCCATAGTCATGACGTTCACAGATGGGATCTCCTATCCTGGGTGGACGTCCTAGGCTTCCCAGCCGTCCAGGGGGCATGAGCACGCAGCATTGCTCGTGACCGAATGCGTGTGCCCGACATCCTCTGGGCACCAGCGATTGCCCGCAATCGCGGCAGGATCGTGGATCTGTGTGTGTAAACACACAGATCCATGTCCTGTCAGAGGTGAGGAGACCAATGTGTGTTCCCAGTACAGAGGAATACACATCGGTCTCCTCCCATTGTGAGTCTTTCCCCTACAGTTAGAATCTTTTATTAGGGAACAACCCCTTCAGCACCCCCTAGTGTTAACCCCTTCCCTGCCAGTCACATTTACACAGTAATCAGTGCAGTTTTATAGAACTAATCGCTGTACAAAAGTGTCCGATATGTCCGTCGCAATGTCACTGTCAAAAAAATAAATATGCAATAAACCTATCCCCTATTTTGTAGACGCTCCAACTTTTAAATTTGTTTGGGAGCCACATCGTGCAATTGTCAGTTAAGGCGACGCAGTGCCAAATCGCAAAGAGTGCTCTGGTAAGGAAGGAGGTAATTTCTGGGGCTGAAGTGGTTAAATAGTTTTTTTTCCTATAAACCAAAGTTTAGTGTCCCGTTAAGTACATTTCAAAACACAATCTCTCCATAAACTGGATTGTGATAGAAGCCAACACTTGCTAATCAAAGCTTTCAAAAACGAAATCTCCCATTCTATAGTATGGGACAAGGCAAATTTTAAACTAAAGCACTGAGATTTCAAGTGGTATACAGAAATGTGAAGTCACGTTTTATTTTTTGCAAAAATTAAGGATGCCAGAGGTTTGTGAGGATTAGTACATCTGATAAAAAAAAAAAAAAAACGTTATCGTCAGAAGCAGTTGCAGCTCTTAACTCCCACAGGGAACACCAAGAGACACCCAATACTCTGACTAGAAGACTCCTGGACAAGAGCCAAGCAATGCCGGAATGGAGTACATAAGGTCACTGTGTCGCTCCCAGAGCACCCCTGAAAAAGTTTTGAAGTATTAGAATTAAAGAAAAGCTCCATGCAAATGTGTTAACTCATTTTAATCTACCAAAATATTCCTTTGTCAGTTATGCCAACTTTCCAGTCTCACAAGCATACTTACCTAAAAAGATCTTTCATCTTAAGCCGAGATGGGGTTTGCAGTGCCAGTGCCTGGGTGGGAAGGAAGGTACTTAAGTGGGCTTACAGCAGCCAAGGCTTTTGGGTTGAAGGTCCTAAATGCAGTGATGTTTGCCAATAAACCGAACCATTAAAGTGGATGTAAACCCACTTGCATCCTTTCTAAACTACTGCCATAGTGCTGATCTATAAGGATATAGATGCCTCCTGCATGTATCTTTACCTGTCAAATGTCTCCCCTCTGTCTGTTATAAGAACTAAAAAACTTCTGTGGGTGAATCTGTTGTCTGGAGCTCTGTGGGTGAAGTTGTAATGTCAGTAGACTCCCCGCCCACCTCTACAGTCCCCTCGTCAACATGCATTTTTCCTGTGTATTCCTTACACTAAATTCTGCTATGATCCCTAACATCCAGTCAAAATCCAGAAAAGTAACCACACAAGTGGGCATGGGAATTTAAAAAAATAATGCCTGTCTCCAGGCTAGTGCATGAGATATGTAAATAACCAGTCACTCACAGCAAGGGGGCGGAACGGACTAAGGTTTTTCTCCAAGTATTTTATTTCACTGAAAAATAAAAGATTACTCAGAGCTGAATCAACTCTGTGTGGCAAGATTTGGCACAGAAGATAGGAAATCTTATACTCTACATTGTGACAAAAAAAAAAAAAAAAAAAAGTTATTCGGGTTTACATCCACTTTAAGCAGGAAGTTAAGCAGTCACTAAAACAGCAGGTTTTGAAAGATGGTGTCACCCTCATTATGCCCATGCAGTCATGAGCATAACAGGATCGTGGGCTTATAAGAAATTTAAAGGTCTTTGCGAATATAACCGTTCCTACACATATGCTTCAGATGGCATCTTGGTTGGCGACACTAGCAATTAGAAGTTCTGCCATATCACATTATCACAGCAAAAATAGACACCCAGTGATGGCGCTGAACAGGGACATGTGCCAGTTTGCATCAACATAAGCACACAACAGTGAAAGATACCACCAGCCTCTCGTTTTTTAGAATGCAGAGTTTGCATATCGGATGTGGCTCCCTCTGAACCGAGAGACCTAAAAATCTAGAAGGAAGCAAATCCAGAGCCTTGAAATGCGATCCCAGCATGCAAGAGGACGCCCAACAAACAGTCAGAGCCTAGAAGTGCGAGAGCGGCACACTGTTTACAACTGCCAACACTTAAAGCAACATCCCGAATGTCTGCTACAAGGTACGTGGCCCCAAAATTGGAGTGCCACAAAATTATCTGCACCGATAGCTTTAATGGGATGGTCTGGCTCTATTTAGCCTTTAATTGGATGGTCTGGCTCTATTTAGCCTTCTATGGAGGGGTGAAACAAAGACACCCCACATATCTCCAGCCAAAACGTTTAGGTTTTAGCTGGAACAAGAGGTATAGTATCTGTTGAGCTGCCTTCTCTGTGGCCCAATGCATGTTTGAGCTGCAGAGAATCTTGTGACTTCTTCCCCTGACTCAAGTTTTCTTTCCCCTCTGCTGGAACTGGTTTTCATGGTTGAAAATGTTCAGAGTGGGAGCTAATTAAACTTTTCCAATAGTCAGGCAAACAAATAACAGTCGGTTTCATATAGACACCACACAAGGGTTTGGTTGCTTGTATAATGTGTAATAGCATTTCTCAAATTTTAGTCATGGCAACTTTTTTTTAAATGTGTATTTTAGGTGAGAACGCATTTAACAATGTTGGGCTAAAACATTTGACCGAAAGAATTGAAAAGAACGATGTACAATTCTTAAAAAAAAAAAAAAGTTTTGAAAGTAAACTAGTACAACAGGGTCTAGAAAGGAGTCACGAGCACCAGGATGGACAGGTGTTGATTAAATATTGATAGGTGGAGATGGAGGCCTTAACTACAAGGTTTTAACCGATATTTCCAATCAATGGAGGATACAGAATCAATAGGCAACCTAGTTTGATACCACTGAGTATTGGAAACACTTTATTACAGACTGTTCCGTACCAACAGGTAGGGTTTGGACAAAGGATCAAAGTTTTGACCCGAGATTCTTTTGCTTAAGGAGACCTCCACCTAGCCCATGCGAAAACATAAGATAGTTTATCTTAAAGCGGTTGTAAACCGCAACAAAATTTTTTTTTTTTTTTTAGACCTGCAAGGGAAAAGCCATAATGAGCTAATATGCACCGCATATTAGCTCATTATGAAATACTTACCTCGGAACGAGGTGTAGGGAGCTTACCTGGTGCACGCCGAGCGAGATCTCATCTTGACTCGGCGTGTCTTCCGGGTATCGCCGCTCCAGCGCTGTGATTGGCTGGAGCGGCGATGACGTCACTCCCGCGCGTGCGCGCGGGAGATTTAAGTCCGGCCAGGGTCGCGGATGCCGGTCGCTTGGCCGGAGGATTCCCCCTGCGCATGCGCCGCTGCGCATTGCGGGGGTAATATCTCCTAAACCGTACAGGTTTAGGAGATATTCTTTATACCTACAGGTAAGCCTCTGTATAGGCTTACCTGTAGGTAAAAGTAAAAAAAGTGGGTTTACAACCACTTTAAAGGGGTTGTAAAGGTTTGTATTTTATTTTCTAAATAGGTTCCTTTAAGCTAGTGCATTGTTGCTTCACTAACCTTTTTCCTTTGATTTCCCTTCTAAATGTCCCCCCCCCCCCCGCTTGTTTGAATTTCTCACTTCCTGTTTCTCCTCAGTAAGCTTGCCCCTGTCATCCGAGCCCATCTGGCTGGAGGTTAGTCAGTGCGCTCGTCCCCTTCCTTGGGACTACATCCCTGCGAGGAGACACTCCAAGCTGTTCTGGCTGGGGGGTTAGTCAACGTGCACGCCCCCTCCATTGGGACTACATCCCTGCGGGGTGACACTGAACACAGGGTCTCCCCACAGGGATGTAGTCCCAAGGGAGGGGGCAAGCACGCTGACTAACCCCCAGCCAGAATGTCTCGGATGGTGGGGCAAGCTTACTGAGGAGGAACAGGAAGTGAGGCATTCAGACAAACACAAAAAAAAAATTTCGAAGGGAAATGGAAGGAAAAGGTAAGTTAAACAATGCACTGGCTTAAAGGAACCTATTTACAAAACAAAAAACAAACCTTTAAAACCCCTTTAATAATAGTGGGGGGTTCCAGATAAATCCACTTATGGAAGATGGTTTTCTGTGCTGCAAGGGATAGAATAGTGAGGACTTGTTGTCTTGAGATTCTAGTACCTAGGGCTGTCAAAGCCAAAAAGTGCCCATTCAGGAGACAGAGGTAGGTTGTTTACTAAATGTACAATGCACCCAGGGCCACCATCAGGGAGGTTCAGCCGATACAACTGTAAGGGGCCCCCCCACCCCGATGCCTGAGGGGCCTGCCCGGCCCAGAAGAAGGCAAGATATATACAGGTGTCAGGGGGGCTGGCATATAGATACAGGATTAAAGGGGGGGGGCTGAGTGCATACAGGTGAGGTGGCCAGTGTGTGGATTTGGTGGGATGGCCCGTGGGCAAGCCCTGGGGAATGTTGGTGGTAAGACTCGGGGGGGCCAGGCCTAAAGCTGTGTAAGGGGCCCAAAAATGTATGAATGCACCAAAAAGTTTTAACCCTGGTGCACGACCAGAAAGCATGGAGCAAATCTCCATTTGGATGACCACACTTTGGGCAACAAGATGAGAGCGATGGAGATATGCAAGAATGGTGGAAGAACTTAAAAGCATGGCAGTCTTTAGTAAAAAGAAAACCTCAATGAGAAGCCTGGGACGATGCACACAACCATCTTAAAATTAACTTCACATCAGAGGTCCCCCGATCGCAATCAACTCCTCCATATACATGAGATGAAAGCACACACAAACCGGGACCACCCATGAGTCCCACCATCCCATCAGAATCCCTCCCGGATCAGAGAGCCCTCTTTTCCCCCGATTCAGGGCACGCTCGTGGCACCCCAAGGAAATCCAAAAGGGCACCCTGGTTGAGAAACTAAAAAAAGTAACTACACCTCAAATCTTCTAACACAGTCCAATGAATATCGACATAACCCTGCTTAAAGGAATGTTTCCATGCGAAAAGTGGAGCCTGCCATTAAAGAATTACTTTTTTCAACACGCATGCTGAGGCTCTGCCTTGAAAACTTGGGTTACTAACCAGAGCAATGAAGAGAACTATTCCGATTTGCCCGATTTACTTTAATCGGTATAATGACCTCAGCAATGGCTGCCCCTGTTTTTTCTCTGTTGAGTTTCCTTTAAGAGTGTCCTTGAAGAGCATTGCCAGCTACAGGCTCAATTAACTGACAGCTTTGCCGTAGCGGGACTAGACTTCTCTAGTTCTCTGCCAGCCTCTAATTGTTTTATGCCAAATTGTAAATGTGGCACAGGAAGAGAAGGACTGCGGGCACAGCAGCATAACCAAAAACCATGAGCTATTCAGGACTTTGTTCCCTAGAGATGAATACTGATTGGCTGCTATAGGTTGCTAGACATCCCCTAGCTTTAGTAAATAAACCCACATGGTCCACAGACGTAGAGTCAGCCTGACATTCCGGCGGCTAATCCTGAATTGCGATCCTCCCCGCCAGTCACATGACAAAATACCAGAGGGACCCTAGATTTTCAAAATTCACATCTCCCAAAACATGAGATATCGTTCTGTCAGCGCAGGTCTTCCAAGATCAAGACCCGGTTGTGGGGCCACCACAGGACTACAATTGCCGGTGAACCCCCATGGGTCTCTTCCCCTACAAGTCACGAGGGTAAAGCAGACAGACAAAACAGGATGCTGCAACGATGCCAGTTCACCCGACACCAACTTAGGACACCCCCCCCCCCCTTCTCCAGCCATCTCTGGGCCAATCAATCCCAGCCACCAACAACCAGACTTTGATCTCAGCACAGCCATTGATTGATTTAAAAAGGGAACAGTGGCAAACTTTCTAATGGCGCTACAGAAGGAAACGTTTTATCTGCTGCCAGACACGTGGGTGGCAATGGAGTGCAAGGAGGGGGGGGGAATCAACTACTCATCACTACGCAACTTATATCAAGGGGTAGATTTCAGCGCAGCGAAAAAAAATCGAATCTGACCAATAGTAGGTCATCTGCCCTTGCTTGAACCAGCCTAACCCAACAAAGGTTGGCTTTTGATTGGCTGCAAAGGGTTGCAGTAGAACATGGTCTTAAGAGTTGTAAAGTAAGGCAGAACCAAGGTCAATGGCAGCATGCAATGCGAAATTTTCCATAGCAACCGATGAACAGTTGCTATGCGTTGTCGTTTTTACTAGGGTTGTCCCGATACCGATACTAGTATCGGTATCGGGACCGATACCGAGTATTTGCGGGAGTACTTGTACTCCCGCAAATACCCCCGATACCTAAATAGAATACTCCCCCCCCCCGCATACCGCCGCGTTAATCCCCGTGCAATACAGCAAGCATTACAAGCTTTCGTTTGAATTCTTGTAATGCCCGCCGCGCCATGTATAGACACTCCCCTGTGCTCGGGATTGGACGGATCCGTCCAATCCTGAGAAGGGGAGTGTCTATACATGGCGAGGCGGGCATTACAAGTATACAAACGAAAGCTTGTAATGCTTTCTGTATTGCACGGGGATTAACGCGGCGGTATGCGGGGGGGGGGGGGGGAGTATTCTATTTAGGTATCGGGGGTATTTGCGGGAGTACAAGTACTGGAATTAACCCGGCAGCAGCGGCGGCATCTACTACAGGTATGGGGGACATGGCTGCAATATGTGGGGGACAGGACATGGCTGCAATATGTGGGGGACAGGACAGGGCTGCAATATGTGGGGGACAGGACAGGGCTGCATTTGGGGACACATTTAAAAAAGTATCGGTATTCGGTATCGGCGAGTACATGAAAAAAAGTATCGGTACTTGTACTCGGTCCTAAAAAAGTGGTATCGGGACAACCCTAGTTTTTACCAATTTATGTGATTTTTACACCATTTACGTGATGTGCCATACAGGAGCTTCTTTGGGTCAGGATGGCGAGTTTTCAGCGCCACAGATTTATGGGAGCGCCTTCTAACGTGTATTTTCAGGTGCGCCTATTGAAGGCAGTAGGGCTAAAAATGCCCACATCTACCCAAGAAGAAGCTCCTGTACTTTACATGGCGGGCATCTAAAAAAAAAAAAAATTGGTTGAGTTTTTGTAACTTCAAGCTACAGAACAAGTTGAAAAGGGGGACCAATTCTATTCTTAAATGTTGATTCAAAAGACAAATGTGCCACAACCCACATCAAACCCCAATCTTAATAGCCAATCAGAACAAAGTGACAGGCTAAATGCACACTTTTTTTGATTTGGGGGGAATTGTACTGCGCTAAAAGTGCTACCATAGGACATGGGAACCTCATATCTCCTAGATAACTGTCCAATAGAATCTTAAACCAGCCATACATTATACAATCGAATTGTATCTCCTGTAATGCAAGGGCCTGCCTGATTGGAGGGACGATTTATTTCAGGTACTTACATAGCGCCATCAATTTACGCAGCGCTTTACGTATGTATTGTACATTCACATCAGTTGCTGCCCTCAAGAAGCTTACAATCTAAGGTAAGCCAGGATCGTGGTAAAAAATACATTTGCAATGCCATAATTCCTTAATGGCACCCCAAACGCGGTGCGTCTCTCCCACGATTGTCAAGCGAAAAAACACGCTAAAACGCTCCTGGCTCTGTGCCAAGATTTGGTACATGAACATTTTTTGGAACACAGGGAGGCCCATTCAAATGAATGGTACCACTCCAAAAATGTGCCACAAAAAAAGCTAAAAAATAAATAAAGCAGTGCAGCAGTTGTCGCTGTGCTACGTTTGGTGTGAATAGAGCCCTAAGGTTTGTCTTTCTGCTATACAATGTTGTTAAATCTTAAGACACAGATTGTAAAATTTCTCGAAATCTTTACATTTACCAAAATTATGTAAACAAGAAAAAATAAAAATAAACTTAAAACTGCCCATTCAAATCGTATCCAATCAGGCAGGTCCTTGCATTACAGAAGATCTGATTGTATAGTGTATGGTCAGCTTTCGCCAATAAATCTCTAAGACCTAGGCTGGAATTATGTGATGGCTCCCCAATGCAAAACCATTGAGGGTTTTGTTTCCTTCTCACTGGCAATCCCCAGAGGGATGCCAAGTTATCAAACTAAAGGACACATTGGCTTTAGCCGGAATTTATCTACCATATACTATATAACCAGAGAGTGCAGGATTCACTGGCAGGTCCCTGGTCTACCTAAGCTAGTTAGAGCACTGATTGCAAGCTCTGCAGACAAGCACAGCCTCATAAACCCCCACCACTAACTACTTCTGATGGCCAGCTTGGCGAGGAGACACTGGGCATCAAACCAGCCACTGTTAGGAAGTAGATTGTAAGTTCTTGGGTTAAATCTGAATGTCCAACAAGAGCTGCAGAATGGAGCCCCCTGATAAAGTCACTTTCCTAACAATCTCCTGGGCAGGTCACTTACCAGCTTCCCATGGCAGCCAGCAGCCAGGAGGGTGCAGAGGAGAAGGAGTCCTGGGTACATGTCAGTGAACAGAGGTCCACAGTCAGTTAGTAGCGCTGATTAGGAGGAGGATGATGGGGCAAGCAGTGGAGCGGTGGTGGGGCGCACAGGACCGGAGATCCACAGTCACACTACAGAACAAATCAGCTCCACCGCTGCCTTCTCCGCCACCTGAGACTCTCAGCTGTCCATTGACAAGAACGAGCAGCTGCTCCACTACTTATACGGGCATGTCCCAGCCACGCCTCCCCCGAGCCAGGGGCCACGCCTCCCGCCGCTCTGCATCAGTCGGAGAATGGCCCGGTTATGTGAAGCTCTCGGCGCCGCCCCCTGCAGGCCGCTCGTGGCGCTACAGGTGCATTCCTGTGAGTCAGAATTTAGGGAAGTTCTTTCCCTGAACTTTTTTTTTTTTCCTTTCCTCTTTTGACTTCTATGGAATCTGATGATCTGAAGGTGTAAGAATAACTCAGGGTGCTTTATGTGGATAACGCAATCCTCAGATCTATTGTTATATCTAGTGTTTGCGTCTTATATTATTTAATAATATTTTCAGTTCAGATTTAAAGAGAAAATAATCAATCAATCCCAAAAGTTATAAAATAAAATAAAAAAAAGTGCGTGTGTGTATATATATATATAGTGAAACCTTAGTTTGAGAGTAACTTGGTTTGAGAGCGTTTTGTAAGACAAGCAACATGTTTTAATACATTTTGCCTTGATATACAAGCGATGTCTTGATATAAGAGTAACGAGTAACCAGTGTTGCTCATCTTACTTTAAAAAAGTAATTAGTTACAGTTACAAATTACTTCTCCGAAAAAGTAATTGCGTTAGTGACTCAGTTACTACATTGAAAAAGTAATTAGTTACTCAGCAAAGTAACTGAATTTTTTTTTAATATTCTACAATGCTTTGTTGAGAAGCAGGTGACGGGCGCTTGCCGGGGAGCAGTGAGTTAATACTCCAAGACAAAAGAATGGCAGATCCTTGAGAGAAGAATACCGGAAACAAATGGTGATCTCGTGTATATCCCAGCCTAGGTGCATCTGTCCCACCATGTATGTGCAGCTAATAGGACTTAAAACCCTTATCCATCTGCTAAATATTACATCCAAATTATAAGCTGGATTAAAATGTATGTTTATAATATACATTCCCTTGACGTTTACAGAGTCTGTAATTAAAATTTTTATATTAGGCTTTATTAGAATTTTTTATAGTTTATTGTTTTATTTATTTTATATAAGCTTTATTAGATGCAAGGGATCTGGAATGGGGATGTCAGATTTTTCTTTGTTGTCTGATGAAGAGATGAAATCACTGACCAAAAATAACCTGCTGATCATTGGTCTGTATAGGTGTCCTGCACTTACCATGTTGACCACTAGATGTCACTGTGTACACTGTGTTGTATAGGGAACGTTTGTTCTGTGGAACATTTTGTTCCGGCCATGTGTTCCCCGGATCATTGATCAGGTTGCGCACACAGTGTGTGTGATCGATGTGAGTTGTTCCCCGGTGATAGGTCAGTGTGAGGTGGGTGGGGCTCAATGTATCCAGAGCTCCTTGCGATTGGGACAGGCCATCACAGCGGTCACATGATTCTAAAGCGGAGTTCAACCCATATTTATGTTCACAGTGTCGGCAGAAGCAATTACTCTGCTGCCATCTAGTGGCGGTAGATGTAATTGTGGTAATGCCGCCCAAGTAATGGGAACTGCATTACCGTGAGAGGAAGAGTAATCAGGTAGATTACTCGTTACCCTCAAAAGGGGCTGCGTTAGGTAACTGCGTTTATTGTAACTCCGTTACTTACAACACTGCGAGTAACGTCGAGTAACGTCATGTCACAACTGAGTATAAAAGAGAAAAGAGGCGCCTCTAAGGCTGCATTCACACCTAGGCGTTTTGTCGCCCTATGCCCGACGCTGTAGCAGCCTGAGATACGCTGGAGGGCCGTACGCCTGAGTATCAGGCGTATCAGGCGTTTGGCAATAGCCGACAATGTTAAAATCACCCCTCCCAGCGAAAACAAGGAGCGACTTGTCGCCACAAATTGCGGGGAAAATGCGCCAATGTCGTGTCGCGGCAATACGCCGGCTGCCGCCTACGCTCAGGTGTGAATGCAGCCTAAGTGTAGCAATATGGTTACATTTATTGAAGGTACAACATTTAGCAACCTATTGCTACACTAGGCTGCATTCACACCTAAGCGTTTTGTCGCCTGAAGCACGACGCTCAAATACGCTAGAGGGGAAAAAATACATTATTCCCTATGGAGATGGTTCACATCTGCAGGCCAATACGCCTGACGCCGAATGCCTGAAGCTCAAACAAGTTCCGAACCCTTTTTTGTCGCGCGTATCGGGCGGTTTGTGTGTATTTGAGTGTTTCCATTTCCCATAGTAAGGCTGCATTCACACCTAAGCGTAGGCGATTTGCAGCGTTTTTTAACCGCGATTTGCAGTGACAAATTGCAGCGTTTTTTACCGCGATTCGCCGCGTCAAAACACAGCGTTTTTTACCGCGGTTTTGTACAGGTCATTGGCACCAATGGAAAACGTCCAAGCCACCCGATTTGTGTGACAAAAAAGGGTCTGGGACTTGTTTGAGATTCATGCGTTCGGCATTCTGCGTTTTGCAGTGGAGATGTGAACCATCTCCATAGAGAATAATGTTATTTTTCCCCTCTAGCGTCTTTGAGGCAGAAGATAAAAAAAAATCTACCAACATAGCAACAAGTGATGAAAAGATGATAATTTTTCCTATTGGCTAAAACAAAAAACGTCGAAGTACAAAAACGTCGGACGACGATGTATGCAAACGCGCAAATAAGCATGAATACGTGTGACAAAAATGCCGGAAAAAACGGCCGAGCGACCGACGCTCAGGTGTGAATGCAGCCTTAGGCCCTGTACACTCGATCAGTCCATCCGATGAGAACGGTCTGAAGGACCATTGTAATCGGTTCACCGATGAAGCTGACTGATGGTCTGATGTGCCTACACACCATTGGCTAAAAAAACGATCGTGTCAGAACGCGGTGATGTAAAACACAACGACGTGCTGAAAAAAATGAAGTTCAATGCTTCCAAGCCTGCGTCGACTTGATTCTGAGCATGCGTGGATTTTTTAACCGATGCCTTTGCATACTAACGATCGGTTTTGACCCATCGGTCAGGCGTCCATCGGTTAAATTTTAAAGCAAGTTCTCTTATTTTTGGCAGGAGGATAACTGACCGAAGAAACAAACTTTCAGTCCGTTTTCATCAGTTTTGACCGATCGTGTGTACGCGGCCTTAGAGGTGCTTCTCTTCTCTTTTATACACCCTGTAAAAAAAATGCTTCCATATACAAGTGCTTTGGATTACAAGCATGTCTCTGGAACTAATTATGCTCGCAAACCAATGTTTTACTCTATATATATTATACATACATATATACATACATACAATTGTGCTAAAAAGTTTGCATACCCTGGCAGAAAATGTGACATTTTAATCTTAACCACTTGCTTACTAGGCACATAAGCCCCCCTCCTGCCCAGTCGTGTAACACTGTACCCAAATACATTTTTTATCGTTTTTTCTCCCCCACAAATAGAGCTTTCTTTTGGTGGTATTTTATCACCTCTGCAATTTTTATTTTTTGTAAGAAAAAATGGAAAAGACCGAAAATTTTGAAAAAAAACAAACAAAAACGGTTTTATATTTTGTTAGAAAATTTTGCAAACAGGTAATTTTTCTCCTTCATTGATGTACGCTGGTGAAGCTGCACTGATGGGCAGGGCACTAATATGCCCCTTATGGGTGCCGCCTTACTAATACTAATAAGGCGGCACTGATAAGGTGCCACTGGTGGGTTTTTGAGATTTGGCACTGGTGGGCACTGAGAGGTGGCACAGTTGGGTGGCATGGATGCGTGGCACTGAAGGGCATTGATAGGTGGCACTGATGGGTGTCACTAAAGGGCACTGATAGCTGGCACTGATGGGTGGCAACATTAGGCACTGGTAGTGACACCGATAGGCAGCACCCTAGATGGCACAGATGAGGCAATGATTGGCACCACTGGTTGGCATTGATAGGTGGCACTCTTGGGCATTGATAGGTGGCACAGATTGGTGACACTGATATTCACTGGTGGGCACTGATTGATGGCGTTGTGGCACTGGCAAGCAGTTGGCAAAGATGAGGCAGCTGTGCCTCTTCGGGACCGATGTCCCTTCAACAGAAGCCAGTGATCAGTGTTTTTTCCTCCTTGCGCTGTCACGATTACTGAGCTTCTGTTTACATCTCGTGATCAGCTGTCATTGGCTGACATCTGATCACATGGTAAGGGGCCGGGATCTCATTGACATCACAGAGCGCGCCGGAAACGTGAAAAGGGGAGGACGCCTATTGACGGCCTCCCGGCAATGTAGGTCAGTGCTGTAGCCATCATTCAGCTATAGCGTGGACAGGAAGAGGTTAATATTGAAAATATGACTGATCATGCCAAAAAAACTGTCTTTTATTTAATAATAGCAATCACATGAAGTCATTTATTATTACATAGTTTTTGTTGGATCCTTTTTAAATCATAATGATAACAGAAATCACCCAAATGGCCCTGATCAAAAGTTTACATACTCTGGAATGTTTGGCCTTGGTACAGCCACAGAAGGTGGCACACACAGGTTAAATATGGCAATTAAAGATTAATTTACCACATTTGTGGCTTTTTAAATCACAATTATTGTCTGTGTATAAATAGTCAATGAGTTTGTTAGCTCTCACATGGATACAATAAGCAGGCTAGACACTGAGCCATGAGGAGGTAGAAAAGAACAGTCAAAAGACCTGCATAACAAGGTAATGAAACTTTACAAAGATGGAAAAAGCCTTGAATATGCCAGTCAGTACTGTTTAGTCACTTATTAAAGTGGTTGTATAGTAATTTTTTAACTTTTACCTACAGGTAAGCCTATAATAAGGCTTACCTGTAAGTAAAAAAAAAATATCTCCTAAACCGTACAGATATTCCACTCGCAATGAGCCACTGCACAGTAGGGTGCCCACGTGTCCCGGATTGCCCGGGATTGTCCTGCAATTTTCATTTGTGTCCCGTGCACCTTCATTCCGGGACAATACAATGTCTCGGAATTAAATGAGGACACACAGCCACCCTAATAGACAATTGCCAACTGTTGCTAAGGCCGCCGTGCCTGGCGTCTAGCAATCAGTGACGTCATATTCGCAGAGTCTCAGAGCGAGGCTGAGAGAAGCAAGTGCTGCCCTGCGCTCCTAGTCCACCCACCTCCTCTCCTTCTCAGACCGCGGCAGAAGCATCTCCTGCAGGCTTCCGTGACCTTCCGGCAGGCATCTGCATTCTGTAGTGCTGGCTGACTTAGTTCTACGGTTTGGCTGTCTGTCCCGACTCCCACAGCGTATTGCCCGAGCGACCCGACTGCCTGAGGGAGGACCCCCAGCCTGAACCAGGGAACAAGGACAGGTGCTCAACCGCCCACCACACCAGACCAGTTCAGATTAGAAGGTGAGCAAATGGAACCTGATTGGAGCAGGCCAGGTGACAAGTCGGGGCACTGGGGCTGGGGACAGCACAGTAACAATATGAGGCTTACAAAGTGGGGCCCTGCCCTGGGGGCAATAAAAAATGAAGCTGACAAGTGGGAGCAATAAAAAATGAGGCTGACAAGTGGGGGCAATAAAATGAGACTGACAAGTGGGAGCAATAAAATGAGACTGACAAGTGGGGGGGCAATAAAAAATGAAGCTGACAAATGGGGGCAATAAAAAATATATATGTAAAAAATGTATACCACCTGTCTAAATTGGTGACCACTGTTTGCTTTTCCAAAAATTGGCAAAAAGTATCAGAAATCATCCTTTTTTGGGCTGGCGCCAGGGCGTGCACAGGAGAGGCTTGGGCGTGCATGGGGGGTGTCCCTGAATGGCAGTTTGGAAATGTGGTCACCCTAGTGCACAGGACCTTGCCAGAAAGCCTAGCTCATTATGCCTTTTGCCTTACAGGTGACAAAAAAAAAAGTTTGGGACTATACAACCACTTTAAGAAGTGGAACATTAGGGGCTCTTTTGATACCAAACCAACAGGGCCGGCCCGACTATGGGACCCACTGGTCCCAAGGTACCAGGCGGCACTTTTCAAGGGAGCGGCAAATTGCCGCCCGCCTGCTCCGCTTCCCGCTCCACTGTTGTCTGGGAAACAAATTGCCGCCCGCCCGTTTTTCTCTCTCCAGCCGACCGCCGCAAGCACCCAAATCCCCCCCCCCCCCAGCAGACAGACGGGGACCGAATATCACACAAGCACTGTCCGGGACTCCTTTGTATCAGCCTGTCCCTCCGCGCTGTGTGTCTGTGTGTGCAGGCGGGGCTCAACGCAGATGGGATCATTGAGAGAAGCAGCTGACCTCCCGGCTCTTTCCAAGCAATGACTCAATGGAGCGGGTGGATGGCACTGGCATGGTCCCTGAGCAGAGCCCTGATTATGGTCGATGGAGCCACAAACAGCAGAGGTAAGGGAGGAGGACGGATCCTCACGGAACTACATTGAGCTGTGTGTGTGGGGGGGTCAGTGTGTGTGTGTGAGTAGTCCAGGAAGTAGTACTCAGTTGGGTCAGTGTATGTGTGAGACAAGGGGGGTCAGTATATGTGTCAGGTAGGGGGGGTCAGTTCATGTGTCAGGTAGGGGGGGTCAATGTATGTGTCAGACAAGGGGGGGTCAGTGTATGTGTCAGGTAAGTGGGTCAGTGTATGTCAAGTAAGAGGGTCAATGTATGTGTCAGACAAGGGGGGTCAGTACATGTGTCAGGTAAGGGGGGTCAGTGTATGCGTCAGATAAGGAGGTCAGTGTATGTGTCAAGTCAGTGTAGGGGACAGGTAGGTCACTGTAGGGGTCAGATAGATCACATGTGTTGCAAGGGCAGAGTAAAGTGAAGTCAGGGGCGCAGCCGGGGTAGGGGGGCAAAATTTGGTTTCGCTTGGGGTGTCAAAGATCCTTGCACCAGCACCCCACATCCCCCCAGGAAACGGACGGGGAAGATGGCGATCGCCGCAAGCACCCCCCCAGGAGACAGATGGGGAAGGAGCCCCTGGAAAGATCAAAGCAGGTGAAAAAGGAGACAGACTGGCATGGAAGGTACCGTTCTGGCCAAAACATACACATACCCTATCTGCAGACAGAGACTGGGACAATGGGATATAGGAGGGACTGCAGATAGGGACAGGGCAAGGGATCTCTCTCTCCCTCCCCCTCTCTCTCCCCCCTCTCTCTCTCCCCCCTCTCTCTCCCTCCCCCTCTCCCCCTCTCTCTCCATCCCCCCTCTCTCTCCATCCCCCCTCTCTCTCTCTCCCCCCCCCCTCCCCCTCTCCCTCCCCCTCTCCCCCCCCCCCTAGCAATCCGCTAGGTGTGGCAGGTGATATCATGGCAAGTGACAAACCACAATGTGTGGCAGGTGACGTGGCAAGTTACAATAAACTACGCGTGGCAGTTTTTTTTATGGGGGGCAGCATTTGATTCTTGGTACCAGGCAGCACAATGTCTTGGGCCGGCACTGCAAACCAAGGTCAGGTAGACCAAGATAAAAGACAGTTTTTTGGCATGATCAATCATATTTTCATATAACGAGGCCTTGCAACACTAATGTGTCACATGACACAGAGGAGGTAAAATGGCTAATTGGGTGTACTCACTTTTGTTGCCACTGGTTTAGACATTAATGGCTGTGCGCTGAGTTATTTTGAGGGAACAGCAAACTGACACTGTTATACAAGCTGTACACTCACTACTTTACATTGTAGCAAAGTGTCATTTCTTCAGTGTTGTCACATAAAAATATATAAGAAAATATTTACTAAAATGTGAGTGGTGTAATCACGTTTGTGAGATACTGTCTATAGTAGGGTTGCCCCGATACCGATACCAGTATCGGTATCGGGACCGATTCCGAGTATTTGCGGGAGTACTAGTACTCCCGCAAATACCCCCGATACCCAAATAGAATACTTGTCCCCGCGCCGCCGTCGCCCCCCCGCCGCCGTACGTGCAAAGCCGACCCCGCCACCGTTAATACAAAGCTGCCGCCGCTAACATTACATGCACCTTTACTTTGAATAGCTGTTTACCGTGCGCCCTGTGTAAAGGACACTCCCCCTTGCTCGGGATTGGATGGATCTGTCCAATCCCGAGCAAGAGGGAGTGTCCTTTACACAGGGCTCACGGTAAACAGCTATTGAAAAACGAAACGTGCATGTAATGTTCGCGGCAGCGGCTTTGTATTAACGGTGGCATCATCATCATCAGGTAGGGGGACATGGCTGTATATGGAAGACATGGCTGTATATGGAAGACATGGCTGTATATGGGGGACATGGCTGTATATGGGGGACATGGCTGTATATGGATGACATGGCTGCATATGGAGGACATGGCTGTATATGGAGGACGTGGCTGTATATGGAGGATGGAGGACATGGCTGTATATGGATGACATGGCTGCATATGGAGGACATGGCTGTATATGGAGGACGTGGCTGTATATGGAGGATGGAGGACATGGCTGTATATGGAGGACATGGCTGCATATGGAGGACATGGCTGTATATGGAGGACATGGCTGTATATGGAGGATGGAGGACATGGCTGCATATGGAGGACATGGCTGTATATGGAGGACATGGCTGTATATGGAAGACATGGCTGTATATGGGGGACATGGCTGCAATATGTGGGGGGACATGGCTGCAATATGTGGGGGACATGGCTGGAGGTACATGGCTGCATATGTGGGGGACATGGCTGCATATGTGGGGGGACATGGCTGCCTTTGGGGACACATTTAAAAAAAGTATTGGTATCGGCGACTACTTGAAAAACAGTATCGGTACTTGTACTCGGTCCTAAAAAAGTGGTATCGGGACAACCCTAGTCTATAGTATAAAAATATATATATATATATATATATATATATATATATATATATATATATATATTTTGAAGCTTACCAGTAGATGTGGTGGCTGCTTTCATTTCCTTTTTAAAGTGATATTATAGTCTTGCTTTTTTTATAGATGTCATACTTACCTGCGCTGTACAGTGGTTTTGCACAGAGCAGCCCGTATCCCCCGCTGGCACTCTTGAGTGCCCATTCACACACAGAGTTGTGGCTCGGCCCCACCCCCTCCCTCTCCTGATTGGCTCACTGTCTGTGATTGATGACATTGCACTGGTGTTAACTAGGACCATTGGAATCTATGTTAAATATTGATACAGAATAAAAAAGACTGCATCTTGTGTGAGCTAGCAATTAAAGTTGTCTCGTGCGCTTTGACGAGTGCACTTCTTATCAGTGCCTTGTAATTGTGTTTTCCTTTACAAAGAATCCTTTGTGCTTTTCAGACATAATTGTATCAGTTATTTATATAGAGATTGTGTTTGGAAAGCTGAGCTACGGGCACACAGCTATGCACAGGCGATATACAGATATGTCAGCTGTTTGTTTGCAAAAGGATTTGTCTATTTTGTCCTCGCTCATTTGTACTTCATAGACCTCTGCCAGACAGCACAGCCAGGATTGTTACACCCCCTTCTCTACTAGAATAAGGGAATACAGTGATGTCACCTCCTCACCCCCAGCCTTTGACAGTGAAGGAGAGGCTCTTTCCCCCATTCAGAAGATTCCTGTCTCCACATGTGCATGCAGCATAGCCAAATTAGCTCCAAGTGCTTTCCACCCTCCCATCCAGCTTAAAGGGACACTAAAGTCAGGGCTTTTTAAAAAAAAAAATAATGTTATACTTACCTCCACTGTGCAGTTTGTTTTGCACAGAGTGGCCCGGAAAGCTGTCTTCTGGGGTCCCTCGGCGGCTGTCTGGGCTCCTCCTCGCAAAAGCTTTCCCTCTTCATGCGAGGGCGCTCGCATGTAGGAAAGCTTTTGCGAGCGCGCTCCCGTGATACAGCGGCGGCCATAGCCGCCGACTGTATCACTTGGCTCCGCCCCCGGCGTGCCGCGTCATCCGCTCTGATTGACAGCAGCGATAGCCAATGGCTGCGCTGCTATCAATCCGCCCAGCCTAGCCAATCAACGGCCAGGCTGGGAACCGAAGAGGACGACGTGGACGCGCCCGGGAGATTCGAACGGTCAGGAAAGTACAACGGGGGCTCGGGGGGGGCCGGTGCTGTGAGATGTTTTTTTACCTTAATGCAGGAGTCTCCAAACTATGGCCCTCCAGGTGTTCAGGAACTACAATTCCCATCATGCCTAGTCATGTCTACGAATGTCAGAGTTTTACAATGCCTCATGGGAAGTGTAGTTCCACAGCAGCTGGAGGGCCGTAGTTTGGAGATCCCTGCCTTAATGCATAGGATGCATTAAGGTAAAAAAACGTGTACCTTTACAACCCCTTTAAAGTGGAAGAAAAGTCTAACGCCGCGTTCACACGATCGGAAGTTCCGACAAGAAAACCGTGGATTTTTTGCGATAACATTTTGGCTCAGACTTGTGTTGCATACACGTGATTACACAAAGTTCCCACTGTCAAGAACATAGTGACGTATAACACTACAACAAACCAAAAAATGAAGTTTAAGAATTACATACAGACGATCGGAATTTCCGACAAGAACTTTTCCAGTCGGAAAATTTGAGAATCAGCTTTCAAATTTTTTCTGCCGGAAATTCCGACAGAAAAAGTTCGATGGGGCCTACACAGAGGAAATTCCGATCGTGTGTACGCGGCATTACTGTAACTTTTCCTAAAAATGTCCACTCCTCCTACCTATCCTGAATATTTAAGAATAATTATAGTTAGGCTTTTCTTCCACTAAGTTGGCTGTATATAAAATGCATTTAATTACATTAAAGGAGTTGAGCTTTAACAACACTGTAGAGAAATGATTGCTTGTTTGCAGAAAATCAATAATGGTTCAGATGACACTGTAGGTCTAGGCAAGGGTGTAACTAGAGCAGTAGTAGACTATGCGAGTTGGAAGCGCAGGGGACCTAGAGCTGTGTGGCTAAACAATGATTTTAGCGCTCTAAGTTTAGAGTCCAAAAAAGAGGAATGGCTCCATACCCCTAGTCAGGCCTAGCCTAGCTCTGAGGAAGGGGGTGCACCCCCAAAACGCATTTGAGGTACCCCGTATTCTGTGCATGTCCATGCACTGTGTTTATGGCCTTTTGTCATTTGCATTCTGTGAGTACCCATTTTTATACAAACATTTTTTTATTAATAAATTATCTCTGGTAATGCACTAGGTGTGCGCGCCTACCATTTCTGTTTTTCTTGTAGTTCCTTTCGGATTACCCCATCTGAGGAAGGAAGCATCCACCTAGTTTTGAGATACCATATATACCTTTTACACTACCATTTTATCTGATATCTGTTACATCACACCTTAGAAAACCTATTAGCGCTGGAAGTGACTGTGTTTTTTGACATACATACCTCCCAACTTTTTGAGATGGGAACGAGGGACACCAATCAGCAAAAGTGGTATTTTATTTTTTTACCACTACTATTACTTTATACTTATACTCTTAGACCCCGTACACACGAGCAAATAGATTTGTTCAAATCGGTCGGACCGACCGATTTGAACAAATCTGTCTGCTGGCCGTTTTGGTTTGATCGCTGTACACACGATCAAACCAAAATCCCCGCCAGCAGACAGCGCGGTGACGTGGCGTTGACGTTGACGCCGCCACGTCACCGCACCACAAAGTAAATTACTTCCGCGCATGCGTCAAATCCATTCGACGCGTGTGCGAGAAGATATGTCTGCTGGTTAACGTACTAACCAGCAGACATATCGGGCGGACGGATTCCCAGCCGACAGATTTTAAAGCATGCTTTAAAATCTGTCGGCTGGCCAAATCCGTCTGCTCGCCCGTACACACGATCGAATCTGTCTGCTGGGACGGTCGGGCCGACCGTTTCCAGCAGATAGATTTGATCGTGTGTACGCGGCCTAAAATTTACAAATGCAGCAATTTAGAAATTGGATGAAAGGTTTAGCACTGGAAAACACTTTTTGAAAGATAAATAGTGCTTTTTATATACAACTATATAGATCAGACCAAAATGAAGGATACATGAGGAGGAATGAGGGACAGAAGGACTCTGTTCCAAATCGGGGACAGTCCCTCGATACTCAGGGGCAGTTGGAAGCAGGGCTTTTTTTCTGGCGGAACGCACGGGAACGCCGTCTTGCCACCTATGCCAGGCATTCCTCCTAATCCGAACTGTATAGCCTGCGCCCTGCCTCCCGCGAAGGGATCAAATAAAACCACCGTAACTGTATATAGTCCCGCCCGGCTCCTCCTCCACCTCCTATGCGGAGTGATCTGTACTCTGCGGCTCTGCCCCGCCCCTCAATGCTGTGCGGGAGATCGGGTTGGCGCCGTGTGTCGAATGTGATGGATCGTGGATAGAGGTAGGTTACAGTAGCCTGTCAGGCAGTCTTCCTCCTCCTCCTCACTAGCCCCAGGCCTGTGTGGTGTAAAAAAAATACTGCTGAATGGGGTTGTGCTGTGGTGTACTTGGTTAGGTGGTCTGTGGGATGGGTGGTCTCCTGACTGGGTTGGGCAGTCTCTTTTCTGGTCACTCTTTTTGCTGGGTAGTCTTTTTACTGGGCACTCTTTTTACTGGGCAGTCTCTTTGCTGGGCAGTCTCTTTGCTGGGCAGTCTCTTTACTGGGCAGTCTCTTTACTGGGCAGTCTCTTCACTGGACAGTCTCTTTGCTGGGTAGTCTCTTTGCTGGGCAGTCTATTTACTGGGCAGTCTCTTTGCTAGGCAGTCTTTTTGCTGGGAAGTCTTTTTTGTGGATTTATCTGGACGGTCTCTTTGCTGGGCTGGGCGATTTCTTTGCTGGACTAAGCTGGGCGGTCTTTTTGCTGGCGGTCTCTTTGCTGGACTAAGCTGGGCGGTCTTTTTGCTGATGGTCTCTTTTCTGGGCTGAGCGGTCTCTGTGCTGGACTAAGCTGGGTGACTTTTTTGCTGGCAGTCTCTTTGCTGGACTAAACTGGGTGGTCTCATTGCTTGGAATGTCTCTCTGCTGCACATTTGAGAATGTCTCTTGCTCAATATATGGGGGTGCATGTTTTGGTCCATGCGAGTCGCAGGCGGTCTCTTTGCTGGACTAAGCTGGGTGGTCTTTTTGCTAGGCTGGCTGTCTCTTTGCTGGACCAAGCTGGGCAGTCTTTTTGCTGGAAGTCTCTTTGCTGGGCTAGGAAGTCTTTTTGCTGGACTAAGCTGGGTGGTTTTTTTGCTGGGCTGGATGGTCCCTTTGCTGGGTAGTCTCTCTTTGCTGGAATGTGCAGTTTCTTTGCTGGACTAAGCTGGGCGTTTTTTTTGCTGGCAGTCTCTTTGCTGGACTTGAAGGTCTCTTTGCTGGACTGGGTGGTCTCTTTGCTGAACTGTGGCTGTCTCTAATGCACTGGGAATGTCTCCCTTCTGCACATTTGGGAATGTCTCTCGGCTGCACATTACTTGTATAGCCCCCCCAAATTTTAATTGCATCCCTGTTCTCTAAAGGAGCGGTCCTAGGGGGTGAGTAGGGGCGTGATCAGGGGATGGAGGGATGAGTTCAACCACCTTTTCTCTGAGAAAAAAAGCCCTGGTTGGTAGATATGGACATATATCTGTCCCTCTTCTGAAAATGCCTGTGCACTGGCAGCCTCACTCCTCACTCTTTAGACAGAAGCTCAGAAATCATGCAGCCAGTGAAGTCAGAACATCCAGTCCTAAAAAGTCAAAAATGCTGTATGCATATTCTTCCTGATTTGGATGACCCTAAATCCAGAATGAGGGCTTGTGCTGGATGAAAGGCTTTGTAGACCAGGTGAAGCAGCCAGCCTGGTGGACAGGAAAAGCAAACACTTTAAATAAACAGCATATGTGCATGTCCCGTCTATTTCTGTGTCGTGCACTGTGATGGCATGGGTGGTCATTTGCTGAGTTAGTGCTATTTGTATCATGGATGGCAACAGACACAAACATTGGACGCTACGCTGCAATACAAATGCAGAGGTGACATTTAAACGCTGTGGGAGGAAATCCTTAATGTTCACAGCAGCACAGGGTAGGTGAGCACGACTACTGACCTGTATTCTGTGTAGGTGAGAACAAGATTGTGTGTGACGGGATAGGGCCATGGTCTGAGAATGGAAATGGCGGTCAGCGGGGAACCACAGGCCAACACACATCATGTTTTTATTCGTTTTTATTTAAATCCAGTCCGGGTGCGCGGTTGGGTCTGGAAACCCTACGTTTTGATTGGCCACATGTCCACGTTTCCTCGGTTACATGTTTTGCCTGATGTTTCCAGATAATCCTGAGGAAGTCACGTGACCTGCGAGCTCTCCAGTTTTATGAGACATCATCAACACTTGGCGAAAATGAAAGGATTTACTTTACAGGATACCCAGTGCAGGTCATCGGGGTGTTTTAAAGACACAGCAGGCGGAGATCGTACTGGGGTAAACATGGTACTGCGATGTGGTAAACAGTCCCAAATTGCAAATAACATTTTTGAGCTAACTGTCAATTTTTACCCCCTTAGAAATTGGCAAGATCTCCCTCACACAAACAGTAAACAAACAGACGAATGTGTCTCAGGCTGAAAGATTTACGTCAGACTATTAATAAGGTACAGTAGCTGCCTGTTTAATATCCAGTTACTCTGAGGTCTATTCCTGAATTGTGCTGGAATATCACGCTTTTCATAGGGAGCAAGAGAGGTTGAGAAATGAGGAGAGGAGAGATGAAAACGAGAAATAGGGAGGGAAAGAGAGAGGTGAGATGAAAGAGAGTGAGAGAAATGGGGAGAGTAAGAGAGGAGAGACGAAAGAGCAAGAAATGAGGAGAGATAAAAAAAGAGAGAAATAGGGAGAGTAAGAGAGGAGAGACGGAAGAGAGACAGAGAGAGTGAGAAATAAAGAGAGGAGAGACGAAAGAGAGCAAGAAATTAAAGTATATAAAAGAAAGAAAGAGAGAGAGAAATATGGAGACTAGAAATGGGAGAGTAGGGTGAAGAGGAGAGCTAAAGAGAGAGAGAGAGAGAGAGAGAGAGAGAGAGTGTGTTTGAGTGAGAAATAGGGACAGTAAGCTAGGAGAGACCAAAGAGAGCAAGAAATAAGGAGAAGAGAGAGTGAGAGAAATGGGGAGAGTAAGAGAAGAGAGAAGAATGAGAAGAGAAAAGAGCAGAGATAAAGGAGGGACAGACAAAGCGAGAAATAGGGAGAGTAAGAGGAGAGACAAAAGCAAGAAATGAGGAGAAGAGAGATAAAAGAGAGTAAGAGAAATGAGGAGAGAAGAGAGAAGAATGAGAAGAGTAAAGAGCAGAAATAAATGAGGGACAGACAGAGCGAGAAATAGGGAGAGTAAGAGGAGAGACGAAAGCAAGAAATGAGAGTAGAGAGATAAAAGAGAGAGAGAGAGAGAGAGAGTGAGAAAAAGGGAGAGTAAGAGAGGAGAGAATAAGGAGAGCAAGAAATGAGGAGATAGAAAAGAGAGAGAGAAATTAGGAGAGTAGAGAGGAGAGATAAAAGTGAGAAATGAGCAGAGTAGAGAGGAGAGATAAAATTGATTGAGAAAAATAGGGAGAGTAAGAGAGAAGAGATGAAAGAAAGATAGCGAAAGAGGAGAGGAGAGAGACAGAGAGAAATGCGGAGAGATGAGCGAGAGCGAAAGAAATGAGGAGGGATGAAAGCGAGAAAGACAGATCGAGAGAGAGAGAAATGAGGAGAGAGGTGAGAGAGAAAAATGAGGGATGAGGAGAGATGAGAGAGAGAAATGAGGAGAGATGAGGGATGAGAGAGAGAGAAATTAATGAGAGATGCTTTGAAATGAAGACCAAGGGAGAGAAAAAGGGAGAGTGGGGCAGATGAGAGATAGAGAGAAAGAGACAGAGGAAGGAAAAGAGAGTGAGAGAAAGGGGAGAGATGAAACAGTGTGAGAGATAGAGGAAGGAAGAGATTAAAAGACGAGAGCAAGAAATTGAAAGAGAAACAAGAGAGGGATGACAAATAAAAGAGAGAGAGAGAGAGTAAGGCCCCTTTCACACTTGTGCTACTCCAAAGTCACATGATTTTGCCACAATTTTAACAAGACAGTTATACAACTGTGGATCCGACTTTGCCCTACGACTTGAAGAACAGCTTCAATGACCATGGACGTGACATTGATTCCCCAATAATTAGGTGAGGCTCCACGCCAATTTTTTGTTTTTTAAAAACCGGAATTGGTTCCCCTTCATGAGCATACCGGGCCCTTCGTTCTGGTATGGATTTTAAGGGGAACCCCCAACGCTGAAAAGACAGTGTAGAGGTCCCACCCCAAATCCATACCAGACCCTTATCTGAGCACCCAGCCCAACAGGTCAGGAAAAAGAGGTGGGGATGAACGAGCACCCCCCCTCCTGAACCTTACCGGGCCACATGTCCTCAACATAAGGGGATGGGTGCTTTGGAGCAGCGGGTGGCCATCATGCCCCGGGCGGTGATGTCATAAGGGGGTGGGGTCACCAGATGACATCACCTGATGACCCCGCCCCCGCCCCATGCCTATATAAGTCGTTGCGCATTGCGTACACCGCATTACAGCGGGAGAGAGCGTTGTGTCAAATTCAGAAGAAGAGAGGGAAGAATACAACGGTGAAGACCGGGCAAGAGCAAGCAAAAGAGTGAGCAAAAGAGCAAAAGAACCCGCCAGAAAATGACTGGACAGCAGGAGGAGTACCAGAGAGCGCGAAGAAGAGGCCGGAGAGAGTGGAGAAGAAGGAAGAGACCCCTGAAGTCGTAAGAGACCCCCAGAGCTGCCTAATAAATTACTTTAAAAACCTGTGTAGTGTGTTTTATTTTTGACACTTTTTATTCTAGGTGAATGGGTATGGGGTACAATGTACCCCATACTCATTCACATAGGGTGGGGGCTGGGATCTGTAGGCCCCCTTATTAAAGGTGGTTCCCTGATTCCAATAAGACCTCTGCCTGCAGACCCCGACAACTAGGGTTGTGGG
This sequence comes from Rana kukunoris, assembly GCA_029574335.1. Classification (NCBI taxonomy): domain Eukaryota; kingdom Metazoa; phylum Chordata; class Amphibia; order Anura; family Ranidae; genus Rana; species Rana kukunoris. Next base: position 160,451,761 of record CM056057.1, read on the forward strand.
GAAGGGGCCCTTGTCCTCATCAACATGGAGGCAAGGGGCTTTGGGGTGGGGGGCGCAGGGCTGCAAAGCACCCACCCCCCCATGTTGAGGGCATGCGGCCTGGTAGGGTTTAGGAGGGGTCGCTCGTCCCCACCCCCTTTAAAATCCATACCAGACCGAAGGGCCCGGTATGCTCGTTAAGGGGTAACCCATTCTGTTTAAAAAAATAAAATAAAAGAAATTGGCGTGGAGTTCCCCTTCATGCACAAGTCGCAGGTCAAAGTCGAATCTGTTAATACGGGATCAGACTTTGATCTAACTGGAGAAAAAAAGGAGTGTAGGAACTACTTTGAAGTCGGCACAAATTAAAGTCATGCCAATATGAATGGTAGTCATTGAAAATCATGGGGAATGACTAGGAGTGAGAGGGACAGAGGAAAAGAGAGTGTAAGAGGGTTTGAGGGCAGATGAAAGAGAGAGAGTCCAACAAGAATAGGAAGAAAGTGATAGCGAGCCAGTGAGTGGTTGAACAGAAAGGGGGGCAGATGAAAGAGATGGGATATAGAGGAAGCGAGAGAGAGAGAGTAAGGAGAGATGAGAGCAATGAAGGAAGGGAGAGAGAGAGAGAGTAGGGACAGGTGAGAGAAATGGAAGAAGTGAGAGAGAGAGAGAGAGAGAGTAGGGACAGATGAGAGGGACGGAGGAATGGAGAGAGAGTAGGGACAGATGAGAGAGACTGAGGAAGAGAGAGAGAGTAGGGACAAATGAGAGGGACAAAGGGAGAGAGAGAGTAGGGACAAATGAGAAAGACGGAGGAAGGGAGAGAGAGAGAGAGAGATGAGAGGGACGGAGGAAGGGAGAGAGAATAGGGACAGATGAGAGAGACTGAGGAAGGGAGAGAGAGAGTAGGGACAGATGAAAGGGACGGAGGAACGGAGAGAGAGAGTAGGGACAAAAGAGAGAGAGACGGAGGAAGAGAGAGAGAGAGTAGGGATAGATGAAAGAGATTGAGGAAGGGAGAGAGAGAGAGTAGGAACAGATGAAAGAGATGGAGGAAGGGAGAGAGAGAGAGTAGGGACAGGTGAGAGAGATGGAGGAAGGGAGAGAGCGTGAGAGAAGGGACAGATAAGAGAGAAAGAGGAAGGGAGAGAGGGAGAGAGTAGGGACAGATGAGAGAGACTGAGGAAGGGAGAGAGAGAGTAGGGACAGATGAGAGGGATGAAGGAAGGGAGAGAGAGAGTAGGGACAAAAGAAAGAGACGGAGGAAGAGAGAGAGAGTAGGGATAGATGCAAGAGATTGAGGAAGGGAGAGAGAGAGAATAGGAACAGATGAAAGAGATGGAGGAAGGGAGAGAGAGTGAGAGAAGGGACAGATGAGAGAGACAGAGGAAGGGAGAGAGGGAGAGAGTAGGGACAGATGAGAGAGACAGAGAAAGGGAGAGAGAGTAGGGACAGATAAGAGAGATGTAGGAAGGAAGAGAGGGAGAGTGTAGGGTGTATTCTGACTCCGATTGTTGTGATAGCGATATATCCCTTGCTGAGACCTCTATGCCTGGCCTGTATAAGTAGATGTACTCACTGCGGACAATCCTTGTCAGATAGCTGAACTCGTCAATACCGATTCATTCAAAAGAGGTGTTTATTCTTTAACTTCAGGGGTTACAGCAGATAACAGGAACAGCAGATGAATGGTAATAGTATTGTGCGGTCAAAAGATGATGCCTTTCCCAAGTACCGTGCAGATACATGTGTGTCCTTGTACATGTGGCTTGCTAGCTGAGGGAATGACACAGGAAGTACTACCCACAGGAAGTAGGGAGGGGCATACATAAACTGGAAAATGTGGTAACTAATGAGGAATTACAGAGAACATGTACATTGCAAGAAAGGCCACTAGATGGCAGCAAAGGATAACACATAGATTTAGCTATGAGAAAATAGTTAAGCAAACCACACTATATGAACTCTAATCTATATAACAATGCTAATATTAACTGAGGCAATGCATCTCATATTCTATGCCCATATTGGGGCAGCACACTCCCCGTCTGGCATGGTAATGCCACTATTTACCTAATACAACGGTAGTTATGCAAATAAACAACAGCGCAATTTGCTTGATGTCTTGAAATCCTGAAAGACATAATGGAGAACATGCATATAATGCAACAACAACTATAATATAAAGCTTCAAGTTGTGACAACTAAAGTCCCAGATACTTCCTTCTCGAAGTCGCAGGTAGGATCCAACAGCATACCCAAGTAAGTTCAGTCTCCAAACGGCAAGAGCAAAATGAGTTCCGTGATAGGTCTGATGAAAGTCTTTACAGTCCCTTGTCTTGAAACTTTCACCTCTTCTTTGTAGTGCCGTATGAGCAAAGTGGTGATGTGATGGCGAGCAGGTATAATGAGAGGATTCTGTTCTTGCTCACTGAACTTAGCCTTGTTTAAGCGTCCACCAACCCTTAACGTGCCATCATTGTCAATGAATAGGTTCAGGTTAGCAATTGGACTGTTTTTTGGAATGTCCCCCTTGTCACGGATACGTCTGATTTCTGAGCCAAAGACATCCTGTTGTACACTGCGTATTACGATCAGTTCAGCTTCAGCAATGTCTTTTGCAGAAAGAAGCTTTTGGCACATGTGCCAACCTTGACAGTGAGCATCTGTGGGCTTCGTGTGAAAGCAGCGTGCAATATGAACTAACCTTGCGGTGGTGCGTACCAGCCTTGTCCACTTGGAGAAACGTTCAAAGCGTTGACAGCCCAAGGCACGTCTTTGTTCAGTTCTGGTGACAAGGGTTTTAACTTCAGGACGAACCTCTGGATCTTTGTCGGGTTCTAGAAGACTGAAGACATCAGCCGTGGTTTCTTCTGGATCAGCCAGCAAGAATTCAGGACCTTTTAACCAAGAAGAATTTACAAAGGCACTCGCAGACACTGGCCTGGTGCCATGATCTGCAGGATTAATTTCAGATGGAACATAATGCCATTGTTCAGGTTTAGATGATTTTCTTATTCTTTCTACACGGTTGCTGACATAGACATAGAAACGTTTAGTCTGGTTGTATATGTAGCCCAGAACAACCTTGCTGTCTGTGTAGAATTTGATGTCATCTATCTGAATGTCTAGCTCACGCAGTATGAAATCTGCAATTTCTACAGCTAGCACAGTCCCACAAAGTTCAAGCCTAGGAATTGTGTGTTCAGGCTTGGGTGCTAACTTAGCTTTCCCAAACAGAAACCCTACATGGGTTAGATTAGCTGAATCTCTCGCCTTGAGGTAGGCAACGGCCGCTATGGCCTCAGTAGATGCATCTGAGAAGATGTGAAGCTCTTTCCTCTGACTGGTAGCAAGGGAAGTTGGAGTGTAGCAGCGTGGTATACAGATTCCATCTAAGGCATGTAACGATTGTTTCCAGGACTCCCACTTTGAAAGTTTGTCTATTGGTAGTGGAGCATCCCAATCTTTGATAGTCTCTGAGAGCTGCCTAAGTATGGATTTACCTTGTATGGTGATGGGGGCCACAAATCCCACTGGATCGTATAGGCTGTTCACCACTGACAGAACTCCACACTTGGTAAATGGCTTGTCTGCAGAGCTGGCTTGAAAACCGAAGGTGTCTTTTAATAAGTCCCACCGAAGGCCCAGACTTCTCTGCACAGGTGGCATGTCCATCCCCAGATTTAAGTCTTTAAACCCTGTGGCATGATCGCCAGGTCGAAAGGCTTTCATAACAGCAACACTGTTTGAGGCAATCTTGTGTAGTCTGAGGTTAGCCTCAGAAAGCATACCTTGTGTCCTTTGGAGCAGGTCTATGGCTTCTTCCGCTGTAGGTAAAGATTTAAGTCCGTCGTCCACATAGAAGTCTCTCTCAACGAAATGTCGAGCATCTGCACCATACTCCTGTTCTACATCAAGAGCAGTCCTTCGTAAACCGTATGTTGCAACGGCAGGTGAGGGGCTATTTCCAAAAACATGAACCTTCATGCGGTATTCAATCATCTCATTGTCCATGTTGTTGTCACGGTGCCACAGAAACCTTAAGAAGTTCCTATGGTCTTCTCGTACAATAAAGCAATGAAACATTTGTTCAATGTCAGCAGTTATGGCAACTGGCTCTCTTCTGAACCTCATGAGTACACCTACAAGGTTGTTGGTTAGGTTAGGGCCAGTGAGAAGAATATCGTTCAAGGATACGCCCTGATGCTTGGCACTGGAGTCGAACACTACCCTGATTTGTTTTGGCTTACGTGGATGGTACACTCCGAAGAAAGGTAGGTACCAGCACTCATCGTGTATTTGAAGAGGTGGAGCTGGCTCAGCGTGCTCATTGTCAAAGATCCTCTTCATAAAGGTAATGAAATGGTCCTTCATTTCAGGCCTGTTCTTTAGTGTTCGTTGAAGTGAGTTGAATCTGGATAAAGCATGTTCACGATTGTTTGGCAGTTTGACCTTTGCAGCACGAAGAGGCAATGGTGCAACCCAGCTGTTGGACTCATCCTTGAAGAATTCTTTGTCCATTATTTTGATGAACTCTCTGTCTTCAACTGACAAGGCTATTTTGTTGTCGTCACTTATGGTACAAAACACTGTGGTACCTAGGTTGTCGTCACAAAGGATAGGAGTGACATCAGGTACTTGGATGATGTCAAGAGGCTTCTCCTTTACTTCATAATGGTGAGGGCACTCTTTGAAGTGGGATGCACGTCCATTTCCTAACATGTAAGTTTTGAAGGAGTGGATCTCAGATGACGTACACATTCTATCCAAGCATACATCGCCCACTATTACCCAGCCTAGATCAAGTCTTTGTGCATAAGGGGCATCCTCAGGTCCATGACACTGCTCACGTACCTTATGTACTCTGAGAATGTCTCTTCCTAGCAAAACTAAGATTTCAGCATTCATGTCCATTGCGGGAATCTCATCAACAAGGTGCCTTAAGTGAGGATGGTGATATGCAGCCTCTGGAGTAGGAATCTCTTCTCGTTCGTCTGGTATCTGGTCACACTCAACTAATGTTGGTAGGAGTATGCCATCTTTCCCTTCGATATGAGACACCATGAACCCATCGACCCTTCTGCCGAAAGTCTCTACGCGACCAGAACAGGTTCTGAGAGTATACGGTGTGGCATGACCCTCAATGCCAAAGATCTCAAAGAATTTAGGCTTGACCAGGGATCTGTTGCTCTGTTCATCTATTATGGCATACATCCTGGCAGCTTTTTCAGGTTGATCCTCTGGGTATACCTTAACAAGGCATATCTTGGCACAGCACTTGTGATCTAAACCTTCTCCACAGACTTCTGTGCATGAAGAAGAAACATTCTCCTTGGCTAGAGCGTGGCTTTGTTGCTCCCCGCCATGATTTGAGAGAGGGGTGGAGGTAGGTAGCTGCTGTGGGCTGTCTGTAATTGGAGTAGGATGCATAGCTGTCACATGTCTTTCGCTACTGCATTCTGTGCACTTGATGACAACTTTACAGTCCTTGGCAAAATGACTATAAGAAGCACAGCACCTGTAGCATACTCCAAGTTTCTGGAGAATCTCCCTGCGCTCTTGTAAAGTCTTTGCTCTCAGCTCCCGGCATTTCTTAAGAGGGTGAGGCTTCTTGTGAATAGGGCACTGACGATTAGGATCTTTATCTCTACCACCCAAATCACTCTGGTATGCATGAGAGGACACAGGTGGTGAGACGTCTGTCCTTTTAACAGATATTGCTCTATGAAAGTCTCTGCGTTTAGCTGCTGTGTTATCATACCTTGGTGATGGTGATGATGATGAAGCAGGTAAGTTGGGTTCACTGAAGCTGAAGCTGGGATCATTTCTCATCCAGGCTTGTTCACTGATGAACCTGCAAAAATATGAGAATGGAGGAAAGGATACGTCATAGTCTCTTTTGTACCTTGAGCCCTGCTGCGCCCATCTCTCTTGCAGGCCGTATGGCAGTTTAGACACCACTGGATTGACACCATGAGCAGTGTCCAGGAAGCTTAGTCCAGGTAGACGTGGGTCTGTCTTTGCCAACTCTAACTCCATGAGGAGGTCACTTAGATCTTGGAGCTTGCGATAGTCTTTGTTCCCTATTTTTGGGAAGTTTTGCAGTCTCTTGAATAGAGCGCTTTCTATGGCTTCTGAGCTACCATAGGCTTGCTCAAGTCTTGCCCATGCAGCAACAAGACCTGCATCTGGGTGGTCAACATGTACTGTCCTCAGTCTTTTAACACGATTTGCAGATTCTGGCCCCAGCGACTTTATGAGATAATCAAGTTCCTGCTTGGCAGTAAGGTTGAAATCAGCAATAGCAGCCTTGAAGGTTGATCTCCAGGCCCTGTAGCTCTCTGGACAGTCATCAAACCTTGAGAGGCTAGTGTTAATGAGCTCACGGTGTGCCATATATCTGGCAAAGTCATTCAAGTCTGATCTCTCACTCTTTGGTGCCAAAGTAACTTGTGGAACCCCTTGGGTGTGAAAGTTCTCTGGTGAAGAAGGGTGAGGTTTACCAGGATAAAATGATGTTGCATGAGCGCTTAACTTTGGTGTAGTCTCTAAGGCTTCTGCTGGCTGTGGCTGTAGCTGCGGCTTGTCGCTGGAAGTCACCTTGTTGTTGGCAGGAGTTGATGTGGTTTGCTGCGTAGATGCACTTGTGTTGTGGACTTGAGGAGGCTCAGGCATTTGGAGCTGAGAGGTCACTGTGTTGAGAGTCAGAACAGTGTTGTTAGTAGGAGGTATAGGAGATGACTCTGTATCTTTGTAAGCATTATGCTTTAGCACATATTCACTGGTGCGTTCAATTGGATCTTCCAGTTCTGCTGGGATAAGACAGTCTGAATTAGTACTTTGACCCATTGCTTGTTCAAGGACTTTCAGCCTTGCTAGGGCACCTGCTTCCTCTTTCTCTATTTGCAGAATCTTTATTTGAGCTTCCATCTCTGCCTGGCGAGCAGCCATCTCTGCTTGCAGAGCTTTGCTTTGGGCTTCCATCTCTGCTTCGCGAGCAGCCGTCTCTGCTTGCAGAGCTTTGCTTTGGGCTTCCATCTCTGCTTCTTTCTTAGCAAGGGAGCTTTGCGCTTTTCTGGATTCAGCATCAGCGCGGGCCTCTATTAGCTTGTCGCTTAATGTTGAACTTCTGGAGCGAGAGGATCTAGAAGAACGTGCAGTGTGCTTGGTTGATATTGATCTGTGAGATCTGGTCTCTTGCAGTTGAGCGATGCGGAGTTCTGCCTTACACTGAGCATTTTGCACTAAGAGATCCCTTTGTTGGTTCAGTGCATCAGTCTTGGTCAGTTCTGCTGAAAAGTCCTCTATATTACAGTCTTGCAAGAAGGCAGTGTATTTTGCAGACAGCCGCTGGTAATGTTCATACGCAGCAGATAGGCGATCTATAGAGTCTCTTAATTCAGCTGGTTGATCATTAAAGTGTGGCAAAACTGACATGCAGTGTGAAGTTTTGTCCCAGAGGTCTGACAGCTTGCTGGAGAACTAATCTCTAGTGTATTCATAGTTTTCTCTGAGTTTCTGTGTTGGTTTTATTGTACGCTTGGGTCTTACACTCTGTTCAGCAATATCTGCAGAGTCTGCTCCCTGTACATCTGCGGGTTCAGAGGCATGATGAATCTGCATTGGTTCAGCCATAAAAGAGTGTTCAGAGCCTTGTCTAGACATTTCTCACGGTTTTGTAAAAAATGGTACTGTCTCTTTAAGAAGACAAACAGCAGCTTAGACAGGTGGGGTAACACAGTTCAATTTAACAGCTTTCAACATTCACATGAAGCACAGTAAGCTTGAGCGACAATGTGCTTTTCACAAGATGGCGGCTGGCACTGAGCTTGATTGTAGATTAGGCACACACATATACACAGCAGGCTGTAAGAATTCTATGCATCTTTTGACTATTCTGACTCCGATTGTTGTGATAGTGATATATCCCTTGCTGAGACCTCTATGCCTGGCCTGTATAAGTAGATGTACTCACTGCGGACAATCCTTGTCAGATAGCTGAACTCGTCAATACCGATTCATTCAAAAGAGGTGTTTATTCTTTAACTTCAGGGGTTACAGCAGATAACAGGAACAGCAGATGAATGGTAATAGTATTGTGCGGTCAAAAGATGATGCCTTTCCCAAGTACCGTGCAGATACATGTGTGTCCTTGTACATGTGGCTTGCTAGCTGAGGGAATGACACAGGAAGTACTACCCACAGGAAGTAGGGAGGGGCATACATAAACTGGAAAATGTGGTAACTAATGAGGAATTACAGAGAACATGTACATTGCAAGAAAGGCCACTAGATGGCAGCATAGGATAACACATAGATTTAGCTATGAGAAAATAGTTAAGCAAACCACACTATATGAACTCTAATCTATATAACAATGCTAATATTAACTGAGGCAATGCATCTCATATTCTATGCCCATATTGGGGCAGCACAGGGTGAGATGAGAGAGACGGAAGAAGGGAGAGAGTAGGGACAGATGAGAGAGATGGCGGGATAGAGAGAGAGAGTAGGGATAGATGAGAATGACAGAGGAAGCGCGAGAGAGAGAGAGAGAGAGAGAGAGAGTAGGGACAGATGATCGAGACGGAGGAAGGGAGAGAGGGAGAGAGTAGGGACAGATGAGAGAAAGAGAGAGAGATGGAGGAAGGGAGAGACTAGGAGTGAGAGGGACAGAGGAAGGGAGAGTGTAAGAGGGTTTGAGGGCAGATGAAAGAGAGAGAGTCCAACAAGGATAGAAGGAAAATGATAGCAAGCCAGTGAGAAGGGGAGAGTTAGGGCTCTTTTACAACTGTGGTAGTCTCTAAGAAGAGCATTTGACAAGTGGTGAGATGTTGTAACCCCCTAAATGCCAAACCACTGCAAGGCAACCATGTGCATTGTGTGCACAGCCTCTTAACTTGAATGGGTCACGTTCAGTAGGTGATAGTGCCCGCTAAACAAAACCGGGATATATTTTCCATTGGGGCCGAGGCATGTGTACTCTGCCTTCAGAGCAGTGGGGTAGGTGGTTGAGGGGCAGTAAGAATGCAGCTCAACCACTGGGTTTTATCCCCCCCAACCAACTAGTGTAAGCAAGATCCGAAGCGGAATTTCTGACGTAAAAATCAGACGTAAGCTTTACATTTACATATTTAGTCCGTGTGTATGACCCATCGGACTTTTTCCGTCGGAAATTCAGACGGAATTAAATAGAGAACATGTTCTCAATTTCTCAAAAAAATTTGGGAAACGCTGTTCGTCTGGATACAATTCACTAAAAACCACTCATGCTCAGAATCAAGTCGACGCATGCTAGGAAGCATTGAACTTAATTTTTCTTGACTCGTAGTAATGTTGTATGTCACCGCATTCTTGGCGGTCGAAATTTGGTGTGACTGTGTGTATGCAAGACAGCTTGAGCGGAATTCCAACGGAAAAAACGTCTGAGTTTATTCCGACGGGAAAACCGGTCGTGTGTACAGGGCATTAGAGAGACAGAGAGAAAAATACAACGGAGTACAGAGGTGAGTTAGAATAAAATATAAAGTGAAAAAGAAAGTGAGACAGGAAAAGAGAGAGGAAGAAAGAGAGATGACCGAAAAGGAGAGAGAGTGTGCAACTGTGTGTGTTTGTGTGTGAGAGAGAGAGAGAGAGAGATGAGGTGAGAGATAGAGCAGAGGGAAGATATGGGAATGACATAGAATGATAATGGGAGAAATGGGAGGGAGAGAAAGACATAGAATAAAGAGATGAGATAAAGGACAGGGATGGATGAATGAATGGACAGATAGATACTTGTTCAGTATACAAATGCCATTGTACAGTTTATTTTTAATTCTGTGTATTTTTCTCCATCGCCATTTAAAAATTAGAATCTTCTACAAACAGGGGAATAATCACCATAATGGGCACCAAGCCTAATAAAATAATTTTAAAGTGCAATAACTTTCCAGCCAGGCCTGCTTCAGCCATGGCGAAACTTTACTATAAACAAAACGGAAGGATTTTTTTCCCTATACACAGATCATTTGTCATATATAAAGATGTTCTAAAATGAAGTGCGTGTGTTGTTGCACAATATAAAAGCAGTTTGTGCAGACATGTATTCATAGGTTGAGGCACACCTAGGAAAATACTGTAGCACCGAGATGTGCTGAGCTAGCACTAGATCCGCTCATTGAACGGTATACAATGTGGAGCTGTGCATAAGGGAACAAAAGACCCACTCTTTTTTTTAATAAACTTGCCACTTTATCCATTTAGGACAAAGTGACAGGTTCTCTTGATAAAACACCTACCTACCTTTGCCACACTATCCTGCTGACTTGTTTGCCTGCCAGAGTCCTTGGAAGTACCTTTTACCTCCAGGTACGGGTGAGTATAAAAGCATAATATAGGTTAGACATGTGCAGACTGGAATATTTTGTTTCGTTTTTTCGTTTTCGTTTGGAAAATAAATTTATTTAGTTACTCCCGAAAATCGTTTTGATTTATTTTGTTTTTCGTTGGGGATCAGCTTTTGTCCAAAAATCCAATAATACTTGGTTTCTGTCGAATGGTCAAAAGAATATTCGACGGAACGTCGAATCTTTACGTCGAATCGTACATTTCCATTCGAATATTCCGCCTACAAGAATTCTAATGTTGTATGACTAGTAATAATGTCGAATCTATTCTCTATAATGTCGTATCTATTTTCTCATAAATCGAAATCTATTCTCTGTAATGTCGAATCTATTATTTCTATAGTTCTATAGTTCTTTTCACTATGATGTCAAATCTTTTCCCTATGATGTCGAATCTTTTCCCTATGATGTTGAATTTTTTCTTTATAATGTGGAAAAGTACCGTGTGTGTGTATATCAGGTTCGATAGACAGATTGCTATTCATTCACTGTATTCAGTCACGTCGAATCTCTCTATATCGAATTTTTACTGCATTTTTTATGTCGTATCTTTCGGTTGCATTCTAACGAAAACGAATACACATGTCTAATATGGGTTATAATGCTATTAAGACTGCAGACTCCGTGCCACTACTCTACCCCCCAGCTTGCTCTTTGAACTTGTTGTGAACATTATTAAACTGGTGATGCCCACCCAGAGCTCATATCCTCCAAGAAACCTACCTCAATACCTCCTCTTGTAAATTGGCTGACAGTGACAGAGCAGCCTGTTGAGTGGTACACAGTGCAGGAGTCTAGACTTATGTCACCATTGGGCTTGTGTAGCAAACATAGTACACAAGGTAGTACAACTGGGGGGATCCGTAGAGGAGAAGGATTTTGGTAGATCATAAGCTCAATAATGGCATGCATTGCCAAGCTGTGGTTTCCAAAGTGGTTTCCAAAGTCCTTTCTTGTATTAAGAGAGGTATGGACTCCTGGGAGTGAGATATCATTTTGCCCCTGTTCAAATCATTAGTAAGACCTCATCTGGAATATGCAGTTCAGTTTTGAGCATCAGTTCTCAAAAAGGATATCGGGGAACTGGAGAAAGTGCAGAGAAGGGCAACCAAACTGATAAGAGGCATAGAGGAACTCAGCTATGAGGAAAGATTAGAGGAACTGAATTTATTCACTCTTTAGTAGAGGAGATTAAGGGGGGATATGATCAACATGTACAAATATATAAGAGGTCCATATAGTGAACTTGGTGTTCAGTTATTCATTTTACGGTCAACACAAAGGACAAGGGGGCACTCTTTATGTCTAGAGGAAAAGAGATTTCACCTCCAAATACGGAAAGGTTTCTTCACAGTTGTGAAAATGTGCAATAGGCTCCCTCCAGAGGTGGTTTTGGCCAGCTCAGTAGATTGCTTTAAGAAGGGCCTGGATTCTTTATTATATGTACATAATATAACTGGGTACTAACATTTATAGGTAAAGTTAATCCAGGGAAAATATGATTGCCTCTCGGGGGATCAGGAAGGAATTTCTCCTCCTGCTGTAGCACATTGGATCATCGCTCTGCTGGGGTTTTTCACCTTCCTCTGGATCAACTGTGCCCACCCTCACCCTCAGTTAAGTACTTATCTTAACCACTTAAAAATGCAGATTGCCAGTGCTGCTGGAAATATAGCAAAAACGATAAAGCTGAAAGTCAGGCCAGAGGAACAATGATCATTGGATTCTTGCTGCTGGAATGATTATGCAATCAGAAGGGTCGTTCAGCCCATTTAAACTAATGGTGGGCTGGCATCGGCTGCCACTTTTTTCGGATGTAGCCACACATAGAGAAGACAGCTGTGGTTAGGGACAGATGTCTGAGGCTGGACACACCCGGATTTTGATGTATGGCTGGCTAAAGCAATGAAAAACACTCTCAATCAGCTATTCTCAATCAGGGTTCCATGGATCCCTAAGATTCCTCCAGAATTCGCTAGGGGTTCTTTGAGTCAAAGCTGGTTGGCCTCCCATTAACTAGTGCCTTCATAATTCTGAGTGCTATACAACTTGGCCCACGGCCCACCAATTATCTTTTTAGCTGTCTTTAAGGGTGGCATTATGACCACAACTGCATTCTTTGCACTGGCCAACAATGTAAAGGTCCTTCCACTAAGCCTGGTTAGTTAATTTTACTAATGGTTCCCTGAAATTTCAAAAATTATTTACTGGGTTCCCCATATGTATAAAGGTTAGGAAAGGCTGATCCAAAGCCAAAAGGTAAGCTGGCCATAGACTAATCGAAATTCGGTCAAATTTCTATGAGTGTGTGGCCTTCCCTATCTGACAGATTAATAGCAGAAATGCCAGCACTAAGGCTCGGTATAAGGTTCACACTACTGTGACCTGAAAGTTACGTGACCTACGGTGTGACCTTTGTCAGGTGACTACCTGGTGATTTGCTGGCAATTTGAGTACTATTTTGATCCAACGAGATGCAACTTTGAATCGAGGAAGGGTCTACACCGCAGGGAATGCCTAGGTATTCTTCCTGTAATGTCAGATCCAAATCGCATCAGAATGAGGGCTCGACTTGGAGGTGACTTCCAATAAATTCTATGGGCACAAGTCGGCTAGAAGTCGCCTTGAAGTAGTACAGGAACCTTTTCTAAAGTCTGAGCGACTTTATTAGTGCTAATTAAGACAGCTCTCATTGACTAAAATGGGACTTTACACGTCACGTGACTTGGGGTCTCACAAGTAAGATACCAAGTTGCGGCAGTGTGAGCTAAGCCTAAACATTACAAATTGTTAGCCTGCAGCTACTTATGACTTACCATTGATTGATTATACCCTGAGAATTTACTAATGAATGTACTTTGTAAATGGGGCGGTGGCATTTGGATAGAAATGCATTGTGTGCAATGGCTTGTGTTGTCCAGGAGACACAGGAGCAGGGATGGTGTCATTGGAGAGAGGCATCATTTTGTCCTGCAGACCATAAAAACCTTGTAGATTGTCCATGTCCATGTTTCTCTGACTTTTTACCGCCGGAAAAGCCAAGGGCAAAACCGAGAGACGGCTTGGCAGCTTTTTCCCCCTACACACGTCCGGTTTTATTGGCAGGAAAACTGCCATGAGGGCTTTGGCCGGGAAATCCGGCCGTGTGTATGCTCCTCTGCAGGCCTTCCCCATAGGAAAACTGGCGGGTTAAAAATCGTTGGGAATCCTGGCGGGAAAAAAGGAAACATGTTCTCATTTTTCCTGCTGCGATTCTACACACGGCCAGTTTTCCTGGCCAAAAGCTGTCATGGCAGTTTTCCAGACGGGAAAACTGGTCGTGTCTACGAGGCTTCCCACTATCTAAACAAAGTGACACACATAAAGAGGGGCTTGCAATACAGTCGGGGACTAGAATCGTGTTTAAACTGGAGGCCATCCTGAAATCTCATGCTTGTTGACACATTTATAAATAAATACATTTAATTTAATCCCTTACACTTGCCAGCAGCTGTCCAAATTTTTCCCTGTCATCAGTTCGTCATCATCATCCGATGATCGTTTCTCTGATGGCATGTATCCAATTAAACTCAATAAAAACTGTCCATGCCAATTTCACTTTTCCAGAATCCGTGGTGAACGAAGGATGTTGATGGATCTCACTCATCGGGTTGGTTAAGATTGAGCATAACCTTGTGGATACCACCTGTCATTTCAGTGCCAACTCCAACCCCTTACTATATATAAATGATATGTGGGTGTTTCTTAATATCATGCAATCAAACTCTTCTAGAAATATAATCAATTAATACTTTAAAGTGTATGTAAACTCCAACAATGAAAGTTTCCTATTAACTTAATTTTGGTCTGTTAATATACCATTCAATTCATCCATCTTATAAGTAAAAAATACTCTATCCTTTGTAAACTGGGATTGACATTGACTCCCTACCTGCCCAGACTGTTATTGGTTACACTTTTCCCAGCTCTCTCTGAGAACTACAAAACAGAAGGGGACTGCGATGCATACTAGTTCATTACGCCTTTGCCTTAAAGGGTTTTTTTTTTTTGGTCGTGTATACAACCGCTTTAAATTCATTATTTTCCTTAAAATTCTACAAATAATACCCCATAATGACAACATGAAAAACGTTTGTTTGAAATCTTTGCAAATTTATGAAATGAAAAATGGAAAAAAAAATCCCATGTACATAAGTATTCACAGTCTTTGCCTTGACACACATTTGAGCTCAGGCTCATCCTGTTTCCACTACTCATCCTTGAGATGTTTCTATAACTTTATTGGAGTCCATCTGTGGTAAAGTCAATTAATTGGACATGATTTGGAAAGGCACACACCTTCGAGACAGGATTGTATCGAGGCACAGATCTGGGGAAGGGTACAGAAAAATTTCTGAAGTAATGAAGGTCCCAATGAGCACAGTGGCCTCTATCATCTGTAAATGGAAGAAGTTTGGAACCACTGGGTCTCTTCCTAGAACGGGCTGCGCAGCGATTAGGGGAGAGGGGGCTTAGTCAGGCATGTGACCAAGAACCCGGTGGTCACTCTGACTTAGCTGCAGCATTTCTCTGTGGAGAAAGGAGAACCTTCCAGAAGAACAACCATCTCTGCAGCACTCCACCAAACAGGCCTGTATGGTAGTGTGGCCAGACAGAAGCTACTCCTCAGTAAAAGGCATATGACAGTCTTCCTGGAGTTTACCAAAAGGCACTTGGAGGGCTCTCAGACCATGAGAAACCTGACCAGAATTCACTGGTCTGATGAAACAATGATTGAACTCTTTGGCCTGAATGGCAAATGTTGTGTCTGGAGGAAACCAAGCACAGCTCATCACCTGGCCAATACCATCCCTACTGTGAAGCATGGTGGTGGCAGCATCATGCTGTGTGGATGTTTTTCAGTGGCCGGAACTGGGAAACTAGTCAGGATCGAGGAGAAAAATGAATGCAGCAATGTACAGAGACATCCTTGATGAAAACCTGCTTCAGAGCGCTCTGGAATTCAGACTGGGGTGAAGGTTCATCTTCTAAGAGGACAATGACCCTAAGCACACAGTCAAGATAACAAAGGCATGGCCAACTCTGTGAATGTCCTTGAGTAGCCTAGACTTGAACCTGATTAAACCTCTCTGGAGCAATCTGAAAACGGCTGTGCACTGACGCTACACATCAAACCTGATGGAGCTTGAGAGGTTCCGAAAAGAATGGGAAAAACTGAAACCAAAAATAGGTGTGCCATGCTTGTAGCACATACTCAAAAAGACTTGAGGCTGTATCTGATGCCAAAGATGCTTCGAAGTATTGAGCAAAGGTTGTGAATACTTATGTACATGGGATTATTTTTGTATTTTTTATAAATATACAAAGATTTCAAACAAACTTCTTTCATGTTGTCATTATGTGGCTTTGTTCATAGGATTTTGAGGAAAATAATTACCGTATTTATCGGGGTATTGCGCACTCCGGCGTATAGCGCGCACCCCTAAAGTGGACCCGCATTCCTGTAAAAAAAAGATTTTAGTACTTACAGTTTCGGTGTCTTGCGCGGCGTCCATCGGTGGCCTCGTCGGGTCCAGCGTCCATCTGCGGCTTCGGTGGTGTCCTCCTCGTCGGGTCGGACATCCTTCTGCGGTGTCCTCCCCGCTCGATCCCCGCTTCCCGCGCTGAATTTGAATTACTGCGCCGGCATATACCGAGCGCAGTACACTCGTGTATAGTCGGGCAGGCTCGGCTCCTCTCGCGGTCACGTCCTGTGCGTCCTGTACGTCCAGGACTGCGAGAGAAGCCGAGCCTGCCCGACTATACACGAGTGTACTGCGCCCGGTATATGCCGGCGCAGTAATTTAAACTCGGCGCGGGAAGCGGATATCGGCGTAGAACTTCATTCCAAAATGTGGAAAAAGTGAAGCATTGTGAATACTTTCCGGATGCACTGTATGTGTATTGGTGTGTATCCCATTACCTGCAGGTGGCTGCTTCTGATACAAATTTTCCTGCAGTGTCACCTTCACAGCCACCGGATACTGCCCTGTATGGCTGTCTCCCATTGCCGTAAAGGTTTACAGAAGCTGCTGCTACTGAGAAAAGTTGCGCTGCCCGGCTACATCCCTGTTATTTACATAATTTGGTTTATTACTATCACGCAATGCATTCTGTGACTTAATGGAAGAGATTCTGTCGTTCAACTCCTCTTCCATTTGCAGAACACGATGCATCGTGGGAGTGTAGTAAGACAAGTTCTATAATTGAAAGAGGGGACGGTTGGAAAGTGCAACTTTTCTAAGTAGCAGCAGCTTCTGTTAACCTCCACAGTGCTATCAGAAGTAGCTGCTTGCAGGTAATGGGTATTTGGGTATTTGGTGCTGTATCACCCCCCTCCCCAATTATTATTTTTTAATAAACTAGACCCCAAGTCTAAATTAAACCTTTTAGAAGCATGGAGATTGACATCAATATAATTGTATTCACTGTCCGGGAACAAGTATGGAAACAAGTACCATTTTATCTTTTCTACTCTATAGGTCTGTAAAAGTGTTTCAAATAATTTTCTATCATGACAAGGTGTGATTTTTTTCCCACCCAGTGAGAAAATGCGTCACATCCCCCCCATATCTGACTCATTTAACAATCCTCTTCTATAGTTTTTCTATATTAAGGACCATAAAGCCCTTCATAAACAATATGTATCTCACACATTCCTCCTCTGTATTTGGAGAGCTACAGATCTCTCTTCATAGTGGTGAATCACAAGTTTCACCAACACCTCTCTCTTTATTCCCCCTTCGTGGCGTCTCCAAAATATGAATCACACTCTACAAACTCATGGGCTGAATCACATCAAAGGAGCCCCGTCTCTGTAACCATCCTTAAATAGTCTTGTCACACCCAGCAAATGTATCACACTCTGAGTGATCCCAATAGATGTGTGTCAGCCTCCATGCTGGGCCATTTGTGGAATTGTTCTGCCCGTTACCTTTTGCTCTTCAGTGGCATCCATGTATTAACACCCCATAATTTTTTCAAATGTTCATTCATATATTTTTTTGTACATTAATATGCTTTTGACATATTATTATTATTATTATTATACAGGATTTATCATTTCAATTCCCTAAATAATGTTGCATTTACAATTTCTTGTTACTTTTCCTGTGTCATTTTACTTTGTTACTTTGTTTCATGAGTTTTGTATTAAAATATTTGGTATACAATCATGATTTTTACACAGGTGAGAAAATGTTACTTTTTAATATCCAAAATCTATTTATAGGCATCCCTGATAGCAAGCAATTGTGCTACAAGTTTGAAAAAAAATGACTTGCTAAGCTATTGCTAGACTTGCCAGGCTTCACAAGTTTGTTGCACAAATGCAGCAAGTCCGCATTGCAGCCAGATCAGCTTTTTTTGCAAACATTCTGCAAGCCTGCTGCAAGTTCTGGTTCAGTTATGTTGTGGAATAGTCATCCCACCACAGGGGTCACTGTGGCTGAATATTCATGCTGTAGACTTGCATAGCTCTTGCTGTAGACTCACCACTGCAACTTTGCTCTTGCTAGAGACTTGCCACGCACATTTACTACAAATTAGAAAAGTGTCAACTAGAACCTGTGCTTCAAGTGCAGGTTATCCTTACTATGTGGGATTTGTCTCCTGTGCAGGAGATACGATTTTGCTGAACACGGTGGATGTGTGCACCTATCTGCCTCAACTGACCATCTCTTCTATGTCCTTCCACAGGTAATCTGTGCATCAATGCTGCCACTTTTCACATCTACCTCAAACTGAAACTGACTGATTACTATCAGTGTGGCCTAAGCCAATCTATGCTTCTGCCTTCACCTCTGTAGCCCTGTCCATACTATTGTATTGTAATGTTTATTTTGGTCTTACCTAAATTATGGGCTGATCCTAATCTTTACAACTCTGCCCTTTTGCTCCTCTTGTAGTCTGATTTTCGTGTGAAATGTTTGCTCTGCCACCCATGTGTCTGTATTTACTTCTGATTGATTTATTGGCAAATACTGCCTCCACCCATCACAGTATAATGCTGGGTACACACGGGCTGAATATCAGCCAAAATCAGCTGTTACAGCAGAAAATGGCTGACTTTCAGCCCGTGTGTGCAGCTGCCTGTCTGACAGAAGCCAATCCCATAACCGACTTCTGTCAAACGAACATACTTGAAAACCAACAGCCGTCCGGCATCTGATTCAGCACTTGTAGCCAATGTCTGCAAGGGCTGATCTGTGTATTCTGGCCAGGGGTGCAGTCTGCCTGTCAGAACACAATAGCACAGCGGAGGAGATTGCTGTACTAACATCTCCAATGTTAGCACAGTGGTCTGTCAGGTTTTTTTTTTCCGTTCAGCCCCCTGGGTTGAATGCAAAAAAAATTATAGTGTATACCAGGCTTTAAAGGGTCACTAAAGAAAAAAAAATTGGATGAAATGACTGTTAACAGGGTATAGAGACATAACTGATTCCTTTTAAAAATGATTAAAAATAGATAAAAATCAATCATATAATCAACCTACAGTTCTAGTTTCGTTTTTGCTGTTACTTCCTGTCTCTCTGATGTACAGAGCCAGAGAGCCAATAGAGGGCAGTGATGGTTTGTCTAAAACCCCTCAGCACCAACACAGTTTCAGTTTAAATACAGTAATCACACCTCCTTGATTAGTGACCACAGTGAGAAAACTGTGGTTATAAGGAAACAGACAACCAGGAAGTGTGGAGATCAGAGCAGAATTAAAGCAACATCAAAGCAAAAACGAACAATGTTTTCCTTTAGTGACCCTTTAAGCTAGACCACCTTTAAGGGTAAGGTACATTCTGGGGGAGGGGGCATAAACTGGGGTGGCACAGACTGTTTTTTGTTTTATAAAGTGTGTTTCTTCGATTAAGTGGGCACTTCCGCTCTGCATTTCAGCAAATGCACAAAGTGAAAAGTAGCAGCAACTGATGGGCACACTGGCAGCAATTGATGGGCACAGTAGCGGCAATTGATAGGCAGACTGGCAGCAATTGATGGGCACAGTAGCGGCAATTGATAGGCACACTGGCAGTAATTTATGGGCACAGTGTCAGCAATTGACAGGGACACTGGCAGCAATTGATGCATTCTATGCATTAAGGTGAAAAACCTTCTGTGGTGCTGCAGTCCCCCTGTTTTACTTACCTGAACGCTGTCATTCTTCAGTCGGGAATGAGCATACCAGCTCTAGCTGGTGTCTTCTGATTGGACAGATTGATAGCAGCGCAGCCATTGGCTCCCGCTTTTTTCAATCAAATCCAGTGACACTGCATCTGGGGGGTGAGCAGAGTCCTGCATTCTGTGTAAATGGACATAGATGTTCTTCTAACGTGGACACTCAATGCAGGGTGGGGCCAGGACACTGCTGAGGGACCCCAGAAGGGGACAATCTGGTCCACTCTGTGCAAAACGAACTGCACAGTGGAGGTAAGTATGACATGTTGGTTATTTAAAAAAAAATAAAAAACACAAAAAGAAGCTTTACAATCCCTTTAAGCCAACATAATTGAAATTCGCCAACCTTATACTTGGGGGTTGATTTACTAAAGGCAAAAAGACTGTGCAGAGTCTATCTGCTACTCCAGAGCTTAGTAAATGAGCAGAAGCTTTCCTGACTTCATCCAATCATGTGAAAGCAAAAATGCTTCTTTTTTTTAAATATATTTTCCTCCCACGTGATTGGGTATTCTTTGAAAAGTGAAGCTTTACCTTGTTTACTAAGCTTTGAAGCAACTGCACTTAATGAGTGCAGCTGCAATTTGCAAAGTGGATAGTCTATTTGCCTTTAGTAAATCAACCAATTCTCTCTGAATTACATCAGTGCTGGATCCATGTAGCCCATGTCTTATAGAATTTATTACAACTCCCTTTACATTCATGAACCAATTATTCTTCTGCCTTCATAATCCTATCTACTTCTAAACCTCAAATCAAGCAACGTGGGGCATTTATTACTCCTCCAATAACGCGGTATAAGACATTTAGCTAACAAGGTATACCTATACCTTTTAACTGTAATTACTGTATTATGGAATACAATTTGAAGGAGATCTTTAGTAACCAAGAGAGGCAATATTCTATTTATGTATATTAAAAATCTTCCCAGAATGTTTGTATTTTTGGGCTGTGCCACCAAAGAAGTATAAACGTTCCCGGTTGGGTACAGCCTCTCCAGCAATTTGGGGAGAGCCCCTGAGTCATATGTGCTAATTCAACTTGGGTTTTGTACTATCTGGAAATAAATGTACAATCAAGCTCTTGCATTTTTGTACTAATACTGTAGATAAGTGAGTGAGAGTAAAGATTTTTAACTTATTACGAAGTGGGACTTTTTGTTTCAATTCTCTTTCCCACTCATTGCAGAAGGGCAGTTCCTCAGTAAGAAGTATTTACATGTCATAATTCCCCTTATAAATCTTGTCTTAGTAAAATGCAGTGTCACGCCAATTAATGAAGGGTATATTTGCACAATGGAGACTGTAATATCTCATACACTTCTTTGATCTAGATGTTATCATCAGGAAGAGTTTCATATCTCAACCACTAGGAGTCACCCTGACTAGATCCTACAAGAGCGTACATGTATGATTGTGGAACAAATATATTTGAAGTATAATGGAGATGAATACTAGACTTTACACTTAAATAACACCTTCTTTTATTTCTCAATTTCAGTGACCAATTTTTCTGACTTTGTACTATATTCTCAAAAACAAATACAGATATAAATCATGTGAATTGGGAATCCAGAACACTGGCACACTGACATTTGGAGGTCTCAAAACAATTATTATTATAATACAGGATTTATATAGCAGTTTCACGGTGCTTTCCAAAAAAGGAGACGGTACAGTTATAATACTATCAGATTAAAATTACAGGTATGGCATTTTTATACATGGTTAAATTGATCCAGCTTGGACTATGTATATACCATACCCATGGGATTTCTCTCTAGAAGCTGGAAGCCACTATAGTAGCAACCGCTACTCCAGTTATCTCCACTTGATTCTGGGTCCAGTGTGAAGCTGCTGCTGTGCTACATTGTGAATATAGGAGGTAGGCCTCTTGAAACAGGCACCATTCAGAGATCGCTTCACATTTTCTTAAGAAAAGCAAAGCATTAAATAAGGTGGAGAGACAGGGCAGTGATGTCAGTATTTTCAGAACAGCGCTTACAGAACAGTGATTTCCAGGTTCTAGAGCAGGGATCCTCAAACTATGGCCCTCCAGGTGTTGTAGAACTACACATCCCATGAGGCATTGTAACACACTGACATTCACAGACATGACTAGGCATGATGGGAAATGTAGTTCCTGAACAACTGGAGGGCCATAGTTTGAAGACCCATGTTCTAGAGGGATCCTACAGGTATGGTATGGTATATGCATAGCTGCATGAGTTGATAGAGACAGTAAAAGTACACTTTTTAAGTGGAGATGGGATAACCACTTCAACACACTATATTATATATTGTACACTGCACTATATACCATGCACTGCATTATATATAAAAGAAAAAAGGTGTAAAATAAAGGCCTGCGATACACCGCTCAGCGCCAATAAAGGGTAAACTGCTATTCCAAACAGGAGACCAAAAAATAAAAACAGAGGGTCATCCAAAAGATAAAATATTGACAGTAAATAAAAATCCCTTAAGTCTCAACACACATAAATAAATATCCTATCTGAGCTGCTGTTTAAAAAATAACAAAATATAGAAGATAGTATATAAAACACAAAAACAGTAAATACTGTGTAAGTCATATACCAAAACAGCGCTACTATTGGTGAGTAATATGTGGCCAATTCTACAGTAAGGCCCCGTACACACGAGGAGACAGATTTGTTCAAATCGGTCGGACAGACCGATTTGAACAAATCTGTCTGCTGGGATGTATTGGTTTGATCGTGTACACACGATCAAACCAAAATTTCCGCCGGCAGACGGCGCGCTGACGTGGCGGTGACGTTGACGCCTACACGTCACCGCACCAGGAAGTGAATTACTTCCGCGCATGCGTCGAATCCATTCGACGCATGTGCGAGAAGATATGTCTGCTGGTTAGTGTACTAACCAGCAGACATATCGGGCCGACGGGTTCCCAGCCGACAGATTTGAAAGCATGCTTTCAAATCTGTCGGCTGGCCAAATCCGTCGGCTCGCCGGTACACACGATCGAATCTGTCTGCTGGGACGGTCGGGCCTAGAGTGTCATCCTAGAGTGTCAGGGCGAAATTCTGAAAGAGTTATGCCGGCGTATCAGTGATACGCCGGCATAAATTACACTTTGCGCTGGCTTATCTGTTTTCTGTATGCAGAAAACAAGATAAGCCGGTTTGCAGCAAAGATCTGACAGGCGTAATTACACCGTCGGATCTTAACTGCAATTTTAAAATGGCCTCTGGGGGGCGTTCTGATTTACGCCAAGAATATGTAAATCAGCGAGATACGCCAATTCACGAACGTACGCGGGCCCGACGCAGTCACTTACCGCCGTTTACGTAAGGGTTTTCCCGGCGTAAAGATAAAGCTGCCCAAAGCGGGCGCATCCTATGTTAAGTATGGACGTATGGAAATTTGAAAATGTTTACGTTGTTTGCGTAACTCGTCCGTGAATGGGGATTTACGTTGATTACGTTCAAGTCGAAAACATCGTCATAATTCGGAGCATGCGCACTTGGATTTTTCTAAGGCCGGCGCATGCGCAGTACGTTCGGCACGTGGACGCGCCTAATTTAAATAGGAGACGCCCCCTACCCGCCTATTTTGAATTAGGCCTCCCAATTTACGCTACGCCGCCACAACTTAACACGCAAGTGCTTTGTGAACACAGCACTTGCGTGTTAAGTTGCGGCGGCTTAACGTAAATAAGAAAGGTTACGCCGCCGCAACTTTGCACGCGGCTTTATGAATCTGGCCCTCAGTGTCCATAGGTGATCCTAGAAAAATAGCAGCGTGCACCTTCCACCGAAAATTCCTGATCCACCTCGTGAGAACACACTCCCCCTTTCTTTGAATAAATGGAATTACGCTATGTTTGCTTTCTTCTGTTCATTTACCTAATTTGGAGCCTTCGACATCTCCCTGATTGATGCTGAGTGCAGTGCTTTTCATGGTTCTGATGTATATCCCCCCTGTTTTTTTACTTGTTCTGGTGAGTTTAAACCCCTAAGGGGGAGTATGTTCTCACGAGGTGGACCAGGAATTTTCGGTAGAAGGTGCACGCTGCTATTTTTCTAAGATCACCTATGGACATTGTTTGACACTCTGCACTTTATCATCTATTCAAAAACTGTTACTGTGGAGTTGGCCACATATTACTCACCAATATTAGCGCTGTCTTGGTATATAACTGTATTATATATACTACACTGACTGAACTATATATTCTGACTTGCAGTATATATACTATACAGACTGCACTATATACTCTGAACTGCAGTATATATACTATACAGACTGCACTATATACAAGTACTCTAGTAAGAAAAATATCAGAGTCTGTTTTTTAGGCAAATCTGATCCTAGCGCACTATGGTGATGTACAGCTTACGCTATGTAAAAGGTTTGTGCAGATAAGCAGCTATTATAGTGAAAAGAAGTAAATTAAGTGATATGTTTCTATGGTGGGAAACATTAACAGCGCTGTATGGGTTAATTTAAGTAATCTGTAGATCCCAAAAAAAACACATAAAATCTGCAAAAATTATCTAAAAAAAAAACACATTAATAATGATTAGTATGTAAGATAATAATAATAATGTCCAGCAATGAATAAATATTAGCAGCAATCATATATATATATGTTGTCAGATCTGGCTGAATCATTAGCAAAGTCTCTTCAAAGAAATCATATGCTTCCAGTGAGGGGTTAATCTTGTCTGTATCTCTCTGCTCTTTGCAAGGGTGTCTCCCTTAGGAGTTCTACTCACCAGATAGTAGTGATATATGTGCCTGTAGAAATCAAAGATAAGGTCTCCTCCTCGGTTCAGGTATTCTCATTCCTCTTACTCTCCACCAGGAATCCAGGTTAATGTCACCCAGGTGATTAGTGTTGGTTCATGGCAAATAGATTCATGAGTGGTCATGGAATTGAAGAGAGAGGAGAAGAATATAGTGTAATACAGTTTTTATTCAAGATTAAATGCCCCACACTAGCATATGCTTACAATGTGTATGCAATAAAAACGTCCTCTGAAGACGTGAGCACCAATCACGAAACGCGTCAGTGCGTGGCTACACGACCAGCGTACAACATACACACAAGGAGTCATCTGGACCCGAGATCCAGCAGAGTAAGCCGAGCTGACAAGCACAGCTACCCGCAGCTATCCGCATTCCAGTGTCTCTTTGATGTGCTGTTTTTTATTGCATACACATTGTAAGCATATGCTAGTGTGGGGCATTTAATCTTGAATAAAAACTGTATTACACTATATTCTTCTCCTCTCTCTTCAATTCCATGACCACTCATGAATCTATTTGCCATGAACCAACACTAATCACCTGGGTGACATTAACCTGGATTCCTGGTGGAGAGTAAGAGGAATGAGAATACCTGAACCGAGGAGGAGACCTTATCTTTGATTTCTACAGGCACATATATCACTACTATCTGGTGAGTAGAACTCCTAAGGGAGACACCCTTGCAAAGAGCAGAGAGATACAGACAAGATTAACCCCTCACTGGAAGCATATGATTTCTTTGAAGAGACTTTGCTAATGATTCAGCCAGATCTGACAACATATATATATATATGATTGCTGCTAATATTTATTCATTGCTGGACATTATTATTATTATCTTACATACTAATCATTATTAATGTGGTTTTTTTTAGATAATTTTAGCAGATTTTATGTGTTTTTTTTGGGATCTACAGATTACTTAAATTAACCCATACAGCGCTGTTAATGTTTCCCACCATAGAAACATATCACTTAATATACAAGTACTCTGCTGAAAAATTGGGCCTTAGGTGTTGGTGGTGGCAGAAAATGGTAACCCCTCACGGTTACTCTAGTTGGGTGCAGGAATGGTCCCTGTTGTTAAATATTATTTAAAAAAATGTAATCACATGCCCCTATTAAATAGGGGCAGAAACATTGGGCCTTGGTTGGTGGTGGTGCCACAACACTGTAACCCCTCACAGTTACTCTTGTTGGGCGCAGGAAGGGGTCCTGCTGTTAAATATAATTACATTTTTTTTAAGTACATGCCCC
Organism: Rana kukunoris; assembly: GCA_029574335.1. NCBI lineage: Eukaryota > Metazoa > Chordata > Amphibia > Anura > Ranidae > Rana > Rana kukunoris. The sequence continues at coordinate 160,477,391 of CM056057.1, forward strand.
TGTTAAACAGGGGCAGAAAAATTGGGCCTTGGGTGGTGGTGGTGCCCTAAACCAAAAAAATTGTTGGAAGCTAGCATCATCATAATTTAGGAGGAATAGGATAGGCGGCATAGGCAGTCTTCAAGGGAGAGTGTAAACAATAAAAGAAAAAGTTGCGCTACTAGAATAACAGGAATTAATATATAAGCCGCCTACATCAACGATAAAACAAATCGAAAAGAATATAAACAATAAAAAATGTGGCGCTACAGAGAGACATTAATTCCACATGTGAGTGGAAATGTATCTATAACACAAATACATAAAACATGAAAAGCAATGTATCGTGAAGTCAAAACTGCACAGTGTTCAATATAGTGAAATAAATCACCCAAAAAGATCCTAAAAAGGACCGTGAAAAACTGCAAGGTGAGACACCTAATGCATAAAGACATGTATATAAGTCCAATTGAGGTAAACAAATAAAGTCCAGTGAGAATGACTGACATGGGATATATTAATCCAAGATTAAAATCAGAGGGTCAATAATGCAATCCAGGATAGTCAAGAGGAATCAATACGCTAACCGGAAACGGTGGACACACTGACCGGTGGTAGTATGTCAAATGAGCAAAGGATGTATCCACAGCCTAGTATGGTTCATGGAAGACACATCTGACGGCATCTGAGGGAATCCAAGGGTTCTTTGGTCAAACACATCCGGGATTGTGGGTAGGTTCCTTTGTGGAGTTGCAATCATATGGAAGCACATGAAAAAGAAAAAAGGAGGCTCCTCATGGTGCAGTTAAACCCAAATCATAGGGTGTGGCGGCTTTATTCATAAAAAGCAAGGTATATACAATGTTACCATGATAATAAAAACAAAGAAAAAAATTAACAAATAAAAAAACTCAAGGTACGAGCCAGATGAAGAGGCAGGTACAAGTGTTCACAAGGGTAACGCGTGGTAAATGGATATGTGGCTACAGACCATGTACCCTACATGTTTCGAGATAAACACTCTTCAACTGGGGCATAAACCTGCCATTCCATCCCACGCTAATATATAATAGATGTCATCAGCTTGTTAGAACACAAAATCGAAACAGCTGATGAATCCAACAGATACCTCCATTGCATACAGTGGAGTAAGTGCAGACACTCCCGTGTCTACCAGATCCAACCCCCATAGGGCGGGGCAACATATTCGTCCATCCTGCTCCGCTTGGAGAAAGTGTCACCATGGTTGCGTCGGGATGACGTCACCACGCTCACCCGCGGCGGCGTCACGACGCTATGCAGCCTCTCCCCTAAGGCTCCCCATTGGTGGAACACAACCAAGGATAGCATAGACATCGGAAATGCGCCGCAGCATCACAGTGGCAACCGCTGATGTCATCACGCAGCGCCTACGTGCGTTCCACACAGTAAACCATCACATTGGTCCAATGATTGGACGGAGTGAGGACCGGATAGCCAATTAAGGATGCTAAAAAAGGAGGCTATGCATGGATTAATATATAAACCTGTCCAAACCAAACATAAAATAGTTCAGGGGTTGTGACAAGTTGGCATAACAAGCACATAAGCATCTGAAGTAATCATGGTCATAAGTATATATATAAAAACACATACCTATAATATACATACAAAAACTATTGGAAAATAGAAAAACTAAATCCCAACATAATAACAAAAATAGTCTTCAAGGGATCCCAGATCCATAGCAAATGCTATCAGTTACATCATCATCAGGTGCTTGATAGCTGCTGATCCAGGACTGATTAATTTTTATTAGGGCTGTTACTGATCAAAATTTTTGTGTTCGATTAATCGTTATTTTTTTTAATCGATTAATCGACTAATTTTGATTAATTATAACGCACATACAGACCCAACTACTTTTAGCTGATCTCCTTGCAGGCTGATTTCCAATGCAGCTACCAACCACTGGAAAAATGGATAGCAGGATACAAAACACACAAAGGCACCGCCCGATGGGAATAGCATTAAAACTTTTATAGTCTTCAAGTCGGTAACCGACTTGAAGACTATATTGCACTGGAGATAAAATCGATGTAGCTACATAAACGGTAAAAACGGTGCGAGTAATACTAAACGGTACCAAAAGCAGTCATAAAAACATGTAGCTAAGTATGTTACTGGTATAAAAATGTGTACAACGATACCACTGCTGAATCCAGATGAGGAGAGGTTAACATCAGTCCATCGGCATGTAGATGTCGGTAACCAAATAAATATTGCACTGGAGATAAAATCGATGTAGCTACATAAACGGTAAAAACGGTGCGAGTAATACTAAACGGTACCAAAAGCAGTCATAAAAACATGTAGCTAAGTATGTTACTGGTATAAAAATGTGTACAACGATACCACTGCTGAATCCAGATGAGGAGAGGTTAACATCAGTCCATCGGCATGTAGATGTCCCATGAAGGGAACTATCACAACTCCCAGTGGATGGCCGGCATGCACATATGAAGGCACAGCAAAGGAGCCCTTCAGATGGACACAGCAAGCCCCGCCGGTGTCTGCGATGTTACCGGATTTCCAACGGAACTCCCTAAATTCCCATAAGCCGGCGGAGAGGTGAGGACTAATGAAAAGAATTTTAATCGATCAAAAATGTTTTGATCGATCAAAAAAATTAAAGATTAATCGATGAATTAAAAGTTAATTTGCACAGCCCTAATTTTTATAAATGTGAGCCTATCAATGGAGTCTGTGGACAGGCGCACTCTTTAATCCATTCCAAACCCTCCAGCAGCACTGAATGTGCGTTCAGAAAGAATGCTGGATGCAGGACAGGCCAGTAGCTTAACTGCATATTGAGCAAGTTCTGACCAGTGGTCCAGCCTCAAGACCAGGTAACCCAGTGGATGCTCTGTTGGAAAGGTCTCCAAGTCTGCTCTTGCCCCTAAATATTCCTGCACCATGTAATGCAGATGCTGGCGATGGTTGCTTGAACCGATCAGACCTTGGCGCTGAGGACTAAAAAAAATTCAGCCGGCCACCCAAACAAAGCTTCAGGAACATGTTGTCCAGCACTAGGAAATGGTAACCTCCCAGGGTCTGGAAAAGCATTACACAAACTTTTCTTCAAAGTCTCCTAAAGATGTTTCATCCTCTGCTCTCTCTGTGAAGGCAGGATGAGTTCTGAAACCTTACCGTTGTAACATGGATAAGGAAGGGTTACCAGCCAGTAATGATCCCTATGCATAATACCACATATCCTAGGCCTTGCAGCGTAAGTTTGCAGAGGAATTTGATTCTGAGTCCTCTGGGTCACTAAGGATCACATTATCCGCAACTACCTTCTCCCAGCCACGTACAACTCTTCGGGTTTCTAGGAACTGAAAACCATCCCTTGAAGACTGCTGCGTGTTATCCTTGACATCCATGCTATCCATGCTGACTCAATCCTCCTCCTCTTCTTATTGTGTGTTTGGCGGACCCACAGGAATGCTATCTGGATAAAGGGGGCCTTGAGAGGAAAGGAAGTCCTCCTCTTCCTCTCGCTGTTCTGCCTCATGTGCCCTGTCCATTAATCCACAAAGTGTGTGCTCCAGCAGGAAGACTAGAGAGACAGTGTCACTAATGCATGCATTGTTGATGCTCACCATCCTTGTGGCCTCCCCAAATGGTGACAGGACAGTGCATGCATCCTTGATCAGTAGAGACTGGTGTGGTGAAAAGAAGCCAAGCTCCCCTGACATTGCCCTGGTTCCATACTCGCACTCATTGATGGCCTTCTGCTGTGTGTGCAGCTGCTACAGCATTGCCAACGTTGAGTTCCACCTGGTGGGCATGTCACAAATGAGGCGGTTGATGGGCGGGTTGCATTCCCTTTGAATGTCAGCCAGCCGAGCACTGTCATTGTAAGACTGGCGGATATTACCACAGACTTTTCTGGCCTGCCTCAGGAGATCTTGTAAGCCTGGGTACCTGATCAAGAAATGCTGCACCACCAAATTCAGGATGTGTGCCAAACATGGAACATGGGTCAAGTGTCCCTGCCGGAAGGCAGAGAGAAGGTTGGTGTCATTGTCAGATACAACCATTCCTAGTTGAAGCTGGAGTGACCTCAACCACCTCTGAGCCTGCTCTATATACTGTATATATTTATATATGCGTACCAAAGAACACACACATACACACAGTGCAGCGCTACTACAGTGATAATTCAATGCTTGGTGCAAAAACACGCAATGTAAATTCATAAAAAATTGCATAAAAAATTAATAATAAATGTCCCATAAATCAATATGAATCTTGATAGTAGTGTTCCAGTGTTATTATCATATCACCATGTTTCTCAATAACTCTTATCCACTCCCCCCACATCACCACTAGTGTTGCTCACGAATATTCGCATTGCGAATATTCGTTACGAATATTGCATATTCGAGTATTCGCGAATAACTCGAATATCGCGGTGAATATTCGCTATTTTGCGAATATTCGTATTATTTCATATTTATTTTTAAAACAGATCACATCCTAGTGATCTCCATCGACGTCTAAAAGCATTGCTGATATGATTAGAGACCCTGGGCCGAGTAGCTGAGGCGATCCTTTTATGTTGCCGAATATTCGCGAATGCGTTCTCTGCCCTTCTGTGTTTTGTGTATAATAAAAAAAAAAAAAATTAGCTTTAGTTTAGTCATATAAGTTTGTGTAAGTAGAGTTAGTGTTTAGTGCCTATTAGTTTAGTAATCCAGGAAATGATCTTCGTTTTCGCGTGTTGACGAGAATTTCGCAATCAATTTCGCATTCACACTAGCGAAATTTCGCAAAAATTTTTTTTGGATAAAATATCACGAATATTCGATATTAACGAATATTCGCGAATACGTTCTCTGCCCTTCTGTGTTTTGTGTATATAAAAAAAAAATAGCTTTAGTTTAGTCATATAAGTTTGTGTAAGTAGAGTTAGTGTTTAGTGCCTATTAGTTTAGTAATCCAGGAAATGATCTTCGCTTTCGCGTGTTGACGAGAATTTCGCAATCAATTTCGCATTCGCACTAGCGAAATTGCGCTAAAATATTTTTGGATAAAATATCACGAATATTCGATATTAACGAATATTCGCGAATACGTTCTCTGCCCTTCTGTGTTTTGTGTATATAAAAAAAAATAGCTTTAGTTTAGTCATATAAGTTTGTGTAAGTAGAGTTAGTCTTTAGTGCCTATTAGTTTAGTAATCCAGGAAATGATCTCCGTTTTCGCGTGTTGACGAGAATTTCGCAATCAATTTCGCATTCGCACTAGTGAAATTTCGCATTAGCGAAATTTCGCAATAGCGAAATTTCTCAATTTTTTTTTGATAAAATATCACGAATATTCGATATTAACGAATATTCGCGAATATTCTTCTATATATTCGCGAAATATCGCGAAATCGAATATGGCGTATTCCGCTCATCACTAATCACCACCAGCTATTTTATCTGCTTACCTCAAGGATGAGTCAAGAAGACTCAAATAAACTTTATTTTCACTCAAGTGTCTTTCCTTTATATCGGCTGTTCAATTTCTCCCTTTCACAATCTCCACTCCCCCCAATGTGTCCCTCACAGATAAGGGGTTGATCTCATGGATTACTCAGCCTTACTCCTTAGATGTTCCTCCACTTCAAAGGACTTATATCATGTAATCAAAAACACAGCTCACATAGTGCTCTCTGCTATAAACTTTTTATTTAAAACCCTGCTAAAAGAGGACACTTGCTAGATATAAAAACAAAACTCGCTTATGATATGTATTGAGAGCATCCGCTCGATTATCACTGTGGTTGTGTGACGCCACAGGCTCGGATCCTCCCCTCTGCACACGTATCGACCTCTGATTGGTCTTCCTCAGCAGATCTCAAGAGCCCATTGAGCATTTAGAGGAGGGAGGGGAGCATACAGATGTTGTGGCAGAATCACTACTAGCTTTTTGGAGGCGTGGTGGCAGAACAAGCGCCAATGCTGAACCCTGTCCTGCATCCTTATCAGCTGCCAGCAGAGTTACCCAGTGCACAGTGAAGGAAAGGTAACGTCCCATGCCTGCTGGACCATGAGTCATATGAATCTTACTGCTGACCGCCCTTTCCAACAAAGCCAAAACATTACCTTCCACATGGCAGTGGAGAGCTGGAATGGCCTTATGTGAAAAGAAATGGCATTTTGATACCTGCCACTGTGGTACAGCACATTCCACAAATTCACGAAAATGGGCTTAGTCTACCAGCTGAAAAGACAGCAGTTACAGTGCTAGCAATTTGGCCAAGTTAGCATTTAGACGCTGCGCATGTGGATGGCTGAAAGTAATTTTATTTTTACGGTTCAGCATCTGGGGTAGGGAAATTTGTCTGCTGAAATCAACTGGTAGTGTAATGCTAGCAGATTGGCTGCAAGTACATGATCCATGGACATATACGTGGTCCAAGGTGGGTAAAGAAAGTGATGCCTATATAGGTGTATCGCCACAACCCTGCCCACAGCATCATGCGCGCAAACGCAACAATAGGGAGAGGAACCATTCACCTGGGTGGCTCAGCCAACTGGTGATTAGCCCATACCCAACTCTCCACGAGGATGCTTTGCAGGGATTGTGCGTACACCCATCCTGCGTCACAAGGAGGTAGAGAAAGGGGGAGCCCATACTGCGCATGGCAGCTTTCGGATTAGAGGCAAAAATGGATGGATCAACAAAACCAATCACACAACCACCAATGCGGCGATGCAGACCCAAGACACAACAGCCAGGGAATATAAAAATACATTGGTCTATATAATAATAAAAAGCCTGCTCAATAAAGGGGAAGGGGAGAAAATGCAACTAAAAAATCACAAGGCCATTGGTGTCAACTGCCATGCGTATACTAAGATGGTACAATAATAACTACTGCAGTGTGCTTCCATCCATAATTGGATTATTAAATGAGCAAGAAAGGAGTTTTGGGACTTTATAAGAAGCAGGAACCAAAGGGGTATCTGCCTCCATCCCTGTCATTGATTTATAAGAAGAAAAGTGTGAGAAGTGGGACTTTATATGAAGCACACAGCAGCAAATAAGGAAGTCAAGTGACTGGGAAATTATGTTTATTTATATTGTATAATCTCTTATAGGACATTTTGAGCATGAACACTCTAAACAATAAACATTTGATCACTTTCAACATAAATGATATAATAATCCACAATCCAATTGACATTCATAAATAATATATACACAAATGTCAACTGATACATTATATACATAGCCATGATACAATTGGAGCCTAAATGGCCTGGATGACCCTTCTAAATTCCTCTCAAAATAGAAAAAGAGGGAGGGGAGCAAATAAAGGTAATATAACAAAATGACTGTGGTGAATTGTTAAAGCGTGAGTTAGATCATAAGGAATCTTGTTAATCCATGGTAAAAATGATAGTAATGACGCATACACACGATCGGAATTTCCGACAACAAAACTGTGAATTTGTTTCCAACAGAATGTTGGTTCAAACTTGTGTTGCATATACACGGTCACACATATGTTGTCTGAAATTCCAAACGTCAAGAACATGGTGACGTACAACACTACGACGAGCCAAAAGAAATTAAGTTCAATGATTCCGAGCATGCGTCTAATTGATCTTAAGCAAAAAAATTGCAAAAATAGAAAATTGGAAAAGTGAATGGTGGAAGTGGATTTATACCTATTGTTGACAGATGGAAGCCATGATGATCCATGGACATACAGTATATGTGATCCAAGGTGGGTAAAGAAAGTGATGTGTGTGTGTGAACCGACCATGGGAGATGCCTTTATAGGTGTACCGCCACAACCTCGCCCCCAGCGTCACGCAGGCGAATGCAACAATGGAGAGAGGAATGCTTTCACCTGGGTACTCAGCCGTCCAGCGATTAGCGCCTACTCAACTCTCCAGTGTGTTTGCCAGTGTGTAGTACTCTGCCTGCGGTACAGTGCTACGCAGACACTTCGGGCCCGGCATGCGCAGCATGATGTTGATGCGCAGGGATTGTGCGTCCACCTATCCCGCACCACAAGGAGGCAGAGAAAAGAGGGAAGCCCATACCGCGCATCGCTGCTTCTGGATTAGAGGCAGAAGCTGACGGATGGAAAAAAACAATAATGCAACCACAAATGCGCCGATGCAGACCCGGGACACAACAGCCAGGGAATATAAAAATACATTGGTCTATATAATTAAAAAAAAGCCTGTTTAATAAAGGGGAAGGGGGGAAAATTAAACTAAAAAATCACAAGGCCATGGTGTCAACGGCCATGCGTATACTCAAGATGGTACAAGAATTAAACTACTGCCGTGTGCTTCCATCCCTAATTGGATTATTAAATGAGAAAGAAAGGGGTTTTGGGACTTTATATGAAGCACACAGCAGCAAATAAGGAAGTGAAGTGACTGGGAAATTATGTTTATTTATGTTGTATAATCTCTTATAGGACATTTTGGGCATGAAACCTCTAAATAATAAACATTTGATCACTTTCAACATTAATTACATAATAATCCACAATCCAACAAACATTCATATATAATATATACCCAAATGGCAACTGATACTTTTAACAATTCACCAAAGTAATTTTGTTATCTTGCTTCTTTTTTGCTCCCCTTCCTCTTTCTATTTTGAGAGGAACTTAGGAAGGTCATTCAGGACATTTGGCTCCAATTGTATCATGGCTATGTATATAAATGAATCAGTTGCCATTTTTGTATATATTATATATGAATGTCTATTGGATTGTGGATTTATATGTAATTTATGTTGAAAGTGATCAAAAGTTCATTGTTTAGAGGTTTCATGCCCAAAATGTCCTATAAAGCGATTATACAATATAAATAAACATAATTTCCCAGTCACTTGACTTCCTTGTGCTGCTGTGTGCTTCATATAAAATCCCACTTCTCGCTCTCTTCTTCTTAGAAATCAATGACAGGGATTGAGGCGGGTACCCCTTTGGTTCCTGTTTCATATAAAGTCCCAAAAAAACAAATCTCGCAGTGCATTATGGGGCGTTCCACGGCGCTCGAATTTCCTGCGACCGCCCCATATTATTCGCTATTCGGCGAACATCCGGTGACTCAAACATCAAGCTCACCCCTACTTGGGGTCCCTCTACAATGCAATACCTACACTTGGAGGTCCCTGTACACTAGCACACTGGCACTTGGGACCGAGATCACTGGTACTTTATCATGGCTATGTATATAAATGAATCAGTTGCCATTTTTGTATATATTATATATGAATGTCTATTGGATTGTGGATTTATATGTAATTTATGTTGAAAGTGATCAAAAGTTCATTGTTTAGAGGTTTCATGCCCAAAATGTCCTATAAAGCGATTATACAATATAAATAAACATAATTTCCCAGTCACTTGACTTCCTTGTGCTGCTGTGTGCTTCATATAAAATCCCACTTCTCGCTCTCTTCTTCTTAGAAATCAATGACAGGGATTGAGGCGGGTACCCCTTTGGTTCCTGTTTCATATAAAGTCCCAAAAAAACAAATCTCGCAGTGCATTATGGGGCGTTCCACGGCGCTCGAATTTCCTGCGACCGCCCCATATTATTCGCTATTCGGCGAACATCCGGTGACTCAAACATCAAGCTCACCCCTACTTGGGGTCCCTCTACAATGCAATACCTACACTTGGAGGTCCCTGTACACTAGCACACTGGCACTTGGGACCGAGATCACTGGTACTTTGCCATGTGGGATCCCAGAACCAAGGCATAGTGTTGCTTAACCACTTAAGGACCGCCTCCTGCACATATACAGTACGTCGGCAAAATGGCACGGCTGGGCACAGGCACGTACAGGTAAGTCCCCTTTAAGTGCCCAGCCGTGGGTCGCGCGCACGCCTGTGACTCGGTTCGAAACTCCGTGACCACAGCCATGGGACCCACGAACCTGATCGCCGCCGGTGTCCCGCAATCGGTCACAGGAGCTGAAGAACAGGGAGAGTGTAAACACACCTTCCCCGTTCTTCACAGTGGCAGTGTCACTGATCGTCTGTTCCCTGATATAGGGAAAGATGATCAACGATGTCACAAGTGCAGCCCCGCCCCCTACAGTTAGAAACACATATGAGGTCACACATAATCCCTGCAGCGCCCCCTAGTGGTTAACTCATAAACTGCAATTGTCATTTTCACAGAAATCAATGCATTTTTATAGCACTTTTTGCTGTGAAAATGACAATGGTCCCAAAAATTTGTAAAAATGGTGCAATGTGTCCGCCATAATATCGCAGTCACAAAAAAAACAAAAAAAAAAACGCTAATTGCCATTACTAGAAAAAAAAAAAATATTAATAAAAATGTCATAAAACTATCCCCTATTGCGCTATAAATTTTGCGCAAACCAATTGTTAAACGCTTATTGCGATTTTGTTTACCAAAAATAGGTAGAAGAATACGTATTGGCCTAAACTGAGGAAAAAAAATGTTTTTTTATATCTTTTTTGGGGATATTTATTACAGCAAAAAGTAAAAAAATTGCTCTATTTTTGATTATAGCGCAAAAAATAAAAACCACAGAGGTGATCAAATGCCACCAATAGAAAGCTCTATTTGTGGGAAAAAAAGGATGCCAATTTTGTTTGGGAGCCACGTTGCCGAATTGCAAAAAAAGGCAAGGTCCTTTAGCTGCATAATGGTCCGGGTCTTAAGTGGTTAGGGCCCAGAACAATGGCACACAGACAGTATGGGAACCCAGAACACTCATAGTTTTGGGCACATACAGTATGAAATTGTAGAACAATAACATGCTGACACTTTGGGGTGACAGAACAATGACATTTTGGGGACCCAGTTCAATGATCCATTTTTATTTCTACAAGCCCATCATAGTAGCAGCAGTAGATGCCAACAAGGGTTGACAAAAGATGAGATCACACATTCGTATGGCCCTGAAGACTGCATTTTGCTGACACAGGGCAGGTCCATTCCTGAAAGGTGACCTCATTTGGTGTCACCAGCTTACAATTCACTGTCATCATTTTTAACCCCTGACAGCCTCTTCTGCTTTCAGGGGGTGCGTAAGTCTCTGTGGAACTTAGAACATATTCAACATGTTTACTTCTGTCATTGCTTTGATCATGTCCCTCTACTGAAATTATAACCTGTGGCCTGTCTTGCCTTCCACCTGTCTCTGGGAATAACTTTCAGTGCTGGGATGGTGACGGTGTGACTAACCATGTCATCTGAGCCACAGCTACACAGAGGCAGCCAACAAATTCTGCAATGTCTTTTTTATCTGAGAAAGGAGTGAGCTAGAGGAAGAAAGGAACTGTCCTTTAATAGATATATACCAACATGCTTTGGCTATTTTAGGCAATAACTCCATTCACAAATGTATATTTTCAGATAATAAACATATACCACTTAGTCAAGTTATGTATTCATCTATAATATACCATTTAGTCTAGTTACTGTATGTATTCATAAAATATGATTAACCTAATCAGTTAAAAAGAGCAGGGAATGGTGAAAAAAGATTTCACGTCTGATGCCTAGTACACACGTCCGGGATTCCCGGAAAAAGTCCATCGGAAATCCAGAGGGGAAAACCGAGAACCTGCTCTCTATGTTTCCCCCTTACAGATGATCAGTTTTCCCGTTGGGAAATCTCCGATGAGAGCTTTTCTCTCAGGAATCCCGACCGTGTTTATGCTCCATCTGAGTTTTTCCCCACAGGAAAACTGCCAAAAATGGCTGGTTTCTGCTACACACAGGCAGGTTTTAGGCAATCCTGGCGGGAAAAAAGAGAGCTGGTTCTTTATTTTTTGACTGGCGGGTTTGGCAGTTTTCCCATCAAAAAAACTGCGGCCGGGATTCCTGGCCAAAAGCTCTCCTCTGAGTTTTCCTGTCGGAAAACCCGGTTGCGTGTACATTAGAGACACAACAGGCAGTGAGAGCAAATCTCTCCAAAGGACACCCCCACCTAGTTGTCATCAGTCGGGTGTCCCCATTGGAACATTTTCAGTGAAAAGCAAATTGTACTCTGTCCCTAAATGTATACTATATTACCAAAAGTATATTGGGACACCTGTCTTTACACACACATGAATTTTAATGGTATCCCAGTCTTAGGCCGCGTACACACGATCGGTCAAGACTGAAGGTCCGTTTCTTCGGTCCAAACCAATCGTGTGTGGGCCCTATCGGGAAGTTATCCTTTGGTCAAAAAAAAGGGCACTTGCTTTAAAATTTAACCGATGGACGCCTAAACGATAGGTCAAAACCGATCGATAGTATGCAAAAGCATAGGTTAAAAAGCTGCACATGCTCAGAATCAAGCCGACACATGCTTGGAAGCATTGAACTTTATTTTTTTAAGCACATCGTTGTGTTTTACGTCACAGCGTTCTGATATGATCGGTTTTTAACCGATGGTGTGAAGGCACATCAGACCTTCAGTCAGCTTCATTGGTTAACCGATGTAAAACGGTCCTTCGGACCGTTCTCATCGGATGGACTGATCGTGTGTACGTGGCCTTAGTCCGTAGGGTTCAATATTGAGTTGGCCCACCCTTTGCAGCTATAACAGCTTCAACTTTTCTGGGAAGGCTGTCCACAAGGTTTTGGAGTGTGTCTATGGGAATGTTTGACCATTCTTCCAGAAGCGCATTTGTGAGGTCAGGCACAAGAAGTCTCCGCTCTAATTTATCTCAAAAGTGTTGTGCAGGCCAGTCAAGTTCCTCCACCCCAAACTCGTTCATCAATGTCTTGTCCTGACCTCAACCCGATAGAACACCTTTGGGATAAATTAGAGTGGAGACTGCAAGCCAGGCCTTCTCATCCAACATTAGTGCCTAAACTCACAAATGTGCTTCTGGAAGAATAGTTCCCTTAAATACACTTCTAAACCATGTAGACATTCTACACTGGCCATCAATGTAATGGGGATTTGCACTGACCACTAATGTAATGGGGATTTACACTGACCACTAATGTATTAGGAGCTTTCACAGTAACCACCAATGTAAGGAGAAATCTACATTGACCACCAATGTAAGGGGGACCTTAACACCAGTCAGTGTGAATGAAAGGATTGTACACCAAGCCCCAATGTAATGAGAAGATTTACACTGACCACCAATGTAACTGAGACATTTAGCTTGCGTTCACATTTATGTGTGTTGGGAACATTACAAAATGTGTCTCTATTTACATATCAATGCAGGTTATTTACATGTAAACACAGGATCTGCGGTGAGTCATCTGTACAAGGAAATAGGGCAGAGCTGGCCAGCATTAGTAACATAACTTCGCACTGACATATCGGGACACAGCAAAGGACTAAAACTTCAAGGGACAAGGGAATTTAAACTGGGATAGTTGGCAAGTATGAGGCAGCTGCTTTGAGCCCCACAACAATCATGAGGGCCCAGAGCAGTTGTCCCTTTTGTCCTGCCTTAAAGACGGCCCTGGAAGGGTCTATAATTTTTAGCATAGTTGTATTTTAAATGATAGAGACAGAACATTAACCTAAAATCCAGAAAAAAAACATAAAACAAATGCTATTTTTAAAGTTGCAGTTCAGTGAGTAAAATAGGTATTTGATCCCCAAGCAAAACATGACTTAGTATTTGATGGAGAAACCCTTCTTGGCAAGCACAGAGGTAAGACATTTCCTATAGTTGTGACCAGTTTTGCACACATCTCAGGAGGGATTTTGGTCCACTCTTCTTGAGTTGAGTTGAGTTGAGGTGCACTTTCTATAGCGTGGTCAATTACCCCGGAGGATCCCGACACGCTGGCGACGTCCCTGGGTGAACCCAGGGACAAGTGGACAACAAGATGGTACGACTTGGACTGATGTTCCCGCTCGGATGTTACTCTCAGGCCAACTGACGCCTTAAGCCGGGTAGGCTTGATGGAATAGCCAGGTTTTTAAACTCCGGCGAAAGGCCGCCAGTGATGCCGCCTCCTGGATGTCCTCCGGGAGGGAGTTCCACAGCATGGCACCCTGGTGGGAGAAGGATCTGCCACCCCGACGAGTTTTCTTAGGCACCGGTATGCTTAGGAGGCAATTCCTGCTAGATCCCAGAGTTCTTCCCGGGGCTCTCTTGAGGAACCTTCTCCGCAGGTAGCCAGGGGCTGTGCCTTTCAAGATCTTATACATAAGGCAGCCGGCTTTGAACAGAGAACGTTCTGTACAGATCTTCTCGTGTATGGACTCCGCTTTGCTCAGCACGGATCGCTCCATTGATCCCCGCTGAGCAGGTGAATGGCAGATCCATCTCTGCACTCTGTGTCGGGACAGACCTGTCAGAGCTCTGCTCTGCTCTATGGGGGGATCGGATGAAAATGGACCGCCTGTCGGTTTTCATCTGATCCAATACCTAAGAGTGTCCTGGCCCTAGCCCTCTCTCCCAAAGTTCTACTAAGAGAAATAAAAATCTCTTTTGCATTCAAGAAGTGTCTGGCGCCCAATGACTTTAACTACCTTGCAACCCCTATGCCTCACAACGCACCATACAAAGAAGGCTGTCATCTATCTCTGGCCCTGGAGGTTCTCATAAGACCAAAGGATGCCTGGGACCTTGCTACAAAGGTAAAAAAAATATCAGTTTAAAAAACTCTTGAAATTTAGGTATGGTAATTTGCACACAGTTGCATTGTTCCACCTCGGACCAATGTATGTGCCATGCCTGTGGGATCTCAGTGGAAGCGGACAACACTACTACAGTGATTGCCACTAGCTTCTAGATCCTTTGCCTGAGTGGCTTCCCTGCTGCATTGTGAACACAGGAGCTCAATTGCTCAGCAAAGGCACCATTTGTGAACACGTTGCACTTTCTCAATGAATGCAGAGTTCTTTGGTTGACAAGGTGGAGAGAAGTGGAGAGGAGGGGGGCTGACGTCACGATCTTTACCTCGTCCAATCAAATAATTCTTTGCATTTATTCAGAAAGTGCAAAGTGTTCTCTTCTCTCCTGAGTTCAGTAAGCAGCAGAACAGCCACTTGCCACATGACCTGGAAGTTAGTGGCAACTGCTACATTGCTACTTTAGTGATTTCCTGCCTCGACAGGGATCACACATGTATAGCACATACTTACATTGGACCAAGCTAAAGGGGATCTTCACTCTTTGTAAATTTTTCCTTATCTTGACCTCTCCTCCCCTTCTCTGTAAGAGTAGCGCAGTTTTTCTTGTGAAAAGAGGCCGAGGCCCCACAGGCTGAATCTTGAAGAACCGGCGGCCTCTCAATGACGTCACGAGTAAGATGGCACCGCGGGACTAAGCTGGGCTGAGAGGTGTATGTTGACGGAAGAATGTCAGTGGGACAAAGCTGGATCCGATGGCTGAGTAATATACATACTATGCTTACAGCACCACCAGGTAAGCAGGAGTATAGAAACAAAAGGAAGAGGAGGTGGGATTAAGCTCAAGGTCCTCTTTAACTATGTAAAAATTGCGACACCTAAACTTTAGCTTTACACCTCAGCATGTTCGCAGGACTAGTTCCCTTTAACAGCTTACTGTTCAGCTTCGCTATGCCAACTATTCGGTGCAGATGACGTGATGGCCTCACTTGATTCAGGTACTCTCCACATACGTGCCTGTGTCATGTCACCCTGTCTATTTCCTCTGTTCTGTCAGAACAGGAAGTCTGAATCAGATAAATTAGCGGATACTAGCAGTAATCTGCCACTAGTTTGATCCTGACATATTTCCCTTAATGGTGGGGGGGGGGGGGGGGATATCAAACATTCCTCAGAGTTAGATGAATGCATGGAATTCTGCGAGAACAGAATGGAGAAATTTTTATCTGAGTCAGTGTATTCAATGATTCTATAGGAGCGACAGTGTGCTGAGAATTCCAGCTGGAGCAATGTGGGGACATTGTCATTGTTCACTACATAGTTTTCTTCCTGGATCATTGCCTTATCAGACACCCTGTGTTCATTGATCAAATGATGTCATTCCTTGGCACGTGTCAAATTTCCGAACACTAAACATTAGGTAAAAATAAATATATTTTTAAAATCATCACAAGGGACATTACTCACATTTATTTGAAGTGTCCCTTGTGCTGGTGCCAGCTGTCATAGTGGAAATCTTCTTTACTGTGCCCCCCTCCTATACCATTACCCCAGCCCTGGACGTGAAAGGCACTCATCAAGAGTGCTGACCATGCCTGCCATTTCCAACACCTCCTCCAATCCTAGATGCTTTACTATAGCTTCTAAGAATGAAAAACCTTCTACGAATGGAGGAGGAAGACCTTTCATTCATACACCTATATAGTGTATTAACCCCTTCCACCCAACTATGGTGTCGCTTTAGGTGGGTCTTGGGAGAAAAAGGCTCTGCCAATCATGTAACAATTGTGATTGGCTGTCACAGTGGTCACATGATCTGGAGCCCATCCTGCATGCTCCCAATCATGAATAGAGAGCAAGAGCAGTCACTGCACAGGGAGGTCGCAGAGAGTACACTTTCAGCACAGAAACCTCAGCTGCCCCTGGATGTATGGGCAATAAAGTCCACCCTCTTTGCCATTGCACATGTGAGTTATGTGGGCAGCAAGAGGATAAAGACCCACAGCAAGGCTGGCAATAGACAGAGTTTTCAGGTGAGGACAGTTCACCAGGCTTAAAGTGGTATTAAAAACATTCCCTCTTTCTACCTTTCCTGCATACCCTGTATAAAAGGTGTACTTACCTTTTTTTAAATTGGTCCAGTTAAGTGATTCAGCAGCTATAGCTCCCCTTTAAGGGAGCGCCCGGCAACGACTGTCAATTCCTGGACATGAGACTTCACATATAGGCTCCCACAGTACATCTGTTGATGGCACACCCTCCTCTCCCCTCTAGTGACCACTCACTGACACAGGGGAACCAGAGCTGCAAGATCACACAACTGGACTAGAGATATGATAGGCCTAAAAAACTTTGTTTTTCAGTTTTTTTTCAAAGCCTTTTTTGTTTTACTCCAGAAAAATTGGACAAAAAGGAAAAAAGTGTGCAATGTATTCTTTACAATAATAAATAATATTTATATTACATGGTATTCATACTATATAACATTAAGGCCTTAATGAAAGATTTCTGAGACTTTTTGAAAAAGTCTTAAATGGTTACGTTTGCTCAGCTGAAGACAAGCTAATTCTGGAATACAATTCAAGTAACACTGTACTTCTCAATGTAGTTCTCAAACAAGAGAAATATGAATTTTTGCAACTAGAGGGGACTGTGTGGGAAGGATCCAGATGAGTTTACTTGTGGGCTGCATTTTGTACCTCCTACAATTGGGTTACAGAAGATGATGGTTTCTGTTCTCTCAGGCCTTAATTGACAGAAAAGCATACCTCCCAACATTTTGAGATGGGAATGAGGGACACCTACCAGCAAATGTATGTAGGCATAGGACATGCCCCCTGCCACACACCCTTAACCACTTAAGACCTGGACCTTTAGGCAGCTAAAGGACCCGGCCAGGTTTTGCAATTCGGCACTGCGTCGCTTTAACAGACAATTTCGTGGTCGTGCGACGTGGCTCCCAAACAAAATAGAGCTTTTTTTTGGTGGTATTTGATCACCTTTGCGGTTTTTATTTTTTGCTAAATAAATATCCCCCAAAAATATATAAAAAATATATATTTTTTTTCCTCAGTTTAGGCCGATACATATTCTTATACCTATTTTTGGTAAAAAAAATAAGCATTTATCGGTTGTTTTTTTGCATTCACAAAATAGGGGATAGTTTTATTGCATTTTTATTATTATTATTATTTTTTTTACTACTAATGGCGGTGATCAGCGATTTTTTTTCATGACTGAGACATTATGGCGGACACTTTGGACAATTTTAACACATTTTTGGGACCATTGTCATTTTCACAGCACAGTTTTTTGTGAAAATTACAATTGCAGTTTGGGAGTTAACCACAAGGGGGCGCTGAAGGGGTTATGTGTGACCTAATGTGTATTTACAACTGTAGGGGGGTGTGGCTGTAGGTGTGACGTCATCGATTGTGTATCCCTATAAAAGGGATCACACGATCGATGACGCCGACAACAGTGAAGAACGGGGAAGCTGTATTTACACACGGCTCTCCCCGTTCTTCAGCTCCGGGGACCGATCGTGGGACTCCAGCGGCGATCGGGTCCGTGGGTCCTGCGGTCACGGAGCTTCGGACCGGGTCGTACGCGCATGTGCCCAGCCGTGCCATTCTGCCGACGTTAATGTGCAGGAGGCGGTCCTTAAGTGGTTAACCACTTCCCGCCCGGTCTATGACAAATATACGTCCGGGAAGTGGTTACAGATTTGTGACATGCCGTTTAGGAACGGCTTTTGCAAAATTGCCCAGCGCGTGTCCGCAGGTGCGCGCAGCGCGGCGATCGAGGACGGCGTGTGTCCCTCGAACACAGCGCTTCCCCGATCACGGTAAACAGCCAATTTCATTGGCTGTTTACCACGTGATCGGCTGTGTCAAAGACACAGCTGATCACATTTCAAAACAAATTCGGCGGCGCGCTCCGTGCGCGCCGCCAGAGGCTTGCAGAGCGGGGATCGTTGCAGGCGCGTGTCCCTTGGACACAGCGCTTCCCCGATCAGGGTAAACAGCCAATGAAATTGGCTGTTTACCACGTGACCGGCTGTGTCCAATCACAGCCGGTCACAAGTGTAAACAAAGCAGGCAGTTACTATCTGATCCCTGCTCTCTCCTCACACACCGATTTGTGAGGAGAGAGCAGGGATCAGTAAGTGAGATCAGTGTAGTTTGTCTGCATATTATACTGTATACAACACAGCCACCCTACCCCCCCCACCAATAAAGAGGACCTGTCACACAGCCCTATAAATCAGCCCATCTGTAACTTTCAGTGATTGGCACCATAGTTTGTAGACTCTATAACTTTCACAAAGACCAAATAATATACACTAATTTGGGTTATTTTTACAAAAGATATGTAGCAGTATTAATTTTGGCACAAATTTATGAAGAAAAATCACTTATTTGCAAAATTTCACAATATAAACTAAAAAAAAGTGTGTTTTTTTTCAAATTTTCGCTGTTTTTTTGCTTATAGCGCAAAAAATAAAAAACCCAGTGGCGATCAAATACCACCAAAAGAAAGCTCTATTTGTGAGAATAAAAGGATACAAATTTGGTTTGGATATAGTGTAGCATGACTGAATAATTGTCATTCAAAGTGTGAGAGCACTGAAAGTTGAAAATTGGTCCGGGCGGGAATGTGCATAAGTGCCTAGTATGGAAGTGGTTAAAGGAGAATTAACCCCAAAAAAAGGTAATAAAATCCATAAATGCTTTTTTTTACCACTACTTATCCTTTATATTGGCTTTTAAAAGTTACAAATGCAGTAATTTAGAAATTGGATGAAAGGTTTAGCACTGGAATATACTTTTTGAAAGATAAAAAGTGCAAGGGGTAGTTGGTGACCAGGTTTGCACACATCTCAGGTAGGATTTTGGTGCACTCTTCTTTACAGATCTTTTCTTGGCTGTCACTTGGCAACTCGAAATTTTAGCTCCCTCCATACATTTTCTATGTGCCTTCTTGAGGAGGGGGACCTTCCAGGCACTGCTGGATTTCAATCCATGGCTGTTTGTTTGTGACTGTGGTACCAACTGCCTTGAGATTATTCAGAAGCTTCTCCAGTGTAGTTCTGGGCTGATCCTTTACTTTTCTCATGATCATTCTTACCCCAGTAGGCAAAATCTTGTATGGAGCTCCAGACCAAGGCTGATTTATGTTTTTTTTGCATTTCTTCCAATTTGCGAATAATCGCTCCAACAGTTAACTTCTTCTCACTAAGCATCTTGCTGATGATCTATTTCAGCCTTGAGCAGGTCTACAATCTTTCCCTGATGTCCTTTGACAGCTCTTTGGTCTTGGCCATGGTGGTAAGGTTTGAATGGAAGAATGAGATTCTGTGGATATACATAATGAGTTGTCATTAGGAGCACTTATGTGAGGGCTTACCTAGAGTGGAATCCATTTGCAGACTTGTGAGCTACCTTTGCGACCTGATGCGATCCGCCCCCTGAGATTGGGACAGAGGGACGGACGCACCGGGAGGCACCGGTACCAGCAGGAAGACGATGGTCAGGTACATGGAGCAGGTACAGGCGGATCACCGACTGGAAGGCTGCAGCAGATGAACAGAAGACCGTCCAGGCACAAAAGTACTTCACTGGTCAGGGCAGGGCTGAAAACAGGTCCAGGAGACAAGCTGTGGTCAGGGGCTGGAGAAGACAGGGAAAGTCCAACAATACAGGCCGGGGTCAAAGGGCAGGTGAAGATCAGGTAACCAAAGTCCAAGCCGGGGTCAGGGGTTCAGGCAAGCAGAAGTCCAGAAACGAGCCAAGGGTCAAAAGCCGGGGATCAGTCTTGCAGCAGAAGATCAACATATAGGAACTGTTGGCACAGACAGAATGATCTGATCAGAATGAACCGACACCTCCCTCATAGTGAGGCAGGGCTTTATATGCAAGTTGATTAGGCAACCTGCCTCAGCTGGACAAGTGCAGATAGTAGGGAGATCAAGCAGTCAGCACCAGGCTTCAATGGACAGCTAAACTGGAAGGTGGCTCAGAGATAAGGAGTTGGAATAACAACAGAGCGGTCCTGGGTTCAATTCCCCGGTACTGACCCTGACAGTTCCCCCCCCTTAAAAACGCCCTCCGGGCGTTTAAAGGAGTGTCATCATAGGGACAGTCTTTAAGGTCCAAACCATGGGGAAACAAAGCAGATTTTTACTTTTTCTTTTTGGACTTAGTTGATCTTGAAGTTCTTGCAGGGGGTGCACTCCTCGCTTGTAAAGCTCGTTCAAATATTACTAGATCTTGTTTACGGACCATGGTACCATTTGAGGCATAGACACAGTCAGGTGGAAGAACTTCACTTGGGGACACCGGAGCTGGAACTTCAACTGAGGACACCGGAACAGGAACTGGAGACACCGGAACAGGAACTGGAGACACCGGAACAGGAACTGGAGACACCGGAACAGGAACTGGAGACACCGGAACAGGAACTGGAGACACCGGAACAGGAACTGGAGACACCGGAACAGGAACTGGAGACACCGGAACAGGAGACACTGGAACTGGAGACACTGGAACTGGAGACACAGGAACTGGAGACACTGGAACTGGAGACACTGGAACTGGAGACACAGGAACTGGAGACACAGGAGCTGGAGACACAGGAACTGGAGACACTGGAACTGGAGACACAGGAACCGGAATCGAGGACACTGGAGCCGGGACTTCAACTGGGAAGGTAGGTACAGCAAGCTGATGAACAGGTACATTGGACTGGACAGTAGTCACCGGAATGTCAGACTGGGGCAAAGGAACTTCAAGCTGCATAACAGGCAAAGATTCCGGGGTAGCAAAAAAACTACCAATAGTACCCACTTGAAGAGCCTTTGGCCGAGGTGGGCGGGTTGGGCAAAGAGAAATAAAGTGCCCACTTACACCACAGTAAAAACAAAGTCCATAGCCTCTTCTTCGCTCTTTTTCTACCCAAGATAGCCCGGACCGGATGGCCCCGATCTGCATGGGTTCCTCAACCTCCAAGGTAGTCGTGGGTGCATCCACAGGAGCGTCAAGGCTTTGTGGTGTTGGGACTTCATGGTTGGGCACATACAGAGGTTCATAGCTTGGCACATACTGGGCTGGCTTGATGTTGTGTCTGTACGGAATATTTCTGTCCCTGGATACCCGTAGGCCACGTGAATTGAGAGCAGACCTGGGAGCGTTGATCCTCTTGGAGACAGGAATGTATGAGTCTAAAGCAAACATAAAGGTTTCCCAGGTGTCCAAGACTGCACTCTTTTCCTGCAGCAACTGATGAGCCCATGATTTAATTTGTCCTATAAGCAGGTTGATGGTAGCACGAACCTTAATATAGTCCGTGGCATAGGTCCTAGGTTTAAGAGTAAATAATAGTTGACAATCCATTTTAAAACATGAGAAGGATGCACGGCTACCATCAAATTTCTCTGGCATAACAACAAATGGCTCTGGACATGCTGGTTTCGGGGCTGGGCGTGCTGTCCCTTTAAGTAACTGAATTTCTTGCTGTAGTTCCAGAATGGTATGGCCCAGGCTGGAGACTTGCAGAGTCAGGGAGGTGAGCATTTTATACAAGTCTGCGGACTCCATGTTATTGGTCGGTTCATTATGTGAGGGCTTACCTAGAGTGGAATCCATTTGCAGACTTGTGAGCTACCTTTGCGACCTGATGCGATCCGCCCCCTGAGATTGGGACAGAGGGACGGACGCACCGGGAGGCACCGGTACCAGCGGGAAGACGATGGTCAGGTACGTGGAGCAGGTACAGGCGGATCACCGACTGGAAGGCTGCAGCAGATGAACAGAAGACCGTCCAGGCACAAAAGTACTTCACTGGTCAGGGCAGGGCTGAAAACAGGTCCAGGAGACAAGCTGTGGTCAGGGGCTGGAGAAGACAGGGAAAGTCCAACAATACAGGCCGGGGTCAAAGGGCAGGTGAAGATCAGGTAACCAAAGTCCAAGCCGGGGTCAGGGGTTCAGGCAAGCAGAAGTCCAGAAACGAGCCAAGGGTCAAAAGCCGGGGATCAGTCTTGCAGCAGAAGATCAACATATAGGAACTGTTGGCACAGACAGAATGATCTGATCAGAATGAACCGACACCTCCCTCATAGTGAGGCAGGGCTTTATATGCAAGTTGATTAGGCAACCTGCCTCAGCTGGACAAGTGCAGATAGTAGGGAGATCAAGCAGTCAGCACCAGGCTTCAATGGACAGCTAAACTGGAAGGTGGCTCAGAGATAAGGAGTTGGAATAACAACAGAGCGGTCCTGGGTTCAATTCCCCGGTACTGACCCTGACAACTTTCTTAAATTAATAGGACTAATCTGTGTACCTCATGAACACATACTGTAGCCAATCTGTGGGAGCCAGAATTATTGTTGGTTGGCAGGGGATTGAATACTTATTTTACTCACTGAACTGCAACTCAATTTATAACATTGTTAGGTAGAACCCTGGAGTTTAGGCAGGGTTGCTCATAAATTTACCTGCCAGAAGTAGCTTCCTTGGCTGATTGTTAAGGATCATCTGATTTCTTCCTAAATCTGGCACTGCTGCACTTTTCTCTTCTGCTGCTAGGTGGCCGAGTACCTGGTGGCATTAGATAAGAGAAGGACAATGCAAGGTCAGATTATGGATATATGGGGTATCTCAGTCAATGGGCAAGGGTTTTCTTGTATCCCTTGGCCTGCTGGAAGAGCCTACATATTTGGATGGAGTCAGGTGATCTGTGTTCTGTGCCACCTGGACAGCTGTCTGGGTGGATGTGTGTTGTATTTCCTGGGCTGCTAGGCTGGAGATTGGGCCTATCCTGGGCACATCTGGCTGCTAGGCTGTCTGAGGGCTTATCCACAAGCAAGAGAGCAGCTCGCAGTCCAACCAGAAGTGACAGTTCTGTCTGCCGGAGAAACTGTTGTGGTCAGAGGTAGGGAGAAGTTGTTGCCACTAACAGGCCAACCACCTAATTATCAGGGTCCACAGTGAGTAACTGAAGCAAGTACCGGAGCAGTATTCTCACCAACCGGGGACGGTCGGGTTATGGCCAAGACAGTTACTTGGGGAGCCAAAGCATGGTCTGAAAATTGTGTTCGGGTTTCAGGTAGATTGAAACCTGGACACATGATTCAAAACTTGGACTCCTGGACAGGTAGCAACCCTAGTTAATGAATTGGGGAATTCCCAAGATGCTGAGAGGCAGAGTCCCCCAGACAAACCAGGAAGCGAGTTGAGAATTTGGGAACTGGCCATCTGACAAGCAGCATTATTTTCAGCACTCAGGCTTTACTGGAGCTGTATTCATGTGCACCACCACCATAAAGACTGGGCCCCAGTGCTAACCGGTAAAGAACTAGGCCAAATACTGTTCGCTCAGATAGCTGCCCACAAGAACTTTGCTTTCTGTCCACAGTAAGAGGTACCTTTTTGTAAGGAGTCTCCAATACTAGCTTAGCCATTCATACAGAGTCTACTCATAGCAGGTATCGTCCACTGGTTGCAGAGAATTTATCGCACTGTTTATCACCATTGCAGTTACTGTTTATCTATGTTAATGTTGATGTCTATATCACCAGGTACAGATCAACCCAACCTTAGACCTTTACTCTAAGCTGCTATAATATAGTGACTTTCTTCTCTAGAGACTTGTGTTAGACCTATTCACTACTTGTTCATTTATGTACAGTACACACTGCCATCTACTTTAACTCATAACCGTATACTGCATTCCTTGTTCACTAACTAGTGTTTACTTCCTGATATCAAACCATAGTGTGTGTAAGTGCAATATTCTCTTTGTCTAACCTGAGGGGCTGAGGTAATTCGTAGAGTTAAGGCAAAAGAACAGAGAACCCAATTTGATGATAAGCAGTTCCTGCGAGGGTAGCGCTACATGGACATGCTTCCTTGTACCTCTCAAAGTCTAGGGAGCTAGGATGAATGATGACCTCAGGAGACATTACGTAGGATGACTGCAGGTGGGAAGTTCAAAACAGGCTTATGTTGCCAAAAAAATACCCCTGTGTAACATTGTCTTTACCTGCATGGTGTTCCATGCTTCCCTCTAAAGGCAGTTCCATTGAAGTCAATTGGGATGCAGGGGCTACATGAATACAGATGCTGCTCCCAATTTTACATCCATGTGGTGCATGCTCACTGTGGGAGTTTGGGGACACATACTCACATTCACATGGATGTCAGATTGGAAGCATCAACTGTGTCTGTGTAGCTGCTGTGTTCAAAATGACATTAATGAGACTGCCTGCACTGGGATGCATGGAACACCTGTGCATCCATGTGTGGGTAAATACTGTCCTACCAGGGCATACCCTTTGGTACTCCCTGTGTGAATGAGGTCTTATATTTAGTCTTTGGCTGTAGGTAACTGCACAATTCTAGACCCTCTAAAGATGTGTAAAAGCAAACTTTTCCTTGCAGTGCCTCTTCCAGAGATGGCAAGTAGTGTGAGGTCTCCTCAGCTCCAGACATGAACATTGTGAGGCCTCCTTCACATTGGTCTTTGAAATGACATCATGACCAGGAGGAACATAAGGTTTTTATAGCCTTGTTACAAGCCTTTGTAGCCCTTCAATCACAGTTATACAATCCCTGGCTGACCTCCTTATTCTGAAGGACAAGAACAGTACCATAAATCTCTGCATTTATTAGCATTCTTGGCTGCAAATCACTGCAGGGTTTAAAGAAGGACTCCACTAAAAAAAACTATTTGTATTTGATACGGTCACATAACATGACCCCTATTATTAGTTTTGTAAAATAAAAAACAACATAATTTTCTGAGGGAAAAAATAAAAACTTTAGAAGTCTGCATGAATTAATTCCTGACATGCCACATATACAGTAACACTTAAAGGGGTTGTAAAGGTTTGTTTTTTATTTTCTAAATAAGTTCCTTTAAACTAGTGCATTGTTGGTTCACTTACCTTTTTCTTCGATTTCACTATCTGTAAACTTGCCCCCATCATCCTAGCCATTCTGCCTGGGGGTTAGTCAGGCTGGGTTCACACTACGATTTTCCCGTCCGTCAGCCGCATACGATTTCAGTTTTGAAAACGTACGGGCCCGTACGGGAAAACGCATACATAGACAATGCATTGCAAATCGTATGCACTCAGATGCATCCGGGTGCGTACGATTTGCTGGCAAAACGTTTTTTAACAGTACGCAAAACCGTGTTCGACCACGGTTTTGAGGCCGTTTTTGAAACCGTATGGCAAACGCATACGTTTTTTTTAACATTAAAGTCAATGGAAAACGTGACAAATTCAGACAAAGAAAACAAAGAAAAAACATTTAGAAGGGAAATTAAAGAAACTTAAAGGGTCAATAAAGGAAAACTTTTTTTTGCTGAAATGACTGTTTACAGGGTATAGAGACATAAAAGTTAACTGATTCCTTTTAAAAATGATTACAAATAGATAAAAATCAATCATATAAGGTGCCTCTAGTTTCACTTTAGTTTTTAAACTGGTTTCATGTTTCTGTGAAGTACAGAAGACACACAGAACAAAAACAAACAAATCTAGGGCAGTGTTTTGTTTTTAGAATGAATCTGATTGGTTCTGAGGAGTTTTAGACACACAGCTTGGACCACAGTGAAAAGCTGCCATGAGATTTTTCATAAGGAGCCAGACAAGCAGGAAGTGTGAAGATCAGAGCAGAATTACAGCAACGTCAAAGCAAAAAAAAAAATTGAACAATGAGAACATGAAAACAGCACTGCATTAAGGTAAAGGAAGCTATTTAGCTAAGAAACATGTTTCCTTTAGTGACCCTTTAAGCTTAAAGGAACCTATTTAGAAAATAAAAATAAAAAAATAAACCTTTACAACCCCTTTAAACAGCTCTACCATTTATCAATCTAAAGTAATTGTTAATCTGAAGTCCAATGACTTTGCCTAAGTTGACATGATTCTGCAGACAGGGGGAAACGTTTCCCCAGTCTCCTCTTCCCTAGAGTCTGTAAATTTGTAGTCACAAGGTGAAAGGCTGTAGCACTAGACTAATCTGTGCCACATTTGTAAACACAGTCAAGAAATGCTTTAGGAATTTTGGAACTGTAATGCCCCGTACACACGATTTGAAATTCCGACAGCAAAAGTCCAATGTGAGCCTTTGAACAGAAATTCCGACCGTGTGGAGGCTCCACCGGACTTTTGCTGTCGGAATTTCTGCCAAGAAAAGATTGAGAGCTGGTTCTTAAATTTTCTTATCGGAAAATCCAATCGTCTGTAGCAATTCCGACGCACAAAATTCCGACGCATGCTTGGAAACAAGTTGACGCATGCTTGGAAGCATTGAAATACATTTTCTTGGCTCGTCGTAGTGTTGTACGTCACCACGTTCTTGGCAGTCGACATTCCAACCATGTGTATGCTCCATTGGACTTTTGCTGTTGGAATTTCCACCAAGAAAAGATTGAGTGCTAGTTCGGAAAATCCAATCGTCTGTAGCAATTCCGACACACAAAATCCTGATGCATGCTCGGAAACAATTCAACGGATGCTCGGAAGCATTGAACTTAATTTTCTCGGGTCGTCGTAGTGTTGTACGTCACCGCATTCTTGACGGTTGAAAGTTCAGAGAACTTATGTGTGACCATGTGTGTATGCAAGCCAAGCTTGAGTGGAATTCCATCTCAAAAACCATCCAAGGTTTTTCAGACAAAAAATCCAATCGTGTGTACGCGACATAAGGATTGAAAGTCACTGTATAGCAGAGCAACATGCTGTCACCTTTGTCCACTTCAAATAAAATTGGTACAAAAAAAAAGGTCCCTATGCAATGATTATTTGGTGGCAGGTTCTCTTTAATGAGACATCCAGATTTTAAAAGATCCTTGGCGTCTCCCCTGTGCTCCACTGAATGTAGTGCAATGCATATTGCATTGCAGTACATTCTTTTCTGGCCATGCTAGCCAGGGACACTGAGAGGTGGACCCGGAAGTGACATCAAACACATTGGTTTCTGAGTCAGCAACAAGGAGGGAGCAGACGTGTGTCCACTCTGCTCCCTCCCCTCTACCTGGTGACACCCGCTATGTGGGTACTGGACCCACAGATCGGAAAAACGGAGCCTGGGATACATGGTGGGGGGGCCTGGGGGATATGACATATGGGCCTGGCAGCAAAGGGGTTAAAGCTAGACATGTGCAATTCGAATGGATTTTCATACGAATTTGTGAAGCGGCGTACACACGACCGAGGTTCTCGCTGACCTCGGCCGTGTGTACGCTTTTGGCTCGCCCCGCCCGTCGGGAATCCCGTCGAGCGAAAAGAGAGCACGCTCTCTTTTTGCTCGACGGCCCGCCTGGATGAATGGCTGGTTGCCATTCCCGACGGGCGGGTCGCCGATTTCGACGGCCGGCAGAGAACCTCGACGGGCGGAACGATGTGTTCTGCCCGTCGAGGTTCTCTGCCGTGTGTACGCGGCCTGAGTATTCGTACATTTGGATCAATTCGAACATCCGAATAGCTGAAGAACCAAAATTCCAAAAATACGAATAAGTAAAATAACGAACATGCGAAAATACTAACTTACGAATGGAAAAACGTACAAAAATACAAAATAACGAAACAGTAAAAGAACGAAAATCATATCTATAACTAATGATTTGCATTCCATATTTTCAATCCTTTGTTCGTAATTTTGGATCTTCGTATTTCATTTATGTGTTGGTAATTTAGTTTCTTTTTATGTTCGTAATTTCGTTTTTTCGTGTTCTCGAATCGTTCTTTTGAATGGACAGTGTAAGAAAGTGTATCTTAACAGGGATGAGCTTTGAGGTCAAGTCAAACTCATGTTCGACTCGAACATTGCCTGTTCGCATTTTCGCAGACAAAAGCCACGGAATACCCTATTAAAGTATATAGGAGGAATCTAAATTGCTAATTTTAAAGGCTAATATGCAAGTTATTGTCCTAAAAAGTGTTTGGAGACCTGGGTCCTGCCCCAGGGGACATGTATCACTGCAAAATAAGTATTAAAAACTGCCGTTTTTTCGTGAGCAGTGATTTTAATAATGCTTAAAGTGAAACAATAAAAGTGAAACATTCCTTTAAATTTCGTACCTGGGGGGGTGTATAGTATGCCTGTGAAGCAGCGCATGTTTCCCGTGCTTAGAACTGTCTCTGCACAAAGTGTAATTTCGAAAGGAAAAAAGTCAGTTGAGGAGGAGACTAAGTCAGGTCTCGTGACTGAGGGAGTGGACTGGGACTGGAAGTACAGGACTTATTAGAAATTAAGCAAGATGCACCCTCTCAAAATGGTGTACAGGGGCGGAGGCTATAGCCGAGTGTTAAAAACAAAACTAAAATACATTACGAATGACCGCAATGTATTTACAATAGTATGAATGCATTCGAAGCACCGTAGGAGACTACAGCTGCGTGTTGAAAACTAAACTAAAATACGTGATTGCGAATGACCGTGATGTATTTACGAAAGTACGAATCCATTCGAAGCACGATAGTAGACACGAATGAACGAAAACAAAGTTACGAATCAAAGGAAAAGACAATCTCACAAAAGTAACAAAATTACTAAATTACGAGTAGTGTTCCGAATAAACGAAAATTAATATCTAACAAAATTACGAATTTCGAATCAAAGAAAATAAATTAGACAGAATTACGAATCATTCAGTATCAACGAAAATAAAACTGTTACGAAAATACGAATGAGTCCGAATATGAAAACTTGCATCTTATTAAATTACGAATCTTTACGAACCTACGGAAACGAGACAAAACATGTCTAGTTAAAGCCCATCTATGGGCAACAATTTTTTTCCCATACAGTGTAGCTGTGCCCACACTGCACGTATTAACTGCTTATTTTTGTCTAGGGGAGAGGAGAGCGGCTATATGCTTATCTTATCCTCTCCGCACAAGACTGATCCGTTACACCTGCACTCCAGTGGTCTTGAATTGTGGACTGTTGCTGGCATCACCAAGCCCATAGCAGGCTCCATAAACCAGGAACGGGTCACCGCTGGACCTTGGGTGAGTGCCGCTTTCTGATGGTGAGTATAAGCTTTCTCCTCACTCCTAAACAAAATGAGCAACTCACCCATGCAGTGCGAGCACAGCCGGACTACATGGGAAAACTTTTATTTTTTGCCTGGAATTGGGCTTTTACAATAAATAAATAAATATATGCAAATAAAATAAAGTGCCCACGAGTCATATTTGAAAAGCAATAACTGGTTACATTTCTGTCTACTCGCTGCTTTTTTTCTTTAAATACCCTTTAGCAGATTTGCCATATTTGTACAACACATTCATTTTTTTTTCACATTGCTGATGTGCAAAAATGTAACCATTTCATAAATATGCCCTGAACAATAGTCTTCCCTGATGGTCTTTAAAAACTTTATGGCATGTCCTGCCAGCCAGGCCCTTGAAATTGTGAAACAACGAGCTCTCAGGTTTCCAGAGAGGCTAACATAAGAAATTCACTTGACCGTAGGGGACCTGCGCCTATAAAATGCATTAATGATTATCACAAGCAGATGAGCTCATGAAATCTTCAGCTAAGCTTGTCAAGTCCCACACATTCAACCCTCCTCCCCTCTTTCCCTTAGTGAAGGTGTGAGAGGGATGGCGGTCTACCGTTTCCTCCTAGGGATACCAGAGAGTGGAACTACGCGGCTGTCTGCTGCAAATGACCACTGACATACCTGCATTCCGGAATGCCTGGTCCGTTCGTGGTCTGCCACTGACCGCTGGCAACTGGACACCCGCATTCCAGGTATAATAAATTATAACGTTTTTGTGATCAACAAGCACAGAACTTGAGTTTTTACTAAGGTTTGTGTTAGTAATTTTCATTGCTAATGTTACATTTCTACCTGTTTGCTGCACAATATTTCTATATAATGATTAGCATAATTCTTCTTCTAGCAGCTTCTAAAGATTGAGGATTAGAAGCTGAAGCTATATACCTTTTTGTACAAAATATAATTTTACCTTCTATTGCTCAAAGGGGTTGTAGGATTTTTACCTTACTGCATTAGGCTAAAAAACCTTCTGCATGCAGCTACCCCCAACAGCCCACAGCCCCCCCCCCCACATACCTGAGCCTGATCTCCATCCAGCAATATGCAGGAAAGTTGTGGCTCTTAGCTCTCTCCCTCCCTCATTGGCTCATGCTGCTGTCAATCACAGCCATTAATGAGAGAGCAGGGCGTGGGGCTGAGCCATGCTCTGTCTATCCACAGTGGTCTTTAATCTGTGGCCCTCTGCTTGCCTCTATCCGGCCTTTGGGACACTATTCCCCCAACTGACACCACTGATGAAGCACCATTCCTCCCACTGACACCATTAATGGGACATTATTCCCTTCATTGACACCATCAATGGGGAACTATTCCTCCTGGCAAAACCAATGATGGGCCAGTGTTTACTCCCACTAATCTTGGGACATTTTCTACTCACACTGGCCACAGTCCGGCTCCCCTAAAGCCTGACGGATAGTAAAGTGGGGAAAGGGAGTTACCGCTCCAGGTGGGTATGCTTATACAATCAGTGTCTTCTCAGGAAATCAAGGATGCCGGCAATGCGCAAGGCACGTAATAGAGAAGATAAATGGACAGCCGCACTCCAAAAAAAACTTGATGGTTGTCTTTATTTGTAAAAAATATGAAAATAAGCACTACATATCACAGCAAAATGAGGATAAACAGCCTACGCGTTTCACACTATTGGTTAGTGCTTAACCATGGCTTACAAATTCACAATAAGGAAAAAATGTATAGGTTTGAAGTGATCTGTCAGCTAATGTATATCTGAACCCCACATCAAAAATATAATATATTTCAGCTTACCAGTCCTTAGATGGGGTGGCTGCATTCCTTTTCTAGTTTTTAGCACTTTTATACATGATGATCCTGCCAGTAACACACTTCCTGTCCTAGGGTGTCAGTGATCACTTACTGTATCTACAGAGGAAGAGTGTTGCTACCTTGCGTTGCTCTCTACTGATTTGGACTACGGAACACCTATCAACACCCTTTCTCCTCATCTCTGTATCCATAGGCGTGCGCACAGGGTGTGCCAGGTGTGCCCAGGCACACCCTAATCACCCTTTACAGCACAGATTCCCCCTACTTCCCCCTGCAGTGCTACCAGCTTCCCTCCTCTACTGCCAGCTGTTGCTGCAAGGATGTTTTAGGATGAGTGGAGGAAGGGGCTGGTAAATATGTAATTGACCATCTCCTTGCCCTTCTGCATGAACATCGTCAATGATCAGTAGTGTGTGTTTTAAGTGTAGCGCCCATGTACTTCTAGTAAATTTAAGGGATAATCAGAGTGTAAGTTGATTCTGATTGTAATTGAGATTTGTTCGGTTTGGGTCTCTGTTTCAGCTTGGCTGTGCCGTGGGCTCATTCTGTCGCATCTGGGGTGTTGTTCCACCCCAGGACGGTAGGTGGCAGCAGTGTAGTCAAGGCTTGGGTGCTTTTCCCAGCAGCCAATCAGGAGTCTTGGGCCTCGCTGGGCATGCTGGGAGAGGGTACTTATGAGTCAGACGCCATTTTAGTTGGTCTTTTTCCTTCTGCTCGGAGTGTGGCACCCACCTTTAGGGTGACCACATCACCGCGCCCCTAGCGTTATGGCCTTCCTGGCCGGGGCGTGTGTGCTACGCGGTGTTCCTGGTTTCTGGGCCATGTGGGCATGGAACATCCAAGCAGGACGGGAACCCAGTGATTGACTGGGTTCTCACTTTTGAAGATCCCAATCAAGTGTGGCTGTTCGATCCAGTTGAGGAGTGCCAATGAGAGGCTGGCGGTCCAACAGTATTGAGACAAACAATCGGGAATCAAGGTACTGGACATCCTCCGTATCTGCAATCAGAGAAGGCCTGTGGCAGAGGCCCTTTCCTGAAGTTCACCCTGGAAGAGTCTGTAAGAGAGAGACCTCTTCTCAATTTCCGAGTGATACTCTGGCTGCTCGGTGTGAGAGGCCTGTCCAGTTACGCTATACCCACTCAGACTGGAGTGGTGAAATAAATCTAATAGTTGTCGGAAGCAGGACTGTTTCAAGACCTGAATCTGCTGTTCTCCTTCCAACCTTCGTCTATCCTTTTCCATCACCTGTTAACTGTTTTTACCCGGCTGGGTAATAAAGAGCACATATAAAGAGACTTCCTATTTGCGGACATTCCTTTACTGCTATTGCACGCATCGTTCACCCTAGACATTTCGCCATGAGGTAACATGCCATCCCACCATTTCTCAGCAGCCCCTGCGGGGGTACCGCTACATAAGCTTTGGGGTGCAAACCCTAATGCAATAGACTGCGCACACCTATGCCTGTATCATAGGAGGATAGTGCTCTGTAGTGCACAGATAAGAACCAGGAAGGGCATGATAAAGCTGTAGAAGCACTGTGTTGTCACTTTACTACAGAAAGCTACATGCTCACTGGATGTCTGTCAGGATCAACAGATTATTAAATATACGCTTTTCATGATATAAAAGGGAGCAAATAAAAAAAGTTCAGTCTCAGGGTTGAATGCAGCATTTGTCGTGTTCTAAATATAGCAATTGTTTTTGATCTGTATTTAGCATGGATGA
Organism: Rana kukunoris; assembly: GCA_029574335.1. NCBI lineage: Eukaryota > Metazoa > Chordata > Amphibia > Anura > Ranidae > Rana > Rana kukunoris. The sequence goes on from CM056057.1 coordinate 160,510,565, forward strand.
TGTGAAAATGTCTGCCAAACGGGCGAATACGATTAGACTGGGCTAATCAATGCGATGAATGTACTAGTTAACCACTTGCCGACCATTCGCCGCACTTTTACTGCGGCAGAATGGCATGGCTGGGCCTTTTGGCCACTATGGGTGCGCGCTGATGCGGAGAAACATGCGTGCGCCCGCAGATCGCCGCTGGAGCCGATGCAAGTGCCCGTCTGGCACAATGACCCTGGGAGAGATGTCAGTGTACAAGGACGGCTGCGGAGGCTTCAATCTGAGATGAGTATTACATAATAAGCTAGTATGCTATGAATACTAGCTCATTATGCCTTTGTCTTGGTGGTGTTTTTTCTTATTTTTTTGTAAACGTTTACAACCACTTTAAACCTTGACATTGTGTGCTCCCATGAAATGACAAAAAACGACAGTAGCCTGTTTTTATTCATAGGCAATACTTTAAAAGCCCCTACAGGTCATCAGTTTTGAGTTACGCAGGAACTTTGGTGCTAAAATTGTTGCCCAATGTGTGCTGCAGTGATATGTGTAGGGCAGTCGCTGTTTTCCTACGTAGGTGACCTAATACATGTGTTTTTGTATGTGTGTATGGGAGGGATGGAGGCTCTAAACTATAAAAAATAAAAATAAATTCATGTGTCTTTTTAAATGTTTAAATGTTTAAAAAAATAAAAAATAAAATAATCTATTTAATTTATTGCTATTTTTTTTGTAACTTTATTCCTATCACATAAGGGAACAATAGACCCCCATGTGATAGCATATCGTTTACAGGTTCTCTTTATGAGACATCCTGGGTCTTAGACCCAGGATGTCTCATCTGTACACCACTGCAGCTGATAGACCACTATATCAGCTGCTTCACCGGGCACTAATCCCAGTGATTGACAGCTGAAGACCAGGACGTGACGTCATACACATCACTTTCTGGTCTGTGCACAGGAAGGAAGTTCAGCGGGCGGAGGTCCGTTCCTGCTGCCCTTCGAAGTTAAACCTGCCATTACCTCACTGGGTTTGCAAGTGGGATAGCAGAGTCCGGTGAACATGGCCTAGGGATTAAGTTTTAAACCACCACACCCCCCCCCATCCTGGCGCTAGGGTGACCACGGATTGCCCGGGACACGTCCTGGCCGGAAATGCCTGGAGTAGCACAATCCTGCCCTCTGCTTGTGATTGGAGAAATCATAAATGTGTCCATACACTGTGCTGTGATTCGTTACAGCACAAGCTGATTTCTGGGAAGGGAGGGTGTCTCTGAATGGCAATTTGAAAAAGTGGTCACCCTACCTGGCGCCCTAAGGTGACTGCCTAAGCGGCCTTATGGTGGCACCAGCACTGATCATAGACTATGTTCGAGATCTACTGCCCAATCGCATAGAACAAGTCAATGGTTGCATTTAGTTTTATTGCGCACAGCCCACTATTTCAGCTTGTGGAAATCAGTGATACAGCGGGGCACAGCCAAGTTTTGAATAGAGTCGCTTGATTCGTGTATTGTTAGATACACCCTTCAAATTTTTTCTGCAGTTGGGCCCATTAGATTGTAGCTGTCATTCTTCCAGTGCAGGCCAGAGAATAAAATAAAGAATTTGATTGGTTTCTGTAGACTGCATGTATTCTGCCACAATAGTTCATATAAAAGAGCCTTATTCTGTAGTCCTGAATTACCCCCACAATTTTCTTGTTTAGCTAATTGAAAAACAGCGGGATTTGAAGAAAATGTCCTTCAAGTTTCCTGCTGAACAGGATCTTGCGCTGCCTTTCTGGCACTCGTGGTCTCTCAGTGCGAACGATCTTCAGGCGTCTCTGGATAATGTTTGCATACTTCCTCTCTGGCCTTTGCGGTTTCTTGAAATGAATGCTATGTTTTGCCTTTGCTAGAATCTCTCTTGCTGGCATTTTTGAGGAAGGGTAGAAGATTTTTTTGGCAAGGGCACTTGTGACTTTAACCGTTGCCGGACTCATTCTTGAGTGGGATTAGCGTACCCAGATAGGCTTCTCTCACCGACCTAGCAGCCGAAGTATCACTCGAACCTTTTCAGGACAAAGTCTCTGCCACAGACCCTCCCGAATGAAAGTCAGGGAGACGCCTCTGCCACAGGCCCTCTCTGATTGCAGATACGGAGGTAACCCTCCTCAATAAAGTTACGCCTGGATCTTCTTCTTAGCGTCACCCAGGTACCGACTGAAAGAGGAGTCAATCCTTCAGTGTCCGGTTACCTTGATCCCCGGTGGCTCGTCAGAATCCTTTTGGACCGCCAGCCTCTTATTGACACTCCTCAGATGGACTCCCCACCGAACAGCTACACTTTCTTGGGATCTTCAAAAGTGGGAACCCAGTCGACTACTGGATTCCCTACCTGCTTGAATGCTCCGGACCAACTTAGGCCCGAAACCAGGAATACCGTGTAGCATGCGCAGAGTGATGTGGCCACCCTAAAGGTGGGTGCCACACTGGAAGAAGAACCCCGCCAACATGGCGTCTGTTCCATAAGTACCCTCTCCCAGCATGCCCAGTGAGGCCCAAGCCTCCTGATTGGCCACTGGGAGAGAACACCCAAACCTCAACTCCACTGCTGCCACCTACCGCACTGGGGTAGGAATAACACCCCAGTGCAACAGAATGAGCCCACAGCACAGCCAAGCTGAACAGAGACCCTAATTAAATGATTGCAATTGGAATCAGAGTCACTTACACTATGATTATACTCTAAATTTCAATAGCACCAGTACTTGGAAGTAACCTGGTGCTACACTAGGTAAAACGTTTTTCTTGGTTTTGGATAAAGTACGCAGCAGTACCCATCTTCTTCTTTTTGGGTCCCCCACCAGCGGTCCTGGCTCTTCCCCCCTCCCGAGTCCCCCCATAGCAAGCTTCTTTCTATGGGGGCATTCGAGCAGGCCTGCTTCCGAGCTGTGCTCCTGTGAATGGACATTGACCATTCACACACAGAGTGTGGCTTTGCCCTGCCCCCCCCCCCCCACTCTCTTCTCATTGGCTCACTGGCTGCGATTTACAGCAGTATGAGCCAATGGCTCCCACTGCTGTGTGAGCCAATGAGGAGAAAGGGACCCAGGAGAGCCGCTTCTCTCATGCACATCGCTGGATCGAGATGGGAATCGGCAAGTATGAGGGGGGGGGGGGGGGCTTTTGCACCCAGAAGTTTGTTTTACCTTAATGCATAGAATTAATTAAGGTAAAAAAAATAACTTCTGCGTTTAGAACCACGTTAAGCCCAAAAGCAAAAATAGAATATATTACAGCTTACGATTCCTTAACCTCTTCACGCCGATCGCCTCCTGGCAGAGGTGGGCAGTCAGGTCATATGACCACTGTGATTGACTGTCATAATGGTCATCTGATCGGAAACTCCCAATCGCAAGTATGCATTGGCTACCATGCTGGGAGCGTGCAGGGAGCACACTCTCAGCACAGTAAGCTCTTTTAACAGCCGCATATATGCAGCCACGTGGTGTTGGGGCCCACCCGTTGAGCTGCCACATAGATGCATTCAGCTGGTGTCAAGGGGTTAAATGTGGTAGCTGCCTTCATTTTTTTTGTTAGTGGCCGGCTAGCGTAAAGTGGCCGGCGTAAGCCCATCTAATTCAAAGTAGGAAGGAGGTGGACAGCATCTATTTAAATTAATCGTGACCCCATGCTAATGAATGGCCGGCCGAACTGGGCACAAGCGCGCGCATGCTCAGAATCACGTTGCATATACTCCCTAAGTGACGTTGACGCGCAATGCCTACGACGTGTGAACGTAACCTATGCCCAGCCCTATTCATGTACTACGTAAATGGCGTAAACGACGTAAAATTTGACAGCGTTGTTCCCTGGCCCATACCTTTGCATTAGCTGCGCCTCATATAGCAGGGGAGTAACTTTACTCCGGACGTAAGCCTTACGCAAAGCGCGTATATGAATCGGCGTATCTTGCTCATTTGCATATTTATAATAGGAACGCCGAATGCATCCAACGTAACTATGCGCCCAAGATACGCCGGTGTAGGCAAGTTACGTCGGGCGGCTGAAGCCATGTTTTTCAGCTTATCTCGCTTTGTGAATCGGCGCAAAAATGCGACAGCGCACATTTGAAATTACGGCGGCGTATCTGGAGATACGCCGGCGTACTTCTTTGCTGAATCTGGCCCCAAGTCTGAAAAACAGGCAAGGTCCTTAAGTGGTTAAAGGAAGTTGAAGAATATTAGACTTTCTGGCAGGATCACCAGGTGAAAATAAAGGGAAAAGGGACTAAAAAAACAATGCAGCCATTACAACAAAGAATTGGTTGTAATAAAATGTTGTTTTGGGTTTAATACCACTTTAGGTTGGAGTGTCCCTAGTCCAGATTTAGTGGACTCCCCTAGTTTCAAACTGTTTGCTTCTGCCCTTTTTTATGGAGTGTCCCTTGCAGATTGAGAAAGAAGGAGCAATATTACTGGGTTACAAATACTTATGCCGCGTACACACGATCACTTTTTGTGATGAAAAAAAAACGACGTTTTCAAAAACGTAATTTAAAATCACCGTGTGTGCGCAAAACGTCGTTTTATGTCTTAAACCAAAAAAAATTCGAACATGCTTGAATTTTTTGTGTCGTTTTTCAAAACGTCGTTTTTTGTGTCATAAAAAGTGATGGTGTGTGGGCAAAACGATGTTGAAAACAACGTTTTTAAACCCGCGCATGCTCAGAAGCAAGTTATGAGATGGAGCTTCAATGGAACAGAGTGCCGTCGAACGTGGTGTACGTCACCAAGCTTTGCTAGAGCATTTTGGAAAAAACGATGGTGTGTATGCAACGTCGTTTTGGAAAGTTAAGTTTGAAAAACGTCATTTGTTTCATCACAAAAAGTGATCGTGTGTACGCGGCATTATTCTTTTCTAACAAAATACAAGGGGCCAGATTCAGGTAGATGAGAGTATCTTTCCTCTGGAGTAACGCTTCTCATTTACGTTACTCTGAAGACCCTTTCAGCGCAAGTCCTGTAATTCACATAGCAGTTGCGCGTAAACTTGCGCCAGAGTAACGATAATGCGCTGGCGTAACCCGACGCAAGTGAAACTGGGTGTGATCATATGTAAATGATGGGCGGAGCCCAGCGCAGAGGCTTACGTTCAGCGCATCATCCACGGAGCATGCGCAGTGAGTGCGGCTCCACTCGCCCCCTTGTGCGCATGCTCACAACTTCCGTCGGCACCACTTCCTGGGAAACGTCAGCGCAATGCGTTCCGCTGGGCGCTTAAAAGCGCTGGCGGAAACGCCATTCCGGCGCAAAAGTAGTTCCATTTCCCCCCACCCCAGGGAAGATACTTTTGCCCTGTAATGGCTGCTCCCGCTGCCCCCAAAGAGAGGAGGAACCTAAATTATAATGCCCAGGAGGTCACAGTGATAATATCGGCTATGGAGGCATTTAATGATTTTCTCCATGGTAAAAAAAGCAGGAAGACCAGCCGGGAGAGAAAGCAGGCCATCCTGGACACCATAGCTGCCAGGGTCAATGTGCTGGGGTACTCCACCCGGAGTGCTTCAGACATTCGAAAAAAAATCAATGACCTGCGGCGCAAGGTGAGGGGCAAGGTGTCCACCATTAGGAGCCATGAGAGGGGCACAGGTGGTGGTCCCCCATGTCCTGTCACCCTGACCGCGGAGGAGGAGGTGGTCGCCCGCTGCCTGGACAGGGAGCAGTTGGAGGGGGTCCCAGGCTATGATTCCGTAGAGGAAGGCTCCAGGACAGGTAAGTGATTTTTACCCCCTTTTTGGTGTGTTGCATGTGGGGCGGGGGTGGGTACATGTGCCAAGTGTGTGGGACCACCAACATGTGTCTGCTTTGTGTCATCCACAGATGACGGTGCTGGGCCATCTCGTGCCGGCCAGTCCACCCCAACCCCCCAACGGGATGCTGAAGACGAGGCCCTGGGTGCTGGAGACACCGAGGTGGAGGAGGAGAGTGCCCACACCACTTCAGCAGAGGTGGTTGTGGAGGAGCCTGTCCCTGAACAGGAGTTCATTTTAATGTTGGAGGAGTCCTCCTCCTCTGCAGGGCCCTCTGTGATCCCCTCCCCCATCCTAGGTAGCCCCTCAAGGGCGACTCCATCCCCACGGGGACAACCTTCCTCTGCCCCCAGGAAGGCCACCCGGAAGACCAGGGGGGTGTGTGATTTGGTCGAAGACCAGGTGCTTTTGGACCACGCGAAACAGACCCAGCAAATGGGGGAGATGGCTGGCCACCTAGACAGGGTCGCAGACAGCCTGGGCTCTATGTCACAGCTGCCCAGTCGCGTGCAGGGCGTTGTGACCAGCCTGGGGGAGGTGCAGGCTGATATCCGGCACTTGACAGCAGCTGTTCGAGACAACACTGCTGCCATTCGGGAAGAGGGGAGGCAGCGGCAACGTGACCAGCGGCATCAGATCACCCGCCAGCTGAGGATGCAGGCCCAAACAAATTTGTATCTGAGCCGTATCGCTGTGGCATTGGAGGGCATGCAGCCAACAGCTCCCAGGAGTGGCCCACCCGGGGATCAGCCTCCTCCTGATGCCCCCCCACCACCACCACCACCCACTCCCTCCAGGCAGATGAGGAGCCCGAGAGTGCCCCCAAGGAGGAGCCCCCGTCATCCCAGATGAGGGTTTTTTGTTTTTTTGGTTGTTATATATTTTTGTTTATACTCAGGACATGAGTTTATTTATTTTTTTTATTATTATTGTTTATACTCAGGACATGAGTTTTTGTTAATTTTTTGGGTTCTCAGGTTATGAGATTTTATTTTTATTTTTTGATACTGCACACGTTGCAGTGTGAATGGTGTGTGAATGTGAGAGGGTGGCACTCCTGAAAGTAAGGGGTGTCACCCTCGGCCGTGGTGGTGAAGTTAACCCCACGGCTGAATGAATGACGTGTGAAAGGTGTGTGAATGGACAGTGACATCATTGGGGCCTTGACGCGGCGTTACTGCTCCCAACTCCTACATGCTGGACTTGGGCTAATCCAATGCGATGTGCATGTGGTGTGTGTGATCTAGGGACATCAGTGGTGTACATGCGTGCACTGTCTGTGTTAGTAATGTTTTGGTTTAGTGTCCAAAGATGCCTACGGCGAGGACCCTCCTGACTGCTCTTCCATCAGCAGACTGGGTGTCCTCTGGCAGGTGGGGACTGTGTGGGTCGGGGGTCAGGTCATCACGTATGTCAATCTGCAGGCCTTTTTTCATAGCAAAGTTATGTAGTATGCAACATGCACCGATGATCTGACACACAAAGGTAGGGGAATACAATAGGGTCCCCCCGGACTTATCCAGGCAGCGGAAACGGGACTTCAGGAGCCCAAATGTTTGCTCCACCACTCCACGGGTTTTGATGTGTGCTTCATTGTATTTTCTCTCTCCTCTGGTTTGGGGGTTCCGGAAAGGAGTCATTAGATGGGGTCCCAGTGCATATGCAGAGTCACCTGTAAGGTAAAAGACAGGAGAATGTTAGTCATGCATGTGCGACTTCTGTTGTGCATCACGGGAGGGGATAGTCATGCCTGACTCCCATGTCACTCACCAACCAGCCAGCTGTCCCCATACATGTTCTGTTCGAATTCTGCTGGGATGGGACTCTGACGGTATATGAAGCTGTCATGGCTGGACCCGGGGTGTTTGGCACGGACGTGCCATATGAGGCGTTGGGCATCGGCTATCACCTGTACGTTGATGGAGTGCCAATGCTTCCGATTGCGGTATATGTGCTCTGTGGCACTGGGGGGCTGTAGGGCCACATGTGTGCAATCAATGGCCCCGATGGTGCGTGGGAATCTGGCAATGTTGTAGAAATCTGTCATTGCCTTCAGCCGCAGCTCCTCAGTGGTGGGTCTGATGAACTGGTTGGACATGCGTCTGAGGATTGCAGGGACAACCTGGTGCACACATCTGCTTATGGAGGACTGTGACATCCCAGCCACCACTCCACTTGTACGCTGGAATGATCCACTGGCAAGGAAATGAAGTGTTGCCAGGACCTTCACCAGTGGCTGCACTGCTTGTGAGCGGTGTGTCTTGCTGGTGATGTCACCCTGCAGGGTTGTGGTTAGTTCAAGTATTGCATCTGGGCTGAATCTGAAGAGGCGATACACCTCCTCATCCCCCATGCCAAAGAGGTTCATACGAGTGCGGTATATCCTCTCACGTGCCCGCCTCCTCCGTAGCGAGGGACCCAGTACTAGTCTTAGGACCACGAGTGCCCCTGGCATGTTGGCACACAGAGGTGTTGTCCTTGCTAGTGTTGTTGTTCAGCTTGCTAGTTTCGTCGGTAACGCTGCTGTAGCTGCTCTCCTGCTGACCTGTGACCGTCTGGAGTAAAGATAAAGCAGCCTTTTGTAGAAATAACTTTGCGCCGGACGGACGAGATACGCGCGGCGCATGTAGCCAGCGTATGGTGCTAATCCGATCGTGAATTGGGAAAAATCCCTCATTTGCATATTTGCAGGGGAAATCAATAGGCGCGACTGATGCGCCCAGCGAAAATAAGCGCTGACGATACTCTGGCGTCGGAACGTTCCGCCGGTCGCAAATGACCCGTTATTGGGCGCATCTAGTTTGGTGGGTACGGGCACATAGAAAAGACGGCGCATCATCACAGTTACGCGGCGCATATCCAAATACTCCAGCGCAAGTGTTCGTGAATCTGGCCCAAGAGGAGGTTTATTGCCAGTGATGCATATAGTGGAAGGATATAAGTATTTGGGGTGACCTTGGAGAAAGATCTTTTGTGTCTTGGGCTGTGGACAGGAGAGGAAGCAGTGTTGGAGATCTTTTTCCCCCAAGCCTGCTGCCTAGGGAGGGTCTTTTGTTTTAACAGAGGGGCCTGAGCCTAGGCCTATGGAAAGTACGCTGCTTTGATGGAGGGTACATCCAGAAAAAATGAAGCAGGAAGATGTCTGTATGAAGTTTCTTGGGACAGGACTACTGTGCTAAGGAGTGTCCTGGAGAGCTGGGTATAAGCTGCTTGATGGTGGACATTGCAGGTACTGCTTGCTGCTCATCCTAGTAGGTACCTGTGCTGCCTGGTTGGGTTTGACAGTCCAGAAATATAGATTGCGGATCTTGACTTAAAGGCCTAAAGCATATGTATTTCTTCCCTTGTCTATAGCAGATAAGGTATGGGTGAAAAGAATAGACACATGGGCCCAGATTCAGAGAGAATTGGATTCTCGTAGCGTATCAGAAATACACTACGCCGCCGTTTTTTACCTGGCTCTACGTGGAATTCAGGTAGATTTTGTCCAGTAAACAACGGCGGCGTAGTGTATTTCTCCCGTCGCAATCCATCTAGACGAGTAGGGGGCGTGAAGGATTAAAAATAGGCGCGTTCCCGCGGCAATCGAACTGCGCATGCTCCGTTCGCAAATTTCCTGCCGTGCATTGCGCGAAATCACGTCGTTACGTCATTCGTTGTTTGAGTAGCGTCGTTTACGGACATTTCTATTCCCGAACGAGTTACGCAAAAAAAAATAATAATAATTTAAATTAGACGCGGGAACGACGGCCATACTTAACATGGGCTACGCACCGTTAGACCAGCAAAAAGCTGGTCTAACAGTACGTAAAAAAAAACAGACGTAAGCGATTGCGAAGACCGCTCGTATCTTCGTGGATCGCCGTAAAAACACATTTGCATATCCCAACGCATGAAAACGACGCAAACTCCTCCCAGCGGCCGCAAAAATATCGCAGCGTAGATCCGAAGGCTTACGAAGACGTAAGCCTATATAGAAACATTGGGTCTAAGGTCCCCAAACCTAGGACCAAACAAAAAAAGGGGGGGCACAGTTGGACTATTGCGGTACATGTAGAATTGGATAACAAGATTACTAAATAAGGGTAAAATAATTTTATTAAATACACAGAAGAAAAAACACAATACAGAGCTTAAAATGGTGACGACCATACATAACGCCAGTATAATAATCCCGGTGGGGAACAAAATAATGCGTTGGGGGTCATGACAATCTTGACCGGTTTCGCGGTATTGACCGCTTCATCAGAAGTATGTCTACAATTAAGTTAAAAAACAATTGGTTATACATAAATTAGGAATACAAGATTTAAATGGGGAGAGGGGGCTCAGCTGCTTACCTAGGTGTAGGAGAATCACCGAACGAGGTCCCATGTAGAGGCCAGAGGGCAAGAACATGGGGATGGATCTACTAGACAGGTATGTAGAGTGAAAGATATTAATAATTAATATAGGGAGGGCCTGGTCATGGGAAAAAAAAAAAAAATATATAGAGGGGGGGGGAAGGGATTAGTGCAAGACCACGCGTGTTGAATATACGTGATAAAAGGGTAAAAAATAAAGTGGGGATGTGGATGGAGGACAGGGAAGAGGGGGAAAGGGAGAGGGGGGAGAGTAGAGGGAAAGAAAGGAATGGGAAAGGGGTGGGGAGATAAGTGGGGGGGGTAGAGGGGTGGTGAGAAATGGGGAGAGGGGAGCAGGGGCAAAAGAAGGAAAGGAAAGGAAGAGATAAGGGTGGAGGAAGGAGGGGGGACGGAATAGGGAGGAGAGAAGAGGGGGGAGGTGGTGGGAGGAATAGGGGGGGGGAAGGGGGTATATGTACCTAATGCAAAGAAGGATGGTGATTCATAGAAGGTGCCCCAAGGATAGGGGCCCAGCTTGAACATGTGCTGAAAACATATGTTGAGTTGGAAAAACATCCTCAACGGTAGTGAATACGTATGAAGGAGGGGAGGCGTCACGGTAATGATGCCAGCCACTAACACCTAAAAGAAAAAAAGTGTATAATAAAGGATTATGATCCGTGGAAGGGGAAGGGGCGGGGGGGGGGGATGGGAGGGCGACCAGGGCAGGTATGAACAGACAGCTATATGCAAGTAATTGGGTAACTTACTGTGGATTGGGTAGATCACACAGTGATCCCGAGAATCGGCATCCCTTTCGCTGTGAGTAAAAGCATCCACATGGAGTGTGCCTTAAATAGCCCCAGAACAGGAAACCAAGTGAAAGGTTACAGCCCCGGGGGCGGGGCTGTTGACCTCACCAGGGTGATTAACCATCGGAGGACTTGCCAGGGATGGCAAAACCTCACCTGGAGCTGACGGGGAAGACGTAAGCCTCTCGGATCGAAGCCCGAAGCCGCCGTATCATGGTTTGAGGATTCAAACTAGTGATACAGCGCGCAAAATTTGAAATTACTCCTGTCTAACACCAGTTAGACAGGCGTAATTGCTTTATGAATCTGGGCCATGGTTTGCTACCATGACTGACAAATTATCTACTGCCCAGGTGAAATTTCAGCTTTCAGCACTGTCACGCTTTGAATGACAATTGCACGGTCGTGTGATGTGGCTTCCAAACAAAATATCATTTTTCCCCACAAATAGAGCTTTCTCTTGGTGGTATTTCAACATCTCTGCGTTTTTATTTTTTGCGCTATAAACAAAAATAGAGCGACAATTTTGAAAAAAAACAACAACAATTTCTTTGGTAAAAATAAAAATCGCAATAAGCGTATAATGATTGGTTTGCGCAAACGTTATAGACCCTACAAAATAGGGGATAGAAATATATATATATTTTTTTTACTAGTAATGGAGGCGATCTGTGATTTTTGTCAGGACTGCGATATTACGGCGGACACATCGGACACTTTTGACACATTTTTGGGACCATTCATATTTATACAGCCAACAGTGCTATAGATATGTACTGATTACTCTATAAATGTGACTGGCAGGGAAGGGGTTAACACTAGGGGGCGAGGAAGGGGTTAATGTGTACCCTGCTAGGTGGTTCTTACTGTGGGGGAAGGATACTGACTGGGGGAGGTGACCGATGGTTATCCCTTTGTACAAGGGACACACTATCGGTTTCCTCTACCTGACAGGACGTGGAGCTCTGTGTTTACACACACAGAGCTCCACGTACCTGTCCCTGTGACTGCCGATTGCAGGTGCCTGGCAGACATCGCGGCCGCTAGGCACGCGCATCGACACCTGATTGACGCGGCGGGCATACGTGTGCGCCCCCCAGTGGCTGGAGGCCGGAGGCCGTATATAGATGGCCTCCCGGCAATTAAGAGCCACATTGTGGCCGTAAAAACCTGCCGGGCGGGCGGGAAGAGGTTAAACTAAAGTCAAGCTGTGTACATTTTCTTCTCACAATATGCTGTCCTGTAATGGAACCAGGAGATGCTCAGGAATATTGCTCAACCTGTACAACTCAAAAAGCACTGAAGCATGATGGGACTTCTGTTACACAGAACTGATTTACAGGTGAACAAACCCTCCATGTACAGCTTTCTGACTGGTTTTCATTGAGAAAAAATTGTAGTTCTTAGGAAAAGCTTGCTTCTATTTTTGTGTTGACATTTGAAAAAAAGGGCAGTTAGGATTCCTCCATACATTTTTAAAAATCATAGGCTTTTTTCTTTATGCCTAAAATAAAGTTTAATCTTCATTTTATTGGTAGAATTTTTCTGCCCTTTAACTGATCTGTCGAAGGTGACATCACCACTAAAGATCATTAAAACCAACTTCGGAACTTATTAACGCAGAGGCAGTTAGCTTCCAGCACCGCGGCTTCCTCGCTTGCAAATAGACATATGTAAGACCTAGGAATTGGACATTCCACACGTACATAAATATACATGCTGTACATCAACATTCTGACCGCCTCAGAACATTCTCATATATTTTAGGCCTTGTGAACCCAAAGGAGACGGTTTGGTACTAGCTGCCGAGAAATGGTTATTTTTCTTCCTGTGCATCAAAGCTCCTCGGAAATAAAGCTTCATTTTCTTGCTCCGTCTCTGCAGCAGCCTGGAAGTCAACGTTTGATGTGTACTTAAGGGCTACACCAGCTTCTGGATTTTTCCTGCTGCCAGAAACCATTTCAGGTATGCCAGGAATTTAGGTCTACCCTGTTACACTAAAACCTTGTTCTCTTGACTTATTTTTGTCCATCAGAATTTGTGGTTATGGGGAACTCTAGCCAAAAATGTTTTTTTTTACACTCTAGACCAACAGAAAAATGTTGCATTTCAAACTCCCCGGGAGTGAGGGGCTCCTCTCTAGCTGAGTGGTGTTAATTAGTTTTTTCCACAATTCAATTACATTTTTTTTGTACATATGTAGCACTTACCTCCGAAGGAGCTGCTGGTTTAAATTTGGGCCTGCCGTTAGCTTACTGCTCCTTGCACTCGTCTCAGGGGTTCTCCTTGAAAAGGTGATTAAAGAAAGAAATGTCTGCGCCAAACACCCGGGCCCAGATTCACAGAGCAATTACGCCTGTCTAACTGGTGTTAGACAGGAGTAATTTCAAATTTTGCGCGCCGTATCACTAGTTTGAATCCTCAAACCATGATACGGCGGCTTCGGGCTTCGATCCGAGAGGCTTACGTCTTCGTAAGCCTTCGGATCTACGCTGCGTTTTTTTTGAGGCCGCTGGGAGGAGTTTCCGTCGTTTTGATGCGTCAGTATATGCAAATGTGTTTTTACGGCGATCCACGAAGATACGAGCGGTCTTCGCAATCGCTTACGTCTGTTTTTTTTTACGTACTGTTAGACCAGCTTTTTGCTGGTCTAACGGTGCGTAGCCCATGTTAAGTATGGCCGTCGTTCCCGCGTCGAATTTAAATTTTTTTATTTTTTTTTACGTAACTCGTTCGGGAATAGGAATCTCCGTAAACGACGCTACTCAAGAAAAAATGACGTAACTACGTGATTTCGCGCAATGCACGGCGGGAAATTTGCGAACGGAGCATGCGCAGTTCGATCGCCGCGGGAACGCGCCTATTTTAAATGATTCACGCCCCCTACTCGCGCAGATGGATTGCGACGGGAGAAATACACTACGCCGCCGTCGTTTACTGGACAAAATCTACCTGGATTCCACGTAGAGCCAGGTAAAAAACGGCGGCGTAGTGTATTTCTGATACTCTACGATAGTCTAATTCTATCTGAATCTGGCCCCCAGTCTCTTTTTCTCCCTCCTTACAGAGAGGGTTTTTGTTAAAGTAAACTTCAGAAAAGAGGGATGGAGGTTTAGAGAAGATTCACGTATCTTACTTGCGAATCACAAATATTCTCCTAGGTCTAGAGGAACAACTGTCTCAACGATGGACTTAGCGACCACTAGATAGGCCCACTCTCACTTGTCTAGCAGCCAGTGCGAAGCTTGATCAAAAGATAGTCTCTGCCACAGACTTGGCGAAAGTAGAATTGGTTCAATAGTCTCTGCCACAGACTTGTGTAACTGCGCACTGGGTTAACTTCTGAAAATAAGAGCAAAGCTCACAGTGCCAGGATCTCTCAGCTGTTCCGGCAGCACTGTGAGATAAGTTTTGATGCATCCTCCAATTGAGTCCTCAATTGCTCGGTCCCTTCCAGCAGGCAAGGTGACACAGTATCATCCCTGAATCAGTAGGCCCCAGCAGCTTCTGGGCCTACTTCTCAGTAACAGAGCCTCGGGCCAACGTGGCCCCGAGGCAAGAACTGCCAATACATCCCTGAGGCCAGGAGGCAAAACCAACCCCAAAAAATGGTGTCTGCCCCTTAAGTACCCTCTCCCAGAATGCACGGCGGGTTGACCACGCCCCCTGAGCCACTTCTGAAAAAGGAATAAGCAATACATTCAACCTGTTGCATTTTGAACCTTGACCAGTGGTGACAGTGACACCTACTGTCAAGTGGAAAAATGTGCAACCCAGCTGAACTGAAACAGAACCATCATTTTAATACAAGCTTTCATGAGCCAAACTATTGCTCAGACAACTATAATTTGAACATATAGCACCCACTCATTGGGAGCAGGGTGCTACACATACATACTGCCAAACTTTACCAGTGTTTTTAGATACACAAAACATATGTAAACGTTATACGTTGGTAAAAATACTGGTGAACAATTGAATATGAAGGCAACAGGAGATCAAGACATGGGAGGGGTCCGGTACCTAGTGCAGAGTCAGTAGGTAAGTAATCCTATTTCAAAGAGTAGTGTTCATTTTATCCCTTTATCATAATCTGTTCATTAGTATTTTTCTTTATCACCGATACGTTATAAAACAAAACAAACATGGAAAACAAAAAACATATTTCCAGAATTTATACAACAAAAACATATTACATATCAAACACATTAATATATATATAAAAAAAAACAAAAAACATTCAGATAGCTGCACTGTAAAGCCCCGTACACACGACAGGGAACCTCGACGGGCGGAACACATCGTTCCGCCCGTCGAGGTTCTCTGCCGGCCATCAGAATCTGTGACCCGGCCGTCGGGAATGGCAACCAGCCATTCATCCCGACGGGCCGTGGAGCAAATAGAGAACCTGTTCTCTATTTGCTCGACGGGTTTCCCGACGGGCGGGGCGAGCAGAGAGCGTACACACGGCCGAGGTTCTCGCTGGAATGCAGCTCCCAGCGAGGTTCTCGCAGGTTTCTGGCGAGAACCTCGGCCGTGTGTAAGGGGCCTTAGAGTCAGTTGCCTATGGTTGCCAACTTGCTAGTATCATCCTCTCGTAGACGTCCCCAAATATTAGCATTAAATGTTCTCAGCATCACATCCTGAAGCTCTTAGGCCTCGTACACATGATCAAATCTGTCTGCTGGAAACGGTCTGCTAGACCGTCCCAGCAGACAGATTTGATCGTGTGTACGGCCGAGCCGACGGATTTGGCCACCCGACAGATTTCAAAGCATGCTTTGAAATCTATCGGGTGGGAATCCATCCGCCCGACATGTCTGCTGGTTAGTACACTTACCAGCAGACATGTCGTCCCGCACCGCCGCCGAATGGATTCGGCGCATGCGCGGAAGTGTTTTACTTCCTGGTGCGGTGACGTGGCGGCGTCAACGTCACCGCCACGTCACCGACACGTCAGCGCGCCGTCTGCTGGCGTGAATTTTGGTTTGCTCGTGTGTACACGCGAGCAAACCAAAATCCCATCAGACAGATTTGTTCAAATCGGTCGGTCCGACCGATTTGAACAAATAGATTGCCTCGTGTGTACGAGGCCTTAAAGAGGGAACCTAAAGTAGTAGAACTTCATTATCAACTTTTTTTTCTGCTATGGATAGTGTAAGGAAAGCTGATCAGCGTGTTTTTTTTTTTTCATTCAAGTTTAAGTTTATTTTCAAAATATAGACGTTACATTTGATAGATCATAACAAAAAGTCAATATATTGCATTACACAACGTCATATTTAGTAGTATTATCTTTCTAATAACACCGTGGTCTAAATCAAAGAATTATTCATTAGCCAAAGATAAACAGCCAGATTCAGGTAGAGCAGAGCATCTTTGCTCTGGAGTAACGCATCTCATTTGCGTTACGCTGCTGAAATTTTAGGAGCAAGTGCTGTTATTCAGGAAGCACTTGCTCCTAAAGTTGCGGCAGCGCATCACAAATGAGCCGGCGGAATTCAAATTGGGCGGGTACGGGGCGTGTAGTATTCTAACTAAGCGCGATCCCGCCGCCAACGTACTGCGCATGCGTCGAGTGTCCAAACATCCCCGTGCGCATGCTCCAAATTCTGTGAATGAACGTCAATGACGTCACATTCCCATTCATGAACTTTTTACGCAAGCGACGTGATTTTTTTTTTTCCCGACGCGATGACGACGCCTATACCTAACATAGGATACTCCAACCCCATGTAGGTATATCTATGCGCCGCGTATCCCGTCCGGAAACGTTGTACCGTCATTGCGTCGCGCCGGAATTCGATCGTGAATTGCCGATTTCCGCTCATTAACATATTTTTTGAGCGTAAATCGGCGGGAACGCCCCCGGCGCCATTTTTAAGTTGAAGTAACGATGCGATGGCGAAACTCAGTTACGCTGCTCGCATCGGAGCTTCAACCCGGCGTTTCTTGTTTTCTGGTTACAGAAAACAGAAACGCCGGCTCAAAGTCACAGTTAGGCTGGCGGATCACTGGATCCGCCAGCCTAACTGTTCCTGAATCTGGCCCAAAGAATACAACAAAAAAATCACAAGTTTCTGTAAATCAACCTAACTGAAATTGAATAGTTACTCGTACTTTCCCATCCCCAGTCATCCCTTAACTCTTGTTTAAATTCACAGTAACTTACATTATGCATCACCACAAAAGTTATATATCTCAAATCTATGAATATGGTAAATTCTTAAACTACCCTCAATCTTTCCCTACATCATATCTGGGTCAAGTTGTTTCAAAGGATGCAGAGCATCTCCTCCACCCATTCTTCTCCCCAATTCTTAAACTATCCCATATGGCGGATTAGGTGGGAAAAAATGAAGTAAAAAAGAAATAAAAAAGTAAACAGAAATTGTGCTATTCCCATACTTTCAATCCAGGGAAAGAATATTTAGGTAACATAAAATATTTTTAAACGATTAATTTTAAAATATATTCGAGGAGTTGACCCCTCCTCCAATATTCTCTCCCTAGATTCCAGGAGTCAAAAACACTTCTATCAGAAATTTCAGTATACCTATACCGACTTAAGAATGTATCCATATGGATAAAACCAAACTATATATGACATAGAAATTAACCAAAATATAAATAACACTTTCATATAAAGAAAGTTCCTTGCGTTATTTATATAATAGAAAAAGTTAAAGTGGTTGTAAACCCACTTTTTTGACTTTTACCTACAGGTAAGCCTATAATAAGGCTTACCTGTAGGTATAAAGAATATCTCCTAAACCTGTATGGTGGACCCTGGCCGGATTTAAATCTCCCGCGCGCACGCGCGGGAGTGACGTCATCGCCGCTCCAGCCAATCACAGCGCTGGAGCGGCGATACCCGGAAGACACGCCGAGTCAAGATGAGATCTCGCTCGGCGTGCACCAGGTAAGTTCCCTACACGTCGTTCCGAGGTAAGTATTTCATAATGAGCTAATATGCTGTGCATATTAGCTCATTATGGCTTTTCCCTTGCAGGTCTAAAAAAAAAAAAAAAAATTGTTTGCGGTTTACAACCGCTTTAAAGAAACCAAACCAAAATAGAAAAAGATCGAAAAAAGAGAAAGAGAATAGATGAAAAAGAAAAAGAGGAAGGAAAAGAAAAAGGAGGTAGAGATGAAAGAGTAAAGAAAAAGAAGGATAGATAGCCTACCTGCCAAAGTTATACAGCCGTAAGTAGCGAATTGTGTTTACATATTTATATGGTATTTGAGATTCCTAAGTACTTCAACCATGGTTCCCAAATCTCATTAAACTGATTATCCTTTTCTAACAGTAAGCCAATCCTTTTTTCTTGTTCCATTATGTGACTTTCCTTTTCATATATAATATTGAGACTGTTGGTTTTTTCCAAGCAGCTACTATAGAAATTCTGTCTCCTATTAGAATAAATATTATTAGTCTTCTGGTAAACTTATGAGCCTGTGGTATAAGTCCATTCAGCAAAGCAATCGCTGGAGACTGATGTATATTACAACCTGTGATTCGTCTTATAATATGAAATACTTTATTCCAGAATCCACGTATCTTTGGGCAGTCCCACCATGTATGAATAATGGAACCAACCCCTTGACACCCTCTAAAGCATAGAGGTGACAGAGAAGGATAAATAGTTTCAAGGGTACCAAATACCATCTAGTAAATATCTTCAAATAAGTGAAACATTAGTAATGCCCTTTATGGATCTATCAAAATTAGAATACCAATCTTTCAAATCCCAATCAACCTGAAGATCCCTCTCCCAAGCTACCATATGAGGTAATTTGTGATCATTAGCAGCAAGTGATTTATATATTACAGAAATTCCTCCCCTCCTCCCCTCCTCCCCAAGGCCTGGTCACATCTATTTTCATAAGAAGTCATATATCCAGTTACAACCTTATCTAACCAAAGTTTTTGAGTAAAATCTTAAATTTGAGAAAACCCTGGCCTTTCAGAGGGTGGAAGATCTAGATTATCCTTAAAATATTTTTCGTAAAGGGGACCCCAAAAAACGTCCAATGCAGTACACCCCCTTGTCACGCCACCATTTAAAGGATTCCCCATCTACCCTAGAAGCAAAAGCAGGATCCTTGAATATATCAGCTAATGGGTGACCTTTGGAGATCAGGGAAGGATTATTTCTAAGCGAGTCCCACAGAACCATAGCTTGAGACAGAGTTGTAACATAATAGGAGGTCTACTTCTAGGAGTGGCCCACAATAATTTTTCCAAAAATTTGTGGGAGTTGCCTGTTCTTCCAAACTGACCCAATCAGGTTGATCTCCTTGGATGTATATATCCGACAGTTGAGCTAATCTAGCAGCCTTGTAATACCACAATAGGTTCAAAAGACCAAGACCACCCTTCTTAGGTAGATTAAAAAGACAGTGTGAAGAAACACGTGGGTTCTTTTTATTCCAAACAAATTTGGTTATTATACTCTGAAAAGTTTTCAAATGGTTTCTCTTCATCGGTATTTGGAGTGAACGAAATAGGTATAAAATCCTGGGCAAAAGAGTCATCTTAATGGAACTTATCCTACCCATCCAAGCTATATTTTGTGAGTCCCACTTACCTAGATCAGATTCAAGTTTCTTATACATGGGAGAGTAGTTGGCCTGATAAAGATCTTCAAATTTCGAGGTTAGATTAATACCTAAATATTTAATGGACGATTCTTCCCAACAAAAAATATATTTTTTTCGAATGAGGGATACCATAGATTTAGAAAGGTATACATTAAGGGCCCTAGATTTAGCTATATTGACTTTAAGGCCTGAAACTTCAGAGAATTTATTCAATAGAGAATAGATTTCAGATAAGGAGGAGATTGGGGAGGTTATAAATAGTAAAAGATCATCCGCAAATACTTAACCCCCCTGACATTTGGGTTGTTCCTGATTGCTATTGCCAAAGACTCTATTACAACAGCGAATATCAGGGGAGACAAAGGACATCCCTGACATGTAAATTCTAAGGCTGTGTACACACGATCGATCCAAACCGATGAAAATGGACTTAAGTCCAGTTTCATCGGTCCAAACCGACCGTGTGTATGGCCCATCGGTCCGTCGGGCCAAAGTTTTAAAACTTGCTTTAAAATCGGATTGATGGACGCCTGACCATTGGTCCAAGCCGATGGTTAGTACGCAAAAGCATCAGTCCAAAAACCTGTGCATGCTCAGAATCAAGTCGACGCATGCTTGAAAGCATTGAACTTAATTTTTTCCCCTCGATGTTGTGTTTTACGTCACCGCGTACTGACACGATCTGTTTTTGAACTGATGGTGTGTACGCACATCAGACCATCAGTCTCTGAACCGATGAAAACGGTCCATCGTACCATTCTCATCGGGTTAGACCGATCGTGTGTACTTATAGTACTTATACCTTATAGTTTCTGAATATAGTCCCTGTAGTCTTATTTTGGCCTCAGGTGGAGAGTAAAGAGCAGATAATAACCCTAACATTCTGTAACCAAATCCCTAGCGTCTCAAGACAGCAAACATATATGGCCAGGATACCGAATCATAGGCCTTTTAAAGTTCTATTGATAAAAGCATACCCTCCTGTCTATGATCTCCAAGCCATCCAGATTGCAAAATTGAAAATAAGTCAACCGCCCTTCTAACCTGGTCTGGACCTTGTCTATAAGGGATAAATCCTACCTGATCCTTATGTATATATTGACCTATGAAGGACGATAGTCTATTGGCCATTATTTTGGTAAATTTTTTTAGGTCATTGTTAATCAAAGATATCAGTCTATAATTTTCAACTAGACTGGAATCTTTGTCAGGTTTAAGGATCACAGATATGTACGCCATATTAAGTTGACTACCTATTGGATTACCTTCCGACATGCTATTAAAAAACCTTACGAGATAGGGCGTTAAAAGGATTGAACATTTTTTTTAATTGGGAGAAGAAAAGCCATTAGGACCGGGGGCCTTTTTGACTTTAACCCTTTAATTACTTCCAAAACCTCCTCAATTGATATTGGAGCCTCCATTTCTTTTCTATGTATATCTGATAGTCTTGGAAGATCTAAGCCTTCCAGGAACTCTTTCACTCCATTAGAATCACAGTTGCCGTCAAAATGCTAAAGCTTTAAATAAAAATTTTGTAAGGCTTCCATCACCTGTTGAGGATTTAGAGTAAATGAACCATCAGCTTGTTTAATCTTGGGAAGGATCCTTGATCTAAATCTAGGTGATAGTTTATGCTCCAACATCGGACCTATTTTATCTTTCATTCGATAAAATTTTGTCCCGGGCCACTTTATAGCCCTGTCTGCTTTAACCGTAAGTGCTAGGTTTAAAGCTGTTCTAGCTGAGTCTAAAGTGGAAGTAGGGAATCCGATAGGATCAATTTTATGTTTTATACTCAAGTCATTACATTTTTGTTCAAGTTTTTCTATCTCCAACTTTTTCAAAAAAAATTGTCTAGCTGCTATATGTATCAGTTTTCCTCTAACCGTCACTTTGTGAGCTGCCATAAGATTTCTGGTGAGATCCCGTCCTTATCATTAATATCAAAATAATCTTTAATGGATTGTTCAATTTTCCATAACTATATTGGGGTCATTTAAATGTGATTGGTTAAGGGTCCAATAAAAAACCCTTTGATTAGTATTCATCCTTGTCAAGGCTAACATACTGTAACTAGGGTTGTTCCGATACCGATACTAGTATCGGTATCGGGACCGATACCGAGTATTTGCGGGAGTACTTGTACTTCCGCAAA
The DNA here is from genome assembly GCA_029574335.1 of Rana kukunoris. Classification (NCBI taxonomy): domain Eukaryota; kingdom Metazoa; phylum Chordata; class Amphibia; order Anura; family Ranidae; genus Rana; species Rana kukunoris. The sequence goes on from CM056057.1 coordinate 160,532,268, forward strand.
TACCCCCGATACCCAAATAGAATACTTCCCCCCCGCCGCCAAGGCCACCAAGGCCGCATAAGCGAATCCGACCCCGCCGCCGTATATACAAAGCCGCCGCCGCCGCCGCGAACATTATAGGCACCTTTGAATAGCTGTTTTCCTGCTGCGCGTGTATAGACACTCCCCCTTGCACGGATCTGTCCAATCCCGAGCAAGAGGGAGTGTCCTTAACATGGCGCGCGGGGGGGAAAATAGCTATTGAAAGGCACTGCCTATAATGTTTGCGGCGGCGGCGGCTTTGTATATACGGTGGCGGCAGCTTTGTATATACGGCGGCGGCATCATCTTCAGGTGAGGGGGCCATGGCTGCAATATGGGGGGGGACATGGCTGCAATATGGGGGGCATGGCTGCAATATGTAGGGGACATGGCAATATGTGGGGGACATAGCAATATGTGGGGGACATGGCTGTATATGGGGGGACATGGCTGCAATGTGGGGGACATGGCTGCAATGTGGGGGACATGGCTGCAATGTGGGGGACATTGCTGTATGTTGGGGACATGGCTGCAATGTGGGGGACATGGCTGCAATGTGGGGGACATTGCTGTATGTGGGGGACATGGCTGCAATGTGGGGGACATTGCTGTATGTGGGGGACATGGCTGCAATGTGGGGGACATTGCTGTATGTTGGGGACATGGCTGCAATGTGGGGGACATTGCTGTATGTTGGGGACATGGCTGCAATGTGGGGGACATGGCTGCAATGTGGGGGACATGGCTGCAATGTGGGGGACATTGCTGTATGTTGGGGACATGGCTGCAATGTAGGGGACATGGCTGCAATATGTGTGGGACATGGCTGCAATATGTGGGGGACATGGCTGCAATATGTGGGGGACATGGCTGAAATATGTGGGGGGACATGGCTGCAATATGTGGAGGGACATGGCTGCAATATGTAGGGGACATGGCTGCATTTGGGGACACGTTTAAAAAAAGTATCGGTATTCGGTATCGGCGACTACTTGAAAAAAAAGTATCGGTACTTGTACTCGGTCCTAACAAAGTGGTATCGGGACAACCCTAACTGTAACCATGGAATGGTCCGACCATGGAACATCAATAATAGAGGAGTTCAGAGCATACGGGATATGATGAGTAGATAGTAATATGTGATCTATACGTGAAAATGATTGATGGGGACTGGAGTAGTGTGTATAATCTTTTGCTGTTGGGTTTAATTCCCTCCAGATATCCGTCAATCTGGATTGATGAATCAGATGAGAAATTTGAGTGCTAGCTTTAGTTGTTCTGATTAATTTAGTCTTTGATGGTCTAGACCAGGGCTCAAAATTTCAAGTCCTGAGCTACTAGCCAGGCCTCAAGAGTTACTCGCCACCAGTTGCCCCACCTATTTCATACACTGCCCTGCGCCTAATTGCACCCGTAAACACGCCCTCATAGATTATCTCATGGAATGACACTGTTAAATGTTTTATGGAGAATCAAGTTACAAAATTAAATATTACCAACAACAACTTTAACAAAATGGGACAGGGCACTGGGGGGCAGACAAGAGGGACAGGGCACTAGAACTGGGTCTCTTCCCCATTCTCTTGATGTCTCCTCTGCAACTCTCATCCATCCTCTCTCTCTCTCCCTCTCCTATTCATCTCATCAGGAGCCTGTGTGTGTGGCTCCACGCTTGCATGTCCCCAATTCCCCCTTTTATTCAGGCTGCCAGTGAGGAGAGGAGCTGCAGCACAGCGGGAGGGAGTACATACAGCGCTGAGAACCACACAACTGCACAGCCATTGACACCATAGCACAGCGCACATTGAGACCAGTCTGAACTGTTGGACACTTACATAGAGCACAAGGAGAAGAAAACTGCACAAACTGGAAGGCTGCCGCTCTCATGTCAGGGCAACTTTCAGTGAGCGCTGCTAATTTTCGCAATCCTCCACCTCACTCATTGCTTTCTGCTCTCCAGCTACATTGGTCGGGGGAGGGGGGCAGGCTCAGAGAGGTCATACTGTTAGGTCCCATGGCTTAATAAGAATTGAAAGAAGAGCACCTGTGTACTTCTCTGCCTGTGCGCGGCTCACCAGACTACTTTTTCCGAGCATGCACCTTTCCTCTTCGGCCGCCAATCTCATCGGTACTCTAAGTGTAGGCACAGATTGGAGGGAGATTGGTCATGCAGCCCTGTCATCACTCGCCCCCAGCTTAAATCCACTCGCCAAATGCTTGAGGGCTGGTCTAGACTTATCTAGTCCAGAATCAAAGGCCAAATTGAAGTCACCTCCCATAACTATGATACCTTCTATAAGAGGTTGGAGAGTCTCTAACATATGGTAAAATATTTTTTTCTGTCCTCTATTAGGAGCATAATAGGAAACAAATGTTTATAGTATTCCATCCAAGGTGCCCTTGACCAGAACGAACCTGCCTTCTGGGTCAACATACTCCTTAGTCAAGTCAAAATTGCAGTGTTTGGAGAATAAAATAGCCACTCCCTTAGTCTTATTTTCTGCCTTGGATAAATAAAACGTTGGAAAATGTGCATGTAAAAATTAGGGGGTGTACCGCTTTGGGAAGTGGGTTTCCTGCAGAAATACTACATCAATGTGAAGGGACTTGTAGAATTGTAGGGATATTCTTCTTTTGATCGGAGAATTCAACCCCTGTGTGTTGTGCGAAACAACACGAAGGGGAGAAGGAGAATTAGCTATACCAGCCATAGATCAGAATATTAATGAACCTAAGCAACATGCCCATCTGGATTTTGGCGGTTCTAGAACCTATATCATACCAAAAATAGACAGTGAACGGGTTGTATAACTGCAGCAGTAAACGTATCTCAATAAGACAATTCATTGGCAGGTAGGCTGAAAAGGTAAAGAAGATAGAAAAGATAGAGAAAACAAGAGAATAAGAAGAGAAACTTAAACATATCAGTATAATGCAAGATAATAGAGAGCCAAGAAATGGCCCAGAATGAGGGGAAGGTGATGTCTCCCTTCCCTCATTCAAAAAAGTAACATTAGAATAGCCCATATAAAGGGCTATGTACTCACTCCCCAGGATGACCAAACGTCAATCTAAGGAGTGAGTTGAGGCCCAATGTCTCACCACTGGCCTGTGACCATCACTTAAGAATCATGAGATAATGTCTCATTCAAAACGGATTTAACCCGAACATATTCTAACAATTTAACGGATATTATAACAATTGCATTTTCGGAAGGTGGGTGAAGAGGAGAGAAATGAATTATAATAACAAAAAAAAAACTTTCCTCCAAAATTACTTATGCATGAAATACATACGAACATCAACTCATACAGAAATACCATCAAATGTAAAAAAAAAAGGAGGGGGTTCTTTTCCCTCTACCATTGGAGATATACGGGAATATCAGTATGGAAAAATTCAGTTCTTCCTGAAAAAATTGTTAGAGAAAAATAAATAAAAACAAAGAGCATATCAGAAGAGAAAAAAAAAAAGACTATTCAATAAAAAATATTTTTTCCTTCAGGTAACAGAGTTATCTTTAACCTTCCTGTGTTTGACTTTGTTCCATGCAAAAGAAGTTGGGCTTATAGGATTTTGTCTTTTGGCCCTGGGTAGGAGTAGTGTCCATAGAGATTATATTTAGACTCATCAGTAGTCGTTCTCCTTCCTGAAAATTATGAACCACGTAATGGTTGCCAATGTAATAAAATTTTAGCGCAAAAGGAAATGACCATGTATATCTTATTTCTCTCTTCATGAGGGCTCTTAATAAAGACTTCATTGCCCTTCTTTTTTGTATTGTGTAAGGGGAAATATTAGAAAATTTGAAGATTTGAATATTGGTACCTTGGTATGTTAGTTGCTCTTGTTGGCGAGATCTTTTCATTATCTCCTCCTTTGCAGAGTAGTAATGTGGTTTCACCACCACATCTCTTGGTAAGCCATCTTTTCTCATTGGTCCCAAAGACCTATGTGCACGGTCCAATTCTAGTTTATGCGCCGAAATAGATGGCAATAGATTTTTAATAATGTCCAGCACAGCAGAGTTAACATCAAGGATAGATTCTGGCAGACCTCTGACCCTGAAATTACCTCTTCTAGATCTATTCTCAAGGTCATCGATCCTAGCCTGTGCTATGTCAAGTTGTTCCTGCATGAATTGTAAATGATCAGCATTTTGATCCGTTCTAGCAATATTAACATCCACATTATGTTCAATAGTCTCAATTCTTTTACCCAGACTCTGAAAGTCAGCTCTAATTTCTCCAGTCATTCTTTCTGCATTTTGTGCCAAGCCTCTATCCAGCATTTCAGATATTCTAGCAAATAGTTCAGAGACATTAAAGGTAACATCAAGAGCCTGTTCACTGTTTGTTGCCATATGGACTGGATTACATGAGGAAACAAACACAGGTGTTGTTTGTATAATTTCCACAGGGTTCTCCCTTTCCATGAGTGTTTGATGTAATACAGGGGACACAGTTTGTTTGTGTGATGAAGGTGCTTCAGCTGCAATTTGCGCATATGTCTGAGGTACTGTGGCCATTTTGAGAAGGTTCCGTGTCTTATCAGCTTGCTTATTATTTTTTTTTGCACTTTTTAAAATATTTACCAGGCATGTGCCTGTATCTCAATGTATCCTCAATATGCAGATGTCTATCTCCTGTGTATATCAGGTTAATATCCCTTTATATTAGGGCTGTGCAAATTAACTTTTAATTAATTGATTAATCTTTAATTTTTTTGATCGATCAAAATATTTTTGATCGATTAAAATTCTTTTGATTGGTACTCGCCTCTCCGCCGGTTTCTGGGCCTTCAGGGAGTTCCGTCGGAGATCCAGTAACGTCACGGACACCGGCGGGGCTTGCCGTGTCCATCTGAAGGGCTCCTTAGCTGTGCCTTCTTATCTGCATGCTAGCGAGACCTAATTATCTGCCACACGCAAGGGCTGTTACACTTCCCTCTATCACTTCCTTCTATCAACCTGGGATTCTACAACCATCCACTGGGAGTTGTGATAGTTCCCCTTATGGGACAGCTACATGCCGACGGACTGATGTTAACCTCTCCTCATCTGGATTCAGCAGTGGTATTGTTGTACACATTTTTATACCAGTATCATACTTGGCTACATATCTTTATGACTGCTTTTGCTACCCTTTGGTATTACTCGCACCATTTTTACAGTTTATCTCCAGTGCAATATTTATTTTGTTACCTACTTGAAGATTATAAAACTTGTAATGCTATTCCCATCGAGTGCTGCCTTTGTGTGTTTTGTGTATCCTGCTACCATTTTCCCAGTTGTTGGTAGCTGCACTGGGAATCAGCCTGCAAGGAGATCAGCTAAGTAGTTGGATCTGTATGTGTGGTATAATTAATCAAAATTAGTCGATTAATCGATTAAAATAAAAAACGATTAATCGAACACAAAAATTTTGATCAGTAACAGCCCTACTTTATATTAAAAATGTCCTATGATTTTGTCATATTACAGTGGTCAGTGGTGAGGCGAGCCTTCTTCCCCTAAGCCCCCATCTTAGGAGCTTATTTGAATGCTCCTCCAAATCTTAAATTTAAGCCTTGAGAAACTGTAACTGAGCATGGTGAGGTAAGGCACTATTGTCTGAGGGCCTATAGAGTATTAAAATGGCAGAGGCTTTCCTTTATACTTGGAGTATTGTCCGAGAAGTTTTCTCCTTTCTCCCTTCACTCTCTGTCTAGCTGAGCATAGGGGAGGAGAGAGATGATCAGTGGTTTTTATTGCTGTATGTGTCCCTGCTTTACAAATTCACTCTCATGTTTTGAATATGTCATGTGACAGGAAGTGGGGGGTGACTTTTCCAGTGGTGACTTAGACCATTCAAACCTGACAGAGAATCTAACTATTACATAGGCTAAAGAGATGGCTAGGCTTTTAAGGTGTGAGCCAAGTTAGGGGTAAGTGTTACAATATTTGGTGGGGGCAAACTTTTCTTCTTACATTTTTTGGGTCCTGAAAACCCTCCTCTCAAGAACTCCGAAGGATGGGTTCTTAATGTCAAAAGACAACTTACCTGTCTGTGGTTGGCTTAGGAGTAACCCATTGACTGCAACTGCATAATGTTCACTGTGGGAGACTTTAGCTCTCAATGTGCCAAAAAGATTTTTTCTCTAACCAAACACATTCACTGCAGAGTAAACTCTGCCAATGCCCACAGGAGGAAATAATTGCCTATGAATATGACTCCCAGATAGCTTGCCCAAAACGAATTATGGTGCAGCCCAATCACTACCAAGCACATTCCAGTAAGACAGCATGAAATGTCCTCTTGACAAAACCATGTTTAACCAAAGAGGGACTCCTGTACCTCTCCTTTGTCAACCACGCTCTCATGAGTTGACAAGTTGTATGTCAGCTCTGACACCAAGAGGGGGCAAATATGTCTGGTCTTTGAAAGTACAACAACGACAAGTATGGTAGCAAGCCAGTCCTGCTTCCAGAACAAATATTGAGATACAATGGCACTAGAGTGGCCCCCAACATGGGAGAGGAACTGGTAGAGCATGTGTGAAAACTGATTTCAGTGTTTGCACTCAGAAAATAATATGGGGCCTTGATGCCAGTTGTAGATGTGGCTTGTGAATCTTCCCTATCTCATTCATATTGCATGACACTGCTTTTGCTTGTTTCAGAAGAACAGTAGGTTTAAGTAGCCAATCCAAATAAATTGATACTTTAGGTTTGGGTGGTTCCTGAAGCGCCCTCCAGCTTCTTTTTGTTATACTGCTTTCAGTGACAAGATCCATAAGCATGAGTTCTAATGTCAGTGTGAGGGGGTCTTATGTCTGTGTTGGCATTTTAATTTACTTTACTATAAGGAAAGTGCATCAGGGAAAATGAGACCTTTGTTGTTGTAACAGGTCAGAGGGAAGCCATGGACATTAAATGGCAGTTGTCCATTTTGGGTGCCAATGTTTAAGGGAGGCCACTGTCTGAGGTGGACAATCAAACAAGCATATTAGAGAACTTACTCAATCTGCCACCGTAGGTAGCACTAACATCTTCTGTTCGTGACAAATTGTGAGTATAGCCTCTATTAAAACAAGTTAATAGTTAAATAGACAAGTACCACCATCCAAGATAGATTATAGAAAATTGAGCTAGGCGAATATAAGGTGGCGGCTGCTAGGAACACCTAAACCCATAAATGATCACCTAGGGGGAACATGTTGATTGGACTTTCTAGGTACTGATAACAAAATGCAAAAATTAATATAAAAAATATTTATTACACATAAAACTGTACAAAATTAAAAACAATTAAGCCAAACCCCACATTCAGAACAGTAGTTATTAATGATGGGCGAACCCGTCAGGTGTCTGTTGCAGTGGAGAAGGGCCGAAAACCTTAACCAGTTTTGTGGACTAGGCCGCTTCTTCAGGAGGGATATCTATATGACAAATAACACAGTACAATAAACTAGCAAAAGCATAACAGATAAGGTACATATAGAGATACAGTGTATTAACATATTGTGTACAGTCAATGTCGAAAGAATGTGTCAATCTGCTCACCAGGTTGGGCCCATGGATTGGGCAGTGGCTCAGAAGGAACACCCCGTGGCGAACGTGGGGGAATTTGTATCGCTCTCTGATAAGATAATCAGATAATATTAAGGGTACGAGGTTAGATAAGTATCGTGCCAATAAAGAGAACCGCGTAAAGGTATGGTGACAATCCTGGTGGGGAAGAAAGGAAGGGGGGGAGAAAGAGGGGGGGAAGTGGAGGAGGGGAGGAAGTGGGGAAGGAAAGGGGGAGGAAAGGAGAGGGGAAGGGGAGGGGGGAAAGGGGAGGGAGGAGGAGAAAAGGGGGAGGAGGAAAAGGACAAGGGAGAAGGTGGGGAGAGAAGGAAGGGGAAGAGGGATGGGGGGAAGGTCGGATAGGGAGGAAGGAAGGGGGGAGGGGGGAAATGGGGACAGGAAAAAAGGGGGGAAGGGAGTGGAATAAGACGAGGGCCATAGTTCATGCAGTGCAGTTTGTGGATTACCACCACCCTAGGCTACTGTTCTGAATGTGGGGTTTGGGTCAGTTGTTTTTAATTTTGTACAGTTGTATGTGTAATAAATATTTTTTATATTAATTTTTGCGTTTTTGTTATCAGTACCTAGAAAGTTCAATCAACATGTTCCCCCCTAGGTGACCATTTATGGGTTTAGGTGGTACTAGCTGCCGCCACCTTATGTTCGCCTAGCTCAATTTTCTATAATCTTCTGCTAGTGCTATTCTCTGTTTTGTTTCGGATGGTCAGACCAGTCACAGTGGCCACTTCCTGTCCTGAAATGTAACTCTTTACCCAAACAATTGTTTGATACAAGTGCAAAAGCTGGATAGTATACAACAATAAGCATTAAACAAACAAAAAAAAAATTCACCCCTTCCCTCTTTTACAATTAATAGTTTGAATTGAAGTCTGGACTTTTGAGGTTTTTGTCTATTAGTCATAGGGGGAGATTTACTAAACCTGGTGCACACACAATAAAAACCTGACAGAAACTATTTGGCTGGAGTTGGCCTGTCAAGCTGAACTCCAGGCAGATAAAAAAAAAAACAACACAAAGGACTTCAGCTCTGTATTCATTAATGTATCAATAACCCTTTCCCACCATCTCCCAGTGGCCCTTTAATTGCACTTTAATGGCGAGAGGTTGACCAGCTTCCCTACTACATGATCGCTGTGACTGGCTCTCACATGGGTCACATGATAGGGAGCCCATTCCACTGGGCCTGGATCACAAAATGTGCTCAGTAATTGTCAGAAACAACTCAGTCAGTGTTCAGGAGGCTGCCATGAATGCATACATGTGGCGGCTGGGCAATAAGGTCCATATTTCCCAATTTATCTTGTTTTCTCCTTGGTAAAGGCTACCATCCTTTATTGAACTGATATTATGCATTTATTAGTATGTTACAAATATAAGTAAGGCCATACTTTGTCCTGGAGCATTCAAGGTTTGAAAGGTCCCAATAAAAGATGTGCTTTGTTGCAAACTTTATAGCAATATGGCTTGCTGTTTGTCTATTTGCAGGAAATGCACCTGAGGCACATATAGGTCTGCTTAGGTGCAGGGAGGACCCTTTTCAATACCACTCCACATTTTCTACTTATACTAGAGGGGTTAGTATCATGATATCATCTAGGTACACTTTTCCAGCAATCGGGCTATAGTAGACCACAGGACAGGTATATCTTTATCTTATGTGTATTGAAGCATGTCCGCTGCATAGTGGCCATTGGCCAATGTTTATATTCCACCTTAGTATAATGGCAAGGTGCTTTGAATGTGGTCTAAATTTCTGTCCACGCATCCTGGTGTCCTGATCTTCTCACTGGGTGAATTCAGTAACATTTTAGATCTCAGCATGGATCATTTTGCTGCTATGGTTGCTCATACCTCCCAACTTTTTGAGATGGGAATGAGGGACACCTATCAGCAAAAGTATACAGGCATAGGGCACACCCCTTGCCATGCCCCGTTAAAGGAGAATTGTACAAAAAAAAGAATGGATAAACCCATAAGTGCTTTTTTTTTTTTAACCACTACTATTCCTTTATATTGGCTATTGGAATTTACAAATGAAGCCATTTAGAAATCAGATGAAAAGTTTAGTGCTGGAAAACACTTTTTTGATAGATACAAAGTGCATTTTATATACAACTAGATAGATCAGATCAAAATGAGGGACAAATGAGGAGGAATGAGGGACAGAGGGACATTGCTCCAAATCAGAGACAGTCCCTCAAAATCAGGGACAATTGGGAGCTATGTGGTTGCTGCTGGCACACCAACGCAGACTCCCATTGCATGCTAGATGTGTAAGTTGGGTCTGCATTTTGTTAAATGGTACATCTTCTCAGTATAAAAAATTTGATATGTGTAGCACCCTCTACCTTAGATAGGTAGTTGCTATTGTAGGTTTTTGTGTAAGCTGCCAGCGCAGGTAAATTTAGGCAGGCCTATGCTGTGTTCTAGGCCCGTTTGTTTTGATCTGGGGGCAAGGGAGTGGTTTAGTGTAGCAGTGGGTGACTGACATGTACTTCAGCTCTTGGGCACCTCATCTGTTTCCAGGGAGAAGGTTCTGGAAAATGGGCAGGGCGGAGAGCTGGAGTGGCATGGGGTGTATGTAAGGAGCTCTGACTCATTCCCTGCCCCTGCCAAAAGGCACATGATGTCATTGGTTGTTATGGTCTTGGTCAATGACTGTGATGGAGAAGGGGAAAGTGCTGGGAACTGGCTGGCTGGCAATCTAGATAGGACAATCACTCAGTCCAGGTATGGACTTTGGTCCACCATTTAGTGATGGCTGGCCTACTGTTTTGTCTTTTAAAGCAGCTATAGCCTTAGTGGAAAAGCCTCTCCCTGCAAGCCTGGTCCAGAGAAGGACCCTTATCCTGTATAAATAAGTAGTGCTGGCAGCATGCTGGCAGGGGATACGTTTTTCTTCTCTACTAGGCAGCTTCAGGTGCTTACATAGCTCACTTTTGAGAACCTCATTAACAACATTTACAAGAGGTCCAGTTTAAACCAGCCAGGTGGGTAAAATACCCTACCATGCTTACTAGGCGTTGTAAGTTGCAAGCAGTAGGAAAGTTCAGACCAGAGCTGGAAAACCCTGATAACTGATCGCTAATGCACAACAGAGGGACAGAGGCACCTTTCTGTTTTTCTATTTTTACAACACCCGCCCCATTGGTTTGCTCTAAATTGCAAAAAAGAGTGCACAGCACATACATTACCAGTACTAAATGTTCTAAATATGAGCAATGCGCAGTATTCCTATTCAGTTTGGTGCCCCGCGTAATCTTATAATTTTGATAATGGCCACATCAAACACGTTTTTGTACAAATACCAGACACCGGCCCCTCAAACCCCCTAAGGAACACTCTCCTGTAAGATAAGTCTAATCCATTCCTTGCAACGCAGCGTCCTTGCAGATGTCGGACTGTTATGGCAACGCACAGCGGGATGGCCGGGTCTCACAACATACCATATCACCTCACAATCGCGGGCTGCAGATAGCAGCTGAAAAATATTCGCTCCATGGAAAATTTTACTCATGTTTAGAAAAAAAAAAGACTCCTATTACAGAATGCCTAATTAGGATGGAATCTCGATGGGCAAGCATTAATAAAGTAGAGTTTATAGTGGGTGACATGTGATTACAGGCAATGCCACAAGGTTTCATGACTTCATCGCTCCGCTTACAATGGGCAATGATAAACCTCATTAAGAAAAACATTCTAGATCAAAGCGCTTCAGGAACGTATTGATGAGCATTGCCACATGTTCTCCTAATCGTCAGCCTCTGGATTAAACCCGCACTACATGGGAAGACATATGTTTGCTGGTCTTCAAGGTTCAAGGAGCAAGGGAAAAGACACATGCACTAGATTACAACAAAGTAGCACATAACAAAAAGTTTAAATGGTCCTCTGTGTATCCAATAGTGTTGAGCAGAATATGCCATATTCGATTTCGCGATATATCTCGAATATATAGTCGAATATTCGAGATATATTCGCTAAATACGAATATTCGTGATATATTTTGGAAATAAAATCATTGCGAATTTTCGCTATCGCGAATGCGAATGCGAATTGCGAATTGCGAATGCGAATGCAAAATTTTCGAGAAATGCGGAATGGAGCACTCTGATTGGCTCAGAATATTCGTGATATATTACAATATAAAATAATTGCGAATATTCGAGAAATGCGGAATGGAGCACTCTGATTGGCTCAGAATATTCGTGATATATTACAATACACAATAATTGCGAATATTCGGCAAATGCGGAAGGAGCACTCTGATTGGCTCAGAATATTCGTGATATATTACAATACACAATAATTGCGAATATTCGAGAAATGCGGAAGGAGCACTCTGATTGGCTCAGAATATTCGTGATATATTACAATATAAAATAATTGCGAATATTCGAGAAATGCGGAAGGAGCACTCTGATTGGCTCAGAATATTCGTGATATATTACAATATAAAATAATTGCGAAATTTCGAGAAATGCGGAATGGAGCACTCTGATTGGCTCAGAATATTCGTGATATATTACAATATAAAATAATTGCGAAATTTCGAGAAATGCGGAATGGAGCACTCTGATTGGCTCAGAATATTCGTGATATATTACAATATAAAATAATCGCGAAATTTCGAGAAATGCGGAATGGAGCACTCTGATTGGCTCAGAATATTCGTGATATATTACAATACAAAATAATCGCGCGATATCGCTATTGCCGAATAATCGCATTGCGATTTTTCGGGAATATAAAATGAGCGCTGCAGCTACTCGGCCCAAGGTCTCTAATCATACCAGCAATGCTTTTAGACGTCGATGGGGATCTCTAGGATGTGATCTGTTCTAAAAAAAAAATAAAAAAAATACAAATATTCGAAATAGCGAATATTCGCCGCGATATTCGCGTTATTCGCGAATACTCGTGAGCAACACTAGTATCCAAATCCCAGGGCCCTTAATCTCTAGTGGTGACCTCCAGAGTTAGGGACAGCTGACATCCTTCTGTGTAGAGTGGGTTACAAGGCATGGTGGGTGTGATGCAAGGTGGATTAATGGGCACCAGACACTTCTTAAATGCAAAGAGATTTATTGTCTCTTGAACAGAAATGTGGGAGAGAGGGTTGGGGCCAGGACACCCTTAAGTAGATGCAATGTTAACCACTTGCCCACCGCGCCATAGGCATTTTACTGCTACGGCGCGGCGGGGTTACCTCGGGACGACGTCCCTGGGACGTCGTCCTTCACTTTCGCGATTGCGCGTCCCCTGGGACGCGCTCACGAAAGTGTCCGTGCTCGCCGGGTCTAGGAGACCCGGCGCATCACGGATCACGGTAAATTGCCGCTGATCGCGGCCGTTTACCACGTGATCGCGCCGTCAAATGACGGCGCGATCACTTGTAAACAAACCGGCGTCATTTGATGACGCCGGTTCCTCCCTCTCCTCCCTCTCCGCTCTGTACAGTGTGCGAGGAGAGGGGGGGGGGGAAGCGGGGTGTCAGCAGCTGAGCTGTGGCTGGATCTGTGACAAATGCAGTCACAGATCCAGCCATCCCTCAAAACATCCCAGCTCTGCCATCCCCCCAGTACCCTGCAATCCCCAGTACCCTGCAATCCCCAGTACCCAACAATACTCAGCAATCCCCCAGTACTCAACAATACCCCAGTACTCAACAATACCCCAGTACTCAACAATACCCCAGTACTCAACAATACCCCAGTACTCCAGTACTCGGCAATACCCCAATACTCGGCAATACCCCAATACTCGGCAATACCCCAATACTCAACAATACCCCAGTACTCAACAATACCCCAGTACTCAACAATACCCCAGTACTCAACAATACCCCAGTACTCCAGTACTCAACGATACCCCAATACTCGGCAATACCCCAATACTCGGCAATACCCCAGTACTCGGCAATACCCCAGTACTCGGCAATACCCCAGTACTCGGCAATACCCCAGTACTCGGCAATACCCCAATACTCAACAATACCCCAATACTCAACAATACCCCAATACTCAACAATACCCCAGTACTCAACAATACCCCAGTACTCAACAATACCCCAGTACTCAACAATACCCCAGTACTCAACAATACCCCAGTACTCCAGTACTCAACAATACCCCAATACTCGGCAATACCCCAGTACTCGGCAATACCCCAGTACTCGGCAATACCCCAATACTCGGCAATACCCCAATACTCGGCAATACCCCAATACTCGGCAATACCCCAATACTCCAGTACTCAACGATACCCCAGTACTCAACAATACCCCAGTACTCAACAATACCCCAATACTCAACAATACCCCAATACTCAACAATACCCCAATACTCGGCAATACCACAATACTCGGCAATACCCCAATACTCGGCAATACCCCAATACTCCAGTACTCAACGATACCCCAGTACTCGGCAATACCCCAGTACTCCAGTACTCAACGATACCCCAATACTCGGCGATACCCCAATACTCGGCAATACCCCAGTACTCGGCAATACCCCAGTACTCGGCAATACCCCAGTACTCGGCAATACCCCAATACCCTGCATGATACTTTGCAATACCCCAATACTCTGCAATACCCTGCGCGATACTCTGCAATACCGCCTATGGGGATTTTTAGGTAGCAAAGTTTGGCGCCATTCCATGAGCGTGCGCAATTTTGAAGGGTGACATGTTGGGTATCTATTTACTCGGCGTAACTTCATCTTTCACATTATGAAAAAAAATTGGGCTAACTTTACTGTTTTGTTTTAAGCACAAAACAGTTTTTTAAAAAACACGCGTTCAATACATTTCTGCGAAAATACCGTGCGAGATAAAAAGTTGTAACGGCCGCCATTGTATTCTCTAGGGTCTTTGCTAAAAAAGCATATATAATGTTTTGGGGTTCTATGTCATTTTCTAGCAAATAAATGATGATTTTTCCATGTAGGAGAGAAATGTCAGAATTGGTCTGGGTGTTCCAGAACGCCTGATGGCGTTCCCTGCATGTTGGGCCTCTGTATGTGGCCACGCTGTGTAAAAGTCCCACACATGGGGTATCGCAATACTCGGGAGGAATAGCAGAATGTGTTTTGGGGTGTAATTTGTGGTATGCATATGCTGTGTGTGAGAAATAACCCGCTAATATGACAGAAACAAGATTTTTTTATTTTTTTTTACAGAATTTTCAGTCGTTTTTCTTTTATAGCGCAAAAAATAAAAATCCCAGAGGTGATCAAATACCACCAAAAGAAAGCTCTATTTGTGTGAAAAAAAGGACAAAAATTTCAAATGGGTAGAATGTTGTATGACTGAGTAATTGTCATTCAAATTGTGAGAGCACCGAAAGCTGAAAATTGGTCTGGTTAGGAAGGGTGTTTAAGTGCCCAGTGGTCAAGTGGTTAATTGGCAGACTCAGACTTCTATAGGCAGACAGCCATGCAGGGAAAGGCATCCAGCTAGACACCACATCTGCATGAGTAGGACCACTGTCTCCTATGGCAACAATCTTGAAACAGTTTCTAACAAAGGATGTAATGAACACATCTACTTCTTCTACAATCTCCTATTGTAGAACTTCACTCAGCTGAGCTCCCAGTCTTTTTTTAGACTTGCTGATCAACTACAACTGGATCCCATGAGCTCTTCCAATCTTCTTACACAGCATCTTCCTAAGGCATCACTCCCAGATTCCCTGTTGGGTCCCTAACTTGGCACTCACAGATATTCCTCAAGTGTCATCCCACTGGTCTGCTTGGTCCCTGGCTTGGCACACAATAATGCTCTGCAAGCATCATCTCCACTGGCTGGGTACCTGGCTTCACATCTGCTGAAGTTTCCATGACAGGTTCTCCGTCAGAACCGTTACTTCTGGTTGGACTGCAAGCCGGAGTCCAAACCCTACGCTTCTCTCTTGCTTCTGGATAGGCCCTCAGACAGCCTAGCAGCCAGATGATCCCAGGATAGGTCTCAGGTCTCTGGCCTAGCAGCCCAAGATAACACGACATACATCCACCCAGACAGCCGTCCAGGTGGCACAGAACCCTGATCACCTGACTGGTCTGGGCTCATGGAGAGCTGGATGCCTACTGCTAAAACGTGGGGAGCATTTGAGAGAAAGTCTGTCAAGGATCTGACCTGGTGACTCAAGGAACAGGGTCAGGCTGATACTGGTGTAGCGCCTGATTACTTCCAGGTACCGGTGCTTGTTAAATTTAGAGGGGGATCAGAGTGTTGGAAAGGGGTGAAAAAACTGCGCTAAACCAAAAAAACAAGAAAGCAGCCAGCACTCAAACAAACTAAATGGAAATATGGGTAATTAGTGCAGCGCTAGACGTGTCAAAACACAATACTTAGGCCGCGTACACACGGAGGGACATATCCGCTGAAACGGTCTGACGGACCGTTTCCAGCGGTCATGTCTCCTCCGGGTTTTGGTCCGATGGCGTGTACACACCATCGGATCAAAATACCCGCCGGCAGACAGCGCGGTGATGTGGCGGTGACGTTGACACCACCACGTCACCGCACCAGGAAGTAAAAAACGTCCACGCATGCGTCGCACTAACCAGCGGACATATCCGACGGACATGTCTTGAACGGACAAATTTTAAAGCATGTTTTAAAATTTGTCCGCCGGTCGGACATGTCTGCTAGCCCATACCCACGATCGGATTTGTCTGCTGAACTGGTCCGTCGGACCAGTTTGAGCGGACAAATTCGATCGTGTGTACGCGGCCTAATAGTAACTTAAAATCCATAATGATACATTTAAAAAATGTGACTTAATGAATAATGAAATAAAAGTCCTTGTGCAAAGACCAAACACCACGAACAATGTGATGCTGGAAGGAAATGTACACGATACACTATATGTGAAATAGTCTGTGTCATGAAATGTGTATATCTTTCCAATCGCTGACGTAGACTCATGAATATCTAGTTGTCTGCAGGGATCACCAAGGCAACAAGTATGAATAATAAGGTAGTCTTACCATGGGGTGTGGAATCAGCTGTTTTGCAACAGTAAGTCTAATTTGCTTGATGGCCTCTGTGGACCTGGATCACTGCAACAAGGACTCCAAGGATGGTGGTGCGCTCTCAATCACTCTGATGGGATGAATGCCAGGCACGACGGGAACCAAACCGATGGACCTTCAGATGCAGGATACGTGGGAAAAGACAATTCAAACAGGGTCAGAAAAGCAAAAAGAAACAGAGTATTCCAGATGGTGCAGGTCAAAAATAAACCATGACAGGTTTTATTTAAAAGGTCATACAAAAATTACAAAAATATAACAGTAAAAAGTGATCACATACATAAAAGCAGTATAGGGTGCTGTAGCGGAACCCGACGTGTTTTGGGTTAGAGAGCTGTCACCAGGGGCATGTTACTGCACCCCCATACTGCTTGCTTTTATACATGTACTAAGCTAGAACTGGAACTAACTAACTGGAACTAACAGGAAATGATGCAACACATATCCAAATAAACCAGGAAATGATGTACTACCGTGTTTCCCCGAAAATAAGACGTACTCCGAAAATAAGCCGTAGCGGGATTTCAGCACAAGATCGAAATATAAGACACCCCTCCGAAAATAAGACGTAGCGATGTAGTGTCGAATCTCCGAAAATAAGACGTGGCGAATCTCCGATAATAAGACGTAGTGTCGTATGCGTAACGGCGCGGAGCGGGAAACACGTGATAGGCGTACAGTACTGTACTGGAACTGAAGTGAGGAGAAGAACGCTGTGTAAAGCTGTAAAGCTTCTCCCAGCACTGACCAGCAAACCCCTCTCTCACCCCACACAAACACCAGGGGATAGGGGGAAAAGCTGCTACTGAGCCCAAAGAGATCACCCCAGCTCCACATCAGCTTTGCTGGCCTATCTTTCTGTACAGCCAGACAAGATGAGTGCAAAGAGAAGAAGTTGGATATCCGAATGGTCCAAAAATGGCGTGCAGAATACGATAATCTCAGTCTACAGGTGGACAGAGGAAATGCTAAGAAGCGCAAGTGTGGTTCAGGTAGGCAACCTTTATTTTCTGTAATAAAAATAAGACACCCCCCGAAAATAAGCCATAGTGTGATTTCTTGAGGAAAAAAAAATATAAGACGGTGTCTTATTTTCGGGGAAACACGGTACAAATATTATATATGGCAATATTCAGCACAGACATGTTCAAATCATCACATATGTATTACCTCATATAGGAAATAGTCAGTCTGTAGACCACCATATACATTAAATGACATTAGCAAACATCTGCATTATATTGGAACAAATCACATTGATATGATGACCCATATAGAAAGGGGAAAACATCACTTGGGGACACCTCATACAATGGTGTCCCCGTCCCTTGCTTTGCCCTGTTTGCAAAAAAAGTCGCCAGAGAGATCCTGAGTGATGTCCTTGGTCACCTATTGACATGACTATATGTGACCAATGATCTCCGCCAGCATCTCAGGCCAATTTGTTGACATTCAGCAGCCAGCCGAAGAGCTGTCAATTGTAGCAAGAGGATCCTCTGTACAGGTCTTTTCCTTTGTCTCAGTAGGGCATCATTCATTATGTTTTGTTATGGTACCACATCATTGGACAACATAACCGATGTTGGATTTACATCATGGGGTATTATATACATATGTATATATGTGTGCTTTATTTACCATTTACTTTTTCTTATGAATAAGTAACAAGGTGTCAGAATCAGGGTTGCCAAACACCAGTATATTTACTGACAGTTTGTAAAAATCTGTGATTTCTTTACAACTGCCAGTAAATATCAGGGGCTCATAAATTCATGCTGTGTTGACTTTTTAAGTGTAAATCAAAAAAATTACTTTGTTTTAGGAATTGTCAGTGTTTCCATATCATGTTTATACTGTTCAAATATTCACTGTGTTAGTTTTCAATAGTTCTGTAATATCTCAGGTTGCCATTAAAAAATGTGCTCTGTCAGTAAATTTTCCACGTTGTGTCAGTAAAAAATACTGCGGGAGGTTGGCAACCCTGTTCAGAATCTGGATCCAGGACTTCTGTCACATGTGGCAGTGGCTCTTCCTACTGTGCCACCTGAGATGCTGGACAGCTCCCTGTCTGATCTGTCTTACTTTGTATTGTGTTTCTGGTGAACCTTGTACTATTTTCTCCTCCCATGAACTAACTATTTAATCTATGTCTCTGCACTTTCTGTTTGCCAGATGGTGCTCTTTTCCAGCCAAGATCCTGCTCGTTGTGCTCCTACTGCCATCCATATCGTCACTACCAATCGTTACCAACCTTTGGTTTGTTCCTTGACTACACTTCCAGCTAACCACTCATTACCAACCTTTGGCTTGCTTAACGACTATGCTTCTGGTTGATCACTACCTGCTACATCTTTCTGGACCCTGGCTAGCTCACCTCCTGGCGGGGCTATAATAAAGACTGTGACCTGACACTAGCATGCAGCAAAATGCATCGTGAGCTCTGGTCAAGACTGGTATTTTTCCCACTGTTTCTGCGTGAACCTTTCCATTGATATATCTAAGTGTTTCCAAGCCTGCCCCCTGACCATGACACAAGGGCTGCTATGTACCTATTTATGTGGAGGGCAGATATATAGGTACTTATTTTAAAGGAGGCTTACAGTTTCTGAAAATATGCTCCCCCTTACTCCTGCAGCCCACCACATCCACTAATTCTGGGTTCCCGGAAAGAGCCATCAATATTTACAAGGTGCTTTGCCGGGGTGCCTGTTGAGTTTGGGAGCAGGGGGGACACACACACTCACTCCCCTTCCCTTTTCCTGACAGCTTGGCTGCATGACTGAATAAGGGTATGTTGTTGATTTTAAGGGGGCCCTATGCTATTTTCTTTCTTCTGCAGGGTAGGTGACTTGGTATGTTTATTTTTAAGATAGATTCCATGAAAAATAAAAAGTGGCACCCCCCCCCCCCCCCAAAAAAAAAAACGCATACCCTTATCCCAGTTAGGGGTCTGATATGGATTTTAAAGGTGGACATGCAAATTCTGAAGTACCCTTTAAAATAATGGGGTCCCCAGATATCTGTCTTTACACACAAATGAGTAAGGGGTACACACAAAAATTCAAAAAGTATTTTATTGAAAAAAAAATCAAAAATCATGTTCCCATCCAGCATCAGTCATGTCATCCAGTGCTGCAGTTCCACCATTAATTGTGATGAATGATGCCCCGCTAAACATGACAACTTGTGCCACCGATCCTCTTCCATTGGACTGCCACTAATGAGAGCTCCCAGCCAGCTTCTGAATGTCTACCCCCCCCCCCCCGGTGATGCTGGTGGACGTCATTGACCAAATGTGGTCAGTTATGTCACTGTTATGCCCAGCAGCTTGTATACAATTTGAAATAAGATGGTGGGCAGCCAGAAGCTGTCATTTAGTGGGCAGCTGTAGCATCTGGAGGTTCGGGTAGGTGGGTGAACTGGCCTTTTAGTTCGACCATTCAGTGAACTACAGCTCAGGTTTGGGCTGAACTCATGGTCAACCAGAACCCGAAGCCCATCCCTAATGACATATTAATACAAGGTTTCTACAACATTAACGCACATTGAAACATTATTTGCGTCAAGCTGATCTCTTTCATGCATATAATCTTAGAAAACATTCATTGAAAAATAAACAAATGAAAATAGTTTGGATCTTTTTTCACCTTTAGGACGCAAGCACACAATAATACTGCCTACATGGACAGAACTGGATGTTCTTGGAATATTTTGCTTTTTTTTTATGATTTCCACGAGAAGGCCCGAGCCTTATTCTCCAATTCCTCGAATTACAACTTTGTTCTGTGTCGTTGATAGTAGCTTTGGGGGAAATGGGTCGTTTCACTGGGAAGCAAATGTCCCCAGCACAAGGACTCAGAGCAGCTGTGCTAACACTGCAGTATTAGAATATTCTGCCTGGCAGACTTTCTATTATGTGAAATTGAGTCAATAATTCAACTCTTCAGTACAACATAATAAAAGAACATTTCACATTAATTGCAGCAGATGTCCTTGTTTTGCTCATGGAACTATTGTGGAACACCTGACGATGAGAAGCAATGAATGATCAGTAACCACTGCCTCATCAGGGGCTTGATTAGGGAAAGACAAGCATATGAAAAACAAAGCTGAGCTCCAGGCAGATCTAAAGACAAAAATTAAAGTGGAACCTCACTTGAAAAGTAAAGTCCTGATGGTTTGCTCCCTTCACCCAGCCTTTCACATATTTTTTGGAGGGAAGGCAGTATTGATTTTTATCGGTACCTGCTCCCTTTTTACAATCCTCCCGCAAGCGCAGTGGGGGTGCTGGCTGTGGTTCCTCATGAAGCCACAGCCAGCTCCCGTTTTTAAGATGTTGCCATTGGATATCCTCAACAGTAAGACCTCTTTCACACTGAGGAGTTTTTCAGGCGGTACATCGCTAAAAATAGCGCTGCTATACCGCCTGAAAAACTCCTGCCCAGCATTCTCAATGTGAAAGCCTGAGGGCAGGAGAGAAAGGCCCCTTCCAGACTGGGGCGGGAGCCGTGGTGGCGGTATAGATAAAATAGCGGCGCTATACCGTCGGATTTTCCGTGGGAATCGGCCGATAGCGGTGCAGTATTAACCGGCCGATAAAGGGTTAATACCGCCCACAATGCACCTCTATAGAGGCGCATTGCGGGCGGTATTGCCACGGTTTCCCATTGTTTTCAATGAGAAGGAGCGGTGAAGGAGCGGTATACACGCCGCTCCTCTCACCGTTCCAAAGATGCTGCTGACAGGATATTTTTTTCTTTCCCGCCAGCGCATCGCCTCAGTGTGAAAGCCCTCAGGCTTTCACATTGAGTATGCAGTGAAGGAGTTTTTTAGGTGGTATAGCAGCGCTATTTTTAGCGCTGTACTGCCTGAAAAACTCCTCGATGTGAAAGGGGTCAAAAAAATCTCCTGCAAGCAGCATCTTTGGAGCGGTGAGAAGAGCGATATGTATACCGGTCCTTCCCATTTAATAATGGGAAACCGCGGTAATACCGCCCACAATACATTGCGGGCAGTATTAACCCTTTATCGGACGCTAGCAGGGGTTAATACCGCACCGCTAGCGGCCGAATCCCGCGGCAATTGCTAAAGGCACGATCAGATTTTCCGATGGGAATTGTGTGATGACAGACTGTTTGTATGCTCCATCGGACAATTGTTGTCGGATTTGTTGGATTGTTGGATAGCATGCTTTAAAATTTTCCGACAGCAAATGTATGGTGTCGGATTATCCGATCGTGTGTTCAGAAGTCCACCGGACAAAAATCCAAAGTATAAACACGCATGCTCAGAAGCAATGCTAACCATAACACAACATTAGCAGAAGTTTCCCAAAGGGCGGTGCTAAAGAGCTGAACAAAAACTAGTAGTTTTGTGTTTGTTGGTCGACAATTCTTTGCCGTTTGTATGCAATACAAGTTCACGGACAAAAGTCTGCAGAAATCTGATCGTGTGTATGAGGCTATACATCTCTGGGCTCCAGGCACGGGTAAGTACTTGATTTTTATAGTCAGTAAAAAAAACAAAAGAAAAACAAACACATTGGGGCCATAGCCATATTAGCGCTAAAGCGCCGCTCCTTTTAGCTGCGCTTTGGCGCTGTTTGAGCATCGCTTTTCAGGTGCTAGCTGGGTGCTTTTAACCCCAAAGAAGGGGTTAAAAAATCCTGTGTTGTGGCGCTACTGAAGCGCGGCCCATTTATTCCAATTTCAATCGCAACCGCCCCAAAGATGCTGCTTGCAGGACTTTTCGGACCACCCCAGTGTGAAAAGTCACACTTAAATGAATAGGAGGTGTTTTTCTGGAGCTTAGCAGAGGCTATTTCCAGCGCTAAAGCGCCTGAAATCCACCCCTGCATTTTTTTTTTTGCGCTATAAACAAAAAAAAACAAAAAGAAAACACAATTTTGAAAAAAATCTATATATTTTTTACTTTCTGATACAAAACATATCCAATACATTAAAAAAAAAAATGTCTTCACATCAATTTAGGCCAATATGTATTCTGCTACATTTTTTGTTAAAAAAAAAAAAAAAAAATCCCAATAAGTGTATATTGATTGGTTTGCATAAAAGTTATAGCGCCTACAATCTCTGGGATATAATCTGCAATACTTTTTGTCACATGGTATTTGCGCAGCAGTCTTACAAGCGCACTTTTTTTGAAAAAATAAAAAAAATAAAGTTTTATTAAAAAATAAGACAACAGTAACGTTAGCCTAATTTTTTTTATATTGTGAAAGATAATGTTATGCTGAGTAAATGTAAACCCAACATGTCACGCTTCAAAGTTGCGCCTGCTTGTGGAATGGCGACAAACTTTTACCCTTAAAAATCACCAAAGGAGATGTTTACAGGTTGCATGTTTTGAGTTACAGAGGAGGCCTAGGGCTAGAATTATTTCTCTCGCTCTAATGCCGTGTACACACGGTCGTTTTTTGCGATGGAAAAAAACGTTGTTTTTTAAAAGGTCATTTAAATTGATCGTGTGTGGGCAAAACGTCGTTTTTTGTCTTAAAAAAAACGACCATAAAAAAATTCCAACATGCTTGAATTTTTTGTGTCGTTTTTCAAAACGTCGTTTTTTGTTTCACAAAAAGTCACCGTGTGTAGCAAAAACGTTGTTTAAAACGACGTTTTTCAACCCGCGCATGCCCAGAAGCTAGTTATGAAGCAAGCTTCAATGGAAAAGAGTGGTGAACGTAACCTCGCTTTTTGTGAAAAAACGATGGTGTGTATGCAAAATCGTCTTTGAAAAGTGACGTTTCAAAAACGTCGTTTTTTACTTCACAGAAAACGTCGTTTTTTTTCATCACAAAAAATGATCGTGTGTACGCGGCATTACAATTGTGGTGATACCTCACATGTGTAGTTTAAACACCGTTTTCATATGCAGGCGCTGCTCACGTATGCGTTCGTTTCTGCGTGCAAGCTCGTCGGGACAGGGCACTTTGAAAAAAAAAAAAATCTTATTTATTTTACTTAGATTTTTTTTAAAACAAAAAAAATTGGGTCACTTTTATTCCTATTACAAGAAATGTAAACATCCCTTGTAATAGAAAAAAAAGCATGACAGGCATGGGTGTCCGCAGGTAGGGGCAAGGGGAGTAAATTCCCCCCCCCATGGAATCAGGGATCTGCACATTCAGCATAATGGCGTCGCTATGGGGGTGCAGGCAGCCAGTAGGGTGACACCATCAAGGTTCTGTCAAGCCCCCCATCAGTGTAGTGTGACTGTAGGCTCTTTTTCCTGCTCAGTCCAGCAGATAGCTCAGCGGCGCTGTGTCAGGAGAAAGGCGAGCTGTAGGCTGTCAGAGGTTTCTCCTGCTTGCCCCCCCCTTTCTCCTGTGAGGGAGAAGAGACGGCGGCTCTCACCAGGTTCCCCACCCAGCTTCCTGCGCCCTTCGTTTCTTCCCCATTGGCCATAACTGAGGGCCAATCAAAGGTGACTAGGAGAGGAGAACATCATGGGACATGTAGTCCCAAAGATTGTCAGCCCCATTTTCCACAGGAAGGAGGCTACAGCTCGATCAAGAGAGAGATTGTCATGGATATGCAGTAATGTTTGTCTGTCAGCTTACCTCCTCCATGTGCTTACCTTAGAGGCCAGCCACTCTATCCTGGCTGCTTAAATAATCTCTCCTCAAAGCATGGTTCCACCCCAGGCCCTATCAGTGAAATCTATATTAACCTGTGCACTGCAAGCCAGCTGTGCTGATCAACATTGTTTGTTAAGCTATTGTGTGTTTGGGTTCCTGTTTGTCGTGTGCTATGCCTGTCTCTGTTTTACTGATCTTAGCTTGTTCTCGACTATCCCTGTCTGCTTGTGACCCTGACCTCTGGCGTGTACTTTGTTTATCCTTGTCTGCTAATCACCCTGACCTTTGGCTTATCCCCTCACTATCTCTTGTATCCTGAGCTGATGCTTCCCCTCTATTCTAGCCTACTGTGAGCGTGAGCTGGGGGACTCTGGGGGCCGTGACCTGGATCCAGTTGCAGCCCAGTCCATCCTCACCACTTGGGGCTCTGGTGAACACCTGCTGGATCTTAGACTTCACACCCTGGGAAATCTTAGGCTCTAGCTCTCTGTGGGATCCCTGTTAGTGCTCCAGTGGACCTGCCTTCCTTAGCCACCCAGTGTTCTGTCCGAAGCAGTCAGACGTAGGGTCCACTACCTTAGCGGTGCACTCCTGACCCCAACAGTGTGCATCTGTTACCTGACTGCAGGTGACCTGAAAGAGATTGAGAGACTGCAGCCTGGAGAAAAGCTGAGGGAGTGAGTGCTACAGGACAAACAATGAGCTGTGTGCTGGGCAGAAGCCAGAGAGGGCCCCACTACCCACCGCCAGAGAGAGGGCCACGCTACCCAGCGCCAGAGAGAGAGCCACACTACCCAGCGCCACCATAGAGAGAAAAACTGAGCTACTGCCAGGGTACAGACATGCTACACTACTGACCAGAATCACCCCCGGGGAACCCAGAGAGAGTGATCTTCCAGCAGAAGGGATAACTTCTGTAGTTTTGCTGGGTCTGGTAAGAGGGCCTGTCAGCCATTATTTATTACTTATCCTAGGGACTGTACTACGCCTGCAGTCTCTGACCATGACAATGTGATAATGACATTGTCGAAAAGGGGCAGCGCATGGGTGAACCTAAAATGATGCCTCCCCCCAGAAAAAAATTCTGCGGACCACCCGCTCTTGAAGAGGATACTGGGGTTATGGTAGCTAGCTGCTGCCATAACAACGGTATTCCTCTTCAAAGTAGCGACATATAACGATGGCGGGCGGTCCGTAAGTGGTTAAATACACAAATTGCCTTAAAGTTAAATTGCTAGTGGTAAATGCTTGTTTAGCAGTCTAGGGGACCAGGAAAAGCAGCTTTGCTTACCAGATCATCCGCTTCCAAAGGCTCACTCCGAATGGGCAGATCGGTCCCCAGAGCCCCCCTATACTCCAGCAGTTGAAGGTCTATTGACATCATGATGTACAGGGCTGTGCCCATAGCCCTGCACTGGATGTAAGGAGGCTGATGCAAAGTCCAATCGTGACATCACTGACTTTCCCTGTAGTTCCAGCTTCACTGATAAATGAATAGAAGGTGCTCCAAGCTTTCCTGCTCATTCACAAACTGATGCATAGTAAATACAGTTTACTGTGCTTCAGTGATGAATGGACACACTTGTGTTGGTCTATCACATAAAATCCCAATAAAATAAATTTGATGTTTCTGGTTGTAACACAACAACATGTGGAACATTTCAAGGGATATGAATACTTTTTTAAGGCATTGTGTGTGTATGTAGAAACAAAAGAGAACTACGGTGGGACTTTATATGAGGTATGTGCAGCAACATAAAACGCAGTTAGTATATAAAAAAAAAAAAACTCACATAACATGTAAGAAAACTCATTCATAGGTTTGTGTCCATAATGACAAAGGGCCGGATTCAGATAATTTGATTAATCTTTCCGGCGGAGTAGCGTATGGTGTTTACGCTACGCCTCCGCAAATATTATGGGCAAGTGCCTTATTCAGAAAGCACTTGCTCCATAATATGCGGCGGCGTAGCGCAAAGTGTCCGCCGTAACATTGCGTAATTCAAATTTCTGAAGTGGGGCTGTGATTCATGTAAATTAATCATGACCCCACTTAATTGACATTTTTTTTGGACGTTCCCAGTACGCATGTGCAAAATCACGTCGCTTTTTGTCAATGTAAACGACGTGTACGTAACTAACGTCGAGCCCCATTCCCGAACGATTTACACAAACGACGTAACCGACGTATAATTCGACTCTGTCCCAACGTCCATACTTAACATTGGCTATGCCTCCTATAGCAGGGGTAACCTTACACCGTTATAACGCTAACGCAAATGACGTAAACTACGATGGCCGGCCGCAAGTACGTACGGGATTCGCCATAAATCTCTCATTTACATATTCGACACGTAAAACAACGGAATCGCCACCTAGCGGCCAGCGTAAAAACTGCAACTAATATACGACGGTGTAACAGAACTACGCCGCTCGTATATTAGCAGAATTCCGGCGTATCTTCTTTTCTGAATAGCAAAAAAAGTTACCTAGGCTATTCTTAGTATTTACGCGGCGTATCTCTTGATACGCTGACGTAAATACTTTCTGAATCTGGCCCAAAATGTGACAAACATAGGCCTGAAATTAACATACATCGGTGTAGCGTATCTCTTTTACGCTACGCCGGCGCAGTGTGGAGAGGCAAGCATGGAATTCAGAAAGCAAATGCTCCCAACTTTGTGCCGGCATAGCGTATATTTCGTAGGCGTAAGCCGGCGTAAGTGGAAGTAGGTGGAAGTGGGCTGGAAGTGGGCGTGATCCATGTTAATGAAGCGTCACCCCATGCAAATGATGGGTCGGGCGCCAGACAAGTACTTAAAATGAACTGCGCATATGTCGGGACATGGACGTATCCCCGTGCACATGCGTACAACCACTTCGGAACAACTGCCTAAGATACGCCGGATCACTGTGTACGCCGTGAACGTAACCTATGCCCAGCCAGACCCACGTCGGCCCATATTCACAGACATCCAACATAAAATACGTAGGCTTGTGTTCCCTGCTCCATACCTTTGCATGGGTTGCGCCTCATCTATAGGGAATAACTTTACCCTGAACGTAAAACATACGCAAATAATGCGACGGGCGCAAGTACGTTTGTGAATCGGCGTATCTCCCTCATTTGCATATTTGAATCGAAAATCAATGGGAGCGCCACATGCGTACAGCGTATATATGCGCCCACTCTATGCCGGGGTAGGCAAGTTACGTCGGTGGGGTGAAGTTTGTTTTTAGGCGTATCTAAGTTTGTGGGTCCGGTGCACAGATACGACGGCGCATATTTGTACTTATGCGGCGTATCTGGAGATACGTCGGCGTAAGTGCTTTGTGAATCCGGGCCATAGTATGTAGTAAACTGGCAACAACAATAAATGATACATTGAATAATAAACATATATGACTGCTGCATGAAGATATATATCAATATCTCACAAAAGTGAGTACACCCCTCACATTTTTGTAAATATTTTATTACCGGTATAGCTTTTCATGTGACAACACTGAAGAAATGACACTTTGCTACAATGTAACCTATTGAGTGTACAGCTTGTATAACAGTGTAAATTTGCTGTCCCCTCAAAATGAGCTCAACACACAGCCATTAATGTCTAAACCGCTGGCAACAAAAGTGAGTACACCCCTAAGTGAAAATGTCCAAATTGGGCCCAAAGTGTCAATATTTTGTGTGGCCACCATTATTTTCCAGCCATGCCTTACTCCTCTTAGGCATGAAGTTCACCAGAGCTTCACAGGTTGCCACTGGAGTCCTCTTCCACTCCTCCATTATGACATCACGGAGCTGGTGGATGTTAGAGACCTTGCGCTCCTCCACCTTCTGTGAGGATGTCTCACAGATGCTCAAAAGGGTTTAGGTCTGGAGACATGATTGATTAGTTCATCACCTTTACCCTCAGCTACTTTAGCAAGGCAGTGGTCATCTTGGAGGTGTGTTTAGGGTCGTTATCATGTTGGAATACTGCCCTGCGGCCGGTCTCTGAAGCAGTGGCGGCTGGTGCTCCATTATTTTGGGGGGGGCGCAAACAAACTGGGGGGAGGGATGCTGGTGGTGACGGGGCTGGCAGTGGCAATACTAGCGCAGAGAGATGCTGCGGGACCCGGTGGTGGTTCGGCTGGTGCTGGTGGTGGCAGGCATGGATGGATTAAGCTGGGGGGGGGGTGGATTTAGCTGGGGGAATGTGGCTGCTTACCTTCAATGGCGCCGCTCCTCTGACGCCCTTACAAGCGCTCCAGAAACCAGAAGAGTTTAAAATGGCACTTCCCACTGACCTCTACTCCGGTCCCCGCTGGCCAATCACATTACAGCACTAGGGCATTTTAACAAATCACAGGACAGTGGGAGTGTGTGCGGGCGCACAGCTCACGCCCTAAACACGGGCAAATCAGCTTCCCAGCCTGCAGTCAGCTGATTGCAGGCTGGGAAGCTTCCCATTAATCGCCGCATGTCCGGCGCCAGGAAACTCTTAAAGTGACATTTACAAAAAATTGTATATTTTTTTACAGCTTGGGGGGCGGCGCCCGAACGCCCCCTATGGACGGGCCGCCACTGCTCTGAAGGCAGTTGATCATGCTCTGCTTCAGTATATCACAGTACATGTTGGCATTCATGGTTCCCTCAATGAAATGTAGCTCCCCAGTGCTGGCAGCACTCATGCAGCCCCAGACCATGACACTCCCACCACCATGATTGACTGTAGGCAAGACACACTTGTCTTTGTACTCCTCACCTGGTTGCCGCCACACACGCCTGACACCATCTGAATCAAATAAGTTTATCTTGGTCTCATCAGACCACAGGTCATGGTTCCAGTAATCCATGTCCTTTGTCTGCTTGTCTTCAGCAAACTGCAGGCTTTTTTGTGCATTATCTTTACAAAAAGGCTTCCTTCTAGGATGACAGCCATGCAGACCAATTTGATGCAGTGTGCTGCACATGGTCTCAGCATTGACAGGCTGACCCCTCCCCCACCCCTTCACTCTCTGCAGCAATACTGGCAGCACTCATATGTCTATTTCCCAAAGACAACCTCTGTATATGACGCTGAGCATGTGCACTCAACTCCTTTGGTTGACCATGGCGAGGCCTTTTCTCAGTGGAACCTGTCCTGTTAAACCACTGTATGGTCTTGGCCACCATGCTGCAGCTCAGTTTCAGGGTCTTGGTAATCTTCTTATAGCTTAGGCCATCTTTATGTAAAGCAACAATTCTTTTTTTCAGATCCTCAGAGAGTTCTTTGCCATGAGGTGCCACATTGAACTTCCAGTGACCAGTATGAGAGAGTGAGAGCGATAACACCTAATTTAACACACCCTTACCTTTTAACTTAGGGGTGTACTCACTTTTGTTGCCAGCAGTTTAGACATTAATGGCTGTGTGTTGAGTTATTTTGAGGGGACAGCAAATTTACACTGTTATACAAGCTGTACACTCACTACTTTACATTGTAGCAAAGTTTCATTTCCCCAGAGTATCTATGATCTTTTAGAGGCTGGGCGCGATGTTATAAGATTTTTTTTATTGTATTTCAGGCTTCCCTGCCTAGAGGTGAGATCTGGGGAATTATTGAACCCAGATCTCACCAGATCACTGTAATAGGAATAAGTGATCAAAAGTAAAAAAAATAAAAGTAAAAAGAAAGTGTCAAAATAGAAAAATAAAAGTAGAATTACCTCAAAAAATTAATAAATATAAAAAATGTAAAGTGCCCCTGTAACTGAGTGCTCGCTCGCAGAAACGAACCCATAAGCAAGTCACGCCCACATATGTAATTCAAACCACAGATGTGAGATATCGCCGCAAACATTAGAGTGAGAGCAATAATTCTAGCACCAGATCTCCTCTGTAACCTGTAAAAAAAATGTAAAGCGTCACCTATGAGGATTTTTAGATACCAAAGTTGGACGCCATTCCAAGAGTGTCATTTTAAAGCGTAACATGTTAAATATCTATTTACTTGGCGTAACATCATTTTTCACATTATAATTTTTTTTTAACTTTACTGTTTTTTTGTTTGTTTTTTAATGCACGGATAAAAAACTTCAGGGCAAATCCAGAGCAGGATAAAACATTGCAACGACCGAAATGTTATTCTTTAGGGTCTCTGCTAAAAAAAACATATAGAATTTTCTGGTGTTCTGTGTAATTTTCTAGCAAAAAAAAAAAATTACGATTTTTACATGCAGGAGAGAAATGTCAAAATTGACCTGGGTGACAAGTGGTTAAAGCTTGTAGAAGGAGTTTTAAATCTGCTCTGACTATCCTATGAGGCTCCATGACCCCTGACTTTCTGTCTGGACAGTGTGGATCACATGCACCCCCCCCATCAAATAAAATACAAAAAAAAACTCTTTAGCAATACACACCAAACTGAGCACATGCAGAGTGTCCCCAAGGCTCTGGTAAAGCAGGACATGGATTTGGGAACTGTGGATAAAGGGGAAGACCAGAGACGACAGAATAAAACAGTTTTTTTACACACAGCAGATGATCAACCCCTTTAGATTCCACGGTGAGTATAACAATTATGCTTTACTGCATATACAGGCTGCCTTTACTGTTGTGGGTTTAGTAACACTTTAAATAAGCTAACATACTAAAGCTAAATTCCAGATAATACTTTATAAGCAGTTACTTTAGGGATAAAGGTTTTACATAAATACAAGCTGAGCATTGTAAGCACCCCTGCTAGTGTTAAATGGTTTGTCTCCCTGTAACTGATACATTCTGCTGGAGAGCTTGTTTCTTTTGAAAAAAACAACAGACTTCTTGGCCAGATCACCAGATATATTGATTACAGGTACTTATATAGCACCGCCAATTTACATCTATATTATACATTCACGTCAGTCCCTGCCCTCAAGGAGCCACTAAATGGTAGTGCTAACCACTTATGCCGCGTACACACGATCGGTTCGTCTGATGAAAACGGACCGTTTTCATCAGACGAACCAATCGTGTGTGGGCCCCATCCTTTTTTTTTTTATCCATCGGAACTTGTTTTAAAATAATCCGATGGTTAAAAAAAACGATAGAAAAAAACGATCGGTTAAAAATCCACGCATGCTCGGAAGCATTGAACTTCATTTTTCTTAGCATGTCGTTGTGTTTTACGTCACGCGTTCTGAAACTATCGTTTTTGAATGCTTTGAATCTTTTCCGGTTCAGCAGGAACCGGCCGAGATTCGAACCGTTAATGGGCAGGCTGAATGTACCAATCGCTGTGTACAGAGGCAGAACGGGGAACTGCCTCTGTAAACAAGGTGAGTCCCCATTCTGCCTATTGACAGTGATCAGGAACAGTGATCTCTGTTATATCCCAGTGAGCCCACCCCCCCTACAGTTAGAGCACACCCAGTGAACACACTTAACCCCTTTAATCACCACCTAGTGTCAACCCCTTCCCTGCCTGTGTCATTTATACATTGATCAGTGCATTTTTATAGCACTGATCAATGCATAATGTGACTGGTCCCCAAAAAGTGTAATTTGGGGTCAGATTTGCCCATCGCAATGTCGCAGTCCCACTAAAAAAACACAGCTCGCCATCATTACCAATAAAAAAAGAAAAGTCCCTAAATCTATCCCGTAGTTTATAGATGCGATAACTTTTGCTCAAACCAATAAATATATGCCTATTGCTACTTTTATTTTTTACCAAAAATATGTAGAAGAATATATATGGGCCTAAACTAATGAATACTTTTTGTTTTTTTAATATATATTTTTTGGATATGTATTGTAGCAGAAAGTAAACAAAACTGTGTTTTTTTTTTAAATGTATGGTATTTTTTTGATTATAGCACAGAAATTAAAACCACAGAGGTGATCATATACCACCAAAAGAAAAATCTATTTGTGGGAAAAAAAGCCGTTAATTTTGTTTGGGTGCAGCGTTGCACGACCGCGCAATTGTCAGTTGAAGAGTTGCAGTGCCGTATCGCAAAAAATGGCCTGGTCATTAATGGGGCTGAAGTGATTAATACCACTTTAAGTCAGACAGGAGATGGTATGTGCGGCAGTGGCACAGAGTCTGTGGGGTCTGAGCAATGTTGTCACTGCCTTGCACCCAAATAACATGCCGAGGGTAAAGGATCGCAGAAGTATGTACAATAAAAATGCTTTTGGTATATGCGTGTCATCCATGCTTTTAGATGTTTGGTTGGAGGTGACCTTCCCCCGTTGGAGCAGACCTAGCATCAAATATCATTTTACATGTTCAAAGTAATGTAGTGTAACTGATATTTTACAGGCGTTTAATACCTCTCATAGAGATCGCGGTACTCCCTGTGACAATGCTGTGAACAGGGCTTATTGCCGAAACGCGTCTGCCACTGTCTTTGTACTCACTGGTATGGCAAAATAAAAATATCTCAGGTTTATGGAGTTGCCAGGTGTTTTTTTTTCTGTTGACTATAATGTCTTTTGATGGATGGGAGGACACCACAGTTCTGGCACCCGGATTGCAACTTCCAGCTTTATACTAAAACTCCACTGCTCTGAGCGATGCATCCCCTTTTATTTGACTCCCTGTGACAATGGCCTTATCTCCCTTACTCTACAGCAGGACGGAGCCATCTTTAATCAGGTATCATCCAGTATCACTATCTACATTCAGGACTGATCTGCTGCATTTACTGTACAATCATGTACAGTAAATGCTGGTGTGCGCCATAGATCCTCTCCTAATGTAGTGGTTCTTCTTTCTACAATGTTACAATGTACAGTTTTAGTAATCACCAGCAATAAAAGACTGAGTAAATGCTTCCTCATGCAAGCAGCAGACTAGTGACATCATCTCAGCCTAGCCATGCAGGAGATCAATGTTATGATTTGCTGGATGTTGGATCGTCAAAGGCACCACAACCCTATATATACATACATATGATAGGAAAGGAGAAATGGGACTTTAAAGGTGCCACAAAAAATGCAAATAGATATATAAAAATATCAAATTTATTAATACAAAAATGTATAAAACCAACAGGATGTCATCATACAATAACCATATATTGAGTAAACAGCAGTAACTTCTTTGCCTTACATGTTTCGACAAATTCTAGCTTCCTCAGGAGACTTCAGATATGCACGGCATGTATGGTCACTATAGAGTTAAAACGATATATTTATAAATGCAAAGTTGATAAAAAACATCACTTCATGAACACAAATATATACAAAAATTATAATTTTCTAAAATGTGCATTGAATCTTGATCTAAACCCTCAATCATACCCAGTAGAGAGAAAAATTACCGCTCAGTAGTCTTCAAGGAACCTCCTCACTGAAACCAAACCATGGGTGCTGGCAATGCAATGGTGATGCAAAAATACGAAGAGAACTTGGACAGCCGCACTCCAAAAATGTTCTTTTAATTAAAATCGATCACAGAAATAAACATGCCACAGCAAAAAAATTGGAACAAAAGCTAATATTTCGCACTGTAGCTTCAGTGCTTAGTCATAGCTAGTACACTACCTAAATCATACCCACCTGAACCATCCCATATAAACATCATGCGGCTCAGACGTAGGAGGATATTGATATTAGGGAGGTATCTGGTGTACCACAGAGAGGGACACAAAAACGCAAAGAAAGGGCCCCATCTGGAAAAAGGGGATTTATTCTTTTATATCTCAATTCTAAATACAAGGAAAAACATTATTTTAAATAACCAAAGAAGAGATCCAACCTACCAATTGATCCAAAGTTTGGGGTTTACTAATCAGTGGCAAGAGAAAATCCAGTCCTATAATTGATCCCATCTAGTTGACTGAGTTGAACAATTACATTTTAAAGGGGAGACTCCCAAGCAGTCTCCTAATTATCAATCAACACAAGGAATAGCTATTAAAATGCATTCAAGCCACATGGACAATATCCCATAGAGAATTTTCAATATACTCCAGCAAGTCTCTAACCTCTGCATAGTCGATACACCATATATCACCTCACTACAGAATCTGGCTCCTGCCATGTCTACAGGTAAGGAGATCCTTTTATATCCCCTCCACCTCCTTGGCATCCAATGGCGCCACTGGAGGTGCGGACACCCAGAAAACACCACCGCGCATGCGTGAGCCGCGCCGGAAATTACGTTTCATGCTATCGTGATTGTCAAAAGGCGCCAGATATGTAAAGACTGTCCTGACTGAATGCGGCCATTGACTTGGTTAGTCAATGCTTGCTCTCTCCACTCATATCACCACAACTCCGGGGGTTTATGAATGGCAATCAAATTAAGGGGCGGGCAGTGAAAGTGGACAATGGCGCCACAAGCAGTATCAGGAGAAATTCCATAACTGAAAATAGAGGTGATGCCTTAGGTGACCATACGGATGCCCATCTCCATTCAATATACATCAAGTAAACACATAAAATCTAGAAAAGGCCACCCAGTGGTCAAAATTTAAATGGCATCCTTGATGTAAAACAGAATGTATTAAAGGGGAGTTCCAGCAATATTTTAGGTTTGTTAAAAGTCAGCAGCTACAAAACCTGTACCTACTGACTTTTAATAAACAGACACTTACCTGCTCGACGGTCCAGCGATGCAGCCATCCAGAGCTCCGCTCCTCTCCCCCCTCTTTGGCGAGGCCTCCATTCACTCTGTAGGCACCTGGCCGTTACTGCTTTCGGCTTTACGACCGGGCGGGGAACACACTGCAAATGCATGAGAGGCGCTATGCACCCTGAGTGGACAGGAGACCTCCTGGGACCTGTCACATGTCCCAGGAGATCACTTAGAGCGAGGGGCCGTCTAAGGTGGGAGGAGGAGTCGCCGAGGCGGTCCCTGGGCAGAAGTAGAAAGTGGGACAGGAAGTCCCACTCCTACCAAAGCCCCCACTCCCCCCCAAAAGAATTACATGACAAATGTGGCATGTAAGGGGATGAGGAGTGCTTAAAGCGGAAGTTCCATTTTTGGGTGGAACTCTGCTTTAACACTGACACGGGAGGCCATATATGTTCAATCACCCCCAAAGAAAAGCGGAACAAGAGGGAAAAAGTGCAACATTAGCCCAGATTCAGGGCAGGGGGAAGTACCACAGCTAAGGCACAACCAAGTTACAGAAAAGTATTTACAAAGTAAATACAAAAAAAGAAAAATATACACAAAATTATTTACCAATTATTTGTTAGGATCAGACAATGATCCCAATTTCGATTTATTTGTTTACAGGAGAATTTCAGAAGAAAGGAAGGGTTTGTAGCTAATGGACTCATTCAGTCCAGGATGTTTTGAAGCTGACAGGTTATGGATCCATTTAGTTTCACACTGTAGGAGTAGTTTGTCAACATCACCTCCTCTTTCTTTTACCGGGATGTGTTCAAGGGTGAAGAATTCCATCTTTGATCATTTAAAACTATGATATAAGCCCATATGTCGACTAATTGGAGCTTCTAATTTCCTCTTAAAAAAATTGTCTTTTAGTTTAACTACATAGTTTAACTACATACAATGGTATACTATGCCAATAGTTTGACAGTCTGTATAGAAATTAGGTTTGTATTGTTCTCCATTAGGCAACAAAATCTGAGAGGTACTCATCATATAGCTACAGAAGTTGCAGATTGTGCACAGCCTAGTACCTGTAGTTTTGCAAGTAATACCTATGGGTTTAGTAGCTTTCTTGGAGTTTTTGTGTCCCTCTCTGTGGTACACCAGATATCTCCCTAATATCAAAATCCGCCTACATCTGAGCCGCACTTTGTTTATATGGGAAGTGCATCACAGTTTAGGGGGGGGGGGGTGATTTGGGGTTTAGTTCCACATTCAATGCACATCTGAGAAAATTATGATTTTTGCATACATTTGTGTTTATAAAGTGATGTTGTTTATCAACTTTGTATTTTCTAATATATAATTTTTACTCTTCAGTGACCATACATGCAGTGCTTGCCTGAAGTCTACTGAGGAAGCCATTATTTGGCGAAACATGTAGAGCAAAGAAGTTACAATATATGGTTATTGTATGATGACAGCCTGTTGGTTTTTACATTTTTGTATTTATAAATTTGATATTTTTACATATCTATTTGCAATTTTTTTGTGGCACCTTTAAAGTCCCATTCTCCTGTCCTAGCATATGCAGGAGATCAAGGATATCAAGAGTTTATTTTTTATTGAAAGATCTGCTCAGTATTTAATGTTGTAC
The DNA here is from genome assembly GCA_029574335.1 of Rana kukunoris. Lineage (NCBI taxonomy): Eukaryota > Metazoa > Chordata > Amphibia > Anura > Ranidae > Rana > Rana kukunoris. The sequence continues at coordinate 160,568,675 of CM056057.1, forward strand.
AGCCCTGGCCAAAAGTTTGAGAATGACACAAATATACATTTTCAGAACGTCTGCTGCCTCAGTTTTTATGATGGCAATTTGTATATACTCCAAAATGTTATGATGAGTGATCAGATGAATTGCAATTAATTGAAAGGTCCCTCTTTGCCATGAAAATTAACTTAATACCCCCAAAATAAAATTTCCACTACATTTCAGCCCTGACACAAATGGACCAGCTGACATCATGTCAGTGATTCTCTTGTTAACACAGGTGTCAGTGTTGACAAGGACAACTCTGGAAATCACTCTGTAATGCTGATTGAGTTAGAATAACAGACTGGAAGCTTTAAAAGGTGGGTGGTGCTTAAAATCATTGTTCATTTAACCATGGTTATCTGCAAGGAAACACATGCAGTCATCATTGCTTTGCACAAAAAGGGATTCACAGGCAAGCATATTGCTGCTACTAAGATTGCACCCAAATCAACTATTAATTGGATCGTCAAGAACTTCAAGTAGAAAAAGGTTCAATTGTTGTGAAGAAGGCTTCAGGGTGCCCAAGAAAGGACTGTCTCCTACAGTTGGTTCAGCTGCGGGATTGGGGCACCACCAGTTTAGAGCTTTCTCAGGTGGGAGTGCATCGTTACGCACCGTGTGGAGAAGACTTTTGGAGGATGGCCTGGTGTCAAGAAGGGCAGTAAAAAAGCCACTTCTTTCCAGGAAAAACATCAGAGACAGACTGATATTCTGCAAAAGGCACAGAGATTGGACTGCTGAGGACTGGGGTAAAGTCATTTTCTCAGATTAATCCCCTTTTCAATTGTTTGGGGCATCCGGAAAAAACCTTGTCAGGAGGGAAAAGGTGAGCACTACCATCAGTCCTGTGCCATGCCAACAGTAAAGCATCCTGAGACCAATTGTGTGTGGGGTTGCTTCTCAGTAGGGTTGTCCTGGTACCAATACCGACCATTTGTGCGAGTACTAGTACTCGCACAAATGCTCCCGGTGCCTGACCTGATACTTGGTCAGCGGGCGGACTCAGTGGGCAGAGAGTGTGAGCGGGCTCAGTGGGCGGAAAAGGCGGGTGGCGTCAGTAGGCGGATTGGGTGGAGTCAGTAGGCGGAGTGGGAGGGCAGCCTTAGTGGGCAGAGCTGGCAAAGTCAGCAGACCGGACATCGAGTCCTCATCTGCAGTAGAACTAGCTAGGGTGCAGTGCGCAGGGCGGAGCGTGAGGATCGGTGAACGGACCGTCACATTCGGTAGCAGTCAGCTTGGACATCCCGACGCCCATCTTGGCACACCCTGCACTTGGCCACAGTAAGGCAGCATCTAACATCTTGTTACACCCATCCCACCCGCCTATCAGTGCCAGCCATCTATCAGTGCCATCTAACAGTGCCAGCCATCAGTGCCAGCCACATGTTAGTGCCATCAGTGCCCATAACTGCCGCCTATCAGTGCCAGCCACCTGTCAGTGCCATCAGTGCCCATAAGTGAAACCTGTCAGTGCCGCCCATCAGTGCTTGCCACCGGTCAGTGCCAGTGCCCTTAGGTGCCACCTATCAGTGCCCATTAGTCAGTGCCACCTATCAGTGCCCATTAGTCAAACTGTCACATGGCTTAAAAAAAGTATCGGCAATCGGTATCGGCGAGTACTAGAAAAAACATCGGTATTTGTACTCCGTCCTAAAAAAGTGTTATCGGGACAACCCTACTTCTCAGCTAAGGGAGTGGGCTCACTCACAAATTTGCCTAAGAACACAGCCATGAATAAAGAATGGTACAAAAACATCCTCTGAGAACATCCAAGATCAGTTTGGTGACGAACAATGCCTTTCCAAGAATGATGGAGCACCTTACAATAAGGCAAAAGGTGTAACTAAGTGGCTTGGGGAACAAAACATCAAAAGTTTGGGTCGATGGTCAGGAAACTCCCCAGACTTTAATCCCATTGAGAAATTGTTGTCAATAATCAAGAGGCGGTGAACAAAAAAACCCCAACAAATTATGATAAACTCCAAGCATTGACTTTGCAAGAATGGAATGCCATCACTCAGAACATGGCCCAGAAGTTGATTGACAGCATGCCAGAGCGAATTGCAGAGGTCTTGAAAAAGAAGGGTCAACACTGCAAATATTTAGACTCTTAAACTTAAAGAAATTGTCAAAAAAAGCCTTTGCACTTATGAAATGCTTGTAATTATACTTCAGTATACTTTAGTAACATCTGACAAAAAGATCTAAAAACACTGAAGCACCAGACTTTGTAAAAACGTATATTTGTGTCATTCTCAAAACTTTTGGCCACGGCTGTAATTTTTCTGCTTCAAATCAGCAGCGTGTTAGAATGTCTGACATGTCAGATGTTTTTTAAAGGTTACAAATTTTCTGCATAATAAATCTAAAGCACCCAGATGGATAGTTATTGAGTTTTGTGACTGGAATGGATGCAGATGAACAAGTCTACTGCTGGTGTGTCAATGACAGTGTGCACGAGGTGCGTACACGTGCGCAGAGGGTTTATTACATGGGAAGTCATCGATCCAGGACCAGGAGGCATTTCCCTCTTATGATGAATGAGGTCCAAGCAGTTGACATTCCCATTTTAATAGGGATTCCAGACTATAAAGGCGGCAGGATCTTACGCAGAGGATACATAGTGTAAACATATAATCTTCTTCATAGGGAAGCGGACACAAGGAAGCAACAAAGCCATCATTTAAAGAGTGCCATCTATAGAAGGCTGCCTTTGTTCAGGGCATTCGTCCCTGTGTGCATACTGTCCTAAACGTAAGTATTGCTAGGTGTACCATCCAGCCCTGTCCTACCAAGATACTGTGAGCCTTTCAAAAAATCTGACAAGCTGCTATCGGTGGTAGAGTTTAAACCAAGCAAATGTTTGGCTCGAACATCACCTGTTCGCCCGTTTGCCGAAGACCCAAATTTGCAGGGTGCTCGGCGTGATGTTTGCCCACCGAGCCCACCTTTACAACCCCTTTAATGCATTCTATGCATTAAGGTGAAAGAACTTCTGTCACTGACCAGCCCCCCTGTTTTACTCACCTTAGCCCTGTAATTCCCATGCAAGAGACATGCTCTACCTCTGGGTTCCCGGCTCTTGATTGGATAGATTGATAGCAGTGCAGCCATTGGCTCTCGCTGCTGTCAATCAAATCCAATGACACGGGTGTTGGGGGGCTTTACCGCTTTTGGGGGGGGCCACGAGCGCCGTTGGGGGACCCCAGAAGATGATGATCTCACTCTGTGCAAAACAAACTGCACAGTGGAGGTAAGTATGATATGTTTGTTATTTTAAAAACGGTTTACAAGCTCTACTGTATAAGGAGAGGGCTGCGAAGTCGGTCTTGGCGTCCTTAACAATGGATGAGTCATCAGATATCATTGGGCTTCCCTGCTGAAAGCAAAACGGGGGGGGGGGGGGGAAACATTGCTGGCAATAGAATAATCCATACTAGGCTATTTGGGTCTGATATGAATTTTAAGGGGAACCTCATGCCAAAATTTAAATAACGGTGTCCGGTCCCCCCAAAATCAATAATAAAGGAAAATAATTCCTTAACCACTTAAGGACCTGCTCATGTACATATACGTCCTGTATTTAAAGATGGATATCTCGGTAACGGCAGCAGCTGCTGCCACAAATGGGATATCCATCTTTACTGTGAGCGGTCCTGTAAACGATAACGGTGGTCCCTGCAGCGGATTCGCCGCAAGATCATCGTTATTGGCGGCGGGAGAGGGGCCCCCCTCCCACCGCTCTTCCGCGCCCTCCGCTGCTTACCGGAGCTGTCGGTAGCGGCGGAGGCGATCGGGTCCTGTCCCCTGTCCCCTGCTCGACTGGGATACAAGTGAGGGCAAGATGGCCCCCACCGGTTCCCAAAGCATTGCAGGGCGGATGTGACGTCAAAACATCACTTCTGCCCATGCTTCTTAAAGCATTATTTTCTAGTTTTCAAATGACAAAATGTTTTATTTTATTTTTTGCATTTAAGTCTAAATATGAGATTTGAGGTCTTTTTGACCCCAGATCTTTATATTATATATATTTAAGAGGACCTGTCATGCTTTTTTCTATTACAATTTTGAAGCGTGACATGTTGGGTATCATTTTACTCGGCGCAACATTATCTTTCACAATATATAAAAAAATGGTTCATGCCCCAGTTGAAGAGCTTATGGTTCGAAACATGTCGGGTATATAAGCCCATACACTATTTGCCTACCACGCTACTTACCCATGTGATCACCTGTACTGCTCTTTCCGCAGTCTTGTACTTTTTAGCCTATTTTTTATTTATTTTTTGCCTATTTTTCTGTATACCATTTTTTGCCTAATAAAGGCCTTTTTTACTGGAAGTAACCACACTATGCGTAGTTGTGTGTGTTTTCTTTCCTTACATGATTCTATGATGGGTCTACCTGCCACAATGCCATTATCCATAAGTTTCCCCTGAAGGATTTTCCCTCACATTTGGATCCACTCGACTTCTGATGATCGATTGTCTATTGGCTCAATGGTCTCCCATTGACACCATCGCTTTCCAGGAGTTCGTACACGCTTGATCGACACACCGTCGCTAACGTGTGTGTCCACGCCATCCGGTAAGAGTACCCAACTTTTATCTGTACTGATTGGATGTTGCTGTGGATCATATGAGATTGACCGCCGATGGGGTTTTTACTACCTGTTTAAATCACTAAAGTATCCCACTCCTGTGTTGATGGACTCATTCTACACGTTTTTGCAATTCCGTTTGCCTTAATGTGATTCTGTTCATTTTACATTGGGACTTTTTCATCACCAGAGTTTCCATTTCTTGCTTTTTATTTACATTGCTATTTACAACATATATTAGCATTTGATTTCTTATCTTTGGACGTATCTTTCCGAGATATTTATTTGTGATACATATCCATTTTCAGTGCGAAGTACCCTGGTGGTACCATCTGGTATTTCACTTATTTTGATTTTTATTTTTTAGCTTTTTTAAAAAACATTTTTGTGCACATTATTTGATATTTACACGTATTGGTCTAGTGCAATTTTATATATTCTTATATTTGCTCCATAATTGGGACACCTGATTTGAATACCTTGATCACATATTTGGTTTCACTCCAGATATTATTTAGCACTGCACTTTTTTCTTTTTTATATAAAAAAAATGGGCTAACTTTACTGTTGTCTTATTTTTTAATAAGGAAAAGTGAATTTTTTCCAAAAAAAGTGCGCTTGTAAGACCGCTGCGCAAATACGGTGTGACAAAAAGTATTGCGATGACTGCCATTTTATTCTCTAGGGTGTTAGAAAATATATATATATATATAATGTTTGGGGGTTTTAAGTAATTTTCTAGCAAAAAAAAAAATGTTTTAGTCTTGTAAACGCCAAATCTGAAAAACAGCCAAGGTCCTTAAGTGGTTAATAAATAAAAAGTCCCTGATTATTATTATTTCGCTGGCTGATCTAAAAAAAACAAAAACAATCTGCCTATGGCCAGCCTAATACTGCATGTACTGCATGTGTGTCTCACTTTGTTGTTATTTCTGTCTTTTTTTACTTTATGTATCTGTACGTTTTCTATGTACTGCCTGCCAAGGAATATTAAATATATTACATTTATTAAGCTAGTTTTTGATTGCAGAAGAGAGGCATGCTGCTGAAGAGACCGTTGTGTAGCTGTTAGGTGTGTAGTTATATTGCATCATCAGTGCCTGCCTAGCCTTTCAATGTAGGCCAATACTAGTCTGTATAAGACTGTTTTAGGTGGCTGTCTTCTCGTCTTCCCAGTATTGAGGCACTTGACTCAACAGAAAACAAGACAATTGCATGCAGATTAGTACAAGTGCATGGAAGTTGTTGTCGGGTTGGCAGAGAGATCAGTGCATCTGATGTGCATAGATGGACAGTGGGAAAGGTGACTGTAACGGTCACCACCGTTTACGACCTTGCATCCAACCCCGACAAGCTTATCCGACACACTCCTACAATACTACATACACGATCCATATCAATTCCCATAATCAAGACGAGACTACTGCTCTGTACTTGCTTCCAAAGATATGAACACTTTAATGGTTTCTTTCCAGCTTTTTATGCAGTTACAAGCATGTGACAGTAATCAAAGGGACAATGCCATCTCCACCCCCCTATTCACTCACTGAGGCTAATTATCTAATCGTAGCTAGACATGTCAGCACCGCATCATCAATAGACTTAACTCAGAGAGAATGACATTCCTGTAGATAATGACATCAAAACAAAATACTGTCACACAATGATTTTCCCTTTTGAATAATACACAATCACAGATAATCTTCACACCCATATAAGGAACCTCAATCACATTCTAGACAGACGTACTGTCTCTGACACCTTTGTGTACCATAGACCATGTATTGTCTAGGAGTAGATGCAATTAACACCTTTTCAACAGATTGAAAGGTATTTCACAAGCCCGGCTTCACTTAACATTTCAAAAGCCTGAGCTAAGCATTGAATAAGCTTGTAATGTCCCTTTTCTGTGTAACAGTTGTCAAGTAGGAACACCTTGTAATATTTCAGTCCTGCAATATGAATTATTATTAATGTCCCATCTTCTGAAATACATGATATAATGTCTTTGTCACCCTATGGCCCTAGTGGACATAAGGTGACCCTAGACATAGGAGAATCTCAGTCTGTCACGGGTCATGCCGTTACAGTGACCATGTAGTATTCTGTCTCAAAGGGGTGCTTGGGGTTTTCAGAGGTGTGGGGAAATCACTTTCGCACAGGCTGTCCAATCAGGTCCACCTGTCAGTTTTTCTGGTGGACCTAATCGGACCCTCCATTCACCCCTATAGAGGGGCAGATGACATCCGCAAATTCCAGAAGATTGGTGGTCCATGTTCACCTGATTTCCCCATAGAGGAGAGCAGGACTTTTCCTGGCTTCACTCTACACAGTAATGAAGGTACTGCCATTTTTTTTTTTTTTATTGTTTTGATTGCAGAATGACAATTTTACTTTACGGGCCCGTGCCGACACAGAATTTCATTGTGGCCCTATTAATCTCAATAAGTGAAATTGACAGGTGACGCCTGACAAATTCTGCAAATAGCAGCACTAAAGTAATTATGGCAGCTTACAACATTCTGAGACTCTCTGGGGGTTGATTCACTAAAGGCAAATAGACTGTGCACTTTTGCAGTTGCTTCAGAAATTAGTGAATAAGGTAAAGATTTACTTCACAATGAATATGCAGCCACATGCAAGACAAAAAAAAATGAATTTTTGCTTGCACGTGATTGGATGGTGGATTCCAGCAGAGCTCCCCCTCATTTACATTAGGGATGAGCCGAACACCCCCCTGTTCGTTTCGCACAAGAACCTGTGAACAGACCAAAAGTTTGTGTGAACTTTAGAACCCTGTTAAAGTCTATGGGACTCGAACGTTTGAAATATAAAGTAGTAATTTTAAAGGCTAATATGCAAGTTATTGTCCTAAAAAGTGTTTGGGGACCCGAGTCCTGCCCCAGGGGAGTGTTTGGGGACCTGGGTCCTGCCCCAGGGGACATGTATCAATGCAAAAAAAGTTTTAAAAAACGGCTGTTTTTCAGGAGCAGTGAGTTTAATAATGCTTAAAGTGCAACAATAATATTGAAATATTCCTTTAAATTTCGTACCTAGGGGGTGTATAGTATGCCTGTAAAGTAGTGCTTGTTTCCCGTGCTTAGAACTGTCCCTGCACAAAATGTAATTTCTGAAGAAAAAAAGTCATTTAAAATCACTCACCTTAGGGTCTGGTATGGATATTAAGGGGAACCCTGCGTCAAATAAAAAAAAATGATGTGGGGTTCCCCCCAAATATCCATTCCAGACCCTTCAAGTCTGATATGGATTTTAAGGGGAACCCCACCCCAATTTTTTTTTTAAAATGCCGTGGACCCCACACATTTTTTTTATGAATGACTTTTCTCTGTATTGCCGGGAGCCGACAATTCATTATAGCCGCGAGTGATTTTAAATTACTTTTTTTCCCTTCAGAAATGGCACTTTGTGCAGGGACAGTTCTAAGCATGGGAAACAAGCGCTACTTTACAGGCATACTATACACCCCCCCCCCTCCCCAGGTACGAAATTTAAAGGAATTTTTCACTTTTATTGTTTCACCTAAAAGAATTATTAAAATCACTGCTGCCAAAAAAAACTGCAGTTTTTAAAACTTTTTTTGCATTGATACATGTCCCCTGGGGCAGGATCCAGGCCCCCAAACACTTTTTATTACAATAACTTGCATATTAGCCTTTAAAATTATCACTTTAGATTTCAAACGTTCGAGTCCCATAGACTTTAGCAGGGTTCTAAAGTTCACACAAACTTGCCGCGAACACCTTAAATAGTTCGCTGTTCGGCGAACAGGCAAAGTTCGAGTGGAACATGAGTTCTACTCGAACACGAAGCTCATCCCTAATTTACATCAATTTCAAAATTATATTCCCCCCCTAAAAACAGCACACTTTCTCAGTTTAGACGTTTGAAATGTTTTTTATTTTCCATTGTGAATAAAATGTGAATTTGAAACTTGCAAATCATTGAATTCTAATCTTATGTAAATTTTACACAGCGCCCCAACTTTTTTGGATCTGGGGTTGTATTTAGAAAAATAAAATGGTATTTTAGGATGCTATCATGAGGCTATTTAGTGGGATAACTAGCAACATCTATCACCAGAGGCGGACTGAGAACTCATGGGGCCCCCGGGCAATAGGAGATTATGGACCCCCGGGCAATAGATTATGGGGCCACACAGTTTATACACACACACAAATACAGTATACATACACAGACACACAGTATACATACACATAGAATACACATACATTTTATGAAAAGGTACTGGAGAGGCGGGGCAGCTATAATCTTGGGATTTTTTTAAAAACACAGATTTTTACATACTGTCCCTGGTTTTACTGGGGCTGGCAACCCTGGTGGGGTCCCCTAGTGGCATGGGGCCCTCAGGTAGTGCCCGAGTGCCTGAATGGTCAGTCCGCTCTTATCTATGGCTATTTGTTTTACCTTTTCTAAAGAAAAAAACGTTGCTATAGTTTAAAGGTCAACTCTGGGCTTCACAACCCAGTTAGTCCACTGTAATAATGTTATTTTTTTATCTACATTTTTCTGATGTTGTCTGGCTGGTCATGTGACACACTGGGCTCTTTTCTTCGACGTTCTCAGCTATATAGTCCTAGGTGAAGCAGAGAGCAGTACTGATGTAAGGATACTCTGTGAGTGCAAGGTGCCATGCTCGGGATGTAGGGCAATGATGGCCTGCACTCAGTCTTTCTTTAGTATCCCTGATTAAGTGATGCTGGGCATCATTTAGCTATTCTGTGGTGAAGAAGAGGTACTACAGGGAACAACTTTGGATTGAAAGTGCATATTACAGCTACAATTGCTTTGTCGCTGCAGGGTTACTTGTACTCAAATAATGCCCTGTAAATAAACAGACTCTATACCTACCTTTTCTGTGAAAAGGTAGCCACTAGCCAGAGTCGAGGTAGAGTGTAAGATATGCACATTTTTTTTATTTAAATCTTTTACATTTTTAATTGATTGGTGTGTGTCTGTTTCTTCTGTACGCATGGGATTGAATGTTTGAATGACGGGAACCTCCAAAAAATATATATAAATATTTATTTTTTCACAGAAAGGGTCCTTTTGTAAAACTACCTTGGGTTGCTCTTTGTGGTCGGTATAGCCAAAAACTGGTCTTCTTTGCTGGGATCCTGTGAATGGTAGGTGTGATGCACTACTGCCATCAGATTTGCACCACACTTGGTGATTTCAGTAATTGCTGGCAACATTTCAGTTGCAGCTCTGGGGTCTTTGTGGAGAATGAGAAGAGCTCAAGATATGTCCCTAATGTTTGGATCCTAGTCTGGCCCCACCTGAGTGATCCTGCCAGGTAGCTGTCACTGTCTTTGGCCAATCATAATCAGCCAAGGCATTCCCCAACCCCCAGTTCAGGTGGGTTTAGACTAGGATTCAAACTTGCCTGGGTTCCATCCTTACTGATCATTATGTGACCATGGCGAGTATGTTTATAAGTGGGTTAAATAAGCTGTCCTGGTGCTGTTCTGACTGGAAGGCTAGGAGGTTATGCCTTTCTTGGTTCTTTGGTCTTTTGGCGGGTTATTCTCCGGGTCCAGCCCACTAATTCTGTGGTATGTGACTATGGGACAGTGGTCCGCAATGTGAAAAACACTCTGGAGAGGTAATTGGGGAGGGTTTGGGGATGCTCTCCTGTGGAAAGCCCAGGCGAAAGAGCTGAGACTGATACCCATAAGCAAAAGAGATGGAGACTGAGACCCGTGAGGAGCAGAAGGAGGCCATCTAGCACTGTCCGGATGTTGAGTCATCTCAGTCTGAGGTTCGCCCAGAAGATACAAGCACTGGAGTATGCTTCTGAAGTACTTAACAGTGCAAGAGAGTGTCTCTGAGGAACTGTAATTGCTTGGACTTCACTTTTGCAGGTATGCCGGGGCAGCATACAGCCTGTTAGGAGTAGGAAATGCCTTGCACTTGTATGTTGGACTGTGAAATTTAAATGTTTGCACTTTTTCCTATAAAGTATTGAAACATTGTCCTTGCCTGTTCTGAAGTACTGAAAGAGGTGTATTGCAAGTAACCGACACACATAATTCACTTTGTGGATCTGAACACATTGGGGTATAAAGCCATCATTATGGAGTGCTGTGAAGATACTGTCAGCACTCCTTCCACCAGCGGTCTGTCTCTCAAAGCAATGGGAGCAGATTCGTACCGCAAAGGTTTCCATCCAGAGTTTTAGGACTTTTAAGTTATGTACACAGTGAGGCCCACTCTGCTACTGGAGATTAGTAGAAAAATGCTGGAAAAGTTGATGTGGACATTGTCTCTGTGTGTCCCTCCTAAATACAGATTACAAAGGCGTACAAAGTCACAAGGACCTGAAAGCTCTGTACACACAACCGGGAATCCCGTCGGGAAATAAAAATGTTGGTACTCCCGACTGGATTCCTGGCAGGCTTGTCTTAAAAAGCCGTGTATACACACGGCCACACAAAATCCCGACGTTCTTTTGAATGGCAAGAACCCGGTGACGTCATTGACTACAATGAGCCGGTGTCTCATAACATTCAATGCCGTCGCCGCCATCTTGCTACACCCCACACTAACCTTGTATGCTACTGCGCATACGTCACAGTGTTATTGAGCAATACACTGTTTTTCGCCCACACCGAAACCCGATGAGAAAATAGAGAGCAGGGTTCTCTACTGTATATTCCCCACGGGATTCTGTCTGTTTTCCTGACAGGAAAACTGCTAGGGCGCATACACGCGGCCGGGATTCCTGGCCAAAAGCTCTCCTGGCAGTTTTCCTGCCAGGAAAACCGGTCGTGTGTACGAGGCTTGAGAGTTATCTGGAGAACAGTTAGGCCTCGTACACACAATCGAATTTGTCCGCTGAAAACGGTCCGATGGACCGTTTCAGCAGACATCTCCGATCGTGTGTATGGGCTAGCGGACAGATTTGTCCACCCGACAGATTTCAAAGCATGCTTTGAAATCTATCCGGTGGGAATCTGTCCGCCCGACATGTCTGCTGGTTAGTACACTTACCAGCAGACATGTCGTCCCGCTCCGCCGCCGCACCGCCGCCGAATGGATTCGGCACATGCGCGGAAGTGTTTTACTTCCTGGTGCGGTGACGTGGCGGCGTCAACGTCACCGCCACGTCACTGACATGTCAGCGCGCTCTCTGCTGGCGGGGATTTTGGTTTGCTCGTGTGTACACGCGAGCAAACCAAAATCCCAGCAGACAGATTTGTTCAAATCTGTCGGACGGACAGATTTGAACAAATCTGTCCGCTCGTGTGTATGGGGCCTTAGAGTGCCAATGTACGGTGTATGGTGTATGGTGTATGGTGTATGGTGTAAGTTCATCTCTAACAGTAGAGGCCCTCCTTAAGGGCGAGTATACTCCAAGGGCAGCCTTGGTCTTGTTCCATGGTATAGATGAAGATGACACAAAGCAAAGGCACACCATGTGTAGTAAAATGTGTAGTTCAAAAATGCCTAGCATAGCCCAGAAGAACCCACCCTAAGGTAGGCCTCTTATGTGACCCTTGCTTAGCACCCAACGAGGGAAACATGGAGGACCTGACAAACAGCCACCACTATACCCTTACTTGGTGAGAACCCATTATAACAGGTAAGATGGGATAGGACAAAAAAAAGAGGGGTGAAGTTATTTTTTAAGGTATGTATGCTTTAAGGTTTTTAAAATTAGGTGCAGGAAAGGGTGAAAATGGGGGATGCGTAAAACTGGAGATGGACTAATAGATTGTTTAAAGTTAATGCTTCAGCCTGCAGCTCCTCAGTGTGCGCCCTGTGCACTGAGCTGGAACAATAAGACAGGAAGGAGCCGGGAAAATCTGTGAGATGCCGCTTGTCAAGCAGTCCATCAGCACTTAGAGAAAAATACCCAGGTCAACGGAGGACACTTTCAACCACAAAACTTGCTTGCAATTTCTTTGCTATGACCTGTTTAGCTTTTAGGACATTTGAAGTGAAGCTATAGGGGAACTATGGCAGCTGTCATGGCTGATGTTTTTAAAGGTGTAGGATACTGATCCTGACTACACTATCATGTGTGTCATTGGTCTGCAATAAGGATGCTGGATGGGACAACAAACTGTTTATTGTCTACCATGCTAGTTCCAGTTCAGTGACTGACAAGGTAGTGGAGCTAGGACTGGATTATCAACACCTTTAAGCCCCAAGTCTATTCTGAATTATTTGTATTTAGATCCATGCCTGTATGATAGGTCTCACCTGTTCCAGGGTTCAAGGACTGAAATGATCACACCAAAATAGGGACATGATAATTAATAAATATATTTCAACTGTGCTAAAAATTTAACAATTGTATTTAGTTTGTAGGCAGGTGCAGTTTACTTTCTCCACTGTAGGTAGTGCTTGTCCACAGTGGCATTGCAGCTGGAGACGAAGACGGGAAGAACATGGTTCCTCTATGGCTTTCTAGCGCACTGGGGAAGCTATCCAATTAGATGCTGAGCCTATTTAAGCCAGAGCCTATTTAATGCGTTTGTTACCCCAACACTTCAAATTCCTGATATGTGCCTGCGCAGCCATGTACTTGTATGACAAAGTATCTGTACTACACTAAGTAAGGGAGCACATCCTGGTCAGTTCTTCAGTTGTGCTGGGAACTAAGGGTCCTTTCACACGGAGCGGACCGTTTTTCGGTCCGCTCCGTGTGTGTCCGTCAGCTCAGCGGGGGGTCTCCGCTCAGCTGTCGGCGGACAGGGCGGTCCCCGCACACTGTGCAGGGACCGCCCTGTCTCTCCTCTGCTCTCCCCTATGGGGAATCGGATGAAAACGGACCGTCTGTCCGTCTTCATCCGATCCGTTCCGCCGGACGGAAGAAAAATAGGGTTTTCTTCCGTCCGAAAAACCGGATCCAGACGGACGCGGATCTTTGCGGACGTTAGCGGATGCATCATCCGCTAACGGACGCAATCCCATAGGGAACCATTACAAGTCAGTTTACGGACTTGTAAAAACGGACGAGCAGAGGCGGACGTGTGAAAAGGGCCCTTAGTGTACTCTCCTCCAATGATCAGACTTATTCTGCCCCCCTGTACAGCCATTCACTGGGAAGCTTAGCATGCTGCTGCTTCTCCTTCCCCAGCTCTTATGCAACTGAGAACAGGAGAGAATGTGATCACTTATAAAAAAAAGTAAACAAAAAAACACGTGTGTCCCCACAATTTGGCATCCAATTTTTTTTAAATATGTAGTGAATCAGTTCTTATATTATATATTGTTTGTCTTGCTACATATATAGCATTTAGCAGGACTTGGTTAGCAGTACATACTGGTTCTTTTACTGTGTATTATTTTTTTTTTTGCTTGTACTTTTGCTTTTTGTAATCTTTACCTTTTGCAATAAACATTTATGGATTTAAAAAAATGGTATTTATACATTTTTTCTTTAATATCTTTACAAAAAATGTTTTGCCTTTCATTTTTCTTTTAACCACTTAACCACCGCACGCCGTAAAATAACGGCAGCAGGGTGGTTCCTTAACTCTGGGAGGATGTTATATAACGGGAATGTCCGTGACCGCCGTGGCATCACGGATCGCGGTAAATTGCCGCTGATATCGGCCGTTTACCACGTGATCGCTCCGTCCAATGACAGAGCGATCACATGTAAACAAACCGGCGTCATTTGATGACGTCGGTTCCTCCCTCCTCTCTCTGTACAGTGTGAGAGGGGGAGAGCGGGTGTCAGCAGCGCTGTGGCTGGATCTGTGACTATTGCAGTCACAGATCCAGCCATCCCTGCTCAGCCATCCCTGCAATACTCTTCCTCAGTGTTGTAAGTAACGGAGTTACAATAAACGCAGTTACCCAACGCAACCCCTTTTTCAGGGTAACGAGTAATCTACCTGATTACTCTTCCCCTCACGGTAATGCTGTTCCCATTACTTGGGCGGCGTTACCGCAATTACATCTACCGCCACTAGATGGCAGCAGAGTAATTGCTTCTGCCGGTGATGTGAATATAAATATGGGTGGAACTCTGCTTTAGAATCATGTGACCGCTGTGATGGCCTGTCACAGCGGTCTTAAAACTCCCAATCGCAAGGAGCCCTGGATACAATGAGCCCCATCTGCTCACACTGACCTATCACCGGGGAACAACTCACATCGATCACATACACTGAGTGCGCAACCTGATCAATGATCCGGGGAACACAAAATGTTCCACAGAACAAACGTTCCCTATACAACACAGTGTACACAGCGACATCTAGTGGTCAACATGGTAAGTGCAGGACACCTATACAGACCAATGATCAGCAGGTTATTTTTGGTCAGTGATTTCATCTCTTCATCAGACAACAAAGAAAAATCTGACACCCCCATTCCAGATCCCTTGCATCTAATAAAGCTTATATAAGATAAATAAAATAATAAACAATAAACTATAGAAAAGCCTTATTATAAAGCCTAATATAAGATTTTAAATTACAGACTCTGTAAACGTCAAGGGAATGTATATTATAAACATACATTTTAATCCAGCTTACAATTTGGATGTAATATGTAGCAGATGGATAAGGGTTTTAAGTCCTATTAGCTGCACATACATGGTGGGACGGATGCACCTAGGCTGGGATATACACAAGATCACCATTTGTTTCTGGTTTTCTTCTCTCAAGGATCTGGCATTCTTTTGTCTTGGAGTATTAACTCACTGCTCCCTGGCAAGCGCCCGTCATCTGCTTCTCAACAAAGCATTGTAGAATATTAAAAAAAATTCAATTACCTTGCTAAGTAACTAATTACTTTTTCAATGTAGTAACTGAGTCACTAATGCAATTACTTTTTCGGAGAAGTAATTTGTAACTGTAACTAATTACTTTTTTAAAGTAAGATGAGTAACACTGCTCTTCCTTCCCTGCAATACCGCTGCACAATACTCTGCAATACCCCCTGCGCAATACTCTGCAGTACCCCCTGCGCAATACTCTGCAGTACCCCCTGCGTAATACTCTGCAATACCCCCTGCGCAATACTCTGCAATACCCCCTGCGCAATACTCTGCAATACCCCCTGCGCAATACTCTGCAATACCCCCTGCGCAATACTCTGCAATACCCCCGCACAATACTCTGCAATACCCCCGCACAATACTCTGCATTACCCGGCCAATACTCTGGGAAAAAAATGCGTTTTAACCACTTCCCGCCCACGTCATATGACGTCCTTGACTTTGTGCAGGAATATCTGAATGATGCAGCTACAGGCAGTATTCAGATATCATCTTTTTCAGTCGGCAAATCTCTACACCATAAAAACGATCATGGCGGCTGTTCCGCCTCTTGATCGTTCTTACGGGAGGCGAAAGGGGACGTCCCCCCTCCCTTCGCCCTCCGGTGCTTCTCCGACTCATCACTACGATCGAAGCCAGGATCGTTTTTTTTCAGGCCACCCAGCCTAGAGGTGAGATGTGGGATCTTATTGACCCCATATCTCACTGTAAAGAAGACATGTCATGCTATATTCCTATTACAAGGGATGTTTACATTCCTTGTAATAGGAATAAAAGTGATCAAAACATTTATTTATTTTAGTTTGACACGTTTTTCCCCAAAAATAAAGTAAAATGAACAATAAATGTATTTTTATTTTTTAAAGCGCCCCTGTTCCCGTGTGCTTGTATACAGAAGCGAACGTACGTAAGTCCCGCCCACATATGAAAACGGTGTTCAAACCACACATGTGAGGTACCGCTGCGAACGTTAGAGCAAGAGAAATAATTTTGGCCCTAGACCTCTTCTCCAACTAAAAAGATATAACCAGTAAAAACATTTAAAGCGTCACCTATGGGGATTTTTAAGTAGCGAAGTTTGGCGCTATTCCACAAGCGTGTGCAATATTAAAGGGTGACATGTTGGGTATCTATTTACTCGGCGTAACTTCATCTTTCATATTATGTAAAAACATTGGGCTAACTTTAATGTTTTTATTTTTTTTTAAGCACAAAACTGTTTTATTTCCAAAAAACAACGCGTTCGAAAAATTGCTGTGCAAATACCATGCATGATAAAAAGTTGCAACGGCCGCCATTGTATTTTCTAGGGTCTTTGCTAAAAAAGCATATATAATGTTTTGGGGTTCTATGTAATTTTCTAGCAAATAAATGATGATTTTTCCATGTAGGAGAGGAATGTCAGAATTGGTCTGGGTGCTCAAGAACGCCTGATGGTGCTCCCTGCATGTTGGGCCTCTGTATGTGGCCAAGCTGTGTAAAAGTCTCACACATGTGGTATCGCCATACTCGGGAGGAATAGCAGAATGTGTTTTGGGGTGTAATGTGTGGTATGCATATGCTGTGTGTGAGAAATAACCCGCTTATATGAAAATTTTGTGGAAAAAAAATAAAAAAATCTTGATTTTGCAAAGAATTGTGGGAAAAAATTACAACTTCAAAAAACTCACAATGCCTCTTTCTAAATACCTTGGAATGTCTTCTTTCCAAAAAGGGGTCATTTGGGGGGTATTTGTACTTTTCTGGCATGTTAGGGTCTCAAGAAATGAGAGAGGCTGTCAGTACATCAGGTATAATCAAATTGATACATTTTCAGTAATTGGTACCATAGCTTGTAGACCCTAAACTTTCACCCAGACTAAATAATATCGAAAAAAAATTTTTTACCAAAGACATGTAGCAGTATACATTTTACGCCAAATTTATGAGGAAAAATTACTTTTTTGCAAAATTTTATAATAGAAATGAAGAAAAAATTTCGTTCTTTTTTCATTTATAGCGAAAAAAAAATAAAAACCGCAGAGGTGATCAAATACCACCATAAGAAAGCTCTATTTGTGGGAAAAAAAGGACAAAAATGTAATTTGGTTGCAGTGTTGTATGACTGAGTTATTTTCATTCAAAATGTGAGAGCACCGAAAGCTGAAAATTGGTCTGGTTATTAAGGGTGTTTAATCGGTTAAGGACCGCCGCATGTACATTTACATTGGCAGAATGGCACGTACAGGCACATTGGCATACCTGTACATCCCTGCCTAGACGTGGGTCGGGGGACCGATCCGGACCCCCCCGGGAACTTGCGGTGGTCCCTGTGGCTGTGCGAGCGATCCGGGATGAGGGTGTGGCTGTTCATTTTTGTCCGCCCACTCCGGCTCGCTCCCAGACAATGTGCGCACTCCCCCGCCCTCTGCCTGTGTAAACACAGGAAGGGGGAAGTGATGTCAGCTCTCCTCGTGGCGGTATTTTCAACCGCCACTGAGGAGAGAAGACATCACGAGTGAGTCTGCACCAACACTACACTAACACAGTACACATAGGCACATAAAACCCCCCCGATCACCCCCCCCACCCCCTGTCACAGTGTCACTGAATGCAGTGATCATATATTTACTGATCACTGCATTTAGTGTCAGTGTGACAGTTACTGTGACAGGCAGTTAGTGTTAGGTCCAGGGTAGCCCCCGTACCCCCCCCCTAATAAAGGTTTAACCCCTTGATCACCGCCCTAGTTAACCCTTTCACCCCCTATTGCCAGTGTCACTAAGCGATCATTTTTCTGATCGCTGTATTAGTGTCACTGTTGCCGCTAGGTAGCTAGTTTTTTTTTTTATTGCGATTTCTTTTTTACTAAAGACATGTGGCTGAAGACATTTTGGCCTAAATGTTTGACTAATATTTAGTTTATTTGATTTTTCTTATAACAAAAAGAAAAAAATATTGATTTTTTTTCAAAAATGTCGCTCTATTTTTGTATATAGCGCAAAAATTTTAAATCGCAGAGGTGATCAAATACCATCTAAAGAAAGAAATATTTGTGGGAAGAAAAGGACGCAAATTTTGATTGGGAGCCACGTCGCATGACCGCGCAATTGTTTGTTAAAGCGACGAATTGTAAAAACGCCTCTGGGCATTTAGCAGCATATTGGTCCGGTCCTTAAGTGGTTAAGTGCCCAGTGGTCAAGTGGTTAAACTGAAGGGGCTGTTTTACAAGGTGATTGTTTACAATCATTTTAAGGTTTGCCTTGGCGGACATTTTGGGAGTGGGTAGAGTAGGAGCAAGTACTGTGTGTACGGGCAGGGCCGCCATCAGGGGGGTACAGGCATTACACTTGTAAGGGACCCGATGGTCCCCAGGGGCCCGGCTGGCCACCCTTTTTTATTATTATTTTATTAATATTTTTGCATTACATCTGTAAAGGGCCCGATGGTCCCCAGGGCCCCTTACAAGCCCGGATGGCCCCCCTCCCGTTTTTTTTTTTTTTGCATTACACCTGTAAGGGACCCAATGGTCTCCAGGCCCCTTACATGCCCGGCCGGTCCCGCTCCCATTTATTTTTTATAATTTTTTTTTGCATTACACCTGTAAGGGACCCGATGGTCCCCAGCCCCCCCCCCCCTCTGCTTATTATTTTGCGTCAGGAGAGAAGAGTGTACACTTTTTTTTTCGTCAGCACTTCGCCCCTGGTTCTCTGCTCCAGGGGGGCCCTGCCTAAAGCTGTGTAAGGGGCCCCAAAATTTTTGATGGCTGCCCTGTGTAAGGGGTTTAGCAGTATACTACAGATTTACCAAGCCAACTAAAGAAGTTAAAGGGCAGGATAACATCTAGAGACATTCAGCAGATTGCTAAATACATTTTTTACCTTAAATGAATATTGTTTTTGTTAGGATGGAGCACACTTTAACTTTTTCCAAGAAACTTCCTTTCCCTTGGGTTTGGCTGTATGACATTGCGCATGGTATTTTATTCAACGTTCAAATATGCAGACACCTTCCTGATGCAGATTCAATCGTAATGGTCCAAGCATTTGTCAGTAAACATCTTATAATTCCCATTGTGGAATTCCATTATGAGCATCCCCCAAAGACGTAAAACAACGAGCTGCTGGCGGCAAATCTGGAACGCTGGTCTCCGTAAGCGAATTCTCACAACCGACGTGTTCAAAACACTTACCATGAATCATAATTTCCTGCTATTGTACACAACACCAACCTGAGATTCCACATATACAAGGGAAAAGTGTGTTTCTGCACTTGATCTTCTGCTACCTTCCTCTGACTCCTATGTGAAAAACTCTCTACCCTCTGACCTCTAGATTCCAACGTTGTTCCTGTTTATTGCCCTCACAAAAGAGAGATGACATTTGGAATAATAAAGGACAAACGCTCACACCAAAGGTCCTGTGTCCTATAAACTGAATTTTCTACAACCCGAAAAACAATTCATGTCTATCTGTCCTTAACAGGGCAAATGCCATTGAAAATGATTTCTCAGTTCTGTATGGTTGCTGGAAACTTTAATCACATGCTACACATCTTGGATTTCTTATTAAATTCAATGGTGAGATCTCCCAACCAGAATTCCCAATTGCTCCTGACTATGGCAGTCATTACAAAGCCATAAGTCAGCATTAGGGTCCTTCAATGGATTTATGATTGGCTGTCTATAGCCCCTTCCAGCCGAGCATACACATACATGCGGCTTTGGCTTTAGGGGGTTATACTGGGATGATGCCCACAGTACCGTTTTTTAGAGCGGGTGGTCGGCTCTCCAGGGATAACAACTGGCTAAAAGCCACTCAGTTGTTTTTCCGGGAGGAGCAAGAGGGGATATCCCCCCATCCCACCGCCTTCCGCCGCTCTTACCGGGCCTCCCATCCCACCGGGAAACCCAATCAACGATCCACCTCTTCCGTTGTCTAGACAGAGAATGGCACGAAACCCGAAGCTGCTTTGTTCGAGTTTCCTGCATGTAAACACGGAAACAACGTCACTCCCGGTTTACTTGGCTGCCAATGGTGCCAGTTTTAAAAAAAAATACAATATTCAGAATAGCAGTTTTTGGCGTTTTGAATACTTTGAAGTGTAAAGGATTGATTTGGGATTTTAGACCCCCAATCCCTCCATAAAGAGTACCTGTCACCACCTATTACTGTCACAAGCCCCCCCCTGCGAGCTTGTGCAGCAAAGAAAATGCATACGTAAGTCGCGCCCGCATATGTAAACAGTGTTCAAATCACACATGTAAGGCGGCGGACACACAACCGAGAAACTCGTCGGGCGAAACACATCGTTTTCCCCGTCGAGTTCCTTGTTCGGCAGTCAAAAAACTCGTCGAGCCAAATTTTCCCAATTGCCCATCGAGGAAATAGAGAACATGCTCTCTTTTTGGCTCGACGAGTTCCTCGAGGGGTTTCTCGGGGAAAAGTGTACACACGACCCGTTTCCTTGGCAGAATATGTCTCCCATCGAGTTTCTTGCTGAATTCTGCCGAGGGAACCGGACGTGTGTACGCGGCCTGAGGTATCTATGCGATCATCAGAACGAGAGCAATAATTCTAGTAGAAGGCCTCCTCTGTAACTCTAACCCGGTAACCGTAAAAAAAAAAACTGTCGTCTATGGAGATTTTTAGGTACCATAGTTTGTCGCCATTCCATGAATGTGTGCAATTTTAAAGCGTGACGTGTTAGATATCTAATTTAAATGAATCAAAAAAATGTATCATCACACAGAGTGGCACTGTGGATACATTAGGTAAGATAGGTGCTGCGTCCTGGTATAAATGTCAAGGAAAGAGATTACAAAGGGCTATTCTAGGACTTTGTAGGCACAGTAATGGACCATTTTTTCTGAAAAAATATAAAAATATGCGAACAAAGAACACACCAAAACATATGCCCTCAATGAGGTGGGGGAATCCAAACCAAATAGCTGACACCCATATCTTAAAAAGCAAGGAATGGAGCCAAATTGGACATTATGGGGACGTAAAAATTATTGTAGCGTAGATTATAGAGATTATTCAATTAATAAAATAATGGAGCTGTAGGATAAAGTACTACTAGTATGCATAAAATTTTCAAAAAATATAATGATTTTTGAGATATTAATAGTGTCTGGTATGAAAGTACAATAAAGTAATAAAAGTAATAATAAAAACAAAAATACTCACTGGAGATGTATTCAGCTTTGAATTGTGGGGAGAAAGGGTAAGAAAGAAGGAATAAAACAGCCAGTTTATGCACGTAGAGAGCGTCTATCAGTAAGGGATCAATCAAATATAAAGTGAGCCAGATTGTAGATTTGCTAGGCAGAAAACTGCAAAAGAATATATATATATATATATATATATATATATATATATATATATATATATATATCTCACAATGGCATGTAAATAAACTGAATTGCATTGTAATGCCTGACAGTTCAGGATTAATTGACTCACACAGTAGCCATAAAATATTTAAATCAGCGTTAATGCAAAATGTGAAGAAAGCTATGAGCCAGCCTATTCATAGTTGGAAAAAACACTTATTCTTGGTTCGCATATTTATTAGTGTACAATATGTTGTACTCATTATGACTTATATCTGTACGTTTTATAAAACTGTTTCCCTCTTATACAGCTTACTTAAAGGGGTTGTAAAGGTAAAAGTTTTTTTACCTTAATGCATCCTATGCATTAAGGTAAAAAAACATCTCACAGCACCGCCCCCCCCCCCCCCCCCGAGTCCCCGTTTTACTTACCTTACCGTTCGAAACTCCCGGGTGCGTCCACGTCATCCTCTTCGGTTCCCAGCCTGGCCGTTGATTGGCTAGGCTGGGCGGAATTATAGCAGCGCAGCCATTGGCTGGCGCTGCTGTCAATCACAGCGGATGACGCGGCGCGTCAGGGGCGGGGCCGAGTGATACAGTCGGCGGCTGTGGCCGCCGCTGTATCACGGGAGCGCGCTCGCAAAAGCTTTCCACCGTGTGAGCGCCCTCGCATGAAGATGGAAAGCTTTTGCAAGGAGGAGCCCAGACAGCCGCCGAGGGACCCCAGAAGACAGCTTTCCGGGCCACTCTGTGCAAAACGAACTGCACAGTGGAGGTAAGTATCACATGTTTGTTATTTAAAGAAAAGAAAAAAACCTGACTTTAGTGTCCCTTTAACACAGACTTTTGAAGAAGCGTGGAGACACGCGAAACATGTCAAGTCTATCCATCTCCCATTCCAATCTACATTAAGCACAAGTGGTTAACCAACTCTCCAAGACTATTCTGCCATGATTGTTTATTACCTTGGAAGTGTATATACCATGTTTTTTTCCACTTATTTAACATGTGTTTTTTGGTCTTATTAGGGTATCTATTTAACGGGTCACTAAAGATTTTTTTTTAAGCTAAATAGCTTCCTTTACCTTACTGCAGTCCTGGTTTCATGTCCTCATTGTTCGTTTTTGCTTTGAAGTAGCTGTAATACTTCTCTGATCTCCACACTTCCTGCTGGTCTGGCTCCTTATGAAAAAACTTTTGCTAGCTTTTCACTGTGGTCCATGATCAAAGAGGTGTGATTACTTTGTGTCTAAAACTCCTCAGAACCAATCAGATTCATTTTAAAAACAAACATTGCCCTGTATTTGTTTGTTTTTGTTCTGTGTGTCTCTTTACTTTACAGAAACATGAAACCATTTTTTTAAACGAAACTAACCTGCTGGAACATTATACAGTATGATTGATTTTTATCTGTTTTTAATAATTTTTTAAAGGAATCAGTTAAGTATTATGGCCCAGATTCACAGAGCGATTACGCCTGCGCAACTGGTGTTGCGCGTGCGTAAGTCTAAATGTGCGCGTGCGTTTAGATGCGCGCGATTCAGAAAACGATTTACGCCAGAAATCTACTTTTTTTTGTCCGGCGTAATTTCGTTAGACAGACGCATCCG
This sequence comes from Rana kukunoris, assembly GCA_029574335.1. Taxonomy (NCBI): domain Eukaryota; kingdom Metazoa; phylum Chordata; class Amphibia; order Anura; family Ranidae; genus Rana; species Rana kukunoris. The sequence continues at coordinate 160,591,999 of CM056057.1, forward strand.
TCCGCGCAAAAATGCGCTAGACACACCATTGATTTGCTAGTCAAATATGCCAATGAGGGAGTTGCGGGGATCCACAAAAAAACGCAGTTGCTGCGCAGGCTACGCGATGTGCGCAACAGCAAAATGTCCTGTCTAAAGTTAGAGCACATAAAAGCTGGTCTAAATTTTGAAAAAACGTCTACATCTCACAGAAAGCAACACCGTTACTGAGGAGCAGACCACACACACGTGTTGCACTACAATTTGACTGCAAACATGCCAGGGGCATCGTCGCTCATAGCTGCACTAGTGAATTTAGATGACCAAAGAAGGAGGAGGGCACAGAGGATGGCACGGAGGATGGCACGGGAGAGGATATACCGCACCAGGTTGTCCCAGCAATCCTCACACGCTTGGCCAACCTAATCATCAAACCCACCACTGAGGACCTGCGGCTGAAGGCAATGACAGATTTCTACAGAATTGCCAGATTCCCACGCACCATCGGGGCCATTGATTGCACACATGTGGCACTCCAGCCCCCCCATGAGACATGTACCGCAATCGGAAGAATTGGCACTCCATCAACGTACAGGTGATAGTTGATGCCCAAGGACTTATATGGCACGTCCGTGCCAAACACCCCGGATCCACCCATGACAGCTACATCTACAATCAATGCCACATCCGAATGGAATTCTATCAGAACGTGTATGGGAACACCTGGCTGGTTGGTGAGTGACATGGGAGTCAGGCATGACTATCCCCTCCCGTGATGCACATCTCACAAGTGGCACATGCATGACTAACATTCTCCTGTCTTTTCCCTTCCAGGTGACTCTGCATATGCACTGGGACCCCATCTCATGACTCCTATCCGGAACCCCCAAACCCCAGGGGAGGAAAGATACAATCAAGCACACATCAAAACCCGAGCAGTGGTGGAGCGCACCTTTGGCCTCCTGAAGTCACGTTTCCGATGCCTGGATAAGTCTGGGGGTACACTGTTGTATTCCCCAAACTTCGTGTGCCATATCATCATTGCATGTTGCATGCTGCACAATCTCGCAGTGAGGAAGGGCCTGCAGGTTGAGCTACGTGATGACCTGACCCCCCAACCAGACAATCAACCCCTAACCGAGGATACCCGTCTTCTGAGGGAAGAGCAGTCAGGAGACAGCTCATATTGGGCATCTTTGCACGTTAAACACACACATTAATCATGGCACAATGAGAATGCATGCATGCACACCACTGTGGTCCCTAGCACACACACCCCACATCCTCATCAAATTGGATTGGCACCAGTCCACCATGCACGACTGGTGAGCAGTAACGCCACGTCAAGGCTCCAATTATGTCACTGTACATTCATACACCATTCACACGGACCTGGGAATCACTTTTCCCTGGTCCTGGGGAACCCTTCTCCACCAAAATTGAGGATGACACCCCTTTTCCAGCAGGAATGTCACCCCCACATTCAAACAGCATGCACAACCCAAAATGTAAAAAAAATGTCAGCAAAAAAAAAAAAAAAATGCCAAAAATGTCAGCCAAAAAAAAAAAAAAATGCCAAAAATGTCAGCCAAAAAAAAAAAAAAGGGGGAAAAAAAATTATTGCCCTCTGCGTGAGCCACGCCTGGGGCGCCCCCGGCCACGGCCCCGGCCCCTCAGGGGAGACTCATGGGGGAGGGGCAAACCCGGGGAAGGAGGAGCAGCCCCTGATATCTGCCCACCTGGCGGCCTGCCCTCCAAGGCCACGGCAATTCTGTCCAGGGAAGCACCAAGTGTTGCCGTGTTGGCCTGCATAGTCTGGGTAAGGGCCCTCACATCCTGCCCAACGCCTGCTGCTGTAGTCTGCAGTTCATTTAGGCAGGTTGTGAAAGCCCGGGAGTGGGAGTCCAGGTTACCCAGCGTATCCTTCATGGAGGACAGGCTCTCCTCCACCCGCCCAAAAGTCTGGCAGAGCTGTCCCAGATGGCGGGTCTGGAGGGCCTGGTCCCTTCGCAGACTGGCGGGCAGGAGATTGGGCGCCCCCCTGGTGCTCTGGGATGACATCCTGCCTCCAGCTGATGGTTGTGGGCGGGGAGAAGGGGAGGCCCTTGTGAGGGGAGCCATGTTGGGGGAGGAGGGGGGGGGGCTCCCCCTTAGGGAGGGCAGGCTTCTGCCAGCCAGAGGGGAAGAGTCCGCACAAACCACTCGTCCAGTGCCTGACTCCTCCTCCTCATGATCGTCCTCCTCCTCTTGAACCTCCTCCGCGGACTGTGGCCTTGTTGGGGGGGCCTCATTAGGCTGCTGTCCTGGGGTTGGAGCGGTCAGGCCAGATGGCCCTGCACCCTCCTGCACATCTGTGGATGACACAAACCATTCACAGGTTGGAGGATCCACACTTGGCACATATTCCCTTTCACCCCCTCCCCCACACATGCTACACACCTGATAGAAAAAAAAACCTTACCTGGCACCACGGGGACCGGACTTGTGTCAAAGCCTGGCAGGCCCTCCACTTCATGCCGGTGAAAGGTCAGGGCCACCACATGCTCCGTCGCTGTAAGCCTAATACGGCATGGTGGGCCCCCTCCTGTGCCCCTGGCATGGGCATGCATTGCGGCCAGTTTTTTTTCCACCTGACGCCGGAGATCATTTATTTTTTTGTCAATCCCAGACCGGGTCCGTGTCTCCCCCTCCCCCGATGAATTCACCTGCTCCGTGATCCTATCCAAAATCTCCCTCCTCCTGGCCGGGGTGGTGGTGGCACTCTGCGAGCCGTGGAGAAAACGCCCATACTCGCTAATGGCCCGGGCAAGAATTCTTTTTTCCCCCACAGTAAAATTCAGCTTTATTTTTCTCTCTGTCATACTTCCAAACAAACTCACTACCAGTCACCAAAAATCAGTCACAAATACAAGCACAACCAATCAGGCAAGAACACACACAAAGAGAAAACGAACACCCAAAAATCACACTAGCACTCAGCAAGAAACAGTCACAAAAAAATAAAAAATAAAAAATAAAGCAAGAAAACAAACGCTCAGAAATATATCAATTAAACAAACAGTCTCTCAAACACTTATCAAAAAACACTTTCACAAATATACCAACAAGCACTTGATCACACAGAACACTAATCTGACAACTACAAGACACACTGCAACGAACAACAGGAACAAAAGCACTTGGTTAAATGGGAAGGGACACAAAGGGATGTACTTTTGCAATGCAAGTGCGTTTGTGTGTGTCTATTTATGCTGTCTGCGTAGTTCACAACGTTGCCCTAGTCCATTTCCAATTTCACTGATTGCGCCGCTCCCGAGTTGTGAGCATGCGCACAGCGGAGCTGACATGGTCTCCTTCACGCGCGCATGCGCGAGCCGGCCGGCCCTTCATTTGCATGGGGTCACGGCTCATTTCAATGTAACACGCCCACGTCCCTCCCAATTTGTATTACTCCTCCTTACGCCTCAGGAAAAAACCTTACGCTTGCGCAATTTCCTGCGCAAAAGTTACGTGAATCGGGGGATTACGCGGCTAGATGGCGCAAGTCTAACGTAATAGCGGTGCGCTACGCCGGACCGATAATGCGCCGATGTACGTGAATCTGGGCCTATGTCTCTATACCCTGTAAACAGTCATTTTAGCAAAAAAAAAATATGTTTCCTTTAGTGATCTCTGGGAATTGTAGTTTTTACGATAATTGTCTTAATACATTTTTATATTTGTTCATAAAATATGGTCCATTACTGTGCCTACAAAGTCCTAGAATAGCCTTTTGTATTCTCTTTCCTTGACATGTTAGATATCTATTTACTTGGCGTAACATCATCTTTCACATACAAAAAAATTGGGCTAACTTTACTGTTCCGTTTTTTTAAAACATTTTTTTTAAAACTTGTGAAAGTGTATTTTTTCCCCAAAAACTTTGGACCAGATTCACGTACATCTGCGCATTATTGGACCGGCGTAGCGCACCGCCTTTACCTTAGACTTGCGCAATTTTGCCGCATAATCACCCTATTCTCGTAGCTTTTGCGCAGAAAATTGCGCATGCGTAACGTTATTTCAGAGGCGTAAGGCAGAGTAATACAAATTGGGAAGGGCGTGTTACATTGAAATGAGCCGTGACCCCATGCAAATGAAGGGCCGGCCGGCTCACGCATGCGCGCTTCAAGGAGACCATGGTCAGCTCCGCTGTGCGCATGCTCACAACTCGGGAGCGGCGCAATCAGTGAAATTGGAAATGGACTAGGGCAACTTTGTGAACTACGCAAACAGCATAAATAGACAGACACAAACGCACTTGCATTGCAAAAGTACATCCCTTTGTCCCTTCCCATTTAACCAAGTGCTTTTGTCCTGTTGTTCGTTGCGTTGTGTTTTGTAGTTGTCAGATTAGTGTTCTGTGTGATCAAGTGTTTGTTAGTAGATCTTTGAAAGTGTTTTTTGATAAGTGTTTGAGAGACTGTTTGTTTGATATATTTCTGTTCGTTTGTTTTCTTGCTGATTTTTTGCTGTTTGTTTTTGTGACTGTTTCTTGCTGAGTGCTAGTGTGATTTTTTGTGTGTTAGTTTTCTCTTTGTGTGTGTTCTTGCTTGATTGGTTGTGCTTGTTTTTGTGACTGATTTTTGTTGACTGGGAGTGAGTTTTTTTGGAAGTATGACAGAGAGAAAGCGAAAACTCAATTTTACTGTGGGGGAAAAAAGAATTCTTGCCCGGGCCATTAGCGATTATGGGTGTTTCCTCCACGGCCCAGACAGTGCCAACACCACCCCGGCCAGGAGGAGGGAGATTTTGGACCTCATCACTGAGCAGGTCAATTCAGCGGGGGAGGGGGAGACACGGACCCGGTCTGGGATTGACAAAAAAATTAATGACCTCCGGCGTCTGGTCAAACAGAAGCTGTCCAAAATGCATGCCCATGCCAGGGGCACAGGAGGGGGCCCACCATGCCGTGTTAGGCTGACAGCGGAGGAGTGTGCAGTGGCCCTGACCTTTCATCGGCATGAAGTTGAGGGCCTGCCCGGCTTTGACTCAAGTCCGGAGCCCGTGGTGCCAGGTAAGTATTTTTTTTAATATCAGGTGTGTAGCATGTGTGGGGGAGGGGGTGAAAGGGAATATGTGGCAAGTGTGTGGATCCTCCAACCTGTTTTGTGTCATCCACAGATGTGCAGGAGGGTGCAGGGCCATCTGGCCTGACCGCACCATCCCCAGGACAGCAGTCTAATGAGGCCCCCCAACAAGGCCGGAGTCCGCGGAGGAGGTTCAAGAGGAGGAGGAGAATCATGAGGAGGAGGAGTCCATGTCAGGCACTGGACGTTTGGTTTTTGAGGACTCTTCCCCTCTGGCTGGCAGCAGGCAGCCCTCCCTAAGGGGGAGCCCCCCCCCTCCTCCCCCAACATGGCTCCCCTCCCAAGGGCCTCCCCTTCTCCCCGGCCACAAGCATCAGCTGGAGGCAGGATTTCGTCTCAGAACACCAGGGGGGTGGTCGATCTCCTGCCCGCCACTCTGAGAAGGGACCAGGCCCTTCAGACCCGCCATCTGGGACAGGTCAGCCAGACATTGGTGCGGATGGAGGAGAGCCTGTCCTCCATCAAGGATACGCTGGGGAACCTGGACTCCCACTCCCGGGCTTTCACAACCTGCCTAAACGACCTGCAGACGACATCAGCAGGCGTTGGGCCGGATGTGAGGGCCCTTACCCAGGCTATCCAGGCCAACGCGGCAACACTTGGTGCTGCCCTGGACAGAATAGCCGTGGCCTTGGAGGGCAGGCCGCCAGGTGGGCAGAGATCAGGGGCTGCTCCTCCTTCCCCGGTTTTCCCCCTCCCATGAGTCTCCCCTGAGGAGCCGGGGCCGTTGCCGGGGGCGCCCGCGTGGCTCACGTAAAGGGCAATAATTTTTTTTTCCCCTTTTTTGATTTTTTCTTTTTTTTTTTGCTGGAAGATTTTTGATTTTGCTGGTCATTTTATTTTTTATTTTAAATTTTTTTGGGTTGTGAATGCTGTTTGGATGTGGGGGTGACATTCCTGCCGGAAAAGGGGTGTCACCCTCAATTTTGGTGGAGAAGGGTTCCCCAGGACCAGGGAGAAGTGATCCCCAGGTCCGTGTGAATATTGTATGAATGTACAGTGACATAATTGAAGCCTTGGCGTGGCGTTGCTGCTCACAAGTCCTGCATGGTGGACTGGTGCCAATCCAATTTGATGTGGATGTGGGGTGTGTGTGCTAGGGACCACAGTGGTGTGCATGCATGCATTCTCATTGTGCCATGATTAATGTGTGTGTTTAACGTGCAAAGATGCCCAATGTGAGTTGTCTCCTGGCTGCTCTTCCCTCAGAAGACGGGGTAGCCTCGGTTAGGGGGGGATTGTCTGGTTCAGGGGTCAGGTCATCACGTAGGTCAATCTGCAGGCCCTTTCTTACTGCGAAGTTGTGCAGCATGCAACATGCACCGATGATCTGGCACACAAAGTTTGGGGAATACAAGAGGGTACCCCCAGACTTATCCAGGCATCGTAAACGTGACTTCAGGAGGCCAAAGGTGCGCTCCACCACTGCTCGTGTTTGGGCATGTGCTTGATTGTATCTTTCCTCTCCTGGGGTTTGGGGGTTCCGGATAGGAGTCATGAGATGGGGTCCCAGTGGATATGCAGAGTCACCTGTAAGGGAAAAGACAGGAGGATGTTAGTCATGCATGTGCCCCTGGTGATGTGTGCATCATGGGAGGGGATAGTCATGCCTGCCACCCATGTCACTCACCAACCAGCCAGGTGTCCCCATACACGTTCTGATCGAATTCCATTCGGATGTGGCATTGATTGTATATGTAGCTGTCATGGCTGGACCCTGGGTGTTTGGCACGGACGTGCCATATGAGGCCTTGGGCATCGACTATCACCTGTACGTTGATGGAATGCCAATGCTTCCGATTGCGGTATATGTGCTCTGTCTCATGGGGGGGGCTGGAGTGCCACATGTGTGCAATCAATGGCCCCCACAGTGCGTGAGAATCTGGCAATTCTGTAGAAATCTGTCATTGCCTTCAGCCGCAGCTCCTCAGTGGTGGGTTTGATGATTTGGTTGGCCATGCATCCGAGGATTGCAGGGACAACCTGGTGCACACATCTGCTCATGGAGGATTGTGACATCCCAGCCACCACTCCACTTGTACGCTGAAAAGAGCCAGTGGCAAGGAAATGGAGTGTTGCCATGACCTTGACCAGTGGCTGCACTGCATGTGAGCGGTGTGTTGGGCTGGTGATGTCCTCCTGCAGGGTTGTGGTTAATTCCAGGATGACATGAGGGGTGAATCTGAAGATGCGATACACCTCAGAATCACTCATGCCAAACAGGTCTATGCGGGTGCGGTATATCCTCTCCAGTGCCCTCCTCCGTGACATCCTCCGTGCCCTCATCCTTCTTTGTTCATCTAAAGACAGTAGTATAGCTATGTGCGACGATGCCCCTGGCATGTTGGCATACAGATTGTTGTGCAACACGTGTGACTGCTGAGCTCCTCACTAACAGTGTTGCTTTATCTGACATGTAGACGATTTTTCTCTTTTTAGACCAGCTTTTATATGGTCTAATTTTAGACAGGACATTTTGCTGTTGCGCACACTGCGTCGCCTGCGCTGCCCCAACGTTGTTTTGTGGATCCCCGTAAGTCCCTCATTAGCATATTTGACTAGCAAATCAATGGTCTGTCTAGCGCAGTTTTGCGCGAACGGATGCGCCTGTCTAACGAAATTACGCCGGACCAAAAAAAGTAGATTTCTTGCGTATCTCGTTTTGGGGATGCCGTGCATCGAAACGCACGCGCACATTTAGACTTACGCACACGCATCTCCTGTTGCGCAGGCGTAATCGCTCTGTGAATCTAGGCCTTTGCGTTTAAAAGACCGCTGCACAAATACTGTCTGACATAAAATATTGCAACAATTGCCATTTTATTCTCTAGATTCTCTGCTAAAAAAAAAATATAATGTAAAATAAGGAGAAAATACTGCGCTAAACCAAACTTGTAGAGAACAATAGCTGCTGACACTCAAAGTTATGCACCTGTTAAGGAGTGAAAACGTGTCGGCTCTGCTATTTTTTGCTTCCCACATTGCTTTTTATAGTTTTTTTTTTTATATCCCGTGATCACTTTTAATCAGAATTACAGTAGTCTTCAGAGCTTTTTTTCTCAGAAAATAGGTGCAGGAACTCAACCACGACCCCGTTCAGATTTCACAAACAGTAGAAGGGTCTTAAAGGGGCATTAAATACCAGAATTGCACTAATACAGAGTGCAGAGTTCAGGGGGGTTACACACAGAGTGAAGAGCTGGCATTTGTAAACACAGAAACCAGACTTCTGTGTTTACAAGTGAATGTGGTGAGCGGGCACCAAAGGGTCTAAGCCAAAGGTGGTGGAACTGAGTTCCCCCAAGTTCCCCCAGAAAAAAAGCCCTGGTACTCTTACAACTCGATGTATGATATTTATCCTAAATAAACCTCACTTGGTTGACCTGCACCTTATGGAGCCATTTTTCTACTTTTGGGGCCTTTGATGTGAATACCCATCCTCACTACCATCCCTTGAATTGACCTTTCAGTCGGCTGGTCATTGCTGTCTTGTCGTATGGTTCTGAGTCCAGGGATTCATCATCCAGTTTTACTGGGCCTTCCCATCTACACAGCATAGAAGCGCAAGCAACCACAGGTTCAGAGCCTGTTTGACCCACTGCTGCATGGGTTGTGTGTCCGCCATATTTGGTAAGAGTACCCAACTTCTTCTATTTGAGAATCCTTTGAAGTTACCGAAGACACTTGAATAGCTCATTGTGACTATATGCAGTCAATTGCATCTAGAGGTGGACCCCCCCCCCTTTTTTTATTTGAACTTTGGTGTTTACTGTTTATGGATTCACACCATGTTTCTTTTGTTTTAGAGTGGACTCTCATTCATTCTCGCATTAGATTGGATCTATTTTTACCAATTTTTTCACTTATTTTTATATATTATGTTTTAGTCTGTATGTACCCCATACTCATTCACATAGGGTGGGGGGCCCGGGATCTGGGGGCCCCCTTATTAACCACTTCCCGCCCGGCCAATAGCCGATTTACGGCCGGGAAGTGGTTATGAAATCGTGACAGGCCGTTCTCAAACGTCCTGCACGATTTCATGCCGCACGCGCCCGTGCGGGCGCGCAGCGCGGCGATCGGTGATGCGGGGTGTCAGTCTGACACCCTGCACCTCCGATCTCGGTAACGAGTCTCCGGCGGAGCCTCGTTACCACGTGATCAGCCGTGTCCAATCACGGCTGATCACGATGTAAACAGGAAGAGCCGCCGACGGCTCTTCCTCACTCGCGTCTGACAGACGCGAGTAGAGGAGAGCCGATCAGCGGCTCTCCTGACAGGGGGGGTTCGCGCTGATTGTTTATCAGTGCAGCCCCCCCTCGGATTGCCACACTAGACCACCAGGGAAATAAAAAAATACCAAAAAAAGGGGCAAAAAAAAAAAAAGACGAAAAAAAAAAAAGTCAGCAAAAAAAAAAAAAAGGGGGGCAGTAAAAAAAAAAAATGATGCCAATCAGTGCCCACACATGGGCACTGATTGGCAACATTGATCCATCAGTGCCACCCCTCAGTGATCATCAGTGCCACCCCAGTGTCTGTCAGTGCCACCCCACAGTGCCAATCCATGCCCAGTGCCCACCTATCAGTGCCCACCTGTGCCACCTATCAGTGCCCACCTGTGCCGCCTATCAGTGCCCACCTATGCTGCCTATCAGTGCCCACCTGTGCCGCCTATGAGTGCCCACCTGTGCCCACCTGTGCCGCCTATGAGTGCCCACCTGTGCCGCCTATGAGTGCCCACCTGTGCTGCCTATGAGTGCCCATCAGTGCCGCCCATGAGTGCCCATCAGTGCCGCCCATGAGTGCCCATCAGTGCCGCCCATGAGTGCCCATCAGTGCCCCATACCAGCGCCGCCTATCAGTGCCCATCAGTGCTACCTAATCGGTGCCCATCAGAACTACCTCATCGGTGCCCATCAGTGCCACCTCATCGGTGCCCATCAGTGCCACCATATCAGTGCCCGTAATTGAAAGAGAAAACATACTCATTTACACAAAAATTAACAGAAAAAAATAAAAACTTTATTTTTTTTTCAAAATCTTCGCTCTATTTTTAGTTGTTGCGCAAAAAAAAAAAAACCGCAGAGGTGATCAAATACCACCAAAAGAAAGCTCTATTTGTGGGGAAAAAAGGACGCCAATTTTGTTTGGGTGCAGTGTAGCATGACCGCGCAATTGTCATTCAAATTGCGACAGTGCTGAAAGCTGAAAATTGGCTTGGGCGGGAAGGTGCGTAAGTGCCTGGTATGGAAGTGGTTAAATCCGCTGAACAGCAGATTGCGAACTTGGCAAAGGGAATGGAGCTCAAAAACGCAATGCACTAGTGTGAATCCGGCCTAAAATTGCACATGCTCGAGGAATGGCGACAAACTATAATACTTGAATATCTTCATAGGCGACACTTTAAAAAGTTTACAGGTTACCTGTTTAGAGTTCTTGTGCCAGAATTATAGCTCTCACTCTAACGATTGTGGTGATAACTCATGTGTGTGCTCTGAACACTGTTTACATATGTGGGAGCGTGACTTGTGCATTATTTTGCTTCTGCGCGCGAGCACGAAGGGGTGGGGCGCTTTCAAAAATGTTTTTCTCATTTATTTAAACTTTTTATTTTACTCTGTCCTTTATTTTTTTTTCCTATAACAAGAAATGTTAACAATCCCTATAATAGAAATAAGGATGACAGGTCTTCTTTATAGAGAGATCTTGGGTCAAAAAACAAAACAACAAAAAAACTTCAAGATAATGGCATAATATGCTAGTATGCATTGCATACTACCCGCCCAATTTGAATTAGGCCGCCCAATTTACCCTACGCCGCCGCAACTTTGTGAATACAGCACTTGCGGGTAAAGTTGCGGCGGCGTAACGTAAATAGGAAAAGTTATGCCGCCGCAAAGAACCGCTCGCCATCCTGAATCTGGCCCTTTGTCTTTTAGTTATTCTTTTTCTGTGTAGTGTAAGGGGAGCCTACGACAAAGATAAGTAATTTAATTTTTTTTTTGTCTGGCGTTGGGCCTTAAAAAGAACAGGTTGTTGGCATGAAATATGGCTCGTGGAGATTTTCTTACCCATGCCAAGCTTTTAATCATGTTTCAATAATAATGAACTTATTCAACTTGTGCGTGAATCAGGATTTTGTGTGGTAACTCCTGGATGATGTAAGGAGTGGTGAATTTGGTTCCAGGCACATTTGATATCCCGGGATCTTACTGGAAGAATGGTGACATCACCCTCTGCCACACGAAAGTGAGGGAAAGGTGAGTATATTAACCAACTCTTTTTGCCTTTTACATTTTTTTTTTGCAGTCTAAATATGTGGACCTTGCTATATTATGTCGCGTACACGTGGTCAGAATTTCCGATGGAAAAGTCAGAAGAGTAATTTTTTCATCAGATATTTTGACCGTGTGTATGCCCCATCTGACTTTTTCCGTCGGAAATTCCGACGGACTTAGAAAGAGAACATCGAAAATTCTGTTCACCTGTATGGAATTCCGACAGAAAAAAAACACACATGCTCGGAAACAATTCAACGCATGCACGGAAGCATTGAACTTCATTTTGCTAGGCTTGTTGCAGTGTTGCACGTCACCGAGTTTTTGACAGTTGGAATTTGGTGTGTCCGTGTGTATGCAAGACAGCTAGAGCTGGAAAAACCAGTCCTGTGTACGCGGCTTTAGTGTTAGGCCCCGTACACACAATGGAATTTATCCGCTGGAAATGGTCCGACGGACCATTTCAGCCGAAAAATCCGCTCGTCTGTAGAGGCAAGCGGACGGATTTGGACGGATTTCTCCAGCGGAAAATTTCCAAAGCATGCTTTGAAACTTTTCCGCCGGACACATGTCCGTCGGATATGTCCGCTGGTCAGTACACTCACCAGCGGACATATCCTCCCGCACAAGGGTCGTATAGATGCGACGCATGCGTAGAAGTTGTTTACTTCCTGGTGTGGTGACGTGGCGGCGTCAACGTCACCGCCACGTCACCGCGCTGTCTGATCCGATGGTGTGTACACGCCATCGGACCAAAATAGCCCAGCGGACATATCCGATGAAAACGGTCCGAGTGTACGCGGCCTTAGAGCTGTTTTAATAAGAAATACCACGAGCTACCTGTTGTACTATGTGCACTGCCTTAGAGTATCAACCCTTCCACTGTGCCCCTTCCTAGCTAGTTATTAACCTCTTATGGCCCGCCGCATTTACATTTACGTCGGCAGAAAGGCACCGACAGGCACATCAACGTATATCTACGTTGGTGCCTTGAGGTGGGTCGGGGGTCCGATCGGAACCCACCCCGGTACATGCGGCGGTCCCCGTGGCTGGCCGAGCGATCCGGGACAAGGGGGCGGCTATTCGTTTTTGTCCGCCCCCTCCGGATCGCTCCCAGCCAATCCACACGCTCCCCCGCCCTGCACTTCCTCCTCCTGTGTAAACACAGGAAGGGGGAAGTGATGTGATCTCTCCTCTCAGCGTCTTTTTCAACCACCGCTGGGGAGAGATCACATCGCACAGTAAGTCTGCACAACACTACACTGACACACACTACACGCAGGCACATTAACCCCTTGCGATCACCCCCCCTCCCCCCTGTCACAGTGTCACTGAATGCAGTAATCATACATGTATGATTACTGTATTTAGTGTCAGTGTGACAGTTAGTGTGACAGTCAGTTAGTGTTAGGTCCAGGGTAGCCCCCGTACCCCCCCATATAAAGTTTTAACCCCTTGATCACTCCCTATTGCCAGCATCACTAAGCGATCATTTTTCTGATCACTGTATTAGTGTCGCTGTTCCCGCTAGGTAGCTAATTTTTTTTTTATTGCGTTTTTTTTTTTACTAAAGACATGTGGCTAAATAAATTTTGGCCTAAATGTTTGACTAAAATTTAGTTTATTTGATTTTTCTTATAACAAAAATTAAAAAATATTTATTTTTTTTCAAAAATGTCGCTCTATTTTTGTATATAGCGCAAAAAATAAAAATCGCAGAGGCGATCAAATACCACCAAAAGAAGTTGGGGAGATGTCCCCTCACTTCCTGTCCTATAACAAAAACAAAAAGTGAGAAGATATCCATACATAATGGGGAAATCTCTAAATGTTTCAAGAACTATTATGCCCACTGAAAGATTTCCTGTTCTGGGGACTACCGAATATCTGGGATTTTCTTTTACTTTTAGGGATAATAGTAAATAGGACAAATAGAGAGAAATAATCCCCCTAATTGAGACACAGATTGGCGTTCTAATCTCTCTTCACTTTATACAAACTAGAAAATAAAGTTTTGCATTTAGTTATACTTTAAAGCAGTGGTCTCCAAACTGTGGTCCCGTGGCCAGATATGGACTTGGCTTGCTTTTATCTGGCCCTTGGCCCCCTATTCCTCCCACTGATATGAGACAATATTCTACCAACTGATATCAGCAGTGGTGTACCATTTCTCACACTGACACCAACAATGGGGCACTATTTCTCCCAAAGACACTCACAATGGGCCACTATTCCTCCCAAAGGCACCAACAATGGGGAACTATTCTTCCCAATTACACAAATAATGGGACACTATTCCACCCAATGACACCAACAATGGGGCACTATTCCTCCCAATGACACCAACAACAGGGCATTATTCTTCCCAATTACACAAACAATGGGACATTATTCCACCCAATAAAATCAACAATGAGGCACTATTCTCCTACTGACATCAACAATGGGGCATTATTCCTCCCAATGATACCAACGATGGAGCACTATTCCCCCCCCCCCTAATACCAAATGTGGTAATGTTTACTCCTGCTGATGCCCAAAAATTTCCAGTCCGGCCCCCCCAAAGCCTGAAGAACAATAAACCAGCCTTTTGTTTAGAAAGTTTGGAAACCCCTGCTGTAAACGATTAGTTCCCCTTCAGTAAAATGTTACATGTTTCAGCCGTATTTGGGGTGGATCATTTACCATGTTCTCAATACTGCAGCCACTCCTCGCTCCCTGATCCCTGCGGCTGTTGACTTGTTCTCAATGAACTAGCAGAGCGCTGTTGAGCACTTGAGTACAGTGGCGTCACTAGGGTTGGTGTCACCCGGTGCAAAAAAAAATTGGTGTCACCCCCCACCAACTATAGTCCCCCCTCAGTACAGGCCCCCCTCTCCCAGTACAGACCCCCCTCCACTAACTACAGACCCCCCTCCCGCAGTACAGACCCCCTTCACTAACTACAGACCCCCCTCAACTAATTACAGACCCCCTCCCACAGTACAGACCCCCTCCACTAACTACAGACCCACCTCCCGCAGTACAGGCCCCCCACTAAGTACATACCCCCTCCATCAATAAAGAATAAAGACCCCCTTCCTCCTCAGTATAGACCCCTCCATTAGTGCAGACCCCCTATCAGTTCAGACACCCTCACCCAAGTGCAGACTCCCCATCAGTACAGACACTCCCACCTAAATGGAGACCCCCATCAGTGCAGACATCCCCACCCAAGTGCAGACCCCCACCAGTACACACACCCCCACCTAAGTGAAGTCACCCCCATCCAAGTGCAGACCACCCATCAGTACAGACACCCCCACCTCAGTGCAGGCCCCCCAGCAGATCCCAGTCAGTACAGACACCCCCAGCAGTGCATACCCCCCCTTAGTACAGACCCCCTCAGTACAGACACCCCCCTAGTGCAGACCCCCCAGCATTACAGACCCCCCTTAGTACAGACACCCCCCTAGTGTAAAGTGACCAGATTTTTAAAATGAAATCCGGGGACATATTTTTTCTTTATTAATAATGGCGGCAATCGGCGACTCTCTGCTCGTCGCCGTCCGCCTCACAGCCTCTCAAGTCTTTCTCTTCGGGCCCCCGGCTAATGCTGGATGGGGAGCAGAGGAAGATCACTCCGCCAGGGAAGGCAAGGAAATGGGCAGGTGGCTGGCCAGGATTTGAGCCAAGGCAGAATAACATGCGAGCGGAGCTAAATGGGCATGCGCCCGATACTGAAGAAATATTCCCTCCACTCCGACCAATACATAATCATCAGAAAGGGGCACAGATAACAGGAAAAATACAACCCCCCTATGTTGGTAGGCACGGCGGAGCAGGGGTGTGTAATTCAATTTTTTTTTTTATTCTGCACTGACTTTCTTTGAAATTGCCCTTGCACCCTATTAAATCCAATCTGGGGAAAAAAACAGGGACAGACTTGGTCCGGGGACAGTGTCCTCAATCAGGGGACTGTCCCCTGAAACTGGGGATGTCTGGTCACCCTACCCTAGTGCAGACCCCCAGCATTACAAACCCCTTCCCCTCAGTAGTACAGACCCCCCAGCAGTATAGACGCCCTTTTACATACCTCAGAACAGCGTTGCGCTACAAACACTGTGTGTCTGTCCCTGGAGTGCAGGCTCCTCCTCCTCTGTGGATGTAAACAGAGGAGGAGGCGGTTTCGGTCCGCTCTGCTGAAGTACACAGCGAAGCGAGCGGAGGCACAGCTAATCAGGGGCAGCGGGCACTGTTAGAGGTGCGTGCTGCTACCCATGGGTGTCACCCCTCAGGCGGGTGTCACCCAGGTGCGGCCCGCACCCGCCTAGCAATGCCTCTGCTTGAGTAGTTCATTGAGTCTTCGTGTGAAACTGCCTGTCTATATGATGCATGGAGCAGACAGATACACTGACAGTCCGTAGGAACCTTCATGGCGATCTGCTGATCAAAGGTGCAATGCTTTCCAGGCTCCTACAAGAAAAAAGATAGTAACTGCATATTTTCTTACATGCAAAAAGATGCGCATTTATTTTTTTAAAGCGTACTTCTCCTTAAACTGAAACCTGCCATCATATTTTTATGCAGGAGACCCTTCACTCTTATTGCATATACATTTGACGGCCAATGATTATTAAAGAAAATACGTTTTGTGTTTGAATCATTTTATTTGGAACACTTGAATGCGCACACGTTTTGTCTATTACTTACACACTCCATAAATTGCTCTGGTATTGACACAAGGCATTTCAACGCCTGCTCCTTCAAAATTCGTATAGATTGAACATAAAGCTCTGCGTATGATCTACACAGGGGCATTCAGGGAATGCAAACAGTGGGGTATTGTTCTGTTATTGATCCACGTGCCAGGTGGGTGATCCTTTTCATCCTGACAATCTCACCTTGTGTCAGGCCACGTGTGTCTTCATGATGTCACAATGGACGTGCAGATGGTTGGACAGGTGAAGACAGGTCTCCTTCTGTCTGTCAGTGAAGATGCTTAAACTGTGTCATAGGACAAGAGATTCCTATCACTGCACAGGTGCTGCGGGTACAAAAGGCTGGCTTGTTGGTCTTTACGCTCATAACTAGCTTGGGGGTGAACAATATGTACAGTATGTATAGGGGCATAGGTAATCAGGTGGTCCTTAGATTAGATCATTCGTTCATTCAAACAGCAACTCACATTGCTGTAAAACCAGTCAATCTAATATGCAGGAAACAGTAAAGCTGAACTCCAGGCAAATATAAAAGTCACAAATAAATGCCATTCTCTATTTATTAATATGATATTAACCCCTTCCCGGCTACCTAGGTGTCCCCTTTAAAAGTTCTTAATGCCTAGGGGGGTGGCAAGATAGGTGATCATGTATGTGACCATTGTGATTGGCTGCCAATGTTTTCTCGAGACCGAAAGCTGTTTTGGGCAGCTTGAACTTTGTGCTGGGAGCGTGCATGTGTTTGTGAAGGTGTCCAACGTTTGAGCGTTAAAGCCCAGTTTTTTTGCGGGTGCACATATGGGCTGCTACAGTGTAAGGAAAGGGGTTAAGGCCGAGTACACACATTGGGCCAGATTCAGGTAGATGGGCGCTTCTTTACTTTGGAGTAACGTTTCTCATTTACGTTACTCCGCCAACACTTTCGGCGCAAGTACTGTTATTCACATAGCACTTGCGCGTAAACTTGCGCCAGAGTAACGATAATGCGCTGGCGTAACCCGACGCAAGTGGAAGTGGGTGTGATCATATGTAAATGATGGGCGGAGCCCAGCGCAGAGGCTTACGTTCAGCGCATCATCCACGGAGCATGCGCAGTAAGTGAGGCTTCACTCGCCCCCTTGTGCGCATGCTCACAACTTCCGTCGGCACCACTTCACGGGAAACGTCAGCGCAATGCGTTTCGTTGGGCGTTTAAATGCGCCCGTAGATGCGCCATTCCGGCACTAAAGTATATCCTGTTCCCCCTCCCCGCAGTGAAGTTACTTTTGTTCTGAGATGGCTGCTCCCGTTCCCCGCAAACACACAGGAGAAAGCTGAACTCTAAAGGCCAGGAGCTGTCAGCCGTCATCTCGGCTATGGAGACCTATGATGTCTTCCTCCATGGCTGTAAAAGTTGACAGACAAGCATGGACAGAGGTGTTGTCCTGCAAGTGGGGGTGCTCAGCTAGCTCTTATCAACGGTAACGCTGCTGTAGCTGCTCTCCTGCTGTCCTGTGGCTGTCTGGAGTAAAGATAAAGCAGCTATTTGTAGAAATAACTTTGCGACGGACGGACGACATATGCGCGGCGCATGTAGCCAGCGTATGGTGCTAATCCGTGCGTGAATTGGGAAAAATCCCTCATTTGCATATTTGCAGGAGAAATCAATTGGCGCGACTGATGCGCCAAGCGAAACTATGCGCTGACGATACTCTGGCGTCGGAAAGTTAAGCCGGTCGGAAATGGCCCGTTTTCTGGCGCATCTAGGTTGGTGGGTACGGCCGCGGAGATACAACGGCGCATCTTCACAGTTACGCGGCGCATATCGAAATACTCCAGCGCAAGTGTTGCTGAATCTGGCCCAAAATGTTTTTTGTGTGCCCCAAATATACAGTCGTCTTTAGCATAAGACCTGTGACAGATTTTTCCATTTGCACAGAGTTTGTATAAATAACTCATTGCATTGACATTCTCTACAAACACACGAGATGATACCAAATTATATGTATTAGGTTTACATTTTCAAAAATGATATTTTCTTAGAAGGAAGAACTGGTATAAAATAACATGTTTTGTTAAATTGAACTTTTAGTAGTACGGAGCAGGGAGGACTGAAACCACAATTCGGTATTTATTACAGTCTGTGTCCCCATGGTAAGAGTAACTGGAAAATAGGGACACAGACAGAATTGAAAATCTTACCCTTTACCACTAGATTCAAATTTGCCTGGATTTCTACTTTAAGAAACAAGCAATTTTAAGACAAAAACATGTAATTGTGAAGGATTTTTGTGAGGTAAAACTGTCAGCGCAGGAAAATTTAGGCAAGCATATACTTCAGGCTAGACCTGCTTGTTTTGATCTGGGGGCAGGGAGTGGTTAGTGGGTGAGACCACTAGACATGTGCAATTTTTTTCGTTACGAATACGTTTTCCGTCATTATTTGTTATTTTCGTTGATTCGTTAACCTACGAATAAACAAATGGTTTAGCGCAAATAATAACGAATAACGATATTTCCAAAAATAACGAATATGGAAAACTACGAAGATACGAAACTACTAAATGTAAAAGAACAACACAACAAAAGAAAAAAGAAACGAAAACATAGAAATAACGAAAATACTGAACACAAAAAAAAATCATAATTACGAAAAATAAACGAAAATGCAAACTTACTAATATTCGAAGAACGAAAAGAAAACAACCGAAATGCCGACCAAAGAATAATAAACGAAAAGCAAAACTAACGAAAAATAAATTACGAATCTTCGGAAAACGGAAATAAAAGTAAAGTGAAGTAAATTCACTTTCATTAGTACTGCCCCAATGAGCTTCTTTCTTATTACCTAGTGGCTCCTTGACCTTGTGTCTTTATCTGTGTTAGACTGCAGTGCATTCCATCCAGAGTCCAGGGTGTGTTTGGGTAGGTTGCACCGGTTTTGTGGATCTGTCAAGTCAATCGCAGTAAATTACAATGTTTTACAAAATTACGACGAGTAGTGTGTCGAATAAACGTAAAATGTATTTTAACAGAATTACGAATGCAAAAAATCTACAAAAGAACGTTGTTACAATCAAATGAAATTAGACACGAAAATACGAATGATCATAAAGCAACGAAGATTTATTTCTTACGAAAATACAAACACGGCATGATGGAAAATATAATGTAAATACGAATATCAAAACAACGAAAAATAAACCAACGTAAAAACGAATGAACGAATAAATTAATTGTAAAATTACGAACGAGGCAGAATACAACATTTAACGAAAATACTAATCTCGAATCAACGAAAAATAAACTAACATAAAAAAATGGAAACGGAAAAAAAAAGTGTTACGAAAATACTAAAGAGCACGAATACGATAACTAACGTCTTACAAAATTACGACTCGTTACGAATCACGATAAACGAACAGAAACGAAACAGAAATAAACGAAAATTTTTGTTGTGCACATGTCTAGTGACCACCTGTGCTTCAGTACTTGGGTGTCTCCCTTGCTTTCAGTGGATTGTTCTGGTAGAGGGGCAAAGCTAGGGCTGAAGAGACAGGCAGCTTATGTGAAGAGCCCTGACCAATCCCCATTTGGTGTAGACAGGGAGCGGGCCTCCCATATAAGCTGAGGTAACAGCTGGGAGGAGTTGTCGGCCAGGAGAAGTGGAGAATGGAGTACTAGACAGTGGCAGGAGGCGGTCACTATCTGGGGGGGGGAGGGTGCGCTGATCACGGAGGAGCCCGGGAGAGCTGTAGGGGAACTTCATCCTAACAAGGTCATGGGTGAATTCCTCATCTTTACATGGTCATAGATGAGGATTCCTGGATCAGAAGAGCTGGAGGCTGTTGGAACATATGTCCTGTTAAAGTTCTCCATCATGAACTCGGGGCAGGAAAAGGGTGTAAGTGGACCACAGTGGAGTTCTGGATGAGGCATGCCAGGGAATCTGTGAGGGAACTTCATCCTTACACGGTCATGGATGAAGTCCTCATCTTTACACAGTCATAGATGAGGAGTCCTGGATAAGAGGAGAGACTGTAGGGATTGTGTCAAATCGATGCAGCCTGCGGGTGCAGGATTTGCAAGTCGGCCTGGCTGGGGTCAGTAGTCCACCAATCAGTACAAACTGTTAAATTACTAGGCCTCCAGGGAGGGGTCCTGCAGGCCTCTGGCCTAGTAACCACACAGCAAATACAGCCAGCATTTGGGATTATTCAGAGTAATCTTTTTTGTCTTAATGAAGGTGATGGGATGGGATCTAATAGCTTTACAGTGGACGTTTTGTGCAGGAGGAGAGAAGTCCTGGGAGCAACAGTCTGCAGGAGTTAAAGCAGTGGAGCAGGAGCAATAGTCTGCATGGTGTTATGCAGGGGAATAGACTGTAATGCCTCATACACACGACCAGGTTTTCCGATGGGAAAACTGTGAGAAGAGCTTTTGACCGGGAATACCGGCCATCTGTATGCTCCCTCACAGTTTTTCTGACAGGAAAACTACCAAAATCAGCTGGCAAAAAAAAATGCCTCGTACACACGCTCAGGATTTCTGAGGAGAAAAAGTCCGCCGGGAATCCCGACGGAAAAAAAAGAGCTGGTTCTCTTTTTTTTTGCCGGTGGATTTTGGCAGTTTTCCTGTTGGAAAACCAGGTCGTGTGTACGAGACATAAGAGAACCAGCTCTCTTTTTTCCCGTCGGGATTCCCGACTGACTTTTTCCCGTCAGAAATCCAGAGTGTGTGTACGAGGCATAAATGTACATCAGTTCTTCAAGGCTAAACCAATTCATCAATGTTCACTAAATATGATGGCTGAGCAACTGGTTCTATGAGCATCCCATGTTCCCTTCCCCCAACTACGTTACAGTCATGGCTGAAATTGTTGGCACCCCAGAAATGTTTCCAGAAAATCAAGTATTTCGCACAGAAAAGTATTGTAGTAACACATGTTTTGCTATACACATGTTTATTCCCTTTGTGTGTATTAGAACAAAACAAAAAAAAAAGAAGGAAAAAGGCAAATTTGACATAATGTCACACAAAACTCCAAAAATGATCTGGTCGAAATTTTTGGCACCCTTTCAAAATTTTGGATAAATAAGATTGTTTCACACATGTGATGCTCCTTTAAACTCACCTGGGGCAAGTAACAGGTGTGGGCAATATAAAAATCACACCTGAAAGCAGATAAATGCAGAGAAGTTCACTTAAATGAATGAATGAATGAAGAACTTATATAGCGCAGCACATGCGAAGTAAATCGCCTCTGGGCGCTTGTTGTTCCTGTCTCCTTTGAGATCAAAAGAGATGCGTCTTAATCTTTCTCCTGAAGACTAAATAGTTCTCCTCCAGCCGAATGCTGGCTGGTAAGGCGTTCCATAGTCTGGGACCTTGGACAGCGAATCTCCTGTCTCCTTTGGACTTGTATCTGTATCTGAAGCCGATTTTGATTGGTGGATCGTAGAATATGATTGGGATTGTGAACTTTTAATTTTTCGCATAGATAATGGGGAGCATTCCCATGGATACATCTATGCGTTAGACAGAGAGCTTTAAAGGAGATTCTGTCTTTAACTGGTAGCCAGTGAAGGGATCTCAGTGAAGGTGAGATTGATTCCCAGGGTTTTTTCCCAGTCACAAGTCTGGCGGCCGTATTTTGAACGACTTGAAGACGAGCGATCTGGTACTTGGGGAGTCCGAGGTAAAGGGCATTTGCATAGTCCAGTCTGGAGTTTACAATCGCTCCCACCACGACCGCTATGTCTTTCTTGGGAATAAAAGGCGTGAGTCTGCATAGTAGGCGCAGCAGATGGTGAGATCCGCTGACTACTGACCCTATTTGTGCGTTCATTGTCATGTCGGAGTCAAAGATGACCCCAAGACTTTTGACTTTGGCGCTAGGGGTGATGATTTTGCCCAGAATGGGCGGCGGGATCCAGGTTGTTGTCGATAGATTCCTACGCTTGGCGTGAAACAGAAGAAGTTCTGTTTTTGCTCCGTTGAGTTTGAGATAACTCTTTGTCATCCAGTCCTCTATCAAAGAGAGGCATGTCTCTAGATTGAGGTGGTGATCCTTTTTATTGCAAATGCGGAAGTACAGTTGCGTGTCGTCTGCATAAGAGTGATATAGCAGTTTTTGGCTGCTGATGATTTCGAAAAGAGGACGCACATAGATGTTGAATAACATCGGCGACAGGGGAGATCCTTGAGGGACCCCGCACGATAATGTGCGTTGTTCAGAAGTGAAGGGTCCTAGCTTCACTATTTGCGATCGGTTTTCCAAAAAAGAGGAGAACCAGGATAGATCGCTTTCTGCGACTTTAGCTATTTTAGCCAGCCGAGTCAATAACAGCTTGTGATCAACTGTATCAAAGGCTGCGCTTAGGTCCAGCAGAACCAGAAGTGAAGATTCTCCTTCGTCTGCGGGCTCGAGAACGTCGTCCCATATCTTAAGCAATGCTGTTTCCGTCCCGTGTCCGGGACGGAATCCTGATTGAAATGGGTCGAGTAAGTTGTGGGTATCTAGATGCTGTTGCAGCTGCTGTACCACTGCTTTCTCCATTACCTTGGAGAGAACATTTAGGCCTGTTATGGGGCGCCAGTTGAGTGGATCCTTAGGATCCAGGGTGGCTTTCTTCAAGATGGGTTGAATGAAGCCCTCCTTCAACTGGGAGGGCATTATGCCCTCCCTGAAGGATTGGTTGATAAGCTGCGTGACAGGAGGTGCCAAGATGTCGGCGCATTCCTTCTGCAGTTTGGTGGGGATAATATCATTTGGCGCAGTGCTGTTGCGCAGAGTGCCGATGATATTTTTAGTGGTCTGAATGGAGATGGGTTCCAGAGTGAACTCACCTAACTGTGGTGAATTACTGCCGGTGCAGTGTAACTGACTACGGGGGGGGCTGGGGGAGCAATTGTTTTGCTGAATGCTTTGCCGGATAGCCCCAATTATGTTAATGAAGCAATCCGATAACTCATCGCAAAATTCTTGTGAATCCAAGTTGGGGGCATCCTGGATTCATGGTCTGAGTGACCAGCTTGAAGAGTTCGCGGGGGCGATTTAGGGCACCGTTGATAGCCTCAGAAAAATAGTTTTTCTTGGCTTCAAAGATTTGCTTGTAGTATTTTCTAGTTATTACCTTGTAGATCGAGAGGTTCTCATCTGAAGAGTTTCTTTTCCAGGCTGCTTCTGCCCTTCTGCGCTCTTGCTTCAGTGACGCCAGCTGGTTGTTGAACCAGCCGGAGTTATTTTTCCTGATCTGGGTCTTTCGTTTCGGCGCTATCAAGTCAGCTGACTGCAATAGTGCTGTGTTTATGGCCTCCAGTGTTTCTTCCGCTGTTTGGTGCGGCAGAATTGTGTTTATTTTTTCCCCTAACGTGGCTTTGAAGAGTTCCGAGTGGAGCTTCTTCTGACATCTGGTCCAGTGTGTTGTCACTGGATTTGATGTTTTTGTTAAGGGGGGGAATTCGGAAATAATGAATTTAATTGCATGGTGATCTGTCCATGGCAACGGTTCATTTTCCAAGATTTTTATTTCCAGATCTTGTCTGAAAATAAGATCGAGCGTATGACCTGAAGCATGTGTGGGCCCACATACTAGTTGCTGAAGCCCTAATCCTTCCAGGTGGTCGATGCAGGCGTCGGCAATGGGGTCTTGCGGGGAGTTGGCCCAAAGGTTGAAGTCCCCGAGCAGCAAAAGGTGTTTGCTGTTCAGGGTATAGGTGGAGACAAAGTCCGTCAAAGATGGGAGCAGCTGCGACTTGGGGCCAGGTGGCCTATAGCAGAGTAGAATCCGGATGGTCTCCTGACCGTTTACTTGCAGTTGAAGAGTAAGGGTTTCCATGAATGGAAGAGGGTTTTGGAGGCTTGGTTTTGTGATCGCAAGACGCGTCTTATGGATCACCGCCAGTCCTCCTCCTCTTTGCCCTATTCTGTTTTTCGTTATAATACGGTAGTTTTCTGGCACCAATTCTTCTAGAATGGTGTTACAGTCGGCTGTGAGCCAGCTCTCTGTGATAAAGAGGCAGTCTAAGTCATGTTGCAATAAGAAATCATGGATTTCTAATCGGTGTTTTACTGCCGATCTCGTGTTAATCAAAGCACATGATATGTGCTTCGGCGGTGGTAACTGCCTGCGATTTTTGGTAGTCGATCGTCGCTCGATCCTCAAAAGTCGCAGATTTCCTAGGGTCTTTTTGGTAGCGGCCGACAGAATTGCTTAGTCTTTGCATTGTGTGTCTGTGTGTGCCACACTAAGCATGGACAACAGAAATAGTTGAAGAGAACTGTCTGAGGACTTGAGAAACAAAATTGTGGAAAAATATCAACAATCTCAAGGTTACAAGTCCATCTCCAGAGATCTAGATTTGCCTTTGTCCACAGTGTGCAACATTATCAAGAAATTTGCACTGTAGCTAATCTCTCTGGGCGTGGATGGAAGAGAAAAATTGATGAAAGGTTGCAATGCATGATAGTCCGGATGGTGGATAAGCCTCCCCAAACAAGTTCCAAAGAAATTCAAGCTGTCCTGCAGGCTCAGGGAGCATCAGTGTCAGCGCAAACTATTCGTCGACATTTAAATGAAATGAAACACTATGGCAGAAGACCCACTGCTGACACAGAGACAAAAAAAAGCAAGACTACAGTTTGCCAAAATGTACTCGAGTAAGCCAATCTGGGAAAATGTCTTGGGGACAGATGAGACCAAGATAGAGCTTTTTGGTAAAGCACATTATTCTACTGTTTACTGAAAATGGAATGAGGCCTACAAAGAAAAGAACACAGTAAAATACGGATGAGGTTCAATGATGTTTTGGGGTTGTTTTACAGCCTCTGGCACTGGGTGCCTTAAATGTGTGCAAGGCATCATGAAATCTGAGGATTACTAAAGAATTTTGGGTCGCACTGTAGAGCCCAATCTGGGTTTGCGTCCAAGATCTTCCAGCAGGACAATAAACCAAAATAACCGTCAAAAAAGCACCCAGATGGCAAAAAAAAAACGCTGGAGAGTTCTAAAGTGGCCAGCAATGCGTCCAGATCTAAATGCCATTGAACACCTGTGGAGAGATCTTAAAATTGCTATTGGGAAAAGGCGCCCTTCCAATAAGAGAGATCTGGAGCAGCTTGCAAAGGAAGAGTGGTCCAGAATTCCGGGTGTCAGAAGCTTATTGATCGTTATAGGAAGCGACTGATTTCAGTTATTTTTTTTCCAAAGGGTTTGCAACCAAATATTAAGTTAAGGGTGCCAAGAATTTTGACCTGCCCATTTTTTGAGTTTTGTGTGACATTATGTCCAATTTTCTTTTTTTCCCTCCCTTTTTTTGTTTTGTTCCAATACACACAAAGGGTATAAACATGAGTATAGCAAAACATGTGTTACTGCAATACTTTTCTGTGAGAAATACTTGATTTTCTGGAAATTTTTTGGGGGTGCCAACAATTTCGTCCATACTGTATATCCCCCAATAAACAGAAAAAACAAAACAACGCAAATGACTGTTCATTGTCTCTGAGGTGATAGATGGAGGTCTGGCAGTGGGGTGATATGGTGGATGTTAGTAACTAGTAGCAACCAAGCGCTAAATAATATTTCAGTTTTTGTTCGAGTTCTACTTTATGAACTATGCAGATTTAGAGAAAGATCATATACTTGACAGTTTTTGTTGGAGTTCTCCTCGAAGACCACAGTCTCTTGTCTATGAATAGCTTTCCTGGAGACAGTGCAGTCACCAGCACGGCTCTCCAGCTGTGCCCTGTCTGTTGGTCCTGGCCGCTCTCAGCTCTTCTGGAATCCCCACACTGAATTCTGCACAATGTTATCTTGATTACACAGTTCTGCCCTTGGCATGGTATTGGCAGGCGCATGACACTGCTTGCAAGAATGTGTTGTGGAGACGCATTTTATTAGAGAATGATTTGGTAGCCAAGTCATAAAACGCCCACAAACAATGCAAATCAGTTAAAGAGAAATCCTTCGAGAATTTAGTTAACAATTTACCCAAACATAGTGGTATGTACTGTGTCACACTGTTGGAAGTGAGTCCACAAAGACTTTGTCTTAAGAAATGGATATGGATTTTAATCTGTTCAGTGATGTTCTGGTGAAAGGATGGTTTACATGACTATTGATAACAATATACATAACGGCCTTATAACAATACTAACCAATATACCTTGACCATTGACTACGTCCGCAGCTTTATTGATATGCAAAGCATACCTGTTCTAACAACAATGGCAAACAAACTGATAAATTACAGTTGACAACAACAAACCAGTGCCAGCCACAGTTGAACTGTAAGCACCCATACATAAAATGGCTTAACCACTTAAGACCCGGACCAAAATGCAGGTAAAGGACCTTGCCCCTTTTTGTGATTCGGCACTGCGTCGTTTTAACTGACAATTGCGCGGTCGTGCGACGTGGCTCCCAAACAAAATTGGCGTCCGTTTTTCCCCACAAATAGAGCTTTCTTTTGGTGGTATTTGATCACCTCTGCGGTTTTTATTTTTTGCGCTATAAACAAAAATAGAGCGACAATTTAAAAAAAAATGCAATATTTTTTACTTTTTGCTATAATAAATATCCCCCAAAAATATATAAAAAAACATTTTTTTTCCTCAGTTTAGGCCGATACGTATTCTTCTACGTATTTTTGGTAAAAAAAATCGCAAAAAGCGTTTATCGGTTGGTCTTCGCAAAATTTATAGCGTTTACAAAATAAGGGATAGTTTTATTGCATTTTTATTAATTATTTTTTTTTTACTACTAATAGCGGCGATCGGCGATTTTTTTCGTGACCGCGACAATATGGCGGACACTTCGGACAATTTTGACACATTTTTGGGACAATTGTCATTTTCACAGCAAAAAATGCATTTAAATTGCATTGTTTACTGTGGAAATGACAGTTGCAGTTTGGGAGTTAACCACAGGTGGCGCTGTAGGGGATGTGTGACCTATGTGTTGTGTTTACAACTGTAGGGGGGTGTGGCTGTAGGTGTGACGTCATCGATCGCGTCCCCCTATTACAGGGATGACGCGATCGATGCTACGGCCACAGAGAAGCACGGGGAAGCCCTGTGTACACACGGCTCTCCCCGTTCTTCCGCTCCAGGGACGGATCGCCGCACTGCAGCGGCGATCGGGTCCGCAAATCCCGCGGTCCCGGTCCTGGAGCTTCGGACCGGGTCGCGGGCGCGCGCCCGCGACCCACGGCTGGGTACTAAAATCAACGTATATATACGTTCATGTGCCCAGCCGTGCCATTCTGCCGACGTAAATGTGCAGTAGGCGGTCCTTAAGTGGTTAAAGGCCTGTTCTAACCATCATGACTAGGATAGTTCAGAAGTAACCACCCCAATATACTAACCTACCCTCCCAAAATTCATTTTCCCAATTAACCAAATAATACATACTTAGCCTAAATGGGGGGTTAAATGGTCGAAAGGCCTTTTATTAACAACACACAACAATAAAAAAAACATAAATAACAAATTTAACATTACGCTAAAAAATGACCAAGAACATTTTTCTGTGGCACCCTTTTTTAAACACATAAATATGCCCCCCAGCTGCAAGACACCGCCTTGGGGACATTACCAATTGTCCACAGACACAATACAGTGCAACCACTACTTACTCCCTGTTATAGGACCTCAACCACCAGAGGAACCATACCAAATGATAGGTCCCCACTATTACCACAGATTTTTAACCCCTTCAGGGAGTCCCAATTGCCTCGCGAAAAACCTCTCTTACTCCTGTGGACCTAGCAAAAATACCAGGGAGAGAGGGACGTTCATACAATGGTTTACTGAATTTTAATTTTACCGCCCCGCCCCTTTCTGCAGTCAAAACTTCTAGGCTTCTTTCTATCATCCCGTCTGCTCAGACAATCATGTAAGTACCACCTTCCTACCAGTGTTAATTTTGTCAACTAAAACATTGACGAATACCATTTTAGTTGACTAAAATACAACTAAAACTAAAACGACCGGGATGACTAAAATACAACTAAAACTAAATTGCCATTTTAGTCAAAAGACTAAGACTAAAATTAAATTGAAATTTGACTTCAAAATTAACATTGGTCCGTAGTGCATGTTCATACCTCAATACCATAAATAATAACATATTATATTTTTTACCCCAGCAGTATATAATGAGTTTGGAAATTTTAGAGAAATGTTTATGAAGAAAAACTGGGTGAATACACTAGTAATAATGTGCCAACGTCCCGATAATATGTAGATTTTGACTAGAAACTAGTGATTTTGGACTTTAAAGGCACACGGTAAGTATAGTAAAAAACTAGAGGTATTTAATTTGGTAGAAATGTCATAAAAAACTGTTAAAAAAATAAAATCAAAGAAATTAAATCAATAAGTGGTCCACACAGGTTATCACAATAGTATTAACATAATACAGTTAGATTATAGAAAACTCAAAAGAGTATAGTTAGAGGTTTAGCTGTAAGGTGTGTAACCAGGAGGTGGGTCCAGAGGACAGGAGGGCTCGCTCTACATGTTACGCGTTGTTAAAATGCTTCCTCGGGAGCATAGACATTAGACATGTTCCGTTTCGTATGGTCCCGTCTGTTCGTTTCCGTTCGTTTTTCGTAAGACGCCCGTTTTCCCGTTCGTTCCCGTTCGTTTGTCGTACGACGTGATTTTTTCGTATTCCGATCGTTTCGTATTTCCGTTACCGTTTTATTTTCGTACATGCGGGATGATTCGTTATTCTGTTTAATTCATGTTCGTTTCTTGTTAGACAATAATTATCGTGAATTTTCGTCAATTTGCATTCTGTGTATCTTGAATGCTTTTCTTTTGTTAGTGTCAGTTGTATGTTCATTGTTCAATGACATCTATAACAAAAGAATTTCATTATGTATATTGAATGAATTCCTTTGTCTGTTATAGGTGTCATATCAACATACGAAAATAACAAAAGAAACGTGTTCAAATGCAAATCTTTTGTTTATGTTTTTTTTTAATGGGCAGAGAGTTAGGCTGGCCATACATGATACAATTTTCTGTGCAATTTTCTTTAGATTTACCTTCAACTATGTAGTGCAAGGGCCTGCCTGATTGCATACAATTGAAAGTGTTGTTTAGTTTGACCTCATATATGGTTTTTGGTAAATCTAAAAGAAAATTGTACAAGAAAATTGAACATGTATGGCCAGCCTCAGTGACTGAAAGCAGCTTCTCTTTTGTGCTGAATAGTGAGTACACTTGTACAGTAAAGCCTAATAAACTTTTCTGTGGATTTTTATCTGAAGGGAGATCAGTTGGCCAGACTTCTGAACCCAAAAATGGTTTTCTGATGCAGTTTAAAAACGAACAAATTTTCTGAGAACGATCGGAAAACGATCGTTTTTATGTTTGTTGTTAAAATAGTCTGACCAAGTGTATGGGGCTTAACAATACTATTGTGTATGGGGCTTAACAATACTATTGTACAAGTGTACTCACTATTCTGCACAAAAGAGAAGCTGCTTTCAGTCACTGAGGCTGGCCATACATGTTCAATTTTCTTGTACAATTTTCTTTTAGATTTACCAAAAACCATATATGAGGTCAAACTAAACAACACTTTCAATTGTATGCAATCAGGCAGGCCCTTGCACTACATAGTTGAAGGTAAATCTAAAGAAAATTGCACAGAAAATTGTATCATGTATGGCCAGCCTAACTCTCTGGCCATTAAAAAAAACATAAACAAAAGATTTGCATTTGAACACGTTTCTTTTGTTATTTTCGTATGTTGATATGACACCTATAACAAAAAAATTGCCTTCAGTATTTTGAATACACAGAAAACAGAAAAAGGAATTCATTCAATATACATAATGAAATTCTTTTGTTATAGATGTCATTGAACAATGAACATACAACTGAAAACGAACACAAAACGGATTCAAACAAAATACACAATGCAAACCTCTTGATACAGATTTCATTTTCGTTATTTTGCCATTTTTGTTTCGTCGTTTTTTCCCGTCGGATCGTTCGTAATTGCGGTCGTTCGTTATGCGGCTAATCCGTTATCCCGTCGTTTTCGTATTTTGGTGCTTTAATATTTTCGTATGTACACATTATCTCGCGGGTACGAAAATGAACATTTTAGTACGAAAATAACATTCGTACGAACGGGAATGCACATATCTAATAGACATGTGGATAGAGTTGACCGCGTTGAGAGTAGACAACAATCGGTCTTTTTACCTAGACATTGGCAATAGTTTTTAACAAATAACCAGTCAAGGGGGTAGTATCATACAAACAAATTCAAAATAACAAATGACAGGATGATCTTATGCTGGTAAGCAAGGAGTAAAGTAGGGGAGACACGGCTGGTCCGGAGCAGTAATATGTATTGCTGAGCCAAAAGACAGTAATCAAAGTGGTAACCTTGAATCACATAGTTTGGCTTAAGACCTCTGGTCCCCTTTGTAGCGGGTTAAAAAAAAGCCCTTAGGTTCAAACTGCAAATGCACCATCAGTGAGTATCCCCACACAGGCAACCATAAGGAATGTGGGGATACTCACTGGCGGTGCATTTGCAGTTTGAACCTAAGGGCTTTTTTGGCCATTTTTGTCCTAAGACTAAAACGAAATCGAAATTTGATGCCAAAATTAACACTGCTCCCTACAGCTTTAAAAATGAACCCTGCTCTCCTTGGTTCCCCTTACACCCTTTAATGCAGGCCCTGCACCTATTCATTCCTTGGGTCTCCGGGTCCTTCCTGTTTAGGGCAGGCATACGACTAACCAAGATCTGCTGAGGCCAATCAAAAACAAACCATTTGAATGCTGGCAATCATAATAGCATCAATAAAACTGCAACAATCACTAAATAAAGGGCAGAAGGGTGGGAAAACTGTCAGGGGCAGGAAAGGATGGCCCCTACAAGGCTAATGTGACCCCAGTGCTGACAGAGAGGGATGGGGGTCAAACAAGGATGTGATTCAGGCCACCTGCTTGTATCAACCATTAATGTCATTGGTTGATGAGGAAGACATTGGGCACCTGCATAGCATCCTTGGTTGACCCCCATCCCTCTCTGTCGGCACAATCCTTTACTCAAGCTGCTTTCAAGGAATTCCAAACCTGAGAATGTCCCCAAGAGCAGAGGCACACTTTAATGGTAAATAATGAAGGCCCTTTGACCCACCCTGCACTAAGGAAAGGGAGCCTTGACTGCTAGATGCTTGGCAACTAAGCGGGGCTTCAACCTAATCAGTGAGTCAGAGTGGCTCCTTTTGGATTGGCTGCTATGGCACGAGGTGACTGGGTGGAGCCGGAACTTTAGAAAGGACTATGCAGAGGCACGCCCCACTAGTCGAGAAGATTTGATGTCACACGAGTTGCCCACCAACCCGCCCGTTGTGTGTTTGCAGTTTTTACCTTGCCAGCAGTTGGCATTACTTTATGGGCTATGCCCTCAAGTTTAATTATGGGTCAGTTTAATGCCTGTCTCGCATTGATGGTGGAGACAGGCCTCTTAGGCCACGTACACACAATCAAATCTATCTGCTGGAAACGGTCGGCCCGACCGTCCCAGCAGACAGATTCGACCGTGTGTACGGGCAAGCCGACTGATTTGGCCATCCGACAGATTTCATGCTTTGAAATCTGTCGGCTGGGAACCCGTCCGCCCGACATGTCTGCTGGTTAGTACGCTAACCAGCAGACATGTCTTCTCGCACACGCGCCGAATGGTTTGTTTATATGCTCAAGGTATAACCGTGACTGGCATGGTTACTGGTATGTTGAAGGTTATATACTTATGTTCAATAAAGCTGTGGCCTTGCCCTACTTTCAATTTAAAGTGGTCTATGTGTCTTATTTGGGGGACAAGGTTTTTTAGTTGGGGTTTAAATAAAAGGGGTGTTAAGGCTGCTTTTTCAGCAGTCAAACACAATATGACACTTTAAATCGGATTGATTACCTTTTCTCAGGTTGGCTCTATGATACCAGGCAGGAGAAGAGCAGAGGAATAACTCCTTTGTGTCAGGCCTCTCTCTTCTGTACTCTGACACCACAGGACTATCTTTAAACACTTAGGGCCAGATTCAGGATGGAGAGCGGATCTTTGTGGCGGCGTAACGTATGTGATTTACATTTCACCGCCGCACAAAGCTATTCACAAAGCACTTGCCTGTAAAGTTTCGCTGTGGCGTAGCGTAAATGGCCCGTCGGAATTCAAATTCGGCGGGTATGGGGCGTGTAGTATTTAAATTAGCCGTGATCCTGCGCCGAACGTACTGCGCATGCACCGGCTGTGAATGAATCCCAGTGCACATGCTCCAAATCACGTCGCAAATTGTCAATGAAAACGACGTGAACGTAACTTACGCCCAGCCATATTCTGAATCGGCTTACGGAAACGACGTAAACAACGTCTGTGCCGACGTCCATACTTAACATAGGATGCGCCTGCTTTTTGGTGCTTTATCTTTACGCCGGGAAAACCCTTACGTAAACGGCGTAAATGCACTGCGTCAGCCGGGCGTACGTTTGTGAATTGGCGTATCTCGCTGATTTACATATTCTCTGCGCAAATCAGCGGTGCACTTAAACTCCTGTATAGCGGGCCCAAACAACACAACTAGCCCAGCTTATCAAGTGAAACCGGCAGGATCTTCCTCAGCAAAGTGAGAGGATAATGATGTCTGTATACAGTGTCCCAAAAATGGATAGCCTTATATTTTATTCCTGTGGCACTACAAGTGTCAGCAAGATGACTATCGGCAATGATGTCTGTATACAGTGTTCGAATAACTCCTTCTGTGGTGCAGTGTCCTGCTAACGGGCAAAAAGCCTCCTCAACAAATCCTGCGATCAAGGCCCAAGCGAACGTCTTGGAACAGGCAGGTTCTCCTGGTGACCCAACTAGTCACCTCTCACTGTAATGCTTCACCGTCAGTGCAGGTCCGCCTCGTTATGCACCTGGAACCCTTTCTCTCAGGCTGGATGTCCCGACTGGCGTGAAGGCCTGAATCACACGGTGAAGTCACCTGAGAGACAGCATCTCTCCTTCAGTTCTGATCTCCATTTGCAAGTCAGGACACTCTCTACTTTGCAAATAGAGAAAGGGGCTGTGCATTAGTGGGCGTCCTGACACTCCTGCTCGCCCCCTCCCCCCTCAAGATGCTTTCTCCACACCAGGGAGAAAGCCTTGCATTACTGTGTGTAGTTACAGATAGAAGAACAGGAAGCGAGGATTTCTCAGAAGAAATAAGGAAATTTAAAAGCAAAATTGAAGGATGAGGTAAGTGAAGGAGGACTGCACTAAGGTAAAGGAAGCTATTTAGGTAAAACATTTTTTACCTTTACAAACCCCTTTAAGTCTTCTTGCTCTCTGTGGCAGCAAACTTGCCATGCGATTATGTAAAATATTTTGAAAACCATTTATCATTTTCCTTCCACTTTACAATTATGCATACCTCCCAACATTCTGAGATGGGAATGAGGGACACCTATTAGCAAAAGTATGTAGGGATATGACACACCACCTGCCACGCCCCCTTAAAAGAGAATTGTACAAAAAAAAATGATTGGTTAAACCCAGAAGTGCTTTTTTTTTGCCATTACCATTCCTTTATACTGGCCTTTGGAATTTAGAAATGCAGCAATTTAGAAATTGGATGAAAGGTTTAGCACTATAAAATACGTTTTGATAGATAATTAGTGCATTTTATATACAACTATATAGATCAGACCAAAATGAGGGACAAAGGGACATTGTTCCAAATCAGGGACACTCCATCGAAATCAGGGATAGTTGCGAGGTATGCATCTTGTATGGGATGTCAGCAGGCTCAGAGATGCCCATAAGATGACACTCTATAGTATCCCCCTTCACTTTTGCCAAAACAGGTACATAAAAGGTTATGTAGGAAGGTAAGGGGGAGGGAAAGAGGAGCTAGGTCAGCACAGAGAGTAGTTACACATTCCCAAAAGAGAGGACTATGGCATGCAAGAAAGGAGGGGACTGTGCTAGGGAACTGACTCTTCCTGGAAAGGTCAATTTTCTATAAAGTTCAAAGACACATTGCAAGTCAATGAAAAATAAGTTGGGGAAAGTAAAAACACTTTAAACAAGCATTGCAAATACTTGATTTTCCTGAGGTTTTACCTGCAATATTATAGGTCATAGGCGTTCATAGGCGTGCGCACAGGGTGTGCCGGATGTGCCTGGGCACACCCAAATCACCCTGTGCTGGGCAGATTCCCTCGCTGCTTGGCTGCAGAGAAAGGGACTGGGACTGTATAAAAATATTATAAAAAATAATACAATTGTAAAAAAGTAATTGAAATTGACATCGTCCACTGTTCAACCGATGCTGTCCATTGCCCTACTGCCCTATATATTTATACACACACATGCAAGTGTGTTTTCATTTTGGGGTGCACACCCTAATGCAATCGGCTGCGCACACTTACAGTATGATTAGGCTGGTGACAGGGTCTCTTTAAACTACTGCTGTGAATGCGCAGTTCAGTTCTGTCTGTTTATCAGGAGCAGTTATGAAATTCTGCAGTGTAAGAGGTAAATACAATTCCATGTAAACACATCAAGTGAGGGACATCAGTTCCATCCTCTGCCCAGGGTCCATATTTCCACTTCTCACCCAACAATGAGAAACATTCACGGAAGGAAGAAAAATTCGCCCCCGGGGGAACCCAGTAAAATGTAAATTTAGACATTTTTTTCTCTATTTTTGAGCTCATTTTTCCATTTACGCCTTATAGAAGACGGTGAGCCTGATGAGCCGAGAGCGGTCAGCTTAAACCGCCTGCGTGTTAGTCTTTCCAGTGACGAGAGCTCAGTTTTCTCGGCTATTTGGGGGCAAGAGAGAGAGAAATGTCGTATTTGCTCAGCTTGGTGGAAAAAAGACAAACAAGCTATTGGGAGGAATTTGGGCGAGGTTACGTCCCCCCTCCCATTCTCATAGCTGAATACATTTCTGTAGGTCTCCTATATACCTCTCCTGCCAGGGATGTCCTGTCCTCACACAGGGTTTTGGTAATATTTTGCAATCATTTATGCTGCCTTTTTATAAAAGGTGCACTGTATGTGAGCACATGTGTATCGGAGGGCCGACGTCAGTCTCAGAACATTATATGGCTATGAAATGCTGCCTTGCTGATTTTGAAGGCACTGTTGTTATTTTTGCGCATCCTCATGTAGAACCTTTGTCAGCACGTGGAAGATTCGTTATGGAACAGAATTTTTTTTTGGTTCATGGCCGGATTGAAGGGAATCTTTGTACATATTTTCTTTATTTATTAAAGTCATATACTGTATATATATATATACACATATACATATATATATATATATATATATATATATATATATATTAGGGCTGTTACTGATTAAAAATGTTGTGTTCGATTAATCAATTTTTTTTTTTAATCGATTAATCGACCAATTTCGATTAATTATAATGCACATACAGATCCAACTACTTTTAGCTGATCTCCTTGCAGGCTGATTCCCAGTGCAGCTACCAACCACTGGAAAAATGGATAGCAGGATACAAAAAACACACAAAGGCAGCGCTCAATGGGAATAGCATTAAAACTTTTATAGTCTTCGAGTAGGTAACAAAATAAATATTGCACTGGATATAAAATCGATGTAGCTACATAAACTGTAAAAATGGTGCGAGTAATACCAAACGGTACCAAAAGCAGTCATAAAAACATGTAGCTAAGTATGATACTGGTATAAAAATGTGTACAACGATACCACTGCTGAATCCAGATGAGTAGGGGTTAACATCAGTCCGTCGGAATGTAGATGTCCCGTGAAGGGAACTATCATAACTCCCAGCGGATGGTTGTAGAATCCCAGGTTGATAGAGGGAAGTGTAACAGCCCTTGCTTGTGGCAGATAGTAAGGTCCCGTCGGCATGCAGATATAAAGGCACAGCATAGGAGCCCTTCAGATGGACACGGCAAGCCCCACCGTTGTCCGTGACGTCACCGGATCTCCGACAGAACTCTCTAAAGGCCCGGAAGTGTGTGTGTGTGCATGTATTATATATGATATATATTTATTTATTTTATTACTATTTTTTAAGTTTTTTAGTTTTTGTTTACCACCTGTTGTGAATTGTCTGTTGCTACAGAGACCAATAGCTCAAACTAAGTGTTTATTGACTCCTCCTCCTCCATAAAAATATCAAATATGATTTACCCACAAAAATCACCCTTTGGATGTAATTGATACATTGATGACCTCACTAGTATATCCATATATAGAGCAACATTTATTACTGGTAGGATGTTTTTACTATAGTATATACTGTAGCTATAGGGCATACACATGTTACCCACTTGCCTACTGGTATCTTGTACCCTCTTCTGCCTAGGCCAGTTTTCAGCTTTCAGCGCTGTCACCCTTGAAAGGGATAAAAAGGAACAGTCTTACTGGATGTCAACATTTTCCAGGGGTTTATCGCTTAGAGTATGTCACTCCACATGAGACACCAGCTCATCTACTCACTCGAGCATAGCTTCCAACTGATATTGAGGGACTGTCCCTGATTTGGAGCAATGTCCCTCTGTCCCTCATTACTCCTCATTTGTCCCTCATTTTGGCCTGATTCATATAGATGTATATAAAATGCACTGTTTATCTATCAAAAAGTGTTTTCCAGTGCTAAACCTTTCATTTTAAATTGCTGCAATTGTAACTTCCAAAGGCCAATAAAAAGGAAAAGTAGTGGTAAAAAAAGAACTTGCATGTTTTACCAACTCAGTTTTTTTGGTACAATTCTCCTTTAAGGGGGTTTGGCAAGGGGTGGGCCTATGCCTGCATACGTTTGCTGATAGGTGTCCCTCATTCCCATCTCAAAAAGTTGGTAGGTATGATCGATGTCTGTATGCCTAATGCATCGCTGCCTCTTGACCAGCTAGGTTCTGATGTAACAGTTGCAGACCACTCACTCTACAATCTTGGCAGAGTTTACGACCAGTTGTTTGTAAGATGTAATAAATCATATGTAGCCCCCTCTACCTCTAGGTAGGTGCTAGAGTAGTAGGTTTTTGTGTATACTGCCAGTACAGGCAAATATAGGCAGGCCTAGCTGTGAGATTGGCCTGTTCGTTTTCATGTGGGGGCAGGGGAGTGGTGTAGTGTAGCAGCAGGTGACTGACATGTGCCTCAGCTCTTGGGCTCTTGGGCGAATGTTGTTTTTTACATGCCGAAAAATGATCATGTGTACGCGGCATTATGGTCAAAGTCAGCATTTTTCTTCCTCCAAACACGGTTAGTTAATAATTGAATTACCTGTCAGCTATAGGTAGGCACCATCAGGGGCGGACTGACCATTTGGGCACTCGGGCACTGCCTCATGAGGGCTGCCAGCCTCGGTAAAACCAGGGACAGTATGTAAAAATCTGTGTTTTAAGAAAAAAAAACAATTATAGCTGCTCCGCCTTTCCAGTACCTTTTCAGTGTGTGTGTATATTGTGTGTCTATACTGTATGTGTATGTGTGTATACTGTGTGGCCCCATAATCTATTGCCTGGGGGCCCCATAATCTCCTATTGCCGGGGGCCCCATAATCTCCTATTGCCCGGGGGCCCCATAAGTTGTCAGTCCGCCCCCTAAATGGGTATGGAAATTAAACAGGATTTTTAAGTTGCAAACACAATACAACAATTTATATAAAAAATAAATTGTATTTATACAGAAATAGAAAAGATATAAAAATCCATCATATATTCAATAGAATTTCATAAATGCAAACAGACAATTCTCGACATGTTTCGCCATATAATTTGGCTTCTTCAGGAGATTGTCTCGCACTACTAAAATATAAATTAGAAAAAAGCTGGCAAACAAGTTCCACTCAGAATTGAAGTCATCCACTAGCACGTTGCAGCAGGAGATAGCATCCTTGGGAGGGCGTACAGACATGTTAGAAACAAAGCATGATGAGTTGTCACTAGCCCACAATGAGTTAAGGAAGGATTTTGAGTTGCTGGCTGAAAACTATTCCTATCTCCAGGCTCATGTGGAGGATCTGGATAACAGAAATCGAAGGAACAATTTGAGAATACGTGGTGTTCCAGAATCGGTGACGGACCTGATGCCAGCTGTCTCAAAACTGTTCCAATCTCTTCTTCCAGACACCCCGTCAGAATCCTTCAATTGCGATAGAATCCACAGGGCTCTTCAACCTAAACCTCCTATAGACAAACCTCCCAGCGACATTATACTTTGCATGAAGGACTTTATCACCAAGGAGAATATATTAAGGGCCTCAAGGAACTCGCACAATATCGAGTTTGAGGGAACGAGGATGCAATTATACCCTGACATCTCACAGGCCGCCCTCGAAAGAAGGCGCAGAATGAGGGAAGTACGATCGATCCTACAATCGGCCCACATCAGATATAGATGGGGTTTTCCGTTCAAACTAACTGTACCTCATAATGGAACAGTCTACTCTGTTGTCAATGTCACAGAGGGCAAGGAGCTCTTGATTTAATTAGGATTGCTGGAACCGGAAACGGGCCCGAGACCACCTTCTACTCCACACCCATCACCCATTTGGGCCACTCCCTCTTCAAGACGCGATCAAAGAAGGATGAGATCATCTTGCAAATTCGCAAACCCGTGAAAGTCGCAAGAAACAAATTGGTTCTCTATTTTTTCATATCTATGCTTTACTGACCCGCTAAAGACCCGCTAAAGAACCTTTGCACCACTTCAGACCCTTTCGATTCAGATGTTATTTAGCATCACGTGATTATTTTTCTTCTACATTCTTCCTTCCCAGAAAATAGACGCTCCTTTCTAGGTTAATGTACCCCTTGTCAGCTACACGATTTGCTAGACTAGGATGGAATTTATAATTAAGATGGATCTTCAAACCCCATTTATATGCAGGGCAAATCCCTAAAAAAACTTGCGTCTATCAAATCCCTCCCCTGTGGTTTCTGTTTTTGTTTTGTTTT
Organism: Rana kukunoris; assembly: GCA_029574335.1. NCBI lineage: Eukaryota > Metazoa > Chordata > Amphibia > Anura > Ranidae > Rana > Rana kukunoris. The sequence goes on from CM056057.1 coordinate 160,631,051, forward strand.
GTTTCTTCTCTCTCCCATTCTAGATTCAAACTTTGGCTCTTCTATGCAATATATCACCCCAGAACAATCACACTCAACTAACTACATTTTGAACTTTCCGTGCGATCCAAGAAAGAGCATCACACTCTAGTACAAACATTAGTACGCAGTCCTGAGTCATGCTAGACCGTGGAAGTCACCTCAAACATTATCAATCTTTCTGGGGAGTTTTGCTTGGATTCCCCCCCTTTTTCCCCCCTTTACCCTCTCCCACTCTTGTGGTTAGTAAATTCAGGCAACTTGCACCGGATTGATACAGAATTTTTTTTCTCTTCCTCTTGCTACCACGAGATAGCACTTGCAATAAAAACATGGAGAGTTGCTTGGTCTCTCCGCCTCTGCTTGATTGACCCCCCTCTCACTTTTGGAGTCTAAGTATGAATCTCATGGAACGCTATTTTGTGCCTTTGATCATACTCTCTGTAGCTCTTTTCGGCAAGACTCCAGGGGTGATTTTGAACTTATATGTCCAAAGGTTACTGTTTTTAAGTCAAACCGATTTTTTCAGTTTGACCCCCTACTTTGGTATACACACTATTCACAGTTTTATAGCAAATTTAGTAACAAGTTTAGTTACTTCAAAATCTTTAAAATAATGTCCTTACGGTTTATTTTGTTGTGCTTTTATACACTCAAGTCTCGCATAGGAAACAGATTGTTTTGATATTGGTTTGGCAATGATTTCTCACCTAGGGTCAATGCATCACTATCATATGTTTCTTTAAACTTTGTACAGACATGCAATACGATTGTGTGTTGGGGTGCTTGGTATGCTGCTTACCTCTCACAGTATTATATTTTCATATTCCATTACTCAAAAAGAGCTAATGGCTATCACCATGTATCATCCCTTAGTATTCATCAATACATTCTAAATGGAATTGAAGGTAATTTCCCATAATGCCAATGGCATAAACTCTCCCCAAAAAAAGAAAAAAAGCCTTCTGTCATTATAAGAGACTGGGGGCTGACATAATATTAGTGCAGGAGACACACTTTGCGGCATCCAAGCATCCCAAATTTTTTGACAAAGCATATAGTCAATTCTAGGTGAAATGAGTGATAAGCGCTACAAAAGGTGGTGCATGGGCCCTACAAAAACACAATACATAATAACGAAGGCGATACCTCAAGGTGCTGTGTAAATAACAGAGCTAAAATTATGCTAAGAGCAAATTACAGTGAGGAAAAATGATAATAAAAATAATAAATAAGTTCCATGTGTCAGACACTGTTGAATGACCAGGGGTGAGTTCCTTTAGGAACAGTGGGGATGTGCTGGGTGATGGTCAATGGCGCCAGGCAGTATGTATTGTGTTTTTGTAGGGCCCATGCACCACCTTTTGTAGCGCTTATCACTCATTTCACCTATTTTCTATTTTGTGTTTTGTGGACACTTTAGATTGAGCTGCCCCAAAATTGTGGTTGCTACCCACCTATCCACCACTGTTTACTCACAGTAGCGCATTAGATTTCTCTGAAACATTTTCCATATAGTCAATTCTATTACACAACATTAAATTCCAAGAAAAGGGGTACAGCTATTTTTATTAAAAATTCTGTAGTGTTTGAAACCCAAAGCGTCTTCAGAGACCCAGAGAGTCGCTTTCTGATAATAAAAGGCTCTATAGGAGGACGTCTGGTCACAATAGCCTTGGTATATGCACCTAATGAAGCTCATACATAATTTTTCTCAAAAAATGTTGATACTTTAGATAAATACTCCTCCCCCATTTGATTGTAGGCAGAGATATCAATTTAGCTGCTCACTCATCCTTAGATAGAAGCAAAGTAGCACCCACATCCAAAGCCTTACCTAAAACATTAAATCGCACACTACTTAATCACCAACTCATTGACACAAGGAGGGCTCACAACGTTGGAATCAAAAATTACACCTTTTACTCACACCCTCATGACTGCTCCGCTAGATTAGATTACATCTTCTGCACCCCGATTCTAGTTGCTAATTCATCAAAAGCAGACATCCATTCTTGCCCCTGGTCAGATCACCAGATCGTATCTTTCACCACATCCAAAATAGGTCTTGCTGACACACCTCACAAATGGCGCATCAATGATGCACTACTAACAGACCATCTGAATTTTCAACAGCTAACATCCAACATGGAAGAATACTTTACACTTAACTCTTCCCAAGACATTCTTCCCACGTCTTAATGGATGGCCCACAAGGCGGTCATGAGAGGCCATTTAATCAAGATGGCTTCTACTAAAAACAGGATTAAGCTGACTGATATAAAAACACTAACTAGAGATCTGGACAAGCTATATCATAAACACAATCAATCCCCCTTCAGTGATATACTAAAACAAATCCAAGAGAAACGTACAGCCCTAGATACTCTAATAACCTCAGATACAGAAAAAGCAAGATTTTTATTACAGTAATTCTACATCCACTATGTTTGCCAGAAAACTGAACCAATCTACGAAACCTCCCCACACCTATAAACTAAGAAACTCTGCAGGCAACCTAATCTCCCATCCTAAAGTAGTCATGGAAATTGTTTTGAAATTTTATAAGAAACTTTTATCATCTCCACAAAGCACGCCGAAGCAATCCTCGATGCAATGGCTAGATGAAATCCCGCTTCCCACTCTATCAACCCAACAAAGCGAGGCATTGAATGCACCTTGCTCAGAAACAGAAATAATTAAGATTATAAGTTCACTAAAGACCTCCACAGCCCCAGACCCCATCGGCTTTTCTTCATCATACTACAAAAAGTTTGCATCAGTATTATTTCCCCATCTTGTGTAACTATTTAACCACATTCTACAAGGCAATCAATTCCCTTCCAAACTGCTCCCAGCTAATATGTCTCTTCTACCCAAACCAAACAAAGACCACTCAACCCCAAAGAACTCTCAGTTATAGACAATGACCTAAACATTTTTGGTAAAATATTAGCAGACAGATTGGCCTCAGTCATCTCACCCCTTATCCACCTAGATCAATCAGGTTTTATTCCAGACAGGCAAATTACAGACAATATAAGATTAGCAACAAACATAATCCAAGACTCCATAATCCACACTACTACTTAGTTTAGATGTTCATAAAGCTTTTGAAAGCGTCAGTTGGTCCTACTTAGACTCACTTCTCCCTAGGTACAGTATAGGTGATGAATTTCTACACGGATTTAAAGCCTTATACCACGATCCACATACCTGTATCAAGCTCCCCGGCCATAATTCAGAATTTTTCCCATTAAGCAAAGGCACAAGACAGGGCTGCCCATTATCCCCTCTTCTGTTTGCTCTTGCTATTAAGCCCCTTGCTTGTGCCATCCGCAATAATACCAACATCAAGGGGTACACAAAAGGTTTGAAAGAATTGAAATTAAGTCTCTATGCCGATGATGTCCTCTTGTTTCTCATTGAACCTTTAATTTCGCTACCAAACCTAGATACGTTTTATGACCTCTCAGGGTTAAGCATAAATGTATCTAAATGTTCTGCCCTCCCAATCAACTGCTCCCCTAATTTGACTGCCATATTAAAAGAGAAATTTTCTTTTCAATGGAGTTTAGTTTCCTTCCGATATTTAGGCATCCATATCACCCTATCCTACAAGACCCTAAACCACAAGAACTACCCTAGATTACTCCAAAACATCAGAGATTTACTCAAATCATGGTTAGCATTCCATATGTCGTTTATGGGTAGGATAGTTGCTACCAAGATGGTTGTACTACCAAAACTACTTTTCTTCTTTAGAGCACTCCCTATCTTGTTACCTAAATACACCCTAGATTCTATACAGAGAGATATAAACAAGTTCATATGGCAAAATAAAAAATTTAGATTTGGATATGCACTGATGTTTAGACCTCAATCGAAAGGAGGGTTGAGTATACCCAACTTATGGCTATATTATCTTTCAGCCAAATATACACAACTCGCACAATGGCATGCACCTTCCAGTCATATCCCGTAGCTAGAATTTGAGGAACAATCTGTCCTACCATTCCACCGCCAAGGCCTCCTATGATCCAAATCTATCAAAACTCAAAGAATTGGCCACCTTAACAAAGTATTACATCAAGATCTACTATTATGGCACAGACATAAACATAAATTTAACATCTCCTCAGAGATCCCTCCCTTAGCTTCCTTCTTAGGGGACCCTCTTTTTACCCCCCCAACCTACACTCTAACCAATATACTGTTTGGCAACTCTATCTAACCTAAAAGCATTCACTAAAAATAATACTTTTCGCACATTCTTAGATTTGCAAACAGAATATAAACTTAAGGATACTGAACTCTCAGACTACAATAATATGAAACTATTCTATCAAAAAAACTCCCCCTTTACGATGTTTGAACGACTTTGTCTTACTTCACCTCGAGACAGGGGCTTAATATCTAGAATGTATAGAAACCTAAATGAACACCATTTACCAGACAAAACACGCCAAATGTTGCAATGGGAATCAGATCTTGATGAATCCTTCTCCACTGAACAATGGGACAGCATGTCAAATAACCAACGGAAATGCACCAAGACAGCCTCCATTAGGAAATCTGCTATTAACCACTTAAGACCCGGACCAAAATGCAGGTAAATGACCAGGCCCCTTTTTTGCGATTCGGCACTGCGTCGATTTAACTGACAATTGCGCGGTCGTGCGACGTGGCTCCCAAACAAAATTTGCGTCCTTTTCTTCCCACAAAAATAGCTTTCTTTTGGTGGTATTTGATCGCCTCTGCGATTTTAATTTTTTGCGCTATATACAAAAATAGAGCGACATTTTTGAAAAAAATCTATATTTTTTACTTTTTGTTATAAGAAAAATCAAATAAACTACATTTTAGTCAAACATTTAGGCCAAAATTTATTTAGCCACATGTCTTTAGTAAAAAAAAATCGCAATAAAAAAAATTAGCTATCTAGTAGGAACAGCGACACTAATACAGCGATCAGAAAAATGATCGCTTAGTGATGCTGGCAATAGGGAGTGAAAGGATTAACTAGGGCGGTGATCAAGGGGTTAAAACTTTATTGGGGGGGTACGGGGGCTACCCTGAACCTAACACTAACTGACTGTCACACTGACACTAAATACAGTAATCATACATGTATGATTACTGCATTCAGTGACACTGTGACAGGGGGAGGGGGGGGCGATCGCAAGGGGTTAATGTGCCTATGTGTAGTGTGTGTCAGTGTAGTGTTGTGCAGACTTACTGTTAGATGTGATCTCTCCTCAGCGGTGGTTGAAAATACCGCTGAGGGGAGAGATCACATCACTTCCTCCTTCCTGTGTTTACACAGGAGGAGGAAGTGCAGGGCGGGGGAGCGCGCGGATTGGCTGGGAGCGATCCGGAGGGGGCGGACAAAAACAAATGGCCGCCCCCTCATCCCGGATCGCTTGGCCAGCTACGGGGACCGCCGCATGTACTGGGGGGGTCCCGATCGGACCCCCGACCCACCTCAAGGCACCAACGTATATATACGTTGATGTGCCTGTCGGTGCCATTCTGCCGGCGTAAATGTACATGCGGCGGTCCATAAGAGGTTAAACTTCAATATAGATGGTACCTCACCCCTGGCAGAATTAACTCATTCTACCCTGCAACCTTTCCCCTATGTTTTAGAGGTTGTCCAGTAAAGAGTTCCCCCATACACACCTTCTGGGATTGTACATGTAACAAGTCAATATTAAAATAGAACAGATAACAGGCAGAAGAATAGAATTGACACCTAAAATGTGTCTCCTTTTTTATCCTATCCCTGACATTCCTATAGCCCACACTAGGCTAATACACCTTGCTCACATCAATACACTGGGCTATAGCTCTCAACTGGCGTTCCTCACCATGTGCCATGGTCCCAAATTATGGATCGTATGTTGGCCATCAAACTAGCAGAACCCATTCATCACACCTTATATGATACTATGAACATGTATGATCATCTTGGGACCTATATTTGTTGATTCATTGAATTAAGATGTGAGTCTGTTATCTCCCTTTTTTTTCTCTTCTCTGCCATTAAACTAACTCATTAGGTTCTTGCATCACTGTGTTATGTTACCAAGTAGTCTTTTATACAAACCATGACTTATTTTTCGACTTCTCAAATAACTGTTATGCATATTTTTTACAGATGTTCATTGCTCATATATTTTTGTACTTCTTGCCAATGTTCGTTTAAACTGTATTGAGACTTATTTTTCAATAAACCGTTTGTAAACAAAAAAGAAATATAAATTAGAAAATAACATAATGTAGTCACATGAAACACAAATTAAACACATTCAAATAAACACAATGATATAAAGATAGTGATCAGATCATGATACATGTCATAATCAGAATGCCTAACAGGTATAGGTACAGAAAGAATAAAAAAAAAAAAGAAAAACTATTTTAAAAAGAGGAAATTTACAGATGGTAGAGAAGCTGTAGCGTCGCAAGCATTTTGACCCGATTGGCCCTCCCTGCCCCAGCTCCTCTTTACCTTTCAATACATTTTTATTGAGATTGATATGCACGTACAATACATACATTGATAACATATAATGTGTCAAACATGGGGGAAACAACCCCGAAAGGACTGCAAAAACGTAACCTAAAGAGATGAATGTTACAGCCCAAAAAGCCAATGGTAACTGTACATAAGATCCGTACAAGAGATAGTCTCTTGTAGAATCCAGGTCAGGTCCATGGAGCATCAAGGGACCCCCCCCCCCCCACCTCCGGCACCCAGTAAGGGATCATGCTGTGCCAGAGGCGTGGCCCCCCGTCAGGCCCAGGTCCCAACCGGGATCTAGGTAAACCCGATGGGGAATGGGAGGTAAAAATCAGTGATGACATGGGTATATGAAGAAAGCGGTAGATCCTCAAAAATCATCTGTGTAGGTTACAGGAAAAACTTAAACAGAACTAAACATGGAAAGTTAGAGAGAATAGAAAGTAGAAAAAGAAAGGGAGAAGGAGGGTGGGAAGGGGCGAGGGAGTAAAGGAAGGCGATGTGCCCATCGACTAGCCAAATTCTATGGGATTTTTTGGATGTCAGACTCACCGGCGCTGATGGGGTCATCACTACCAGCTTACACAGAAAAGACACTGCGGGTAATGCCCTTTTACGCGCAGATTCCTCCCACCCCCAACACACAATCAAGGGAATTCCCTTTGGCCAATTTCTTAGGCTAAAACGCATCTGCAGCAATATGGAAGATTTCAACAGGGAATCCTCAGATATGGCTTTTAGATTTAAAGCCAGGGGATACCCTGCCAAAATTATTAACAAGGCACTCCTTAGAGCCAGTTCCATCCCTAGATCGTCCCTACTTGTTAATAAAAGCTCTAACAAAGGGTTGTCTTTTAATGACACCATTCCCATTTTTTCTACCCCGTTTAGCCCCGAATTTAACGCCATTAGACACATAGTCAATAAGTACCTTCCGGTCCTGTACAACGATACTATCTATCAGTCTATTTTGGCGCAGGGTATAAAAACTGTTAGCCGGAGAGCCCCCTCTCTGGGGGGTATTCTGTCTCCAAGCCTCTTTCAGAGTAAAACAACTAAAGAACAATGGTTGTCATTTAAAGGCACCTTTAAATGTGGTGTTGGGAGCTGCAGATATTGCAAACACATCCTTTCTGGTACTTCAGTACATTCACATTCAGAAAATAAGGACTATGACATTCAGCGTTTTATTAATTGCAACACTGCATACCTGGTTTATGTCATTACATGTGACCTATGCCATCTACAATATGTAGGTCGCACGACCAGGAGGCTCAAGGACAGATTGGGGATCATCTCTATGATATAGAGAAAGATCACAACACAAATGTAGCTAGACACTGGATTTCAGTCCATCACAAAGAGATCTCCAGCCTGCGCATTCAGGGTATGGAAAAAATTGTTCGTCCTATAAGAGGGGGTGACAAGTTTAGATTACTGTGCAGGCGTGAGGTTCTTTGGATTCTCCTCTTGGGCACTAGAATGCACAGGGGATTGAATTTCCAATGGGACGTTTCTCACTACTATGACTAGTGATATACAAGACTCAAACCTTGCGCTATACACACTTACCTATAACAAACTCTAACTTTTTGGTCTCCTCTCTGTTGTTCTCTATGCATAAGCTAGCACTTCATGTCACTCCCCTGTTTATATATGTATTGTGTCAGCCTTATGTGGCTTCACATTTGGCTGTACACACATTTTACTCTATGGGAGGTCCTGCGTTATTCGGTCCTAATGTTATATACCAACTTATCCGTGTTTACATTTACTTTTGCATCAAGTGTCCAGTACCTGCTTCTATCTACCCACTTTTTTGCCGTCAGCCCTGTGTCTCTTTTTTACAAAGTAATTTTCTATAGAATTTTTCCCATTCATATGGGATTCATTTCCCCTATAATTAATTAATCGACAGGACCCCAGGCATATTGGTGGGTTAATAAACGATGTACACCTCGTAATTATGAATATTGCAGTGTTAGACATATGATTTACTCTACTGTTTATCTTCTCTTTTTTAGAACTTTTCATGTCCTATACTCGGGTATATCTATGGTTATGCACAAAATGCAACCCGATTACACGGATATCTCGGACCTTATTTTGCATTTTTTACTGTTTCTTTTTTATTTAGTATTAGTTGTATCCATATGCATGCACATCGATGTTCTATATGTACTATCTCCACAAACACCTAGTTTTGTGTGCTTTGGTTTACAATTAATTCCTGTGCATTATACACCTTTTCAAACAATGTTAGGGATCATATGTAGCCATGTACATTTTTCTACCTCCAACATAACATATATATGTATACACGCCTACATATGTATATATTTATATAATTTTTGGGAGCATCCTTCCGCACTAATGGAACACAATATACTGGCTTTCAGTTAACCAGCTTTATTTTCAGCCTAATTAAGTTCTTTCGGATGCACTCTCTAGATCCCTATACATGTGTTTGTCATAGGTTAATTTTCATTCCACCCATAGAAGACAACCTTTCAATTAACTTCCTTCATTTTCTATATAGGTGTATTTTATATATATATTATATATACTTTTTTATACATCATTCGGCTGTTATAGCCAATGGGTCCTTTTACTTTCAGCAGACATTATTATCATTCTATATATAAAATTAAAAATTCACTATTTCATTGGGCCAGCTTTGGACTTTGTTTACATTACATTCTCATATTGAGAACTTTTTTACCTTTCTCTTTTGCCTTGACCCAAATGTTTTAGAATACATATACCAGCCTCCCTACACGGAAGTTTTTCACATTTGCTGACACCTTTGATCACATTATGTTTTGGTCTCTCACTTCAGTGACGCCCATTATTAATTATTTCCATTTCACTTTCATTCACCTTTTTCTCACTTTTCATATTTGGCTATGATGTGTCTACATGCTTTGACACAATTTGCCACTCTTTTCTTTTATGTATGAATATATTTTTTATGATTGGATGTATTTATGGGTGCATTTTTCCCGATTGTTGTCATTAAATTTCGGGTAACCCTTTACATCCACATTCTCAATTATGTTTATATGCACGTCATCATAATGGATGAATCCATCTCCAATACACACATAGATCTATTCTTTCTGCCATTTACCATTGAACAAGTTGTTAGATAGATCTAGTGCTTCATTTCATTACATATGTTTTCATTCATATCGACACACACATTCACATTTATTTTCACTTTTATTCATATTTATTTGTTCCATTACCATTATACATTTCATTTGCATAGTCTATCTTATGCTCTTTTTACAGCCTATTGTGGTTTGAATTGCATCGTCTTTAAGCTTTTATTTTATTTCATTCATCATTGCCTCATGTTTTGTGTCACTGTAGTACTATGTATGTACCACATATACAGTATTTTATATGTGCATTATGTTTATAATGTGCTATTATTTATACATTTTGATTATTGGTTTCACATTTGTGTGTATTTGTTTGTTTTTTCTTGCTTTGGTGTGCACAGGTGTAATGTGACTATCTCATTGGCATCAGGGGTTGTCCTAATATCATAGGCTCCTCCCGGGCAATTAATTGAGATTGGTCACATGTTCACCCTATGTTCTCTATATATACCTAACAGTTTTAATGCTCCATTAGCCATGAATAAGCACTGATCCAGTGCGAAACGCGTCGGCTGTTCCTTGTTTCCACTGCTGTGACCCTATTTTTGTACATGCTGTCTATTGAATAAAAGACCACCCATCAGGTTTTGGAGTGCGGCTATCCATTTTTCTTTGTCTTCATTTTGCTTAGTGCACCGCCAGCACCCTCGGTATCCTGCACCACCTGTAACCATTAAGTGATCCCACCTGGAGCGGTGACTCCTTTCTCTCTAGCCAAATTCTATGGGATGAAAAGAGGAAATTTAATGTACAAAAATATAAGAATGTATAGGCTTTACCTGAAAATATAGATAGAAACATTCAAGGAATGTATAAAATACATTTATTGGAACAGCATCAAGGAGAGGAACCTTTTGTATAAAATCAATTGGTGTACCATAGAAAAGGGAAGATATTCTATGTCAAAGACCCATGTACCAAGACATGTGTTGGAGAATGCTGACGATAGGCTAAAGGACCAGTCTGGAGGGGCATATAAAAAATACAAGTGATTTTAAGAATTAAACAATATGAGTCAATCCAAATCGCAGATAGACAAATCCACAATCTCCACTAATCCCGCATTAATCCCAAGACCACTGCATAGAAAAAGAAAATAGATATATATATATATATGGACATTTTCAAGAGCTGTTAGCAAGGAAGGAAAGAACCAAGCTTCCCCTATGTTGAGCAACTGCATACCTGATAAGTACAAATGAACCATCAGCATAGTCAATTTAGATATAACTCCATACCGCACATGCGGCAAATGGCCAGCATGGAATCTAAAAGGATATAAATGCTCAATAGAATATTGGCCAAAATCATCAACAGAGGGAAAAAGGAAAGAAAAAATAGCAAATCTGTCTGCTTACATCAAAGATGATGCCTCTCCTTCAAAAGCTTCTCCTGCCGACCAAACACACACCGTACCTCTTATAAACCCCTCTCCTCCTTCCCATTGGATGCATAATGAGGCCAAACCAATGGGAGGAGCGCGCGTATCAGATCCGCCTGGACAATACAACGCACATTCACCCAGACAGCTGTCCAGGTGGCAAAGAACACTGATCACCTGATTCTACCCAAATATATAGGTTCTCCCAGCAGGCCAAGGGATTTAAGGAAACCCCTGCCCATTGGCTGTGATACCCCATATGCCTATAATCTGACCTTGCATTGTCCTTCTCATATCTAATGCCCCCAGGTACCTGTCCACCTAGCGGCAAAAGAGAGAAGTACAGCAATTAAAGACTCATGCCGCGTACACACGGTCGTTTTTTGCGATGAAAAAAAACGACGTTTTTTAAAACGTCATTTAAATTGATCGTGTGTGGGCAAAACGTCGTTTTTTGTCTTAAAAAAAACGACCAAAAAAAAATTTCAACATGCTTGAATTTTTTGTGTCGTTTTTCAAAACGTCGTTTTTTGTTTCACAAAAAGTCACCGTGTGTAGAAAAAACGTCTTTTAAAACGACGTTTTTCAACCCGCGCATGCCCAGAAGCTAGTTATGAAGCGAGCTTCAATGGAAAAGAGTGGTGAACGTAACCTCGCTTTTTGTGAAAAAAACGATGGTGTGTATGCAAAATTGTCTTTGAAAGTGACGTTTCAAAAACGTCGTTTTTTACTTCACAGAAAACGTCGTTTTTTTCCATCGCAAAAAACGACCGTGTGTACGCGGCATTAGGGCCAGATTCAGGATAAAGAGCGGATCTTTGTGGCGGTGTAACGTATGTGATGTACGTTTCGCCGCCGCAACTTTACACGCAAGTGCTTTATTTAGTGGCCCGTCGGAATTCAAATTCGCCGGGTAGGGGGCGTGTAGTATTTGAATTAGGCGCGATCCCACATGCTCCAAATCACGTCGCAAATTGTCAATGAAAATGACGTGAATGTAACTTACGCCCAGCCCCATTCTGAATCGGCTTACGCAAACGACGTAAACGTCGTCTGTCCCGACGTCCATACTTAACACAGGATCGGCCTGCTTTTTGGTGCTTTATCTTTACGCCGGGAAAACCCTTATGTAAACGACGTAAATGCACTGTGTCGGCCGGGCGTACGTTCGTGAATTGGCGTATCTCGCTGATTTACATATTCTCAACATAAATCAGCGGGAACGCCCCCTAGCGCCCATTTTAAAATTGCAGTTAAGATACGACGGTGTAATACAATTACGCCAGTCGTATCTTAGCTGCAGTCTGGCGTATCTTGTTTTCTGAATACAGAAAACAGATACGCCGGCGTAGATTAGAAGTTACGCGGCTTATCTAGAGATAAGCCGTGTAACTTCTTACTGAATCTGGCCCTTAGAGTGAAATCAATCGACCCTCAACAATTAACCACGGTAACTATACCTTGCAGGTAAATTTAGGAGCAACCCTGCCTAAACACCAGGGTGCTACACGAATAATCGCCCCAACTTTTGTCCCTGGTGTCCTTTTGACAGCTCCTTGGTTTTTCCCATGATGGTAAAGTTTGAATGGAAGAAAGATTCTGTGGACAGGTGTCTTTTATACACATAATGAGTTGTCGTTAGGAGCACCTTCTTACATTGACAGGACCTGTGTACCACATGAGCACATACCTTAGCCAGTCTGTGGGAGCCAGAATTATTGTTGGTTGGTAGGAGATCAAATACTTATTTACTCACTGAACGGCAACTCAATTTATAACATTTGTATTATGTGTTTTTTCTTGATATTTGGTTGATATTCTATTTCTATCATTTAAAATACACCTATGATAAAAAATGATAGACCCTTCATTTCTTTGTAAGTGGACAAGCTTACAAAATCTGTAGGGGACCAAATATTTATTTTCCCCACTGTATACACTTTTCACAAACCTGCTGATCAGTGCCTTACAGCCCAGAAGGACCAGCTGCATCAGTAATCAAACTGAACAGTATTTAGACCCTCACAGGTATATTTTTCATGCACACTTGTTTGAAGCGTGACTTAAAATTGTCTGTCTTATACGCGCATCACCGTATAATACAATTTCCAGACAAACTTTTCCAGCATAAATCCTCATTTTTGCTAGAAAGAGATTGTTATAAAGGAAATAAATAAACTGCAGTTACATTGTACAGTCACAATGCCCCCTAAAGTCAGATTTTTTTTCCTGTCAAAATCCCCTGCCTGTTCTCTACTCTTGTTATTCCAATAGGAAACAGGAAAGGAGCGTGAAAATACCCAGCAGCACCTTCACTGAAGCCCTAGTGCCATAAAAAATGTCTACAAGTAGCTGAACAGGCGCCAACCTTTAAAGGAAGCCATTCTTTCCTGTTTGACTGGCATTCTGTCTGGCTGAGAATCGACACAGCCCTTGGTCTTATGCATTGTGAAGAATGTCATTTCAGGCAAACTGGCTATAGCTTATGGGCAAAAACCTTGTGCTAGGTGTCGTGCATGTTCCTTGGTGACAACCTCCATTTGGATAAAGACTGCTTGTTGCCGTTGCATGAAATGTCACAGTTTAAAGCCCTGTACACTCGGGCAGAATGTCAGGAGACATTTGACGGTTCAAAAGACAAAAAAAAATGTCCGACATTCTGCCTGTGTGTATGTCGGTCTGTCTAACAGAAGCCGACTGTTTGGCTCTCGATCAGCGCAAATAGCAAATGTCAAATAGCGCTGATCGGAGTGCTCTGGCTGTCCCCCTGTCAGAACACAACAGCTTAATGGGGAGATCACTGAACTAACCTCACATGGTAAGTACAGTGGCTCCCGACCAGTGCTGTCAGTTTTGTTATGGGTTGAAGGGGAAAAAAACTAAATAGTGTTTACCAGACTTAACCTGACTTATTTTACTAGGTATGCACATGCTACATTTGAATGGGCTTCAAGACTGAAAAAAAAAAAAAAAGAATTTCAATGAAAATGATGAAATAATCTAAAATTACGAAATGAACAAAAGAAATGGGTTGCAACTTAATAAAGGTTTATTTGTATACAGTGCCTTGAAAATGTATTCATACCCCTTGAAATTTTTCACATTTTGTCTTGTTACAACCAAAAATGTAAATGTATTTGTTGGCCTTTTATGTCATAGACCAACACAAAGTGGCACATAATTGTGAAGTGGAAGGAAAATTATAAATGTTTTTCAAAATTATTTAACAATAAAAATCTGAAAAGTGTGGCATGCATTTGTATTCAGCCCCCTTTACTTTGATACCCTTAACTATAATCTAGTGGAGCCAATTGCCTTCAGAAGTCACCTAATTAGCAAATAGTCCACCTGTCTGTATTTGAATCGCAGTATAAATACAGCTGTTCTGTGAAGCCCTCAAAGGTTTGTTAGACAACCTTTATGAATAAACAGCATTATGAAGGCCAAGGAACACAAGAGGCAGGCCAGGGATAAAGTTGTGGAGAAGTTTAAAGCAGAGTTAGGTTTAAAAAAATATCCCAAGGTTTAAACATCTCAAAGAGCACTCAATCCATCATCTGAAAAAGAAAGAGTATGGCACAACTACAAACCTGGCTGTCCACCTAAACTGACAGGCCGGGTAAGGAGAGCATTAATCAGAGAAGCAGCCAAGAGGCCCATGGTAACTCTGGAGGAGCTGCAGAGATCCACAGCTCAGGTGGGAGAATCTGGACAACTGTTAGGCTCTTTTCAGACATGCGGACCGTATGTCTGCTTTTTCATCCATCCGTGTACGAGTGAAAAATGGGACATACATGTATCCCTACAGGATAGCGGGTGTCAGCGGACGAACATCTGCTGACACCCGATTTCATCCGTCCCTGCTATGGTCCGATTCTGCAGACGGAGGAAAATCCTATTTTTCCAACTGTCTGCAGAGCGGATCGGGTGAACACGGACAGACGGTCCGTGTTCATCCAATCCCCCCCATAGGGGAGAGCGGCGATCAGACAGGGTGGTCCCTGCACAGTGTGCAGAGACTTCCCTGGCATCTGCCAGCTCAGCAGGGATCAACGGACTGATCTCCGCTGAGCAAGCGGATGTTCACGGGGCGGATCATCATGGAATCCGCCCGTGTGAAAAGACCGTTAGTCATGCACTCCACAAATCTGGTCTTTATGGAAGAGTGGTTAGAAGAAAGTCATTGTTGAAAGAAAGCCATAAGAAGTCCCGTTTGCAGTTTGTGGGAAGCCATGTAGGTGACACGACAAAAATGCGGAAGAAGGTGCTCTGGTCACATGAGACCAAAATGTTACTTTTTGGACTAAAAGCAAAAAGCTATGGGCCAGATTCAGGTAGAGTTACTCTGGAGTATCAGTAATACTCCAGCCTAACTCTCACTTTGAGCCGGCGTTTCTGTTTTCAGTAAGCAGAAAACAAGAAACGCCGGGTTGGAGTTCCTATACGAGCGGCGTAATTGTATTTCGCCGTCGTATCGGAACTGCAATTTTAAAAATGGCGCTGGGGGCGTTCCCGCTGATTAACACCGAGAATATGTTAATGAGCGAGAAACGGCAATTCACGATCGTATTCGGGCCCGACGCAGTGACTTTCCGACGTTTCCGTAAGAGATACGCGGCGTAAAGATAAAGCAGCCCCCTAGTGGAGTATCCTATGTTAAGTATGGCCGTCGTCATTGCGTCGAAAAAAAAAAAATTTAGTCGTTTGCGTAAAACGTCCGTGAATGGGGATTGACGTCATTGACGTTCACTGACAGAATTTGCAGCATGCGCACTGACAGTCGACGCATGCGCAGTACGTTCGCCGCGGGATCGCGCCTAGTTATAATAATACACGCCCCCTACCCAATTTGAATAACGCCGGCTCATTTTCGCTACGCCGCCGCAACTTTAGGAGCAAGTGCTTTGTGAATAACAGTACTTGCTCCTAAAGTTTCGGCGGAGTAACGTAAATGAGAAACGTTACTCCACCATAAAGAAGCGCCCATCTACCTGAATCTGGCCCAATGTGTGGCGGAAAACTAACACTGCACATCACTCTGAACACACCACCTTTTTTTTCACCAGGGATAAGGAAGCTGGTTTGTGCGGCTAACTATGCAATGTCCGAACCCTCCTTCTTCCCCCCTTTTTCCCCCCTGCTGTCTTCTGGGAGACCATTCAAATTGCGCATCACGACTCACGCATGCGCAGTAGGAAACAGACTTACTGTTTCCCTTGGTAAGGATGTCAGCTCTTGCACCCAGACCCGAGTGACAGGTCGGATTTGAGTGAGGACATCGCGGGCTCCCTTGACAGGTAAATGCCCTTATATTATAAGTCAGCAGCTGCATGCATGCAGTATTTGTAACTGCTGACTTAAAAAAAAAGTCCCAGGCGGAACTCTGCTTTAATATATTTATTTCCTAGATTCATCAGCAGCATCTAGTGGGTATAATGCAATATTTTTTTCGATTGATGTTGTAACGGTATGGCCGTGGGCCCAGAGGCTCTTAAAGGATGCAGGGTACTCCTGTGTCAGCTTCACCAATGACTCTTGGGTCTAGGGTCATCCTATGTCCAATAAGGGCATAGGATGACTGAGAAAGGATATCTTGAATCACATGAGATGGGACAGTAATGATAATTCACAATGTATTGCAGGAAATCTTGAAATATTACAGGTGGTTAATTCTGAGCCCAACAGATCAATAATGGTGTGATTCATTCAATGTGGGAACACATACTGTTGTCTGTTAATTGAGTCTGGCTCCTAAGATATTTCATTGTGCTATGCTAATTGACACTGTAACGTGTGTGAAAGTCTATTGATGATCATATGTGATGTGAATTAGCACCCTCTAAAGGTCAGACGTCTAACTTATGTTTACTAAAGGTATGTGTATTGGAGACTCGTTAGCACCCATTGTGTGATGTTGTGGGTGGAGTGTGTCATTGTCCCTTTGATTACTGCAGCATGCTTTTTAGTTGCTAACTGTAAAAAAGGGGCCTGCGTTTGTCATTAAAGTCTATCCATTTGGAACCAGAGACAGAGCTGTGTGTGTCTCGTTTCTGGGGGGAAATCCAATGGGTCCTGTCTGCTGGATTGTGGAGTGTCGGAAGCTGTCGTGGGTTGGTGGAATGGAATATCCTAAACAGCGTTAACCCCTGACCGTTACAGATGTGTTTCAGGAAATGGATAGCACTGACAATCCTAGGTTAAAACCTTATTAAAGAGGAGTTCCACCCAAATTTGGAACTTCCACTTGTTCCACTTCTCACCCCCTTACATGCCACATTTGGCATGGAATTTTATTTTGGGGGGGGGTGGGGGCTTCAGGAGGAGTGGGACTTCCTGTCCCACTTCCTGTTTCCGCGGAGGGGCTGGTAAGGCGATTAGGCGTAATCGCCTTATTTCAGCCCCTCCCTGTAGGCGATGGCCTAGGACACTGACAGGTCCTAGGCAATCGCCTGTCCAATCAGTGGCGAGCCGCGCCGCGCGCATGCGCAGTGGGTGCCCGGCCGTGAAGCCGAAGGCTGTGACGGCTGGGTGCCCACAGTCGGGATGGAGACGCCGGCTGGGGAGGGGGGGAGAGGAGCGGAGCCCCGGTCGGCGCGTCGCTGGAACGCAGGAGCAGGTAAGTGAGTGTTTATTAAAAGCCAGCAGCTACACTTTTTGTAGCTGCTGACTTTTAATAAACACATTTTTTGGCTGGAACACCCCTTTAAGCAAATATAAGATTTACTGACACATTTGCACAGCAATTTATTTTATGTATTAACTGTAAAATCTTTAATCCAAACTCTACATTTTTGTATTTGTTACTTTGAATACCCAGCTCTGGGGGAAAAGTAGTGATGAAAGAAGGCAAAGGTGAATTTAATCAATAATTTTTATGTACATTTTTTCTGCAGGTGGGTGTCCTTTGCCTACATACTTTGCACTAGCATGTCACTCTCTAGGGAGGTATGTAAATGGGAGGTATGTAAATGAAAGCAATGCATGTAAGCGCTGCACCTTCCCCATAATAGCTGGCCAAAGAAGCGTTTTTTCCTGCTAAAGAATGGACATTCTTATAGTTAACAATTTGCAGCTCACAAAATACTTTGAACCTAGTTTCAATCTTTAAATTACATTGCAGTGTTAGTACATTGGGGTATTCCGAATCTTGAATAAATACTAACATAAGAGAGCTCTGTAAGATAAAAAAATTAGATCAAGGAACAAATGTACAAATGTACAGATGGTGTCCAGCCCTGGGAAAGAGCACAGCGCCATCTCATGTTAAAGTATAACTAAAGACATACTTTTTTCCCGTCTGTATATAGGGATTAGAATACTTGGTTTTTATTGCTGTCTGTGACCCCATTAGGGAGATTCATCCTCTCTAATTATCCTGATTACTGTTTGTAAAAGCACCCCAAATGGGACAGGGGTTAAAGCCATTTAGGATATTCCCTTTTCGAACACAAGGCAGCTACTGACATTCCACAATCAGACGAACAAGATAATAATTCTTCCCCAGAGACAATGCTCTGTATGTAGTTCAAGCAGGTCTGCCCCTTTTATTGAGAAATACAGGCTCTTATATACAATTTAGGATACTGCAGTAACCAAATGAACAATGACCCAACTCCACCCACAACATCACACAATGGTTTACCTAACAAGCTAACAATACACATCATCCTCAATCCTCAATCCTTCTAGCAGACACCCTGACTCCGGGCCCTGACCTAATTTACATTAAGTAATTAACTACAGCTGATGACTCAGACACCTGATCTTTAGGCTATCTTTTAACTTACAATACACATTATCACAGGACTCCTTCACACAATACAGGGTCAATTAGCACAAGACACAATGAAAGATCCTTAGAAGTTAGTCTGGATTCAATTTACATTACACAGGCAGCCAGGTAGCTGGAGGTGATGACATTAACATTTTTCAATTAACCTGTTGAGTTCCACAGGGAACACTAATGGATTATCCAGATTTTGCCATAGCCGTGGGGAATATACCCGCAGCAAAATGGAAATATTATCAACTGACAAGATTCTTTAATAGGATGAAACCTGCCTTGAGACCATTAAGCTCCCTTACAAAGTTCGAGGAACAATGTGCGCATCAGGGGGAAGCGAAGCATCTGCTATCCCAGATGTATAAGATGATACAAGGAGCTCAAAAAAATAAAACACCATATTTTATCAGGGAATGGGAGGGTGAACTAAATATAAGGCTATCAGACGAACAAAGTAAAAAGATGATTAAATTAATTTACTCCACATCTATAAGTTCGCATATTCAGGAAATGGCCTATAAATTTATGACAAGATGGTATAGGACTCCAGTAAGGTTGAACCAGATGCCCGGTGCTGGAGAGGATGCCAGCAAAGGGGTACATACCTACACTTATGGTGGGAATGCCCAAAAATTAAAATATATTGGGAAGCAATTGCACCGTGGATTGAGAGATTGACCCCAATCCCTATAGAGTTCACGCCCCTATGTTTCCTACTCCATGGAACAACGGGCTCGATTAAAATATACAGGAATAGTGTAGTTCCACATTTATTAAATGCTGCAAAATTGTCAATTCCTAGATTTTGGAAACAAAGTATGTGTCCAACATTAGCAGACTGGAAAAGGGAAGTAAACCGGATAATGGAGGCCGAAAAGTGGATACAAACAATGAAAGATAAAAAAGGGGAGTTTGAGATAACATGGGCAGGCTGGCTACAATACGAACCTGAAATGGGGGTGGAATAAGAGAAAAGAAGTGAGAGGATATGGGATGCAATAGATGTATGACGCATAGAGGGCAACGGCATAAAGGTAACATCTTAGAAGAACAACGATTTAGACTAAAAACACTGACCAGAGAGGAGACATTAAAAAAAAACATAAAAAAATTACGGTTATATAAAATCTTTCTTTCTTGCTCCCCTTCTTCCCCCCCTCCAATATTGACTCCAATAGGAGGACCCTGTTTCTCCGTCCTGAGCTATACCTCAGTAGAAAAGGGAGGAAGGGCAATAGGGGGAATGAAAAAGAGGAAAGAGAACTATTTATATTGTTTTTTTTTTTTTTGTGTTTTTTTTTTTTTGGGGGGGGGGGGGGGGGGATAAAAATGACTGATAGGCATCCATGGAAAATGTAATCTTGGATTATATGTTTTTTTTTACAAGATAAATGTAATGATGTACTTAACAAAAGATGAGAATGTTTAATCCTGTATGACTTATATCAAGGAAAATTAAAAAAAAGGAAAAATTTTGATTATAAAAAAAAAAAAAAAAAAAAAACCTGTTGAGTTCAGAATCAACAAACAGTAATTAGTTCTTTAAAGATATGCTGGAATATTTTGTGGATAATCATTACTGCCCCATCTCAGGTAGTCCAAGATATTCTGAATTTCCATTATTTTCTGGCTCATGCTTTCTAAGAGCTTCTGAGTTCCACGGGCCCTCCCGTTACACTGTTATGCCCTGTACACACGGTCACTTTTTGTGATGAAAAAAATGTAATTTTTCTTCATGAAAAAAAACTACATTTTTCAAACTTCATTTTCAAAAATGACGTTGCGTACACACCATCATTTTTGGAAAATGATGAACAAAGTGATGGCACTCTAAAGGGGAAGTTCTATTTGTCTTGAGGCTGCTTTTAGGCTGGTTACTTGTTAGTAAAAGACGATTCCTGCTTTTTTGTCTGTTACAGCGTGATGAATGTGCGATCTCCATTATGAATGGTAGTTTTACCTCCCACCTCCTAACTTGCTTCTGGGCATGTGCGGGTTTAACACGTCATTTTCTATGTAGTTTTGCCCACACACGATCATTTTTTATGACACAAAAAATGACATTTTGAAAAATGACATAAAAAATTCGAGCATGTTCGAATTTTTTTTTGGTCATTTTTCAGAAGACATAAAATGACATTTTGGCCACACACCATCATTTTAAATGACATTTTAAAAAATGTCATTTTTTTTCATCACAAAAAGTGATCGTGTGTACGGGGCATTATTGTCAAAAGGGAAAATAAAAGAACATTTCAAATTTTGGGTAATCCCAAAAAAAAGTCATTGAGGGGAAGGGGGCAAGGAATTCCCTTAATTTGCATATATTTCCTCTCACTTCCTGTTTTAGCTATGATACAGGAAGTAAAGGGAAATTTCCAAAAAATTTGATAGGGGTTATAACCTTTGCTTACTTTATCCAAAATGAAAAAAAAAAGTTTTGCCTATGGTGCTACTTTGTCTGTAAATCCTACTGTTATTCGACAAATATACAAATGTGTGTGTGTGTGTGTCTTTAAAAGTAAAATGACCAGCTGGGCGAACCTGACATTGACGCTAATGGGCAGAGTAATATACCTAAGAAAGTTTTTTAAGAAAATTGATTCTCTATTGACAAATTTTCTGTGGTTCCCCAAGAACCCTAGAATAGCCCTGACAACATTGCAATTGCTTACAGCTCAGTGTGGATTAGCTCTGCCAAATTTAAGACTTTATTACTATGCATTACAACTGGTCTATATACATTTGTGGCTTTTTCCACAGTTAGGCAATGCCGCTACAGCAGCAGAGGTGGCCTTGCTTTCCTCCTACGAAGCTCTAAATAACTTAATCTTTCGGAAAACGGTTGGGGTTGCTGAGGGTACAGATAAGTTAAAAGTCTCTCTTAAAATATACGGACACACACTCTCTTTGGTCCCAGATGACCCAGCTCCCATTTCCCCTAATCATCCTATATGGTTTAATCCCACATTTCCTAATTTTTAGGACCTGCCTGACGCCTGCCTTTGGGATTTAAAGGGGTTAAAATATATACACCAATTATATCACCAAGACCAATTAAAAAAACCTTTCCAGTACTAAAGCGGGAACTCGGGATCCCTAATACGTGTTTTTTTAAGTATCTTCAATTAAAACATGCAACCCTGTCCCAATTAGGTCTTAGGCCGCGTACACACGATCGAATCTGTCTGCTGGAAACGGTCTGACAGACCGTCTCAGCAGACAGATTCGATCGTGTGTACGGGCAAACAGACAGATTTGGCCAGCCGACAGATTTGAAAGCATGCTTTGAAATCTGTCGGCTGGGAACCCGTCGGATCGATATGTCTGCTAGTTAGTACGCTAACCAGCAGACATATCTGCTCGCACATGCGTCGAATGGATTCGACGCATGTGCGGAAGTGTTTTACTTCATGGTGCGGTGATGTGGTGGCGTCAACGTCACCGCCACGTCATCGCCACGTCAGCGCGCTGTCTTATTATTATACACCAGGAAAACAGTAGTGTTGCAATGGATATATTCCACAGCAATCTCTCTCAATCACTGGAAATCCTTGATTAATCAGGTATTACCAAATTACAAACGCATCTACAA
Organism: Rana kukunoris; assembly: GCA_029574335.1. Taxonomy (NCBI): domain Eukaryota; kingdom Metazoa; phylum Chordata; class Amphibia; order Anura; family Ranidae; genus Rana; species Rana kukunoris. The sequence goes on from CM056057.1 coordinate 160,653,521, forward strand.
AGCTAGGGGACGTGCTAGTAAATTTATGAAAATATGGGGAAAGTGGACTGAACTCTCAGAATACATGTGAACTTCCTGAATAGTGGGTTGGACTCATAAAGTGCGGACAAGGTAATGAGACTACTAGGCTAAAATGTGGACTAAAACTCCTACCTTCCTGCGGTACCTAAAGGAGAAATAATTATATTTATATGTTTTTAATGTACATTATTACATGTGCAAGTGCTTAGCTGGTTAAGACTGTTTAGTTTAGAACTGTTCGTCCAGGGATTGGTTAAACGTCAACCTGTTATAACAATCTGTAGAATATATTTGAATTTTTATGTTGTCAAAGGGGTTGAGGGGAAAGAAAGGCAGTTGATAATGGACTGATACATGTACACTGAATTTTCTATGTATTACGTTCCTAATGTATCCTCTGTGTTATAAAGATTAACCCCTTAAGGACCGTTGCATGTACATATACGTCGGCAGAATGGCACGTACAGGCACATTGGCGTACCTGTACGTCCCTGCCTTGACGTGGGTCGGGGGTCCGATCGGGACCCCCCCCCCCGGTACTTGCGGCGGTCCCCGTGGCTGTGCGAGCTATCCGGAATGAGGGGGCGGCTGTTCGTTTTTGTCAGCCCCCTCCAGATCGCTCCCAGCCAATGCGCGCACTCCCCCGCCCTCTGCCTGTGTAAACACAGGAAGGGGGAAGTGATGTAATCTCTCCTCTCTGCGGTATTTTCAACCGCCGCTGAGGAAAGAAGACATCACAAGTGAGTCTGCACCAACACTACACTGACACCAGTGACACATAGGCACACTTAACCCCTTCCGATCACCCCCCACCCCCCTGTCACAGTGTCACTGAATGCAGTGATCATATATGTACTGATCACTGCATTTAGTGTCAGTGTGACAGTTAGTGTGACAGGCAGTTAGTGTTAGGTCCAGGGTACCCCTGTACCCCCCCTAATAAAGTTTTAACCCCTTGATCACCGCCCTAGTTAACCCTTTCACCCCCTATTGCCAGTGTCACTAAGCAATCGTTTTTTTTGATCCCTGTATTAGTGTCACTGTTGCCGCTAGGTAGCTAGTTTTTTTTATATTGCAATTTTTTTTTACTAAAGACATGTGGCTGAATACATTTTGGCCTAAATGTTTGACTAATATTTAGTTTATTCGATTTTTCTTATAACAAAAAGTAAAAAATATTGTTTTTTTTTTCAAAAACGTTACTCTATTTTTGTATATAGCGCAAAAAATAAAAATCGCAGAGGTGATCAAATACCATCAAAAGAAAGCTCTATTTGTGGGAAGAAAAGGACTCGAATTTTGTTTGGGAGCCACGTCGCACGACCGTGCAATTGTCTGTTAAAGCGACGCAGTGCCGAATTGTAAAAACGCATCTGGGCATTTAGCAGCATATTGGTCCGGTCCTTAAGTGGTTAATAAAAAACACAGTTATAAAAAAAAAAAAAGATGCCCTGCTACTAGGACTCTAGGAGGCTTGAAAGGCAGCATGGGTAAATCAGCACCTGTGTCAGTGTGGTGTAGTGCACAAGCTGTAAGCAACAGTGATTGCTCTTGAGAACTGATGTAACCCTGAAACCTGTCAGGCCTTGAAGAAACCCTACCCCAGACAAGAGTTTGGGTTTGGTGGTGGGGCGGTTGCATGGTTCTTTGTTTCGCTGGGACTGTAAACTGTTTGTTTGAGATTGTGCCGAAGGAAACAATTTATTTTTCCTGTTTTCGAGGGATTAAGAACTGTTTGCTTTTACAAATGGCTGCTAGTGATCTTGGGCCTCCATATTACATTTGGTGCTTGAATGTATGCAATTCCAGCTGGAAGACCTGCTTGAAGCAAAAACTGAAATTTAAAGGGCCAGTGCCCATTTTTGGATGTCCTAGGTCAGTGCAGCACAGGCACTGTAAACAGCAGAAGGCGGCCTGGACGATCTTATAAAAACCCTGGTCAGGAGCGCGGCCAATCAGGACACTCAGGCACAAATACAGGCCTAGAAGCATATTGCATGCAAATTAGGGTGACCAGACATCCCCGGTTTCAGGGGACAGTCCCTGGATTGAGGACACTGTCCCCGGACCAAGTCTGTCCCCGGTTTTGTCCCCAGATTGTATTTGAACAGGGGCTGGGGCAATTTTGAAGACAGTCAGTGCGGAATTAAAAAAAAAGAAATCGGAATTACAGACCCCCGCTCCACCGCTCCTACTAGCTTAGGGGGGTGTATTTCCATTATCTGTGCCCCTTTCTGATGATCCTGTGCTGGTCGGAGCGGAGGGAATATTTCTTCAGTTTCGGGTGCATGCCCATTCAGCTCAGTTCGCATGTTCTTCTGCCTTGGCACAAGTCCCGGCCAGCCACCTGCCTGCTTATCTCCTTGCCTTCCCTGGCAGAGTGATCTTCCTCCGCTCTTCACCCAGTAGTAGCCGGGGCCCAGAGAGTGAGACTTGACAGGCTGCGAGGCAGGCAGCGACAGGCAGAGAGTCACTGATTGCCGCCATTACTAGCAAAAAAAAAAAATATGTCCCCGGATTTCATTTTAAAAATGTGATCACCTTAATGCAAATATGCAGCCGCTCTGTGCTGAGGCCCACCCACTGAGTGGCCGCATATTTGTTTGCTGTCGTCGCCAAGAGGTTAAATTGTTGCCCCTTCTGAAGACAAAAATTTACCCTCTTCTGATAAGTAGTGTGTTAGGCTTTCAGGGGTGGGTGACCACCCTCATACTGTCTTTATTAGGGGCTACCAACCTGCCCCTGCATGCCTGTCAAATTTAGGATGAGATTATCCTTTCTATGGAAGGATACTGTAAATCCCTGAGGATTAGACTAGAACAGCTCTAGCGTCTCAGGGGCCGGGGGGGGGTTTGCCCTGCTCAACCCGTGTTTATATTACCTGGCGGCAAAAGTGTATCGGGGTGTATCCTTTATCCTTTACCTGGGATTGGGAGACTTCACTATCTGTTTCTGGAAACAATCCAACTCTTCTATACATAATATTTAATTGCCATTTTAACCTGTGTGTGCCACCTTATGTGTCTACCAAGGAAAAACAGTCCAGGGTATGTTAGCTTTTTATCAGGGCCATTTGGGTGATTTCTGTTATCATTAGGATTTGAAAAGGATTAAAAAAAACAATGTGATAATAAATGGCTTCATGTGATTGCTATCCTTAAATAAAAAACATGTTTTTGTCATGATCAGTCATATTTTCAATATTAATGCCAAAATGTTACCATTTCTGCCAGGGTATGCAAACTCTTGAGCACAACTGAATATAATCTCAATCTACACTTTATTACCAAAAGCATTGGGACGCCTGCCTTTACACGGACATGGACACATTGATGGCATCCCACTCTTATGCCGCGTACACACGATCATTTTTTGTGATGAAAAAAAACGACGTTTTCTGTGAAGTAAAAAACGACGTTTTTGAAACGTCACTTTTCAAAGACAATTTTGCATACACAAAAAGCGAGGTTACGTTCACCACTCTTTCTGGGCATGCGCGGGTTGAAAAACGTCGTTTTAAACGACGTTTTTGCTACACACGGTGACTTTTTGTGAAACAAAAAACGACGTTTTGAAAAACGACACAAACAATTCAAGCATGTTGGATTTTTTGGGGGTTTTGCCCACACACGATCAATTTAAATGACGTTTTAAAAAATGACGTTTTTTTTCATAGCAAAAAACGACCGTGTGTACGCGGCATAAGTCTGTAGGGTTCAATATTGAGTCGCCTTCCCTTTGCAGCTATAACAGCTTCCTACTCTTCTGGGAAGGCTGTCCACAAGATTTGGGCACAGGTGAGGCTGCATTGCTGGGCACAGGTGAGGCTGCATTGCTGGGCACAGGTGAGGTTGCATTCTTGAGCACTGGTGAGGCTGCATTCCTGGGCACAGGTGAGGCTGCATTCCTGGGTACAGGTGAGGCTGCATTGCTGGGCACAGGTGAGGGTGCATTCTTGAGCACAGGTGAGGCTGCATTGCTGGGCACAGGTGAGGCTGCATTGTTGGGCACTGGTGAGGCTACATTGCTGGGCACTGGTGAGGCTGCATTGCTGGGCACAGGTACGCTGCATTCCTGGGTACAGGTGAGACTGCATTGCTGGGCACAGGTGAGGCAGCATTGCTGGGCACTGGTAAAGCTGCATTGATGGGCACTGTTGAGGGTACATTTCTGGGCACAGGTGAGGCTGCATCCCTGGGCACTGGTGAGACTGCATTCCTGGGCACATGTGAGGCTGCATTCCTGGGCACAGGTGAAGCTGCATTCCTGGGCACAGCTGAGGCTGCATTGCTGGGCACTGGTAAGGCTGCATTGATGGGCACTAGTGAGGCTGCATTGCTGGGCACTTGTGAGGCTGCATTGCTGAGCACAGGTCAGGCTGCATTCCTGGGTACAGGTGAGGCTGCATTGCTGGGCACAGGTGAGGCAGCATTGCTGGGCACTGGTAAAGCTGCATTGATGGGCACTGTTGAGGGTACATTCCTGGGCACAGGTGAGGCTGCATCGCTGGGCACTGGTGAGACTGCATTCCTGGGCACATGTGAGGCTGCATTCCTGGGCACAGGTGAAGCTGCATTCCTGGGCACAGGTGAGGCTGCATTGCTGGGCACTGGTAAGGCTACATTGATGGGCACTAGTGAGGCTGCATTACTGGGCACTGGTGAGGCTGCATTGGTGGGCACAGGTGAGGATGCATTTCTGGGCACTGGTGAAGATGCATTGCTGGGCACTGGTGAGGCTGCATAGAAGGGCACTGGTGAGGCTGCATTGCTAGGCACTGGTAAGGCTGCATTGATGGGCATTGATGCATTGATGGGCACTGGTGAGGCTGCATTGCTAGGCACTGGTCAGGCTGCATTGATTGGCACTGGTGAGACTGCATAGATGGGCACAGCTGAGCCCTGCATTCTTTATGTAACACACTCCTGAGCCCTGCTTTCTTTATGTAGCTCACTCCTGAGCTCTGCATTCTTTTTGTAACACACTCCTGAGCCCTGCATTCTTTATGTAGCGCACTCCTGAGCTCTGCATTCTTTATGTAACACACTCCTGAGCTCTGCATTCTTTATGTAACACACTCCTGAACTCTGTATTCTTTATGTAGCGCACTCCTGAGCCCTGCATTCTTTATGTAGCGCACTCCTGAGCCCTGCATTCTTTATGTAACACACTCCTGAGCCCTGCATTCTTTATGTAGCGCACTCCTGAGCCCTGCATTCTTTATGTAGCGCACTCCTGAGCACTGCATTCTTTATGTAGTGTACTCCTGAGCTCTGCATTCTTTATGTAACACACTCCTGAGCCCTGCATTCTTTATGTAACACACTCCTGAACTCTGCATTCTTTATGTAGCGCACTCCTGAGCCCTGCATTCTTTATGTAACACACTCCTGAGCTCTGCATTCTTTATGTAGAGCACTCCTGAGCCCTGCATTCTTTATGTAGCGCACTCCTGAGCTCTGCATTCTTTATGTAACACACTCCTGAGCTCTGCATTCTTTATGTAGCGCACTCCTGAGCTCTGCATTCTTTACGTAGCGCACTCCTGAGCTCTGCATTCTTTATGTAGCGCACTCCTGAGCTCTGCATTCTTTACGTAGCGCACTCCTGAGCTCTGCATTCTTTATGTAGCGCACTCCTGAGCTCTGCATTCTTTATGTAGCGCACTCCTGAGCTCTGCATTCTTTATGTAGCGCACTCCTGAGCTCTGCATTCTTTATGTAACACACTTCTGAGCTCTGCATTCTTTATGTAGCGCACTCCTGAGCCCTGCATTCTTTATGTAACACATTCCTGAGCTCTGCATTCTTTATGTAGAGCACTCCTGAGCCCTGCATTCTTTATGTAGTGCACTCCTGAGCTCTGCATTCTTTATGTAACACACTCCTGAGCTCTGCATTCTTTATGTAGCGCACTCCTGAGCTCTGCATTCTTTATGTAGCGCACTCCTGAGCTCTGCATTCTTTATGTAGCGCACTCCTGAGCTCTGCATTCTTTATGTAGCGCACTCCTGAGCTCTGCATTCTTTATGTAGCGCACTCCTGAGCTCTGCATTCTTTATGTAGCGCACTCCTGAGCTCTGCATTCTTTATGTAACACACTCCTGAGCTCTGCATTCTTTATGTAGCGCACTCCTGAGCCCTGCATTCTTTATGTAGCACATTTCTGAGCTCTGCATTCTTTATGTAGAGCACTCCTGAGCACTGCATTCTTTATGTAGTGCACTCCTGAGCTCTGCATTCTTTATGTAACACACTTCTGAGCTCTGCATTCTTTATGTAGCGCACTCCTGAGCTCTGCATTCTTTATGTAGCGCACTCCTGAGATCTGCATTCTTTATGTAACACACTCCTGAGCTCTGCATTCTTTATGTAGCGCACTCCTGAGCTCTGCATTCTTTATGTAGCGCACTCCTGAGCTCTGCATTCTTTATGTAACACACTCCTGAGCTCTGCATTCTTTATGTAGCGCACTCCTGAGCTCTGCATTCTTTATGTAGCGCACTCCTGAGCTCTGCATTCTTTATGTAACACACTCCTGAGCTCTGCATTCTTTATGTAGCGCACTCCTGAGCTCTGCATTCTTTACGTAGCGCACTCCTGAGCTCTGCATTCTTTACGTAGCGCACTCCTGAGATCTGCATTCTTTATGTAGCGCACTCCTGAGCTCTGCATTCTTTATGTAGCGCACTCCTGAGCTCTGCATTCTTTATGTAGCGCACTCCTGAGCTCTGCATTCTTTATGTAGAGCACTCCTGAGCCCTGCATTCTTTATGTAGTGCACTCCTGAGCTCTGCATTCTTTATATAACACACTCCTGAGCTCTGCATTCTTTATGTAGCGCACTCCTGAGCTCTGCATTCTTTATGTAGCGCACTCCTGAGCTCTGCATTCTTTATGTAGCGCACTCCTGAGCTCTGCATTCTTTACGTAGCGCACTCCTGAGATCTGCATTCTTTATGTAGCGCACTCCTGAGCTCTGCATTCTTTATGTAGCGCACTCCTGAGCTCTGCATTCTTTATGTAGCGCACTCCTGAGCTCTGCATTCTTTATGTAGAGCACTCCTGAGCCCTGCATTCTTTATGTAGTGCACTCCTGAGCTCTGCATTCTTTATGTAACACACTCCTGAGCTCTGCATTCTTTATGTAGCGCACTCCTGAGCTCTGCATTCTTTATGTAGCGCACTCCTGAGCTCTGCATTCTTTATGTAGCGCACTCCTGAGATCTGCATTCTTTATGTAACACACTCCTGAGCTCTGCATTCTTTATGTAGCGCACTCCTGAGCTCTGCATTCTTTATGTAGCGCACTCCTGAGCTCTGCATTCTTTATGTAACACACTCCTGAGCTCTGCATTCTTTATGTAGCGCACTCCTGAGCTCTGCATTCTTTATGTAGCGCACTCCTGAGCTCTGCATTCTTTATGTAACACACTCCTGAGCTCTGCATTCTTTATGTAGCGCACTCCTGAGCTCTGCATTCTTTACGTAGCGCACTCCTGAGCTCTGCATTCTTTACGTAGCGCACTCCTGAGCTCTGCATTCTTTACGTAGCGCACTCCTGAGCTCTGCATTCTTTATGTAGCGCACTCCTGAGCTCTGCATTCTTTATGTAGCGCACTCCTGAGCTCTGCATTCTTTATGTAGCGCACTCCTGAGCTCTGCATTCTTTATGTAGCGCACTCCTGAGATCTGCATTCTTTATGTAACACACTCCTGAGCTCTGCATTCTTTATGTAGCGCACTCCTGAGCTCTGCATTCTTTATGTAGCGCACTCCTGAGCTCTGCATTCTTTATGTAGCGCACTCCTGAGCCCTGCATTCTTTATGTAACACACTCCTGAGATCTGCATTCTTTATGTAGCGCACTCCTGAGCTCTGCATTCTTTATGTAGCGCACTCCTGAGCTCTGCATTCTTTATGTAGCGCACTCCTGAGCTCTGCATTCTTTATGTAGCGCACTCCTAAGCTCTGCATTCTTTATGTAGCGCACTCCTGAGATCTGCATTCTTTATGTAACACACTCCTGAGATCTGCATTCTTTATGTAGCGCACTCCTGAGATCTGCATTCTTTATGTAGCGCACTCCTGAGCTCTGCATTCTTTATGTAGCGCACTCCTGAGCTCTGCATTCTTTATGTAGCGCACTCCTGAGCCCTGCATTCTTTATGTAACACACTCCTGAGGTCTGCATTCTTTATGTAGCGCACTCCTGAGCTCTGCATTCTTTATGTAGCGCACTCCTGAGATCTGCATTCTTTATGTAGCGCACTCCTGAGATCTGCATTCTTTATGTAGCGCACTCCTGAGCTCTGCATTCTTTATGTAGCGCACTCCTGAGCTCTGCATTCTTTATGTAGCGCACTCCTGAGCTCTGCATTCTTTATGTAGCGCACTCCTGAGCTCTGCATTCTTTATGTAACACACTCCTGAGATCTGCATTCTTTATGTAGCGCACTCCTGAGCTCTGCATTCTTTATGTAGCGCACTCCTGAGCCCTGCATTCTTTATGTAGCGCACTCCTGAACTCTGCATTCTTTATGTAGCGCACTCCTGAGCCCTGCATTCTTTATGTAGTGTACTCCTGAGCTCTGCATTCTTTATGTAGCGTACTCCTGAGCTCTGCATTCTTTATGTAGCGCACTCCTGAGCTCTGCATTCTTTATGTAGCGCACTCCTGAGCTCTGCATTCTTTACGTAGCGCACTCCTGAGCTCTGCATTCTTTATGTAGCGTACTCCTGAGCTCTGCATTCTTTATGTAGCGCACTCCTGAGCTCTGCATTCTTTATGTAGCGCACTCCTGAGCTCTGCATTCTTTATGTAGCGCACTCCTGAGCTCTGCATTCTTCATGTAGTGTACTCCTGAGCTCTGCACAATTAAGAAGTATCTTTTTTTTAAATCTTTGTTTATGGACAAAATATGAAAAAGAATGTATATATCCTACAATCATTACATAAACACATACCACATAAATAAAATAGTTAACCATTTGCTCATAAAAAATAAATAAATAAATATGTCCCACTGATTTCCTTTAAAAAATCTGGTCGCCTTAATTTAGGAGTGTGTCTATGGAAATGTTTGACCATTCTTCCAGAAACGCATTTGTGAGGTCAGGCTCTGATGTTGGACGAGAAGGCCTGGCTCACAGTCTCCGCTCTCATTCATCCCAAAGGCGTTCTATCGGGTTAAGGTCAGGTGCAGGTCAGTTCCTCCACCCCAAACTTGCTCATCCATGTTATTAGGTGATTGGAATCATATCTAAAAAAGATGGAAAGGCCTGGGCCCAGATTCACAGAGCAATTACGCCTGTCTAACTGGTGTTAGACAGGAGTAATTTCAAATTTCGCGCGCCGTATCACTAGTTTGAATCCTCAAACCATGATACGGCGGCTTCGGGCTTCGATCCGAGAGGCTTACGTCTTCGTAAGCCTTCGGATCTACGCTGCGATATTTTTGCGGCCGCTGGGAGGAGTTTGCGTCGTTTTCATGCGTCGGGATATGCAAATGTGTTTTTACGGCGATCCACGAAGATACGAGCGGTCTTCGCAATCGCTTACGTCTGTTTTTTTTTTACGTACTGTTAGACCAGCTTTTTGCTGGTCTAACGGTGCGTAGCCCATGTTAAGTATGGCCGTCGTTCCCGCGTCGAATTTAATTTTTTTTTTTTTTTTTTGCGTAACTCGTTCGGGAATAGAAATGTCCGTAAACGACGCTACTCAAACATAACGACGTGATTTCGCGCAATGCACGGCGGGAAATTTGTGAACGGAGCATGCGCAGTTCGCTCGCCGCGGGAACGCGCCTATTTTAAATACTTCACGCCCCCTACTCGTCTAGATGGATTGCGACGGGAGAAATACACTACGCCGCCGTCGTTTACTGGACAAAATCTACCTGGATTCCACGTGGAGCCAGGTAAAAAACGGCGGCGTAGTGTATCTCTGATACGCTACGAGAATCCAATTCTCTCTGAATCTGGGCCCTAGAGTATATATTCCGTGTGTGGTGGGCCCTGTGCAGGACTCCATTGTGTCCTCTGGTCAGTGTACTCACACTGCGGTTTTTGCCTCACAAAGTTAACATTCGTGCATTTTAGACTTACTGTATATAGCTGTATTTATCCAGTAGGCTAATCCGGCACAGAGGAGGAATTATAGAGCTCAGAGCCAGGTGTGGAAAATATGTGAGATTGTTATATCATGGCTTAGCTGCTTCGATGAAAAGAACATGAGGAAAACCACACAAAGGTAGAATGAAAACGAGCCAGAGGAAGTCCCATTTCCCCGACTAATAGGGCTCAGGAATTCACTTGTAGAGGGAGTGCCAGCCGAACATCGCAAGGCATTAAAGCTGAAGTTGAGGAAAAGCAGACAGCCGTTACTAAGGGGGGAAAAAACTGTATATTGAATTTTACATTTGGCAAAGAGCAGACCCCGGGTAGATTATATTAGGATGTAAATTGTATATTAACCAGAAAGGCTTTTCCGCTCTTTAACTTGATGGAACGAAAACACTCTGTATCTGTTCCTAAAGCGCATCTCTAGCCAAAACGTTTTTTTATTATTATTTTATGCTGTGAGGTTTCTCTTTCTGTTGGTGACACAGTTGCTAGGATTTCGTTTTTCACTTCCTGTCCTGGAGGAACAACAGAGAGTAAGAGGAAACCTCTCCAAAATAGAGGGGAATCCCTTCTTAGCTAAAACCTGTCCCTGTTTTTCTCTACATACAGTGGAACCTCAGATTACGAGCATAATCCGTTTCAGGAGAATGCTCGCAACCCAAAGTACTTGCATATCAAAGCAAGTTTCCCTATTGAAGACAATGGAAACGAAAATAATTTGTTCCGCATTGACTTCAATGGCATGCAATACCGCATGTGGCCAGAGGTGGGAGGTCGCCAGAGAGCCTCGGAAACACACGGAAAAGCCAGAGGACAGCTCAGCAGAGTATTTCCGAGTCTTTCTGAGCATTTCCGATCGGCACCGTTGGGCTTCGGAGCCCCCCACCTCAGCCCCCCACCAATTTGGCTCGTTTTGCGAGACAACACTCGCAAACCGATTTAGGATTTTTTCAAACACAGTGCTTGTATAGTGTTCAATGTAAAATTTTCCAATATGTTCCATCAACAGAAGTTGATTAAACAATTGGCTTCTGTCTAGCAGGACACGTTAATCAAAATGCAATGTATGGTGGGCTGAACCCTCACCTCTTGCTTCAACAAAAAAGTTAGGATTTTCCATCATTTTCTATCTAGTGACAATGGTCACCAAGATAAATCTATTCTAGACTATTAGCACTTCTATTTCTGAAAGCATTCTTAACCACTTCCTTCCCGCCCATAGACATATGACGTCCAGCCATCTAGGGGGGTGCACACACGCACCCACCATGTCACTTGGTAAACAGTGCCCGGCGGCCGCAATGTCCTCTGGGCACCCACGATTGCCCGATAACAGAGCAGGGCCGTGGATCTGTGTGTGTAAACAGATAAAAAAGTTATTATATACTTCACGATTGTGGGGACCCTTCTTTTCTTTTTTGTTTACACTGCAGTTTCCATGATTCCTTTCCTTACCCACCATTGAGTTCTAGCACCATAAGAACTTTTTTGCCCCTTTGAAGGGGTGTAGGGAAGGGCAGCAGATCAACAAGTAAAAAAAAAGTGTACGGGCCCTTTCACACGGGGCGGATCAGTAATGATCCGCCTCCGTGTGTCTGTAAGCTCAGCGGGAATCACTCCGTAAATCCCTGCTGAGCCGTCGGATGACAGGGCGGTCTCCGCACACTGTACAGGGACCGCCCTGTTTTTTCTTCCATCTGCAAAATCGGATGTTTGTGGAGGCTGGTGATTACGGGTGTCAGCGGACACCCGCATTCACATAGGGACCAATGTATGTCCTTTTTCAGCCGCAAACGGATGGGTGAAAAAGCGGACATACGGTCCGCTAGTGTGAAAGGGCCCTTATACCCCACACACACAACCGTTTTTCAGGTTCTAAAAAATGAAGTTTTTAAGGGTCTAGAAAAAACAAAGTTTTTTTCAACCTGATCATTAAAACGGCCTTGCCTACACACGATCGTGAAAAAAAATGCTCTAGAAAAGCGCAGTGACGTACAACACGTACGACGGCGCTATAATGGGGACGTTCCATCCGGATGGCACCACCCTTTGGGCTGCTTTTGCTGATTTTATGACGATTCGCGCTTTTCTGTCTGTTACAGCGTGATGAATGTGCTTTCTCCATTACGAACGATAGTTTTACCAGAACGAGCGCTCCCGTCTCATAACTTGCTTCTGAGCATGCATGTTTTTTTTACTATGTTAAAGCCCACACACGACCATTTTTTACAACCTTAAAAACGACAACGTTAAAAACGTTGTGGAAAAATAGAACATGTTCGACATTTTTAATGGACATTGTCATGGACCTGGAGATACTAAAGTGTTTCTACTTGACATCTGTTACACAGGAGAGGATGGCTAATAAATCATAATTCATGTATTACATGAGATGGGACATTACTGATACGTGATTTCATGTGGACTCACAACTAGGGTTGTCCCGATACCACTTTTTTAGGACCGAGTACAAGTACCGATACTTTTTTTCATGTACTCGCCGATACCGAATACCGATACTTTTTTTAAATGTGTCCCCAAATGCAGCCATGTCCCCCCACATATATTGCAGCCATGTCCCCCACAGATGCAGGCATGTCCTGTCCCCCACATATTGCAGCCATGTCCTGTCCCCCACATATTGCAGCCATGTCCTGTCCCCCACATATTGCAGACATGTCCTGTCCCCCACATATTGCAGCCATGTCCTGTCCCCCACATATTGCAGCCATGTCCTGTCCCCCACATATTGCAGCCATGTCTTGTCCCCCACATATTGCAGCCATGTCCTGTCCCCCACATATTGCAGCCATTTCCTGTCCCCCACATATTGCAGCCATGTCCTGTCCCCCATACCTGTAGTAGATGCCGCCGCTGCTGCTGCCGGGTTAATCCCTGTGCAATACGGCGCGCATTACAAGCTTTCGTTTGTATACTTGTAATGCCCGCCTCTCCATGTATAGACACTCCCCTTCTCGGGATTGGATGGATCAGAGTATTCTATTTAGGTATCGGGGGTATTTGCGGGAGTACAAGTACTCCCGCAAATACTCGGTATCCGTCCAGATACCGATACTAGTATCGGTATCGGGACAACCCTACTCACAACCAATCAATAAGAATGACTGTTTCAATGCTTAGAACAGACTATTGAAATGCTAAGTGAGGTTGGCTCCTGAAAGGCCTTTCATTGTGTTGCAGGTGAATAGCTGTTGTCAGAGACTGGACGTCTGGGGGGGTAATCAACTGAATGTCTTTTAGAATGTGATTGAAGTTCATTGTGTGTAAAGCTTAAAAATATAGTGTATTCTTTAAAGGTCAGAAGTCTCCTGTCAGGAGTATTGAATTAGCATGTCATTAGCTAAAGAAATGTGTCTTGTCAGGGTCGGCACCAGAGTGTCTACCTAACAATCTGTATGGAAGCCCCAGTGTGTGGAAAAGGGAGTGGAGATTTCATTGTTCTTTGATTGATGATAAGCTTGTAAACTGTATATAACCAGGAAAATGTTTCAATAAAGAGAGTCCTGTTTGAACATTAATACAGCCTGCCTGGTGTTATGTTCTAAATGTATCCAAACGGCACATAGCTGTAGTTTGGATCCCGGAAACTTGGATGACTGGACCATCAGATGTTGCAATCTGATCCAATAGAAGCAGAGGAGTGTCGGGAGAGCAGAACCGAGCAAGCAAGGGTCTCGTCACAGACATTTTTTAGATCGTGAAAAATGTTTTGGAGCCCACACTCAATAGTTTTTAATGTTATAAAAAAAATACTTAATTTTTTAGAACCCGAAAAACGGTCGTGTGTACGCGGCATAAGAGGGTTTGTTTCATCTCTGTGTATCATCTGAGTCCGGGGACTTTACTGAGTATATGTGAGGGTGTACAACCACTTTAAGCTACTGTACATTAACCACTATGCAAGATGTTACACAATAACCTTATGGTGTATGTTATCCCAACATTTCATATTCCTGATAAATGTCTGTCCTCCAATGGTCAGATTTCTGTTGACACTCCCCCTGCACAGCTCATCACTATAAAGATTAGTGTACTGCTGTTTCTCTGCCTCCTGCTGGAACGCCCCCCCATAAGTCTCCCCCCCCCCCCCTCCTCACCAAGCTTAGGCATACAACCAATGCAATTCTTGTTAAAAAGCATAGGATACATTACTTGAGCCTGTTCTTATGTGAATGAGATGTCCCTTTAAATCAGAATGAAATAATTAGATGTATTAATGCTTTCTTCAAATTTATTTAGAGCAACAGGTGTCTGAGCATTCCAGATGGACTCGGGCGATGTCGGTGTTCAAGAAACAAGGTGTTGGCTGAGGAGGTGTTAAGTTGTTGAGTAATTTATGTTGTGAGACACAACTGCCGGTCTGCGGGTGAGAGAAGTGGCTGGGACAGGATTTGGCAGATTTACTGCCCATTCTCGAATAGAACTGAGGAAAGGGTTCCTGCGAAATAGTACGTCATTTTATTCATGATGTAATCAAGTTTATTCAGTAGGGCAGTTCAAACAATAACAGAGATTTGTAGTTTCATAGCCTATATCAACAAGATTTTGGTTAACTTATGTCTGATCAGTGCACATTGTGATATGTGGCTGATAGAAGCTCATTTTCCAAATGTCACACATGTTATTTTATGAAGGGAAAAAATTTCACTCACCAGCCACTTTATTAGATACGCTTCTTCAATTGCTTGGTAATACAAATTGCTAATCAGCCAATCACATGGCAGCAACTCAATGCATTTAGGCATCTAGATGTAGCGCTCACCCCCGAAGGAGCCGCTTATTGTTGTTGGGATCAGCCAATTAAGTTACCCTGATGTTATCTAGGTGTGGTGACAGAATCAAAGTAGTAAGCGGAGGTCCAGACAGTCAATAAAGGTTTTCTTCAATGCTTTATTCCCAGCCAAACAAGGCTAACATCAACATCGGTTAGGGAAGAGAAAAAGCTGACGGAAAGAAAAGGGAGAACCCTTTCGGTATCAGGCCTGGATATGAACAGGGCAGTCTAGTCCTCAGTAGTATCAATTGTTGAGACTCGTCGCCACTCCTGCTTGGCAGCCGAGTCGCCACTTCGGATCTCTGGGAGGAACAGATCTCTCGCTTAGATCTGGCTCTAGGGCCTCTGCCACAGGCCAAGTACTTTAAATGGATTAGGTAGATGAACGGAGCGCATCCTCCCAGTAGAATTCTTTAGCATAGGTCACCGGGTGACGGCAAAGTGTACCTGTCAGCATTCCGGTCACCAGATCCGATTGGTTTGTTCAAGCCCTGTTGGACAACCTGCCTCCGGGATCCCCTCAAGCCGATCCCCCAATCGCACGGCACCCAGCCTGGGATTCTCTCAATAGAACCGGGGACCCAGTAAGACACTGGGATCCCCTTTTACCTCCGGCTGAGGTTTGGCATAGTCTGCAATTCTGGCCAGGTGGGCCATGCTGGCGGGGTCCATGGATGCGCGCACCCTGAAGGTGGATGCCGCACCCGGAACCAGGCCCCCTCGAAGACCTGTAGAACACATGACACCCGTCACAGATATATCCCTCCCCAGCATGCCCCGCAAGGGAAAACTCCTCCAATCAGAACCTCTGGCGCCAGCTGCTGGCCAGAGATGATATCACATCCCTGGAATACAGACCGGCCCAGTGGACATTTCCGGAATGACAGGGGTCACAATTTAGACAAATTGTGAACGGGAACAAAGTAACTCTCCCATTCTAACTATTTTTTTGTATAGTGCCCATACTGAAAGTAATGGGGCGCTACATAGACATGGTGAAGACGACTTGCTGAAGATCAAACCAAGCATCAGAACGGATAATAAAGGGGATTTAGGTGACTTTGAACCTGGCATGGCTGTTGGTGCCAGACGGGCTGGTCTGAGTATTTAAAAAACTGCGGATCTACTGGGACTTTCACACACTGCAATCTGGAGGATTTACAGAGAATGGTCCGAAAAAGAGAAAATATCCAATGAGCGGCGGTTGTGAGGACGAAAATGCCTTGTTAAGGTTAGAGAAGAATGGGCAGACTGGTTTGAGATTATTGAAAGACAACAGTAACTCAAATAACCACTCGTTACAACCAAGGTATGCAGAATACCAACTGTGAATGCACAACAAATCAAACCTTGAAGCAGATGGGCTATAGCAGCAGAAGACCACACTTATCAGCTAAGAAAAGAAAAATGAGGCTACTATTTGCACAGGCTCACCAAAATTGAACAATAGAAGATTGGAAAAACGTTGCCCCGTCTGATGAGTCTCGATTTTAGCTGCGACATTCAGATGGTAGGCATGGACCAAACAGCATGAAAGCATGGATCCATCCTACCTTGTATCAACAGTTCAGGCTGGTGGTGGTGGAATGGTGTGGGGGATATTTTCTTGGCACACTTTGGGCCCCTTAGTACCAATTGAGCATCGTTTAAACATCACGGCCTACCTGAGTATTGTTTCTGACCACTTTCATCCCTTTATAACTACAGTGTACCCATCTTCTGATGCCTCCTTCCAGCAGGATAATACACCTAGGTGAATCTATGGAACAATGAATTAACTCAGTTCTGAAGACAAAAAGGGGTCCAACTCGGTACTACCAAGGTGTACAGTGCCTTGAAAAAGTATTCATACCCCTTGCAAATGTTGTCATGTTACAACCAAAAACGAAAAAAAAATATTTTATGTGATAACCAACAGAAAGTGGCACATAATTGTAAAGTGAAAGGAAAATTATAATTTTTTTCATATTATTTTTTTATACAAATAAATATGTGAAAAGTGTGGACTACATTTGTATTCAGCCCTCCTGAGTCAAACTTTGTAGAACCGCCTTTCGTTGCAGAGTGTGCAGAGAGTGAAAATGCTTCCCATTCTTCTTTACAGAACAGCTCAAGCTCTGTCAGATTGAATGGAGTGCGTCTATGAACAGCAATTTTCAAGTCTTGCCACAGATTCTCAATTGGATTTAGGTCTGGACATTGGCTGGGACATTCTAACACATGAATATGCTTTAAACCATTGCATTGTAGTTCTGGCTGGATGTTTTTTTTTTTTCACAAGAAAAGCTCTGGCTGGATGTTTAGGGTCCTGTTGGTAGGTGAACCTCCACCCCAGTCTCAAGTCTTTTGCAAACTCTAATGCCGCGTACACACGATCATTTTTTGTGATGAAAAAAAACAACGTTTCAAAAACGTCATTTAAAATCACCATGTGTGGGCAAAGCGTCGTTTTATGTCTTCAAAAATACGACCAAAAAAAAATTCGAACATGCTTGAATTTTTTGTGTCGTTTTTCAAAACGTCGTTTTTTGTGTCATAAAAAGTGATGGTGTGTGGGCAAAACGATGTTGAAAACTACGTTTTTAAAGCCGCGCATGCTCAGAGGCAAGTTATGAGAAGTTATGAGACGGAGCTTCTAGCTTTGCTAGAGCATTTTGGAAAAACGATGGTGTGTATGCAACATCGTTTTGGAAAATGAAGTTTGAAAAACGTTGTTTTGTTTCATCACTTGAAACGTCGTTTTTTTTCATCACAAAAAATTATCGTGTGTACGCGGCATAACAGTTTTTCTTCTAAAGCCGCGTACACACGGCAGAGAACCTCGACGGGCAGAACACATCGTTCCGCCCGTCGAGGTTCTCTGCCGGCCGTCGAAATCGGCGACCCGCCCGTCGGGAATGGCAACCAGCCATTCATCCAGGCGGGCCGTCGAGCAAAAAGAGAGCGTGCTCTCTTTTCGCTCGACGGGATTCCCGACGGGCGGGGCGAGCGCTCTGTGTACACACGCCGAGGTCCTCGCTGGAATGCAGCTTCCAGCGAGGTTCTCGCTGGTTTCCAGCGAGAACCTCGGTCGTGTGTACGCCGCCTGAGATTGACCTGTATTTGGCTTCATCCATCTTCCCATCAACTCTGACCAGCTGAAGAAAATAATCCACACAAAATAATGTGCAGTGTTAGTTTTCGGCTACACATAGCATTTGGCTTTAGGCCAAAAAGTTCACTTTTTGTCTCATCTGACCAGAGCAGCTTCTTCCACATGCTTGCTGTGTCCCCCACATTGCTTCTCATAAACTGCAAACG
Source organism: Rana kukunoris (assembly GCA_029574335.1). Taxonomy (NCBI): domain Eukaryota; kingdom Metazoa; phylum Chordata; class Amphibia; order Anura; family Ranidae; genus Rana; species Rana kukunoris. The sequence continues at coordinate 160,671,761 of CM056057.1, forward strand.
GGACTTCTTGGTTTTCTTTCAACAATGGCTTTCTTCTTGCCACTCCTCCATAAAGGTCAGATTTGTGGTGTGCACGACTAATAGTTGTCCTGAGGACAGATTCTCCCACCTGAGCTGTGGATCTCTGCAGCTCCTTCAGAGTTACCATGGGCCTCTTGGCTGTTTCTCGATTAATGCTCTCATTCAGTTTAGGTGAAAGGCCATGTCTTGGTAGGTTTGCAGTTGTGCCATACTCTTTACATTTTCAGATGATGTATTGAACAGTGTTCCTTGAGATGTTCAAAGCTTGGGATATTTTTTTTATAACCTAACCCTACTTTAAACTTCTCCACAACTTTATCCCTGACCTGTCTGGTGTGTTCCTTGGCCTTCATTATGCTCTTTGTTCACTAAGGTTCTCTAACAAACCTTTGAGAGCTTCATAGAACAGCTGTATTTATACTGACATTTTAGTTAGGGGTATAATGCCTTGTACACACGACCAGTTTTCCAATCTGGAAAACTGCCATGACAGCTTTTGGCTGGGAAAACTGGCCATGTGTATGCTCCACAGGACAGGAAAACCACCAGGAATCCCAGTGGGAAAAATGAGAAAATGTTTTATTTTTTCCTGCCAGGATTCCTGGCAGTTTTTAAGCTGGTAGTTTTTCTATGGGGAAAGCCTGCAGTGGAGCATACACACGGCCAGGTTTTCCCGACCAAAGCTCTCATGGCAGTTTTCCTGCCAGGAAACCCGGCTGTGTAGGGGGAAAAAGCTACTGTGCAGGTTCTCGGTTTTCCCCTTGGTTTTCCCGGCTGAATTTTTACTGTGTGTACGGGGCATTAGGGTAACGGGGACTAAATACAAATGCATGCCCCATTTTTCATTTTCCTCCCACTTCACAATTATGTGCCACTTTGTGTTGGTCTTTCACATAAAATTCCAGTAAAACACATTTACGTTTTTGGCTGTAACATGACAAAATTTGGAAAATGTAAATGGGTGTGAATACTTTTTCAAGGCACTGTAAGCCCCTCATATAGGTTGCTATTTTGGCTTACATGAAAATTCTGAGTTTTTGGCAATGTGGACTGTTGCTTGATTCCATGGCCACTAAGATTTGAAAATAGTCAGCCGCTACTAAATGTCACTCGCAGCACAAAAGCACAGGGCAGTAATGTTTTGCACCTGCCAAGGTATTGCCAGTTTGCAGACTGCACATACATCATCAACACCAACCTCAGTGGCTTAGTTCCTACAATGGCTGGAACAAAACGAAAACTTAGCTTGACAAAGCCTAGTCTAGTCAAGCTTAGGCAAATTTAAGGAATCTCAGTGTTTACATCTTTAAAGTTGGTGGCAAAGGCTCCTCACTGAATCTACCCAAGAAATAAATTGCATGTATATCACAGTCACGTCATCACATGAACTTGTAAGAGTTTGTTGTGTTACCATGGTGGCTTTTTGTTAAGGGACCTCAGCAGATTGCCATATAATGATGTCATAAATGTTTCATCTCTAATGACCAAATGATGATGAGTAATTTGCTACCAGATTAACTGATGGATTCTGTGAATTACAAAGAAAATTCTAATCAGGGCTCATTTCCTTTACTTTTAGAATAAAACCGCTATACAAACCTTGGACTGTCCAAGGTGACTTGAAAGGTGCAACCTTCATTATCGCATTAATGACCAACAATAAAGTATTGGAAAATGAAAGGCTCACTGAAGAAAAAATTCGGGCAGCTGCAAAAACCTTAGTTAAAGCCAGTTAACCCTGAGTTCCACCCAGAATTTTTTTATTTTTTTCACCCGTTCTGCTATACTGCATTAAATACTTTAATGCGTGTGATTAATTAAATCGCCGTTCAATTTCCATTTTTTAAAATTTACTCTTGTTTGATTTCTTCATTGCAGACCGCTTCCATCTACACTGCGGGAATTGTGAAGCCCACTTCTGTCTGTCACGGGATAAGGTGTTGCTTGCTACCCAGAATGCACCTCCTGATCTTGTGCATGGGCAGTCTACACAGGGCGTAGCACAGGAAGATTATCTTGTTACCATAACAACGGGTTGCGAAGGAGGAAGTACTTGCACCATTATTATGATAATGCAATCCTGCCACGCCACAGGATATGATGTACGGCACAGCGGCTGAGAAGAGGCAGATTACAAGGGACACTCTAGCAACAAGGCACACACAGGAAGTAAGAAGAATAAGTAAAAAAGGCCATGTTGTTAGACTTGCAGCAAGGGTTTATAAAATAGAAGTGAAATAAAGGGAAAATAATATTTGGAAGAAAATAAGGAGTTAATAAAGGCAGATTAGCATTATTTAAAGGTTAATAAGAGGTTTAAAAGAGGAACAATGAAAAAAAAAGAAAAAAATCTTGACAGGTTGCATTAAAGCAGGGGTGGCCAACATGTGGCCCGCGGAGCCCTCTGATGTGGCCCGCCACCTCCTGCTCTGGAATGGTGGGTTGGAAAGCCCAGATCGCAGGTTGCCGACCCGCCATACCGCAGCATCAGTGTTGTGAATGAAGCTGGTGGTAGAGGAAGAAAGTGTCTGCGGAGCAGAGCCCCATAAGCCGATGCTTCCTCTACAGCGCCGGCTTTTGCCACAGGCGGAGTCTATGGCAAAGTTCAGCTAACCCGCAGGATAGACACAGGTGCACTACGCTGCGAGCAAACCACAGAACATCAGTGTGAAAGCAGTCTTAGGCCCTTTTCACAAGATCAGCCCGACCAAATGGGACCCTCAATTCACCTGTATAGAGTGACAGATGTCTGTTTACGCCCACCTACCTCCAATCTGAACAACAGAAGGGAGTTCGTCTGGGCGGATCGGAGGGCCATAGCGTAGCCGTGACCCATCACCTGCCCGCTCCACTCATTGTGGCCCTCGACTGGTTGTCAAGTTACTTAAGTGGCCCTCGCTCTTTAAAAGGTTGGGCACCCCTGCATTAAAGGATAAGTTCACCATTGTTCACCTTTTGTTTATTTTTTCTAAATTCAGCTCCCCTATGTACCAATTCAGCATTAATGTACTTTTTTTGCAAAAATATCAACGCTTTCCATTAAATCTACAGTTGCTTACTTCACTTGTCCTCATCGTTGTTTTGAAACGTATCCATTGCTCCTGCTTACTTCCTTATGAGGCTTTGGGTCATAACACAGGAAGGAGTTAACCAGCTGCCCTCATTAGCACATACCCTGCATCATCTACCCTTCTACCTACTCACCCATTCCCAGCTGCACGTTTTTAAAATAAAATGCAATCAATCAGTGATCACCCTTCTCACTAAATACAGAATATAAAATCAGATTGCATAGGGTGGATGATGCAGGGTGTGTGCTAATGAGGGCAGCTGGTCAACTCCTTCCTGTGTATTGACCTAAAGCCTGACCATTAAGTAAGGCAAAAGCAATGAATACATTTGGAAACATGGATGAGGACAAGTAAAGTAAGTATCTGTAGATTTAATGGAAAGCGTTGATATTTTTGCAAAAAAAAGTACATTAATGCTATATTGGAACATAGGGGAGCTGGAATTTAGAAAAAAAGCCTTTAAACTGCCTTAATTTGCAGATCGAAGTTCACCCCTTTGATCCGTAGATGAACAAATAGAAAGATACAAAAAGAAACAGTTGTATTTAGCTCTGCCAAAAGGCCCCGCCCATTCGAATGAATGGGCATCGCTTTCAAAGCACCTGAAAGTGACGCAAAATGGTAGTTTTTAACCCTTTTTTGGGGTTAAAAGCACCCCGCTAGCAGCCGAAAAGTGGCACAAAAACTTAAACAGCCCTAAAGGACCCTTAAAAGGAGCGATGCTTTAGCGATAAAGGCCGACACTTTCAGTGGGAAAGCAGTCTCAGTGTTTCAGTGGCTGAGTAATGTTGTTAATAACATTGCCTGGCTGCTATTTTTTTTTTGACAGACCCAATTCCTGGACTTCTTTAAAGTGGAGTTCCCAAAAGTGGAGACTCTCATCTGCTTCCTCCCCCCCTCTGGTGCCACATTTGGCACCTTTTGGGGGGGAGTGAATACCTGTCAAAAACAGGTACAGGTACTCACAGCAACCTACATCATATATGGCCCCTCCTCCTTCCCCCTGCTGCCTTCTGGGAGACACACACAGGTCCCAGAAGACAGCTGGACCATTCTGAAAGCACAGCGCAACTTGTGCATGCGCAGTAGGAAACAGTCTGTGAAGTCGCAAGGCTTCACTTCCTGTTTCCCTTAGTAAGGATGCCGGCACCTGCACTCAGAGCCAATGGACATATCAGCTTCCAGTGCTGACATCACAGGCTTCCTGGATTGGTAATTGTAACGGTCAGGGGTTAACGCCGTTTACGATATTCCATTCCACCAACCCACGACCTTATCCACAATCCAGCAGACGAACCCTAAGAACGAGACATAGCTCTGTTTGAGGTTCAAAACAGGGAATGAACTTTATTGCAAGCACATGGTAACACATTTCTCTTCAAAATACATCCCTCCCACCCTTGGGAAACAGGGTGGGTTAAATTGTCCAATGACAATGGTGATACAGGTCAGGTGTGTTCAACTTCTCATTCAGTAAACAGTCTTTGCAGGGAGGGGGGGGTTGCTGGAGTGACCCCCCCCCTTTCCTCACAGCAAGACACTTAAACATCCCAAAATAGGCAGCCAGACTGTCTACCAAGCTCCAATTCACATCACCACAGTAGCAGACTTAATTAGCACAATAGACAATAGAATGCAATCACACCCCACCTCATCACAGCAAGCTTATAGTGCACAACAGCCAACACACAATATATATACAATATATACACACAATATATACAATATCTATACCGCATTAAATGTGACTAGCACAGACCATAGTGGGGTTCTCATTCACCATGTCCCCGGCTTTTAAAAAAAAAAAAAATCAGCTGTCAGTGGGGGAATCCCGCTGACAGCTGAAAGAACCGAGCCTGAAAGTACCAGTTTTAGGTATTGGTGCATTTGCAGTAGTACTGATACTCGTGCAAATGCTTAGTATCGGCACCGATACCCGTATCAGTGCAACCCTAGTATCCTGTAAGAACTAGAAGGGGTGGGATTTCTTTTCTGTAGCAGAAATATCCACTCACGTTCTGTCATGTATCAGTGACTGAAGTTTAGAGGAAATCTTCATAATAGGCACGCAGAGGACAGTAAATTCCTGACAAGAGTTCTAAACCACCTCCATTTTTTAAACCTGAAAAAGTATTAGCTGGGGTTTTACTTACATTATGAATGATTACACATTTTTCTGAGGAGCTTTACCCAACTTTTTGTTTGTTATCAACCATATTACCTTAAAGTGATTGTTAAGTCACATGTATTAATTACTTTGATTCTCTAGGTTTTGGGTCCCTGTTCAGTACAGTGTATGTGTTTTCCTAAAAGAGGAGAGAAGAGGGGGGGGGTAGGAGATGGGTTCTCACACAGACTATGAAACTGACAGGGAGGCAAAGATGCAGAGACGCTGAGGTGGTAGCTGGATGATAGAGACACGTAAATTGACCACGCTATCAGAGATCAGCAGTCATGATAAACATGGTCAGTTTACAGAGGGGAAAAAAACAGGAACAGGCAGGATCAACCAGGTATTGTACAACATAGAAAGAGACAACTGACATGACAACAGCTCTGTGCTATATCTTGTGCATTAAAGGGACAGGAGCATGTTTTTTTGGGGGTTACAACTACTTTAATACCCATTGATGATCAGAAAATTTACTGGACCTAGTTTTTCTGCAAGTCCTCTTCATTATTTGTCTACATCAACTATTCTCAACCAGGGTTCTGTGGAACTCTAGGGTTTCTCCAGTGGTTGTTAGGGGTTCCTTTAGTTTGGGCTCCCATCTGATGATGCCTTCATAGTTTCATGGCCAATGTTACTTGGCAGAGACAGCAGTATGATGCCAATCAGCATTTTTTCCACGGCCACCAAGTGGCATTTTTCCTACTGACCTCCAATACATTAGTTTTGCAGGGGTTTCAAGAGACCTGAATGGTTATTTTAAGGGTTCCTTTGTGGTGCATTATGCTGTGTTTGTTGGATTTGGATTATTTTGTAAAACCAAGCTCTGTCCCCACAGATGATAAATTCATCTTTATCTGACGACAATACATTTTTGTCTTGACGAATGTTAAACATAAGTTGTTATCTCTTCAGACATGGGAATTCAGAAGTCATCTAGTGTGTTTTTTTGTGTAGCCCAGGAGATCATGAAAACTTCTCACATCTGAGTGGTAAAGTTGTTTCCTACAGTTGAGGGTCTGGGTACTCCATCATTTGGTTTTTCCTGAACACCAGAAACTCTGTTTAGGCAACTAGGAAAATAGGACTTTTGTGGAGACGATTATTTTCTCTAGTTTGTATAAAGATGAAACCTGATTATTACGATGGGCAAAAACATTTCTCTCCATTGTTTTAAAAAAGTGTGCCCATTCTGGAGGGACACTTCTTGAACCTAATGTCAATTGCCTAAGATATGCTTGGGATTTAAGGAATGTACGGTAATTCAGACTTTGGAAAAGACAAAATAAATGGATTATATATATATATATATATATATATATATATATATATATATATATTAACTGAACTAAGGCTTAGGTTATTTTTAACTTGCCTTTTCTTGACCCCAGACATAATTATATCTACATGTCTTTCACTTTAGCTCAATGAATCATAGAGAATTATGTAATAATTACAGGGCACAGGGGTTGCATAACTTTCTTTGTTTAAAAGGATGTAAATTAATAAAATAAGTCAATCTGTTTATAATACCATTTGTCTGCAGATGACATCTGGTTGCAAAAGAGTCGCAGTTTCGTGGCTTCCTACCCTGAAAACAATCCTTTTAGTTTTCTCCTTCCCTAGTGTAATAATCCCGTAATTCCCAGAGGGTGCCAAAGGCCATAGAACACTTTGAAATTTTATTTTTCAAACTAATTAACTTAATCCACATGAATGATGAATGTGAATTTCTACAACAGCCCACCCAGAAGGTAATGCTAAAAAATTGCTAAGCAGGTACTCTTAATGGTGGAGGTTAATGGTGAATTCAAAGCAGGATATATATCACAGAAAATAAGGCTATGTGCTTTTAGAATCTTCAAAGAGTGAGTTGCAGGAGTGCCTATGCTGAAGATTATACATTTACATCAAGTAGCTAGTTGTCAATTTTTAATTAAAGTTTTGTGTGGATTGGGAAGAGACAACTTTTGGAAACTTTCACAAATTGACAAATTTACCAAAACTAAAACAGACGTAATCTGGGGCAGCTGTGCATAGTAACCAATTAGCTTCTAACTTCAGCTTATTCATTTAAGCTTTAAAAATGAAAGCTACAGTAGAAGCTGTTTGGCTGCCACGCACAGATATTCCAGATTCTTTCTGCCCCATTTGTAGTAAATTCCCCTTATTGTGCTCAGCTGTAAATAGCCTTTGCAATCATTCTGAAAGTATTGCCTGCCATACTTGTTATAAGCAGCTAAAGAGGCCTCCTACATTAAAGCCTTAGTTTAGGTAAAACTTTTTCGAAAGAATAGCACATGTAACAGTACTATAACATATATATCCGAGTATAAGCTGTCCCCAGTATAAGCCTAGGCACCTAATTTTACCACAAAAAAATGGGAAAACTTATTGAGTCGAGTATAAGCATAGGGTGGGAAATGCACAGCTACTGGTACGGTAAATAATAAAAAAATAAAAAATAAGAGTGTGCCCATGAGTGTTTTATTAGTGTGTCCCCATCAGTGTTTTATCAGAGTGTCCCCATCAGTGTTTTATCAGAGTGTCCCCATCAATGTCCAATCAGAGTGTCCCCATCAGTGTCCAATTAGAGTATCCACATTACTGTACATGTACTGTACGGTGCTGTATTCCTTGTCTTGTTAGAGCTCACTTCTGCTCTCTTTTTTACCTCCAGAATACGCGAGAGCAGGGGTCTCTGTATCGTGGTGGTCAGTGTATGTCAGGTAGGTCAGTGTATGTATGTCAAATATGTCTATGTATGTCAGGTAGGTCAGTTTATGTATGTAGGGTAGGTCAGTGTATGTATATCGGGTAGGTGAGGTCAATGTATGCATGTCAGATAGGTCAGTGTATGTCAGGTAGGTTAGTGTATGCCATGTCCCAGCAGCCAGTGATCATTGTCGTGGCTCCCCCCGGCTACCCGCCTGCATGTTTGTATTAAGAATCCTCCTGCAGCGGGCGGGTAGCCAGGAGGAGCCACGCCAAAGATCACCTGCTGCTGGGACATGGCAGTCCCAGCAGCCAATCCTAGTGCACACTGCACAGCGTCATGGCATGGGAGGGAGTTAAGGCAGCGGCTTTGTCAGAAGTGAAAGACATGACGAGCGTAGAAATGCACAGCCGGACACAGCAGGACTGATGCTAGCTGCGTGCCGCAATATGGAGACCCCTGCTCTAGCGGAGTGACTGCCTGAACACACCGGAGACAAATAAGTTCCAACATGACTCGAGAATAAGCCGAGGGGGGCATTTTCAGCCTAAGAAAAAGGGATGAAAAACTTGGCTTATACTTGAGTATATAAGGTACATTTAATCTAAAGTGTCCCCTGTGTTGGTGTGGACTGTTATAATTGAAATACCCTGTCCTCTGCCCCCTTATGTACCCAAAAGCCATAATCATCTGGGGGTTAATAGCGCAGGAATTCATCAGGGCAGACGAATGAAAGACTACCCTCATTAATAAATCCTTTTTTTCATTCATGGAAACTGTGGGCCAGATCCATAGAGAGAGTACGCCGGTGTATCTACTGATACGCCGGCGTACTTTCAAATTACCCGCGTCGTATCTTTAGTTTGAATCCTCAAACCAAGATATGACGGCATCTGGGTTCGATCGGACAGGCGTACGCCTTCGGATCGTAAATGCAATACTTTGGCGTCCGCTGGGTGGAGTTCTCGTCATTTTCCGCGTCTAGTATGCAAATTAGCTATTTCCGACGATCCACGAACGTACGCGCGGCCGTCGCATTCTCTTACGGTGTCTCTAGTTGTTTTTTTCTGGCATATAGTTGAAGCTGCTTTTTTGCGGCCTATAGTTAGACTCGCCATGTTAATTATGGCCGTCGTTCCCGCGTCAAATTTTTTATTTTTTTTTATTTTTGCGTAAGTCGTCCGTGAATAGGAATGTACGTAATTCACGCTAGTAAAAAAAATAACGTTGTTGCGACGTAATTTAGCGCAATGCACGGCGGGAAATTTCTGAACGGAGCATGCGCAGTTCGATCGGCGTGGGGACACGCTTAGTTTAAATGAAATATGCCCCCTACCCACCCAACTTGAATTCCGCGCCGTTACGCCGCTTGAGATACACTACGTCGCCGTAACTTACGGTGCAAAATCTATATGGATTCGAACTAAAGCCAGGTAAGGTACGGCGGCGTAGCGTATCTCAGATACGATGAGCCAGGGCAGATCTTTGTGGATCTGGCCCTATGCTTCTATGAACGGAGTGTAGAACTTACCCCCAAAGGAGTTGCTTAATGTGTCAGGTTCTCTGTTCTCATGCCCATGACTTTGCGAACATGCTCTGTACTTTCTGCTACACCTGGCTGGGCTAAAGATATAGATGCAGACACCTGAGCATATAAATGCCCCAAAACACAGCAACACATATACACCAGAAATTGACACGGACCATTAAGTCTAAGTACCTGTCAGGTATGTTATATACAGTATGGTGTGACCAAGAAAAGGTTACCAGAAGTTACTGGAGCGTGCAGTTTTGTTCTAGTGCCAATAGCGGCACTACTGTTAAGGTTTTATTTTTTATACTGTTTGTTTTATTTTGATGTATGTGGACCGAGCCAAGGTATGTATCTGAACACGAAACCCAATAAAAATAATTTTTAAAAACAAAACTACAGACTAATCTTGCAGGAGACTCATCAAACAAGTTATGGAGATTGCCCAGATTCTGTATTTCTGACCTTAGGAGGGAACCTCAAATTCTGGCGGTGCTTCTGGAGGATAGGTCAACTGACTGTTTTACATGACATACTTTAGCATGCATCCAAAGCATGTATCCTGGGTTAATATTAATCAATTATTAGTAAAACCCAAAGGGACTTGAAATCAAATATAGCTGAGGCAAAGGATAGAGTTAAATGTCAAATGTCAAATCCCCAAACCTTATGATGCATTCCTAATAGAGAAGCTATATTTTTACATACATTATACCCACAGCTGGGAATAAAAACTACTACACCAAGTTCAGTGTATAATTGAGCAAGGGGAAAAAACTGGTTGTCATTTGGCCTGGCTAACTATGGAATAATCTGTAGGGGAGATGCTATTCATACAGGACACACTTTTACATAGATATACCTGGACTGAGGTTAACACCAAGGATTTTTGGGAGTTATCCATTCACTGGGGAGCCACATTGATGGTCCTGATTAGCTCTTACCCTGCCTGCTGAACCTTTACTGGTGGACCGTTAAAATTGTCTGCTGTTGCCTATTGGCTACACACAGGACTGGAATGTTCTTAAACCCACATTGTTCCTGATTTGATGTCTCTATGTACCCCATCTCCACAGTTGCCTCATTGGTTTCCCATATGGAACTACTCTAATCGAGTTTAACATATTATAACTGTACTCCCCCCTGCTTTTTACCCCTGACGAAGGTGTCAAAACTGGAAATGCGTTGGGTATCAGGGAACATCACTCACTGGAGAGTAACAGTGTCATTGTAGTTTCATATGTATTGTTGTACATGTATGTTTGCCTTGTTTGTTACATGCATACCACATTTGATAGTGTATGCTTTTAATATGCCAGCTCAGTAGATGTCTTTAGGAAAGGCCTGGATTCTTTCCAAAATGTACATAAAATAACATAAATACATAAAAGTACTGATATTTATATGTAAAGTTGATCCAGGGAAAATCTGATTGCCTCGCTGGGATCAGGGAGGAATTTTTTCCCCTGTTGTAGCAAATTGGATCACCGCTCTGCTGGGGTTTTTCCGCCTTCCTCTGGATCAATTATGGGTATATGATTGGGTATATGGGATTGTATGATATTATTTTTTATTTATTTTTATGATTGAACTAGATGGTCTTTTTTCAACCTGACTATATAACTATGTAACTCTCCTTCAGTTTCAACTGTCTTCTCCAGGCATTAACTAGGCCTTTCTGAAAATATTTCTTACATAGGCAGCAGGCCTAAGTAGCATAGACATGCTTCTCAAACCCTCCTCAGGCAGTAGTCCTGAGAGGCTAAAGACTTTCCCTCCTGACAAAAGTTTTGGAGGCAAAAATAGGCCTCTCTATAAACACACATCCACCCAAGGTAATGCTTGGGAGACAATGACCCTTCTAGAAGGTCAGCCTGAATATTTATTTCCTTCCCCAGCATGCATTGTTGTATCAAACCCCTCAGTGGTTGTCCTAGGCACAATAAATATTCATAATCCCAGCATCACATTTCCTCCCTTGATCTGCTAATGGACACACCAACATCAGGCAGAGTCAATAAATTCAAGGACCTAAGGGAAACCCAACAAACACAGAAACGATAAAAAAAAGCCTAGCTGTCAACACCCTTTAGAATAGAGACACTCCAGCTTAAGACAGGCTCCCTGCACAACAATTTTTTTTGCACAGAGTGTACCATACCCCACTTGCACACTTCATTATCTATCTAAACATTGGGATGACATGTTGTAGATGGGGGTTGGAAAAAGGCTCCATTGTACATGTCGTATTGAACCGTACCAGCATCCAAACATTTTGTAACAAGATTATTAATAAGGTAAGGAATCATACACTGCGTGGGGGGGGGGGGGTGTAGACTCCTCTATCTGGCCTTTTGGGTATAAATGAAATTATAAATAATTTAAACCACAAAAACTATGTATCTTCTACAATGCAGTCTATGCCAGGAAATTAATTATCCTTACATGTAAGTTCCCTATTTCTCTCACAGTAAATAGCTGGAATTTAACAGGATCCTATTGGGACCATTGTATGTGGACCAAAATGAGGTATGATGATCCCAAACTGAGTGGGGAGAAGGTTGAAGTCTTGTTGCACATAGTGCCATTCTTATTCCTCCAAAATTTGCAAATGTGCAACAAAACAAAAGATTGAACCCTCCCACACCTACACCGCTCAAGTCAAGACCTAAAGAAGGCCATCATAAATTCCAGTAAAACATTTTCACCAGAATCTTCACAGCCTGTTAATGAACCCAGTTGGTTAACTAGTAAAACAGCACTTGGTGGAGGCTGGAAAAAAAGAAACTCTGATGCCTTGTACACACGAGCAGAATTTCATTAGGAAAAATTTAGATGGAAGCTTTTTATCGGATATTCCGTCCGTGTGTATGCCCCATCTGACTTTTTCCGTCGGAAATTCCAATGGAATTAGATAGAAAACATGTACTCAATTTTTCAGATGAAAAAATGTGTCTGGATGCAATTCCGACGGACTAAAAACCATGTTCAAAATCAAGTCCACGCACTCTTGGAAGCTTTTTTCTCGGCTCGTCGTATGTCACCGCGTTATTGACGGTCAGAATTTGGTTTGACCGTGTGTATGCAAGACAGCTTGAGTGGAATTCCGCCGGAAAAACCGCCAGAGTTTATTCCGTCTGGAAAACTGGTCGTGTGTACAGGGTATTAAAATTCTCTGCCTATTATTAGTTTGAAAGAATACAAATCTGTCAGACTAGGGTTAACGATCTATACTAACATACCGATGAGCTGCTAGAGTTACATTTCCTTAAATTTCCTTAAATTTCAGCTATGACTCAGCTAAGTTAATTGCAAGTGTTTACACAAATGTATAAGGTAAAAATTGTAGGTTTGATACCTAACATGCACATGCTTTGAATTACAGAGGTGAATTGGTCACATTAAATGTTCTAGGCAAATTACCCATCCGATTAATATCGTGTTTGGTCTTCATAAAAATCAACAAATCATTCCATTGGATAATATTTTGGATTGTAAAACCATGTCCTCTGAAAATTTTGATACAGTTTGAAAAGTGATATCAAGGAAGTGTCCGCAGAGGTATAACCAAATACTCCAGCAGTCCTACACCATATACCCTTCAGTTTTTTTGATTGGGTGGGGATTGGCTATTTGACATTCTCTGGAGGGTCAACAAAAAGCTGCTACAATTGAAAGCAAACAGCTTTAATTTTCCACCGGAACAATGCCAGAATGTAATTTCTGAGGGCCAGTCAGCATCGGACTAAAGCTGGCCATACATGAAATTAAATTCAGCTGGTTAATCTGGGACCAGATGAATTTTGATCCATGTATGGGCACTGTGATTATACAGAAGTTGATGTACTGCATGTTTTCCCCGATACGTTAGCACCCCAGGCTATAGCCGGCAGTGCTGATCAGTCCCCCTACGGTCAGAATACAATAGCTTAGCAGGAGGATCCCCTCATCTACAATGAGTATGTGAATGGGGAAATGGAGTCAGTTCAATCTGATGAATGGGCTGCTTTATTATGAAGTGGACAGGAACCAAGACCAGGCAAACCTAGCTACAGTATTTATATTTTATTTTCAATCCTACTTATTTTACTGTTTTATTGTCTTTTTTTGTAATATACTTTTCTGTTAATATTTTATTGCACCATGTTTTTTCTTTTATTTCAATAAAACAATATTGAACAATTTTAAAAAACAGCAGAATCTCGAAATGCTCTAACCTTGAAATCAAAAAATCCTTGCCTCTGTGAGGTCTACCATATCTTAAACGTTGTTTTATTCTTGTCTGGTGTGGAAGCGAGTGTCAGATATTTCTTAATGAGTTCAATACCGGGCACTTTCACCCCCTTCCTTCCCAGGCCTATTTTCAGCTTTCAGCGCTCTTGTACTTTCAATGACAATTGCGCGGTCATGCTGCACTGTACCTAAATAAAAATTAGAGCTTTCTTTTGGTGGTATTTATTTACGGCTCCGTTTTTTTGTGATATAAGCAGAAAAAAGAGTGAACATTTTGAAAACATTTTTTTTTCTACTTTCTATTTTAAAAGAAATCCAATAAAATATAAATTTTGTCAGAAATTTAAGCCAAAATTTCGTCTGCTACATGTCTTTGGTAAAAATAAAAATCTTGTTAAGTGTATAGTAATTAAATTAATGTGATCACGGACATATGTACGCAGATGATCATGTACAGATGTGTGCAGATGATGGCGGACATATTTATGCAGATGATCATTGGGACATATGATTTTACTGGGACATATGTGGGGGACAGTTGTTTTTACTATGTGGGGACATGTGTGGTGATGTGTGGTGACACTATGTTGGTGACATGTGTGTGTTTTAACTGTGTGGGGACACTGGGCCAGTGATCAGTGTGTAAAAAGCTGTAAAAAAACAACTCATACTCACTGGCCACCGGCCAACTGCAGAGATCCGATCTCCTCACTGACAACTTCTGTGTGAGGAGAGGAGAGCTGATCGCCTAGCAACCGGCTCTCTATTTTCATCATATGACGGCTGTGATTGGACACAGCCGTCATGTGATCAGGAGGGCCAATCACGCACGTGCGTGATCCTCCTCCTTCTGAGGGACAATCCTGAACGTCCACTCAGAAGGAGGAAGCACCCACCCGGCTGTACATGTGCAGTGGCCGGGTGAGAGGTAGTTAAAGGGGTTGTAAAGGTTTGTTTTTTATTTTCTAAATAGGTTCCTTTAAGCTAGTGCATTGTTGGTTCACTTACCTTTTCCTTCGATTTACCTGTTTTTTTCTTTGTCTGAATTTCTCACTTCCTGTTCCCCCCTCGGTTATAAAAGAGTCCTGCGCGTCATTCGGTCGGGTGCCTCCGGTCAAGGGAGGATCGTGCGTCGTTCCTCGCTGGAGAGCATCGCTGGACATAGAGAATGGAATTGCATCACTGGAATCGTTTTTTTTTAATAAAGGACTTGTCCCAGGCCGTCTCCTGTCATTTTTAAAATTTTCATATTTTTTTTTAAATGGTAGGGGTGCAATGTACCCCATTACCAATTACCCATTACCAATTCACATGGGGGCGGGATCTGGCGTTCCCCTTTGTTAAAGGGGGCTTCCAGATTCTGATCTCCCCCCGCAGACCCCCACAACTACCGGGCAAGGGTTGTGGGGATGAGGCCCTTGTCCCCATCAACATAGGGACATCCTCCCCATGTTGAGGGCATGTGGCCTGATGACTTTCAATTGCCGGGACCCAACAATTCATTATAGCCACGAGTAGTTTTAAATGACTTTTTTTCCTTTAGAAATGTCATTTTGTGCAGAGACTGTTATAAACATGGGAAACATGCGCTGGTGCAAAAAATACTCTCAAAAACTAAATTTACTATAACTCCCTGAAAACAAATAGTACTCAAACCATGACTCTTGTTAGGAACACGACTATTGCACATGGAAATAATGTTTAGAGCATTGATTAATTGCCTAAGTGGTACTGAAATATGCAGTATGTTATTTAAAGATAATGTGCTTTTAAACTGAGTGAAAAGGTGGGCCCAGATTCACAGAGAATTAGATTCTCGTAGAGTATCAGAAATACACTACGCTGCCGTATTTTACCTGGCTCTACGTGGAATCCAGGTAGATTTTGTCCAGTAAACGACGGCGGCGTAGTGTATTTCTCCCGTCGCAATCCATCTACGCGAGTAGGGGGCGTGAATCATTTAAAATAGGCGTGTTCCCGCGGCGATCGAACTGCGCATGCTCCGTTCGCAAATTTCCCGCCGTGCATTGCGCGAAAACACGTCGTTACGTCATTCGTTGTTTGAGTAGCGTCGTTTACGCACAATCCTCGTCCCGAACGAGTTACGTAAAAAAAAAAAAAAAAAATCGACGCGTGAACGACGGCCATACTTAACATGGGCTACGTACCGTTAGACCAGCAAAAAGCTGGTCTAACAGTACGTAAAAAAAAACAGACGTAAGCGATTGCGAAGACCGCTCGTATCTTCGTGGATCGCCGTAAAAACACATTTGCATATCCCGACGCATGAAAACGACGCAAACTCCTCCCAGCGGCCGCAAAAATATCGCAGCGTAGATCCGAAGGCTTACGAAGACGTAAGCCTCTCGGATCGAAGCCCGAAGCCGCCGTATCATGGTTTGAGGATTCAAACTAGTGATACGGCGCGCGAAATTTGAAATTACTCCTGTCTAACACCAGTTAGACAGGCGTAATTACTTTATGAATCTGGGCCGTGATTTCTACAGTGAATTATCTTTTAAAGTCTGAGAAGAGGTGAAATTCCCTGTCTCTTTACAACTAGGTGCCAACACAACTGAGCATGCTCAGACATGCAAACTACTCTCATTTTAACTCCCATTGCTTTTTTTACCAAGAGTTATAGTAAATAGCAAAATTAATGCTGGGTTAAAATGCATTTTTTGGGAGTGAAAAAATGAGAGTTATGTAACCCAATGCAAGTTTCAGCCATTGATTCTAATGGTATAATTGTAACTTCCCCAAATAAATACTGTGGAGATTAAATGTATCTTTCTCTCAAAGAAATTGTCTTTGCAACAATGTTGCTTCTTCATCATCTATTTTATTTTTAAGAATGCTAGAATGTGTAATGTTTTGATGTTTTGGTAAAATATATTTTTCTCTGTCACTTTCACTTGTTTCTTTCCAGCTCACAAAAATCTTAACCTAAACTCACACAGGTGTCTTTAGAAACCACAAACAATACCATTGCTGATGCAAATTTAAAATGAGTCTCAATTTTGTGTGTTTTTCATTATTTCCAAATAATCATAATTTGAGCCCAAAAAAATTTGATATCTGTACCAACATCAGAAATCAAAATGGCATTCCCAAAATTTGTATTCAAAGCAACTAAGAGCAGCAGAAGGTGGCTTTACAAAGTATTGACTTTAGGGGGGTGAATAGTTATGCACATTGACATTTTCTGTTATTTTGTCCTATTTGTTGTTGGCTTTTAAAAAAAAAAAAAAAAAACAATCTTCAAAATTGTGGGCATGTTCTGTAAATTAAATGATGTAAATCCACAAACAATCCATGTTAATTCCAGGTTGTGAGGCAAAAAAACACGAAAAATGCCAAGTGGGGTGAATACTTTTGCAAGGCGTGATCCTGCATGCAGCCGCCACACTGTAGCAAAACTGCTATAGGGTGGTTGGCAAGTGGTTAAAAGAAGTATGAGATTTTTTTTTCAAATTCTGCTTACCTAGGTGGATGCAGCATCCCCCGCCATCTCTAAGGCTAAGAACTGAATGATCAAACACTGCTGATTGCTCAATTCTCCCCGCTGGGCCGAGCAGAGAGGGGTGACTGTCTGCTCCGCCCAGGGCTGCTGTTAGAAATCATGGGGCCCTGTACAGCCTTCCTGACAGCCCCCCCCCCCAACCTTGTCTACACCCACCCCCCTGGGGTGCAGAAAAACAGAAGCACTAACTTTACCCCCCCCCCCCCATACCCCGAAAATGGAAAAAGAAAATCCACTTCCTGGGCCCCTCTGTTTTTTTTATTTTGGTGTGGTGTTCCCCTTAAAATCCATACCTGACCTGAAGAGCCTGGTATCGATTTTGGGGGGACCCCATGTGATTGTTTTATCTATATTGCCTGGATCCAACATTACATTACAGGCAAAAGCAGTTTTGAATGAATTTTTTTTCCTTTAGAATAATTTTGCTGCGTTGCTGTTATGAACATGGGTAAGATGCGCTACTTTACAGGCAGACTACAGAGACCCTCAGGCATGATATTTAAATGAATATTTAATTTTTATTGTTGCACTTTGAGCATAATTTTAAAATCACTGCTCCTGAAAAAAATGCAATTTTTTTACTTTTTTTTGCATCGATATATGTCCTATGGGGCAAGTCCCCATACACTTTTTATGGCAATAACTTGCACATAAGCCTTTAAATTGATCAATTTTACATTTTTCAACTTTTGATTTTTCCCGTTTGTGTCCCATAGACTTTAATGGTGTTCACACGTTTGCACAAATTTTTGCCTGTTTGCATGTTCTGCTGCGAACCGGGGAGTGTTTGGCTCATCCCTACTGTTCACTCATATACCAGCATACCACCCGGCGCAGACCCCGCCCGCTCTCATTATCTCTGAAATCTTATAGTGTATAATACAAAAAATGCCATGCCCTGATAAAGTGTTCGGGGTTGGCTTAAAGTGGATGTAAACCCCAAAAAAAAAATTTTTTTTTTATGTCACAATGTAGAGTATAAGATTTCCTATCATCTGTGCCCAGTCTTGCCACACAGAGTTAATCCAGATCTGAGTAATCCTCTTTCAATGTTCAGTAAAATGAACAGCCTTCCAGATAAAAACCTGCCTAAATAGAAAGTCAGTTTTCTCTCTTTTTGATTTGAGTGACAGGTTATTTACATATATAGCTCAGACATGTTTATCATATGTTATGTTATGTTTATCATAACATGAGGTATAAAAAGTGAGAAATCCACCCCTCCCCCACATAACACATCCTGGTAATATACAATGAACTTTGTATCACCTCATGTTATGATAAACAAAACATAACATAAGATAAACAGTTCAAGCTAGATATGTAAATAATCTGTCACTGAAAGCAAAAACAGAGAAAGGGACTTTATAATTTGGCAAGTTTTTATCTGGAATTCTGTTAATTTGCACTGAACATTACAAGAGGATTACTCAGCGCTGGATTAACTCTGTGTGGCAAGAAAAGGTGGAAAATTTACTCCTAGGCCACTTGTGTATCCCAGTGCAGGATATCTTGCTATTCAGAACCCTGACCCTGGGCTTACTGTTTGCTCTTTTTGGGCAGTGGGTGGTACTAAAGAACAGCTAGGACTACAGAACAACCGCACTGGCAGTCAGCAGCCATCCTTCTCGGGTTGCTGATATGAGCTTAGTCCCAGGATGCACTGCAGCCAATCAAATTCTGCCTCCACTCTCTCTCCCTTGTGCTGTCCATCTTGTGACAGGGATACATTTCTTGCTGCACAGCACAAAGGGCAAGCAGCTGTCTACATTTGAAAAAAATATAAATATTTGCATTAGTCCAGTTGTGACTGGTTCTCTTTAATTCAAGGCCTAGGTGTTTTTTTTTTTTTTTTCTATTTTTGCAAAGTATGTAATTCATGGGTTCCTGACTCTCACATGTAATGAATCCCCACCAGCGGGAAAAGGTATCATGCAGTCACCTACGTAATGAGCCCCGCTCTTCTGGAAGCGATTGGTGCCAACGTCACTGTGTTAAAAGACACAGAAAGAATTCACATTCATTAAGCAACTATTTCCTCTGGGGACGGTTAACCTCTCCAAAGCCAGAGGCAAAGCTGGGACTAGAGAGGAAGCAGAGCATTTTCCTACAAAAAAGGCACTTGTTGGTCAAGTCCTGTGAATTCAAAGAACAAAATGTGCCATTGGTATGGGACCCCTGGCCATGTACTGGACAGATTAAAATGCCTCAAAGCCAGTTACTGACAAATGATTCGGGAACTTTTTTTTTTTTTACTTAGATGAGCAATTAAACCATAACTTCATCTTTCTAGCAAGTTTAGTTATGTAAGGAACCACAGCAAATAATATCAAATAGACTGGGGAGCTACAAAAAAAATAAAAAAATATTTCTGCAATCATAAGAAATGCACCCCCCGCCGCTACATATCTTTCCTTTTTTTTGTTTGATAATTTTTATTTTTTAATTAGAGTCTTGTGCTTGTCAATCACTGCTTTGCATAAAGTCTGTGGTGCCCATATTTTGCTGTTGCCAGTTAAGCAATGTATCAGAATCCTGGGCGGAGAGCGAGAAAAGGGAGGCTGCAGAAAGGACAATCTGATCAAGTAAGTCGTTCATTCAACCTGCAGCCTGTTTATTTATTTATTTATTTATTTATTAAAATTCTTAAAAGTACGGAAAAGTACAAAACGCAGTCAGTTACCCGTAGGCCTCGATGCGCCAATTCATTTTGTGTTTGGGTTCTTTCATAACAGTGTGCAGAAAAGCTGGTTAAAAATGTTTTTTGCTTCTGCTAACACTCATGCCGCGTACACACGATCATTTTTTGGGTTGTAAAAAATTTCTTTTTTTTTTTAATGTCATTAAAAACGATTATGTGTGGGCTTCAGAGCATTTTTTGGGGTTCTGAAAAATGGGGCAAAAAAAATTTGAACATGCTCTATTTTTTAACGACATTTTTAACGTTGTCGTTTTTAGGGTTGTAAAAAAAGGTTGTGTGTGGGCTTTAACAACGTGAAAAATCCACGCATGCTCAGAAGCAAGTTATGAGACGGGGGTGTTCTTTCTGGTAAAACTACCGTTTGTAATGGAGTAAGCAAATTCATTACGCTGTAACAGACAGAAAAGCGCAAATCGTCTTTTACTAACACGGAATCAGCTAAAGCAGCCCAAAGGGTGGCGTCATCCAAATGGAACTTCCCCTTTATAGTGCCGTTGTACGTGTTGTACATCAGCGCGCTTTGTAGAGCTTTTTTTTTTTTCACGATCGTGTGTAGGTAAAGCTGTTTTAATTATCGGGTTGAAAAAAACGTTTTTTTTTTCTAGAGCCTGAAAAACTTTGTTTTTTACAACCCGAAAAATGATCGTGTGTACGTGGTAGTCTATCACCACCCAATCATTGTTAATGCATGTGTTTCTAACCAAGAAAATGGCTGCTTCTTGGTAACAAGAAAAATATTAATTGGAATAGGCTATATTTATTCATAACTCTTCCAAGATAATTCTGTGATTTCAGTGGCTCTCTGTGGTTTACGACTATTGCTGTTAGTTTAATGTAACATTCAGTCTCCCCTAAAAAAAAAGAAAAAAAAAAGAAGGAATTAAAATGACTATAGTTGAATATGTTCAGCCCTTATTAAAAGGCATCCATTAATTCTCCTGTTTTCAGCTGTGGTTAAGTGTTGAGGTTGAGGGTCCATGACCAGTGACCACCTAAGAGAGCTTCCCCACATCCTGTGCCTAAAAGGGAGCAACAGTATAAAATATGTTCAGTCCGTATACACAGAAAGAAGGTTTATGGAAGGGATTTTTGGAAAGGCACCACTATGACAACTATAAAAAAAATACAAATATAATTTTTTATTAAATACAATATTAAGACAATAATAAAATACATGCAACAGTGAATGCAAATTTTGCACAGAATAATAGGACTTTCTTCATAACAAGTAATGACTCTAGATCCCAAAAAGAATCCTGGGTACATTTAACATGTATTTTATTATTGTCTTAAGATTGTATTTACCGTATTCATCGGCATATAACACGCACAGGCGTATAACATGCACCTTCATTTTAAGAGGGAAAAAAAAACTTTTAAAAAACATTTTAAATAAAGAACTTTGAAGCAAAATAGGGATCAGTGCCCATCAATGCAGCTTGATTAATGCCCATCTGCAGCTTCACAATTGCCCATCAATGCAGCTTGATCAATGCCCATCCGTAGCCTCACAATTGCCCATCAATGCCCATCTGTAGCCTCACAATTGCCCATCAATGCAGCTTGAATAATGCCCATCTGCAGCCTCCCCATTGTCATGAATGCTGCTTGATCAATGCCCATCTCAGGGAGGGGGGCAGGATGAGTGCCGTCAGATTACATACAGCGAGAATTTCCTGTTTACTCGTGGCCTCTTTAACCACTTGACCACTGGGCACTTAAACCCCCTTCCTAACCAGACCAATTTTCAGCTTTCGGTGCTCTCACAATTTGAATGACAATTACTCAGTCATACAACATTGTACCCATTTAAAAATTTTGTCCTTTTTTTCACACAAATAGAGCTTTCATTTGGTGGTATTTGATCACCTCTGGGTTTTTTATTTTTTTGCACTATAAAAGAAAAACGACTGAAAATTCTGTAAAAAAAAAAAAAAAAAAATCTTGTTTCTGTCATATAAGCGGGTTATTTCTCACACACAGCATATGCATACCACAAATTACACCCCAAAACACATTCTGCTATTCCTCCCGAGTATGGCGATACCACATGTGTGAGACTTTTACACAGCGTGGCCACATACAGAGGCCCAACATGCAGGGAACGCCACCAGGCGTTCTGGAGCACCCAGACCAATTCTGACATTTCTCTCCTACATGGAAAAATCATCATTTGTTTGCTAGAAAATTACATAGAACCCCAAAACATTATAAATGCTTTTTTAGCAAAGACCCTAGAGAATACAATGGCGGTGGTTACAACTTTTTATCTCGCATGGTATTTTCGTAGAAATGTTTTGAACGCGTGTTTTTAAAAAAAAACACAGTTTTGTGCTAAAAAAAAAAAGAAAACAGTAAAGTTAGCCCAATTTGTTTTCATAATGTGAAAGATGAAGTTACGCCGAGTAAATAGATACCCAACATGTCACACTTCAAAATTGCGCACAATGATGGAATGGCGCCAAACTTCGCTACTTAAAAATCCCCATAGGCGACGCTTTAATTACTTTTATTGGTTACATGTTTTTAGTTACAGAGGAGGTCCAGGCAGTGCCGATCCTGACCTCCCTGGGGCCCTAAGCAAAATGACATGGCACATTAAAAATGAGAAGCGGGGGGCTCTGACGACAGTGACATGTCACATTAAAGAAAGTTGAGAAGCGGGGGTTAGGGGGTGTTCTGCTGTCAGAAATGACATCTTACATTAAATTGAGAAGTGGGGGGTGCTGACTTCTTACCTCTTCTCCCATGCAGCCAGCGAGTTCAGAAGCGGGGGTGAGGGGGCGAAAATTACTTCTCACCAAGCGGGGTCTCTAGTAATTTGGGGGGCCCTTCGCAGATTTGCGGGGCCCTAAGCAGCTTGCATAGTGAGCCTATAGGGCGGATTGGGCCAAAATGATTGCTCTCGCTCTAACGTTCGCAGAGATACCTCACATGTGTAGCTTGAACACCGTTTTCATATGTGGGCGGGACTTACGTATGCGTTCGCTTCTGCATGCGAGCACACGGGGACAGGGGTGCTTTAAAAAAATAGGTATTGCAGAGTATTTGGGTATTGCAGAGTATTTGGGTATTGCAGAGTATTGGGGTATTGCAGAGTATCGCGCAGGGTATTGGGGTATTGCAGAGTATTGGGGTATTGCAGAGTATTGCGCAGGGTATTGCAAGTATTGGGGTATTGCAGAGTATCGTGCAGGGTATTGGGGTATTGGAGAGTATTGGGGTATTGCAGAGTATCGCGCAGTGTATTGGGGTACTGCAGGGTATTGGGGTACTGCAGGGTATCGCGCAGGGTATTGGGGTATTACAGAGTATTGTGCAGGGTATTGCACAGTATTGGGGTACTGCAGAGTATTGGGGTACTGCAGAGTATTGGAGTACTGCAGAGTACTGGGGTATTGCAGGGTACTGGGGTATGGGGTATTGCAGAGTATTGGGGTACTGCAGAGTATTGGGGTACTGCAGGGTATTGGGGTACTGCAGGGTACTGGGGTATTGCAGGGTACTGGGGTACTGCAGGGTATTGGGGTATTGCAGGGTACTGGGGTATTGCAGGGTACTGGGGTATTGCATAGTATTGGGGTACTGCAGAGTACTGGGGTATTGCAGGGTACTGGGGTATTGCAGAGTATTGGGGTACTGCAGAGTACTGGGGTATTGCAGGGTACTGGGGTACTGCAGGGTACTGGGGTATTGCAGAGTATTGGGGTACTGCAGAGTATTGGGGTATTGCAGGGTACTGGGGTACTGCAGGGTACTGGGGTACTGAGGGGTATTGGGGTATTGCAGGGTACTGGGGTATTGCAGGGTACTGGGGTACTGCAGGGTACTGGGGTACTGAGAGGTATTGGGGTATTGCAGGGTACTGGGGTATTGCAGGGTACTGGGGTATTGCAGAGTATTGGGGTACTGCAGGGTACTGGGGTACTGCAGAGTACTGGGGTACTGCAGGGTACTGGGGTACTGCAGGGTACTGGGGTATTGCAGGGCAGAGCTGTATCCTGGCCTAGGCCAACAAGGCCCAGGCCTAGGGCAGCACGTTGTAGGGGGGCAGCACGGAAAGAGTCTCCGCCGGCTTGCACTATTAGTGTAGCACTGTGAGGCGGCGTACACACGACCGAGGTTCTCGCTGGAAACCAGCGAGAACCTCGCTGGAAGCAGCATTCCAGCGAGGACCTCGGCCGTGTGTACGCTCTCGGCGAGCATCCCGTCGGGAATCCCGTCGAGCAGAAATAGAGAGCACGCTGGTTGCCATTCCCGACGGGCGGGTCGCCGATTTCGACGGCCGGCAGAGAACCTCGACGGGCGGAACGATGTGTTCTGCCCGTCGAGGTTCTCTGCCGTGTGTACGCGGCCTTAGTGTAGCGCCAGTCTTATGGGGGGGACTGGGCAGAGAGGCAAGCATTCCGCAACTCTAGGGAGGGGCGGAGCTTCTAATTTTTACTGTCCTATCATACTGGACCACAAACCTTCCTCACTGTTGCTATATGTTTTCTGCTGTACCATTGGCATGGTTATATGTTTATCAGAATTTTGGGCCTAAAGTAGAATTTTAGGAACACTTTTCTATTTAATTTTTGATAGAGTAAGGGTAAGGTAAGGGAAGGGCAGGTCTTTAACAGCAAGGGGTGTGGCCTTGACAGGAAGGGGTGGGTCATATTTAAATTAGGGGTGCACAAGTTTAGTCAGGCCTAGGGCAGCACAAAACCTAAATACATCCCTGTTGCAGGGTACTGGGGTATTGCAGGGTACTGGGGGATTGCAGAGTATTGGGGGATTGCAGGGTACTGGGGTATTGTTGGGTACTGGGGGATTGCAGAGTATTGGGGGATTGCAGGGTACTGGGGATTGCAGGGTACTGGGGTACTGCAGAGCTGGGATGGATGGAGGGATGGCTGGATCTGTGACTGCATTTGTCACAGATCCAGCCACAGCTCAGCTGCTGACACCCCGCTCCCCCCCCTCTCCTCGCACACTGTACCGAACGGTACAGAGAGGAGACGCAGGAGAGGGAGAAACCGGCGTCATCAAATGACGCCGGTTTGTTTACAAGTGATCACGCCGTCATTTGACGGCGCGATCACGTGGTAAACGGCCGCTATCAGCGGCAATTAACCGTGATCCGTGATGCGCCGGGTCTTCTAGACCCGGCGAGCACGGACACTTCCGGGGACGTCGTCCCAAAATAACTCCGCCGCGCTGTAGCAGTATTTTTGCTATAGCGCGGTCGGAAAGAGGTTACAAAGTCCCGCCTCCTGGACCGGCTTCTATGATAGACAGGACACCGGTCCAATGCCGGCCCAGGAGACGGGACATTCTATTACAGAGGCTGCTTAGTAAACAGGAGATTCTCGCTGTATGTAATCTGACGGCGCTCGTCCCGCCCCCTCCCCTTTCTCTCTGAGGCAGCCCAAATTGCAGTATCCCTGAATAACACGCACACACTATTTGCAACTGATTTGCAGGGTGAAAAAGTGTTAAACGCCAGTAAGTACAGTAATAAAATATATATTTGTATTTTTTTTATATATTTGTCATAGTGGTACCTTTCCAAATGTCCCTACCATAAATCTTCTTTCTGTATCTACTTACTGGAAAAGGGGCAACATGATGGCTACCAAAGTGGCCATTCAGATAAGGATTTATGATGTTCAGTCAGTACACATTTTGAGTTATTTATGTAAGGCTATCTTTACAAATGTACTTGACTGCTGTTCCATATTTAGATTTTTGTATTTCTTATATAAAATTGATAATGCCTGCTCTAGTGGTCAGTGGTATACTACCAAGGGGGGACATGCTCAACTGCTATTGGAAGCTAAAAGCATGCACAGGGACATCCAGGAAGAGTCCAAGTGGGTTTGGTCTACACATTTATTCGGCAAGGTAGTACTGCAAGTGCATAGCATAAAAAATGGATCTGCTTGCCCAAGCCACTATCTAAACTCAGGTTAGTTCTTGACTAACAGTATGCCCCCCAAATAGGTTCTCCAAAATAAACAGGCAGCACTAGAGTTCTGTCAGCAATTTTCACCCAGAATTGGGCTCTCACAGCAGAAAGAGTGAGAGAGGCTATTAAAAGTGCAAGCATGTTGGTCCACTGCAATTCTTTAAAAGATGCTAAAGTAGGCTTCAACATCACCTCCAGGGAAAATTTCCATAAAGTAAGCTACACAAAGTGTCAAGAAAGTTGTAAGGTAGAGGACATGTCATAAAATCCAATCTCAAGTTCACATTGGCATCATCCCATAAATGAATATGGTATTTTTGAAACAAAACAGTAGCGGGACTTTAAATATGCCAAATGAGAACAGTCAAAAAAAAAAATCTATGTACAAACGTTGTCATAAACACAATATTAAAAACATAGATATGCATAAAGAAACTTTGCGATAAATATGTAAATCTAATGGATACATGTGCTTGTAACTGGACCATGCATTACAAAGGACCCCCCGCTTCTTCAGGACCATACATGCAGTACTGTATATTATATGAATAAGCTTTTATATAAGAAGTACATAGAAAGTAAATCCAGGAAATGGTATTCAACGCAGTTCAAACAATGGTGAGTGGAAGGTAAATGATAGAAGAAACCATCACCGGCACCCAATCACACAGCAGTTTACCCTTCTCATCACAAAGGCCACATAAGCACATGAATTAAAATAGGAAATCCATCAATCTCCATACATCGTAATCCTAAAACAGCGAGCCGGAATGGGGGTATAGCAACTCCAGGTAACAGCTTTCCTTTTTCAAAAACGCTCTGATAATGATCACCACATATATGTCATCCCACGTGGATAAAAGGAGATAAACCTCATTGCGCAGTATATCAACCAGCGTTTTACTGTAGATAAAAACAAGGGAATAAACTCACATATTCAGCTTTAAAAACAGATTTGTGTTTGTGTATCAATCCAGCAGTTCGTACCAGCAAGATGGCCACATCCCAGCATACACTAGAGCAGTGATGGCGAACCTTTTTGAGCCAGAGTGCCCAAACCGCCACACAAAACCAACTTATTTCTTTCAAAGTGCCAACACAGAATTAAACCTACCAGCGGCTCTGTACAGAGGATGGGACTGATCATTCCTCTGAATGAGCCCCAAGGGACCAAAAATGTATGATTCTGCCAGATTCCCTCAGAATGCAAGGTTCAGGAATGCATTGTGCTCAGAATGCACTGTGCAACTTACACTCACCTACCTGACCCTTACACTCACCTACCTGACCCATACACTCACCTACCTGACACATGCTTCCTGCACAACTCAAATCCCCATCCCCCCACACACAGTACAATGTAGATCCATCCTTCTCCTTACCTTTCCATGGCCTCATCGTCCAGCTCTCCCCGAGCAGGATTGTAGGAATGCCTGTCATCCAGCCGCTCCTCGTTATCCCCACCCCGGGAGGTCACCTACAAGCCATTGCAGCGCTCCTCATGGCCATGGATGATATGCTCAGAGCACCGCTTCTCCCCCTCCGCTTTTTCACAGGCTGCACTAGAAGGACAGACTGAACCAAAGTCGTCCTGGAGCAGGGGGAGCTGGAATATCGTGCCTGCAGAAAGGAATGCCCAAATGCCTAAGGTGTAGGGATTCAGGGGAGGCAATAACCTGCAGAACAGAGTCGGGACGGTGGAGGAAGAATTTTAAACCCCCTCTAAACAGCGCACGTGATGACTGGCTGCCACCCTCCTGCCGACGTCACTGGCACTAATGCAAGGAGCCAATGTCCTGTCTAGTAAGTGCAATTAACTGCCTGGCTAGGGGAATCCCCTGGCGTGCCGAAAGAGAGGGCTTGGAGTGCCAGCTGTGGCACCCGTGCCATAGGTTCGCCATCACTGCACTAGAGTCACGTCGCCAACTCCTCCCTACATCATTTCGTCACAGAATGTTGTAGTCAGTGGCGTAGCTAGATGGACGCTCTACTGAATTATGTATGCGAGACAAAGTCATTGAACGACGAAAGATGGCTGTGATCAAAGCACCAGATGTAATAAAAACTATCACAGCCATCAGGACGGTAGCATTCCTCTTTACAAATCCATTTACTATATTAATTAATTAATTAAAGGTTTAAAATGGCAATAAGATCTATAATTAGACCCTTTGACACACAAACCATACATACTGTATATTGCAAGTGTGTTATGTGTGTTATGTGTGTTAGGTGAGTTTCTTGCCATAGAAAAGAGCAACAACAAAAACAGGTAAGTACAAATATACACAATAAACATATTATCAGACATAATTACAGTAATAAATTACCCTCAGTAAATGGAAGTAAGGGAAAAAGGGGTGGAGAGGATATCATAAATCATCAAAACAACAGAGGAGAAAAATACAGTATCTGCCTCAGATGTTTTGCCTATAGGATATAGTCTGGACCTGAAAGACCCATAAGATATATTAAAGGCAGGATGTTATCTGTCCTATACAAAGAGCAGCGCATGTCTGTGTCCACATGCTGAGAAGTCCGCTTCGTTCTAGATGGGATAATAGTCTGCTAGTCATGTGATGTATAATGATGTCAGCAATCTCTCCTCTCCCAGATCTGTTTTACCAGGATTCCACTATAACTATGAAATAATAAACACCTACTTTTTTAACCACAGCAGCTAAACAAACTGTAGCAAAAGCATGAAAATCGAATTCTTGATGCATAGAGTCAAGCCTCGTACACACGCTGACAGAGTTTTTTTGCCGAGTATACCGAGCGTGTGTACGAGGCTTTTAGGTTTCTCGTCTGGAAATCTGGCCAGAATCTCTACAAGAAAAATAGAGAACCTGCTCTCTATTTTCTCGTCGAGATTCTTGTCGGCCTGTTTCCCGACGAGAAACCCGAGAGTGTGTATACTTACCTGTCGTCGTGGAAACCCGCGCATGCCCGAAATGACTTTGACACATGTGCGGTAGCTTCCACGGCATAGGTAGGGTGAAGCAAGTAGGCGGCAACGACATCGAATGTGACGAGCGCATGCTCGTCGTACCTGATGACGTCACCGCGTTCTTGCCTTTCAAGAGAACCACGGTTCTTTTGAAAGGTCTGTCTGTACGCTTGGGCGGCAAGAGATTCTTGCCCCTGTGTACAAGGCTTCAGTCAAACAAAGAGTGACACAATCTATGATACATGCTAAAACTGAAGCTATACTACTAAAGTTTCTCATTTTAAATCCTTATGGAGACCTTGGATCAAACACTATTTACCTCCTGGTTTGGACTGTTCACTACCGTAATTTCTCCCTGAGAGATTATAATATCCACCCACTACTATGATTACCTTCACCTGACTCTCTAACCATTGGTCCTCTTGGACATTTCTTTCACTCTCCCCTCTGTGCCCTATCACTTCTACTAGGTTTATTTGTGTTAATTACCTGATATACCAACTGTAATAGAAGATGCTTTGAATAGTTGGCCAAGAGAAAGAATTTGGTTTAGCCTAATTTATTCTACACACATTAACTTTATATTTCTTTATAGGTTCGTTCTATTCTATTGTCTTCATAGATTACATAATTATATTATATTATTTCATTCAACTTAATTTCTCAATTACTTGTTATCAAATAGCGGCCATGAAGCTATAGTTATGACATTTCATGTTACATAATCTTATCCTACAATCCTCTAGGGCAGGGGTGTCAAACTCAATTTCATTGTGGGCTGCATTAGCATTATGATTGTTCTCAAAAGAGCCGATTGTATCTGTAAGATTAGATGTCCAACACATCCCTTCCCCTTACATTAGATGTCAAGGGCCACCCCACCATCCCACCCCACCATCAGAAGTTGAGTCCCCCACTCTCCATTACATCACAGTGCACTCCCCATTCCTTATGCTGCTGCTGGGAAGAAGCTGGATGCCTTGCTTGAAAGCAGAAAGTAGGGGTCTGGAGGAGAACCAGGAGAGGTGCGAGGGCCACATGAAATGGCCTGGAGGGCCGGATTCGGCCAGTGGGCCTTGTGTTTGACACCTGTGCACTACTGTATCTATTTTAATTTACAAGAGTTACTTTCCTGAATGATAACACCTTTTTCTACTATACTATTGTACATGTGAAAAAATATTGGTGTCTGCGCTGTGCTAGGGGTATGTGCCACAATAGTGCACGAACCAGGGGGAGGGTCCTAGGAACTAGGTAAATAATGAACAAGTGTAAATAACATGTGAAAAGTGAATACTGAAACACACAAATAAGCATAACACCATAAAACGTTATGACATCCAGACATCAAATGGTTTCACGGAGTGAATAATAGAAGAGTGGAATAATCAATAGTCTGTGGTACAAGTGAGTGAAATGCCCAGAGCAGAAAGAAAACTTCCAACATAGAAATGATGCAGATTGAGGCTTCGGTGCAGACACCCCTTGTGCTCTCTAAACGGCACTGAGTCGATTTAACTGACAATTACGCGGTCGTGCGACGTGGCTATGTGCAGATAGGCAAAAAAAATCCACTCCAGCAGAGAAAACGCACAGCAGTAAGGGATCCACTCCAGCAGAGAAAACGCACAGCAGTAAGGGATGACGACAAAGGATCTCAATGGCAGATGAGCATGTTAAAATCAGAGACACAACATAGCATAATCCTGTGATAGCACTAGAAATAAAATGATAAATCACACAGACATGCACTCACTTTGTGATCATGAAAGGTGGGCCTATCTTCTACGAACTCTGAGTTCGTACAGGTCCGGTATCAATGCTCAGGGTCCCCCCAGTCCCTTCTCCAGTTCCAAGTGGCCAAAAGGCAGATAGATGGGTCTCAAGCAGGTGGCAGATGAATGTGTGAGGAGAGAGAACAGAGGAAGCACATAGCAAAGTACCGCCGTATAAAAGGTTTATTGGATCAATAGAAAAAATAAAACTCACATTTGCAAGGTAAAAACTGGGCACAAATCCATACGAGCAGCGAACTCGTCTCTCAGCCGTTAAACGTGCACGCTCTAGTGCTCCTGACGCGTATCGTCATGTGACTTCTTCAGAGGACACGCGTCAGAGGGTGCACGTTTGACGGCTGAGAGACGAGTTCGCTGCTCGTATGGATTTGTGCCCAGTTTTTACCTTGCAAATGTGAGTTTTATTTTTTCTATTGATCCAATAAACCTTTTATACGGCGGTACTTTGCTATGTGCTTCCTCTGTTCTCTAACACATATGAGGTCACACTTAACCCCTACAGTGCCCCCAAGTGGTTAACTCCTAAACTGCAATTGTCATTTTTACAGTAATCAGTGCTTTTTTATGGTCCCAAAAATGTGTCAAATTTGTCCGATGTGTCCGCCATAATGTCGCAGTCACGAAAAAAATGGCTGATTGCCGCTATTAGTAGTAAAAAAAAAATATTTATAAAAATGCAATAAAACTATTCCTTATTTTGTAAACGCTATAAATTTTGCACAAATCAGTCGATAAACACTTATTGCGATTTTTTTTACCAAAAATAGGTAGAAGAATACGTATCGGCCTAAACTGAGGAAAAAAATATATTTTTTTAGATATTTTTGGGGGATATTTATTATAGCAAAAAGTAAAAAATATTGATTTTTTTCAAAATTGTCGCTCTATTTTTGTTTATAGCGCAAAAAATAAAAACCGCAGAGGTGATCAAATACCACCAAAAGAAAGCTCTATTTGTGGGAAAAAAAGGACACAAATTTTGTTTGGGAGCCACGTCGCACGACCGCGTAATTGTCAGTTAAATCGACTCAGTGCCAAATTGCAAAAAGGGGCAAGGTGGTCCGGGTCTTAAAGGGGTTGTAAAGACAAAAATATTTTCCTCTTAAATTAAAGTCTGACAGTAGCTGATAAAGTAAAAAGTAATGTTTTGCATTATAACTAGTTTGATACCTGTTGAAATTGAGTTGTTTTATTCACCTCCGTCACTCCTGAATCTTTATCTTCACTGACTTCCTGGTTTGCGGTGCCCATTCATTCTTGCTACATCACGGCCTAATGGGAACTACAGTTCCTATTAGGCTTAGCCTCCATGCCTGTGAGGGATTAGAAAGCATGTTCACGCAGGGCTGTAGTCATAGGGAGGGGGTGAGCACATTCTGCTTTCCACCATGCAAAATGGCTCAGATGCTGGTGGAAAGCAAACAGAGGAGAGACAGGAAATGGCATTTTCAAACCTGGATTACTGTTTTTTGGAGGTCAAAAGGAAAAAAGAGGTAGGTGATATTTAAATGCTCAAGCTTACAGCAATCAATTGATCTAATTAAAAATGAACCTTTAGTGTTCCTTTAAGTGGTTAATGGAATTTTGTTGATAATTATAAAATACAATAAAATATTTGAAACAGAAATAATAAACACATAGATAAAGAGAATGTAAGACCAACAATCATGTGTCTGCGTTGTCATTTATAGCCAGCCAGAATAGGCTATGGGTAGTTGTGGAAGAGGGGAAGGGGTGGTTTCACATTAGACCAAAGGCAACACCCTCACTCAACAGCCGATCTTTGATTGGAAGGAAGCTAGGCCAGAAGTGCATAGCCAATTGTCTCAAATTTTGAAAAATTTACCAGGACTACCCTTATGTTGATAGGCCAATTTTTCATGAAGGAGAGCATCATTGACAACTTTCATCCACGAGGTATGGGAAGGAGGGGTGGGGGATATATACCCCGGTGTGCAATGAGTTTTCTAGCAAGTAAATAATAAATGGATAATGGCAACGTAAGTAGAAGGAGTGTAGAGTTCCTTATCTAGCCACCCCAGTGCTGTAGCAAGCCAATGACATGTGAAGACATTACATCTTTGGGTGTTTTTTGTTCAGACTGTACGGGACATCCATATGCCTATAATTTTCAAAGGCTGGGCCTTAAAGAGACAGGTACAGGTACGTGCCATTCTGCCGACGTATATCGGTAGGGGGTCCTTAAGTGGTAACAGAGCATGACTGCTGAGAAGCTTAGGCTTAACTTGCTCTTAATTCAACCATACCAAAAAACCTTGCCCCCCAATAATTACGCACAGACCATTTAAAGTTGGAAATGGGCAAGGCCACAGCTTTATTGAAAATATTCTAACAAATTTTAAATCCCAACAATCCAAAAACCATGTCAGTCACGGTTACACCGTGAGCATATCTAAACCAAAAAATGTCTAGTCTAAGAGGCCTGTCTCCACCATCAGTGCGAGACAGGCATTAAACTGACCCTGTGATTTAACGTGAGGGCTTAGCCCAAAAAAGTAATGGCAATTTCTGGCCAGGTAAAACCGCCAAAGAAGCTGTGACGAAACAAAACCATGGGCGGGAGGGTGGGAAACTCTTGTGACGTCAGTCTTCGGAATTAGTGGGACGTGCCCCATGCGTAGCTATTTCTAGAGTTCTGTCTCCACCCCCTCACCTCGTGCCATCATAACCAATCCCAGCGGAGCCACTCCGACTCCCTCCTTATGTTGACGCCCCACCTGGTTGCCAAGCATCCAGCAGTCAAGGCTCCCTTTCCTTAGCAGGGCGGGTCAAGGGGCCTTCATTTTAGTTTTTTATAAGTTCTAGAAAATTTCAAGTGCTGCAGATCAAAACAGTATTTTTTGATCGTGAAAAGGGTTCAGTAGTAATTATACATAATTTATTTTTTAAGCAGATGTAAAGTTTAGGATACATCATAGCAGGCATGGCAGAAAGATCCATAAATGGCCAGGTGGACATCCCCTTTAAGTGCCTCCTTTGCCAGTTTGTATTGGGACACACTGTATTCTTTAGGAAACACATGTCCTAATCAAAACAAAATCAGCACTTCTTGCCAACAGCCAGGATGACAATGGAGTCCGATTTGGTCATACTCTTGGAATCCGACCAGCATGTTTCCGTAGGCTGTTTAAACGTCCCCACAGCTTCCTTACACACATGTTTGGCATAAATTCTATCAGCTTCTCCATCTCGTTCCCCTAGCAGCGCCTGTCAATAAAGTGTCAGGTCCGCAGATGTCTGAATATGAGACCTTCCCGATTCATTAACAGTTTGAGGCCTTGAAACTAGGCCTGGGGGTGTCTCGAGATAGAAGGCAAACATGCAAGCCAGAGATCATGAATAAAATATTAATAGGAAATGTCATGTTGCGATTCATTGCTCAGAGGGAAGCAACTGTCTCCTCCATTTTTCTTCGCTTGCCAAAATCAACAGAGTTCGCTCAGCACTCCTGATTTTTCCTGAGGACGCTGTCCTCATTTAAATTGCATTGATCTTGCTGGAGGCGATGGAAATCCGTTCACCTTATATGAAAAATGAACAGTCAAGGTCAAAGGAACAACAATAATGACCTAGCTATTGACCTACATACCCAATAGTCGTGGGAACAAACTATACAGGAGACTAGAAAGCGAGGTAGACTGCATACCCAAACTAGGCTGCGTTATTTCAACTAGGGCTTTAAAGCTAAACTCCGGGTAAACAGATGAATAGACATACAGGAGAGGTTTTACCTGTCACAGAAATAGTATTTCGGTCCAGGCAACACTGAGATTTTTACAACCCTGCCAGGTAGTAGAGCAAGCTTGGTGACCTTAATTTACTGCCATTAAGCAATACAGCTTGGTACCCCCACATTTCCATTTGACTGGATGCTAAAATGCTCCAGCAGTAGGTTGTTTCTTGGTGTCCTCAGGTTCAGGGTCATGGACCCTGCATAGATCTTAAAGACGTCAGCGGATCGGCGACCACCAGGGCATTGGGGAAAAGAGGCTGTGGCGACCAGTAAGTAAAAGTGCTTTCTTGGTCCTCTAGATCAGTGGTCATCAACCATTCCTGCAGGGCCCACTAACAGGCCAGGTTTATGTATTACCTTGGGGAGATGCAGACTAGAATACTGCAATCACTGAGCAGCAAATGATATCATCTGTGATGTATTTCAGTTATCTTGCAAACCTGGCCTGTTAGTGGGCCCTGCAGGACAAGGTTGATGACCACTGAGCTAGATCACAGGTGTCAAACACAAGGCCCGCGAGCCAAACCCGGCCCTCCAGACCATTTCATGTGGCCCTTGAACCTCTCCAGCTGCAGGAGAGCTCCAGCCCTCCTCTGGTCGTCCTCCAGACCCTTAATTTCTGCTTTAAAGCAATCCATCCAGCTTCTTCCCAGCAGCAGCATAAGGAAAGAGGGGTGCACTGTGATGTAAGGGAGTGTGGGAAATGCAACTTCTGATGGTGGGGTGGCTCTTGACATCTAATATATGGGGAGGGGATGCGCTGGACATCTAATTCTACAGATACAACCAGCCCTTTTAAAGGGCAATCACAATGCGGCCCCCTCGGAAATTGAGTTTGACACCTCTGTCTCCAAACTGTGGCCCGAGGGGCAGAATTTGGCCATTTATTTGCCTTTAGGGCACTGTTCCATTAACAACAGTGGGGCGCTATTCAGCCCACTGACACCAATGATGGGGGCACTTTTCTTTCTACTGACACTAAAGATGGGAGATCAATGGTGTCAGTGGGGACTCTGAGAGGCAGAAATTGCCCATTGCAAGAACCTCTAGCAACCTTTGGAAGAACCCAAGTTGAGAAACCTTGCCCTAGACCTAAAAAAGCATTTACCCTGTCAGTGTGGGCCAGTTTCACGGCAAGGGAGGATATTTATTTTCCCTGTAGTTTAGCTTTAAAGGGGTTGTAAAGGTTTGTTTTTTATTTTCTAAATAGGTTCCTTTAAGCTAGTGCATTGTTGGTTCACTTACCTTTTCCTTTGATTCCCCTTCTAAATGTTTTTTTTCTTTGTCTGAATTTCTCACTTCCTGTTTCTCCTCAGTAAACTTTCCATCATTTTCCGAGCCGTTCTGGCTGGGGGTTAGTCAGCCAGAACAGCTTACCGCAGAGGAACAGCAAGTGAGAGATTCAGACAAAGAAAACAAAGAAAAAAAAACATTTAGGGAAAGGGAAGGAAAAGGTTAGTGAACCAACAATGTACTAGATTAAAGGAACTTATTTAGAAAAATAAAAAACAAACCTTTACAACCCCTTTAAAGCGGGACTATATTTATCACCTCCACTCCTAACAAATTCCAAGTTTTCGTAACAATTCACATTCAGTCGGTCAAAACAGTATCCATTTGAATTGTGTGGAAAGAATATCTGGTTGGTAAGTCGTGGGCCAGGAAGCCGGTCGCTGCGCACTTAAGCGGAGTTCCACCCAAAAGTGGAACTTCCACTTATATGCTACCTCCCCCCCTCCGGTATCACATTTGGCACCTTTCACCGTTTATATGACAGGTCCCCTTTCGCCACTCCTGGGAGACGGGCTGAAGCCCGATCTTCCGGAAGCTAGGAGCCCTCCTCCTTCCCCCGCCACCAGGTCAATTGAAAGGCGCAGCGCGCTTTGAGCATGCATAGTAGGTAACCAGGAGTGAAGCCGGAGGAACCAGGAATGGCAGCACCGTGGCGTTGTGTGGTTAACTTTTAAATGTAATAATAACATTTAAGTTGCGGTCTTCTACCTATAACCATGTGTATCAGTGGGGGCTGAGCAGCTTAATGCAGTGTTCCGCTGCACATACTGCAGCTGCTGGCTTTTAATAGATTGACACTTACCTGTCCTGGAGTCCAGTGATGTAGGCACTCACAGCTGATGTTTCCATCAGCTGTTGGGTGCTGCTGCTGCCATTGCGGCTAAGAGTACCCGGCAGTAACCCTAATATGCATTCGCTAGGCCCGCTCCTTTCTTCTACTGGCCTGGTGGCCGGGGGAGGGAGGAGGAAGCACCGCGCTGATGTCACAGGCCGTGGCCCGGATCCCTGGAAGTAGGAAAGGATACCTGTCTATTTTTGGAATAGCTGCTGTCAGTTGATGGTAGTGTTGGATCTAATTTATGCTGGCCATGTTGGCCGATTGTTTGTCTTGGTGTTGTGCCAAGTCTGTTATGTTTTATATGTTATGTATGTCAAAAATGTTAAATGAAAAGAATTTAAAAAAAAATAAAAAATAAAAAGACAGGTGTAGCCTGTGGTCCCATTTTCTGTTCTGAGGATATGTTACCATCCTTGGGCAGCAGATGGCGCCAGAGGGGTTCCAGAACAGAGCCGCTTTTCCTCAGCAGCCAATCAGAGGAGTGTTTCCCTCGCTGGGCTTGCTGGGAGAGGGTATATCTGATGCAAGCGCCTTTTTGTCTGGGTCTTCCACCCGGGTCTCCTACCCACAGCGGGTCGCAGGTGCGGCACCCACCTTCAGCGTGTGCACACACCACGAGGCCGCCACTATGGCCTACCTGGCCGGGGGGCCTACACTATGCGGAGCTACTGACTCTGGGCCTCATGGCTCAGAGCAACTGATGCTGTCAGGGACCCCAGTGACTTACTGGGTTCCCACTTCTACTGAGAATATCCCAAGCTGGGTGCTGTTAGGTGGGGGATCGGTCTGAGGAGAACCCGGAGGCAGGTGATCCAACAGGGCTTGAACGAACCATCGGGATCTGGTTGCCAGAAACTGACAGATCACATTCAGACTGTCAGCTGGTGAACTTTACTAAAAGACATACTGGGAGGATTTGCTACTCTACAAACATTGGGCCTGTGTAGAGCCAAGTCGTTGGCAGAGACTTGTTCCTTCCCAGAAGCTCTAAGTGACACTATGGCTGCCAGGCCTGTGAGAGGGGTCTCTCCGGGGGCACTTTACCCACTATGGCTAGAGTGGCGACGTGATAGATACAATTGTTGAAGGCAGGACTGCTTTCCTTATCCAAAGCCTGATGCTGCAAGGTTCATCTTTCTTTCATCAACCTATCCTGTGTACCTCAAGTTAATGTTGGTCGTGGGTGACCAGTAATAAAGCATTGGAAAATTCAACCATCAGCCTGGACATTCAGTCACTGCTCTGCTCACCACCTTTACCCCTAGACACCACACAGAGGTAACTTAAATATGCCGACCCTAAATCTAATCAGCGGCTCCTGAATGGGGTAGCACTACACAGGTATCCTGTCCACCCTCCTCCCGAAAGGTGCCAATTTTGGCACCGGCGGGATGTAAGAATACGATGAGCGGAAATTCCACTTTTGGGTGGGATTCTGCTTTAAAGTGTTGTGGCAGAACAGTGAACTCATCATATCCAGCGCTCTTGCGATGGTAGGTGCTACATCCAGGCCTGTTGCTACAGGACAGGCAAAACAAACAATTGCTTGGGGCCCCCAAGCTGGCCTGGGGCCCCCAACTTCCCCTTCCCAGGCTGTAGCATGGACAAGCTCCTCTTTCTTCCTCCGGGAGTCCTGTCAGTCAGGCCGGGTACCGCGCGTGGTACAGGAGATTCCGTTTCCTGTTCCCGGCTGGACTGACAGGAAGTGCACACTGAGTGCCCACTTCCTGTCAGTCTGGCCGGGAAAACAGGAAACCGAATCTCTTGTACTACGCAGTACCCGGCCCGGCCCTGGCACTATCTGATAGGGAACTCGGGGCCCATAATAATAGAACACCAGACTGACAGGAGGAAGAGGAGCTCGGCCACGCTACATCGGCATAAATGTGGTATGCTGCGCTGCGTGAATTGATATATCAATATTAACTAATGATGATAAACATAAATATACATTGAATGCAAAAAAGAATATAAATACTTAATATAAATGAAAAAAGTATAAACAAGGACCAACACCAAGTGCTCCAATCAGTGACAATTAACATCAGAGAAAGCAAAACTAAATGAATATATTGAGAAAGTTCATAGGTGTCTATATTCAACTCCAGGGGTAGTCCCAACTTCGGTGAATTCAGAGAGATGTCCCAGAAAGGTTGTGATTCTACAGGACAGAATAAAGCCTCCACCTCCACCTCTTAATAAGAATCTGCTTACCAGATAAATAAAATCAATGAGCATCAACAACACGCCTGGTGGATCTCCAAAGTATGTCCCAAACGACTGGGTCTCAAAAACAATTGCTCCCAATATGTAGCCCGAGGAGAAAAAGAAAAGGGATGCCAACATAGAGTAGTACCGTATGAAATGTATTTAATAAATAAAATTCATTGCACTTACAAATGTCGAATCTTAAAAGTAGCATAAAATAATTAGCCGGCCTGCTCTCACAATCCGCCCGTCCTTCCGGATGGTCGTGAGGATAAAAGCAATAGTGACGTCAGCACGCTGTTCCTCCCTACGCCGTTTCGTTCAATCGCAGACTTCTTCCAGGGGCACGGCTACATTGGCAGCCTACAGGGAAGAAGGGGAGGTGAGAATAGAAAAACATAGCAACTAGGGATGGGGGGGGGGGGAGTAAGAACATGGGTGTAAAAAATCTGTGTAACGCTAATGTAGGCTTTGCATGCTTGGGGGGCCCCCATTTTGCTTGGGGCCCCTAAATTACTTCAAACGGCCCTGGCTACATCACCAACACTAAAGTAATACAAAACCAACATTTTTGCACTTGTCTTCAGAAGAAGAGTTGAAGGTAAATCTGCCAACATGGACACCTATTCCAGGGAACTCCTCTTTATTTGCAGATATTTCCTCTTACTTCCTGTTGTATTTTACCAAGGGGAAAACAGCAAAATATCCCTAACTACATGAAAAACGGATTAGCTATACATACTTTACATAAATGACTGTTTCTCTGAGGCATTCTTATAACATACAGTCAAGTTTTCTTAAGGTGCTTATCAATCTGTCGGTTTTTTTCAGTCCAGATTCCATTATTTAATACCCAGCAACTTACTCGGAATTCTGTTTATTTTTGGGACAAAACATTTCTGCAATGCGTCTGTACCCACCCTCATCTTCTAGAGAAAAACCCTCAGCCGGATAATTGGAAGCACATGGCTCCATACTGTTCACGCTGGGAAGAAAATGCTTTGACAAGTGTGAGGTGATGTCATGAAATAGTTCAGGTTAGCTGCAGGGAGACGTACTGGAGAGCTGGAAACCTCAGTGGCCCTCAGCTGCCAGTAAGGTGTGAGGAGTTATGGCCCATTGACAGTTTTATAGGTTTAGGATGGGAGATGTAAAGGCCTGAACAGGCTGTAGGTACTGAGTGTCGGGCTGCATACAGTGATAGAACTCGGAAATAGTATCAAGGCATCTGTGAAGAGCCACCAGACTTCTCCATATTCCACTTGCCAACCGCTCACAGTATACAGTAATTACTTTGAGGTTTAATACTGGGGTTATGGCAGCAGCTAGCTGCCATAGCCCCAGCATTATTTTTTTATGTGGCCCCCACTCGGCTCTATGCCCTCGGAGGACCGGAGCAATCTCTGGCGTCACTTCCGGTTCTCGGGCTCAGAGAATTTTGTATCAAAATGTTTTTTTTTTTTTCTTGTTCTTTTAAAGTTAAATAAGAGATCGGGGGTCTTACATAGTTAAGTTGAAAAAAGTACTTTGAGTTCAACCAATAAAAGATTTCTCAATAAAGAGCACCTGTCATGCTTATTTATATTACAAGGGATGTTTACATTCCTTGTAATAGGATTAAAAGTGATACAAAATAAAATAAACAATAAAATAATAATAAAATAATAATAATATTAAAATTAAAATAAAGG
This sequence comes from Rana kukunoris, assembly GCA_029574335.1. NCBI lineage: Eukaryota > Metazoa > Chordata > Amphibia > Anura > Ranidae > Rana > Rana kukunoris. The sequence continues at coordinate 160,712,207 of CM056057.1, forward strand.
GACAGTGTAACAGTAAAGTAAAGTAAAACATTTATTTTTTTAAAGCACCTTATCCCGCATGTAAGTTATCTCCCCGATCATTAGAGCAAGAGCAATAATTCTAGCACTGGTCCTCCTCTGTAACTCTAAACAGGTAACTTGTAAAAATGTTTAAAGCGTCACCTATGGGGATTTTTAACCACTTAAGGACCGTCTCCTGCACATATACGTCGGCAGAATGGCACGGCTGGGCACAAGCACGTACAGGTACGTCCTCTTTAAGTGTCCAGACGTGCGCCCGCGACCCGGACCGAATGTTCCGTGACCGTGGCCCCGATCGCCGCTGGAGTCCCGCGATCGGTCCCCAGAGCTGAAGAACGGGGAGAGCTGTGTGTAAACACAGCTTCACAGTTCTTGACTGCGGCGCCGTCATCGATCCCGTGTTCCCTAATTTAGTGAACCACAATCAATGACGTCACACCTACAGCCACACCCCCCTACAGTTACAAACACAGATGAGGTCCCACTTAACCACTTCAGCGCCCCCTTGTGGTTAACTCCCAAACTCCAATTGTCATTTTCACAGTAAATGACAATGGTCCCAAAAATGTGTCAAAATTGTCCGAAGTGTCCGCCATAATGTCGCAGTCACGTAAAAAATTGCTGATCGCCGCCGTTAGTAGTAAACAAATTATTTTTATAAAAATACAATAAAACTATCCCCTATTTTGTAAGCGCTATAAATTTTGCACAAACCATTTGATAAACGCTTAATGCGATTTTTTTTTACCAAAAATAGGTAGAAGAATACGTATCCGCCTAAACTGAGGAAAACATTTTTTATATGTTTTGGGGGGATATTTATTATAGCAAAAAGTAAAAAATATTGAATTTTTTTCACAATTATCGCTCTATTTTTGTTTATAGCGCAAAAAATAAAAACCGCAGAGGTGATCAAATACCACCAAAAGAAAGCTCTATTTGTGGGAAAAAAAGGACGCCAATTTTGTATGGGAGCCACATCGCACGACCACACAATTGTCTGGTAAAGCGACACAGTGCCGAATCGCAAAAACTGGCCAGGTCCTCTACCTGCCTAAAGGTCTGGGTCTATAGTGGTTAAGTACCGTAGATTGTCGCAAATTCCCCGAGCGGGCGCAAATTTTAAAGCCTGACATGTTAGGTATCTATTTACTCAGCATAACATCATCTAAAAAAAAAATGGGCGTACTTTAGTGTTTTTTCTTTTTTTAATTATTAGTGTATATTTTCCGAAAAAATTGCATTTGCGCAATACAGTGTGACATAAAATATTGCAACGATCGCCATTTTATTCTCTAGGGTCTCTGCTAAAAAAAAAAAGGGGCTTTTCTAGCAAAACAATCCAAATTTAAAATTGTAAACAAAAAGTTCCAGAAAAGGTTATAATCCCACTGTTACTCTTTTTGAAAATCCTTACAGTAAAATTGGTAATTTGAAAAGTAACCTTTGTTTTACGTTTTGGCGATTGTCATGCCACCTTTTGTCCTGTTATATATAAAATCATAAAAATTCACAGGACCCTCAGTGCTAACAGATGGCATGCTTATTCTATTGATCTTAGCAGGTGTTCCCAATAACAACTAACCTGTAGTCAAAAGAAAAAAGTTTGAAAAGGAAAAAGACTGTGCTAAACCCACATATGAAAAAAATAAAAAGCAGCGGGCACCCCAACAAAAGTAAAAGTAAATGTGAACAAATAGTGCATCGCTGAAATGAATAAAACTTAAAGGATCACTAAAGGAATATTTTTTTTAGCTAAATAGCTTCCTTTACCTTACTGCAGTCCTGGTTTCATGTCCTCATTGTTCGTTTTTGCTTTGAAGTAGCTGTAATACTTCTCTGATCCCCACACTTCCTGCTAGTCTGGCTCCTTATGAAAAAACTCTAAAAAAATGCTAGCTTTTCACTGTGGTCCATGATCAAAGAGGTGTGATTACTATGGGCCAGATTCAGGTAGAGTTAGGCTGGAGTATCCATTGATCCGCCAGCCTAACTGTCACTTTAAGCCAGCGTTTTTGTTTTCTGTAACCAGAAAACAAGAAACGCCGGGTTGGAGTTCCGATGCGATCGGCGCAATTGAATTTCGCCATCGCATCGTTACTTCAACTTAAAAATGGCGCCGGGGGCGTTCCCGCTGATTAACGCTGAAAAAATATGTTAATCAGCGGGAGCCGGAAATTCACGATCTTTTTCGGGCGCGACGCAGTGACTTTACGACGTTTCCGGAAGCGATACGCGACGTAAAGATAAAGCAGCCCCCTAGTGGAGTATCCTATGTTAAGTATAGGCGTCGTCATCGCGTCGGAAAAAAAAAAATTGCGTCGTTTGCGTAAAACTTTCATGAATGGGGATGTGACGTCATTGACGTTCACTCACAGAATTTGGAGCATGCGCACTGGGATGCATTGACACTCGACGCATGCGCAGTACGTTCGCCGCGGGATCGCGCATAGTTTAAATAATACACGCCCCGTACCCGCCCAATTTGAATTCCGCCGGCTCATTTGCGATGCGCTGCCGCAACTTTAGGAGCAAGTGCTTCATGAATAACAGCACTTGCTCCTAAAATTTCGGCAGAGTAACGTAAATGAGAAGCGTTACCCCAGAGCAAAGATGCTCTCATCTACCTGAATCCGGCCCTATGTGTTTAAAACTCCTCAGAACCAATCAGATTCTTTTAAAAACAAACATTGCCCTGTATTTGTTTGTTTTTGTTCTGTGTGTCTCTTTACTTCACAGAAACATGAAACCAGTTTAAAAGTGAAACTAAAATTGTAGGCACATTATATGATTGATTTTTATCTATTTTTAATCATTTTTAAAAGGAATCAGTTAACTTTTATATCTCTATACCCTGTAAACAGTCATTTCAGCAAACATTTTTCCTTTAGTGACCCTTTAAAGTTACTAGTATGGTAACATAAGAGCAATAGATGCTACGTGAATATATCACAACTGAATACAATAATGTGAAAGTCCATATATATATATGGTGACCACACAACGTGGAAATGCTTCTAGCAAATGGGAGCATAGGATGTTATATGACCAATTGCCTGAAGGCGTCAAGGTTACTTCACACAAAAAGAGGATGTTTGTAAAACAGTGGGTCTGATGAGCTTGTGATCTTTCAAAGACCTGAATCAGTGTAGCAGGGTCTCCCAAGTCTCTGTAGCTCCTATGAAGTGGATCTCAAGGGCTGGAGCGATGAACCAGTGGACATTCTGCTGTAAACTGGATGTGGACCAATTCGTATAAACTCCAAAGAATAAAGCAAAGAAAAGAGTGCTCCAAATGGTGCAGGTCAAAAAAAACACCAAAGGTTTATTAGGATAAAACAGGAAGTCATACAAAAAAATGACATACAGTATAAGATAAAAAAGTGATCACTTTAATATAAAAGCAGTATGGTGTGCTGTGAAGCAAAAAAAAATCTATAAATGGCAGATCAGGCAAGAAAGGACGGGCATATGTGGGTTCTCCTAATTAACCTCTGCTGCTCCGGAAGGTAGCAGCCGCAGTGGGTAGGACAGATGAAGATTTCTACTGAAAGCAGAAGAATCAAAACAAGGGACACATCATACTAACTGTAAATTATGTCCCTTGTGCTGATTTTTTGTTTTAGCTAATCTAAAGGCATTAATGACAATGCATTTTTTTTAGGCATATACCTTTTGTAAAAAACAAAGATCAGTTTGTTATATAAAATAATATCAAAGTAAAAAAAAAAAACGTTGTTATATGTAGAATTTGTAATTTACATTTTCATGAGGGCAGCCATATTTGCTAGGCCCTGTTTCCTGCTGTCCAGTGCTACACAATGTTTTACTGCTTAATCCCCCCTTGCAAGTCTATGGCCGCGTACACACGAGGAGACATGTCCGCTGAAACTGGTCCGCAAACCAGTTTCAGCGGACATGTTCGATCGTGTGTACGGCCTAGCGGACAGGTTTCCAGCGGACAAAAGTTTCTAAACATGCTTAGAAACTTTTCAGCTGGAAACCTGTCCATCGGACATATCCGATGGTTAGTACGCCCAACCATCGGACCGAAATCCCACGCATGCGTCAAATTGATTTGACGCATGCGTGAAAGCATTGAACTTCCTTTTGCCAGCACGTCGGTGTCTTCTACGTCACCGCGTTCTGGTCCGCGGGGATTTTGGTCTGATGGTGTGTACGCACATCAGACCAAAATATCCCTTTAGACATGTCCGATGAAAACGGTCCGTCGGACCTGTCTCATCGGACATGTCTCCTCGTGTGTACAGGGCCTTAGAGTCAGAAGACCTGCAGCCTTGTGTGGTTGATATCTCAACAGCCATTAAGAGAGAGAAGCTGTTATTGCACCGAGTGTCTGAGAGTTCCATCTAGTGGCCAATCAACAGATTTCAATATTTCCATTGGTAATACAAATGTACAAGATCAAGATTGTAAAATGTTACAATATGTGTTATCGGAAAATGACTGTATAGCAGAGTTAGTCCTGCTTGCTGAATCAATGTGAGCACATTTCATAGAGTAGTAGGTATAAACCTGTACTCATTACATGCCTCATTTTTACTCATTTTGGTGAATGACTTCAGCGTGCTCAGATTGCTTAGAGAACGTCTGAATCTGTTTGCCAACCATTGACACAAAACCAGCATTTTTCTTCAGCTTTGAAACTTGAGCTATGCCAGTTATTTGTATACAAGCTTCCTGTAGTTATATATGCAAGCATAATATCAACAGGCGTTTCTTCACTAGCCCTGCCTATGCCTGGAAAAACGAAGATTTACAAACCCTTAATCAATTGCCAAAAAAAGGAGGGTGTGTGGGGGCTAAATCAAGTCGCCTTCACTCTTCTTGCCTTCTACACAACTTTCCAGTAAATTTGTTTTAACCCTCGCTGCGGTTGGAGGCTTTTTACTTCCGCAAAGTGCCTTATAATTGGGTTAGCTAGTAAGTGATCCGTTTTATAGCCAGAATTCCTCAAGTCGAAGGAAATGTAGAAAATCCGACTTGTAAAAAAATGTATGGACAGCCGTTTCTGTTACATTTAGTGTTTTTCTTTTTGAGTACACAACAGTCCTGTAAAATGTAACGAACATCTTGGTGTACACTTGGAAAAGGCTCATGTGGGTAGGAAAGGCCACACATGTGCTGCTGCTGATCTGTAGGGTGCACAATAACCACTTTGGGAGGTAGTAGTGGCCAGATACAGGGCGTATATGGCAAGCAGTCAAGAGTTTTTGTGTTAATAATACACATTATTACACATTGTTGTGAATTAGGGAATCGTTAAACATGCCTATTAAAATTTTAGTGTGCTTTACCAGATAACAGTAGATTCAATCAGTGAATTTCAGATATTATCCAGGAAATGTTTAGGTAGGGAGACCAAAGAAAGATGGTGATGAATAAGACTCCCAAACAGACACAGGCTTAGAAGGTGCTGTGACAAGTAGTTGGGGACTATACAGCCCAGTTTATGGCCATATCACAACTCTGCCTATGCCACATGACTAAATCTTCCACCTAACACAAATGTCTTAGTACTGTAATTTCTTTAGGTTATCTTGTCCCTGGTCATACTTAATCCCTTGGTCCCATGTCAACACTACCCCCTCAATAGCACACATTTTTGGTTTAAATATGTTTATAGGAGATTTAACAATTGTGTGTCCCATGCAGAGGTGAAAGTTCAATGCATACAACTGTAGCCCCTTGATAGATAGGTGCTAGGATTAGTTAAATGTAGTTCTTGCTCACTGTATCCAGTGGAGCTATTGTTTTGTTAGGCAAATTTCAGCGGAGCTCCAGCCGCGAAACATTTTTTTTTAAAGTCAGCAGCTACTAACAGTGTAGCTGCTGACTTTAAATAAGGACACTTACCTGTCCTAGGCGCCCGCGCTGACGGCCCCCCCCCCCCCCCCCCCCCCCCCCGATGCCGGTCCCGCGATCGCTCCGGGTCCCGCGCCGCCATTCACACTATGGGAAACAGGCAGTGAAGCCGTACGGCTTCACTGCCCGTTTCCTACTGCGCCTGCGTGAGTCTCACGCTGGCTTGTGAATGGGTGCGCTGCTCTCTGAGAACACACACAGTTCCCAGAAAGCAGCGCGCCCCATTCACAAGGAGAAGGACAAGAAGAAATCAAACCGCGGAGTGGAAGAGGCAGATTACGGACTTCCGCATAGCAACAGCTATTTCGGGTGAGTATTTTTATTTATTTTTTCAGGTTTTTTTATTTTTATTTTTTTAAACAACATGGGAAAATGTTGTTTTCCTGGGTGGAGCTCCGCTTTAGTTGTGCTCACTATAATAAGTGTAGCTCTGTTGATTATTCTGGCCTGTTCAAACATCTGCCACAGGTTGTATTGCTCTCTCTACTTTTTAGAGAACTGTGGATTTTTCTGGAACATAGGTGTGGAGCAAGGCAAAGGAAGCATGAATATTTATACAGCCCTGGCCAATCCCTGGGTGAGACTATTACTATTTAATGCTAGAGAACTGCAATACACTCTGATATTCCCTTAAAGAAGAAAAAATAATATATTTTGAAACATGTTGGGATCTCTGTGAATGCCTGCATGGCCTGGCCTCCTACTTCATGAGACTGACCATGTGTTCCAGAATATGAGCACTGATCCGTTTGTGTGGTATCATATTTGCATATTGTGTTTTTCATTTTTAACTATGCTATTGGTGCTATTGGTATTTATTATCATCATTTTATTATGTATCAATAAACTTCATATTTTTAAATACACTTCTTCACCTCCTTTGTACTTTGGCTGTTTGGTTGACTACTGCCTTTAAAGTCCCACTGGGGCCCTTCTTTTGTTTTGTATGGTTCTTTTGGGATGTGGCTGTTAGTCCCTAGTCAGATACAACACTAAGCTACTCTTACCCATAAATCAATGGATGGGTGGCCCAGATGGCTGCTGGGACTCAGTATAAATGTATAAATGCTCTGAGGCACAGAGCTGCCAGGTATTTTCCAATAGGACAGGAACACAGCCTAATGGGTGCTTCTTGCCCTTTTAGGCTATCCTGCCATATGCTTGCGAGGTGCTGAGGCCTCTGGTGAGTTGACGGCCTGCTTTTCTGAAGTTGAAGAGAACTGACTGAGTGGCTGTTGTCTGAAGATCTAGTCTGGTATCACAAGGGAAAGAATTTTGGAAGGAGGCAACCAACTTCCAAGGACTTTTTGGGACTACAGACTGTTTTGAGAAATCTTAAAGACTGTAGGCTGCGCTGCTGCCACACCTCCAGTGCTAGAAAGTCAGCTGGGGCTGGTGTCCTGAAGAGCTCAGTCTATCTAATTCTTTGTGAAGTGACTCTGCTCTAATGGCTCAATAGAGGAGGCTTATGTGCCTTTAGTTACTAATGGTACAAAGCCAAGTCCACAGTCTGCTTTACAAGGACTTTGTTTACAGTTCTACAGAAGGAAGTTTACAGTCCTCACTTTGTACATAGTTCTTTTTTGTAATATACCACTCAATTCCCCAACCCTATCCAAGTTACCCCAAAAATAAAAACACCAAAAAGAAAACCCCAGGACTGCTTATTGAGCCGAAGACTGACTGTGACGTGTGCCTGGTTGCGGGGCAATTACTGGGAAAAAGAACCTGGGCAAATTTCTAACGACTCCTAGAAACAAACAAAACAAAACATACAAAAACAGGACCAGCGACACTAATGGTAAGAAGCAACGGCTTAGTGTCTAGGGCCAGTTTCTGGTAGACATACTGGTAAATTTCAGTCTAGGTAGCTACCTTGGTCTTTTTCAAGGAGATAAAGAAGAGAAGTTGGGAAAGAGGTAAAAGAAAGGGGTACAAAAGAGGCAGAGGAGGAGAACATTGGCAAGCTGGTAGGGAGGGGGGCGAAGGTTAGGTAAGGGGAAGTAAAGAAAGAATTGGGGTCTGCCCCCCCCCCAAAACAAAGGGATTCACTACTACACAGCTAAGGTTAGAGGAATTCAGGAATAGGGGGGCATAGGTAAGCCCAGATTTTTTTTAAACTAAGTAGATTGCAAATTGACTACAGTTTTTTTCATTCTCAGGCTCAGGCTATGGTTTGTTTAGCTGCTAATAAGTGATTGGTGGCTATTTTCAGCTGGGAGTGCAGGAATAGGGTGTCATGTAGAAGGGCCATCCTTGGACAAGTTACGTGAAATTAAGTTTGAAGGAAGCCGAACAGGAGAACACTTTTTCATACTCACAACTGATGATCAGGGAGATACCAGGATAACTAACTACCTTGTAGTACTGCATACCTCCCGACTTTTTTATATGGGAATGAGGGACACCTTGTTGAGTGGGGGGTCAGAGTTGTTGAGCGGGGGGTTAGCGGATCTGAGTTGTTGAGCAGGGGGGGGGGGGGTTTCACAGATCTAAGTTGTTGAGCGGAGGGGGTGTTTCGCGGATCGAAGATGTTGAGCGGAGGGGTTTGGCAGTTCAAAGTTGTTGAGCGGGGGGGTTCGCAGAACGAAGTTATTGAGCGGGGAGGGTTCCGCGGATCTGAGTTGTTGCGGATCTTGATTTACTGTCAGAGTCTTGCTATGCCTCATGGGAGTTGTAGTTCTGAAACAGCTGGAGGTCCGCTAATTGCATATCCCTGCTCTAGGCGATCTCCTGAGACATGTGAAAGGTCCCAGAAGATTGCCTATCCACTCCAAGAGCGCAGTTCCAATGGAGGCGCGTGGAGAGGAGCGGGTCTCCGTGCGCCTGCATCCCTGGCCCGTGGGCTATTAAAAGTCAGCAACTATACTATTTGTAGCGGCTGACTTTTATTAAACTAAAAATAGCCTGGAAATCTGCTTTAAAAAAGAGATTGCAGACATGATACAAGAGAAGGTCAGAGACTGCAGACTGCATTTTTCTTGAGCCTCTCTTGCACTAAAGGTGCCAACAATAGCCAACAATAAATTAATATTAATTTAAATTGATGATATTAATTACAAAGCTGAATATAATACAAATATATATAAAAATATAAAAAGAAATTAAAACTGTGATTTTCGGTTTTCGGCTAAGTGTATCCTGCATTTTCGACACCAAAATTTCCATCCTCTATCAATGTCACTAGCAGGTGTGTTCCAGGACCACCACTTACCAAAAAAACACCATGTGCTAGATTGGCGCAGTACAGCAATGGCTGGATAAAAAAAAATGGTATAGACCAGTTGTGTTCTTTGTATACATTTGAGAGTTTCTAACTTATATTTTGACTGGTGTATATATTTAAATAATTTTTAATTTTTGGTAAATAAATAGTATACAAGGACTGCTAGAGTGCAGAAGATATATTAATCACTGTCTGAGGGTTTAGCTCTCCAGCAACTACCAAACACTAAAATGTCAGTAATCAATGGACTGACCATTTAATGATAACTTGTATCAATAATTATTAAATACTAGTTATAAAATATTATCAGAAAAACGGCCCTTGTAGGGTCTAGTAAGAATATTTTTACATTCAATGTAAACGTGACAACAGTTGTCCAGGGGGTTTGTTTCCCTCAAGCTTCATGAGTTTAAACCTGATGGACATGTGTCTTTTTGCAACCTAACTATGTAATTTGTTTTATTTTGACTGTTTTGCAAGAAATTCTTCAAAATTTCCATATTTTAAGTTGCCTAAGGACGTGCTTGCTGGACACAAACATGTCACTTGGCTGAAAGGTATACCAGAGTGATTTATTCCATCCAGAAGCTGTACAATGACGCTGTGAGGTTTCCACTCTGGCAGAGAGACAGAGCAGAGGGGACCAGTGTGTCATCAGTGTGTACAGGAAAGCCATTATGACATCAGCAACCATGATGGAATCTGGGCATGGTGACAAACTGGTCTGGCACCAAGTGGAAAACTACAATTTGAATGTATGAGACACTGATGAATATTGCCCACTGTATAAAACCTGAACAAATCACTTTCAAGACTGTGGGCACTTTAATATATGTAAAAGATGTTTTATTGCATAACTTCCATGTGTCATGTTTTCTGTTTCATAATCTTGACAGTGATTTTTTATGTTTAAGCTACACATTGCACAGCAACATCAAACTGCTCCCCATTATTTCACCTGTCCAGTGCCCACATGTGAGTCCCAGGCTCTGTTACCCATATGTAAGAAATGAGAGAAAAAAAATTGCAATTAATGATTTAACTTTTCTGCAGAATTAACCACTTAAGACCCGGACCAATACGCTGGCAAATGACCCAAGGGGTTTTTGCGATTCGGCACTGCGTCGCTTTAACAGACAATTGCGCGGTCGTGCGACGTGGCTCCCAAACAAAATTTGCGTCCTTTTTTTCCCACAAATAGAGCTTTCTTTTGGTGGTATTTGATCACCTTTGCGGTTTTTATTTTTTGCGCTATAAACAAAAATAGAGCGACAATTTAAAAAAAAATGCAATATTTTTTACTTTTTGCTATAATAAATATCCCCCAAAAATATATAAAAAAACATTTTTTTTCCTCAGTTTAGGCCGATACGTATTCTTCTACATATTTTTGGTAAAAAAAATCGCAATAAGCGTTTATCGGTTGGTTTTCGCAAAATTTATAGCGTTTACAAAATAAGGGATAGTTTTATTGCATTTTTATTTATTTTATTTATTATAGCGGCGATCAGCGATTTTTTTCGTGACTGCGACAATATGGCGGACACTTCGGACAATTTTTACAAATTTTTGGGACAATTGTCATTTTCACAGCAAAAAATGCATTTAAATTGCATTGTTTACTGTGGAAATGACAGTTGCAGTTTGGGAGTTAACCACAGGTGGCGCTGTAGGGAATGTGTACCTAATGTGTGTGTTTACTACTGTAGGGGGGTGTGGCTGTAGGTGTGACGTCATCGATCGCGTCCCCCTATTACAGGGATGACGCGATCGATGCTCCGGCCACAGAGAAGCACGGGGAAGCCGTGTGTACACACGGCTCTCCCCGTTCTTCCGCTCCAGGGACGGATCGCCGCACTGCAGCGGCGATCGGGTCCGCGAATCCCGCGGTCCCGGTCCTGGAGCTTCGGACCGGGTCGCGGGCGCGCGCCCCCGGGCGCGCGCCTGCGACCCACGGCTGGGTACTAAAACCAACGTATATATACGTTGATGTGCCCAGCCGTGCCATTCTGCCGACGTAAATCTGCAGGAGGCGGTCCTTAAGTGGTTAAAATACAATTGCTACATCGAGAAAAGAAGGAAACTGGTAAGCTATTTTTAGCAGCAGAATATTCCAGCCATTATAGTCACAATAGTCACAATAGTTTTCAGGAGTTTTGGGATTGGGGCCCCATAGATTTGCCCAACATTAACCACATCTGCATAGGAAGGTACCCACTGAAAATGCTGCTTTTTAACATAGAAGGATCCAAGGCAAACATTACTTTATAGATCACACTATCAGGGCTGTCTTAATAGCCTCATGGGCCCATGGGCAAAGTAATGCCCCTTTGAGCTTGCCCCAATTTACGCACCTACTTTCAAGAGATAAAGTATAAATACTGTAGTTAATAGTTAGAATTAACTATATATTCATTAGTACTTTCAATAAAATTGAATTTACAAAATGAAAACATTCTATAAATAAAACACTAGTCAACACAAAGGCCACAGTACAGAGGGGTTAGGAGGGCACAGTATAGGTTCTGGGACACTTCTCAGGACCCAACAATATACAGTCATGCCCGAAATTGTTGGCACCCCAATTTTTTTTCCAGAAAATCAAATATTTCTCACAGAAAAGTAAAGTTTAGTAAAAAGCATGACTGTCCCAGTAAATCTGGGACAGTTGGCAAGTATGATGTAAAGCAAGATTATTGTGGGGCCCCCCATGTACCTGGGGCCCCAGGGCAATTAATTAAATTGATGCACTTGTTTTTTACATATTTGGTGAATAGGGAGACATGATTTGTGGTAGTTAGCCTTGTTCATCTTTTATGTATTTCTAACATCTTTAAATAGCAGCTGTTACTCTTTATCTTCAAGGTATCTGTGGCGCAGACATATACAGATATATTCTCCTGTACCTTTGCCAAGATATAATTGTTCATAGCATTGAGTTTAACTGATTAACTGAAATATTTGTACGTACGCCAATGGAACAGGTGATTAATGTGACTTCTTTGTGGATTCTCTCTTATTCTCCATCTGCAAACTCTTGATTGTTTGAGCTGTTTTGGGCATTCAACCAACGCTTACTAGGCATTTGAGACCTAAACCACCCAACCACCTAGAGTTTCATGTTTAAAGGGCTTGTAAAGGTACATTTTTTTTTCCTAAATAGCTTCTTTTCCTTAGTGCAGTCCTACTTCACTTACCTCATCCTTTGATTTTGCTTTTAAATGTCCTTATTAATCCTCACTTCCTGTTCTTCTGTCTGTAACTCACACAGTAATGCAAGGCTTTCTCCCTGGTGTGGAGTGTCATGCCCGCCCCCTCCCTTGGACTACAGGAGAGTCAGGATGCCCACTAACACACAGCTCCTTTCTCTATCTGCAATGTAGAGAGCATTCTGTCTCTCCTGTAGTCCAAGGGAGGGGGCGAGCACGACACTCCACACCAGGGAGAAAGCCTTGCATTACTGTGTGGAGTTACAGACAGAAGAACAGGAAGTGAGGATTTCTCAGAAGAAATAAGGACATTTGAAAGCAAAATCGAAGGATTAGGTAAGTGAAGGAGGACTGCACTAAGGTAAAGGAAGCTATTTAGGGGAAAAAATTGTACCTTTACAACCCCTTTACATTCATGGCTCTGCCAGGCTATTGGGAAAAAAAAAAACCTCTCTATACTAGATATTTAAACTTTTTATATTATGGTAAATGCAATTGGAATACACAGAACACCCCAGGGTGAGCAGGAACATTAAAATTAGATTAAATAAATCTGATATTTATTAGTTTTTCAATCTGTGTCCTAGTGGGGAGATATTCCTTTACTTCCTGTCCTAGAGACAAAACAGGAAGTAAAAAGAAAGAAATCCAAAGTAGGAGAAATCCCACATGAAGCCAAGTCATCTTTCACTTGTGTTTTAGACAGCCTGGACTGTACATTTGGCCCCTTAGCCTTGCAGTAGGATAGGTTATTCAGCAGAGTTGATGTGCTCCATTATTCCCAAAAGTATTTTCTCTTCAATATCTTGCTCAGTATAGATCTCTGTGTAGCATCACCCAAACAAAGCTCTATGTTTTCTCCCCTTTAAACATCAAAGTCATGCTGAGCTCCATTGAAGTAGAGGCAATGGGCGAATGCCAAACAGAGAAATTCTTTATCTGCTCCATTGTCCCTTAGTGGGCCATGAGCCCAGGTCGGTTTTCTCTCTCACTTACTTATTGATGGAATAATTGTGTTTTAGTAAAACAGAGCTATTAGAAGCCCCATCTCCTATTCATGTTCCTGTCACTGTCACTGTCCTGAAATATCCCCAGTTTGAAAGTCGCCAAAAAGATCCCTTTAATCTCCGCGCTGGAGCTGTGCTCCCACACACTGCCAGGCTGGAGGCCCATGGACGTGTGCCGTGGAAAAACTAATTGTCACTTCTAATTGTGTACCTTCTCTAATTGCCCAAAGAATACTAATAAATCAAAGGGAAAACTTGGCAAGAAAGTCTGGACATCGTGCCATCTTGGTCTGGCCCTGCAGCTCCACTTCAAACAGGTTGGGAAGCATGTGACCTTGGCGCTCATCAATGAAACTCAAAGGCTCTCAAAATGGTGACCCACACATTCCAGGGTTCCATTTAAATGGAAGCACTTTAAAGGGAATTTCCCGCTTATACCATGTAGCCTTTCATTAATGAAAAGGGACGCAAAACGACTTTTCCTCTAGTTTTGGATGGTATGAGGAAGGGTTAGAACATTCTTCCATCACGCGTTGGTTAGATGGAGGCCGTTTTTGTTATGTTTGTTTTTTTTTTTGTGTTTTTATGCTACCTGTTTTCTGTAGTGATGTTTCTCTCTATATGGGCCAGATTCAGGTAGAGTTAGGCTGGCGGATCAATGGATCCGCCAGCCTAACTGTCACTTTAAGCCGGGGTTTTTGTTTTCTGTAACCAGAAAACAAGAAACGCCGGGTTGGAGTTCCGATGCGATCGGCGCAATTGAATTTCGCCATCGCATCGTTACTTCAACTTAAAAATGGCGCCGGGGGCGTTCCCGCCGATTTACGCTCAAAAAATATGTTAATGAGCGGGAATCGGCAATTCGCGATCTTTTTCGGGCGCGACGCAGTGACTTTACGACGTTTCCGGAAGCGATACGCGGCGTATAGATAAAGCAGCCCCCTAGTGGAGTATCCTATGTTAAGTATAGGCGTCGTCATCGCGTCAGAAAAAAAACAAATCGCGTCGCTTGCATAAAACATTCATGAATGGGGATGTGACGTCATTGACGTTCACTGACAGAATTTGGAGCATGCGCACTGGGATGCATTGACACTCGACGCATGCGCAGTACGTTCGCAGCGGGATCGCGCTTAGTTTGAATACTACACGCCCCGTACCCGCCCAATTTGAATTCCGCCGGCTCATTTGCGATGCCCTGCCGCAACTTTAGGAGCAAGTGCTTCATGAATAACAGCACTTGCTCCTAAAATTTCGTCAGAGTAACGTAAATGAGAAGCGTTACTCCAGAGCAAAGATGCTCCCATCTACCTGAATCTGGCCCTATATGTGTCTTTGCTCGACATGATCACTAGACTGTAATCACTTTGCGACCCTGCGCGGTCGTTGGTCTTGTGCCTTATATTCTGTTGGGTATGTCTTGTTATTTGCTGTCTCAAAAATAAATACTGATTATACTAGAACATTCTTCCATTTTTATTTTCACAGTTCTCCCTAAAGTGGAGAGTTGTTATATCACCAAAGCAAGAGGAGAATAGCTCACAGATGACAACAAGCTTGACAGTTCTAGAAACCCTTCCTCACTCTAGCTAAACCAGAAAAAGGGATTGTCTGGTGTTCCAGTAGTTTTGGTACTTGCTCCAGCCTAATTGACCTGTGTCAAGTACCTTCTGGTTATCATATTTCTATCATGCATGAAACAAGATCACCTTATATTTATAATATTGATACATAATTGTTTTCTATGACGGAGTAAAAACGTTCATGTGCCCATTCCTTCACTTTAAATTTGGCAGACTTAAAACCCTTGGAGTCAGTTTCAAGGTTCACGCCCCATGGCAACATGAATAAATCATCCACCTGATCTCCATGATACAGTCCTTTCCAAATGTTTATGGCTTTTCCATTTGTCAGAAAACTTGGCCGAGAAGTTGTTGTCTCAACACGTGAAGGCCAGATGTCACGGCCCCTCTGGCGTAATTAGCAGCTGGCCTCTTCCTGCAGAAACAGTGCCAAGATCTCGCACAAGGAGTCATGTCACCGGCAGAAAATCAAAGAGAGACCCCTGGTTCTGATGTCATTGGATAATGCCCCCTGCTGGTTCTCTTTCCCTCCAGGAACGATCTTTGGTGATAAGCAGGGCAGATGGATTTTACTATATAGGCCTGTCAACTTTATTTCAATATCTATTCAGAGAGTTGCACTTTTATTCCATGTTTAGCAAGCCTCCTATTGAGTCCTGAAGCCCGGCTTATAATTATTTGACTCTATTAGATGTCCTGAACTGCAAAGAATGAATACAGCAAGATTTTAAAGCAAGACACCAAATTTAAAGATCAACTCCAGGCAAATTAAAATTAAAGTCAATACAATTTCTACCAACCACAAAATAATGAAATCTAGAAAGTTAACCTAATTTATTTTGAAGTGAACCTGTCATAAAGTCAAAAGTGTGAACCTAGGATATTGGCCCTCCTAAGCCAATTAGGTGAGGGTACACAAAATGCAAGTTCTGACTTTTATCTTTGGTTTTGGAAATCTGACCCCCCCCCCACACTTGATTTTAACATATTATGTTGGCTTTACAGTGTTGAAATTAAGTTAGGCATGCAGTAAAGAAAACAAGTATAATGCCATATACATAGACTGACAATGCTTACTTCCTTCTGATAATGCTAGTTGGCTGGCTGCCATGCTTGTTTAATGGTTTCGGTACTATGGGGCTGACTGATCTGGAATGACTGAAGTAGCCTTGTCTATTGCTTGGATGCTTTTGATGTTGTTTGACCAAAAGAAAATGTTTTAATCTGCGTATATAGAAGCCAAACTCTGGGATCAAAACATACCGCAATGGATAAAGATTGCTATGTCTAGGATTAGAGGAATAAGGTATAATACGTGGCATTCCTTACTCTGGCAGGCTCTCTTATCTCTGATGCTCCGGGTTGTGGATGGGCCCTCACCATCCTCATGCACTATTGGTCCTGCATTGTATCTAATAAAGTTGCATTGTGACATTGTGGTCTATGAAAAGCAGGTTTGGGGAACCGAATGTACAGCATGGAGGACTCCTATCAGAGCAAGGAATAAGGCAAATATTGTATCTAATTCATTTAACCCTAGACTTAATGAGCATTTAATTCTTGCAGTGTAGGGTGCCCCACCATAAGGGCATTTTTGTCAGGTACTCAGTGTTGGGATTTAACCCACAGCTGGAACAGAGGAAGGCATCCAACCCTTATAAACCAATTTGCTCCGACAAGGGAAAAAAGTCTTCTTTCGATTTTTAAGATGTATTCCCTGTATCAGCAATCTATGGGGTTATTAACGTAGGCATAGATTAAAGAGGAAGTAAACCCTCTCTTAAAAAAAACAACCTGCAAGACAAATGAATAATGAGCTAGTATGCATAGCATATTAGCTCATTGTGAAGTACTTACCTGAGAACGAAGCCCCCGCAGCTGTCCTCGGACACCTCCTCCGTCGCTGCCATGATACCCAAAGTAACTTCCGGGTATTGCTGCTCCGGCGCTGTGACTGGCCAGACCAGCGATGACGTCACTGATGCCGTTAGTAGCGACACGCTCAGTGCGCCTGCACGCCGTTGTCTATGGCGCATGCGCCGTAGAAATTGGTTCCGTCTTTCTTGGAAATATCGCCTTAACCGTGTATGTTAAGGAGATATTTCTTCTAAATTTAGGCTTACCTGTAGGTCAAAGTGGTCTGTTAGGCCTTGTACACACGAATTAGTCCAAACTGATGAAAATGGACTGAAGGCTGAAGTCTGATGGACTGATGGCCTGATGGTCTGATGTGCCTACACATTACCAGTTCAAAATCCGATCGAGTGCAACGCGGTGATGTAAAACACAACAACGTGATAAAAAAAACAAAGTTCAATGCTTCCAAGCATGCGTCGACTTGATTCTGAGCATGCGCGAGTTTTGAACCGATGCTTTTGCGTACTAACCATCGGTTTTGACCGATCGGTCAGGCGTCCATCGGACCGATTTTAAAGCAAGTTTTAAAACTTTGGTCTGAAGGACAAAGGTCTGATAGGCCATACACACGGTAGGTTTGGACTGATGAAACTGAACTTCAGTCCGTTTTCATCAGTTTGGACTGATCGTGTGTACAGGGCCCAATGGTTTACAACCACTTTAAAGTGGTTATAAAGCCTAAACATTTTGTACCTTAATGCATTCCTTACCTTAAGGTAAAAAAATGTTTAGGCATTAGTATCCCCCCTAACCCCCACTTTTATTTACCTGAGCCCTCATTTGATTTAGCACTGTTCCCACCTACATGTATATTCACTGTGAAGGCTGCAGAGGCATAAATGTAATTCACCACTTCTCTTTATTTTGAGGCAAATACGTATGTACTGTTTCCTATAGATAAGCTTATGACTTTCTCCCATAATACAACACTATACTACTGAACAGCAAGCTACTCTAACTTCTAGACCAAACCTGAAAGGAAGCTCTCAATACTGCCCACTGCCACCCAAACAATTGCAGCTAGGGAATTCCCTACCACACCTACCTGTACACAAAGGGGCAGAGATGCTTGTGGCATCATTGACCAAATATGGCTGTATGACTAGATTAGGTCAATTACATTGTCTTAGTATGACCATATGACCATATAGCCATCATATGGCCCCTTTGGAAGGTCAGTTGCAGAGTGAAGAATTCTCTGCCCTTAGCTCATTAGACACAGAATGACAGCTGGCTTCTGGTTTCGGAACCGAACATAGGCCCAAACAAGCATAACTTCATTCCTAGTCTTTAGTATAAGCAATTAACAATGATATACTCATGTCTAACCTGTACATTGTAATCCTGTATGTGGTTGTAGTGCAGCCATATGCACCTGATTGTATCGCAGTTGGCATATGGTACTACCTGTCAAACACAACAGGGATGTAATTTTTGCCATGCAGCATTGCAATGCAATGTGTATACCCCGTATAGCTGCCTAAGATTTAGAGTAGTTCACTTTATAGGGAGCCATTGGGACTGATCAACTGCTACTTTTAAAGATTTTAGCAGCAAGCCTGTCTTGCTAAATTTGTCTCCTGTAGTTGTAAAAAACATTTGTGTAACTTAGGCCTCAGCAAACCTGAGAGCACACTGCACACTTATTCAATTACTACGTATTATACTCAGGAAAGTAAAATAACCACATTGTTATTTTTACCCAGATACATAGCAAAATGTTCTAAAGAGCATACACGCACTCGTAAGTATGAATTAACCAATGGGGGGCCCTGTGAATCCAAGACGTGCAGTTTCTAAAAATCGCCCTTTGAATTTGTCTATATTTTTAGCCACACATTGTTTTTGTGGCCGAATTAAGTCTTACCGCCTTGGGCTGAACACACAGTAATGACAAAAGCACGCTGAGCTTCCTGTTTCGGGCACTGCCAACTTGTGTGTCTGGAAAGACGTTTTACTGAATGCCATACTGAAATTTTTTCTCATCCCAGGCGAGAAAAACTCGGTGAAATAGAACCAACATTCCTCATTTATCCAAGGAAAACACGTTAATCCCATTATTATGTAGACATGGTGGGATTTGAAGGTGGCCAGGATAGCACTGTGGTTTAGAATAAGATGATCGATTGGTTAACATCCTTTCGTTTCTCCTACTCTTTACTTTCTTGCAGAATAAATCATAAAAGGTAACATTTTGTTCCCCGAAAGGTTCCAAAAACAACACAGTAGGCTGTTTTCTGAATCGTGTGGTTGATGTTCAGTTGCTACCATTAGAAAACTTTGAGTGATATTTATTGCTCAATAACGTTTGGAAAGAAGAATTCTTAAGTGCCTGGTATGCTGGAGGCAAAAGCTGAACATGGCTTTGGAGAGATAGGAAATGGCAATTTTTGAAGCTTTTCCTTCAGGTCTATTGGTAGCAATGCACAGCTCCAAAAAAGGTTATTGTGGATTATCCAAAGCTAGGTGAATGATTATCTGTGTGTGTGTAGAATAACTGAATATACTATCAATCCAATCAGTTTAGACTAATATAGCATATGCAATTTTAATATTAGGGGGTGTTAAGCCTCGTACACACGATCAGATATCTGATGGAATCTAATCCGATGGATTTTTTCGCGGGATATCTGATGAAGCTGACTTTCATCAGTCTTGCCTACACACTATCAGTCAAAAATCCGACCGTGCCAAAACGCGGTGACGTAAAACACTACGACGTGCTGAGAAAATTGAAGTTCAATGATTCTGAGCATGCGTTGACTTGATTCTGAGCATGCGTGTATTTTTGACTTCCACACAGACGATCATTTTTTTCTATCAGTTTTTTATCCATAGGAAAATTTTAAAACATGTTCTATTTTTTTTCACCGATGGAAAACAAACCGATGGGACCCACACACGATCGGTTTGTCTGATGAAAACAGTCGGTCTGTTTTCATCGGACAAACCGATCGTGTGTACAAGGCTTGACAGTTCATTCTTATGCCTAAATGTAACACATCCTAAAGCACTGTACACACAATGAGAATATCGGACAAATGATCGTCCGTACTTTTTTGCATGCTAGTCTCATATCGACAATAAAGAGGTTACACGATTTAAGAAAATACTCGCATGACAGAAAACAACTTCAGAAGTGATGTAATATATTGTATTTTTGGACGAAAACTGTTCTTGTTAACAAAAATCGTATAAGAAAAATTTAAATTTTTGTCCCTTCGATTAATTTCACATAAACTGTCATGGTAAAATCTTAAAAGCTGTGTACTAGTGACCAGATTATCATAAAATCACTTTGAAACCAGTAATTTTCATCAGATTTTTGATCATGTGTACTAGGCCTCAACTTGCGGCATAAAACTTGGGCGTGCAGTCAAGTAGATGGAGTATGCGGTATATAGCGAGAGGGCGGGGTCAGCAGTGTGCGTGTGTGAAGCGGGTGGGTTGGTTGGTTATAGTTTATAGCTCCCTAAACTATTTATTACATAGACAGGCCCACATCAGTAAAAGCTTCCAGAGCACTGTGCTAGGAAGCCAGCACACAGAAATGTCTGCCGATAGCTTTTCTGATACAATAAGGATTGATAGAAAAAAATCTTGATGGTTTTCTGAATAGAATAAAAAAAAAAACACTGTTTAAAATGGATATCTTTCCAAGATTTTTGTATGTATTTCAGACCTTTTCAATAGGCCTCCCTAAAAACATTTTTTCAAACTGTATGCCCTGCCCTCTTAAAATATATTTGGGGCAACTCTAAACCAAAATTTAAATGTGATGTCCTTACAAGGAAGAAACACCAAGGAGGATTGGGATTACCCAACCTAGCACTTTATTATAGAGCAGTCATGGCTATGAATATTAGCTCAGCTAGTCAATGGTACATGATAAAATGGTACACATATCATACATAATAGTATATATACATATACAGGCATCTAAAAGACCTGATGCGAATGCTCAGTCTCTACGCTCCTCCCATGATAATCCCCTCCCACTTGGGGCCGTGAGTGACGTCACGCCGCCGGCACGGGGTTGTAAACTTAGGGGGAGGGAGGTCGTGGCAGGGATGATGTCTATTGGCTGGCACCGTGGCCGGGTGCAGGAATGTTAGCGTAAAATGACATCAACACAGACAGACTCTGGGAGATGACTGAGGCCGCGTACACACGACCAAATAAATCCGATCAAATCGGTCTCTCAGACCAATTTGATCGGATTTGTCTGCTGGGATATATTGGTTTGATCGTGTACACGCGATCAAACCAAAATCCCCGCTGGCAGACAGCACGGTGACGTGGCGGTGACGTTGATGCCGTCATGTCACCCGCACCAGGAAGTAAAACACTTCCGCGCATGCGTCGAATCCATTCGACGCATGTGCGGCCAGATATGTCTGCTGGTTAGCGTACTAACCAGCAGACATGTCGGACGGAGAGGTTCCCAGCAGACAGATTTTAAAGCATGCTTTAAAATCTGTCTGCTGGAAAAATCTGTCTGTCCGCAAGTACACACGATCGAATTTGTCTGCTGAAACGGTCCGTCGGACCGTTTTCAGCAGATAAATTGATCGTGTGTACGCGGCCTGAGTGAGTGACATTGACACTGACAGTGACAGTGGCAAACTCTCGGTAGTCCCGATGGCCAGTCCATCCCTGCTGAGTGGGAAAAGGAACTGGAGAGTATAATATCACAACAAGATGTTACCAAAGCGGTTATGTTTATGTGGCAGGTACAGCCCCAAGAATACAGGAAAATAGTTTTAAATTATTAGCAAGATGTTACTAATACCTGGTATGGCTGCACAGAATATTCCCCCAAAAGTCCTACTCCACTTTTGGTGGTTGTGTCCCAGGATTGCACCTATTTGGTTGGCTGTACTTGATGCATATGAAGCTATGACGAATACAGAAATAGTTTGAACTCCGCAGATGGCATTGCTGTCCATTATTCCAGGCTCTGTTATGAAGATTAAGGAGGGTCTCTTACATTTTTTCTTAATGGCCGCAAATGCTGTTATACCAAAATATTGGAAATCTTCTGACTCCCCTAAAATATTACAATGGGTGGAAGAAATGCAATACCTGAGGAGAATGGAGGAGTTGACTGCAATGTTAAGAGATAATTGAGGAAAGTAGTGTGGTACCCATGCACATCTTTCTGTGCATGCTTGGAGATGAGAGAGTTGATATACTGTAAAAAAGTAAAGCGGATTAGTGGACATGAAGGGGCATGTGGTGCAGATTTGAGAATGAATTGCTCTGCTTGTGATCATTGCTTGTGATCTGTTATTTTGCTGTTAGAGAGCTAAAACTTTTAAGGAACAATATATTTTCTTCCGAATGCTGCATTTTTATTATCTCCTTTTAATTAAACGATGACAGAAATATACTTCTACAGCGCAAATTCAAATACCGTTCAATCTTTGACCTGTCATTTAGCTAAGGTGGCCTCTGTGTGAGTTTCCTGCACCAAAAGCACCTCTGCCGACACTGACACTGCTCCTTTGTTAGCTGCAAGTATATCTCACTTCTTCCTAAAGAAGAGGGACCCGTCAGCTAGAGCGCTGCCAATCACCCTTTACAAACAGGAAAGTTGGCGCTCACACCGCTGTGTCACTCTGGCTTCGACGTAATCAGCTGTGTTAATGCTACGCCAAGACATGACCCGGAGTCCTCACACCAGCATGAGACTACAGGGCACCTGCGTCACCTTAACCCTTCACTTCTTTCTTCTAATACTAGATAGATAGAAAGAAAGATACAATATAAAGAGACAGATAGAATTATTATTAGTTTTATTATTATTATTATATAGTATTTATATAGCGCCAACAGTTTACACAGAGCTTTACAATATAAAGGGAGACTGTACCGTTCAGTTATAATACAATTCAAGACAAGAGTGTTTGGAGGGCTCTGCTCATGAGAGCTTACAATCTAATTGAGAGGGGCAAGCGGTACAAAATGTAGCAACTGCAAGGAATAAGTTGATGAAGAAAAAAGTTCAGTTGTTAGGCAGAGGCGGGATATGCTTCCCTGAAGAACAGAGTTTTCAGAGCTCACCCAAAGGTGGGCAGAATAGCTGGACAGGCTGGGGTTCCAGAGGATGGTAGAGGTTCTGAAGAAGTCCTGGAGGTGTGCATGCGAGGAGGATGGTTTGGGTGATATAGAATAGGTAAATGATAGATAGATAGATAGATAGATAGATAGATAGATAGATAGATAGATAGATAGATAGATAGATAGATAGATAGAAGGATAGATAGATAGATAGATAATGTAGCACCCTGCTCTAGTTAGGCCGCTAGGCTAAATTTTGTTTTTGGCTTTACTGCAGTCAGTGGAGCAGTATTCTATTATGTTTGTCTGTTGAGGGTTTTCCTAGCTGGGTATTTGATTTCTCTCACCTGCTTTTGGGAGAAGCTTCCAGAATATTTTTTAACATTTCCCAGCCAAACCCTAGAAGGAGGCCTCCCGAAGAAGTGATAAATATTTGGAAGGCCTTTCCATGGGGTTCTTTTCTCTTCAGGGAGAGTTCCAGTTCTTCCTGGGAGACAGCTATACTAAGTCAATGATTGCAGTCTGGGCCTCAGCAGGTGCTGAGCCATGAGCCTGGAGAAGACTGTTGAAGGATTTTTGCTGGAGGACACTCTCCTGAAGTCCTGGACAAAAGTAAATGATCTTTTGTCTACCTCACTGAGGCTCTACCTGTGGATGGTGGGTGGCAGACAGCTCCTTGGACATTGTGAGTAAGACCTTTGTTTGGGACATTCATATGTGTCTGCAACTATAAGGATGTGTGCTAGATGTTTGTCCTTATCACGTACCTGGTAGCAAAGCCTAATAAGATGAAGAAGGGCTCTCTTACACCTCGGGGCCCCTGATAGTGTAGACAGGAGGCGCAGGAGTACAGAGTGGTATGTGTGCCTGTAAGTCTTGCAAGCAGCAGGGCAGCTGAAGTAGTCAGAAGGCTCCAGTAAGCAAGTGAGCTGGTAGGCAGCAGACTGAAGTAGGCTGGCATGGATGACAGTGGGCAGCTGAGACAGTTGCTGGTAGCAGTTAGTAGGTCAGCTGGAATAACAGGGTAGTAGGCGAGTACCGATGACAGCATGCAGAGTAGCAGGGTCAAGCAGGCCATACACAGACAGGATGGATCAGGTACAGGGCACAGGCAGAAGCGTGGTCAGGAAACAAGCTGGGTCTGAAACCGATCAGAGAAGCAGGAGCCAAGGGAGCAGACAAAAGCCGAGGTCAGGGGACAAGCTGAGGTCAGTGCAGGCGGAGTCCAGAGAATGTTAAAGACAAGCCGGGTCAAAAACTGGAATCAGGATACAGAATAACAGGAACACTGGATACACAGGAGGCTGAAGACAAAGCAGCACTGATTCTGAGCACTGGCCCAGTTTAAATAGTCAGTTTGGCACCCAAATCTGTCACAAGTGCATGTGACTACAAAGACATGCTGATAGGTTAATTCGATCCTGACTAAATTGTCCCTAGTATGTTTATGTATGAATGTGAGTTAGGGACCTTAGAGTGTAAGCTCCTTGAGAGTAGGAACTGATGTGAATGTACAATGTATATGTAAAGCGCTGCGTAAATTGACGGCACTATATAAGTACCTGAAGTAATACAAAAAATGTGCGTGCAAGGGAATGAGTATTTGTATTAGCAAGTGCCCACGTTCTCCGAGCACGAACGAAGCAGAATACATCCAGAGGAGCCATCACGCCCTTTATTACAGTCCTCCTTTTGATTGTTTTGGAGTATCCTGAACCCCTGAAACCCTATCCTGTTTCAAGTTACTCAGAAATAAATTCTAAAAATACATCCCCTAAACCCTGGCTCAGCAACTCGTTAATTGCAATTTACACGTTGACCTTGGTCAGGTGACAGGTAGATTGTGATCAGGCCTGCAGCCTGGCTCTTGCTTCCTAGTGGCTGCCTATTTTTAGCCACTGGCTCTGTCAGGCTCCCCTCTCTCTCAGCCTTGCCCCCCTCTGTCAGTCCACTCTCTCTCTCTGACCCCACTTTCTCTGTCAGTCCCCCCTCTCTGTCAGCCCCTCTGAGCCCCCTCTCTCTCAGTCACTCTCTCAACCACCCTCTCTCTCAGCCCCCTCCCTCTCTCTTAACCACCCTCTCTCTCAGCCCATCTCTCTTTCCACCCTCTCTCTGAGCCCCTCTCTCTCTGTCAGCCCCCTATCTCTCAGCCCCTTCCTCTTTCTCAGCCCCCTTACCTGTTTCAAGCAGAAACACTGCTTAAAACAGATTTGGGGGTTCCTGCTGTTTGCTTTAAAAAATGAAAGAAACCGGCCCACGTTGGAAAGAGGGATGACCCCAGTGAGGGTGGAAAAAATGGTGCCATACCTAAATAGGTATTCGAATAGTGCTGCTGTCAGAACTTTGTGGTTGGGTTTTAGGGAAGGTTTTCCAATTCCGAATTTGTTGGCCCGTTTTCTGTTCCACCGGTTGCAGACATGGTGGGAGTTGTCCCCAAGAGGGAACCAAACCAGTTCCACCTTATTCACTACCTTTCCCTCCCTATGCACTGTCTGATATGCATCGTTTGACGAGGAGTTACGGTGGGTTCAAAAGTTTGATTGGGGTCTCTTATGGCCAAGACTGATATCGAATCAGCTTTTGGACTGTTGCCGGTCCACCCGGACAGTGTTCGCCTGTTAGGTTGTCGTTGGGAAGGGAATTACTTTGTTGACCAGTGCTTGCCAATGGGCTGCGCCATTTCCTGTTCCTACTTTGAAATGTTCAGTTCATTTCTGGAATCGGTCATCAAGGACTTGTCGAGCCTTGGTTCAATTCTACACGATCTATATGATTTTTTGGTGTTAGGCCCTCCGGGGGATCGGTCCTGTCTCATTTTGTTGACCACATTACAACATGTCTTTCAAGTTTTTGGGGTTCCTTTGGCGCAGGGTAAGACAGAGGGGCCCACTACAGAGTTGAAGTTCTTGGGGATCATCATTGATACCAACTTAATAGAATGCCGGTTGCCGAGCGATAAGCTCGAGGATACAAATAAAACAAGATCGCGCTAATATAAGTGAGAGAGTGCTGTATATAGAAAAACAGCTAACCCAAACAGAATTAATAGCTGCTGAAAATATTGGAATAAATGCTGATCAAGTGAAAAGACAAAAATGGATTGATATTCCAGTGAATAACATAAAAATTATATCATCATGAAAAAATGCACAGTCCACCAATAAGGCAAAGAGTTCATAATAGATGGTCTCCCAAGTGTAGAGGTCAATGAAACAACACAGGAAAAGTGCTGAGAAAAAAAGGCTTCCACCGCAATCACATACAGCCTCTTGCCAAATTTAAATGATCTCTAGATTATAGGAGATCAAATGCAGCTTAGACGGATGGTATCCACAAGGAATTGCTCAAGTTCTAATATTCTGGATCCTAGATGCTCTCACTCACACTCGATGTGCCATCAGAGGATATGTATAAAAACAGAAAGGACTCACATAGTGTAAAATCCTTGCGTTTATTGGAATAAAAAAAGGAATGCACTTACAAAAAAAATTTGAATGTATGGCATCCAATATAAAGCCGGCTGGCTTGCAAACACACAGCCCGTATCTTCCAGGTAGAGACACAATGCGTGGTGACGTCAGAACGCCGCCTCCCTACATTTCGTCATGATAGGACGTGGTCACGGGATACACTCGAGGACCTTCGGGGGTCAGTGGCCGGGGGTTCTGCGACATTCCACGGCTGGGGTCAAAGCACTTTATCATTTTGTTTGTACGCAACAGAAAAAAACAGAATGGTTTGCAGGTGTGGGACATGTTTTTGGAACAGTGCAACAGTAGGCCATTCTGGATGGGGCCTACGGTCCAGGCTGTGAAATTAAATCTGTACATGGACACGGCGGGGTCGTTGGGTTACGTGGCTTACTTTCATGGCCAGTGGAGTGTGGGTAGATGGACTTGTCGGGGTCTGATCTCATTTGTAACCTGCCACTTTTGGAATTGTTTCCTATTGTGCTGGCTGTGAAACTTTGGGGGTCAGAAATCAGCGAGTTCGCTTTCACTGTGACAATCTTGGTGTGGTGCATGCCTGTAGTCCGCTTACTGCGTCATTTGGTGTTGTTGTGCTTGCAATTTAATGTTTTTGTGTTTGCTGTTCATGTCCCAGGGGTGGAGAATGAGGTGGCTGTTGCGTTTTCTCGTCTACAGTGGGACAGATTTCAGCATGTTGGCACCCAGGGCAGAGCAGATTGGAATCCCGTGCCCCAGTAATTTTTGGGATCTCGTTTTGCCACCATAACAGCATTGATTCGGAAGGTAGCAGATACTACGTGGCGGGCATATGAGAGGGAGAATGGCACAATCTGATAAGTATAGTTGGGGGTGTTTTAGTGACAAGGATAGGTTACATGTGTTGCTGTATTAGGAACTGCCAGAAGGGTGTGTCTGTCGCTTTGGTTACCCAGACGATGGCAGGCCTGGTCTTTTATTTTAAATTGGAGGGTATTGAGGATGTTACAAAGGTCTTTATGGTACAGATGGCCATGAGGGGTTATAGGAAGGGTCGGGGTAGGCTGGATTCCCAGCGACCTGTGTCATTGGGTATGCTGGAAATTTTGTCAGGGGTTCTGTCCAGTGTCTGTTTTTCGTCCTTCGAAATGCAATTGTTCAGGACCGCGTTTGTTTTGGCCTTTTTTGGAGCGTTACGGGTGGGTGAATTGGTTAGTCCTTCCAAGGCGGTGGTTGGAGGGTTGGATGTGGCGGACGTGTCAGTGTAGTGCGGCGCTATTACGTTTCTCATACGCAAATCAAAAACCAACCAGCAGGAAAAAGGGGCTAGGGTGGTACTTGGCGCTATACCCGGTCATCGTGGTAAGGGCTTGGTTGTTGTTGTGGACTGCTGGGCTTCGTCCTTTCCTGCTGGGCCGGGGGGGGGGGTGGGTTAACTGTGGGGTCTGTATGAGTGGAGGGTGTGTTCATGGTTTGCTACAGCCATTTAAAATCCAGAGTGTGTTGTGTGTTGCTTTTCTAAGGTATTGCTGGACCAGCAAGAGGGGTTGTAGTCGGAGGTGTTGGCAGACGATACATTAGCCATACACCAGTCAAGAACAGGCCCATAGCAGGAGGGAACTTAGGTGCATGGCCCACATGACTGGGCATTTTTCAAATAGGGAAGGAGGGGGGCGTGCTGTATTTAAATTAAGCGTGTCCCCGCGCCGAACGATCTGCGCGTGTGCCGACCCTAAACGTAGCCCACTGCACATGCTCCATAGTACGCCGCAAATACATTGATTTTGACGGCAACTAAATTAACGTACAGGCCTATTCGCGACGAGTTACGCAAACGACTTAAACGACGAAAAAACATATGACACTGTCCCGACGTCCATACCTAACATGGTGTACGCCGGACCTACGCAAGGTTACCCCTCATATAGCAGGGGTAACCTTACGCTTACGAAAACTATGTAAACTACGTCGACGGCGCGCAAATTCGTTTGGGAATTGGCGTATCACGCTCATTTGCATATTCAATGCAGAAATCGACGGGAACTTAGATCCGACGGTGTAAGTGACTTACGCAAATCGGATCTAAGCAAAATCTATGCCTAACTGATTCTAAGAATCAGTCGCATAGATACCCAGGGCCAGATACAGAGATACGACGGTGTATCTGGAGATACACCGTCGTATCTCTTTTGAGAATCTGGCCCTAAATGTGCAAAGTTAGTAGAGACATCCCAACAGACAAAAGGCGTTTCAACAAAATACTGACATAAGGGGGTGATTCTTTTTCCAACTCAGTAATTCTGTTGTTTATTATTTTTTTATTATTTTCTGACATGTTGGTGTTATATCTTTTACTTGGATGTTATAAGTTGCACTAGTTAGTAAATACAGCTGGATAGAACAAAAATGGTGTCTGTCTTTATTTCAGGCTGCAAAACAACAAAATGTGATTATTTTATATGGGGGTTATTCTTTTCTATATCCACTGTAGACAGATAGATACTGGAGACATTTTTAGCTGGATACATTCACTATATTAGGTGCATACATAAACACACAGCATGTTCTTAAGTCTGTTTAGACCTGTTGGAGACCTGGATTTGGAATCCCTATTTGTAGTAAAGTGTGTGCCTAGGCTTAAGCATTCAGCCATGGCACATGCTCACTAGAATTTGCAAACATCTCATCTCCTGCCTATGATTGGGCTGTTTATATTAAGCCTGGCACGCCACGGTCTTAGCCTTGTCATAGGGAAGCATCAGTTACTGCACTATAAACGCTCCCGCTCTAGTAATGCTTAGTAACAAGTTCTCTAAAAGGAGTGTATATGTCAACAAAAAGGGATGTTTCCAGGGACCAGATTCCTGCAATCGCTCCAGGGAATATTTTCAGCATCTTAAGCAAATTATTTATACCGCCATGTACTAGCAACATCCCCAGGCAGTGTGTTTACACTGGCCTTAAAGGGACACTCCCATTCGCTCTGCGTTCAGAATGCGCTTCGACTACCGCCACCTCTCTGGGCACAAGAAGGTTAAGAGAGCACTTCCCTTCTCCACGTACAACTGGTAGATGCCAGATTTGTAAATCTGAAGATGGAGGATGATTGATACAACGTTAAGTGGGCTGTGCGTGGATACATCTTTCCGGACCTCTGTTATGTTTTTAAAACACCTTGACAGCATCACATCTTATTAAAACAAATGTCAGATTGGGGCAAACATTTAGCTGGCATACTATGTAGGAAACACGACTCCATCCATTTATTGTGCAACTGAAGGGAGGTGTGTGACCCTTCCACTATTAGCAGCTAAATAACAAAACACTGATGAAAGGACAGAAGACACGTAGCAGCAATTTAGCGGAAGTTTCCAGTACAGTTACACTGGAAGAGAATGATTGCTTGCTATGGGCAAAGATTACCATGGAAATGTCAATGCAGGCTATTAATTCACTCGTACAGAAAAGCTTTGGGGCCATCTGAAAATGTGTTAAACAAATGTTGAGTTTCAGGCTCCATGCACACTAGAAGCTAAAAACTGCTAAAAACAAAACGCTAATATTTAGCATTTTTTTTTGCCGGCGTTTAGCAGTGTGTAAACAATGTTTAGGAGCATTAGCGTAAAAGGGGGCCGGGCCAGCGGCATCCGTAACAACCAGTGAATAGCTGGTGTTTAACCACTTCCCACCCAAAGTACGTCATATGATGTCCTGGGCTTTGAGCGGGGATATCTGAATGATGCCTGCAGCCGCAGGCATTATTCAGATATTTCCGCTGGTGATTCCCTGCACCGTAAAAACAATCATAGTGGCTGTTCAGCTGTTTGATTGATTTTACAGGTGGCAGGAGGAGATGTCCCTACCCCTCCTACCGCCCTCCGGTGCTTCTACTGACCAGCCCGCGCCTTCCGAAGAAGGAATTTGACGGTAATGGACATTCACCATAGAGAATATCGCGGACCAGATGGTCACCGGCATTCTCTATGACCTTTGGAGGTCGGGCGTGACGTTATGACGCCACATCCAGCTCCGGCAGTTGTAAACACTGCCATGTATTCGGCTAGAAAGGCTGAGGTTCCTTTTTTTGTTGGATCCCAGTTTTTCTAGGCTAGATGAGAGATGGGGGGTCTTATAGACCCCCCATCTCTTTGACATCTCTCTGTAAAGAGGACCTGCCATGTCCTATTCCTATTACAAGGGTTTAAAGTGGCTCTTCAGTCATTTTTCAACTTGCCATCTTTTAAATCTTCTGCCCTTGTTGTTTTAACTTTGGATATTAACTTTGGAATTAACTTCCTGTTTCTTGTCTGGTTATTAGTCTATTCTTATGACATCATTCACAGCTCTCTCTCTCACACTTGTGAAAGTTTGCCAGGAAGGGAGATTTCTGCAGCATATTTGGCAAATACAGAATCACAGTACACATAAGACAAGTGATTTTACCAAGAATTCAGCCTATATATTCACTAGAGTCCAGTGACATCACTGAGAATGCAGCCTATCCATTCACTAGAGACCAATGATATCACTGAGAATGCAGCCTATCCATTCACTGGAGACCGGTGACATCACAGAGAGTGCAGCCTATCCACTCACTAGAGACCAATGCCATCACTCAGAATGCAGCCTATCTACTCACTAGAGACCAATGACGTCACTGAGAATCTAGCCTATTCATTTACTAGAGACCAATGACATCACCAAGAATGCAGCCTATCTATTTACTAGAGACCAATGACGTCACTGAGAATGCAGCCTATCCATTTACTAGAGACCGGTGATGTCACTGAGAATCTAGCCTATCCATTTACTAGAAACCAATGACATCACCAAGAATGCAACCTATCAATTTATTAGAGACCGATGACATCACCAAGAATGCAGCCTATCCATTCACTAGAGACAAATGACGTCACTAAGATTGCAGCCAATCCATTTACTAGAGACCAATGACATTACCGAGAATGCCGTACATCCATTCACTAGAGACCAATGACATCACTGATAATGCAGCCTATCCATTTACTGGAGACCAGTGACATCACAGAGGGTGCAGCCTATCCACTCACTAGAGACCAATGCCACCACTCAGAATGCAGCCTATCCATTCACTAGAGACCAATGACATCACAGAGAATGCAGCCTATCCATTCACTAGAGACCAATGATGTCACATAATGTAGCCTATCCATTCAGTTGAGACCAGTGACATCTAAGATAATGTAGCTCATTTATTCACTAGAGACCGGTAATATCACAGATAATGCAGCCTATCCATTCACTAGAGATCAGCCTATCTATTTACTAGAGACCAATGACAACCCTAAGAATGCAGCCTATTCATTCACTAGAGACCAGTGACATCCCTGAGAATGCAGCCAATCTATTTACTAGAGACCAATGACATCATGAGAATGCAATCCATTTATTCACTAGAGACCAATAACAACCCTGAAAATGCAGCCTATCCATTCACTAGAGACCAATGACATCACTGAGAATGCAGCCTATCCATTCACTAAACACCAGTGATTTAAAGAATCTCAAAAGACCAAAATGAACATGCAGCAACACAGCACAACAACGAATGCTATGTGTTTATTGGTGGTAAAATTCTCCAAAAAATCTACAGTAAAGCCAAAAAAAAATTTCCGTGGATTTTCATCTGAAGGGAGATCAGTTGGCCAGATCTCCCTGAAAATATGAACAGAAAAAAGGATTTTCATCATTTTGTAGTTTCCTAAATATATTGCGGGATTCGCGGCACTTTCAACATGTGGCTCATCCATATTAACTATTGTTAAGCCCCATACACTTGGTCAGACTGTTTTAACAACAAACATAAAAACGATCGTTTTCCGATCGTTCTCAGAAAATTTGTTCGTTTTTAAACTGCATCAGAAAACCATTTTTGGGTTCAAAAGTCTGGCCAACTGATCTCCCTTCAGATGAAAATCCACAGAAAAGTTTATTTGGCTTTACTGTACTAGTTTACTCAGCACAAAAGAGAAGCTGCCATCAGTCACTGAGGCTGGCCATACATGTTCAATTTTCTTGTACAATTTTCTTTTAGATTTACCAAAAACCATCTAATATGAGGTCAAACTAAACAACACTTTCAATTGTATGCAATCAGGCAGGCCCTTGCACTACATAGTTGAAGGTAAATCTAAAGAACATTGTACAGAAAATTGCACAGAATATTGTATCATGTATGGCCAGCCTAACTCTCTGGTCATTCCAAAAAAAAATGATAAACAAAAGATTTGCATTTGAATCCGTTTTCTTTTGTTGTTTTCGTATGTTGATATGACACCTATAGCAAAAGATTTGCCTTCAGTATTTTGAATACACAATACAAACAGAAAAAGGAATTCATTCAATATACATAATGAAATTCTTTTGTTATAGATGTCATTGAACAATGAACATACAACTGACACTAACAAAAGAAACGCATTCAAGATACACAGAATGCAAATTGACGAAAATTCACGATAATTATTGTCTAACAAGAAACTAACATGAATCAAACAGAATAACGAACCATCCCGCATGTACGAAAATATAACGGTAACGGAAATACGAAACGATCGGAATACGGAAAAATCGCGTCGTACAACAAATGAACGGGAATGAACGGGAAAACAGGTGTCTTACGAAAAA
Source organism: Rana kukunoris (assembly GCA_029574335.1). Taxonomy (NCBI): domain Eukaryota; kingdom Metazoa; phylum Chordata; class Amphibia; order Anura; family Ranidae; genus Rana; species Rana kukunoris. The sequence continues at coordinate 160,745,230 of CM056057.1, forward strand.
TGAACGGAAACGAACCGACGGGACCATACGAAACGGAACAAAAAAATACGAAAAAAAATTCTGTGCACATGTCTACTGAATAGGTCTATTTACAAGGTGATCGTTTACAATCACTTTAACACTTGATACATGGTGGTGCTGTCAATCGTTCAGGAGTCGATCCCGAATGCCTGTTTTTCTTTTTTCTTTTCTTTTTTTGAACGACAGTTTAAAATTAGTCTAATGCCCCACAATTGGTTGCAAGATAGCCCCCTTGACTCAAATGGTCGAGTTTGACAAGCGGTGCATGCCACGTTAATTTTGCATGTGACCGACGAATGTGAACAGCCTCCTCTGACTGTATTTTATCCCTTAGGTGGCCAGTAAAACCGTGGATCAGCCCCTTGTTTTTACCACCCCCTGTACGCCTGTGTAAAAGAGGCCTTACTCAAAAATGACTGAAAATTTAGCCTTCAGACAGCCAGGCAGAGTTCGGCTATAGCCGTATTCCACTATAGCCGTATCCATATTTTCTCAGCACAGGTTTCCTATAAACCATTTAATGATACAGCTATTGCATCAACAGATCTAAAATAAAAATCCCCCTCAGTTCCTGGAAAGTCAGAGGTGTGTTTATTTTGGGTGGGCTCTCAGCATTTTATGACCTCGGGGGGTACACATTACAATCCTATCTTGGGAAGCAAAGCACCAAACATAGGAGAGGTTGCCATGGCCGAGTGGGTAACGCTCTTGTCTTTTGTTGTGTTGTGTATCCTGGTAGTGCCGCCAGCTTCACCGTTGCTTACATTTATTGCCCATCTGGTCTGATCTCACCAATCAAATGCTGGCAACCACTTTCTTGATGACCTCACAGATTTACACAGAAATGAATGAGCCTATCTCCCAATGTGCGCTCATTCTAGTGAAAACTAAAGGACACGTAACGCTCGTACACTGCCTGGTTTATATTAAGCGTCTATTAATAAAGCTCACGGTGTCAAATATGAAAAACTTCCATGTTGGGACTGAAATTGTAATCAGTTCATCATTTAAAAAGGGAAAGTGAATTTAAACGTTTCTTTTTGGTTTTGGATACAATAGACCAGGGGTCTCCAAACTTCGGCCCGAGGGCCGGATGTGGCCCTTTGCTTGCCTTTAGCCTGTCCTTAAAATACAATATTACTCCCACTGACACTAACAATGGGGCAATATTCCTGCTACTGACATCAACAATGGGGCTTTATTTCTACCATTGATGCCAAAGCTAGGGCACTATTCCTCAAAATGACACCAACAATGAGGCACTTTTATTCAGACTGACACCAACGATGGGGCACTATTATTCCCGCTGACACTAATGATGGGGGACTAATTCTCACACTGGCAGCAACAATGGGCCACTATTCCTCCCACTGAAACCAATGATGGGGCGCTCTTCCTCCCACTGACATCAATGATGGGGCACTCTTCCCCCCAGTGATAGCAATGACAGGGCACTGACACCAATGATAAAGCACTATTTTTCCCACTCACACAATGGATGCATTGTTTACTTCCAATAATGGGGCAATATTCCTGCTACTGACATCAACAATGGGGCTCTATTTCTCCCATTGATGCCAAAGATAGGGCACTATTCCTCAAACTGACACCAACAATGCGGCACTATTATTCCCACTGACACCAACGATGGGGCACTATTAATCCCACTGACACTAACAATGGGGCATTAATTGTCACACTGACAGCAACAATGGGGCACTATTCCTCCCACTGACACTAATGATGGGGGACAATTCCTCCCACTGATAGCAATGATGGGGCACTCTTCTTCCCATTGATAGCAATGACAGGGCACTATTCCTCCCACTGACACCAATGATGAAGCACTATATACATTTGTGAGGCCAGGCACTGATGTTGGACGAGAAGGCTTGGCTCGCAGTTTTTGCTCTAATGCATCCCAAAGGTGTTCTGTCAGGTTGAGATCAGGACTCTGTGCAGGCCAGGCAAGTTCCTCCACTCCAAACGCGCTCATCCATGTCTTTATGGACTTTCCCTTTTGTGTCTACAGGACAGAAAATAATAACAAATCTCCCCAATAGGACAGATACAACAAAACAAAGACAAAAATAAGTGCAGGAGAGAAGCCTGTACAACTGTGCAAAACTGAAGATAAGGCTGGAGTTTGGCTATAGATACACTTGGATGCATTCCCATACACGTGTAGCACCCTCTAGTGTGCTACTAGTGGTAGTACAGGCAAATTATAGACTGGCAGTAAACCTGAGCCATGGAATTTAGGTCAGGGTTATTAGATGTTAGGGCTGGGTGACTCATCCTGGCAGCTCCCTGGTGCCTCCCCCTGGTTCTAGAATGTTGGAGAGAATTCTAGAAATTAGTGGGCAGAAGCTAGGAGGGTTGCTTTGCATATTTAGGGGCCCTTAGCTAATTCCCAGGAATGGGCCTGGCAAGGAACTAAGGAGCCCTTAAAAAGACATGAGCCAGAGAGCAGAAGAGTGGGTGGAAGATGGAGAAGGAGAGGGAGTCTGTCGGTGGACCTTGAGGAAGCCCTGCTGGGAGGGGTTTTACCTCACGCCAGAGGCTGGGCTGATAGAATCCTACCACAGGAGGCAGTTTGAGGAAAGCTTTCCGGAGAGGCAGCAGGAGCAAACAGAGACAGAGAGTAGATCAGCATGGTGCAGGTACAGAAAAGGGGAGAGACTGCCAGCTGTAGCAAATCTCTCTTGAAGACAGTGATGTGCTGACTGCCTAACGTACATGTACAGCGGCAGGTCGGCTCTAATGCCTGTATAGGAGAAAATACTACAAGCCCAGGCACTGGAAATAATTCTACAGCCAATCAGTGAGTACTGTATGCAAGCTACTAAACGTTGGCAAGTGGTTCAGATGTGAAGTTTGCAATTACAAATCTGAACAATGGCAATTATTAGCTGTGGAAGTTTAAACTGGAAGTGTTTTTCACCAAGGATCACTTGTGACATGTGCTGAATACAGACAGACCCACAGAGAGACGGAGGAATGGGATAGGAAGAATAGACAGGCAAATGTGATTATAAGCTTGCTGGTGGAAAATGACCAGCATATCCACAAGAACAGATTAAATGGCCAAAGGTATGTGGACTTCATTACAAAATCTGCTTGAGCGTTCAAGTCTAAACAGCAAACTGTTTTTGTTACGAAAGTTGTATAAGATGAAACTAGAAGAAGGCCAGCATATGTGTTACCACATGAAAGCTAGAGATCATAGAGTAGGTACATGGTAAATCAAAGCAATTAACTGAGCAATTAAGAGGTTAATATCGAGATGCCAAAATGCGGGAAAAGGACAAAGACAAAATATTCATCACCTGACATGTTTCAAAAGATTTAAAAGCACAGTGGAACATGATTACCTTACACACACAAGAAATAAAAAATAAATACAAAAAAAGTTTCAAATAATTTTCATCATATTGTTGCCCTGCTCCTCTGCAGCCTTCCAGGGACAAATGCTGCTCTTGTTGCCGCTTAAGGAGCCAGACCTGAGCAAGAATTGACACTGGAATAAAACAAAGGCAAATTAATCAATGAATATAACAGAAGGAAAGAAAATGTGCACTATGTTGGCAAAGCTCTAAAGATGTAAAAAAGCCACAAAGCAAAACAAAGAAAGCAGAGCCTGATTTGCTGTAAGAAGACCGGTCACTTAACCCCCCTGGCGGTATTCCCGAGTCAAGGTTCGGGTTAGAATTTCAGAACCAAGAGTGGTAACCCCGAGTCTGACTCGGGATCGCCTCGCAGTGTCTACAGGCATGGTTTACTTACCTTGTCCCTGGATCCTGCGATGCTGCCGCACTGTGTGATTGAGCGGTTTCTCCTCGCTCGATTCACAGTGTCCCTGTGTGCCGTCGAGCTCCATTCCCTGCAACGTTACGACGCACGGACGGAGAACGGCACCAAATTCAAAAAAGTAAATAAACACAATACATACAGTGTACTGTAATCTTACAGATTACAGTACCGTATGTAAAAAAAATACACACACACCCTTGTCCCTAGTGGTCTGCCCAGTGCCCTACATGTTCTTTTGTATAATAAAAACTGTTCTTTCTGCCTGCAAACTGTAGATTGTCCATATCAAGCAAAAAGTGTCCCTTTATGTCAAAAGTGGTTTTAGAGCGGCTAGAAAACAGCGATAATAAATTATAATTACTTGCAGAATTGAGCGATAGCGATTTGTGGGGAAATTCGTCATAAAAATTAAAGCAATGACAGCAAAAATTCTGCAACTGAGCAAATTTCAGTGATTTTGAGTTGATTACATTATTGAATAATTTTTTATTATAATTACATTATTATTTGTTATAATTATTTATTATGTTATAATTTATGATTTAGTTTTTCAAACTTTTTCATACCCGAGATGTCTACTAGACTCTTGTTCGGACAGATTTAAGTGAGTTATTCCTAAGAATTACAGGCCTACAATATAAAACGCCAAATTTCCTTGCAAAATAATGGTACCGCTTTCAGCACCTAAAATCTGATGGAATGCAATGGAAGCTAGAGCTATCTACAAAAGAAAGAGTCAAAGCAATCACAAAGGAAACTGCAGACACATAATGGAGTGGCACCTTTAAAGTAACACAATGCGGCAAGCCACGCGGCTGGTGCATAGACTCAGGTGCCACAACCGCATGACTAGCAATGAGACCTTCTTCACAAGCATTGATTACAGTGCTACAAACAAAGTTTTCCTAGCATATGGGAAAAGCATCACATCAGAATGTAGAGGCTTCCTAAACTGCATTATACCACAAGGCAGGCAAGCTGAGTATCCTTGTAAAGAAAGTGCTGTATGTTCCAGAACCAGAAGGCAGCCTTCTATCAGTGAAAAGTCTTGCAAACAACGGTCTCACAGTTAAATTCCAGGGTAATAAATGCACAATTCACAATTAATTGATTCCTTGCAAAGGGAAAACTGGATGATCACCTAAACAGGCTTATCACCACAGACCAGCAAGCCAATATAGTCTCTAATGACCTACATAGCAAATGTATTCACTTATGGCACAGATGGCTGGGACACAGAAGTCCAGAAGCATTATAAAAAGAGGTTTATCAGAAGATTTGACAATAGCGCCTTGCAAAGTCCTCATGAAATGCAAGTGCTGTATAGAAGCAAAAGCCACGCATGCTCCCCTTCCACAGGCATCTCAAAGAAAAACAACACACCCCCTACAGCTCATACACAGTGACGTATGTGGTCCAATAAAAACTCCCACATCAGGCACGTCAGGCAACATCAGATATCTACTGACTTTCATTAATGATTATTCCAGGTACTTATCTGATGAAACACAAGAATGAAACATCAGAGAAACTTCAAGAGTTTGTTGCCATGTCAACAAATTCCAACGCAAACTGGGAATAATTTGCACCCACTATGGGGGAGAATACATAAGCAAAAAAGTGGCCTCATATCTGAAGAGACTAGGAATAGTACACCAGACAACCACATCAAACACATCAACGTCAAGAATCACCTACTTAGGAACATTCAAGAGCAAGGTGTTATTGACAATCAATACTGCCTGTCAGAGGAGATGACTCCTATTGCACCCACCAAGCCTTTATTGAAGGAACACCATAGTTATTTCCAGAAGAAGCTGAATATAATTTGACAAAGAACATGCTGTTGAGAAGGGGTGTTGGAAGAACAACAGCAATCTACTTACATACTGTGACTGTGTATATGCATTATTCCTATCTATCCAGCATGTGGCACTGTAGTATAATACCCCTTAATTTCACTTGAGGGTCTGCGCACTCCAGTCCACGCCTCCGGGGGTCGTTAAGTGTCGGATTTTGCAGGTACCTGTAGGTAAGCATGTTTGCTGTTTTATTGGGCACTCGGACCACCTGTTTTGTTGTCTTTTCCCCTTTTTTTGCTCATATATAACATCTTGTATATATAATGTTGTACCCATATCTATGATCCCATGTGGCTAATTTGATTATGTTTTTTATTTAGTTGTAATCATTAAAATGGATGTTGTTTTCCCTTGACAAACCGTAACCCGCAAAACATGTCAGGAAATTTCTGTCTGTTATTTCAAGTAAACTACTATCCTGCCATCTGACGACCACTTGTATTTATGATACTAAATGAACTGTATTGAATACAATTATTTTGTAATTATTTATAAGACATTCTTCTTTCTCATCATTACCGCCTAAATAGTTGCACCGTAATATATCCCCTTTTCCACTTGTCCACAATTTCAATATTATCTATTTGGGATTAGGTGCCTTGATGAATGGGTGATTCTTTAAGGGCGCGTACACACGATCAAATTTGTCCGCTGAAAACGATTTGATGGACTGTTTCAGCAGACAAATCCGATCGTGTGTACGGGCTAGCGGACAGGTTTGTCCATCGGACAAATTTCAAAGCATGCTTTGAAATTTGTCCACTACAAACCTGTCCATCGGATATGTCCGCTGGTTAGTACGGCAAACCAGCGGACATATCTTCCAGCACATGCGTCGTATCCTGTGAATGGATCCGACGCATGCGCGCGGAAGTGTTTACTTCCTGGTGCGGTGACTTAGCGGTGACGTGGCGGCGTCAACGTCACCGCCGCGTCACCACGCTGTCTGCCGGCGGGGATTTTGATCCGATGGTGTGTACACGCTATCGGACCGAAATCCGATGAGACATGTCCGTTCTAAACTGTCCGTCGGACAAGTTTGAGCGGACATATCTCATCGTGTGTACGAGGCCTAAGTGTCTGGTCTATAATAAAAGTAGTATAATAGTGTGTTATTCTATTGTAAAGTAATAACAGGATGTTCTGTCTATGTTAAATGCATGTACTTGTATATTCCTGTTTCCTGTGTCATGTTTCTCCATTCTGTAAGACATGCATTGCTAATCCTCCATGAAAGTAAAGTCTTTTCGGCACACAACAAGCTTCCAAGTGCATGATTCAATAACCTGCTAATGCCTTCCACCAATCTCATTTAGATCTCCCATCTGATATGAAGTAGAAGGGCCTGTCTGTGTCATTGATATGCAGTAATGTTTGTCTGTCAGCTTACCTCCTCCATGTGTTCACCTTAGAGGCCATTCACTATCACCTGGCTGCTTAAATAATCTCTCCTCTAGCAAGACTTCACCCCAGGCCCTTTAAGGGAACACTATATTAACCTGTGCACTGCAAGCCAGCCATGCTGATCAACTTTGTTTGTTAAGCATTGTGTGTTTGGGTTCCTGCTTGCCATGTGCTATGTTTAGCTCTGTGTACCGATCTTGGCTTGTCCCCGACTATTCCTGTTTGCTTGTGACCCTGACCTTTGGCCTGTCCTTTTTTATCCTGTCTGCTTGTCGCCCTGAGCTTGGCTTACCCTTCACTATGTCTTGTATCCTGAGTGGCAGCTTCCCATCTTTCCTCTATGCCCTACGGAGCGTGAGCCAAGGGACTCTGGGGGCCGCGACCTGGACTCCAACGGAGAGCATCTGTCATCAGGTGACCTGACAGTCTGATTTGATACAGACTGAATGGATTGTTCAGGTGTGTCCTTATATTCCATAGTTCTGGTCAATATAAACTAAATTGCACAGAGATTGCATAGTGTATGGCAGTGGCGGCTCCTGACTCTTTTTGGAGGAGGGGTGGGCGGCAATCAACCAGCCCCCCTCCCACCAGTGGACTCATTTAGCGACACCCCCACCCCGTGGCCAGCAACACAGACACACACAGCCAAACTGACCCCCCCGGTCAGTTGAACGGACTGATCCAGGAGGACCCTAATGTCCTCCCACCCATGGTTATCGACAATCACTAATCCAATATCCCCCCAACCCGCTGTCTGCCTGGAGGGGGAGTGTGACAGAAGAAATAGAGGAGCGGCGGCACTGAATGTTTAACAGACTCCTAGTGTCAGATTAAAAGGAGCTGCTGAGAAGAGAGACAAAAACAAATTTTAACTGTATTAACTGTGTATTGTCAGTACCTGAGCATTGTGAGTACCTGTGTATTGTCATCAGTGTTGTAAGTAACGGCGTTAAAATAAACACCGTTACCTAACGATGCCCCTTTTGAGGGTAACGAGTAATCTACCAGATTACTCTTCCTCTCGCGGTAACGCCGTCACCATTACTTGGGCGGCGTTACCGCAATTACACATGTACCTGTGTGTCACCTTTGGCGGCCATCCATTATTAAAAAGTGCGCCTCCCCCTCTGACTGTTCCGTCCGTGATAGGCGGAACCCTAATTTTCCCAGCAGAGCCTCTGTTTAGTGTTCAGCCTCTCACGGATGCCTTCTCAGCCTCAGCCTCGGCCTCGGACGAGAGAACATCTGTGATAGATGGAACACTGAACAGAGGCTCTGCTGGGAAAATTACGGTTCCGCCTATCACGGTCACAGCCTGAGGAGGAGGCACGGCTTTTGAATAATGAAGGATGGCCGCCGACGTCTAACATATAGAGAACAGGAGAAAGTAGGGAGATCGTCGTCGAGGCATTTTACAGGCACAGTGAGGCATGTATGATGGCACAGTGACTCACTGTGCCATCATACATACCTCACTGTGCCTGTAACATGCCTCACTCACTGTGCCTGTAACATGCCTCACTCACTGTGTCTGTAACATGCCTCACTCACTGTGCCTGTAACATGCCTCATTCACCTCACTGTGCCTGTAACATGCCTCACATGCCTCACTGTGCCTGTAACATGCCTGACTCACTGTGCCTATAACATGCCTGACTCACTGTGCCTGTAACATGCCTCACTCACTGTGCCTGTAACATGCCTCACTCACTGTGTCTGTAACATGCCTCACTCACTGTGCCTGTAACATGCCTCATTCACCTCACTGTGCCTGTAACATGCCTCACTGTGCCTGTAACATGCCTGACTCACTGTGCCTATAACATGCCTGACTCACTGTGCCTGTAACATGCCTGACTCACTGTGCCTATCACTGTCAGTGAGGCATGTTACAGATGGCACAGTGAGGCATGTTACAGATGGCACAGTGAGGGGTCGTCTTATACAGTAAGTATATCCCAAAACCAAAATTTTAGCTGGAAAATTAGGGGGTCGTCATACGCCGGCAAAAAAAAGTCAGTTACTTTGCTGAGTAACTAATTACTTTGCCAATGTAGTCACTAACTCAATTACTTTTTCGGACAAGTAATTTGTAACTGTAACTATTTACTTTTTAAAGGACGATGAGCAATACTAATTGTCAGTACCTGAGTATTGTAAGTGCCTTGCCAATTGTGAGTGCCTGATTATTGTGAGTAATTGAGTATTGTGTGTGCCTGTGTACAGTGGTGGCTGGTGCTCAAATTTTTTTGGGGGGGGGGGGGGCACAAACAAACTGATTTTTTTTGGAAAAAAAAACATCAATTGCAGCCTCTGTGCCATCAAACACAGCCACTGTGCCATCAAATACAGCCACTGTGCCCATCAAATGCAGCCACTGTGCCCATCAAACGCAGCTACTGTGCCTATCAAACACTGCCACTGTGCCCATCAAACGCAGCCACTGTGCCATTAAACGCTGTCACTGTTCCCATCAAACGCATTCAACTGTTCCATCAAATGGTGCTACTGTGCCAAATGCTTCCAGTGTGCCCATTAAATGCTGCCAATGTGCCCATTAAATGCTGCCAGGGTGCCCATCAAATGTTGCCAGTGTGCCCATAATATGCTGCCACTGTGCCAAATGCTGCCAGTGTGCCCATTAAATCCTTCCAGTGTGACCTCCGCCCTTTAGCCATCTTCCCGTCACTTAGCCTGTCTTGGTGGGGCATCGGGTGACGGCGACAAGCGAGGTTCCTTCATGTCTTCCGCGGGGCCGGGCACTTCTCCACACCATCCTCATTTCTAGTCAGGCATCCAATAGCGTTGCCTGTTGTTTCAGCCAATCAGGTGACAGGGTAACCACCCAGGGTATACACAAAAAGTCCCTCCAGGGGGCGCTACAAGTATTATAGCAACACTATGAGATGTGAGAACCAGTAAAATCTAATACAGTGCAGCTCTATTTTGCTACTTCTCTAAAGCGGGTTATTTAACCCTTCCATCATAGGCAATTTTTCCCTATGGACTCTAGGTGAAGAGTTCTATATATACTTTAAATTTTTAATTTATGATTTCTGTGCAAATTAATTTGGATATGAGTTCTGGACTATTAAATGTCATTATAAATTTTAATTCACTGTGCGCTGTCTCTGTTGTCTGTATAACCACCCAGGGTAACCAGTGTTAGGGAAGCAATGTATTTGGTTACTTAACACAAGACTGAGTAATGAGAGAACGCACTACAGTACGCCTACTGTTTACCCTTTTGGAAGCCTATTAGAACCCACAGGCTCTAATCAGGAAGCCTATTAGAGCCTATGACTGTAATCAGGCGCTTTCCAAAACACACCCGTCGCTGTAATTCATATGCCCGAATCTATCTATGTGAGAGAGCAGGAGAGGGGGGTGAGCAGGAGAGGGCGGCATTCAGTTCAGAGGGTAGTGATACATGGGGAATACTCGGAAGGCTTTGGTGTGGAAAGTGGGGTTCCCCAGGGTTCTGTCCTGGGACCAAATTTTATTTATTCATAAATGATGTGGAGGATGACATAAACAGCTCAATCTCTGTATTTGTGGACGACACTAAGCTAAACAGGGCAATAGCTTATGTCCAGGATGTGGAAATCTTTCAAGAACGTCTGAACAAAATAATGGGGTGGGCAAATACATGGCAAATGAGGTTTAATGTAGAAAATTTTTAAATAATGCATTTGGGTGACAAAAATATGAATGCAATCTGGGTGGAGAACCTCTGGGGGAATCTAGGATGGAAAAGGACCTGGGGGTCCTAGCAGATGATAGGCTCAGCAATGGCATGTAATGTCAAACAAAGCCAATAGAATATTGGCATGCATTAAAAAGGGAATTAACTCCAGAGAAAAAACTATACTATCTAGTATTATCTTATCTCTAGTACTATCTTACTATATATTACATCCCCCTCTGGACTGCGCGCACCAATTTGTGTGCCTGGGCACACCCTATCACCCTCTGCAGTGCCATTTTTTCCCCTGCATCCTGGAACCTCCTGTCTCCCTCCCCCACCACAGTGCTGCCAGCTTCCCTCCTGGGATGTTTCAGTCAATCAGTCTGGAAATATTTAATTCACCGGCCCCTTCCTCTTCTGAATGAACACAGTGCGTGATCTTTACCGGTCGCTCCTGTGTTCATTCTTAACTGAAGCATAGTAAACTATGGTGAGCATCATTTAAAGCATCATAATCCAAAATGAATGGAGAAAAGGCATGTTTAAGAGGTATACACGCTTAAGTTAGCAACTGAAAAAGAAATTGTAGACTATTGGAGTTATAAAAATTAATGTTAACGCTTAATTCCAGCAGTAATTTGGAGAGAATTAACATTTCTGTCAGGATTTTATTTCTGTCCGTGATACCATTGTGGATAAATTCCCACACTTCCTGTCCCTACAACACCTATACAGGAAATGGATGTCCCCATTGGAGAGCTTTTCTAAAAAAAACTGACATGGGCTACCAACTGTCCCTGATTTCGAGGGACTGTCCCTGATTTGGAGCAATGTCCCTCTGTCCCTCAGTCCTCCACATTTGTCCCTCATTTTGGTCTGATCTATATAGATATATATAAAATGCACTTTTTATCTATCAAAAAGTGTTTTCTAACACGAAACCTTTCATCTGATTTCTAAATTGCTGCATTTGTAAATTTCAAAAGCCAATATAAAGGAAAAATAGTGGTAAAAAAAAAAAAAACACTTGTGGGGTTTACCCAATCCTGTTTTTTTTGTACAATTTCGCCTTTAAGGGGGCGTGGCCAGGGGGTGTGTCCTATGCCTGCATACTTTTGCTGATAGGTGTCCCTCATTCCCATCTCAATAAGTTGGGAGGTATGGATGTACAGTATAACCTTTTTCACACTGTCTGCTACAAAACAAATCATTTTAGATGGATTTTGGTTTTAACCACTTGAGATCCACGCTATTGACAAAAGACGTCCACAGCGCGGCTCTCAAGTGCCAAGTTGACGTCTTTGGACGTCATTTAGAGTGCATTACCTGCGCGCGCCACTGGGTGGCGCGCATCGGATAAACACTGTCCCGGCGCATCGCTGAAGAGCCGTGTACCTGGCGGCCGCGATGTCCGTCGGGTACACGCGATCGGCGGGAACACATGTGCTGTCAGAGGAGAGGAGATCGATCTGTGTCCCTTGTACATAGGGACACAGCATCGGTTACCTCCCCCAGTCACCCCCCTCCCCCCACACAGTTAGAACACACCCAGGATACACATTTAACCCCTTCCTCACCCCCTAGTGTTAACCCCTTCCCTGCCAGTCACATTTATACAGTAATTAGTGCATTTTTATAGCACTGGTCGCTGTATAAATGTGAATGGTACCAAATTTGTGTCAGAAGTGTCCGATATGTCCGCCGCAATATCGCAGTCCCAATAAAAATCGCAGATCGCCACCATTACTAGTAAAAAAAAATCATTAAAAAAAAATCATAATTCTGTTCCCCATTTTGTAGGCGCTATAACTTTTGCGCAAATCAGTCGCTTATTGCGTTTTTTTTTTTTTTACAAAAATACGTTGAAAAATACGTATCGGCCTTAACTGAGAATTTTTTTTTTTTTAATTGGGATATTTATTATAGCAACAAGTAAAGAATATATATATATTTTTTAAATTGTCGCTCTTTTTTTGTTTATAGCGCAAAAAATAAAAACCGCAGAGGTGATCAAATACCACCAAAATAAAGCTCTATTTGTGGGGAAAAAAGGACGTAAATTTAGTTTGGGAGCCGACCGCGCAATTGTCAGTTAAAGCGATGCAGTGCCGAATCGCAAAAAGTGGCCTGGTCATTGACCAGCAAAATGCTCCGGGGCTAAAGTGGTTAAGAACTGTTGGTCTACAAAAGGAAGAGAGGAAATGCTTTGTTCATAGCAGCCAATCACACGCTTTTAAAGATAAATGCTCCATACAGACCTTTATTATCCTACACAGTCAGGCCACACTCATTGGCAGAGCCGGGATCCCTATTGGAACTTTGGAGGTCTAGGAAGTACATGGGTGAGCACGACAGTTGGATTGTATGTGTTTACTGTGTAATGAGTAAATGACAGGTCACCTCGGTGCAGATATTCTGGTCCCTGCGTGTTCCAACAGGGCTATTAATTAGTATGGAAATTGAAATCCTTCCTCAGTGACAGGGAGACGGATATAGATATTTGGCAGAAACGGGCAGCCTAATTTAAAGAGCACCTGTACTGTAATAATAAACAGAACTTGGCTATAGAGGGGAGACTTTGTAGTTGAAGTTTTTTTGTGTGTTTAGCACCTGCTCTAGTGTTGTGTGCATCCACCACATCAGTACTAGGAGGTTAGGTAGCGGCAGACATCACAGAATGTGTCATTCTCCTTTTCCCCAACCTCCTTATACCTGCCAAACTTATAAAGATAGAGATTACTAGTATTAAGGCAGGGCTCAAATTTCAAGTCCTGAGCTACTACCCAGGCCTTAAGGGATACTCGCCACCAGTTACCCCACCCAACCCCTACCCTGCCCCCATCCTAATTCTGCCCCTAAACACGTCCTAATAAATTATCTCATGAAATGACACTTAAATGTTTTATGCAGAATTAAGTTACAGCAAAAAATATTAACAACAACTTTATCAGTGCCCATCAGTGAAGCCTCACCTGTGCCCATCAATGCAGCCTCACAAGTACCCAACAATGCAACCTCACCAGTGCCCATCAATGTAGCCTCACCTGTGCCTAACAATGCAACATGACCTGTGCCCAACAATGCAGCATCACCGCTGTGACCAACAATGCAGTCTCATCTGTGCCCATCAATGCAGCCTCACCTGTGCCCAACAATGCAACCTCACCAGTGCCCAACAATGCAGCCTCATCTGTGCCCAACAATGCAGACTCACCTGTATCCATAAATGTAGCCTCACCTGTGCCCAACAATGCAGCCTCATCTGGGCCCAACAATGCAGCCTCACCTGTGCCCAACAATGCAGCCTCACCTGTGCCCAACAATGCAGCCTCACCAGTGTCCAACAATGCAGCCTCACCTGTGCCCATCTATGCAGTCTCAGCTGTGCCCAACAAAGCCACTTCACCTGTGCCCAACAATGCAGCCTTACCTGTGTCCATCAATGCAGCCTCACCTGTGCCCAACAAAGCAGCCTCACCTGTGCAGGGGAAGAGAGATCATCACGGCTGGATCATCACAGAGCGGGGAACATCGCTGTAACAGATTTCATTTGAATTGCCAAGTGTTCCCAGCGCTCACCATCACATACAGCCCCGCCTCCTGGCCCGGGGACTTTGATATGCGTCACACGTCCTGGCATTGGACTTGTGTTCAGTCTATCAAAGTGCCCAGGCCAGGAGGCGGGGCTGTATGTGATGGCGGGTGCGGGAAACACTCAGCAATTCAAATGGAAGCTGCTACAGCGACGTTCCCCGCTCTGTGATGATCCGGGCCGTGGGCGGCTCTCACTTCCCCATGGCAATCACTGGGAGAACGGCTCTCATATAACCCTGCCTGCTGCCAACCCTGCAGGCCGCACCACACTTTTACCGGCAATCATTTTCGACTCGCAGAATGTGAGTAGGCAAGTGGAAATTTTGAGGGCCGATAAAGGGTTAACTAGTGTGGGGTGCAGATCTTAGTTGGTTATGTGTCTATAATTTCTATTAGATATATAGATGGATGGTGTTTTGAATGCTTTTAAGGGCAGAGGATGGATTTGGGGTCTTATATATTACCCGTGCCTATTGCCATCACAAGAATGTTTACATTCCTTGTAACAGCAATAAAGTGATAAAAAAAAACTAAACAGTAATTTTCTAGCAAAAGATACCGATTGTTACATGTAAAAAACAAGTGCCAGAAAAGGCCTAATGTTACTAAAATATCCTGCAGATGATATCTATTTTTGCTGCTAGTTGGCATAGTGGCTTAGTGGTTAGCACCTCAGCCTTGCAGCGGTTCAAATCCTAACCATGAAGCAGACCATGGAATTTGTGTGGCTTTCCTCCCACATACCAAAGACATGCTGGTGGCTACATTGGCTTTATACCCATGAGATAGGGGCCTTAGATTGTAAGCTCCTTGTGGGCAGGGACTGGTGTGAGTGTACAAGTGCTGTGCAAATGGTCAGCGCTGTATAAATAAATAAAGGGGGATAGATCACAAGGTCGGATGAGACAGGTTTTTATAATATCCTTCCCTCAATAGAGATAGGGCCAGATTCAGGAACACTTGCGCTGGAGTATTTCGATATGCGCCGCGTAACTGTGATGATGCGCGTCGTTTCTATGTGCCCGTACCCACCAAACTAGATGCGCCCAATAATGGGTTCATTTGCGACTGGCGGAACGTTCCGACGCCAGAGTATCGTCAGCGCTTAATTTCGTTGGGCGCATCAGTCGCGCCTATTGATTTCCCCTGCAAATATGCAAATGAGGGATTTTTCACAATTCACGAACGGATTAGCACCATACGCTGGCTACATGCGCCGCGCGTATCTCGTCCGTCCGGCGCAAAGTTATTTCTACAAAAGGCTGCTTTATCTTTACTCCAGATGGCCACAGGTCAGCAGGAGAGCAGCTACAGCAGCGTTACCGATGATAAGAGCTAGCTGAGCACCCCCACTTGCAGGACAACACCTCTGTCCATGCTTGTCTGTCAAATTTTACAGCCATGGAGGAAGACATCATAGGTCTCCATAGCCGAGATGACGGCTGACAGCTCCTGGCCATTAAAGTTCAGCTTTCTCCTGTGTGTTTGCGGGGAACGGGAGCAGCCATCTCAAAACAAAAGTAACATCACTGCGGGAGGGGGAGCAGGATATACTTTAGTGCCGAAATGGCGCTTCTACGGGCGCATTTAAACGCCCAACGGAAGGCATTGCGCTGACGTTTCCCGTGAAGTGGTGCCGACGGAAGTTGTGAGCATGCGCACAAGGGGGCGAGTGGAGCCGCACTCACTGCACTGCGCATGCTCCGTGGTTGATGCGCTGAACGTAAGCCTCTGCGCTGGGCTCCGCCCATCATTTACATATGATCACACCCACTTCCACTTGCGTCGGGTTACGCCAGCGCATTATCGTTACTCTGGCGCAAGTTTACGCGCAACTGCTATGTGAATTACAGGACTTGCGCTGAAAGGGTCTTCAGAGTAACGTAAATGAGAAGCGTTACTCTGGAGCAAAGATGCTCTCATCTACCTGAATCTGGCCCATAGAGATATAGGGCCAGATTCAGGTAGATGGGAGCATCTTTAATCTGGAGTAACGTTTCTCATTTACGTTACTCTGCCGAAATTTTAGGAGCAAGTGCTGTTATTCATGAAGCACTTGCTCCTAAAGTTGCGGCAGCGTATCTAAAATGAGCCGGCGTTATTCAAATTGGGCGGGTACGGGGCGTGTATTATTAAAACTAGACGCGATCCCGCGGCGAAAGTACTGCGCATGCGTCGACTGTCAATGCATCCCAGTGCGCATGCTCACAACATCCAACCACTTCCTTGGAAACGACACCACGTTCCTTGGAAACGCCAGCGCCATCCGATAAAGCGTTCCCGCTGCATGGTGCGTTCTAAATGCGCCGGTACGCGTCATGTTGCCACATCCAGCACTAAGTAATCCTGTTCCCCCTCCCGTGCGGAAGTTACTTTTGTCTCTGAGATGCTGCTCCCGTTGCCCCGCAAACACACACAAACAAGGAACTGACTAATGGTGAGCTGTGCCGTGCACTAATCGCTGTCATCGGGAGAACTATGATGTCTTCCTCCATGGCTGTAAAAGTTGACAGACAAGCAGGGACAGAGGTGTTGTCCTGCAAGTGGGGGTGCTCAGCTAGCTCTTATCGTCGGTAACGCTGCTGTAGCTGCTCTCCTGCTGACCTGTGGCCGTTTGGAGTAAAGATAAAGCAGCTATTTGTAGAAATAACTTTGTGCCGGACGGACGAGATACGCGAGGCGCATGTAGCCAGCGTATGGTGCTAATCCGTTCGCGAATCGGGAAATCTCCCTCATTTGCATATTTGCAGGGGAAATCAATTGGCGCGACTGATGCGCCAAGCGAAACTATGCGCTGACGATACTCTGGCGTCGGAAAGTTAAGCCGGTCGGGGAAAGCCCGTTTTCTGTCGCATCTAGTTTGGTGGGTACGGCCGCGGAGATACAACGGCGCATCTTGACAGTTACGCGGCGCATATCGAAATACTCCCGCGCAACTCTACCTGAATCTGGCCCATAGAGATCATGAGTTGGGTAGATCATTGAAGGACAGATAAGACAGTTGGTAGAGTTTCCCGCACGGAAAATCTATTTTTGCCATGTACCATCTTTATTTATTTCCTTTTGAAAGTTAAAACCGTCCAGGAATTTGTAGATTATTTTTTTATTCGGTTCCGCCTTGGAGTTTTCCATAACAAACAGCGGCCGTGTGGGGAGACCCTGACCACCCGGGAGGAAATGTTCAGAAGGTGGGGGGGGGGGTGGCGGGTGAGTGGAAAATCCCCCCACGGACAGATACATGGAGGAGCGTGTGATTTACTTCAGGACAGGCTCCGTCTGGGTAGCACATTTATCTGTACAAGAACTCTAGATACTGATATATGCCATGCTATAGGTTCAAATGTGTGCGATGCAGCAGCACTGGCGTGTTTCTGCGCATTTTTTGCACGTTACCATGCGTAAAGTACATACTTTTTTTTTTTAAATTGCACTGCACCAAAACGCATGGGACGTTATTTACTTTGCATTTTGGCAAGTAGTTTCTCCCTCACTTTAGCAAGTGCAGCTTGGGATGGAGACCAATGCTGTATCTTGGCCTAGGCCAACAAGGCCCAGGCCTAGGGCAGCACTTTGCAGGGGGACAGCACGAAAAGAGACCCTGCCGGCTTGCACTACATTTTTAGTGCAGCGCAAGTCTTATGAGGTGGACTGGGCTACAAGACACATTGGTCTGGTGCCCCCATAGAGTAAGGGATGGTTATAGCCCCTGTTATTGAATTTTTTGCCATCTGTTAATTTCCCTTCATTTCCTGCCCCATAGCCAAACGGGAAGTAAGAGGAAATCTGCAGATGAAGAGAATCCCCCCCCCCCCCCGGCATCCGTTAATTTCCCTTCATTTCCTGCCCCATAGCCAAACAGGAAGTAAGAGGAAATCTCTGCAGATGAAGAGAATCCCCCCCCCCACCATTCGTTAATTTCCCTTCATTTCCTGCCCCATAGCCAAACAGGAAGTAAGAGGAAATCTCTGCAGATGAAGAGAATCCCCCCCCGCTATCCATTAATTTCCCTTCATTTCCTGCCTCATAGCCAAACAGGAAGTTAAGAGGAAATTCTGCAGATGAAGAGAATCCCCCCCCGCCATCTGTTAATTTTTCCTTTATTTCCTGTGCCCATAGCCAAACAGGAAGTGGAAGTGTCAAGAGGAAATCTGCAGATCATGAAACGAGAAATCGCCCCCCCCCCCCCCGCCCCCGCGGCATGCCGTTAATTTCCCTTCATTTTCCTGCCCCATAGCCCAAACAGGGAAGTAAGAGGAAATCTCTGCAGATGAAGAGAATGCCCCCCCCCCCCCCCACCATTCGTTAATTTCCCCTTCATTTCCCTGCCCATAGCCAAACAGGAAGTAAGAGGAAGTAAGAGGAAAATCTCTGCAGACGAAGAGAATCCCCCGCCCATTTCGTTTTAATTTCCCTTCATTTCCTGCCCCATAGCCCAAACAGGAAGTAAGAGGAAATCTCTGCAGATGAAGAGAATCCCCCCCCCCCATCCTTAATCCCCCCCCCTCCTGCCCCCCCCCATCCATTAATTTCCCTTAATTTCCCTGCCCCATAGCCAAACAGGAAGTAAGAGGAAATCTCTGCAGATGAAGAGAATCCCCCCCCCCCCCCCCCTGCCATCTGTTAATTTCCCTTAATTTCCTGCCCCATAGCCAAACAGGAAGTAAGAGGAAATCTCTGCAGATGAAGAGAATCCTCCCCCCCTGCATCTGTTAATTCCCCTTCATTTCCTGCCCCATAGCCAAACAGGAAGTAAGAGGAAATCTCTGCAGATGAAGAGAATCCCCCCCCCCCCCCTGCCATCTGTTAATTTCCCTTAATTTCCTGCCCCATAGCCAAACAAGAAGTAAGAGGAAATCTCTACAGATGAAGAGTATCCCCCTCCCCGCAAGGCGCTCAGAACTAGTGTCCCCACTGGAAAATTTCAGGGCAGGTACTAAACAGGAAGGGGTGTGACCTTGACAGAAAGGGGTGGATCGTATTTAAATTAGGGGGTGCACAAGTTTAGTCAGGCCTAGGGCAGCACAAAACCTAAACACACCACTGGTGGAGACGTTATGGCTGCTGCTAGAAATCACAGGACCCCATACAGCCTATCTGCCAGCCCCCCCCCCCCCCCCCCCCCTGGCTGAAAGTGATTGAGGACATAGATTTATCAGTCCCTTTCTCTGCAACTTCGGCAGCACAGATGAATGAATAGGAAACGCTGCTCATTCACAGACTTAAAGGAACACTAAACGTTTGTTTTCTATTAGATCAATTGATTGCCGTAAGCTAGAGCATTTAAATATCATTTACCTCGTTTTTCCTTTTGACCTCCAAAATACAGCAATCCAGGTTTTGAAAATGCCATTTTCTGTCTCTCCACTTCTTGCTTTCCACCAGCATCTGAGCCGTTTTGCATGGAGCCGTTTTAGAAAAAGAAGGGGCCAGAAAATAAAAAATATTTACCAGCCACACAGGGGGGCCTGGACAGCAGATGGAAACGTACATGTGCTGGTACCAATGCAGCTGCAGCCGAAGCAAGATAGAAGAGGAGAAACTGGCACTGTTGCAGGGGGAGGAGGATCGGTGTCTGCCATAAGACAGTACAGCCAGCCAGGCAGCCAGGGCAGCTGTTAGAAATCACGGGGCCCCGTACAGCCTACCAGGCAGGGCCCCCCAATATATCAAGACCATATTTTCACCAAAAATACACTAAAATCATTATTAGCGGACACAAACATAAGAGAGAATCTGTGTGAATTAGCCCTTTTTTATTTGTGTTTTACATTAAAAAAAAAAAAAATCATATTCACAGTGACAGGGTGGCACATGGGGGGGGGGGGGGGTTTGTCTGTGTTTTCTCCCTGCAGAAGCTGAAAGTCGGGAGGAGGGGGACAAAACTTTGAGCTGCTGCACATCCTGTAACTGCCCCTCTGCCAAACCACATTAATTCCTCCTGCTGTTTGGGCCCCCTGTAGGCCCGGGCCTCCTACAGGTGACTGGTGGTGTCCTCTATCAGCCAGCCCTCCTGGTGCCCAGGCCACCCCTTTTGAACTGCTGGTGCCCGGGCCCAGTACAGGAGGGCTGGGCTGTACTGCCTTATCAGCAACCCTGGCTGCAGCTATACTGTGGATGTTTTGAATTACTTGGAAGAGCAGAAATCAGAGTGCGTCTCTCATTCATCATCTATTTTCTATGAAGGAAGGGCGATGATGGGCTTCTTTGAGCGGAATCCTCGTCCCCCTGCTTCTGTAGCATGCAATCCTTACTTTTTAACTGCACATTAGGCTGCATGATCCTCGGAGGGACACAACCACGTCATCTCTTTTTTATGAAGACTCTTTTATTGGCCGATACACATTTTATTTTATAGTCAGATTGTATTACATATGGTGAGCTTTAGAAGAATTCAACAGAATTCTGATGTAAAATTATGTTTTAAGGATAAATTTGTTGCGCTTAGTATTGTGCTGGGGGATCAAAGCACGCCATAGATCGTGTATTTAAATTATAATATTGATATATTTTCTATAGATTTAAAAAAAGAGAGATGTTTTTTTTTTAATCCATAGAAAATATATCAATATTATAATTTAAATACACGATCTATGGCGTGCTTTGATCCCCCAGCACAATATTAAGCGCAACAAATTTATATGCTCCAGGCTGGAGGGCAAAATGCCCCTAGAAATGATTTTTTTTGATATTGGTAGTGATGCTATCCAACACAGTTGCAGTCATAACAACATGCAGATGCTGCCCTCTACAGGACACTGTGTGTATTACCCTAGGCTGATGTCATAAAGATCTTCGTAAAGAAAACCAGTTAGCTGTTTAGGAAGAATATGTATTCCTAACTAGGGATGAGCCAAAAACCCCCCGCGTTCGGTTCGGACCAGAACGTTCGAACAGACCGACCGTTCGTGCGAACATTTAGAACCCCATTGAAGTCTATGGGACTCAAAGGTTCGAATTCAAAAGTGCTCATTTTAAAGACCAATATTCAAGTTATTGTTGGAAAATGTCTTTGAGAACCCGGGTCTTGCCCGAGGGAACATGTATCAATGAAAAAAAGTTTTAAAAACAGTAGTTTTTTCAGGAGCAGGACTCCTATTGCTGAAAAAAACGACTGTTTTAAAAACTTTTTCCCATTGATACATGTTCCCTCGAGCAAGACCTGTGTTCTCAAAGACATTTTCACAGGCAAACTATAGACACCCAGCAGGTACAATATTTAAAGGAATTTTTCCTCCAGGAGCAGTGATTTTAATGATGCTTAAATAAAAAAAAATGAAAAATTCATTTAAATATTGTACCTGCTGGGTGTCTATACCTGTGATAATGTCTTTAAATAGCACAATCACCTGCCTGCCAGTAAATTAGGAAGAACTGATCTAGCTAAGCTATACAGTGTATAAATATATGTACAACTCCTAGGGATGTATATATATCCTCTACACACTGTAAATTAAGCTAAACTGACTAGCCTGCCTGCTCTATCTAGCTATATAAAAAGACAATCTCTCTGTCTCTCTGACTGATCTCTGTTCAGCGCTGGAACACACTACACGAGGCCGCCCTATATAGTGTGGGGCGTGTGCTAAAGCCCTAAGCCATAATTGGCCAAAGCCACCCTGGTTTTGGCCAATTATGGCTCTCCGTTTTCTGCGTGCTGTGATTGGCCAAGCATGCAGGGTCATAGTGCATGTTTGGCCAATTATCAGCGCGCAATGCCGCAGTGAATTATTAGCCGTTGTGCGTCACTCGAATTTGGCGTGAATGACCCATTTTGTTTTAATTTCGTCGAACGTACGAACAGACAATGTTCGAGTAGAACATACGTTCGTATTGAACGCGGAGCTCATCCCTATTCATAACAAGGAAAACATTTATACAGTAAAGCCTTTGTTTGAGAGTAACTTGGTTTGAGAGCATTTTGCAAGACAAGCACATTTCTTTAATACTTTTTGACTTGATATACAAGTGATGTCTTGATATACAAGCGATGTCTTGATATAAGAGTAGCGTCATGTCACAACTGTCTCCAGACCTAAACCCTATTGAGCATCTGTGAGACATCCTCAAACGAGAGGTGGAGGAGCACAAGATCTCCAACATCCACCAGCTCAGTGATGTCATCATGGAGGAGTGGAGGATGTTTCCAGTGGCAACCTGTTAATCTCTGGTGAACTTCATCCCCAAGAGGGTTAAGGCAATGCTGGAAAATAATGGTGGTCACACAAAGTATTGACACTTTGGATCCAATTTGGACATTTTCACTTAGGGTTGTACTTACATTTGTTGCCAGTGGTTTAGTCATTAATGGCTTAATATTGAGTTACCATGTATAGAAACGTATCCTGTTCTCTTTGTAGTGTTTACTTTGTGTGAAATCCCTGACAGTCCCTCTGCCAAGCATTAAAGCACATATATGCTGGGACCTCAGCCTGCTCTCCTCCATTGATCAGACTTGCCCTGAATCCCCCCCCCCCCCCCACACACACACATACAGCCATTTACAGGGAAGCTTAGTGTGCTGATGCTGCTGCTTCTCCTCCTCCCCCAGCTCTTATGCAGCTGAGAACGCAGGGAATGTGATCACACAAATGTTTTGCCTTTATTTCAGTTTTAAACTGGATGAGTTGTTTCACAAGGTGATTGTTTACGACCACTTTAAGCAATGGATGTGTATGGATGATCTTTAGTGCCCCTTTAACTATCACAACCTCAAACTTGACTTGGGGCCCGCATCTCCCACATCTTTTAGGTGCAGTCTGACGGCATTCACAGATGTGAAGCTCAACTCATCCATCATACCATGACATGTCATTGGATATTCTCCAAACCTCCCTAAAATCAGCCTCTTCTTTGTAATTCCAGGTGTCCTAGAAACAAGAGATTTAGAAAATCCTTCTCCACACAAAAATGGTAAATAACTTTGATACCACATTGGCCAAATTCTCTGTGGTTATGGTAGGAGTTCTTCACCAAGTCACAGCACTCTGATAGCAGCATCATTCTCTTATACTTAGACCCCCCCCCCCCCCAATTATTGATTCTACATTAGTGAGGAGTGAAGCCGCGTACACACGATCAGACATGTCCGATGAAACATGGCCGACGGACCGTTTTCATCATACCAGGCTGAAGTGGTCTGTTGGTCTGATGCGCGTACACCCCATCGGACCAAAACGCAGTGACGTAGAACACAACGCTGTGATGAAAAAACAAAGTTCAATGCTTCCAAGCATGCGTCAACTTGATTCTGAGCATGCGCAGGATTTTGGTCCGATGATTTCGTGTACTTACCATCGAACATGTCCGATGGACAGGTTTCCAAGCATGTTTTGAAACTTTTGTCCGCTGGAAAACGGTCCGATAGGCCGTACACACGATCGAACATGTTCGATCGTGTGTACGCGGCCTTACACTGTCACCTGGCTTAGGGGTGGTCGCAGAATTAGGGCTAAACTGAGAAATGTTGCTGTTTGGAGATAAAAAGCCAGCAAGTGATTCAAATTGAAGGTGATCAACCAAAGCTGAAATACTGCATTGGAATGAAGCATTGTCTTGCTGAAAAACAAAAAAAAAACAAAAGCAAATCCTATATATATTTCTTAAAAAACAGCCTTTACTAGAAAACATGTTTTTCTCTTTAACCATTTAAGCCCCAGACCATTTGGCTGGCCAAAACCAGGCCACTTTTTGCGATACGGCACTGCATCGATTTAACTGACAATTGCGCGGCCGTGTGCGATGTGGCTCCCAAACAAATTTGCCGTCCTTTTTTTCCCACAAATAGAGCTTTCTTTTGGTGGTATTTAACCACTTCCCGCCCGGTCAATGGACAATTGACGTCCGAGAAGTGGTTGTGAAATCCTGACTGGACGTCTATTGACGTCCTGCAGGATTTCATGCCGGCGCGCGCCCGTGGGGGCGAGCAGCGCGGCGATCGATAATGCGGGGTGTCAGTCCAATCACAGCTGATCACGATGTAAACAGGAAGAGCTCTCCTGACAGGGGGGGTTTGCGCTGATTGTTTATCAGCGCAGCCCCCCTTCGGATGTCCACACAGGACCACCAGGGAAGGGCAAAAAAAAAAATAGGGCAATACATAAAAAAAAAAAAAAAAGGGGACAGTAAAAAAATAAAAAAAGCCAGTAAATAAAAAAAAGAATAGATGCCAATCAGTGCCCACAAATAGGCACTGACTGGCAACATGGACCCTTCAGTGTCCATCAGTGCCACCCCTCAGTGTCCATCAGTGCCACCCCACAGTGTCCATTAGTGCCACCCCACAATGTCAATCAGTGCCACCCCACAGTACCCATCCATGCCCAGTGCCCATCTGTGCCACCCATATGTACCCAGTGCCACCCATAAGTGCCCCCCATGAGTGCCCATCAGTGCCACCTATGAGTGCCCATCAGTGCCGCATACCAGCGCTGCCTATCAGTGCCCATCAGTGCCGTCTATCAGTGTCCAACAGTGCCACCTCACCGGTGCCCATCAGTGCCGCCTCACCTGTGCCCATCAGTACCACCTCATAGGTGCCCATCAGCGCCACCTCATCGGTGCCCGTAATCGAAGGAGAAAACGTACTTATTTACCAAAAATTAACAGGAAAAAAATAAAAAAATAAAAAATAAAAAAAATTCGGTCTTTTTTTAGTTGTTGCGCAAAAAATAAAAATAAAAATAAAAATCGCAGAGGTGATCAAATACCACCAAAAGAAAGCTCTATTTGTGGGAACAAAATGATAAAAAAAATTGTTTGGGTACAGTGTAGCATGACCGCGCAATTGTCATTCAAAGTGCGACAGTGCCGAAAGCTGAAAATTGGCCTGGGCAGGAAGGTGCGTAAGTGCCTGGTATGGAAGTGGTTAATCACCTCTGCGGGGCGTTTTTTGTGCTATAAACAAAAATAGAGCGACAATTTAAAAAAAATGCAATATTTTTTACTTTTTGCGATAATAAATATAATTAAAAATATTATCCCCAATAAATATATTAAAAAAACTTTTCCTCAGTTTAGGCCTAATACATATTCTTCTACATATTTTTGGTAAAAAATAAATAAATCGCAATAAGCGTTTATTGATTGGTTTATTGATACATTTTTTTACTAGTAATGGCGGCAATTCGTGATTTTTATCGTGACTGCGACATTATGGCGGACACATCAGACTTTTGACAGGGCAAACTGGTGGCAATTGATGGGGCAAACTGGTGGCAATTGATGGGGCATACTGGTGGCAATTGATGGTTAGAGTAGCTGTGTTTGATGGCACAGTGGCGGCAGTTTATAGGTGCAATGGCGGTGCTTGATGGGCACAGTGACTGCGTTTGATGGGTGCTGTGAGGCTGCAATAAAAAAAATGTTCAGTTTGTTTGCGCCCCCAAAAATGTTGAGCATCAGCCGCCACTGGTTCCTCCACACCTCTATTGTAGCAAACAAGGCAGTTTTTGTGATATGTACTTAGATGGTTTGGAAGTCATACACATATGGCCTGGAGACAAATCCCAGGTCAACAAGTGACAACACATCTGCCTTGTGATATCCCAACATGTAAGAGCATAGAAGGGTGTGACAAAACTGAGTGTAGTCTAAAGTACCCCCCCCCCCCCCAACTCAAATCAAGAGGTACATATTTTATATATTAAAGTGGATGTAAACCTGATTCATAAAATTTGAGCTGGGCACATATATCTGCAGTATTTTGTTATTTCTTTTCAATTAGCCAAGTCTTAAAGGCTCTCTTCTGAACGGTTCCTCTGTTATCATCCTGAGAACTCCTGAGATATTTTTTGACTTTTTAGAAAAAAGCAGCCAGAATCTTTTGTCAAAGGAGGTTGCTAAAATAGATTAGCAGAGAGCAGCTCCTATTACAAAACAGCTTTGAGAGTCTCAGCCTATGATGAGAGGGGGTGTGTGCCTTTCCTCCAATCAGCAATGTTAGCTTTCTCTGCTGTATGCCCAGACATCACACTCACAGGAAGAGAAAATCTAACTAACACAATCTGAACTTTCTTAACAGTATATAAATGTAAAGACAGCAGATATACATATAAAACCTATATGGGGAGATTTAGTTCATCCCTGTGTATCATCTGAGGCTGTTCACTTCACTGGGTGTATGGAGGGTTTACATCCACTTTAACAAATTGTTAATCAAAGAGCAGTTTAACCCAATAAAAGTCAAGATTTAGTTTAAGAACTGGTCACATTTATGTCAATAAAAACAAACACGATCTTTAACACATAAAAAAAAAAAAAATATATGCATTTGTAAATCAATATCCTTCTGTAACAGAGTATAAGTGCAATGTAACCAATGTCAGGGATGTGTGGAGAAGTCAATTAAAAGGTTGACTATGGATGGTCAGCATAAGTAAAAGAGTTCTTAATGTCATTTGTGGATAAAACCTTCTGGCGCTCATTTAATAAAATAAAACTAAATGCAAATAAAATAAAAAGTGGTAGCAATATTTTCCAAGACAAAGGTGACTTCCTGTCTAGTGACTCCATCAGAGAACACTGCCAACTGTCACTTCAACCTGAAATGGCAGCTACCATAGGCCAGTAGACTGCACAAAAAACTTACATCAGTCTTTTGGGTATGTTTTTTTCTACTTGAATGTTATTAGGCAGTTCTTTGACATGGGGTCACTTGTTTGTGTTGGATGGATTGGTAAAGTGCACTTAGCTAGGAGTACCACTCAATGATGCCTTAGCATTCACGTATGAGCTTATACAGATGTGAAATTCAGGTTATGTTGACCAATCACCTGCGTAGGCTGAGCACCATGGCCTAATTGCACATGATTGGCTGTGTGTATGTTTTATGGGAGGCATATAGAAAAGCATGGCTTGTCAAACACAAAGGCACCTTAAAGGGTGAAGTACTTATGATAGCAGTTTTTCATGTCCTGTATGTTACAGGGCTGCATGAAGACATAAGTGGGCTCAGGAGAGCTAGCGCTCTACTATGTCCTCATCATCTAAGTAAAATACAAGTTGAAGGAAACCTGTACTGAGAGAAACACAGCGACTTCCTTCTGGAAAATTCTACAGGCTTTCTGTAGCATAAATTAGGGTTGTCCAGATACCGATACTAGTATCGGTATCGGGACCGATACCGAGTATTTGCGGGAGTACTTGTACTCGCGCAAATGCTCCCGATACCTAAATAGAATACTTTTTTTGTATTTATCAACATGTTCTGTGAAAATTCTTTGAGTTTTTTTTACTACTGCGTGACAAGAAAACAAAACATTTTTATTAAATGTCTTGAGTTAGAGTTCTTCATAATTCTAAAGAAAATATCCTTAGTCTGTATTGTGGTTTGAAAACTGTCACATGACATTTAAAAAAAAGTATCGGTATTCGGTATCGGCGAGTACATGAAAAAAAGTATCGGTACTTGTACTCGGTCCTAAAAAAGTGGTATCGGGACAACCCTAGCATAAATACTTTCTGAATGACTGATGTCTCGTAACACACAACCGTTTTTTCCGACGGGAAAACTGCAAGGAGAGCTTTTGGCCGGCCGTGTGTATGCTCCTCGCAGTTTTTCTGACGGGAAAACTGCCCAAAAACCGACGGACAAAAAAAAGAAAACCAACAGACTTTTACCCGTCGGTTTTTGGCAGTTTTCCTATGGGAAAAACTGCAATGAAACATACACAGGGCTTGGATTCCCGCCCAAAGCTCCATAGCAGTTTTCCTGTCGGGAAAGCCAGCCATGTGGAGGGGGAAAACTGCCCGAGCAGTTTCTCGGCTTTCCCCTCGGTATTTCCGACGGGAACTTTTCCCGTCAGAAATCCCACACGTGTGTAAGGGGCATAACTGATAGCAGTAACACAGAAGACCTGACCCTTATAACTAGGGTTGTCCCGATACCGATACTAGTATCGGTATCGGGACCGATACCGAGTATTTGCACGAGTACTTGTACTCACGCAAATGTTCCCGATGCCTGGCCGAATACTTTTTTGTATTTATCAACATGTTCTGTGAAAATTCTTTTTTTGTTTTTTACTACTGTGTGACAAGCAAATAAAACATTTTTATTCATTTTTACTCATTTTTATTCTTTTATAATGTCTTGAGTTAGAGTTCTTCATAATTCTAAAGAAAATATCCTTAGTCTGTATTGTAGTTTGAAAACTGTCACATGACATTTAAAAAATGTATCCATATTCGGTATCGGCGAGTACATGAAAAAAGTATCAGTACTTGTACTCGGTCCTAAAAAAGTGGTATCGGGACAACCCTACTTATAACCATTCTGGGTCAGAGACTCAAAAAGCAGACTGGAGTATCATGATAGCCAGGCAACTCGTATTTTGAGATAGAGGTCCGAAATCTCACTATTTCAGAGGTTTTGTTTTCTACACAAAATTGGAGGTATCACTTGTCTTTATTAAACTTCAGGATAATAATGGTTGCAGGGAATTGGTTGTAAAGGTTTGTGTTTTATTTTCTAAATAGGTTCCTTTAAGCTAGTGCATTGTTGGTTCACTTACCTTTTCCTTCAATTTCCTATCTAAATGTTTTTTTTTCTTTGTCTGAATTTCTCACTTCCTGTTCCTCCTCAGTAAGCTTGCCCACATCATCCGAGCCGTTCTGGCTGGGGGTTAGTCAGCGTGCTCACCCCCTCCCTTGAGAACACAGCATCTCCTCGCAGGGATGTAGTGCCAAGGGGCGAGCACGCTGACTAACCCCCCCCCCCCAGCCAGAACAGCTTGGATGATGGGGCAAGCTTACTGAGGAGGAACCGGAAGTGATAAATTCAGACAAAAATAAATAAAAAAACATTTAGAAGGGAAAAGGTAGTGAACAAACAATGCACTAGCTAAAGGAACCTGTTTAGAAAGAAAAAAAAAAAAACCTTTACAACCCCGTTAAGATTAATTTGGTGAATCTGAGTTAAACATTATATACTATACAGTTCTGAAAGATAAACTTTGGTCAGAAGATCTCCAAGTTGAGGTTAGGGAAGCTTAAAGTGAATGTAAACCCCCCCCCCCCCCAAAAAAAAATTTTTTTGAATGTCACAATGTACAGTATAAGATTTCCTATCACCTGTACCCAGTCTTGCCACACAGAGTTAATCCAGCTCTGAGCAATCCTCTTTTTATTGTTCAGTGAAATAAAACAGACTTGCAGATAAAAACCAAAGTCCTTGCTTGAGTGACAGGTTATTTACATATCTCGTGCACTAGCTTGCAGACATGCATAGCTTCTGTAAAAAGTGTACAATTCACATCCCCCTCCCATCTCCTCTCCAGCTCTCCCAGGATTGGCTGTCTTTCCTGCGTTTTCATTAAATGTTTTCAAAATATGGGGTTATCCACAGTTTAGTGTCATGAGGAAATGCTCCAGTGAACAGCCATCAGAATATACATAAAAGTGTGCATGTCTGCAAGCTAGTGCACGAGATATGTAAATAACCTGTGACTCAAGCAAGGACTTTGGTTTTTATCTGCAAGTCTGTTTTATTCCACTGAACAATAAAAAGAGAATTGCTCAGCGCTGGATTAACTCTGTGTGGCAAGACTCGGCACAGATGATAGGAAATCGTATTCTCTACATTGTGACATCAACAAAAAAAAACATCCACTTTAATGATGTAGACTTCCATACACCAGATTCAGAGGCCTTCAACTCATGAGTCAGGCCCAGCATCCTTCAGCTTCTTGTGAATGGCTGTCCTATTGGTACACACATCTGTTGGTCTTATTTAAAGTTGCTTTGAAAGGATGAACAATTAGGAGATACGGGGTACCATAACAACCAGGGGTACAAGAAGCACCCTTTTTGCTGCCTTTTTTTTAGTGGATCATCTATGACATGCTAAAAAAAAGGTACGGGCATACACAGCAACAGAACTGCAAATTAAGGTACCATGGGCAGGTCATAAATAGTAAGGTCGTAGTTTCCCCAAGTTTGTAATAGGGTTATGTTATGTAGCCGTATTAGAAAAAAAAAAGTAAAACAACATTAGCATCCTTCTTTAAGTGTAGTGGTGCTAAGAAAACTTCATTAAGACTGATATTTGTAACCATATAAAAGCCCTGTCCCTGTATGGCATGGGCACCATATTATATTATCTTGTTCCAGGGAATTACATTCATCTGAATCCAGGAGAGGGCTCACTCTATCAGTAGAGGAAGCCCCCACTTAGTTCGAATTCTAGAGGGTGTTTGGCATAATGAAAAGAGATAACGATTCCCTGGTCCTCGATCACTTCTTCTTGGGCAAGACGTTATCGTCAAAGTATCCTTTATTGGCGATGTTTCCGGCCGGGTCATAGAAGCCAACGGCAATGTACATCCCTTTATTGTCTGTGCTCAGGCCAAAGCCAACTTGATTGGAACTCTTCCAGATCATCTGGGTGAAGTTACCTGGAGACAGAAGAGATCAGTGAGATGACGGAAATAGATTTTTAGAGGGTTGTCATAGTAACCAAGCTGTACGAGCAGATCAGGAGAGGGTTAAAATTGCCGCACATAAATCTCTTTTAACCTAAATTAGTGGTCTCCAAGCTATGTCCGGCCAGCTTTATCCGGCCTTCAGCTATGGTCAGCCGCGTATCTTCAATGTGCCAGACTGAGGATTAAAGAGGTTGTAAAGGATTTTTTTTCCCCTAAATAGCTTCCTTTACCTTAGTGCAGTCCTCCTTCACTTACCTCATCCTTCCATTTTGCTTTTAAATGTCCTTATTTCTTCTGAGAAATCCTCACTTCCTGTTCTTCTGTCTGTAACTACAAACCGTAATGCAAGGCTTTCTCCCTGGTGTGGAGAAAGCCTCTTGAGGGGGGAGGGGGCCAGCAGGCAAGTCAGGACACTCTACTTTGCAGATAGAGAAAAGAGCTGTGTGTTTTGGGCATCCCGACCCTCCTGCTCGCCCCCTCCCCCCTCAAGAGGCTTTCTCCACACCAGGAAGAAAACCTTGCATTACGGTGTTGAGTTACAGACAGAAGAACAGGAAGCGAGGATTTCTCAGAAGAAAGCAACAAATTGTAAAGCAAAATGGAAGGATGAGGTAAGTAAGGGAGGACTGCACTAAGGTAAAGGAAGCTATTTATGGAAAAAATGTTTTTCCTTTACAACCCCTTTAAGGCAGGAGAGGCTGTCTATGGCCTTAACCCCCCTCCATACTGCACCTGGATCCTGTAAGGGGGTACTATGATGTAAGCAGGACTCTGATGGGGACCCTGATTTAAAAGAGGATCCAATGGGGACTCTGACATCAGGGGAGCGATAATGGGAACTCTGAAGTAAGGGGGAACTCTGATTGAGACCCTGATGTCAGGGGGACACTAAAGAGGACCCTGATGGGGAGCCTTTTGTAAAAGGGAATATAATAGGGACCCTGAAATCAGGGGGGGACTATAGGCACACCCTGATCGCCCCATGCCCAATAGCATTATTGCTCTGTGCAGGAAGATGGGAAAGATCTCCCTCTTAGGCCGCGTACACACGACCAAATAAATCCGATCAAATCGGTCTGACAGACCGTTTTGATCGGATTTGTCTGCTGGGGTATATTGGTTTGATCGTGTACACACGATCAAACCAAAATCCCCGCCGGCAGACAGTGCGTTGGCGTGGCGGTGAAGTTGACGCCGCCACGTCACCAGGAAGTAAAACACTTCCGCGCATGCGTCGAATCCATTCGACGCATGCGCGGGCAGATATGTCTGCTGGTTAGCGTACTAACCAGCAGACATGTCGGACGGACGGGTTCCCAGCAGACAGATTTTAAAGCATGCATGTCTGCTGGAAAAATCTGTCTGCCCGCCCGTACACACGATCGAATCTGTCTGCTGAAACGGTCCGTCGGACCGTTTTCAGCAGATAGATTCGATCGTGTGTACGCGGCCTTACTGACTCTACCATAAGAGAAGTGTTTACACATTTATCTCTCACTGTGCTGGCAGGGAGATCAATGAGCCACGGTCATATATATGTAGATACACACACGTGTTTGAGTTTTAGGGTGCACACTCTAATCCGAATCTGCACACACCTATAGGGGGGGACTATAATAAGGACCCTGATATAAAGGGGAAATAATAAATGTGAAGAGGACTATGATGGGAACTCTGATGTAATTTTTTAAAGGCTTTTATCACTTACCTGACCCGCTCTGGAATCCGGGAGTGCTGAAATTATACTTTGTGATCTCATTGTACCAAGACTCAGCCACTTCTTTGCCTGAAATGCAGAACACATCAAACATTCATTGACCCGCTTACCTTAAAGTAATAAGTCATATTTTTTCTTTAAAATAAAAAAGATGTTATTTTACCTGCTCTGTGCAATGGTATTACACAGAGCGGCCCCTTACCTCCTCTTCTGGAGTTCCCCACTGGCATTCTCCATCCCTCCTTCTTATGAGTGTCCCCATAGCAAGCTGTGAGCTGTGGGGGCACTCATGTGGGTGTGCTCCTGAGCCGGGCTGTGTGCGTCCACAGGTACACACAATGCAGCTCTGCTCCGCCCCTTGTTCCCTCCCACAGAATTTGGCTGACGGCAGAAGTAGCCAATGGCTCCTGCTGCTCTCATTGTGTCCTGTAAATTAGAGTTGAGTTGCACACAGGACAGTGCTGGATCGAAAGATGACCCAGGTAAGTAATTAGGGACAAGGAGCGGGGGAAAAAAGTACTGGACCATATTTTCCCTTAATGTATTGAGGTTAAAAATGTTACTTTGATTTTAATAATGTGAATTGGTAATGGGGTACCCCTACCATTTCAACCAAAAAAGTGAGAAAAAAAAAACATGCACACAAGGTTGGGACAAGTCCTTTAATAAAAAATAAAAAAATTCCAGCGCCGTAATCCTGACCCACCGCTACAAACGATTCCACCTCCACGGGAGGCTCCCGGGCAAATGACGCGCGACCCGTCTGACAGCGGTTTTATAACTGAGGACGGGGCCACCCGTAAAGTGGATGGGTGACCCCGCCCCCTCTGGTGCAACGGGGGTTTCCTGTGATGCGCCAGAGGGGCCCGGGTACACCACGGGGAGACCGCCGTAAAACTCCTGTTGCGTCAGAGGGGTCACCTGTCCACGTCAGGGGTGGCCCCGCCCTCAATTATAAAACAGCTGTCACACGTCATTCGGCCGGGAGCCTCCTATGTACAAGTAGAAGGATTGAGGCGCTGGAATTAATATATTTGTTTTTTATTAAAAGTACTTGTCCCAACTTTGTGTGTGTGTTTTTTTTCCTTTTTTCTCAAATTTTTGGGTGAAGTGGTAGGGGTACAAACACCTTGTTACCAATTTACATAAGGGGGTGGCATCAGGGGGTCCACTTTGTTAAAGGGGGCTTCCAGATTTCGATAAACCCCCCCGCCCGCAGACCCCCAGAACCACGGGCAAAGGTTGTGGGGACAAGGCCTTTGCATGCTCGGATAAGGGTCTGGTATGGATTTTTAGGGGAACCCCGCACCATTTTTTATTTTATTTTGGTGCAGGTTCCCCTTAATATTCATACCAGAACCAAAGGGCCTGCTAATGGACTGGGGGGGGGGGGGCATGTCATTTTTTTTAATGACTTTGATCTGTATTTCCGGGACCCGACAATTCATTATAGCTACGAGTATTTTTAAATTACCTTTTTTCCTTTAAAAATGTCATTTTTTGGATATGTTTTATAGCAGAAAGTAAAAAATATATATTTTTTCAAAAACAAATTTTCTTTGTTTCCGTTTATATCACAAAAAAAAAAAATAGTAGTGATCAAATACCACCAAAAGAAAGCTCTATTTGTGTTAAAAACAATGGCCCAGATTCACAGAGCAATTACGCCTGTCTAACTGGTGTTAGACAGGAGTAATTTCAAATTTTGCGCGCCGTATCACTAGTTTGAATCCTCAAACCATGATACGGCGGCTTCGGGCTTCGATCCGAGAGGCTTACGTCCTCGTAAGCCTTCGGATCTACACTGCGATATTTTTGCAGCCGCTGGGAGGAGTTCGTGGCGTTTTCATGCGTCGGGATATGCAAATGAGTTTTTACGCCGATCCACGAAGGTACGAGTGTCCCTCGCAATCGCCTACGTCATTTTTTGGCTACGTAATGTTAGAGGAGCTTTTTGCTGGTCTAACAGTGCGTAACCCATGTAAAGTATGGGCGTTGTTCCCGCGTCGATTTTTTTTTAACGTAACTCGTTCGGGAATAGGAATGTACGTAAACGACGCTACTAAGACGCGACGACGTGTTTTCGCGCAATGCACGGTGGGAAATTTGCGAACGGAGCATGCGCAGTTCGATCGCCGCGGGAACGCGCCTATTTTAAATGCTTCACGCCCCCTACTCGCGCAGATGGATTGCGACGGGAGAAATACACTACGCCGCCGTCGTTTACTGGACAAAATCTACCTGGATTCCACGTAGAGCCAGGTAAAAAACGGTGGCGTAGTGTATTTCTGATACTCTACGAGAATCTAATTCTCTGTGAATCTGCCCCAATATATACATTTCATATGGGTACAATGTTGCCTGGCCACACAATTACCAGTTAAAATAGCATAGTGTTAAATAGCAAAAAAATGGCCAGGTCATGAAGGGGGTAAAATCTTCTGGAGCTTAGGTAAGAGATTTGCTTTACATCCATACCAAAGATCTATACAATGACCATACACACCTGTACTGACACACTCAAGGGGCAAATTAGTACTTTGCCAAATGGAATCACTACCTGGACTTTGAGCACTTACCTGTTGGCAGACTAGTGTCTGTTCCCCAGCGGTACCAAAGGTTCTCTCCATGTTCTGAGTCACTGTTCTGAAGAGCACGCATCCCAACCAAATGGTCTGCCCACTTCTGTGCTTCCTGCATCAAGGAAGTGCTGATCTGCAGTGCTCCTGAGCCATGCAGGCGACGGTACTTGTTGTGCTCATTCAGTAGGTCTTTCCGGAATGTTTTTAGATCTTTTTCTGGAAAAAAAAATCATAAATTTGTCATTTTTAAATACATAGTAATATAGAGAAACTGCAATATCAGACATTTTTGTGATCCAGGCATCCCTTCCAGACAGTACAGCCAGGTCTTACAATCACTGCACACTACACTGCATTTAAATCGATACAACCTGTTGTAGGAGTGGGCTCGGCTTGTGACTAGTAAGAGAGCAGGAGTATACTGATGAGGCCATCACTCTGCTCCTACCCTCATGGTCACAGATAAAGCAAGAGTTCCGCCTCATCCTCACCTAGTATTGTGCTGCCGTGCAAGGGAATTAAGGGAGGCTATTATCAAGAAATGTCACATTACTTATACGTGTTCTATACAACTTTGTATGAAATTTTTTTTCTAACAAAAACTGAAATAAATGTTTTTAAATCAACTAAAATTTAGAATGAGTATTGGATGGGGGATCGTGTTTAAAAAATCTTGCACAATCCCCTATATAAGGTAAATATGGAAAAAGAGATAAGCCCTGGGGAGACTATGGGAAATGGGGATTTTTGAGTGCCAGAGTCAATGTAACAGAAAATATATAAATAAAAACCGTATTTATCAGCATATAACTTTAAAAGGGAAGTTTCAGGAAAAAAAACTTTTCACAGCCCCCTGCGTATAACATGCAGGCACAGTTTACCCTCTATTTTCAGGGTAAAAAAATGTAATACGCATATATATTACGTATATGTAATAAATATAGTAAATAAATTAAAAAAAAACATAAAATCACATAATAAATTTATAAAATTTATAAAAATGATTAAATGATTTATAAAATATTAAATATTATAATATTATAAAATATAAATATATTAAATGATTTATAAAAAATGATTAAAAGAAATGGCAGGAGTGTAAGCGCCGTGCAGAGATACCAAATACTAGACAAATGTCCGCTGCAACTATCTGTGCTTGACTGAATGGTGCGAGGTGTATGGATCAACATGTTTCGCACAGAAAGAGGGCTTCTTCAGGATCCACCTTGTAATGTTTACAGAGCTTAAAACTCAAATGGTAGAACATCAAATGTACTCAATCATATGCTGAAAGGCCAAAAGGTACAATGTATCCATATATAAATCTCAGTTGTAGAGATAAAACCAAAGAAGTTATGTCGCCACCAAAGAAGAGTTATCGGGTCAGTAAAACACAATACAGAATGTTGATTAAACGTAGAATTCATGAGATCAAGGGTCCAATAAGGGAACATATAATCACAGTGTCAGGTTTCAGTGGATAAGTGGTCGATAGAAAGAAGTGGCGTGAACACATGCCACGTGAAATGTACTGAAAGGGGAATAATATATATATATATATAAAATAATAATAATGTCAGGCGTTAGGGTACCATTAGTGTTTTGGTCCATACCTGGAATTACAACAATGCCGTTGACAGCGGAGTCCTTCACAAAGCCGTCTTCATCATCATCGTCGTCAGTCACCTTTGATCCCCGCTGTAGAACGTTGCGGGCATAGAAGCCAGGGTTGGTGATGTTGCCACATGGGTTGTACTGGGCCACCACGATGAACATTCCCTTCCCACTGGAAGCTAAACCAACGCCAACCTCCTTGGAGGTCTTCCATACCATCTGCGTGAAATGCCCTGCAACAAGGATGATGAAAAGGTGTCACTTACTAAGAATTTACCAAATACAAGATGGGAAA
Source organism: Rana kukunoris (assembly GCA_029574335.1). Classification (NCBI taxonomy): domain Eukaryota; kingdom Metazoa; phylum Chordata; class Amphibia; order Anura; family Ranidae; genus Rana; species Rana kukunoris. Next base: position 160,782,244 of record CM056057.1, read on the forward strand.
TTGGGGATTTGGGGTTTTAGGAGAAGTTTCCTATTTGCGTAATAAGGCAGGCCTGCTTTATTACACAAATCGACTTCTGATTAATTTCCTGGCTGGAGGACGTCCGACATCATATTGCACATTTTTCACCACATTACTGTTCTTGGTCTGTCCCTTTTAAATGCATTGCACTTTTTTATTTTATTTGTATTTATTTATGGTACTTATATAGCACCATCAATTTACACAGAGCTGTACATATACATTGTACATTTGCATCAGTCCCTGCCCTCAAGGAGCTTACAATCTAAGGTCCCGAACTCACATTCATACATACAGCACATACTAGAGCCAATTTAGACAGGATCCAATAAACCTACCAGCCTGTCTTTGGCTTTGTATTGCGCGAAGGCCTATCATACAGGTGAATTGCAATCCTACCTTTGTCCACAAGATGGTGATATAGCTCCATTTAGTAAAACAAGTTGCTGCAGGAACCAAGGCTTTGCTAGCTAGTTATCGCATACCATTACTTTTTTTTTTTATGTACTTTGGTGTGAAGTGAGGCTCTTTATGGTATTGACAACCTGGCCCCATAGTCAGTGGTGGCCCGTCCATAGGGACGCACGGGCGCCGCCCCCCTTCCGCAGTCACAAAAAAAAAACAACAAAAAAAACGGGCCCTTTAAGAACTTTTATTCGGCTAAAATGTCATTTTTACATTTTAACCGCAGTTCTGGCGGCCGTCTATAGAGGGCGCCACCCCCTCTCGCAAATAACATACATTCGTGCATAATTGCACGGATGTATGTTATTGTTGGTTGCCAGCTGCCTGGTCTATTCAGATAACCGGACATAGGGCGCCGGTTACCTGAATAACGGCAGCTGGTTGGCTGAGCGGAATTGCCTATCAAAGCCAGCGGCTCTCATAGGCTTTCCAAGTACAGCCCTCCGGCTCTCTAATGTCTATTCTCGGAACGCAGGCCCCCTGCGTTCCTTGAAAAAGACTGATGGCCGTTTCAGCCAATCAGGTTCCCGGATTCTGGTTATCAGGAACCTGATTGGCTGAAGCGTCACCAAGCGGGACAAGACATCAAGGGAGGACATGGAAGCTTTAGGTAAGTTCATTTTACAGGGAAAGGGGCGACAATGGGCACAGAGAGCGGCAAAGTGGACAGAGAGTGGCAAAGGGCACAGTGGCATCAATAAAAGGGCACACACAGCACAGTGACAACAATGGGCACAGAGGCGACAAAGGGCACAGCACAGTGACAACAATGGGCACAGAGGCGACAAAGGGCACAGCACAGTGACAACAATGGGCACAGTGGCAACAATTAAAGGGCACAGCACAGTGACATGCACAGTGGCAACAATGGGCACAGTGGTGACAATTGGCACAGTGGTGACAATTGGCACAGTGGTGACAATTAGCACAGTGGCTGCGTTTGATGGCATGGCACAGTGGTGACAATTAATGGCACAGCGACTGCGTTTAATTGCATGGCACAGTGGTGACAATTGATGGCACAGCGGCTGCGTTTAGCATGGCACAGTGGTGACAATTGATGGCACAGTGACTGCGTTTGATGGGATGGCACAGTGGTGACAATTTATGGCACAGTGACTGTGTTTGATGGCATAGTGGCTGCATTTGATGGGATGGCACAGTGGTGACAATTGATGGCACAGCGGCTGCGTTTAATGGCATGGCACAGTGAAAATTAATGGCACAATGACTGCGTTTAATGGCATGGCACAGTGGTGACAATTGATGGCACAGTGGCTGTGTTTAATGGCATGGCACAGTGGTGACAATTGACGGCACAGTGACTGCGTTTAATGGCATGGCACAGTCGTGACAATTGATGGCACAGCGGCTGCGTTTGATAGGCACAGTGAGGCTGCAATTTTTTTTTTTTTTCATTTGCGCCCCACCCAAAAATGTTGAGCACCAGCCGCCACTGCCTATAGTCCAGCTCTCAAAATTTCCACTCGCCTACTAGCATTTGGCGAGTGGATTTAAGCTGGGGGCGAGTGATGAAAAGGCTACATGACCAATCTCCCTAACAATCTGTGCCTACACTTAGAGTCCCAATGAGATTGGCGGCCAAAGAGGAAAGGTGCATGCTCGGGAAAAGTAGTCAGGTGAGCCGCGCACAGGCAGAGAAGTACACAGGTGCTCTCCTTACAATTCTCATTAAGCCATGGGACCTAACAGTATGACCTCCCTGAGCCTGCCCCCCTCCCCCGACCAATGTGTCTGGAGAGCAGAAAGTAATGAGTGAGGTGAAGGATTGCGAAAATTATCACTCCGGTGCAGCACTCACTGAAAGTTGCCCTGACATGAGAGCGGCAGCCTTCCAGTTTGTGCAGTTTTCTTCTCCTTGTGCTCTATGTAAGTGTCCAACAGTTCTGCCTGAGCACTGTGAACAGACTGGTCTCAATGTGTGCTGTGCGGTGTCAATGGCAATGGCTTTGCAGTTGTGTGGATCTCAGCGCTGGATTGTACTCCCTCCCGCTGTGCTGCAGCTCCTCTCCTCACTGCCAGCCTGAATAAAAGGGGGAAGTGGGGACATGCAAGCGTGGAGCAGCACACACAGGCTCCTGATGATGAGATGAATGGGAGAGAGAGAGAAAGGGTGGATGTGAGTTGCAGAGGAGACAGCAAGAGAATGAGGAAGAGACCCAGTTCTAGTGCCCTGTCCCTCTGGTCTGACCCCAGTGCCCTGTCCCTCTGGTCTGACCCCAGTGCCCTGTCCCTATGGTCTGACCACAGTGCCCTGTCCCTCTGGTCTGACCCCAGTGCCCTGTCCCATTTTGTTAAAGTTGTTGTTGGTAATATTTAATTTTGTAACTTGATTCTGCATAAAACATTTAACAGTGTCATTCCATAAGATAATCTACGAGGGCGTGTTTAAGGGTGCAATTAGGCGCAGGGCAGTGTATGAATTAGGTGAGGCAACTGGTGGCGAGTATTTCTTGAGGCCTGGCTAGTAGCTCAGGACTTGAAATTTTGAGCCCTGCTATAGTCTATATCACTGTGAAAGCTAAAGACAATGGAATGAGTATTTACATTAGCCTTTGCTGATCTGGTTCTACAGCTTACCAGTATCTGGCTGATGTCCCGGTTTGGAGAAGTTGTAGTTCTTTTCTTCCTTGTACCAGCTATCAGCCACTTCTTGACCTGTAAAGACACAATAACAATGTTTGTTATATAAAATATGACCCCCCATTGCTAATACCTTCCAACTTGTTGAAATGGAAAAGAGACAACTCTTGTAGCGCCACAAGAAACCTCCTAACACAAAGAAGAGTCCCTCTAAGCAAAAGAGGGATACTCAAATATACAGCACTCATAAATTCAGCCACATTTGTTGCATAAAGCAAGATATTTATTGGTATATGTCAGTGTCTCTCTACCAGGCTGCTGTTTAGGTTCCCCGAAGTGCCAGGAGCAATAACCCACTTTGCCCTGGATCAGCATCATGAATTGCCATGGTGCAGGCAGGCCAACCACCAGCACCACAACAACCAATGAAACTCTACAGCGAGGGCACACAACCTCATCTGGTCCTTTAATGATGGCAACAAATGACTGATCTAGGGCAGATGGCATGCAGGGCTGCCCCCGGTATTCAGGAGAAGACAAAAGTCTGCCTACCCCAGACCTCTTCCACCTCCCACCCTCTAAAGTGCTGCTGGAGCCAAAAGGTAGGGCTCTGATGTGAAGAAGAGACTGTGTGATAGAGGGGCTCTGTGAAAGGGGGGACTCTGATGTGATTGTGAGACTCATGTATAGAGGGTGACTCTGATGTATAGGTATGGGTTGTTCTGTCCATCAGATGTCTATGTTGATTATCTATATCTGTGTTGTTAAAATTAAATTTAAGGTTTGTAATTTACATAAGACAATCATCCGTGGAGTTCAGGCTCCATCTAGTGTTCTTTTTTGGCATTGCTGCAGTGTTCGGTTTATTTGATGACTGTATGTGTAGTTAAGAGCCCATTCACGCAGGGACAACTTTGGATCCGATTTCAAGTTGCTTCTAGTCGCCTCAAGTCGCGCTGCCTGAGAAAATCAATGAAAGTGAATGGAGCCGTCTTAATGTACACTACTGCAGTCGCTCCAACTTCAAAAAAGGTTCCTGTACTACTTCAATCAGACTTGTAGGCAACTTGTGCCCATTGATTTCAATGGAAGTTGCCTCAGAAGTCGGATCACTGTCTTAACTGAAGCAACAATAGAGGAAGAGAACATACATTTCTCAGGAAAACCCCTCCCTCCCCCAGAGCTGATTGTTGTTTGATTGGCCACTGGAAAGCCTCCTGTCCTGGAGGAGACTTGATGTTGCCTTGTACTGTCCTGGAGGCAACTTGAAGTTGCCTAATTATTCATACTCAAGACGTGTCCAAGTTGCCTGCCAAAGTAGCTGGAAGTCGCGTTGCCCCTGTGTGAATGGGTTTTTAGGAAGTTGTTAGTAAGCAGGGAATTCTGGGTAGAATCTTCACAGGAAGTGAACCAGCCACCCAGGGCCGGCCTTTGGGGTGTGCGGGGTGTGCGGTCGCACAGGGCGCCATAGCAACATGGGCGCCTGGCGACCTGCACAGATTCCGATGGTGACAGATTCGGCGGACACCTTACCCCCCCCCCCCCCCGCGACTGAATATAACTTAGCGCCGTTAGCGGGCGCCGGGTGGCATGCCTGGTGACAGGGAGGTGGTGGCAGAGACACAGCAGGCAGGGAGGGTGCAAGTCACACCTGAGCGAGACGTCGGCACACCCGGAACCCGGCAGCAATAATCCCCCACAGTGTGCAGCGCCGCGGGTCTGAGGAGTCTCGGCTGTCTGTCTCAGTCACAGGCAGCCCAGCACAGTGCACCCGCCTCCCCCTTTTCCGTCCTGTGCTGTGTGTGTGCAGCACGTGGCTCAGATGACCAGCTTGCCTGGTTTACAGGTCTGAAAGGGGGAGGGGTGTCTGTGTTGTAGAGGGGAGGGGGTATTCGGTATTGTAGGGGGAGGGGGTTCTGTATTGTGGGGGGGTCTGTATTGGGGGGTTCTGTATTGTAGGGGGTTCTGCAATGTGGGGGGGTGTTCTGTATTGTAGGGGGAGGGGGTTCTGTATTGTGGGGGGGTTCTGTAATGTAGAGGGGAGGGGGTTCTGTATTGCGTGGAGGGGGGTTCTGTATTGTACGGGGGGCTGCAATGTAGGGGTGGATCAGTATTATAGGAGGGGGGTTCTTCATTGTGGGGGGGGGTTCTGTATTGTGGGGGCTCTGTATTGAAGGGGGTCTGTATTGTGGGGGGGTTCTGTATTGTGGGGGGAGGGGGTTCTGTATTGTGGGGGGAGGGGGTTCTGTGTTGTAGGGGGTCTGCACTGTTCGGGTGGATCTGTATTGTAGGGGGGAGGGGGTTCTGCATTGTGGGGGGGGTTTATGTATTGTGGGGGGGTTCTGTATTGGGGGAGTCTGTATTGTGGGGGGTTCTGTATTGTAGGGGGGAGAGGGTTCTATATTGTGTGGAGGGGGGGGGGTTTCTGTATTGTAGGGGGTCTGCACTGTAGGGGTGGATCTGTATTATAGAAGGGGGGGTTCTACATTGTGGGGGGTATCTGTATTGTAGGGGGGTTTTGTATTGTAGGGCATTCTGTATTGTAGGGGGAGGGGGTTCTGTATTGGAGGGGTCTGCACTGTAGGGGTGGATCTATATTGTAGGGGGAGGGGGTTCTGCATTGTGGGGGGGTTATGTATTGTGGGGGGGTTCTGTATTGTAGGGGGGATCTGTATTGTGGGGGGGGGGGGTTTCTGTACTGTAGGGGGGAGGGGGGTTCTATATTGTGTGGAGGGGGGTTTCTGTATTGTAGGGGTCTGCACTGTAGGGGTGGATCTGTATTATAGAAGGGGGGGTTCTGCATTGTGGGGTGGTTCTGTATTGGTAGGGGGGTTTTGTATTGTAGGGGGTTCTGTATTGTAGGGGGGTTCTGTATTGTGGGGAGGTGGTTCTGTATTGGAGGGGTCTGCACTGTAGGGGTGGATCTATATTGTAGGTGGGAGGGGGTTCTGCATTGTAGGAGGGTTTGTATTGTGGGGGGTTTTGTATTGTGGGGGGTCTGTATTGTGGGGGGGTCTGTATTGTGGGGGGGGGGGGGGTGTTCTGTATTGTGGGGGGGTCTGCACTGTAGGGGTGGATCTGTATTGTAGGGGGGTTCTGTATTATAGGAGAGGGGGGTTCTGTTTAATAGGAGGGGGTCTTCTCTGTAGAGGTGAATCTGTATTGTAAGGGAGGTTTGTACTATAGGGGGATGGGTCTGCACTGTAGGGGGAGACTGTAGGAAGGTCTGCGTGACATGCAGGGGGTCCAGAACTGTTAGGGGGGTGTCTGTGTAACATATAGGTGTCTAGAGCTGTGGGGGGCTGTGTAATGTAAAGTGATGCAGGGTGTTGTATAATGTAACGGGGTCCAGAGGTGCAGTTGTGGAGAGGGGTACACAGTCGTGACAGAGATATTGAAAGATGCAGGGGGCACAGTGGGATTTTCAATTTTACCGTGGGGGGGGGGGGGGGTGTAGATATAGGATCCGTCCCGGGTGACAAATGCTCTAGGTATGCCCCTGCTGGCAGGCCAGGCCACAGGCGGATTCTGCAGGAATGACAGCGTGGGCGGCTGTCCCTGCCTTGTTAGGAGTCGGAGATCACTGTTACTGGTAGTCTGTGGGTTACTCATTAAGATTGCCGCCGCTCGGCGACAGTGCGGCGGCCATCTTTAAAACTGGACAAAGTACTGGCAGGCCACAGGCGGATTCTGCTGGAAAGACGGCGTGGGCGGCTGTCCTTGCCTTGCTATGAGGAGCAGGAATGAGGAGCTCACATGCCATGCGCACTGAGAAGGAGCGCAAGAATCCACAGAAGCAGGCAGCGGATGTAAAAACTTTTTTCTGTAAGTAAATTTTTTTTTTTATAAGTGCAGTGTACTGTTTAATGTCTGTTTTGTATTTTATTATTTAAATAGGGTGTTTCTTAAAGGAACAGTAAATACAAAAGTTAAAAAATACTTTATTGTAATTATGTTTGATATTTGATAGTAAATTTACAGGTAGTGGTATGATACCATGTGATTTACTTAATATGTGGCGTTATTATAGCGTGTGATTTGCAGTATAGGTGGCGTTATTATAGCGTGTGATTTATAGTATAGGCGGTGTTATTATAGCGTGTGATATACAGTATAGGTGGCGTTATTATGTGAATAAAAGTTGTATTTTTATCATAGCTTGTAATCTGTTTTTTGGGAATGGAAGGCTTTAAATGGAGCCGGTATTGGAGAAAGGGGTGGACACTGAAGGGGTGTGGTTACGGAGGGGTGTGGTTACGGAGGGGTGTGGTTACTATGGGGCGCTGTCAATCTTTCTCGCACAGGGCGCCTAAAGGCCTAAGGCCGGCCCTGCAGCCACCATTCTTTGAGAAGATACTGCAGGAAGCAAGACATGTATTTCTCAATCTATCGAGATCAAAGAAATATGGTATGTGAAGTTTATGGGACAAGTAGGTTTATCTATATGTTCTAGAGACAGAATATTGGTGACTCTGATGTGATAGGGGGGCTCTCGTGTATGGGGTGGCCTCTGATGTATAGGAAAAACTCTCATGTGAATAGGAATCTCGTGCAAAGGGGAGACTTTAAAGGGGAGGTTCCCCTAAAAATAAACTTTTAACATTGCCTGTGTCTTCTTAATAATAATTAGAATCGGCTGGTACTTTTTTTTTTAAACCCCCGTACATACCATTTTCGGCATGTACTCTCACCGCCGCTTCCGGGTCTGGCAGCCGGGGACAGGCATCCGATCGACGCATACAGCGCGTCACGAGATGCCGAAAGAAGCCGAACGTTGGTGCGGCTCTATACGGCGCATGCGCACCAACGTTCGGCTTCTTTCGGCATCCCGTGACGCGCTGTATGCGTCGATCGGATGCCTGTCCCCGGCTGCCAGATGCCTGTCAATGAAGCAGGCCCTCCCATCCCCGGCCGCCAGACCCGGAAGCGGCGGTGAGAGTACATGCCGAAAATGGTATGTACGGGGGTTTAAAAAAAAAAGTACCAGCCGATTCTAATTATTATTAAGAAGACACAGGCAATGTTAAAAGTTTATTTTTAGGGGAACCTCCCCTTTAATGTGATGGGGACCCTCTGACGCGATGAGGAATCTCAGATGTGATGGGGGACCTCTGATGTGACAGGGGACTCTCATATGAATTCAATTACATTGATCCAATGATAAGTGATATTTATTACAATTTAGACTGGGGTGCCTTAAAATTTTGCATACTTTTAATAACTGCAACAATTGAACAAAGGTTGATAAATGTCTTGATAGGTGGAGACATAGGGCCAGATTCAGGTAGATGGGAGCATCTTTGCTCCAGAGTAACGCTTCTCATTTGCGTTACGCTGCAGAAATTTTAGGAGCAAGTGCTGTCATTCACGAAGCACTTGCTCCTAAAGTTGCGGCAGCGCATCGCAAATGAGCCGGCGGAATTCAAATTGGGCGGGTACGGGGCGTGTAGTATTAAAACGAAGCGCGTTCCCGCCGCGAACGTACTGCGCATGCGTCGAGTGTCAAAACATCCCCGTGCGCATGCTCCAAATTCTGTGAATGAACGTCAATGACGTCACATTCCCATTCATGAACGTTTTACGCAAGCAACGTTTTTTTTTTTTTCCGACGCGATGACGACGCCTATACCTAACATAGGATACTCCAACCCCATGTAGGTATAACTATGCGCCGCGTATCCCGTCCGGAAACGTCGTACCGTCACTGCGTCGCGCCGGAATGCGATCGTGAATTGCCGATTTCCGCTCATTAACATATTTTTTGAGCGGAAATCGGCGGGAACGCCCCCGGCGCCATTTTTAAGTTGAAGTAACGATGCGATGGCGAAACTCAGTTACGCTGCTCGCATCGGAGCTTCAACCCGGCGTTTCTTGTTTTCTGGTTACAGAAAACAGAAACGCCGGCTTAAAGTCACAGTTAGGCTGGCGGATCACTGGATCCGCCAGCCTAACTGTTCCTGAATCTGGCCCATATACGTTAAATAGCTTGTTTTATTTGAGCTGTCACTTATTCCAAATTGTTTCAGCTGGATTCACAATAATGTAACATAGAGAAAAAATTCCAACAGCTCAGACCCTTCTATTATTTTTCAACTTCCTAACAGACCAAGCTGTCCAGCAAAAATGACAGTTGGAGGGTTGAGACAGATAATTTAACACTGACAGGGGTGTGCTTACAACAGTCAGAAATATTGGCCAGATTCAGGTAGACTTACGGCGGCGTATCTATCTATATATATATATATATATATATATATATATATATATATATATATATATTTTTTTTTTTATTTTTTATTTTTTTTTATTAAAGGACTAGGAGGTCCCCAGGGCCCCATGTGGCAACCCCCCATTTTATTTATAAATGTTTATTTTTTTATTTTTGTTTATATTTTTTTATTTTTTATTAAAAGGCCCAGAGGTCCCCAGGGCCCCGGATGGCAACCTCCCTTTTTTATGTATTTTTTATAAATGTTTATTTTTTTTATTTTTATTTTTTTATGAAAGGGCCCAGAGGTTTCTTTTTATTAAAGGGCCCAGAGATCCCCAGGGCCCCGGATGGCTACCCCCTTTTTATATATATATATATATATTTTCTTTCTTTATTTATTCTTTTTTTTGTAAAGCCCCCCCCTGCTTCTCAATTTGCGGCAAACCCCCCCCCCCCCTTCTCAATTTCACTGGAGACTACAACAACATGACAGATTGCTAATTTCTCAGACATGGTCCTTGGTTGTCACTATCTGGAAGCTTGCCCTGAGCAAAGGCATGCAGATGCTGCTGCACTGCATGTACAGTAGATAGGAAGTGGTGGCAAAGAAGCTGCAGAAGATCAACAGCACTAGGGGATGAAAAAATATGAAAACAAGAATTTTCTATATTTATAAAAGCGTAAATTATTTATATTATACGTGCTTTAACAAACTGTGTCCTCCAGTTAGGGTTTACACCTCCTTCAAATATCTTCTCAACTAAGTTCTGAAAACTCTACACGGCTATAAATCGTTATTATTAAAACTATTTTTTGTACAGTGTCCCTTGAAGCATGGATGTCTTATATTTATCATTGATTGTTTTCCAATAATTTTCATGACTTACCCGCCACTGTGATGGATGGGCTTCCTGTTTTAGCCCAGATGTTCTCTCCATAGGAAGTGTCACTGTGCTTCAGGGTTTTCAGCGTCAGAAGATGCTCCGCCCACTTCTGGGCCTCCTGGCTAATTCTGGAATTTAGCTGCAAGGGTTTTGCTCCATGCATGGCCCGGTAATTGTTATTTGCTTTCAAGAACTCCTGTGCAAATGTTCTTGTGTCTACTAGAACAAAGAGAAAAAAAAAATGCTTACCAGCCTGACAGCAGAAAATTTTCTAATTTGATAACTGCTGTTACAGCAGCTGGAAAATGTAGGCTGGTCAGAAATAGCCAGATTCCCTCCCCCAATATACAACACTACTAATGTCACTCTAGGGGCAATGAGTGCCCCCAACCATCTATAGTGCTTCTTAATTGTATATGAAGTGATAGGTGTTCAAAAATTGGCAACATCCCTTACAAAAAGTACAGAAAATACAACATTTCAAAATGAAGGTGGAGGAATGGGCAAACTCAGTGGGGCAGCCATAATACACATGTAGTGTAGTGGTCAGTGGGGTGTGTAGTGGTCAGTGTGCATTGTAGTGGTCATCGTGTAGTGTAGTGGTCATTGTGTAGTGGTCATCGTGTAGTGTAGTGGTTATTGTGTAGTGTAGTGTAGTGGTCATCGTGTAGTGTAGTGTTCAGTGATCAATGTTGTAGTGGTCGGTGTGCAGTGTAGTGGTCGGTGTGCAGTGTAGTGGTCAGGGTTAATAATGCATCCACTGACACCAGTGCTGGGGGTAAAAATGTGTCCGCTCACACCAGTGCTGGGGGTAAAAATGTGTCCGCTAACACCACTGCTGGGGGTAAAAATGTGTCCGCTCACACCACTGCTGGGGGTAAAAATGTGTCCGCTCACACCACTGCTGGGGGTAAAAATGTGTCCGCTCACACCACTGCTGGGGGTAAAAATGTGTCCGCTCACACCACTGCTGGGGGTAAAAATGTGTCCGCTCACACCAGTGCTGGGGGTAAAAATGTGTCCGCTCACACCAGTGCTGGGGGGTTAATAATACGTTCGCTGACACCAGTACTGTTGTTTTTGAAGTTTGAAAGTTTGCATGCGGCCCCCCATGGGATATGAAAACTTGTCTTGTGGCCCTCAGGTAATTTGAGTTTGAGACCCCTGACTTAGAGGTTAAAGAACAACTCTGGTTAACACAGAATATTAGGAGAACTGGTAATATAGGGTATACTGGAACGCTGCTAAATACAGATTAGTTCAATGCTGCGTACACACGATCAGAATTTCCGACAAGAAAGGTTCGATGTGAGCTTTTGGTCAGAAATTCCGACCGTGTGTAGGCCCCATCTAACTTTTTCTGTCAGGATTTCCAACAGCAAAAATTTGAGAGCTAGTTCTCAAATTTTCCGAAGGGAAAAGTTCTGGTCGGAAATTATGATCGTCAATATCCAATTCTGACGCGCAAAGCACGCATGCTCAGAATTAATTTGACGCATGCTCTGAATCATTGAACATAATTTTTCTCGGCTCGTTGTAATGTTGTACGTCACCGCGTTCTTGACGGTCAGAATGTTGTGTGACTGTGTGTATACAACACAAGTTTAAGCCAAAATTCAGTCGGAAAAAAATCCATGGTTTTCTTGTCGGAATTTCCGATCGTGTGTAAGCGGCATTAATGTTACATCAACCCCACAATCTCTTACCATATTTTCCCTAACATTCTGGAAATATTTTAGTTACCAGTAGATGATGATCCAGAGTCGCCTCCACGTCCAGAAGGATAAAAGGTGGCTCCTGCCCCCCGATCGCTGGGCCCTCCTGTGCTCTCAGTTACTGGGGTGCCCTTGGGCAGCACGTTTTTCTGGAAGTAACCGGGGTTGGTGATGTTGCCTGCAGGACTGTACTGTGCTACTGCGATCACCATTCCTTTTCCGTCTACAGCCTTGGCAATGCCAACTTCCCTTGAGTCTTTCCAGACCACTTGGGTAAAATGACCTAGAGACAAAATACAGAATTATGGGAAGAAGCTAAAAGCCTGGAGCAATGTCTATCAATATGTGTGAGAGGGAAGGACTCTATCTCAGTCACTCTATGTGGCCCAGGTAACCTAATGCAGTACATCAGAGGGAAAGGAAGGATTACATTGGCTGCTATGGACACAAATGATTGGTTTTAATTTGCCCTAGAACTGTACTGCAAAAAGGTTAAATCCTTCTGTTGCCCGATCACATGACCTGCACATGAGTCTTCACCAGAGAATCTTGGAGGACTCATATGCAGAGGAAATAGGCCAGTCCATGCATACCGTATTTTCCGTCCTGTCAGGCCTTGTACACACAATGGGATTTATCCGCTGTAAACGGTCCCCGGACCGTTTACAGCGCATATTTACGCCAGGATGTTTTGATCCGATGGCTGTACACACCATCGGATCAAATTCCCCGCGGGCAGACAGCGCGGTGACGCGGCGGTGACGTTGACGTACGATGCATGTGCGGGCAGATATGTCCGCTGGTTTGCCGTACTAACCAGCGGACATATCTGACGGGCAGCTATCCGACGGAAAAAATCCAAAGCATGCTTTGAAATTTTTCCGCCAGAGGAATCCGGCCAGAACGGTCCGTTTGCCCCTACACACGAGCGGATTTTTCGGCTGAAATGGTCCGTCGGACCATGTTCAGCGGATTTATTCCCTCGTGTGTACAAGGCCTAAGACGACCTTTTACACCTAAAAAAAATGGCCGAAAAGAGGAGGTCGTCTTATATGCTGGGTATCAAATGCAGCCGGCTGTATGTCAGCCCGCCGGATGTGCGGTAATACTGTATGTAGCTTTGCCTACATACAGTATACACTGCTGAGCACTTCCCGATGAGAGATGTATTCTATTAATGAATACAGAGCCTGCTCAGATTGAAGTAACAACCTCTGCCAATCCGAGCAGGCTACATACAGTAGCCTGCTCGGATTGGCTTTCAGAGTCAGAGAGGCGCAGGCTGATGATGTTACAGCCTCTGCCAATCCGAGCAGGTTTTGTTTTCATTAATAAAATACATTGGTCGTTGTGATTGTCTCAGCGCGGTATGGCTCCAACTTCCATTAAGAAGAAGGAAATATAGGCAATATGAAGCCTCAGAAGGGGGGTCGTCCTATACAGTGAGTATAGGCAAAAACTGTAGAAATACATTAGAATTTGGGGGTCATCTTATACACCTGGTCGCCTTATACACTGGAAAATACAGTATTTCTGATGTCAGTACACCAAGTTCCACCATGTTGGCAAAGACTGTGTAAAAACACAAAAACCCTCCTGCGCTCTGGTGTTTCACCAAAACTGGGTATAGCAGTATAGTCTAAAGGCAACGTCTGAAGTCTTGCGGCCCTCCACAGAACAAAGCGTGTTCGAATGGCTAAAACAAAAAGAAAAGAAAGGAGGGTGCACCGACCTTGTGCATTACCACTTTAGAAATTAAATAAAACAAGATAAAAAGCAATGGTCCTACTCACAAGACAATCATAAAAAAGCGATTTTCAAACAGCTGGACTAGACCTCACGGCACCTGCCAGTCGAACTTGAGACATCTATACGGCTGACGCGTTTCTGGGGTGTACCCCCTTCCTCAAAGCCTAGATGGTCCGTGATACCTCTCTCCTACTACGTGTCCTACACGTAGTAGGAGAGAGGTATCACGGACCATCTAGGCTTTGAGGAAGGGGGTATGCCCCAGAAACGTTCAAGTTTTTTTAAATTTTAAAGTGGTAATGCACAAGGTCGGTGCGCCCTCCCTTCTTTTCTTTTTGGCAAAGACTGTGTGACATGTTTACCATTAGCTTTATATGTATGAAAAATATATGCTTTGGGGCTCTAATGTTTTAGGTTAGCTAAAAGTTAAAATGAAGGTTTAATAATGTGTCCGCTTTGAGGTTGAACAATGGGAGATTTACAAAATGTTCCTGTTTCTTTCATCTTTTCTATATTAGTATGTATTTTCTTTCCCAATACAACTGTTCACATTCCACCATCATTATTAATGCATTACAAACAGCTGTTTTATTTATTTTATAAGCATCTCATTAAATTCAAAACCGCCATTAAAAGATAAATGTCTGAACGTTTGGGTCTAATCTAAAGCTGTATAGAAAGAAAAACTCTCTGATGGCAGGGGACCACAATGAGGTTGTTGTGTGACTGCACCACAACTTTTCATCAGCCTCCATTTTGCTTTACTAACTATTATTATTACTAGTAAACCTTTAAATAGTAATTTAGTTATGCATTTCTCTTCACACAGTTAAATATGGAATCTTATTTACTCCTAGTTAGTATTATTGAGACAAATTTAGCGTTTGGTTCCTCTGTATCCAGTGGGGTAAAGTTTGATTGCTTTTGGCTGTTCTGGGTTCTGTTGGTTGCAGGCTCAACTACTTCCCCCTGCTTTCTAGTGAGTTCTAGAATTTAGTGAGCAGGAAGAGGCAGACCCTGGACTTGCATATTCATACACTGCCAGACAATTATTGGGGAAAAGAATGACCAATAGAGGGCTGAGGTGTGTATAAATAAGTTGGGGCTTAGAACAGCAGAGTCCATTTCCTGGAGGAGAAGACTAAGTCTGGAGGGCTGTGGCCCTCTTGGTTACTTAGCTGAAGTTCGCAGGCGTTCATCGAGAATCCACCTCAGGAAGAGCTAGGGAGTCTATTTCTAAAGTTGCTGAGAATACTTTGGAGGAATTTCACTGAAGTTCTGGCCTGGAGGCTCACAGTACAGAGTCTATCTGGTACTGGAGAAGGCATTCAAGTACACAGAGCAACAGTGGATAGAAGATAGAGGATATAAAATAGATGATAGAAGTTAGAAGATAGAGGATATAAAATAGAAGACAGAAGATAAAGGATATAGATAGATCCGAGTAACTGCTGTTCTTTAGCCCTTGGAGAGACTGTTTCACAGTTACTGGTTTAGGACTGCCTCTATAACTGGAGCTCCCTGCACTCTGTGTACACCTGCACTGGGGGGGGGGGGGGTTCATCCTGTAGAATCTAGTGATAGCCAGAGTGTCTTCTTTCACATTTTCCAATTAATGTGGAGAATTCCAAGGCTCACCCAACACCCCAACCAGGGTTAACCAGCATTTAACTCAGAGGAAGACATTCAATGCCTGGTTACTGAGTTATGAGACCCTGGAGCTGCTGTGTTTGAAAATTTGTAAGCATTAAACCCTAAGTTTACCTAAAACAAGGGATTACTTATCTTCGGTGTTATGTAAAGGACAGGCAGATTGAACAAGGCATTCACAGGTTTTGGTTCATCCATAGAAGCTGTACTATGGCTTCTAGAAATTGAGGAGCTGGGCACAAAGGGCAGGCATAGTCGGTAAGGATGAGCTTCGGCGTGTTCGCACAGTCCACGTGCAGAGCCCGCTAAGGAGTCGTCACTGCTCTGCGCTAATCACAGGCAGGGAGACATTTCCCGATCTCTGCAGCCGCGCATCGGGACAATGTCTCACTGCCTGTGATTAGAGCAGTGCCGACTTCCAGGCGGCTCTGCAAGTGGACTGTGCGAACACGCCGGAGCTCATGCTTAATAGTTGGCATTCTTGAGTGATTGTAACAGATTCTCACCATATCAGACGTTTATGGTATCAGGGGTGGGCATCACAGGAGAAAGATTACTACTGAAGTAGAAAACAGATGCACAAGGGACAAATCAAAATGCAGGTAAGTAATGTCCCTTTGCTATTTTTTTATTTATTTTTTCTTTGGTAAAAATATAACACCACTGACCAATACAATCAACAAAGAAAACAAGGCGAAAAAAAAAAAAAGAGAGACCTTACCTGTGTTGGACTGAAAGCCAGGCTTGCTAAAGTTATAGTCTTTTATCTCATTGTACCAGGTATCCACAACTTCTGACCCTGGAATATAACAAGTGAGTAAGCATACTTGAGTTATTTTGGCAGGGTTTTCCATAAAGTAGCTTTTTGTGTGATTTTTCACCACTTTACATGCTTACTTTTCCATATTTTTTTTTTTTTATGTCACAATGTAGAGTATAAGATTTCCTATCATCTGTGCCCAGTCTTGCCACACAGAGTTAATCGAGATCTGAGTAATCCTCTTTTAATGTTCAGTGAAAATGAACAGCCTTCCAGATAAAAACCTGTCTAAATAAATGATGACGCAGGCGTGCATGCGAAACATGTAGAGGCATATGGGCAGTATCCCTTTACACAACAAATCTATCACTAGCCTCCTTCATTGCCAACACTGTAACTTCCGCCCTTTGAACCGCATCCACAACGAGGCTTGGAACGCACGCCGCACGTTGCGCAAACAGTAACGCTGGACTAGCTAATGCCGGCTGGGCATTGGAAAATGTGAGTGAGATTTTTTACTTTCTTAATAAATTGGTCTTAAACTATACTACACCATAAGAGGCTTTTTTCTTTTTGGGGGAGCCACAAGAGGTGGAGAGCCACTCGGGTCTGATATACAAGATAAAGGATCGTGTGGAACCGCTACCTAAAGGATATTACATGCTGTTTCCCTTATGTGATCTGGTGAGCGCAATCTTTACTAGAGGTGGTGGTGACACTAATTAAGGGTGCCAAGTCACGGAGAACATACATGATTCCACAGTATAGAGCACGTCTTTCACTTGGGATAAGAAAATAAAGGACTAAGGACTGTTTTATAGGTGCAACAGGATCCGAATTTTGTACTTTATACAATATTTTTTATTTAATATGGTTTAAATTAACACTGGTGTTCATGGATATTTGTTTATATATATATTTTTATGGATTTTTTTTAATATTTGACTATTTAGTTCTAGACAATCAGCGCAGGAGTATATGTCACATATACACAATTCACATTTTAATTTTTTCACTTGTCACAGGTGTTTACAATAACTGCAGCAGATTGATATATATTTATACTACACACTTCGTTGCGCCGGTGTCACAATACACATAAATAAAAAGTTTTCTTGGACATGTTTATCATATGTAATGTTATGTTTATCATAACATGAGGTATAAAAAGTGAGAAATCCACCCCTCCCCCACATAACACATCCTGGTAATATACAATGAACTTTGGATCACCTCGTGTTATGATAAACATGTCCAAGCTAGATATGTAAATAACCTCTCACTGAAAGCAAAAACAGAGAAACAGACTTTATAATTTGGCAAGTTTTTATCTGGAATTCTGTAAATTTGCACTGAACATTACAAGAGGATTACTCAGATCTGGATTAACTCTGTGTGGCAAGACTGGGCACAGATGATAGGAAATCTTATACTCTACATTGTGACATCAACTTTAAATATTAGAAAAGGTAATTAACAACACATACTTCTAGAAAATGATTTAAATCAAATTGATCCCTTTCACACATATATTTCTTAAAAGCATTGATAATTATAATTATACACACACCTTAAAATCCCCAAAGACAAACAGATGTCCTCAGGAGATTTTTGTGCTGGGTAAAAGTTGATAAAGGGAGTTGGCTTTTATTGGAGTGTATAATTTGAAGCTGTAGGCAAAGCAGTTTTATGCTGATAAAAAAACAGCTTGGCAGCTGACTAGATCAAAAGAATTACAGTGTGATTATGTAACATTAAAAAGACACTTTACTACAAATTTACAGTGACATGTGATTTAGTTTGTAATTATTTTATATTTTTTGTACATCTGTACATACGTCTTCAACAGGGCCGGACTTGCCATTGGGCTTGACTGGGCTCAAGCCCATGGGCCCCACCCAATAGGGGCCCCGGATGGCAATCCTCTAAAAAAAAAAGAAAAAAAAAGGGCCCGGACAGCAACCCCTACTTTTTTATTTATTTTTTATAAAAAAATATGTTTATATATATATATATATATATATATATATATATATATATATATATATATACACAGTATATATATATTTATTATTATTATTATTAAAGGGCTCAGAGGTCCCCAGGGCCCCATGTGGCAACCCCCCTTTTTTTTATTTTTTATAAATGTTTGTTTATTTATTTTTTATTAAAAGGGCCCAGAGGTTTCTTTTTTCTTTTTATGAAAGGGCCCAGAGATCCCCAGGCCCCCGGATGGCTACTCCCCTTTTTTTATATATATATATATTTTTCTTTATTTCTTCTTTTTTCATAAAGGCCCCCCCTGCTTCTAAATTTGCGGCAGCACCCCCCCCCCCCCCGGTTCTCTGCTCCAGGGGGCCCATGCCTTAAGCTGTGTAAAATTCCTGATGGCGGGTAAGTATAGGCATGTTTGCTATTTTTATATATATAAAAAAAAAGAGGGTTTACAACAGGGATGCCCAACCTTTTGAAGAATTAAAGGCATCTTAACCACTTAAGGACCTTGGGTGTTTTTCAGTTTTGGTGTTTGCAAGACTGAAACAGTTTTTTCTGCTAGAAAATCACGTAAAACCCCCAAACATTATATATATATTTTTTCTAACACCCTAGAGAATAAAATAGTGGTCATTGCAATACTTTTTTACACACCGTATTTGCGCAGCGGTCTTACAAGCGCACTTTTTTTGGAAAAAATACACTTTTTTGAATTAAAAAATAAGACAACAATAAATTTGGTCCAATTTTTTTATATATTGTGAAAGATAATGTTACGCCGAGTAAAATGACACCCAACATGTCACGTTTAGAAATTGCGCCCGCTCGTAGCATGGCGTCAAACTTTTACCCTTAAAAATCTCCATAGGCGACGTTTAAAAAATTCTATAGGTTGCATTTTTTTAGATACAGAGGAGGTCTAGGGCTAGAATTATTGCTCTCGCTCTAACGATCGCGGCGATACCTCACTTGTGTGGTTTGAACACCGTTTTCATATGCGGGCGCTACTCGCGTATGCGTTCGCTTCTGCGCGCGAGCTCGTCGGGACGGGGCGCTTTAAAAATTGTTTTTTTTGTTTTCCTATTTATTTGTATTTAATTTAACATTTTTTACACTGAAAAAAAAAAAATATATAATAATTGATCACTTTTATTCCTATTACAAGAAATGTAAACATCCCTTGTAATAGAAAAAAGCATGACAGGTCCTCTTAAATATGAGATCTGGGGTCAAAAAGACCTCAGATCTCATATTTAGGCTTAAAAAGAAAAAAAAAAAAAAAAAAGGAAAATTACATTTTTTAAATAGCCTTAAAAAGAAAATGTCTCTTTAAGACAGTGGGCGGAAATGACGTTTTGACGTCACTTCCGCCCAGCGCTGCTATGGGGAACGGGTGGGGGCGATTTTTCCCTCACTCGTATCCCAGCAGAGGAGCCGCACAGACCCGATCGCCTCCGCCGCTACCGACGGCAACGGTAAGCGGCGGAGAGCACGGGAAAGCGGCGGGAGGGGGGGGGACACCTCTCCGGTCACCGATAACGGCGATCTCGCGGCGAATCTGCCGCGGAGACCGCCGTTATTGTACACAGGACCCTGCACTGAAGAGATGGATATCTCGGTTGTGGCAGCAGCTGCTGCCGTTACCGAGATATCCATCTTTAAAAAGAGGACGTATATATACAGTGCAGGGTCCTTAAGTGGTTAAGTGACTTGGTAACTGCTCGCGGGCCACAATGAGTGGAGCTGTGTTCATGCTGCATATGGAGAGCAGACACGGACACAGCTCACTCTACTCTATGGGCCCTTTGATCCAATCCACCCAGGATGGAGGGGATGGATCCCCTTCTTTTTTTTTCCGGATCGGATTGGAGGTAGGTGGTACACCTGCGGATCAGTTTGAAAGCAGCCTAATAACGACGCAGAACAGATATGCCCGTATTTGGTATCCCTCCACCTGGAGCCGGTGCTATACAGGAAGCATCGGCTTATGTGGCTCTGCTCCGCAGCCCCTTGCTTTCTCTATCGCTGGCTTCATTCACAACACTGACGCTATGGGATGACGGATCAGCGATTTGGGCTTGCCAACCAGCCATTCCAGAGCAGAAGGTCGTGGGCCACATCAGAGGGCTCCGCAGGCCACTGGTTGTACAGCGCTGGTTTACAACCCCTTTCATTTTTTTTAATCAGATTTTTCTGTGAAGTCTTTTAATAGCCAAGTTCAGCTTTTCCAGAAAACCACCTAGGCAGTCAAGGGGCCCCAGTAGGTATTAAAAAACTGTGTAGCTGTGTTTGATGATTTTACTGTCATACCTGTAGGCCATTTGGGCCACCCTAAGCCAGGCTAAAATCGCCAAGGTTGGAAATGCCTACATCTTGTTTACTAGGATGTGAAAATCATTATCCACTCCTGAAATGATGGGAATGAGTGTCCAATGGTTTTCATGTCCCAGCGACAAGGACAAATACAGGTATGACAATAAAATTACTGATAATTTTACAAAGCTGAAGCTTTTTATTATCTACTGGGACCCCTTGATTGCATAGGCTATGAACTGGAAAAAGTGAACTTATGCCTCATTTCCATTGAGCGGAACGGTTCGGGTCGGTACAGTTTGGAACGTTTAGAATGGTCCGGTCTATTCTGGTGAGTGTTTCCACTGCAAGTCGGACCATCAGGGGCCATACAGGGTTTAGAAAAAATGCCTAGCATGTCCACCAATCAGTAGAATGTATTGTAGCTCCGTCCTAACCGAACCTTTCTATTTTCTATGGCCCCAAATCTGAAGCAGGACCCAGAATAGTGCATTACGATTCAGTTTTATGGCACACTTTCTTAATGGAAACACCCAAAATAGCGTACCGTACCGAACCGATCCGCTCAGTAGAAATGAGGCATTAGCCTTTGTCATTGACAATTGACAGTTGCTGATATTGAAGCAATGCATTCTTTTGAATAGTTCTGCATGATCTGACACATTTATTAGAAGAAAATGTAGGAGGATCAGACCAAAATCTAAAAATAATAATAATAGCTTACCAGATGCGTCCCTGACACTGGAGTTCCATTTATACCACAGGTTCTCGCCATTGTTGGTGTTGCTGTGCTGGAGAGCATTGATAGAGAGAAGGTGATTGGCCCACTTCTGACCGGACTCACTCAACTCCCGGCTCAGCTGTAACGGAGGTGCACCGTGCAGACGTCGGTACATGTTGTGCGTGTCCAATGCTTCTTGCTCAAAGGTGCTTGATTTTACTAGGGCACAGTTAAGAGACACTCAATCAAAATGATTGCTTTCAATAGACACAGTGCTGCCGTAAATATGATAACTGCTTTTCTTAAAGCTAAAAAAAAATGATATACAGTCTCAAATCTGCCTACTGAAACATATTAACCTGTAAACTCAGAACTGAATCACTGTCAATCATCTCTGTTTTGCCCTTTCTTCTGCCGATTCACGGCAGGAAGTCCTACAATCCACCTGATCTGTAAAATCAGCTGATATGCTGATATGGATCCGTCCAATCCCGAGAAGGGGAGTGTCTATACACGGCGCAGCGGGCAATACAAGTATTCAAACAAAAGCCTGTAATGCGCGCTGTAATGCACGGGGATTAACGTGGCGGCTTTGCGGTATGCGGCAGCGGGGGGGTATTCTATTTAGGCATCGGGGGTATTTGCGGGAGTACAAGTACTCCCACAAATACTCGGTATCGGTCCCGATACCGACACTGGTATCGGTATCGGGACAACCCTAATTATTATTAATAATAGTGGGTACCACAAAGACAGTCTACAAGCACTAGGCATTCTCAGCCAATATATTTGCCAGTGCCACAGGTGTCCCCCAAATCCTGCCGCTTCTCCTACATGGGTCTCAATTTCAAGGGAGTCAACTTAATGGGTCTCAACCTTCTGGGGCTTAACTTTGACATATATCTTCATTCAACTATCCACTTAAAGGATCACTAAAGGAATTTTTTTTTTAGCTAAATAGCTTCCTTTACCTTACTGCAGTACTGGTTTCATGTCCTTATTGTTTGTTTTTGCTTTGAAGTTGCTGTAATCCTGCTCTGTTCTCCACACTTCCTGCTTGTCTGTTTCCTTATAATCCTTATAGCTGGGAGCTTTCTCACGGTGGTCTAAGCTGTCGATACTGTGTGTCTAAAACTTACCAGAACCAATCAGATTAATTTTAAAAACAAAACACTGCCCTGGATTTGTTTGTTTTTGTTCTGTGTGTCTATTTCTACTTCACAGAAACATGAAGCCAGTTCAAATGTGAAACTAACCTGCAGGCACATTATATGATTGATTTTTATCTATTTTTAATCATTTTGAAAAGGAATCAGTTAACTTTTATGTCTCTATACCCTGTAAACAGTCATTTTAGCAAAAACATTTGTTTTCCTTTATTGACCCTTTAAGAAGCCTTCTAATCCAAAAAGAGCTTATGTTGGTGAAGGTGATGAATAAGGTGGAGGGCAACAAAACTCCTATTCGGAATGTCTTTATGAACCTTCTCCACTCCCAGCTCCAGGAGGTATAAACATGCACAGTCTGCTAAACCAAGCATTTATGTTCATGAAAAAATCTTATCAAGAAGAACTTTTAGCAACTGGATCCATATAAAACCCCAAACTTTCTTCTAAATAAAGGAAATATAAGAACTTTGGAGGGTTTGCCACCTCCTTGACACGTGCCATATTTCCTCCTGTAGATTACCAACAATAGACACATAGGCCAAACATTTTGTTGGGATGATCATAAACGTCTTGAAATTCACACCTTTTCTTACCTGTCTGGCCAATGCTGATAGTTGGTTTCCTATCGCTTGCTTTCTCTACTTCAGGTGACTTATTTCCGCTTGATTTCCACCGTGTACCAGACTGGTCACTATCTGGTGATACTGCTGACCCTGATGGCAGTACATTCTTTTCAAAGTATCCAGGATTGGTGATGTTTCCTGCTGGATTATACTGCCCCACCACAAAGTAAAGTCCATTGCCATCAGTGGCCAACCCAACGCCAACTTCCTTGGAGTCCTTCCAGATAACTTGGGTGAAATGTCCTTAAAAAAAAGTAAAGAATAATGCCAAGAAAGTTTAATGACCTGGCAGGAATATGCCAACATTATATAGATTAACAGGGCTATAACTCAGACCTTGACTATTACCTGTGTTACTTCGGAACCCCGGCCTTCCAAAATCATAGTTCTTTATTTCATCATACCACGAATCTACGGGTTCTTGACCTGTAGACACAAAGCAAGTCCGTTTAGCACATCCATTAGCCACACAGTACACATTTAGAGGACTAATGTTACACTAGATTTACCAACATATTTGAAATTGAATTACTTTTCAAATAAGTTCCAGCTCAAAAAATGTTTTAGCTTTTGGTGTAGAGGGGACGGGTTAGAACCCTTTTAATTTTTTATTGCTGTCTGTGCTTACCCTAACTTCCTGTCCAGGTGACAGGTTGTCACAAGAGATAGCAACAAAACACATTTACTGTATTTATTGGCGTATTACACACACTTTGTTCCCTTCAAAATCAGGGGAACATCTTGGGTGCGTGTTATACACTGAACGGCTGCCTCGGATGGGAAGGAGGGAATGAGCGCAGCCAAAAAAGACAGAGCTGAATCTCCTGTGTACCCGGCTCCGCTCGCAGTCACACCCAGTCCCGCCTCCTAGCATTTACGTCCCGCCCTTGGACCGGTGTTATGTCTATCATAGAAGCCGGGCCAAGGGGCGGGACTGCGAGACGAGCCGAGTACACAGGACATCCTGGTCTGTCTATCTTGACGGCACTTGTTTCCTCCTCGGCAGGCAGATGGACAACCATCATGCCGCAATTTGGGACAAGGCTGCAGATTGCTGCAAATGTCCAGCAAGGCTACATTGCTGGGCATTTAAAATGTAATTTTTTTACTTAAACTTCCCTCCTAAACTTGGGGTGCGTGTTATACGCCGATAAATACGATATTTAGTAGAGTGGTGAAGGATTCAAATATTGGTTACGTTTTTTGCTCTGTTTGTTTTTCTGTTGAAAGCTGTACTCTCTCATTCCTTCTACTTAGGTCATTGGAAATTTCCCTAATAAGGACAAATATGGCTAAAAAATGTGGCAGTTTTTTCCCCACTGTATTGAATGATAAAAAAATGTGTCTGGAGTCTTAATGGCTCATCTGGAGATCCCGGCACATGATTTTTCAGCTTCACCCAACTGTTGTAGGTACTGGAATCCAAAAACATTTAATAGGGAGCAGGTATGGGAAACTTGGGCAACTAAATAACTGAGAAATAAAAGATGTCAGTTGGCAATGCACCACCCCAGCATCCAGCTATATACTGTAATATTTTCAGTGGATTGCTCTTTATAGAACTGCTATGAACAAAACAGTTAAGGGCAGGAGGAGACAGCAGGCGGGTGATTAAGAGGCTATCTGAGCCTGGCTTGGGTCAAAGCCAGGCAGGGGCGGACTGACAACTCATGGGGCCCCCGGGCATTAGAAGATTATGGGGCCCCCAGGCTTACAGATAGCCACCAAGCCAGGAGGCAGTACAGAGGCGGGGGAGCTAAAATCTCAGGATTTTCACATCAAAAGCATGTAGGTTTTGGACATATCAGGGACAGATGTAAAAAAAAAACACAGATTTTTACATACTGTCCCTGGTTTTAATGAGCCTGGCAACCCTGATGGGGCCCCCTAGTGGCATGGGGCCCTCGGGCAGTGCCCGAGTTCCTCAATGGTCAGTCCGCCCCTGAAGCCAGGTCACCCTCCCACTACTTATAGAACTCACTGAACCCAATGAGTAGTGCCCCTGCTGTGTGTTTTATCAAGTAAAAGTGAATCATCTCAATTAGGAGCATTTCCCCATTAACTTCCTGTATGCTGCGCTCAGCAAAAATGACAAGTGCAGTTTAACGTGGTGAGGATCAGAGGGCATCATAAGTGGCTGCTAACTCTGTAATAAAAAAAATAAAGGGGTGGGGGAAAGCGCTGTGCCAAAAAAAATTATAATAAACCATGACTTTGAAAAAATAATTGTTTACAATTGTATTTGTATAGTCAATAAATGGCATCAACCATTGTCAAAAAACACAAATATACATAAATCTATGGTCATACTTACACAGCAAAAAAATACAAAAATATTACAGTATATGATCCAGCACAAAATAAATTAAAATGTAATGAGCCAAATGGAAGATAGAAAGAAATATAAATATGGGTTGAATATTGAATATTCAGAGAGTCAAGCAACACAAAGGCCAGGCTGCACATGAGACCCCTCTGGGACCAACAGGCGTGGCTTTTTTTTTTCACCTGCCCGTGATCCAGCTGACTTTCTAACCTACTCAGTAGTTCCTTGTAAACTATTTGGCTCTAGACTCAGGTATACCACTTTCCAGGTTAACTGGTTCCTGCAATATTGATTGGTTAGCCACTTTTCATAATTTGCCTGCTTCATTTTCTATGGAATGAACAATTTTTTTTACGTTTATTTTTTAAAGTCACGTTTATTATGATTTTTTGGGCACAGCGCAGTCCCCACCTTTTTTTTTTCTCTGTCCCATTGGTCCATGAGTTTGGGTGTAGCAGCGGCTAATATTTAACATTACATTTAGGGTTGTTCCCCGATACCGATACTAGTATCGGTATCAGGACCGATACCGAGTATTTGCGGGAGTACTTGTACTCGCGCAAATGCTCCCGATACCTAAATAGAATACTTTTTTTGTATTTATGAACATGTTCTGTGAAAATTCTTTGAGTTTTTTACTACTGCGTGACAAGCAAATAAAACATTTTTATTCATTTTTACTCATTTTTATTCTTTTATAATGTCTTGAGTTAGAGTTCTTCATAATTCTAAAGAAAATATCCTTAGTCTGTATTGTGGTTTGAAAACTGTCACATGACATTTAAAAAAAGTATCGGTATTCGGTATCGGCGAGTACATGAAAAAAAGTATCGGTACTTGTACTCGGTTCTAAAAAAGTAGTATCGGGACAACCCTAATTACAATTTCCACTTGGGCAGTTGTCCATGCGCCTGGTAATTTGTTTTCTATTACTTCTGTCATAATACATTTATGTATGTAAAATGTCCAAACAGAAAGCTGGTACAAAAGTAGCCAAAAGGAGGCAACAAAACAGCAGCCAATAGTGGAAAAACTGAGCCAGGAGACAGAAGGGTACTAAAAAAACAGTGCCCCCCATGGACAGAAACAGTTCCTTTTTTAGTTGGAATTTTTAACCTGACAATCTCTGAGGATAAAAGGCCAGGTTATTTGTCAGTGTTAAAGTGGATGTAAACCCTCCATACGCCCAGTGAAGTGAACAGCCTCAGATGATACACAGAGATTAACCAAATCTCCCTACATAGGTTTTATATGTATATCTGCTGTGTTCACATTTATATACTGTTTAGAAAGTTGAGATCTGTGTTAGGAGATTCTCTCTTTCTGGTTACCACAGAGTGTGATGTCTGGGCATACAACCAGAATAGTTAACATTGCTGATTGAAGGAAAGGCACATGCCCCCTCTCATAGGCAGAGACTCTCTGAGCTGTTTTGTAATAGGTGTTGCTCTCTGCTAGGGATGAGCTTCTGCGTGTTCGCATGGAACACGTGCAAAGCCCGCCAGGAAGACAGCGCGGCGCTGCGCTAATTACAGCCGGGGAGACATTGTCCCGATGCTCGGCTGCAGAGATCGGGAAATGTCTCCCTGGCTGTGATTAGCGTAGCGCTGTGCACACTTCCTGGCGGGCTCTGCACGTGTTCCATGCGAACACGGCGAAGCTCATCCTTACTCTCTGCTACTCTATTTTAGCAACCTCCTTTGACAAAAGATTCAGGCTACTTTTGTCTAAAAAGTAAAAAAATATGTCAGGAGTTCTCAGGCTGATAACAGAGGAATTATTCAGAAGAGAGATATAAGACTTACGGTAGCTCATTGAAAAGAGATAACAAAATACTACAGATATATGTGTCCAGCTCAAATTTCATGAATCGGGTTTACATCCACTTTAAAGTCCACATCTGTAGCAAAATTCAGTGATTACCATTTGTCCGCTATATCAACTCCTAGAATTCCATATATTTCAAATTAGTAAATTTCTTTTATAGTATGTTATTCAGTAAAACCTTGGATTGCGAGCGTTCCAGAAACACGCTTGTAATCCAAAGCACTTGTATATCAAAGCATTTTGTTACAGGATATAAAAGAGAAGAGATGCACATCTAAGTGTAGCAATAAGTTGCTAAATGTTGTACCTTCATTAAATGTAACCATATTGCTACACTTAGGCCCTGTACACACGAGCAAATAGATTTGTTCAAATCGGTCGGACCGACCGATTTGAACAAATCTGTCTGCTGGCCGTTTTGGTTTGATCGCTGTACACACGATCAAACCAAAATCCCCGCCAGCAGACAGCGCGGTGACGTGGCGGTGACGTTGACGCCGTCACGTCACCACACCAGGAAGTAAATTACTTCTGCGCATGCCTCTAATCCATTTAACGCATGTGCAAGAAGATATGTCTGCTGGTTAGCGTACTAACCAGCAGACATATCGGGTGGACGGATTCCCAGCCGACAGATTTTAAAGCATGCTTTAAAATCTGTCGGCTGGCCAAATCCGTCTGCTCGCCCGTACACACGATCGAATCTGTCTGCTGGGACGGTCGGGCCGACCGTTTCCAGCAGATAGATTTGATCGTGTGTACGCGGCCTTAGAGGCTCCTCTCTTCTCTTTTATACTCTTTTCTCTTTTCTCTTTTATACTCAGTTGTGACATGACGCTACTCTTATATAAAGACATCGCTTGTATATCAAGGCAAAATGTATTAAAACATTTTGTTTGCCTTGCAAAACGCTCTCAAACCAAGTTACTTTCAAACACTTTTATGAGCTCATGGATTATTGAAGGCTGACCTTCTGTTTTGCTTCCATGACCTTGGATGAATACTTAGAACCTGCAAAGTGGCTTCTATCCAGCTAATAACCCACCGTTTGATGAAGGCTAATCTGAGTTTTACAATAAACTGCACACCTACAGTATCATAGTTTAGTTCAAATATTAATCTCGCAGGTATCACTGCCCAGAAGCTTATGTGAAATATGTTTAGTCAGCACTGTACAATGATAAGAAGCAGCACGCCCTAACCTGTACACAGCACAGACAATCTTACAAACAAGAGCAAAACTACAGAACATGCAGGTTTAGGCTCCATGCACACTGAAGGTGATAAAAGCTATTAAAAAACGCCAGTAGCTTTGCAGGGAGCCTTGCAACATTTTTTAGCGTTTTTGCAATAGCTTTAATCAGCGTTTTTCAGTGTAGCTTTTATCAGCTTTTCTTTTTTTTGGATAAAAAAAAACTCTAAAAAACGCTGGCGCCTGCATTTTTCAGCGTTTTTCCCCTGCCGAAAAACGGCACTTTGAACGCAAATTTTGGGCGTTCAGAAAAAAGCCAATAAACTCCAAAGCTCATTAACACTGAAAAACGCCCAGGTGTTCAGTTTATGGGCTTAAAAAAAAAAAAGCCAAAACGCAAATAAACTGCAGTTTATCAGCATCAGTGTGCATGGAGCCTTAGCGTTATTGCTAGGGTTGTCCCGATACCACTTTTTTAGGACCGAGTACAAGTACCGATACTTTTTTTCATGTACTTGCCGATACCGAATACCGATACTTTTTTTAAATGTCATGTGACAGTTTTCAAACCACAATACAGACTAAGGATATTTTCTTTAGAATTATGAAGAACTCTAACTCAAGACATTAAAAAAGAATAATAAGGAGTAAAAATGAATAAAAATGTTTTATTTTCTTGTCAAGCAGTAGTAAAAAACTCAAAGAATTTTCACAGAACATGTTGATAAATACAAAAAAAGTATTCTATTTAGGTATCGGGAGCATTTGTGCGAGTACAAGTACTCCCGCAAATACTCGGTATCGGTCCCGATACCGATACTAGTATCGGTATCTGGACAACCCTAGTTATTGCAAAAGCTTTAATCAGCGTTTTTCAGTGCAGCTTTTATCAGGTTTTTTTTTTTTTTCAATGGATAAAAAAACACAAAAAAACGCTGGCGCCGGTGTTTTTCAGCGTTTTCTGCATTTGAAAGTTTTTTAGTGTTTTTTCCCGCCGAAAAACAGCACTTTGAACGCAAATTTCGGGCTTTCAGAAAAAGCCAATAAACTCCAGAGCACATTAACACTGAAAAACGCCCAGGTGTGCATGGGCACATAGGCTAACATAAAGTTCAGTTTATGGGCTTTAAAAAAAAAAAGCCAAAACGCCAATAAACTGCAGTTTATCAGCTTCAGTATGCATGGAGCCTAAAAGGGTCAGTCCATCCAAAAGTGATATGTTAGCAAAAGGTGAAGCATGGGAGGTTGTACCACCCCCTATATTCTTCTATGCCAGTAAACTCTGGTGCAGCTGTGCATTGTAGCCAATCAGCTTCTAAATTCAGCTTATTCGATTAGGCTTTGACAATAAAATCTGGAAGCGGATTGGTTTCTATGAAGAGCTGCACCAGATTTTGCACTCTTATGCCTTGTACACACAATTGTAATTTCCGATGGAAAAAGTCAGACGGAATTTTTTCGATATTCCGACCGTGTGTATGCCCCATCAGGGCCGATCCTAGGCAGGGTGCTTTGCACCCAGGCGTCTGCAAAGGTGGGGGCGCCAATGTGTATACACACACGGAAGTGCCTCAAAGAAGGTACTTGCAGGAAAAATGTTGGCGTCCCGCAAGCGCATCGCTGCAGAGTGAAAGCACCCAGGCTCTCACACTTAGATTGCAGATGAGGCTTTTTTAGGCGCTATTTTTAGTGCCTGAAAAAACTCTCCAGTGTGAAAGGGGTCTAATGGACCATCTTCTGTACTATTGTCTGCAGTCTCTGATCATCTCCTGTACCATGTCTGCAGTCTCTGACTGTCTCCTGTACCATGTCTGCAGTCTCTGATCATTTCCTGTATTATGTCTGTAGTATGTCTGGGGGTCTTTCAACAGACTCTATAACAGATGCCCTCTCTGTGTCCATCAGAGAGGCCCCCGTCCAGGTCCAAATAAAGTACTCTTCTCTTCCTGTATTTTGTTTATTGTTAAGAGATCATGTAAGGATCCCAGGGTAATGAAGACTTTGTGGGGGAGCATTTCTGTGGTTGAGTCGTTGCAATAGAAACATTAAGGAGTTAGTAAAATGACCATACCCATGTGAGGCCACCAGAAATATTTCTGCACCCAGGCGCCTGTGACTCTAGGATCTGCCCTGTGCCCCATCAGAGTTTTTCCATCGGAAATTCCGACGGACTTAGAAAGAGAACATGTTCTCTTTTTTTTTACAATGAAAACAATTTCTATCGGAAAATCCGTTCATCTGTATGGAACTCCGAGGGTGAAAAAAAATTGCATGCTAAGTCGACACATGCTCGGAAGCATTGAACATCATTTTTCTCGGCTCGTCGTACGTGTTGAACATCACCGCGTTTTGAACGGTCGGAATTTGGTGTGACCATGTGTATGCAAGACAGCTTGAACGGAATTCCATCAGAAAAATCCGTCTGAGTTTATCCCGACGGAAATTCCGATTGTCTGTACGGGGCATAAGAAGCCCATTGGGTGTCCCAGCTCCTTCTGTTGCATCCGCCATAATATAAAATAAATAAAAGAGGTGGGATGGTGGGAGCCCCTCATAATGGGCATGGCAGATATGCAATGTGTTGTTGATATAGGATATGAAAAATATAGTGACGTATAAACTCAATAACACCACGTAACAAGTGATATAAAGTCCATAAATAAATGACAAAATGTATTAAAAATTTCTTGTTTCTGTAAATCTAGTGCTGCGACAACTTCCCTCTAAAAAAAGCGCACTCACCAATGGTTCTGCCTTTCACTCTCGTGTTAGGCTAAATCACTTGTGTTAAATCCCACAAATGGAAGAAAATTAATCTCAACTGGAATACCGTGATAATTTTTGATATGTTCACATATAAAAACAAAAGTGGCCACAATTTTGACTGCTGAGGCGCAATGAACCCAGGTACCCCTTAACTGCAATGTACCTGTACATAAAAATGTTCCCCCCTTGCCCCTTCACCCTCTTAAATAAACACTCTTACAACTAGGGTTGTCCCGTAACCGATACCATTATCGGTATCGGGACCGATACCGAGTATTTGCGGGAGTACTTGTACTCCCGCAAATGCCCTCGATGCCTGGCCAAATACTCAGGACTGGTGATCTGTCCAATCCCGAGCAAGGGGGAGTGTCTATACGCGGCGCGGCGGGAAACACTACAGCTATTCAAATGAAAGCTGTAATGTTCCCCACCCGTATTAACTATGCAGCGGCATCTAGGTATGGGGGACATGGCTGCATATATGGGAAATATGGGGGACATGGCTGCATATGTGGGGGGACATGGCTGCATATGTGGGGGGACATGGCTGCATATGTGGGGGGACATGGCTGCATATGTGGGGGGACATGGCTGCATATGTGGGGGGACAGGGCTGCATATGGGGGGGACAGGGCTGCATATGGGGGGGACATGGCTGCATATGGGGGGGACATGGCTGCATATGAGGGGGGACACATTTAGAAAAAGGTTTTGGTATTCGGTATTGGCGAGTACTTGAAAAAAAGTATTGGTACTTGTACTCGGTCCTAAAAAAGTGGTATCGGGACAACCCTACTTACAACCATTAAGTTGGAAAGGGCAAGGCCACAGCTTTATTAAAGCAAACTCAACATTTGAACATTGAACATTTCATAACCAGTGCCAGTCACAGTTGTAATGAGCACACAATTCCAAAAGGGAGGTGGGGCCTGTCCTTACCATAAGTGCTGGACAGGCCGCCTACTTCCGGTTTTCTAACAAGGGCATGACCCACTACAGCCATTTTCTGTTGGAAAGGTAAAGAAACCGCAGCAAGCTGTGACATACCAAAGAAAAAAGGGGTGGAATTCCTTGGGGCGATCCCTTTTACCCGAGCTCAGGCCCATCCCATCCCCCAAATTGACCAATCCTTAAATGACCACCACCTTGTACAGTACCTGGCCATGCCCCCAACAGTCAAGGCTCTCTTTCCCTAAGGGGGTTCAAGAGGCCTTCATACTAGCTTCACTGACTAGAGACGCCGCTGCTGTTTAATAACTTACCGTCACCGTGACTCGGGACTCTGGAGAGGGGTGAGATTGTACCAACTGTGATTTTGCATTAAACTGGTGGTACAATTTTACACTATTGGAGCACTTCTTTTGTTTTTATATGTGAACATATCGAGAATTATCACAGTATTCCAGTTGAGATTTGTTTTCTTCCAGAGTGAAAGGCAGATCCATTTGGTGAGTGCGTTTTTCAGAGGGGAGTTATCACAGCATGGTGGTGTGGTGGAAGATTTACAGGAACAAGACATTTTTCATCAATTTCGTTAATTATTTATGGACTTTATCATAGGCGTGCGCACAGGGTGTGCCGGATGTGCCTAGGCACACCCTAATCACCCCATGTGCATTAACATTATCCAGGAGCAGCACCAGGTGGGTGGTTGGGGGTGCCAGTGGCCATTGTAAATGCCCCCATTATATTAAAATCTAGGTTCATCCTTAGGAACACATTACACCCGTATTTAGGGTGTATATTAATATGCTCCCAATCAACTGGCTATCACCACCAGCGCCCCTTCCTGTGACAGCAGGTGGCGCTCATGTGTGTTTGAGCTTTGGGGTGCACACCCTAATGCAATAGGCTGCGCACACCTATGGACTTTTTATCACTCATGGCAGATATGCAGACCTGGGATGTCAGACCCCAGATCTCAACGATAGGGTTGTCCAAAGGAATGGAAGAAACTGTCAGCTAATGTAGCCAACAAACACCAGAGCTTTACCCAAAACTGGTATTTTAGTTCTTAGCAGATGCTGGAGGGTTAATCACCCAGTCTCTTATATCGAGTGCCTGGCACATTTAATGGTTATGTTGCCATAGTAATGTGAACACAAAAAGGGGGTGGGGCTCATACAGGATTGGTGTTGAGGTATTTAGGACACACGGAAGCTTAGATATAACAGGATTTACATGTTCCTTTTTTCAGATATTCTGACTTTCCTGCCTCATTGCAATATTAGGTCTACAGCAAAGAGCCAGTTATAACCTAAATCAGGGATATGCAATTAGCAGACCTCTATCTGTTGCAAAAATACAAGTCCCATCATGCCTCTGCCTCTAGCTGTCATGTTTGTGACTGTCACAGTCTTGCAATGCCTCATGGGACTTGTAGTTCTGCAACAGCTGGAGGTCCGCTAATTGCATATCCCTGACCTAAATGATATTCCCATTCAAAAGTGATATTTTAGGTGTATGTGTTCGCTTGAAGGCTGACTTTACCTCTGGCTTGTCTTTGTCTTGGGTAATAACATCATAGTAAGCCAAGTATGATCCCCCTTCTCCTTGTTGTGAGTTCTCACAAATAGCAGCAGGTATAGTGAGACTTTCCTCACAGTAGTTGGAAGAAGCTGAGAAATTTCATAGATGTAAGTGCAAGTGCCACAGCAAACAAGACACAAACCTGTGGCAAAGCACAGGTTCTCTTTAATGGCAACATCACCAGCAGCTTTTACTGGTATCCCAATTGCTCCCCCCTGACAGTCTCTATTCAGTTTTCAGAAGCAAAGGGAGTTAGCTGTATGTAAGCTTCATATTGGAACTTGGAGCTTACACAAGGCTGCCACGTGTAAGGAGGGCGTGAGGCACAAGGAAGTACCTTTTATGTCACTTCCACAGGCAAACAGAGCAGCAGAGGGGTAAAGGGAAGGTGAGTATGCATAGCAGCAGGAACTGTCATCAGGGGCGGACTGACCATTGAGGAACTCGGGCACTGCCCGAGGGCCCCATGCCACTAGGGGGCCCCATCAGGGTTGCCAGGCTCAGTAAAACCAGGGACAGTATGTAAAAATCTGTGTTTTTTTACATCTGTCCCTGATATGTCCAAAACCGACATGCTTTTGATTTGAAAATCCCGAGATTTTTGATGCCCCGCCTCTGTACTGCCTCCTGGCCTGGTGGCCATCTGTAAGCCCGGGGGCCCCATAATCTTCTATAGCCTGGGGGCCCCATGAGCTGTCAGTCCGCCCCTGACTGTCATCAAAAGAGAAGTTGGGAATACAAAAAAATGCAAACCTACATACATACCTAGATGGCTGCAGTACTGATCCCAGCTGTAGCTGTCCCCGACCCCCTCTATACCAATAAA
The DNA here is from genome assembly GCA_029574335.1 of Rana kukunoris. NCBI lineage: Eukaryota > Metazoa > Chordata > Amphibia > Anura > Ranidae > Rana > Rana kukunoris. The sequence continues at coordinate 160,816,590 of CM056057.1, forward strand.
TTAGTAATCAAAGACTGATGATTGCTCAGCTTTCTGTATTTAGTCTTCAGAGAGCAGGTGACTGCCAAAGTGAAGTCATCCTGAAGTTCGGCCCCCTCATCCTTCTCCCTCCACCGTGCCATTTACAAAGTGCAGCATGCTTCTCGCAGTAGGGAACCTGCTGTGAGACCACAAGGCTTTGCTGGCAGATTCCCTTACCCGAGATGGTGAAAAATATGCTTGGGTGAAGACACCGTTTGATTCATGGACAGGTAAGTGTCCCAATATTAAAACGGAGTTCCACCCAAAAGTGGAACTTCCCCTTATCTGTCTCCTCCCCCCTCTGGTGCCACATTTGGCCCCTTTCTGGGAAAGGGGGGAGCTGGTACCCTTTCCACACTTCTGTCGGACCTTGCCGCTGTGAGGTACGTCAGAAGTCCAGCCCCCTCCTCCTCCCTCCCCTGCTCTTGGGCCAGTAGGAGAGCGCAATGTGCTTCGCGAATGCGCAGTAGGAACCCGGCAGTGAAGCTATAAAATCAAAGGAAGAAATATATGGACAGCCGCACACCAAAATCAACCTTGGAAGGTAGCCTTTATTGGTGCAGAAGGATAAAAGCACTACAAAGCACAGCACAGCAAGCAGTGGGATATAAAAAGCTGACATGTTTCGCACAAAGGTCTAGTGCTTTAGTCAGAGCTTCTGCATCAATAAAGGCTACCTTCCAAGGTTGATTTTGGTGTGCGGCTGTCCATATATTTCTTCCTTTGATTTTTGCCTTGTGCATTGCCAGCACCCACGGTCTCTGGGGAGGACATCGTTTGCTTTTTGCACTCACCTGGAGCGGCGGTCTTTCTTTCTCCAGGTGAAGCTATAAGGCTTCACGAATGGGTTCCTTTACCGGCAATAGCAGCGGCAACACCCGGCAGCCAAAGGAAACATTGACTGCGGTGCCGACATCGTTGGACTAATATTAAAAGTCAGCAGCTTTTTTGAGGGGAAGGTGGAACTCCGCTTTAAAAAAGTCAGTAGCTACAGTATTTGACTTTTTTCTGAAGGAGTCTGGAGCTCCGCTTTAATTTTGATGTTAATGTTGATATTGCCACTTCTGTTTAGCGTTTGACCTTCACTGTAGTGAAGTAAATGCAGCATAAATCAGTTTTTGCGGCAGAGATGGGAGAAGGTTAGTTGGCATTACCTGGCAGCTCTCTGGTGCTGGAGCTGTATTTGTAATACAAGTTCTCTCCATGATCCGAGCCGCTGTGCTTCAGTGTCCGTATGGACAGCAGGTGGTCTGCCCATTGCTGAGCGGATCGACAGAGCTCACGACTCAGCTGAAGAGGGGGCGCGCCATGCTTCTTCCTGTAAGCGTTGTGGGCAGACACAAAATCCCTCTCAAACTGGCTTCCTTCAGCACCTGAAAAACACAAATCCAGAGTCATAAAGAAATCCTTATAGGAGAAAAACAGGGAAATGACCATTGCTGATGTCTCCTGAAAATGCTGGTTGCCTGGTTGTCATGCAATGTAACATTTGCATAGTGATAAGGAATTCAAAATTTTCTCATGCTATACATCTGTTCAAGTTCTGTGATTTAAAAGAATTCAACCCAGGAAACTAGCATTTTCATGAAAGTCTGAATAATAATACTAAAAACAATCGTAATAAAAGTACAGTAATACAAAGAAGAAAAGAAAGCAAACACAATATTGGATTTCTATCCAACAGCAGTTATTAATTATTCTATACATAAAAGGTATGTATAGTTGATATTACCAATAACTAGTTTTGCTGTGTGTATGTCAGCAGAATGGGTTTTTAGTTTGTTTACAGCTAGGGGCCATGCTGTGCGATGGGGCTTTGATAAGGCAGCGGGGCTTCCACATAGATTGCAAATATATGCCAATAACACCTTTGCTCTGCTTTTATTATATTAAGTGTTGTATGTCTTTATTTGGATTTGTGCAATGCGTCAGTTGGCCTTACACCCTACTAGATTTACTGTGGGTGGTAGTGCTGGACAGGATGTTGAATGTTAGTCACATGGAAAAAAGCCTTGATATGTCCGAGATTTATACAGAAGCCACCCTAGTGTCAGACATGGAAATAGGCCAATCTGTCCTAGTTTGATAAAGGGTCCATCCTGGTGTCATACACGGAAATAAGCCTAGATCCATCCTGGTTTTATGAAGCCCCGTACACACGACAGGGAACCTCGACGGGCGGAACACATCGTTCCGCCCGTCGAGGTTCTCTGCCGGCCGTCAGAATCTGCGACCCGCCCGTCGGGAATGGCAACCAGCCATTCATCCCGACGGGCCGTCGAGCAAATGGAGAACCTGTTCTCTATTTGCTCGACGGGTTTTCTGACGGGCGGGGCGAGCAGAGAGCGTACACACGGCCGAGGTTCTCGCTGGAATGCAGCTCCCAGCGAGGTTCTCGCTGGTTTCTGGCGAGAACCTTGTCCGTGTGTACGGGGCCTAAAGGATCCATTAAAAGGTTGCCCGTAAGAAATATGGCTGTGACCCTCCGCTTGGTTCCGGAGCTGACACCATCTGAGTGCCTAAGCATGTCGCGTGATGTCATGGTGCAATGGAGCCAAGCAGAGCGGCCAGAGCCTTGTGTGCGGGTCTGCGGTATGGGAGCAAGGCAGGCTGGGACCATCAGTGCTGTATAGACTGTAGTGGATTGGAGGGATCACTGGGCTTGGAGAGAGACTGTCACTGTGACTCTGTGAGGAGGTTATTGTGTTGTGTCAATGAGGTCTCATCGTCATCTGTGCTAGGGCACACTGCTGTCAGTGTCACTGTAAGAGTCAATTTTATGTGTGCGTACCGCCCATTCTAATTTCTTGCCCTCCTAAAGTCTGTCACTGAACTACTTACGGTATATACTCGAGTATAAGCCAACCCGAATATAAGCCGAGGCACCTAATTTTACCACAAAAAAAATTAAAAACGTATTGATTCGAATATAAGACTAGGGTGTCCATCTGCATGCCTCACTTTGCCTCCCTGTGTCCATGTGCATGCCTCACTGTGTCCATGCTTCACTGTGCCCATGCCTCACTGTGCCCATCCCTCACTGTGCCCATGCCTAGACGGACATTTAAAGAGGTGGTTCACCCTAAATATAAGCCCTCCCATGTGATCCAGCATACTGGCTTCAGCGCCAGTATGCTGTTTTTTTTTTTTTTTAATCCCCCACTTACTGTATTATGCTGAAATTAAATTTTTTTCCCCCCGTGGTGGACGGCGCCAATATAGCGCGTCACATCTTGCAAAAATACCCGATAAGGACTCGGGTAATCTCGGCGAAAATGCGGCGCCTGCGCACAGACCTAGGAGCTGACTGCGCAGGCGCCGTATTTCTCCGAGTCCTACGGCTATGGCGTGTCACGCCCTCCGAAAAACGCCGAAATAGGACTCGGAGAAATATGGCGCCTGCGCAGTCAGCTCCTAGGTCTGTGCGCAGGCGCCGCATTTTCGCCGAGATTACCCGAGTCCTTATTGGGTATTTTCGCAAGATGTGACGAGCAATACTAGAGCCGTCCACCGCGGGGGAAAAAAATTAAATTTCAGCATAATACAGTAAGTGGGGGATTAAAAAAAAAAACAGCATACTGGCGCTGACGCCAGTATGCTGGATCACATGGGAGAGCTTATATTTAGGGTGAACCTCCGCTTTAACATAGGAGTCTATGGAAGGGGTGCCTGGCTTTGAAAAATCTGTGCTCCCCAGCTGAAGGTTCCCCAGACAACAAACTTTGCACACTTGTAGAGGAAGAGTGGGTCTACATGTGTGCCAGTTTGGGGTCCAGAGGACCTACGGCCGGCCAGTACCGGATCCCCAACTCAGGGAGATCAGGCGCAAAAAGGTGACTCGAGTATAAGCCAGGGGGGCATTTTCAGCACAAAAAAAAAATGTGCTGAAAAACTCGGCTTATACTTATTATTATTAGGAAATATATTATATTTGTTTGTAGCCTAAATACTCATGTTTGTAGCCAAAAGTCATACTAATTTGCACTTAAAACTGTAATTTTGTAACTTTTGAAAATGCCAGTAAAAACTTGGCTGTGCCAGTAAATTTTTGGTTTTGTGTCAGTAAATTTAAATCTGGTAGGTGTCATACATGGAAATAAGCCTAGATCCATCCTGGTTTTATAAAGGATTTATCCTAGTGTCATACGTAGAAATAAAGCTAGATTCATCCTAGTGTCATACATAGAAATAAGGCTAGATCCGTTCTAGTTTCATACAGAAAAACTAGAGATACTAGTGCCACAAATTGCCCAAGATACAGTAAAACTTAAATTTATACAGAATCCAACCTGGTGTCATACCTAGAACAACAACAAAGATCTGTCCTAGTTTTATACAGTATCCATCCTAATGTCTTAAATGAAAATAAGCCTAGATCTGTCCTAGTTTTATAAAGGATCCATCCTGGGGGAATACATGGAAATAAGCCTAGACCCAAGCTAGTTTTACACAGGATTCAACTAAGCTTCATAAATTGAAATAAGCCTCCATCCTATGTTTATACAGGGTTCATTTTAGCATCATACATGGAAATAAGCCTTCATTCTCCTAGTTTTATACAGGATTCATCCTGATGCCATACATGGAAATAAGCCTAAATGCGTTCTAGTTTTATAAAGTATCCATCCCGATGCCATACATTGAAATAAGCCTAGACCTTTCCTAGTTTTATACAGGACCTATTCTAGTGTCATACATAGAAAAAAGCCTAGATCTGTCTTAAGCCTCGTACACACGATAGGTTAACCAGAGAACAGCGGTCTGAAACTTTCCTATGCCAGTGGGCGCATATTTAAGCTGGACGCATATTTACGCTTGACGCATGTGGCGCTCCCATTGATTTGCGATGCAAATGAGGCAAATGAGGCAAATGAGGCAAATGAGGCAAATACGGCGATTCACAAACGTACTTGCGCCCATCGCATAATATACGCGGTTTGCGTATGTCGTACGTCCGGCTTAAAGTTATTCCCCATATAGGAGGCGCAACTCATGCAAAGGTATGGACCAGGGAACGAATGCCGTCTAATTTTACGTAGTTTACGTTGTACGTGAATAGGGCTGGGCGTAGGTTACATTCACGGCGTAGGCAGTGATTCGACGTATCTTAGGCAGTTGTTTCCACCACGGGACGGCACATGCGCCATTCGTTTTAAGTACTTGCCTAGCACTCGGCACATCATTTGCATGGGGTTACGCTTAATTACCATGTATTACGCTCACTTCCACTTACGCTGCCTTACGCCTACGCATATATGCTACGCCGGCGCAGAGTTGGGAGCATTTGCTTTGTGAATTTCATGCTTCCCTCTCCGCGCTGCGCCGGCGTAGCGTAAAAGACATACGCTATGGCAGCATATATATGCGCCGATGTATGTGAATCCGGGCCGATGTGTCTAATGCCCTGAACACACGACCGGTTTTCTCCATCGGAATAAACTCAGACGGAGTTCCGACGGAATTCCGCTAGTGTGTACAAGGCATGAGTGTTATGGAAAGGTACCCACAGTAGATCTAATCTAATGCGGTCTTAATTTTATGAGATTTATCCTATTTTTTTTACATAGAATTGTGCCTGGATCAGATTTTCATTTTGTAAAGGATTAATCCTACTTTTATACATGGATATGTACATGACTTGTTATACTTTTACACACGTTAAATTAAGTTATGCAATTTATTTATACATATGGATATGTTCTAGGATTTTGTATACTTTGGCATATGAAAATTAGCTGTGTCTTGTTATTTACCTGGGAATGTGCCACGGTTTGTTGTACTTTAAAACATGAAATGGTCCGTGATCTGTTCTACTGTTATACATGTGCCTGGGTATCTTTTGCAATAACCTTTGCAGAGCATAGATGTGATCTCGGCTCTCAAAGCCTATACGGAAGTAACATCAGTAACACCCTGCAAATTTCTTTGTGACTCCATGATCCAGATATGGGCTTCCCCCACTTCATTCCGATCCCCCGAGACCCTGGCAGCCCATGAATCATCACATTGTACTGCGTGGAATCCTATGACTGCTGGAAGGATACAGAGCTTAACATGAAGAGGTCACTTAACTTCTTCCCTCATGCACATTAACTTACACTTATTTTCATCATGGGACTTGGTGTCTCTCATCAGACACAGGCAACCAAACAAATTTGTTGCCCGTAGCAACTTTGTAGCATCCAAGAGAAGGAAAAAGTAGTAAAAACATCCACTTAGTTCCCATACCTATTCAGTTTATGATTGCAGGAACACAGTTGTTCTGTTCTTATTTGGGTTCCCCGGAAGCGGGATAGCTGTGAGGGTCATGCTGGTGGGCTTAGCCATGCCCTGGCTTCTTATATGTATTGAGTAGGGATGAGCTTCGCGTTCGATACGAACGTATGTTTGACTCGAACATTGTTTATTCGTACGTTCGACGAAATTCGAACAAAGGCGGTCATTCTCGCCAAATTCGAGTGATGCAAAACAGCCCAAAATTTACTGCGGCATTTCGCACTGATGATTGGCCAAGCATGCTGGCTAGTCAGTTTAGCTTAATTTACAGTGTGTAGAGAATATATATACATCCCTAGGAGTTGTACATATATTTATACACTGTATAGCTTAGCTAGATCAGTTCTTCCTAATTTACTGGCAGGCAGGTGATCGTGCTATTTAAAGACGTGATCACATGTATAGACACCCAGCAGGTACAATATTTAAAGAAATTTTATTTACATTTTTTTTAATTTAAGCATCATTAAAATCACAGCTTCTGGAGCAGTGATTTTAATAATGTTTAAATAAAAAAAAAAGAAAGAAAGATTCCTTTAAATATTGTACCTGCTGGGTGTCTATAGTTTGCCTGTTAAAACGTCTTTGGGAACCTGGGCCTTGCCCGAGGGAACATGTATCAATGGAAAAAAAAGTTTTAAAAACTGTTGTTTTTTCAGGACTCCTGAAAAAACGACCGTTTTTAAAACTTTTTTCCATTGATACATATTCCCTTCGGGCAAGACCCGGGTTCTTAAAGACATTTTCACAGGCAAACTATAGACACCCAGCACTGCAGGTACAATATTTAAAGGAATTAATTATTTAAACATTATTAAAATCACTGCTCCTGGAGCAGTGATTTTAATGATGCTTAAATTAAAAACAATAAAATAAAAAATTCCTTTAAATATTGTACCTGCTGGGTGTCTATAGCTTGCCTGTGAAAACATCTTTGAGAACCCGGGTCTTGCCCAAGGGAACATGTATCAATGGAAAAAAGTTTTAAAAATTGTCACTTTTTCAGGAGTCCTGCTCCTAAAAAAAATACAGTTTTTTAAACTTTTTTCCATTGATACATGTTCCCTTGGGCAAGACCCGGGTTCTCAAAGATGTTTTCCAACAAACACTTGAATATTGGTCTTTAAAATTAGCGTTTTTGAATTCGAATGTTCAAGTCCCATGGACTAAATGTTCGCGTGAACGGTCGGTCTGTTCGACGGTTCTGGTGCGAACCGAATGCGGGTATGTTCGGCTCATCCCTAGTTATGAGTAATCCAACAGTAAAATATCCCTGCCATCATTTATGACTGTTCTTGTCCACTTGGGACTTTGGGGCATTTCTATAAAAAAAGAATTGTTCACTGTCTCCTTGTTACATTCCCTATAATATATGTAGAAGTCTGTAAAGAACTCCAATGTCCACACAAGTTGTAAAACCTTTAGCTGTTAGGTTTTATTTTTCTCGTAACTCGCAAGAAAGTAGAAGAAGGATGAAGGAGCAGGGGAAGGTTCCGGTGCATAGTACAGATCACTGGGGAAAACTTCTAAGCTCCAAAAAAGTCACTCCCCACTTCCTCTCAAGTGGGTATTGCTCACCCGGATAGGCCCCTCTCACCTGGCCTAGCATCTGGAATGATGCACGAACAATGATCAGTAAGGCCACATACACACGTACGAGAACCTCGTCCGGCTAAACCCATCGTTCCGCCCGACAAGGTTCTCGGCCGGCCGTCGAGTTCGTCGACCAGGCTGTCGAAAAAGGCGTCGAGCCATTAGTCCCGATGGCCCGTCGAGCAAATAGAGAATCTGCTCTCTATTTTGGCTCGACGAGCTTCCCGACGCGACGCTCGACGAAAGTATACACACGATCGAGCTTCTCGGCAGAATATGGATCCCAGCGAGCTTCTCGCTGGATTCTGCCGAGAAGCTCGCTCGTGTGTACGGGGCCTAACAGTCTCTGCCACAGACTGGTTGCAAAAAAAAGTGAACAGTCCGGAATCCTCTGCCACAGGATTTGGTACACGAACTTCCAGCCATACAGTTTAAGAGCCTTTAAGCCGACCCGGCAAAACTGTAGGGTAACATGGATTGTAGATCATCCCTTAATAGAGTCACCAGGCGTATCCCAAGACATCAGCCTTCTGCTTGGTCCCATCCTGGGCAGGTCCACCCCTGGTTTCCTCCATTAACCACTTAAGACCCGGACCAATACGCTGGTAAATGACCCAAGGTGTTTTTGCGATTCGGCACTGCGTCGCTTTAACAGACAATTGCGCGGTCGTGCGACGTGGCTCCCAAACAAAATTTGCGTCCTTTTCTTCCCACAAATAGAGCTTTCTTTTGGTGGTATTTGATCACCTCTGCGATTTTTATTTTTTGCGCTATATACAAAAATAGAGCGACATTTTTGAAAAAAAAACACTATTTTTTACTTTTTGTTAAAAAAAAAATCAAATAAACTAAATTTTAGTCAAACATTTAGGCCAAAATTTATTTAGCCACATGTCTTTAGTAAAAAAAAAAAATCGCAATAAAAAAAAAATAGCTACCTAGCGGGAACAGCGGCACTAATACAGCGATCAGAAAAATGATCGCTTAGTGACGCTGGCAATAGGGAGTGAAAGGGTTAACTAGGGCGGTGATCAGGGGGTTAAAACTTTATTAGGGGGGGTGGGGGGGCTATCCTGAACCTAACACTAACTGTTTTTTACACTGCCTGTCACACTGACACTAAATGCAGTGATTAAATCACTGCATTCAGTGACACTGTGACAGGGGGGTGGGGGGGGGGGCGATCACAAGGGGTTAATATGCCTATGTGAGTGTGTGTCAGTGTTGTGTTGGTGCACACTTACTTGTGATGTCTTCTCTCATCAGCAGCGCTGGGAAACAGCGCTGCGATGAGAGAATACATCATTTCCTCCTTCCTGTGTAAACACAGGAGGAGGAAGTGACAGGCTGGGAGCGCGCTCCCATTGGCTGGGAGCGATCGCGGGGGGGGCGGATATCACGGACATCCGCCCGCAGATCCCGGATCGCTCCCAGAGGTAGGGGGACCCCCGCACGCCGCGGAGGGGGTCCCGATGGGACCCCCGAACCGCACTCAGGCGGGGACGTAAATTTACGCCCTTGTGCCTGTACGTGCCATTCTGTGGCCGTATATGTGCGTGCGGGGGTCCTTAAGTGGTTAAGTAGCTTCCTCTCGTAAAACGGACAGCTCAGGATCCCTTGAAATCATAGGCCCCAGTCAGGATGGCTGGGCCTACTTGGTAGAAGTACAGCCTCGGGCCAACAGGGCCCTGAGGCTAAACGACCATCACGGACCTCGAGCCAGGAGGGCCTCAAGGAAGAGCCTCTCGCAATATGGCGTCTGTCCCTTAAGTATCTTTCCCCAGCATACCCAGCGGGGAGACCACTCCCACTGGGCTGCTCCCAGGAAAAGACATCCAATGCACTGTAACCTGCCTGAGTTCCAACATTGGCTGGTGGTGGCATCGCCATCTACAGGCAACAGTGGGAAAATCCCTCCAAGCACAGCCACAGCCAGAACAGAGGCTGATTTTGTATAAATCATCAAAGTCTGAGCCAATTATCAGCTCAGACACCCACTAAATTTAACATAGCACCTGATCATCAGGAGCAGGGCGCCACATATAAAACAAATGTAAAAAAATTCAGCAGGGAGAGTTGGAACCTCGCAAGAGATTGGGTTCACACTAGTGTGAATTGGATGCAGGTTTCCCTGCATCCAATTTCCATGACGAAAAGAGATTGTGACTGGCTCACACATCCCCGAAGCAGCTGCAGAGCGGACATCAGGTCCGAATTCATGCAAAACTTTGGGCCCAATTCGTCCCTAAAAGGAGAACAGGGACGCACTGGACCTATGCTGTCAGCCACATCAGTGTTTAGTGTAAACCCAGCCTAATGGTCACAGCAAATGTCCAGATCTGTCAGAGATCTCACCAACTGGGTCCCCAAGAGATGGCACACTGGCAGGTTTACTCTTCAGCATTCAAATGTCATGATTTAGTGGGCTGAAGTTTTAAAAGAACAATTTGATACCACAGCAAACAAATATCTTGCATGACTCAATTCTGTGAAGTCATTGTGAAATTTGGTTTGCATCTCAACAGACAGTATTTGAAAGTGTCATACTGATTTCACAGGTACGCCGAGTACAGAAAATGTAATGCAGGAAGGTCTTAGCCATCTCCTACTGTATATTTATTTAAAATAAAAAAATAGGTCTAACACAGACAAAGCATTCCAAGCATTGGAGTCAGGAAGAGGGGACTCACAGAACAAATGATTTCATTGTCTGACTAATTCTACCTTACTTCTGGAAAACTCTCCAGTCTTGTATCCAGGAAATTAGTCTAGGTAAAGAATAAATGGACTGGTCACATGGGAATGGAACTAGGCTTTCCTACCAATTTAGGTGCTGCCCTAATCTCCCAGTGGATGTGGATCTACTTGGAGCATCTCAAATGCCATTGGCTGAGAGCGCTGATCGGGAGCCAATCATCAGACCGTTTTTGGTCACGACCTGTCGACAAAAGTAAGCTGAACAGACGGGTTCTGTCGGACCGGCCATCATACACACGGGGCTAAATGTTGGCCGATTTCTATTGAACCGGCTGATGTTGCCCGAAATTCGGCTTAAAGGGGTTGTATTTTCCTAAATAGCTTCCTTTACCTTAGTGCCGTCCCCCTTAACTTACCTCATCCTTCCATTTTGCTTTTAAATGTCCTTATTTCTTCTGAGAAATCCTCACTTCCTGTTCTTCTGTCTGTAACTCCACACCGTAATGCAAGGCTTTCTTCCTGGTGTGGAGAAAGCCTATTGAGGGGGGAGAGGGCTAGCAGGCAAGTCAGGACACTCTCTACTCTTCAGATAGAGAAAGGAGCTGTGTGTTAGTGGGCGTCCTGACACTCCTTCTCGCTCCATCCCCCCTCAAGAGGCTTTCTCCACACCAGGGAGAAAGCCTTGCATTACGGTGATGAGTTACAGACAGAAGAACAGGAAGTGAGGATTTCTCAAAAGAAATAAGGACATTTAAAAGCAAAATGGAAGAAGGAGGTAAGTGAAGGAGGATTGCACTAAGGTAAAGGAAGCTATTTAGGGGGAATTTTTTTTTCCTTTACAACCCCTTTAAGTCAGTACAGTATAAGCATGCCCCACATCTGGCCTAACTCATTTTAAATTTAAAGCCACCCACCGATCAACTCAAGTCACCCACCAAATTATAGGAGTTTAGATGTTTACCATACACATGGAAATAATAAGTTACTTACTTTTAAAGTGGATGTAAACCCTTTACAACCACTTTAATTTACATGTAAGCCTAGATTAAGGCTTACCTGTAGGTGCAAGAAATATCTCCCAAACCTAAAAGGTTTGGGAGATATTTGCAAAAAGTAGCGGCACCGATGTCTACCGCGCATGCGCCGTAGACATCGGGCACGGGTGCACTGAGCGTGCCGCTACTATCGGCATCGTGTGTGATGTCACTGCTGCTCCGGGCAGTCACAGCGCCGGAGCAGCGATACCCGGGAAAGTCACTCTGGGTTAATGGCGGCGTCGGAGGAGGCGAACGAGGGCAGTAATGTCTTGCAGGTTGTCTTTTTTTTTTGGATGAGAGGGTTTACTTCCTCTTTAACTATTTCAAAAACAACTGAGCAGATCAATGCAACTAAAGTGATTAAAACTGTTGGCGGTGGGCTGGCTTGATCTACTAAAACAAAGCTTTACCCATAACAACTGGATAAAAAACAATGGGGTTAATTTACAAAAAAACTCAAGAGTACAACATTTCGTGCATCTATGCCTATAAAATAATTCAATGTATAGAAACCAATCAGCTTCCAGATTTTTCTTGCCAAATCTTAATTGTACAAGCTGACGTTAGAAGCTGATTGGCTACTATGAACAGCTGCACCAGATTCTGCACTCTCCAGTTTTAGTAAATCATCCTCAATGTTCTGCAAGGAACATACATTCCACAATAATAAATATGTTACCAAAATGAGTGTTTGCTGTAAATTGCCTCCAGCATTGCTTCTGTTTCTTCTGCTAGAGGCTGTCATTTTGCTGAAGCCCAGAGCCCCTGAGCATCAATAAATCCTAAAGCGGAACTAAACCCATCAATTTAACAGTTCCAAAACAGTAATTTTCCTGAATGCTGGGATTGCCAACTGTCACATTTGCTCGTGTCCTCAATAAAACTATCAAACGGCTGGTGTCATAACTGATCACATGTGCATCATCATGGCAGTTGCAGATCAAACAGAAGCAACTTCCTTGGCTGTAAAGGATAGGAGGGTTTAGTTTTGCTTTAAAGCGGAGTTCCACCCAAATATGGAACTTCCACTTTTCAGAACCCTCCCGGTGTCACATTTGGCACCCATTGACAGGTATTTGCACCCATTTCCGGGAATACACTCCTGCGGCAGTCACGCCCCTACCCGCACCCCCACTGTCTTCTGGGAAGCACACTGCTCCCAGGAGCATGGGCAGTAGGGAAACGGGAAGTGAGGCCGCAACGCTTCACTTCCCGATTCCCTCACCGAGGATGGCGGCGGGTGCAGCCAAGGAACAAGCGATTGCTCGGCCTCGGCTGCCGACATCGCGGGCGCGCTGGACAGGCAAGTGTCCATATTATAAAAGTCAGCAGCTGCAGTATTTGTAGCTGCTGGCTTTTAAAAAATAAAATAAAATTTGGTGGAACCTCTGCTTTAAGGCTGACAGCAGATCGACCTCTACAACTCTGCAGTGCCTAAAAAGGCCTAGTTAGACTTACCGGTGACGGTATTTCTAAGAGCCTTTCAGGACAACCTTGGAGAGCGCAGCTCCGCCCATTTCTCAGGAAACACACGTGATCCTTTAAGATCCCTCCTCTTCCACCATGGCCTCAGTTATTGTGGTCTCCGCCCACTGGAAAATAAAGCACAGAACAACCACAACAAAACCATGATAGACATTTCAAACAATCTTTTTATTTAAAATACCTAGGGAGGGAAATTAGCGGTTGTCCTGAAAGGCTCTTAGAAATACCGTCACCGGTAAGTCTAACTAGGCCTTTCTCCAATCGCCTTTCAGGACAACCTTGGAGAGGATAACCGAGTAACTTACCCTAGGGTGGGACCACTGCTTACAGCACCTTTCTGCCGAAGGCCTGATCTGCAGCGGACAGTAAGTCTAGCCTGTAGTGCCGTAGAAAAGTTGAATAGCTGGACCATGTAGCTGCCTTGCAGATCTGGTCAGGCGTGGCACCGGCTCTTTCGGCCCAGGAAACTGCCGTAGATCTTGTTGAATGGGCCGTCACTCCTGAAGGAGGCACCTCTCCTTTGGCTTGGTAACCGTCGGCAATGGCTTGTTTGAGCCATCTGGCCAGTGTACTTTTGGAGGCCTTCTCCCCTTTCCGGGATCCTGAGAATATCACGAACAAGGCGTTGGTTTTCCTGAAATCCTTGGTGACCGCGAGGTATTGAAGCACACACCTTCTTACATCCAAAGTATGAAAATTCTCTTCCCCTGCATTAGAGGGAGTTGAGGAGAAGGTAGGAAGGACTATTTCCTGAGACCTGTGAAAGGTTGATGAGACCTTAGGGAGAAAAGCTGGATCAGTTTGGAGAACTATTCTGTCCGGCAAAATTCTTAAGAAAGGCTCTGTAACCGCCAAAGCCTGGATTTCGCTGACCCTTCTTGCGTTCGTTATGGCCACCAAAAAAATTGTTTTTAGAACTAAATTCTTCAAAGAAATCTCCCTTATGGGTTCAAACGGGGCCCCCGTGAGACCCTGCAACACAATTGATAAATCCCAATTGGGAAAAGTTCTAAAGGTTATCGGTCTACTCCGACCTAGTGCCTTGAAAAATCTTGAAATTAAATGTTCTTTAGATAAAGTCCTTTCTAGATAAACCGACAGGGCCGCCACTTGAGTTTTTAGGGTGCTAATTGCTAACCCTTTCTCCATTCCTGCATGAAGAAACTTTACAACGGAAATTACACTATTAATCTGGAAGTTTTTGGAGGTACACCAGGAGTTGAATTTTCGCCAAACTTTGAGATAAATTGCTCTGGTCACCGGCTTCCTGCTGTCTAGCAAAGTTCTTATCACTTTATTAGAGAGCCCCTTAGCTCTTAAGAGGTCCTCTTCAGAAACCAGGCCGTCAACTGCAAGCGTTCTACCTCTGGATGGTTCACAGAACCCTGACACAGTAGGTCCTTCCTGAGTGGAAGTTTCCACGGTGGTTTCGTGGCTAAACTCTGAAGAGATGCAAACCACGGTCTTTTTGGCCAATACGGAGTGATTAAGATCAGATTGGATTTCTCTTCCCTGAATTTCCTTAGGACTAGAGGTATCAGAGTGAAGGGGGGGAAGGCGTAAGACAGCTGGTAGTGCCACTGTTGAGCTAGTGCGTCTATGGCTACTGCCTGGTCCTCTCTGTGGAGAGAGAAGAACCTTTGCACTTTCGCATTCTGCTGGTTGGCAAACAGGTCTATCTGTGGCTGGCCCCACTCCTGAGCGATTGCCCTGAAGACCTCCGGGTTTAAGCTCCATTCTGCCTCTAGTATGCTTCTCCTGCTTAGCAGGTCTGCTAATAGGTTTTGAGACCCTTTTAGGTGCACCGCTGATAGGGATGCTACGTTCCGCTCTGCCCATGAGAGGAGATGGTTGGCCAGTTGCATAAGGCCTCTGCTTCTGGTCCCCCCCTGCTTTAGGACATACGCCACTGCCGTGGTGTTGTCCGACAGGACCTGCACATGTTGACCCTTCACCAACTGATGGAAAGCTTGAAGCCCTAGAAATATTGCTTTCAACTCCCTCCAGTTTGAGGATCTTCTGGACTCTGTTTTGGACCAGACGCCCTGGGCAGTCTGTCCCTCTAGATGGGCCCCCCAACCCCAGGAACTCGCGTCTGTTGTTAAACGCTTTCCTACTGGGAATACCCATGGAAGACCCTTGTTCAAATTTACCGGGTTTCTCCACCACCAGAGTGCTCGTTTTACGTTTGAAGTTAACCTGAAACGTCTCTCTAGTGACTCTTGGTGTGACCAAGACTGAAGGATATTCATTTGGAGAGGACGAGAGTGTAACCTCGCCCATGGGACCGCCGGAATTGAGGCTGTAAGCAGCCCCAGGACGGCCATTGCTGTCCTGACTGACACCCCTTGGTTTGTCTGTACTTGAGCCACCGCCACCATGACCTTCTCTATCTTTTCCTGAGGTAAAAAGACCTTCTGAAGGATCGAATCTATGTTGTACCCCAGAAACCTTGTTTCTTGAGAAGGTATCAAGTTCGATTTCTCGCGGTTTAGTAACCAGCCGAGACTTCCAAGATGAACCTGCGACGACTGCAGATTCGTCGCAAGCTGATCCCGGGAGTCCGCAAAAAACAGTAGGTCGTCCAAGTATGGGATGACTGAGATCGCTTTGAGCTTCAGTGGTTCTAGGGCCTCTGCCATGATCTTGGTAAAGATCCTGGGTGAGGACGACAACCCGAAAGGGAGGGCTCTGAACTGAAGATGCCATATCCTGTTCCCCAGGTCTACTGCCAGTCTGAGGAACTGTTGAGATGCTTGGGCAATCGGGACGTGCAAGTAGGCATCCCTGAGGTCCAGAGATGCCATGAAGCAACCGGGTGTCAACAGCTTTGTTATTGAATAAATCGTATCCATCCGGAACCGTTTGTACTTTATCGACTTGTTTAACATTTTTAGGTTCAAGATCAGGCGGAATTTGCCTGAGGGTTTTTTGACCAAAAAAATGTGGGAATAAAAACCCTGACCCTCTTGATGTTTTGGGACCTGTATTATCACTCTCTGACTCATCAGATCCTGTAACAGGTTCGTCATTGCAGTAGCTTTTTCTTTGTCCCGGGGAAGGGTAGTGACATAGAACCTCGTTGGGGGACACTCTGAAAACTCCAGACTGTACCCCTCCGTAATGATTCTTTCCACAAAGGGGCTCGTGGTCATCTGTTTCCACTGTGGGAGAAAAGCAGCCAGTCTTCCTCCCACCGGAAGCAGATCGTCACTTGCTTTTGGTAGTTGGTTCTGAGGGGTTTTTAAATAAGATACCTCCTCTACCTCTTCCTCTTTGGGACCCCCATCTCTTTTTATTTTCTTCCTTACTCTTATGGGACTGTTGAAAAGGACGAAAATGTTTCTTAGGGTTCTGACCCTTTTTAGGGGGGAAAGCCTTCTTCTTATCTGCCGTTCTGTCAAGAACTTTTTCTAGGTCCTGACCGAACAAAAGGTCCCCTGAGAAAGGCAGACCACAAAGCTTGACCTTAGAGGGGATATCACCCGACCAGGTCTTTAACCAAACTGCTCGCCTGACTGAGTTCACCAGGGCTGCTGACCTTGCAGCCATTTTAATGGACTCAGCAGAAGCATCTGCCATATATTTGATGGCTTTTAAGATTAAGGGGAAGGAATCTATTAGATCCTTTCTTGAGGTGCCTGCCTCGACATGACTCCTTAATTTCTCAACCCAGCACTCTAGATTGCGGGCGACTATTGTGGCGGCCATGGCTGGTTTCAGACTGGTTGCAGTAGAATCCCAGGCCTTCTTTAGGAGGGAATCTGCCCTCTTGTCCATCGGATCTTTCAGGACCCCCATGTCCTCAAAAGCCAGGTCTGTATGACGAGACACCTGTGAGAAGGCTGCGTCTACTTTAGGCTTTTTGTTCCACACCTCTGTCTCACCGCTTTCAAATGGAAACCTTCTTCTAAGGGTCTTTGAAAAAAAGGGGGCCCTTTCAGGGTCCTTCCATTCCTTCTTGACGGTGTCCGAGAGGACTTTGTGGACCGGGAAAACCCGGCTTTTAGACTCATCCAGCCCCTGATACATCTTATCGTGTATGGATAACTGAACCTTCTCTTCCTGGATACCCAGGGTAACATAAATTGCCTTGAGTAAGTCCTCCACTTCGTCTAATGACAATTTAAACTTTGAGCTTTTGCTACTATCTTCTTCCTCCTCCTCCTCCTCATCTGAATCCCTGAGAGAGGGGAGAGTACTAGTCCCTTCATCTGCCGAATCCCCCTCTGTTTGACCCGAAACTGGGATTTTCGGACTAGGTGGTGGCTGCTGTGGCTCCCCCAAACTTGCGGAGCCTTGTGTGATCATATCCTTCACTGAGCCTAAAGAGCTTGCCAGCTCCTGGACTGAGGAAAAAAGGTCCTTATACTGTTGTGAAGTTTCCTCTTCCACCAGATTTTTAATGCAGGATCTGCACATTGGCTTTTGCCAAGAATCCCTTAAAGGATTTTTGCAAGACGGGCATTTCCTGGGTGTATCCAAGTGCCTAGCTTTGGTTGTAGATTTTTCCTGTAACGAGATGAAACCAAAGTTACCATCTCCATATTTTTTTTTTTTTTAAACACCCAAGTGCCGCCACCAGAATAAAACCAAAAGGCCTGGACTAAGTGCCACCACCACTAACGGTTATACAGACCAAGAGCGTTAACCTGGACTGGTAACCACAGGCTCCCTCAGGGAGGAACAACAATAACACAAAATTAGGCCCAAAATAGTAAGAATAAAAGGCACCGCTGTACCCCTCTTACCTGGGCCTGACCGGTGCTTGCAGCGCCTGTATCCGCCGGTGTTGTCTGTCTCTCCTCCATTGTAGAGCGCAGTCACACAAGTAGCTGGAGAACGACTCCATTTTAAATTTTCCCGGCCGCCCGCGTCATCATCGGGGGCCGGAAACGGAAGTACCGGTCACCTGACCTGCCCCACAGATGCTGCGTTCCAGGCGCTGGGAACCAGCAGCGCCACGCCCCCCCCCGGAAAACGGCGTCACCGTGCGTGACGCGGTCGCCAGCCGGGACCCGGAACTGAGAATGCGGACCACCGCCGACCTGCGCCGGCTACCGCTCGGTCACCTGGACCTCTACCGCAGTTCCTGGGCACAACAACACCGTCCCCTGGGAGGCCGAAAGTTCCACTGAACCGGAGCGTCTGGGGACTCCTGAGCGCCCCCTCCCCGTGAAGAGGGGTCAGGATGGTCGCCGCCAACAATATACAAAGAAAGGTAAGCTCAACAAAACTCTCCGCTTGGAGAGAGACAGCTCCCTGGTTCCCTGTGATGCTTCCACCATGGCGGAGGAAACACAATAACTGAGGCCATGGTGGAAGAGGAGGGATCTTAAAGGATCACGTGTGTTTCCTGAGAAATGGGCGGAGCTGCGCTCTCCAAGGTTGTCCTGAAAGGCGATTGGAGAAATAAAGACCAACTGAGCATGTGCAAAGTGGGGTGAGACAGTGTATTACTGGATTTTTAATGTGTTACATAGTGACTAAAGTCCCACTTAAAGCTTTTTTTGCTTTAAAAACTGGTGAAGAATACAGTTAAAAAAAAAAGTCAGCTCAAAGGCCCATTTACACCTATGTACACAGGTTAGTCATTGGTTTAAATAGTGCTAGTTCACATCTGTGTGATGTGTTCATATAAGGTTTTGGTCGCACATGGGCACAGGGTCTATTGATAAAAATAGTGGTGCAGAAGAATACATGACTGTTAATAATGCATGAAAATGTGCAACGAAAAGTCCAGCCTAAGAACATTTGTTTTATACGGTTTAAAGCCTCGAACACACAATCGGATTTTCCGACAACAAATATGTGATGGCAGGGTTTTGTCGGATAATCCAACCATTTGGTTCAGAGCATGCGTGTTTATACTTTTGGATTTTTTTCCGATCGGCTAATCAGATTGTCCGAAGCATCGGACAATTGTTGGAATTTCCGACAACAAATGTTTTACAGCATGCGTTAAAAAAAATTCCGACAACAAATGTGTCTTGTCGGATTAGCCGATCGCAAAAAAATCCAAAAGTACAAACACGCATGCTCCAAACCAATGCTAACCATAAGAAAACATTAGCAGAAGTTTTCCAATTTTTTGTCTAATGGCTGATGGGATTACCGTTATGCTGCGTTCACACGATCGTAAATTCCGTGGATTTTTTTTGCGATGGAATTTTGGCTCAAACTTGTCTTGCATACACACAGTCACACAAATGTTGTCAGAAATTCCGAACATCAAGAACGCGGTGACGTACAACACTACGACAAGCTAAGAGAAATTAAGTTCAATTATTCCGAGCATGCGTCGGAATTGCATGTAAACGATCGGAATTTCCAACAAGAACTTTTGCTGTCAGAAAAATTTGCTCTCAAATTTTTCTTGTTGGAAATACCGAAAGCAAATGTCCGATGGAGCCTACACAGGGTCGGAATTTCCAACAAAAAGATCACATCGAACATTTGTTGTCGGAATTTCCGATTGCGTGTATGCGGCATTAGTGCAAAATAAGGTCCTTAAAGTGGATGTAAACCCAAAAAAAAATTTTTTTTTTTGATGTCACAATGTAGAGTATAATATTTCATATCATTTGTGCCCAGTCTTGCCACTCAGAGTTAATCCAGCGCTGAGTAATCCTCTTTTATGTTCAGTGAAAACGAACAGCCTTCCAGATAAAACCCTGCCTAAAGCAAAAAGTCCGGAATCTCTCTTCTTGCTTTGAGTGAGAGGTTATTTACATATCTAGCTAGGACATGTTTATCATATGTTATGTTTTGTTTATCATAACATGAGGTGATATAACATCATAACACATCCTAGTAATATACAATGAACTTTGGATCACCTCTTGTTATGATAAACATGTCCAAGCTCGATATGTAAATAACCTGTTACTGAAAGCAATAACAGAGATCCGGACTTTATAATTTGGCAGGTTTTTATCTGGAATTCTGTTAATTTGCACTGAACTTTAAAAGAGGATTACTCAGCGCTGGATTAACTCTGTGTGGCAAGACTGGGCACAGATGATAGGAAATCTTATACTCTACATTGTGACATCAAAAAAAAAAAAATATTTTTTTGGGTTTACATCCACTTTAAGGTTCTTTCTCTGTGTCGGGCGAATCTGGCCCTGTCAGGCAGGCTATATTTGGGGAGCCCTATCTGGCAGCCCTACAATTTCTAATGGTGGCTTATGTATATGAGGTGAGGTACAAGCAGGAATAGAGCCAAGAGACCTAATCTCACCCAGAACTCCGAATCTACCACAGTTCTTCTGTAAACGACTGTTAATAGACCATGACCATTCTTGGCAAATCCTTCCCCTCAGAATCTGAGAATAAGCAGCACTGCCAAAGTCAGTAGAGTTCCAACGAGTGCAATATAAAATCCATAGGAACCTGGGATTGTGCAGTGCGACCTAAAAAAAGTACTTTATCAGATCACCGTTATTATAAACTGCCGCAATTGTGTAAAGGCCCGTACACACGATCCGAAAATCGGAAAGCAAAATTTCATCCAATGAACGATCTGCCGATTTTTGGATCATTAGTACGGTGCTTTCGACAGGCGATTACGATTTCTCGTCCGACAAAAGCTGGATGCGCAGATTAAAAAAAAAAAATTGTCGTACGTGAACTCAACGTCTGATTTTCTTTTAATTAGTACGGTTTTCACCCTAAAAAAACCCTGTAAGAACAAGACTACACACGCTCAAAAACTAAAGAATACCGTATATACTCGAGTATAAGCCGAGTTTTCCCAGCCCTTTTTTTTAGGGCTGAAAATACCCCCCTCGGCTTATACTCGAGTCAGTGTACCTGAAGGGCTGCGAGCGTCCATTGTTTAAAAGTCGCGGCTTCCAGCCAATCACAGACGGATGAGAAGACGCCCGTGATAGGCTGCTGGGAAACGCCTAATATGGAACGAGACCAGGAGGAGACCAAGACTTTTAAGCAATGAATGGACTCCCGTAGCCTGTAAAAATTTCAGGTACACTGACTTGGGCACAGTGAGGTGGCAATGGGCACAGTGAGGTTAGGCACAGTGGGGCTGCAATGGGCACAGTGAGGTTGGGCACAGTGTGGCTGCAATGGGCACAGTGTGGCTGCAATGGGCACAGTGAGGCTGCAATGGGCACAGTGAGGCATGCAAATGGGCACAGTGAGGCATGCAAATGGGCACAGTGAGGCATGCAAATGGGCACAGTGAGGCATGCAAATGGGCATTGTTGACCCTCTTTTCCACTTACAGTGATTGCTGCATTCTCACCCTAGGCTTATACTCGAGTCAATACGTTTTCCCAGTTTTTTTGGTAAAATTGGATACCTCTTCTTATACTCGAGTATATACGGTAAATACAAAACTATTCAACACATTACGTCACTTCAGAAGTTGGATTCTGCCATACGAGAATGTTCGTATGGCGAGTAACCTCTTCACTTTCGACATGAGACTATCATGCAACAAAAAATGGACGAACGGTCATCCGAAAATCTGATCGTGTGTAAGAGGCTTAAGATTCTGTGTTATGGCTAAAGCTGGGCCATCATCTCTTCACATAGGACCTTGAAGGTCTTCAACCTGCTAGAGACGGGCAAATCTTTGTATTACGCATCTGCAGTTTATTTCCATAAGCTGCAGTAGACATAACAGTGGCTGTTTGAGACTGGACGCATGTGACCTCATCAGACATTGACAAGCTGACCTCATAAGTCAGGGAAGTGACTTGACATATGTTTGGGTTCCTTTAGGCAAGCCAGTGTGGATTTTGTATGTGGGCTACAGCTACTGCCAGGGCTGCTGTTAGAAACCACGACGGGGCCCCATACAGCCAACCGGACAGGGCTTCCCCCCAAATGTCAAATTCTTAGCAGACACAAATACAACGTAATGTACTAAATCTAAAAGATAAAGTTGATAAAAAAATCTGTGTTAATTAGGTTTTGGGGCTCATTCACATGGGCACTGTGTCCTGTACAGTGTGAATCAGCATTTAATGTGCCTGTAGCTATGTGCAGCCTATGTTACGCTATGAGTACGCACCAACTGTACAAACACAGGTGTTCATATTAAGACCTGCGGGTCTGTTCATACAGAAACTGCATCCTCATAGAGCAGGAATGTCCAAAGTCCGGCCTGCGGCCAATCGCGGCCCACGTTCCGGTTTGGATCGGCCCGCCTGGTTATTTGGACATATATATCTTTTGTGGCCCCCAACGATCTCCCAGCGCCGGGGCCACAAAAGATGTATATGCTGGCTGCCTTGCCTTTAATTTCCTGTTGACGGGCGGCATCTGTAATAGGAAGTCCCGTCTCTGGCGCTGCCATTGGACAACTGTTCTGTCCATCAAGAGAATGGGGGGACTTTCTATTAAAGAGGCCACCGTGTAAACAGGAGATTCTGCTGTAGGTAATCTTTGGTGTTTGTGAGTGCATTCCTGGCAATGGTGGGTGTTGCATTCCTGGCAACGGTGGGTGCTGCATTCCTGGCAACGGTGGGTGCTGCATTCCTGGCAACGGTGGGTGCTGCATTCCTGGCAACGGTGGGTGCTGCATTCCTGGCAACGGTGGGTGCTGCATTCCTGGCAACGGTGGGTGCTGCATTCCTGGCAATGGTGGGTGCTGCATTCATGGCAATGGTGGTTCTGCAGATGGGCACTGACCCTTATTTTGTTTCACTGACACGTTGCTCTTAAAGTGATTATACGCAAATAAATACGGTATATCCAAATAACATGCCTGAGCTCATCTCTTCACCACACACAGCCACAAAAGGTAAGAGAATTCTTGTTGGGCAGTGTATTAATACTCAGATGAACACACTTAGACCGAATTTTAATGGTTCAAAGAATGTCAGGCAAAATGGTCGGCCCTCACGCATGTTCACCTCATCAAATCTGGCCCTCTTCGAAAAAAAGTTTGGACATCCCTGTCATAGGCCTTGTACAAAGGAGGGAATAAATCCGCTGAACATGGTCCAACGGACCATTTCAGCCGAAAAATCCGCTCGTGTGTAGGGGCAAACGGACCATCTTGGCCGGATTCCTCCGGCAGAAAAATTTCAAAGCATGCTTTGGAATTTTTCCGCCGGATAGCTGCCCGTCAGATATGTCCACTGGTTAGTACGGCAAACCAGCGGACATATCTGCCCGCACATGCGTCGTATCCTGTGAATGGATCCGACGCATGCGCGCGGAAGTGTTTACTTCCTGGTGCGGTGACGTGGCGGCGTCAACGTCACCGCCGCGTCACCGCGCTGTCCGCCGCCGGGGAATTTGATCCGATGGTGTGTACAGCCATCGGATCAAAACATCCCAACGTAAATATGCGCTGTAAACGTTCCGGGGACCGTTTACAGCGGATAAATCCCATCGTGTGTACAAGGCCATAGAGTAACAGGTGGTTCCAGCAACAGAAACAAACCGCTCATTCATACTGTATGGACTAGAGAACCTGTGTAAATGAGCCCTTAATTTTTTATAAAAAAAAATTTAAATGTTCATTTTACAATTTTTTCAATTTATTTTTTTACATTATTTTCATAGCAACGTTGTGGGGGGGGGGGGGGGCTTTGGTGAAATATAAGGGATCTTAACAGACCACTGATGTCTCACTTTTGAGACAGAGAAAGGGGCTGAGGGTAAACATTTCTCAATCTCTCTGCAGCCTTAGCTGCACTTGAAAGTGAATGTATAGTATTCGCTCTGTACAGAGGCTCCTTTTCATTCACAAACTGAAGCACGGCTTACTATTCTTCATTTATGAATGAAAATAGTTAGTGATTGGTACTGATCACTCATTGTGTTCATTCAGGAAAGGAAAGGTTTGGTAAATATGATGTAATTACCGGGCCCTTCCCCCACTCTCTATCCTGAAGGATCCTATTGTGTGCTTGCAGCTGCCGGTGTAAAGGAGAGGAGGGAAGCAAGAAGCACTGTGGGGGTGGGAGGGCACAGAGGGGGGCCTGGGTAGCAGGGGGAGACATATGGTGCACAGGGAGGGTGATCAATGCTGTGAAAGGGCAATTATTGGAACCCCTCCTCTGTACGGTTTTATCTGCAGCAGCTGAAAGATGGCAGGAGAGAGGAGAGGAAGCCAGCTTTCAGCTGATGCAGAGAGCCATACAAGAGATCTTTGACCCCCCCGCTGCTCCGATTACACTCCCTGTCCACATATAATTCACCCTGCTGCCTGGGCCCCCCACTCTACTGGTGGTACCCCCTTATCCATGGCCCTGGCTACTTCCTTAGCGGCTGTATCCCTAAGCAACCCTGTAAATATGCAGAAACCACAGTCGTCTCTACAAAATGCATTCCTGAACATTGCTATATTTAGAGTAACTGTATAGTGCTCCTTATATCACTGAGTAACACATGTCAGATTGCTGTGTCACAGCCAAGATAGGACAGGCTGTATTATCTATTTTACAGCATGTCATCTCTAGTTTTCCAAACTGAAAAAGCCAGACAGGCCAAGTACTGTACAGACAGTCCCAAGGGGAACTAAGGACTGAGCAATGTACTTTAGAATTCACAGACTTGAGCAAGCCAAGATATGTACGCAGGGCTGGAGAAATGTACTTCATAAGGTCTCCAAGGGAATGTTTAATGGTTTTGTATATACACTATATTACCATAAGTATTGGGACGCCTGCCTTTACACGCACATGAACTTCAATGGCATCCCAGTCTTAGTCCGTAGGGTTCGATATTGAGTTGCCCCATTGAGTTGGGAGCATGAAATTATCAAGTGTCTTTTAAACTTTTAAACAATGAATGGACGCCCACAGCCTGACAATAATTTCAGGTGCACTGACTCGGTCACAGTGAGGCTGCAATGGGCACAGGAGGATGGGCACAGTGAGGTTGCAATGAGCACAGTGAAGTTGGGCACAGTGAGGTTGCAGTGGGCACAGTGAGGCTACAAATGGGCATTGTTGACCCTCTTTTTGCCCTACAGTAGCTACTGCATTTCTCACCCTAGGCTTATACTCGAGTCAATATGTTTTCCCATTTTTGTGGGTAAATTTAGGTACTTCGGCTTATACTCAGGTTTTTACTATTTTACTATTTTCTTGTAAGAAGTTTAACAAATTCCAGAAGCCAGATAGTCAACAAAGATAAAAAATCCAGGTTTTAACTGTTTAGTTGGCTGAAGTGTGTATGCAGAGTTTATAAAAGCTTCTGCCAGCTGCTGAATTTTGTCTTAATTTACCCCCCCCTCCCCCGAATGAGCGGAGTTTGTGGTTCTGTTAAGCGACAAACTGAAAAAATCAGACTGCGGTTTCCCATTCCACAAATGCAGCTCTGTTAATAATGAACCCGGTCAGCCCAATGCATTAACAGTTCATGTAAATTGTTTGTGCTGAAAGGTTTAAACACTTTCCCTGCCAATAACAGTCATCGGAATCTTCTCATATGAAACATTGTGACATCACATCCGAGGTGACGACGGACGGGGAAGCATCTGGATGTCATGTTTCCTTATCGGCCTTAAAAGCACCCTGCTTGTCTGTCAATATTAGAGGATCGTTGTTTTAAAATATTCTCAGCAGACTTTGATGCCAGCCCCAGGCAGAAAAAAAAACGTAAGCAGGAGTCGCTGCACCTGTTCAAAAGGTTTGTAAAGCAATTCACATGTTCTACTGATCCGCCCATCCCTGCTATGAGAAGATCACAGGTTTACAGACTGTAGTTTTCTCCTTTGGCCAGTGTTCTTCTTCCTCTGCCGTCCACCCTCCTCCCATGCTGCGTCCCCCTGATCTGTTCCTTGCCAGTGTCAAGCATGTCTTAGAAAATGAGCACGTCTCATCCAGAGGCCCCACCCACGTGTGACGTCACAAACACATCGTGCCCCAGTTGGTGATGTCACACAGGGTGGGGCCTCCAGAAGACATCATCCGATGGCCACGCCCTCATCATTATCTAAGACATATTTGACATTGGCGTGGACAGATCAGTGGGACGCAGCATCGGAGGAGGGTCAGTGGCAGAGGAAGAAGAACACCAGACAAAGAAGACAGGAGAAAGAAGAAAAGCGAAAGATGAAGCAGGAGAAAAAGAAGCCGGAGGAGCAAGATGCGGGAGAAGATGGAGGAAGACCAGAGAAGGAAGCGGGGAAGAAGGTATTTTTAAAAAAAGACTTGTCAAAAACTGGCTACTGTATTTTTTCGCACTAAATTACTTTTTTTGGGTGAATGGGAAGGGGTACCCCTTACTCAGTCACATGGGGGGTGGGATCTGGGGCCCCTTGTTAAAGGGCGCTTTCAGTTTCCGATAAGCCCACGCGCCCACAGACCCTGACAACCTCCCGGTAAGTGTTGTCGGGTACATCGTGGTGCTTTGGGGTGGAGGCGCAGAGCTTCCCAAGCCCCAAAGCACCCACTCCCCCCATGTTAAGGGCATGTGGCCTGGTACAGTTGGGGGGGGGGGTTCCTGACCTGCCAGGCTGCATGCTTAGATAAGGGTCTGGTATGGATTTTGGGGGGGCCCACGCCATTTTTTTTGGCCTGGGAAGGGGGGTCCCCTCCGAATCCATACAAGACCCAAGGGCCTGATATGGACCTGGGAGGGGACCCTGTTTTTTTTCCCACTCTTTTTTTAACAGGCAATTCTTTTTTTTATATTCAGCTGGGAAGCCTGCTGACAGCTGATGACTCATTGGTTGTTAAAGATGCAGCGGCCGACTTCCTATATGTTCCTATAATACATAGATGGAAATCAGCCCTCAGGCCTGGTTCCCACCTATGCAGGTTGCAGTTTGCATATTGCAGATACATTTTGCGTTTTTCAATACATGTTTTTGATCCATTGAAGTCTATGGAACCTAAAACCAGAAAAAAAGTCCCTGGCCCTTTCTATAAAAGGCACACATATGAATGTGATCACATAGGAAACCATGTTAACCACTTAAGACCCGGACCTTTAGGCAGCTAAAGGACCCGGCCAGGTTTTGCGATTCGCCACTGTGTCGCTTTAACAGACAATTGTGCGGTCATGCGACGTGGCTCCCAAACAAAATTGGTGTCCTTTTTTTCCCACAAATAGAGCTTTATGGTGGTATTTGATCACCTCTGCGTTTTTTATTTTTTGCGCTATAAACAAAATTAGAGCGACAATTTTGAAAAAATTCAATATTTTTTACTTTTTGCTATAATAAATATCCCCCAAAAATATATATAAAAAAATTTTTCCTCAGTTTAGGCCGATACGTATTCTTCTACCTATTTTTGGAAAAATCGCAATAAGCGTTTATCGGTTGGTTTGCGCAAAATTTATAGTTTTTACAAAATAGGGGATAGTTTTATTGCATTTTTATTATTATTTTTTTTTTTTTTTTTACTACTAATGGCGGCGATCAGCGATTTTTTTTGTGCCTACGACATTATGGCGGACACTTTGGACAATTTTGACACATTTTTGGGACCATTATCATTTTCACAGCAAAAAATGCATTGTTTATTGTGAAAATTACAATTGCAGTTTGGGAGTTAACCACAAGGGGGTGCTGAAGGGGCTATGTATGACCTAATATGTGTTTCTAAATGTAGGGGGGTGTGGCTGTAGGTGTGACGTCATCGATTGTGTATCCCTATAAAAGGGGGTCACACAATCGATCACGGCGCCACAGTGAAGAACGGGGAAGCTGTGTTTCAGCTCAGCTCCGAGGACCGATCGCCGGACTCCAGCGGCGATCGGGTCCGCGGGTCCCGTGGTCACGGAGCTTCGGACCGGGTCGCGTGCACACGCGCGACCCTACGGCTGGGCTTAAAGAGCCACGTACAGGTACGTGGATGTGCCCAGCCGTGCCATTCTGCCGACGTATATCAGCGTGAATGGGTCCTTAAAGAGGAGTTCCACCCTAAAAATCAAGTTTCGCTCAATCCCCTCCCCTCCCCCTTACATGCCACATTTGGCATGTAATTTTTTTGGGGGGGGAGTGGGGGCTTCAGTAGGAGTGGGACTTCCTGTCCCACTTCCTGCTTCCGCTGAGGGGCTGGTAAGGCGATTAAGCCTAATCGCCTTACTGCAGCCCCTCCCTTTGGCGATCGTCTAGGACACTGACAGGTCCTAGACAATCGCCTGTCCAATCAACGGCGAGCCGCGCCGCGCGCACATGAGCAGTGCGGCTCGCGCATGCGCAGTGGGTGCCCGGCCGTGAAGCCGAAGGCTGTCACGGCTGGGTGCCCACAATCGCAATGAGGAATGCCGGCCGGGGAGGGGGGGGAGAGGAGCGGGGCCCCGGTCGGCGCGTCGCTGGAACGTGGAGAATGTAAGTGTCTGTTTATTAAAAGCCAGCAGCTTCACTTTTTGTAGCTGCTGACTTTTAATAACATTACATTTGGGTGGAACACCCCTTTAAGCAAGTTAAATAGACTTTAGTGTGTTTCTGCAAAACTGAAAACGCACTAAAAAACGCATCGGTGTGAACCAGGCCTTAATGTTAATGCACCACAATTTAACTTTCGGTAAAAAACATGGTTGTATTTAGAGAGCAGTTTATCTTATGGTAAGGAAGGGGGCGGGGGGGGGACTCTGCTTGATGCCAGGGCCAAACAATCCTTCAGGACGCCAAGAAGAAAAGCATTCATTTGTTAATAGTTGCTGGAGGGCATGAAAGAGCAAAACAATCATGTCCTCCAAAGGCGATAACCTTTTTAAAGTGGAATTTAAAGGGATAAAGATCATCTCAATTTATCAGCTTTGCGCAAATTACATTTAACCCTTTGTGTGCAGAGGAAACTGGGTTTACTGACAATACCTTACTTGAGAAGTGTTTGCTGGAAGCCACCATACCCATATACTGGGCTGCACAAGGTTCAGGGTTCAAGGCAGTGAATATGAACCTATTATCCAGTCTGGTGGGGAACCACACACAGGTAACCAATCAGATGACCACATTCAATTACTAAATGGATTTTCTCTTTGGTGGCTTTCTCTGCTAATACAGACTCCCAATTACATGGGGCATCAATCCTTAAAATGTTTACAACAACTGATTATGTGTCACTACTAGAGCCTGCACAGACATACAGGGACAGGTAATGCTGTTTGTCGTCACTCCACAGTCGTCCCCACAGTCGTTATTTTAGTAGACCCAGCAAAAGATTCATAGATAAGAGCGGACTGCTAAGCTGGTCATACATTGATCGAAATTCTGCTGGTTCAGAAGGAAGCAGATGAATTTCGACCTATGTATTGCCACTGTGGTTGAACAGAAGTCAATCTACAAATTGACTTCTGTGCAACCACACTGTCGGATTTTAGCCACTCGATCAGTGTAGCAGGCTATAGTCTGCAGCTCTGATCAGTTTATTCTGATGGCGGGACGTCTACCCACTGTCAAGATACAACGACTCACCGGAGAGGATTCCTCCATCCAACTCAAATGTGTGAATAGGGGAACTGAGTCCGATTTTTTTGTGTTCACGTCGCTGGTTAAACTAAAAAAAAAAACTGAAAATAGACAAAAAAAAAATATGAAAAGTCAGCAGCTACAAACACTGTAGCTGCTGACTTTTAATAAGCACACTTACCTGTCCAGGGTGCCTGCGATGTCGGCTGCCCGTGGTCGATCCATCCTTCAGTTTGTGCGCC
The DNA here is from genome assembly GCA_029574335.1 of Rana kukunoris. Lineage (NCBI taxonomy): Eukaryota > Metazoa > Chordata > Amphibia > Anura > Ranidae > Rana > Rana kukunoris. Next base: position 160,846,292 of record CM056057.1, read on the forward strand.
AGGTTCAGGTAAGTACTGGGGGAGCTGCCGCACACAGAAGTTTTTTTACCTAGAGTGCCTGAAGGTAAAAAACCTTGAATCTTTAGAGCCACTTTAAATCTTCCAACAGCTACTTAGTGCAAGGGCCTGCCTGATTAGATACAGATTGGTTGTATAGTTCAGGTGAGCCCTCGTAGTACAAAGTTTGGGTCATTCCCCCGTTTACACTGGCACGATTTGACATGCCAAATCGCAGCCTATTGCCAACACCACGTCCGAATCGATTTTCAAAAGTACTTACTGCACTACATTTGGCGACTTAGGGGGCGATTTTAATAGACATCTGTGCAGGAACCCACACAGATGTCTTTTAAAAAGCTCCACTGAAATTAGGGTTGCCACCTTGTCCCTTTGAAACCGAAACCATATGGATTACACAGGTTCTGTGGCTGATTAAGGTGCTAATTAAACTCAAGTGGAGCCTTATCCAAATTAAATTAGCCTCAGAACCTGTGTAATTCATATGTGTTTGGGTTTAAAGGGATGAGGTGGCAACCTTAACTGAAATGCGGGTTTGAAATTGTCGGCCAACAAATACAAACTACATGGTTTTTCAGCTCTTTAGCGCCACCCTTTGGGAAACTTCTTCTAATGTTGTGTTATGGTGAGCATTGTTTACGAACATGCGTGTTTGCACTTTGATGTTTTGTGGGACGGCCTTGTGTACACACGATCGGAAAATCTGACAACACACAATTATTATTATTTAGGTACTTATATAGCGCAATCAATTTACGCAGCGCTTTTTGTTGGCAGACAATTTTAAAATGGATGTAAACCCACTCTCATCTTTTCTAAACTACTGCCATAGTGCTGATCTATAAGGATATAGATGCCTCCTGCATGTATCCTTACCTGTCAAATGTCTCCCCTCTGTCTGTTATAAGAACTGAAAAACTGCAGATTCTGTGGGTGGGTCTGTTGTCTGGAGCTCAGTGGGTGGAGTTGTGATGTCAGTAGACTCCCCGCCCACCCCTACACTTCCCTTGTCAATGATCACTAACATCCAGTCAAAATCCAGAAAAGTAACCACATGACTTCAGAAAAGGAGTGAGGCTAGTGAATGAGATATGTAAATAACCTGTCACTCACAGCAAGGGGGCGGAACAGACTAAGGTTTTTCTCTGTAAGTCCGTTTTTATTTCACTGAACAATAAAAGAGGATTGCTCAGAGCTGGATAAACTCTGTGCTGTGTGGCAAGACTGGGCACAGATGATAGGAAATCTTATACTGTACATTGTGACATCAAAAAATAAAAATAAACATTTTCAGGTTTACATCCACTTTAAAGCATGCTATCCCACATTTGTTGGTGGAAAATCCGACAAGAAAATTGTCCGATGGAGCATACAAATGGTCGGATTTTCCAACAGCCTGTCATCACACAATTCCCATTGGACAATCCGATCGTATGTACGAGGCTTTAGATTTACCACAATGATGTAACATGAGGACCTACCTAATTTATCCAAATAATTTGTATCCAATCGGGTTGGTAGATCTAAAGGATGTTGTACAATCGGACTGTAATGTGTGCTATGCTAAACGGTGCCTGGGCTTTACTGTTTTTTTTTTTGTCTCCTGGTTTCCAGCCCTTGTTAGCCTAAACTTGGCCATACACCACTAATGCTGCGTACACACGATCGGAATTTTCCAACAACAAACGTTCGCTGTGAGCTTTTGGTCGGATATTCCGACCGTGTGTAGGCTCCACCGGACATTTGCTGTCGGAATTTCCGTCAGCAAATGTTTGAGAGCCGGTTCTCTATTTTTCCGACGGGAAAAGTTCCTGTCGGAAATTCCGATCGTCTGTATGCATGCTTGGAATCAGTCTGACGCATGCTCGGAATCATTGAACTTAAAGGGGTGTTCCAGCCAAAATTGTGTTTATTAAAAGTCAGCAGCTACAAAAAGTGTAGCTGCTGGCTTTTAATAAACACTCACTTACCTGCTCCTGCGTTCCAGCGACGCGCCGGCCGGGGCTCCGCTCCTCTCCCCCCCTCCCCAGCCGGCGTCTCCATCTCGACTGTGGGCACCCAGCCGTGACAGCCTTCGGCTTCACGGCCGGGCACCCACTGCGCATGCGCGAGCCGCACTGCGCATGCGTGCGCGGCGCGGCTCGCCGCTGATTGGAGAGGCGATCGCATGGGACCTGTCAGTGTCCCATGTGATCGCCTACAGGGAGGGGCTGGTGTAGGCGATTAAGGCTTAATCGCCTAACCAGCCCCTCGGCGGAAGCAGGAAGTGGGACAAGAAGTCCCACTCCTACTGAAGCCCCCACTCCCCCCCCAAAAAAAATTACATGCCAAATGTGGCATGTATGGGGGTGAGGAGTGGAACAAGAGGAAGTTCCAAATTTGGGTGGAACTCCTCTTTACAGCGGATCTCCACCCTAAAGTGAAGATCCGCTGATCGGAACCCTCCCCCCTCCGGTGTCACAATTGACACCTTTCAGGGGGGAAGGGGGTGCAGATACCTGTCTAAAGACAGGTATCTGCACCCACTTCCGGCCCGCAGTCTCGGGCAAAAGTCAGGTTTTTTTGCGACATCCTGTCACCCCCCCCTTGTGTGCTGGGAACTCTCGGCTCCCAGCACACAGCGGGAGCCAATCGGCGGGCGCAGCGCGACACGCGCATGCGCCGTAGGTAACCACGCAGTGAAGCCGCAGCGCTTCACTTCCTGATTCCCTCACCGTAGATGGAGGGGGGAGCAGCAGGGTGACGAGCGATTGCTCGTCCTCTGCTGCCGACGTCGCTGGACTCCAGGACAGGTAGGTGTCCTAATATTAAAAGTCAGCAGCTGCAGTATCTGTAGCTGCTGACTTTTAATATACTTTTTTAATGGGACATCCGCTTTAATTTTTCTCGGCTCGTCGAAGTGTTGTACGTCACCACGTTCTTGGCGATCGGAATTCCCGACATGTGTGTGACCGTGTGTACGCAAGAGAAGTTTGAGCCAACATTCCGTCGGAAAAAGAGCAGCGGTTTTGTTGTCAGAATGTCCGATCGTGTGTACGCGGCATTAGAGAGCAGATGCAGCCAACAATTATTCAATGGGACGGGATCGACCCATGAATTGAATTCAGGCTGATTGAACTGACGAAATTCAAACAGTCTATGGCCAGCTTAACTAAAAACAGGCTGCCTGTGTGACTAATTGATTTTATTTCAGCAGTCTGACCACACCCCCTGATACACGGATGGCTGTGCAGAGAGCTAGGACCTTATGAAACAGGTCTACAGAACAATATTAACCTTTAATCGAAAATCATTAGATTGGCGTCAGGAAAGGAAAATTACGGTAAGTATTTGATACAATTTTCCGATAAGCATTGCAAACGGTGCGTTTGATGAAAATACATGATGGTTTCCCTTTAAATATAAGTGCCGATGTTACTTTACCTCAGCTTTAAAGGAGTTATGAATGATGAAAGTTCATTCAGAAGAGAGGAAGGAAGAGGAAGTCGGTGAATGAAGAGTGACTGTCAGAGGACACCCAGCCTTCTAGTGCCCCCCGTCCCGGTACTTACCTCTGGATCTGCGGCGAGAGAAGCAGCCTCCCATCTCTCCTACTTCCTAGCCAGAGAAGACTTCACCCTGGGCTGGCCTCCTCCTCCAGCAGCTCACTACAATAAGGGCTGAGTCACATAGCTTGGCGGTGGGATGTACAGACTGAGTGCTGCTCTTGTTTGGTGATGCTCAGACACTCTCAGGAGGAGGGGAAGGGACTCTCTCCAGCAGGCTGAGACTCTGAAACTGGATTCCCAACAGCTGCAGGACACCACATCTGCCTGGGCTAACCGTTTGTGTGCCAAGGACTAACCCAGCACAGCGCCGCCGTCTTCTGCGCCGCTTCACATCTGTGCGTTCTTTAATGCATTGCGGAAACGCAAAGCATAATGTGTTTTTTTATTTACCTGGTAATCAGAAGATAAAAAAAAAAAAAAGACATGTGGCTCAAAAAATGCACAGTGTGTTTTTGCTGCGATATCACTGACTATCATGGGAGGTGCGTTTTTTCACAAGGCGCATTTAAGATGCAGCAAGCAGGAATTTTTAAAAGTGCAACGCACTGTAAGAAAACGCAGCACGCTGATCTGAACAGCTACCTAGGGTTGAAAGGGGACTATTTTTACCAGTGGCGGGTGGTGATCAAAATTTTTGGGGGGGGCGCAAACAAACGAAAAACAAAAAAAAAACAATTGCAGCCTCACTGTGCCCAACAATTGCAGCCTCACTGTACCCAACAATTGCAGCCACTGTGCCCATCAAACGCAGCCACTGTGCCCTGCCATTGTAGCCACTGTGCCCTGCCATTGTCGCCACTGTGCCCTGCCATTGTCGCCACTGTGCCCTGCCATTGTCGCCACTGTGCCCTGCCATTGTCGCCCCTGTGCCCTGCCATTGTCGCCACTGTGCCCTGCCATTGTCGCCACTGTGCCCTGCCATTGTCACCACTGTGCCCTGCCATTGTCGCCACTGTGCCCTGCCATTGTAGCCACTGTGCCCTGCCATTGTCGCCACTGTGCCCTGTCATTGTAGCCACTGTGCCCTGCCATTGTAGCCACTGTGCCCTGCCATTGTAGCCACTGTGCCCTGCCATTGTAGCCATTGTGCCCCGTAAAATGCCCCCCCCCCTGACACTTACCTGGGGTCAGCCGTGCTTCTTCTTCTGTCCCTCAATGTGTTCTTCCGCCCTCGTTGACGCTTCAGCCAATCAGGTTACCGGTAACCTGATTGGCTGAGACGCCTGTCACTCTTATCCAAGGAACGCACACAACGTGCGTCCTGAGGATAAGCATCCGGAAGCCGACTACAGCCTGAGGGCTGTAATCGGAAAGCCTATCAGAGCCACCAGCTCTGATAGGCACTTCCGCAGCCGCCGTTACTCACCAGGGCGCCGGCCATCTGAATATTCGGCGGCAATACATAGATTCATGCATTACATATTGTCAGTGGTGTGTGCGGTAGCCAGAGGGGGCGGTGCTTCAGCGCCCTCTATGGACGCACCGCCACTGATTTTTACATGCTGAAATGCGCTGTAAATTCACCCATAGCGTTGGTGGTAAAAATAGCGGTGCGCAGCGGGGAAAAACAGTGCACGGCGCATCGCTGAGGAGCCGATGCATGTGCCTGGCGGCCGCCGTGTCCGCCGGGTACACGCCTGACACAGAGCTCCACGTCCCGTCAGGGAGAGAGGAAACCGATCTGTGTCCCTTGAACATAGGGACACAGCATCGGTCACCCCCCTCCCCCCACACAGTTAGAACACACCCAGGGAATACATTTAACCCCTTCCTCACCCCCTAGTGTTAACCCCTTCAATGCCAGTTCCATTTATACGGTAATTAGTGCATATTTATAGCACTGGTCGCTGTATAAATGTGAATGGTCCCAAAAAAGTGTCAAAAGTGTCTGATGTGTCCGCCGTAATGTCGCAGTCCCAATAAAAATCGCAGATCGCCGCCCTTACTAGTAAAAAAAAAATAGTAAAAAAAAAAAAATCATAATTCTGTCCCTTATTTTGTAGGCGCTATAACTTTTGCGCAAACCAGTCGCTTATTGCGATTTTTTTTTACAAAAATGCGTAGAAGAATACGTATCGGCCTAAACTGAGAAAAAAATATGTTATTTAAAAAAAAAAAAATGGGATATTTATTGTAGCAACAAGTAAAAAATATATATATTTTTTTAAATTGTCGCTATTTTTTTGTTTATAGCGCAAAAAATAAAAACCACCAAAATAAACCTCTATTTGTGTGGAAAAAATGGCGTCAATTTTGTTTGGGAGCCACATCGCACGACCGCGCAATTGTCAGTTAAAGCGACGCAGTGCCGGAAGCTGAAATTTCGCCTGGGCACGAAGGGGGTTAATGTGCCCAGTAAGCAAGTGATTAATGACTGTAGAAAAAAAAAATGTCTACTGCCAAAAACAGCTGCTGTCAAAACGTCAAAAAACGTCCAGTGTGCATGAGGCCTTAAGGACACACATCCTATCGCGTTGCTATAATCTTTTAAATGGACTATAGACTGAAGGACTTATGAATAAATGGTTGTGGAACCAATTATATGAGTTTCCATTATTTCTTATGGGGAAATTCGCTTTGATATAAGAGTGCTTTGGATTACAAGCATGTTTCTGGAAGGAATTATGCTCGCAATCTAAGGTTTTACTGTACTAAATATAAACCTGAGATAGGGAAGAAATGTGCAGATCTTGCTGTAACAGGCCTGCACCCTGAGGCTATTTATCCTGGTAATAGAATACACAGGGAGTTCCCGCGAAGTGAAAGTAAAAGTGGCGTGCCAGGAGATGACAGCATGCTCGCTTATGGTGCCTGAAAGTAAAACTGTCTGTGTCACTTACGAGGCACAAAACGTTTAGTTTCTGCACTGAAATTGCTTTTACCTCAGATGTTTGCTATAAAAGATAACAAAGCAGGTCAGTATTCTCGCCTTGCAGCGCTGGAGTCCTGGGTTTAACTTTCCCCAAAGGCACTTCCAAGGACTTTACATGAACACCAGCGTCTTTCTGTTTTTTTTGTCTTCAATGCGGTGGCTTCCTCCCACATTGATCCTGGTGTGTGCGACTGTGACAGGGATATTCGATTCTTGGGGACAGGGCATTAGAGTTCAACAGGAAGCAATGCATTCCAGGGCCAGCTCCTAAAAATCTGGGAATGTCCCTGGCAGTCGGGGGCAGTTGGCAAATGTTAGGCACCACGTCTTGGTGAGTCACGGAAACAGTTCTCCTTTCTAAGGATTAGGCAACATCTTGTTTATAGGAAATGTTTATCATATTGATATGTATTTGGCCTGAAGGCACTGCATAAGGAATGTGCTTGTGAATTAGGAAATGACATTTGGAGCCAAAAACCCAAAATACAAGATCCTGCTGTTTATCGCGGCTCTACGCCGATCAGCCACCAACGGGTTAAGTGAATCACATTGATTATCTCATTACAATGGCATCTAAATGTCGGTGGGATGTAATAGGCAGCAAGTGAACATGTTGGGCCAGATTCAGATAGCCTTTACGTTAGCGTACAGTATCTACAGATACGCCGCGTAAAGTCTATTCTGTGCCGGCGTTTCTTTGTTCTGTATGTAGAAAACAAGATACGCCGGAATTTTGCTAAGATACGAGCGGCGTAACCGTTGTATCTTAGTTGCATATTTACGCTGGCCGCTAGGTGGCGCTTCCGTCGATTTACGCGTCGAATATGTAAATTAGGGAGATACGCCGATTCACAAACGTACTTGCGGCCGGGCGTCGTATTTTACGTAGTTTGCGTAAGCGTTAGGGCCCTTTAACACTGGTGCGTTTTTGCCGCGTTTTCGCGGTAAAAATAGCGCTATTAAAACGCCCCCGTGCCCCCCTCCATTGAAATGAATTAAAAACGCGGTAAAATCGCGGCAAAATCTTGGTGTTTTTTCCGCGATTAAAATTGCGGCAAATCACCGCGATTTTACCGCGTTTTTACATCGTTTTTACTGCGTTTTTTAATTCATTTCAATGGGGAGCGTTTTATGAGCGTTTTAATAGCGCTAAACGCGGCAAAACGCACCAGTGTGAAAGGGCCCTTAGTCCGGCGTAACGTTACCCCTGCTATATGAGGCGCAGCTAATGTTAAGTATGGACGTCGGGACAGCGTCGAATTGTACGTCGTTTGCGTAAATCGTTCGGGAATGGGGCTGGACGTAAGTTACGTTCACATCGTTTACATTGACAACATGCGCACTGGGATACGTCCACGGACGGCGCATGCGCCGTTCAGAAAAAACGTAAATTACATGGGGTCATGATTCATTTACATGAATCACGCCCCCACATGACTAATTTGAATAAGGCGCCCCTACGCCGGCCACTTTACGCTACGCCGCCGCAACTTATGGAGCAAGTGCTTTCTGAATAAGGCACTTGCCCATAAAAGTTGCGGAGGCGTAGCGTAAAGAGCATACGCTACACCCGCACAAATTTACGCCCCCTTCTCTGAATCTGTCCCGTTGTTCCTTGAAGTTGATGTGTTAAAGTGGAGTTCCACCCTCAAAAAAAAAAATACACAAAAGTCCTGCAAAAAAAATAGAAACATTTTATTTATTTTTTTACTCACCAGAAAAGGCGGTTGCTATGCAGAAGTTCCTAATCTGCCTAGTCCGCGGCAGGTCTTCTTCCTCGTCCTCCTCGCGTTGTCTTCTGGTGAATGGGGCATGCTACCTACCTTCTGTGTGTATCCCAGAGAGCAGCTGCCCATTCATACAGGGCCGCAAAGACTCGCGCATGCGCAGTAGGAAACGGGCAGTGAAGCCGCAAGGATGGCAGCGCCAGGATCAAGGGATCGGCCACGGCTGCCCGACATTACGGGCGAGTAGGACAGGTAAGTGTCCTTATTAAAAACCAGCAGCTACACTGTTTGTAGCTGCTGACTTAAAAAAAATTTTTTTTAAATCGCGAGTGGAACCCCGCTTTAAAAGCAGAAAAAATGTGCATCGAAGTTTGTTGTGTATGGGGCTGCGTAGTCGCAAACTGCAGTCTCCCCTTCTCTACCAAGTGCAAAATCTATAAAGTTTGGCTGAGCGTTCAGAAAAATAGGGGGGCAGAGAGCTGAAGTTGCACTCTGCAGAGCTCAGTGAGAAAAGCTCAGAGAGCTGATTGGAGGGAAGGGACTCCCTGTCCTCCTTCACACAGAAACAGGGCTGAGCAGGGGCGGACTGATCATTGGAGCTCTTGGGCACTGCCCAAGGGCCCCATGCCACTAGGGGGCCCCATCAGGGTTGCCAGGTTCAATAAAACCAGGGACAGTATGTAAAAATCTGTTGTTTTTTTTTTTTACATCTGTCCCTGATATGTCTGAAACCTACATGCTTTTGATGTGAAAATCCTGGGATTTTAGCTGCCCTGCCTCCTGGCGTGGTGGCCATCTGTAAGCCCGGGGGCCCCATAATCTTCTGTAGAGCGGGGGCCCCATGAGTTGTCAGTCCGCCCCTGGGGCTGAGGCTGTCAATCAGCTGGAGCGTCCGCCCATGTCACCTTTTTTCTCTTGGTGTCAGGAAAACTTGTCAGAAGTGATTCAGCACGATTTCTGATAGAAGAGGAATGAAGTAGCAGATAGAATTGAGACAAGTACACACTATAGAGGGATATGCTTTGTTCATATTTCATATCTGTCAACACTGATCTTCCCCTAAAAACTAGCCTGCCTAATTCTCTTCCTCCCCTAGCTTCTATTGAAATTGCAACAATACATGGGGGGGGGGGGGAGGAGTATTTTTTTTTTCCTTTTTTTTTATTTGAGGATACCCACTCCCACTTCAATCCTTGGCCTGGGCAGGGTGACATTGCCTTTGGTCACAGCATCCGGGGATACCATCACACGTCCCAGGAGGCTACAGGACTGGTCTTCCTGCACCTCTCGATTTCACACATGTACAGTGCGGAGCCGACGACTGAAGCCAACATAAGTCCTGAGAAGAATCAGCTGTGTGGAAGACAACTGGTAAGTATGTGTTTCTAAAGCCTGGTACACACAATCGCATTTTCTGCAGATAAAGCCTCAAGTCTTTTGTCTGAAGGGCGTTGGCTGTAAACTTGTATTGCATATAAAACGGCAAAGAATTGTTGGCCAACAAACACTAAACTACGTGTTTTTTCAGCTCTTTAGCTCCACCCTTTGGGCAATTTCTGCTAATGTTGTGTTATGGTGAGCATTGCTTCTGAGCATGCAAGTTTGTACTTAAAATTTTTGTGTGACAGACTTATGTACACACGATCAGATAATCCGACAACACACATTTGTTGTCAGAAATTTTTAAAGCATGCTATCCCACGTTTGTTATCGAAAATCCAACAATTGTCCGACTGAGCGTACAAATGGTCGGATTATTCAAAAAACATCTTGGCGTCACACAATCCCTGTTGGAAAGTCCGATCGTGTGTACGGGACTTAAAGGGTCACTAAAGGAAAAAAAAATGTTGCTGAAATGACTGTTTACAGTGTATAGAGACATAAAAGTTAACTGATTCCTTTTCAAAATGATTAAAAATAGATAAAAATCAATCATATAATGTGCCTGCAGGTTAGTTTCACTTTTGAACTGGCTTCATGTTTCTGTAAAGTAGAAATAGACACACAGAACAAAAACAAACAAATCCAGGGCAGTGTTTTGTTTTTAAAATGAATCTGATTGGTTCTGGGAAGTTTTAGACACACAGTAATGACAGCTTAGACCACCGTGAGAAAGCTCCCAGCACTGTGGTTATAAGGAAACAGACAAGCAGGAAGTGTGGAGAACAGAGCAGGAATACAGCAACTTCAAAGCAAAAACAAACAATAAGGACATGAAACCAGTACTGCAGTAAGATAAAGGAAGCTATTTAGCTAAAAAAAAAAAATTCCTCAGTGATCCTTTAAGTCAGCAGCTTTTTTTTTTTTTTTTTAAAGGCTGCATGCTAAAAGCACCATGACCCCAGCACTGAGAATCAAACACCCAGGGATACCGATAGATATGTACAAGCCCCAGATGTACATGCTCTGTAATTACTTTCATAGATTACTGAAGTGTTTACCAAGGGTTAATTCTCCCCTCCCTATCTTGCTGCCCCCTGTGTGCGCCTATGAATGGGGTCTGCAGAAAGGGGATGGGGATGTCTTTGTGCCGCAGTGTGAGAATTCACAGTCGGGCTCCTGCATCCTAATTCAGCCTGATTATTCACACACCCTCCCTCTCTACTATAAACAAGAAACAAAAAGCAGTTTGTATGTTTTCCTGCCCGCGGCTTCTTCCCAGTGCCGTCCAGCAGACCGGTCAGGCCAATTCCGGAAGGCCGGGCTAGATGTGAAGATGTGCGAGGTCCAGGAACCAACCTTATCCTATTCTTCACAGGTCCATGTTCACCACTCTCAGGCCCGGTGTTCTGTCGAGAAGTGCCCCCCATCGAATAGTGCCCGGGACGAATGGCGCATGCGCCGTATGTCACCGAACAACAGCTGATTTTACAATCATCTGGGCTGATGTAACCATGGTGCATGTGCACATCGAAGGAGGTATCTCTCGATTGAAACCTATACAAACAGTAGGGGAGACCCGCCATGGTTACGTCAGCTGTTCTGTACGGCGCATGCGCAGTACATCTTGGGCACTTCTTGACAGAACACCGGACAATCGTGAGGTTGGGCTCCTGGTACTACAGCCCCTGTAACTTGTATTGGCACAAAGATATTACAGTAATACCTTGGTTTGCAAGTAACGCGGTATAGGAGCGTTTTGCAAGACGAGCACATTTTTTTGATGTAACTTGATATGCGAGTGCAGTCTTGCAAAACAAGCAGTAGAAGGTTCACAGTATTAATAATAAAAAAAAAAAAATACATTCACAATGTTAAAGCGGAGTTCCACCATAAGTGGAACTTCGGCTTAAACCACTCCTCGCCCCCTTATATGCCTTTTTTGGGGGGAAGTGGGGGCTTCAGTAGGAGTGGGACTTCCTGTCCCACTTCTTCCTTCCGCCCACAGACCGCTAAGGCAATACGTCATATCGCCTTAGCGGTCCCTTCCTGTAGGCGATCGCCTGGGACACGTGACAGGTCCCAGGCAATCGCCTGACCACTCATAGAGCGCAGAGCCGCTCGTGCATGCCCAGTAAGTGCCCGGCCGTGAAGCCAAAATCTGTCATGGCTGGGTGCCCACACTAGGAATAAAGGTGCCGGCCGGAGAGGGGGGAGAGGAGCAGAGCTTCGGACGGCGTGCCGATGGACCATGGAACAGGTGAGTGTCTGTTTATTAAAAGCCAGCAGCTACACTTTTTGTAGCTACTGACTTTTAATAAACATAAAAAAAAGCCTGGAACTCCCCTTTTAAGGAGTCTGGTGCTCATCCATGTAAAGTCACTGTTGTGTACAGTAAAGCCACCAGTGTATGCAGTACTGTATGTGGCCAGAGGTCTGGGGGCGCTGGTGGCTCCCATCCCTTCCTGGAGAACTCGGCATAGGGATGTGCTTTATATTCGACTTGAACATTAGCTGTTTGGCGAACAGCAAACACTTTGGGGTGTTCGCGGCAAATTCAAAAAGCCACAGAACACCCTTTAGAAGTCTATGGGAGAAATCTAAAGTGCTAATTTTAATGGCTAATATGCAAGTTATTGTCATAAAAAGTGTTTGGGGACCTGGGTCCTGCCCCAGGGGACATGTATCGATGCAAAAAAAAGGTTTAAAAACATTTTTTTTTCCGGGAGCAGTGATTTTAATAACGCTTAAAGTGAAACAATAAAAGTGAAATATTCCTTTAAAATTCGTCCCTGGGGGGTGTTAAGTATGCCTGTAAAGTAGCGCATGTTTCCCGTGTTTAGAACTGTCTATGCACAAAATGACATTTCTAAAGGAAAAAAAGTCATTTAAAACCACTCGTGGCTATAAATGAATTGTCAGTCCAGGCAAGTCATTGAAAAAATACGTCACGGGTTCCACCCCCCAGTCCATTACCAGGTCCTTTGGGTCTGGTATGAGTATTAAGGGGAACCCCAAACCAAAAAAAAAAAAGCGTGTGGCTCCCCCCAAAATCCATACCAGACCATTATCCAAGCATGCAACCTGGCAGGCCGCACGGGGCGGGGTCAACCGTCCACGTCATTGGGTAACCCCCTCGGCTTTCTCCTTGCACATTGGTAACCCCCATTACCAATTCACATGGGGGGGCGGGACCTGGAGTTCCCCTTCCAGATTCCGATAAGCCCCCTGCCCGCAGACCCCCACAACCACCAGGCAAGGATAGTGGGGATGAGGCCCTTGTCCCCATCAACATGGGGACATGCTCCCCATGTTGAGGGCATGGTACGGTTCAGGGGGGGGGCACTCTCCCGGTGCAGGGTTCCCCTTAAAATCCATACCAGCAATATCATTATTATCTATTTAAATTGTTATATTTTCTTTGTTTGTAATCCTTGCGGACTAATTCCCTCGATATAAATAAAATAATTAAAAAAATCCATACCAGACCTGAAGGTACACTACACTGTATTTTAAAGTGCAGGTTAAAGAGGAACTGCAGTCTGTTCACATAATTTGTAATAAAAACATTTTTGCCATTCTAAAGCTTCCCTCCAACCACTTTTCATATTATTTTATATATACTGCAATTCTGTACTTGCTAAATATTCTGAAGAAATCCCTCCACTGAGTCTGGCTGTAACCATTTTAACTGTGGGCAGCTGAAGCTGCTGCCTGTTGACTTTCTGGATTTACACAGAGGCACACCTCCAGCTCTGCAGCTCTCATTGGCCCTCTTATGTCTCACCCCCTCACTTCCTGGCAAACTCTCACCAGAGAGAGAGAGAGAGAGAGAGAGAGAGCTGTGCATGATGTCATAAGCCTAGGCTAATGACCAGACAATGAACAGGAAGTTGGCTGTATAAGGTATTTACTGGCATAAGTTTTACTATCCAAAGTTAAAAAACAACGAGGGCAGAAGTTTTAATAGATGAAAAATTGGTGAAGTTATGCTTTAATTTGTTTTATTTTTACAGCACACTTTATACTGTATTGCTGTAATCATTTAACAATACAGCCAGCTCTTCTGTACTGGGCCTGGGCCTTTTCAGTTCAAAAGAGGGGCCTGGGCATCTGTTAAGCAGGAGGTCTGGCTGTACTGTCTTATTGCAAACACCGATCCTCTTCTACCTCCCCCTGCAGCGCTGCCAGTTTAGTCTCTTCTTTCCCCTTCCACCAGCATTGTAGGGGGGTTGGTTCTAGCAAATGCGCCCCTTCTATTTGCTTTTCAGGCCCCCTTGTTTTCTCCCCCCAGAGTGCTGCCCTCTTCTCCTGCCGGCAGCTGCTGCGGGCACACAGGGGGGTGTTTGAATATATAATTTACTGGCCCCTTCCTTTCCTGAATGAACACAGTGAGTGATCGGTATAAATCACTCCTGTGTCCATTCATCAGTTTACTATGCTTCAATTTGTAAATGAGCAGCGCTTCCTATTCATTCATCTGTGCAGTTGAGGCTACAGAGAAAGGGACTGATGAATATATGTTCTGTCAGATAGGTTGTATGGGGCTCCATGATTTCTAACAGCAGCCCTGTCCTCGTGTGTTGGCATCTGGTAAAGATGGCACCCCCTGCACCCCCTTAGTATGCAACTGTACACTCCAGACTGACATCCACCCATCAAGGTATTTTGATATTTGCATAACTCCTCCTAAGAGCCAGCCCACTGCTTGTATCAGGACTAAGGATGAGTTGAACACCCCCCCCCCCCCCCGGTTCGGTTTTCAGCAGAACATGCGAACAGGCAAAAAATGTGTTCGAGCACGCAAACACTAAAAAGTCTATGATACCATACATTAAAGCCGCTATCAGTTTTAAATAACTTTTTTTCCTTTTAGAAACGTCATTTTCTGCAGGGACAGTTCTAAACACGGAAAACATGCTCTACTTTACAGGCATACTGTACACACACCCCAGGTATGAAATTTAAAGGAATATTTCACTTTTATTGTTTCACTTTAGACATTATTAAAATCACTGCTTCCGAAAAAACTGCAGTTTTTAAAACTTTTTTTTGCATTGATACATGTCCCCTGGGGCAGGACCCGGGTCCCCAAACACTTTTTAGGACAATAACTTGCATATTAACCTTTAAAATTAGCACTTTAGATTTCTCCCATAGACTTTTTGAAAGAGTGTTCTGCGGCTTTTCGAATTCTGCGGTTTTTCGAATTTGCCGCGAACACCCCAGGCTGTTCGGCGAAAGGGTGAACAGCCAATGTTCGAGTCTAACTCATGTTTAACAAAAAACTCATCCCTAATCAGGATGAAGGGAACTTGAGAGGAGTACTGATGCAGAGTGCTGTGATGTATTCAGGAAGTCATGTACAGCACCATATCAGCCCCCCTTCGACCAGCCATGATTTGCCTGCATTGCATAGAGAAGCACAGAGACTCAGTGATGACATCACTGGGTTTGAAATCGGGAATGTAATGAAACCGGAAAGGTTTTATTTAAAAATGTAATTAGCATGATGATGCGGAAGGAAAGGAGGAATAGGGAAGAAAAAATATAAGCAGATTAAACTCCAGTTTTACCACGTGTTCCTAGTGCAAAAAATACCATATCCCATGGCTGTCATCGTTCAAAGTGCACTAAACTATATTCACTGTAATGTATTTCCAAAGTACACTTAACCACTTGCTTACTGGGCACATAAACCCCCTTTGTGCACAGGCGAAATTTCAGCTTCCAGTACTGCGTCACTTTAACTGACGTTTGCGCGGTCGTGCGACGTGGCTCCCAAACAAAATTGGCGTCCTTTTTTTCCCACAAATAGATCTTTCTTTTGGTGGTATTTGATCACCTCTGCGGTTTTTATTTTTTGCGTTATAAACAAAAGAAGACAATTTAAAAATATACAGTATATATATTTTTTACTAGTTGCTATAATAAATATCCCATTTTTTTTAAACTATTTTTTTTCTCAGTTAAAGCCTATACGTATTCTTCTACGTATTTTTGTTATAGCGCCTACAAAATAGGGGACAGAATTAGGATTTTTTTTTTAGATTTTTTTTTTTACTAGTAATGGCGGCGATCTGCGATTTTTATTGGGACTGCGACATTACGGCGGACACATCGGACACTTTTGACAAATTTTTGGCGCCATTCACATTTATACAGCGACCAGTGCTATAAATATGCACTAATTACTGTATAAATGTGACTGGCAGGGAAGGGGTTAACACTAGGGGGTGAGGAAGGGGTTAAATGTATATCCTGGGTGTGTTCTAACTGTGTGGGGGGAGGGGGGTGACTGGGGGAGGTGACCGATGCTGTGTTCCTATGCACAAGAGACACAGATCGGTCTCCTCTCTCCCTGACAAGACGTGGAGCTCTGTGTTTACACACAGAGCTCCACGTCCCTGCTCTGTCACCGCCGATCACGTGTACCTGACGGACACCGCGGTACACGCATCGAATCCTCGGCGATGCAACGGCACTGTTTTTCCCCGCTGCGCGACACCCAGTGGCGCGCGCGGGGAATACAACCACATTGACGTCCAAAGACGTGACCCCGGCGCCTCAGGTCCGCGCTGTTGACGTCTTTCGACAATAACGCGGACCTGAAGTGGTTAAAGTGTTAATAAACCCACAACAGTAAAATCAGTCTGTATATGCAGCATAGCATGCTTGTTATACTCACTGTGAATGTCTATCTGGAGAAAAACAGCTAACATAAGCAGGGTAGCCAATCTTGCACATGCTCAGTTGTGTTGGAGAGAATAAATACAGTGGAACCTTAGATTACAAGCATAATCCGTTCCAGGAGATTGATCGTAAGCCAAAGTACTCACATATCAAAGCGCGTTCCCCCATTGAAGTCAATGGAAAAGAAAATAATTTGTTCCGCATGGACTTTAATGGCATGCAATACTGCATGCGGCCAGAGGTGGGGGGGACCTGGAGAGGCTCAGAAACAGCTGGGAAGGCCCGCGGACAGCTCGGCTGACCTCGGCAAACCTCGGAAAGGCTTGGCAACAGAGTATTTCCGCGTCTTTACGAACATTTCTGAACGGCTTAGACTGACGCCTATCGCCCCCTCAGGCAAAATGTGGTACTGCACACCGCTTTGGCCTGAATCCTGCTCGCGTTGTGAGACAACACTCGCAAACCCAGTTAGGATTTTTAAAAATACAGAGCTAGTATTGACAAACGCTCGTTACTCGCAATCGGAGGTTCCACTGTACTTGTTTTTAGAGATAGCCAGGTCACATGATATTGGCAGCACATGGGCGTGTATACAGGCTGCAGTGGAAATCTCCTACCTGAACTCTGAACGCTTTAATTGTTATGGGTCACTCTTTGCATAGCTGGAGATGGTAGCTCTATCAAGGGTGACCCCTGCTGCACAATGTGAAAACTACATGCAAGAAGAACCTGACAAAGGGGTCTATGTATAAAAATAAAAACAAGCCCTGTGCTGTGAACAGCGGCTCGCGCACACATGCACAGGCGTGACGTCATCGCGGCCATTTACAGCTCCGAAGCTCGCAAATCTGGAAGAAAATCCGGGAAAGAAGTCAGCGGTCTCAGCAGTGTGTGGGAGCGGCTGAAAGGCTTTGTTGTAAGGTAAGTGTTCCATAATGCACTAGTATGGGATGAATACTAGTTCATTATGCCTTTGTCTTACAGGATTATTTTTTTTCCGACGTTTTATTTTATTTTTAAAGAGTTTTACAACCTCTTTAAAGGGGTTGTAAAGGTACAATTTTTTTTTTCGTAAATAGCTTCCTTTCAACTTGTCCCGACGCACATTTCGTCATGGGGCACTAGATGGGGCACTAGATCTGTCATTGAAACCATATTACTCCCACCGATACCACAGATGGGGCGTTTTTCCTCCCACTGATACCAACAATGGGGCATTCTTCCTGCTAATGACATCAACAATGGGGCACTATTATAACCAAGTGCCCACCGTGCCGAAAGCTGCCCCTAAACCTGGAAAAGATTGCTCTTATTATATAACTTGTGCGCTCGCTTCATTCATCAGACACTGAATTTAGTGGTGATACATCAGTCCTTTCACCCTCAGAAAGAACGTGGAAATAAATTCACAAAAACTGAGAAGACCAAAGGATTGTGTGAATTATGTGCTCTCAATGTTATATTTAGAGGCGTTTGGGGAGACAAATAGGAGATTGAATCTTTCCTGCAAGACTGGCTGAAGAATGCATGTTAACTCCAAACTTTTAAATCTTTCTTCCCTCGCTTAAAGTGGAACTAAACCCATCAATTTAACAGTTTCAAAAAACAGTTACATTCCTGGCACGTCACATTGGTTGTGGTTGTTCTCTCAACCAAACTGTCAAACCATCCAATGGTTGGTGTCATAACTGATCACATGTGCAAGATCATGGCAGTTGAAGATCAAACAGAGGCCAAGATGGCAGCTTCCTTGGCTGAAAACGATAGAGGGGTTTAGTTCCGCTTAGTCTGTCTGGACTGATGTTTCACAGTAAAGTGGAATTCTACCTACATGGAGAAATTCCATGCAAACAGTTTATGTGAATTGCTTTAGGTGGCAAAGTACTTTTAATTTCCTTGTGTCCCTGGTGAAATTCACACATTGTTCATGGTTACACCACTATTGTCTACAGCAGCCTCTTGGGTCACCTGCATTTTAATTGGACTATGAAGGGGAAGTCATATAGAGAGGGGTTTAAAGCATACCTAAACCCACAATATAGTATTACTTTGACACCCCACTTCCTTGCTGATCTCAATGCTAGGCACCACTAAGGTCCCTGAATTATTCTCTGTTGGCAGGACCATGCTCCTTTTATGTACCAGCCACTTGCCACAAAGCTGTGGCTTGGGGTCAGTGTTGCTAACCGCCAGTATTTTTACTGGCAGCCAGTAAGGCCGTGTACACCCGACCTCGGCCGTGTGTACGCTCTCGGCGAGCTTCCCTTTGGGAAGCTGTCGAGCAGAAATAGAGAGCACACTCTCTATTTGCTCGACGGCCCGCCTGGAAGAATGGCTGGTTGCCATTCCTGACGGGCGGGTCGCCGATTTCGACGGCCGGCAGGGAACCTCGACGGGCGGAACGATGTGTTCTGCCCGTCGAGGTTCTCTGCCGTGTGTACACGGCCATAGAAACGGGCAATTTTCTCCTGCCAGTAAAAGTAAAAGGTTGCCAGTAAAAAAGCTGTGATGCTCGGCTTGGTCCGGAGCCGGCTGTGCTACAGTGCTTGCTACAGTGTGATTGGGCAGCTCTGGACGGAGGCGGGGCATGAGCATGTCTTGTGATGTCAAGGTGCAATGGAGCCAAGCACAGCGATCAGAGCCTTGTGTGCGGGTCGACAGTATGGGAGAAAGGCAGGCTGGGACCAGCCCCCCCCCCCCCCCCGTTAACTTACCTGAGCTGTCGAAGGTCCATCATGAACACCCTTCTCAGCTCTTCTTGGCTCATTCATTGGATAATTGATAGCAGCGCAGCCATTGGCTCCCGCTGCTGTCAATCAAATCAATGACACGTCGCGCCAGGGGGCGGGGCCGAGTGATACAGTCGGCGACTATGGCCGCCGACTCTATCACGGGAGTACGCCCACAAGCTTATACCCTTGGGAGAGCATTTCCCAGAACGGGGGTTAGCTCCTGCAGGGAGAAGCCAAGACAGCCACCGAGTGACCCCAAAAGACCAGGATTGGGGCCACTCTGTGCAAAACGAGCCGCACAGTGGAGGTAAGTATGACATGTTTGTTATTTTATTTTTTTTAAACGGGAACCTTTACTAACCCTTTAAGTGCCATAAGAACCTGTCCCTTTGCCCTGAATGTAGAAAGTCAAATTTAAAAAAATAAAAAATCAGGAATACGATTGGATGCTAAACATCAACACAGATTCTGTACTTGAATTTTTTTAGGCATTCAGTTTCTGGAATGCTTATTAATTGCTCTCACTGGAAGTGAAGAGATGCGCTATATATCCTGACTTTTAATAAGAGCAAAGTTCTTAAAAGTGAGGACAACAATTACCATCCTTGGGATACTGACTAAAAACTACTTACTATGTGAACACGCCATCATCTGCAATTAAAAGGTTTGCTATTGCTTATTAGGTGGACATGGCTGAAACCTATTAAACCCAAGACCATTAATACAGGACTGATACAGCACACTAAATACAAAACTGGTTGGCTTGTCGATCCATAGTTTAGTTCCTCCAGCCTCTCACCTGTACTGCTGTCTGAAATAGGATTCTGGTTGCTGTAGTTGTCCTCTGTTGCAGGTTCCTTGTTGCCTGCTGGTTTCCAGAGTGAGTCAGTTGTGTTGCTGTTTGCAGGTGCTGCTGATCCTGCAGGCAGAACGTTTTTCTCAAAATAGCCTGGATTGGTGATGTTCCCCGCTGGGCTGTACTGGGCCACCAAAAAGTAGACCCGCTTGCCATCTGTGGCCACGCCATAGCCAACCTCCTTTGAGTCTTTCCACACAACCTGGGTGAAGTGCCCTTAAGGAAGATACATTTATTTTATTATCAGAGAAAAATAATAACTATTACTTTGCGTTGACATTTTTTGAGCCGCTAAGCACACAAACGTAAATTGCAACATCTAACACATCAGTATAATCACAGTGTCAAGAGTAAATAGCAAGTGTATAGCAGAAAGCGTTTTTATAACTTTTTTCCAATAAAAAGTACAATCATTTACTTCAGCTGCCCTGGAGGAATGCTAAACTCAGAATGAACAGGTTGTATGTAAGATCATTGCACAGAAGCGTACTTCTGACTTTTATGGGATTCACGTTTTTCTATAGTCTACAGCAGGGGTAGGCAACCTTTGGCACTCCAGCTGTTGTGGAACTTAATTTCCCACGAGGCATTGCAAGGTTGGCAGTTACAATTACTCCCAGAGGCATGATGGGGTTGGCAGTTTGGCAGTTACAATTGTAGTTCTGCAACAGCTGGAGTGCCACAGGTTGCCTACCCCTGGTCTACAGCCTAGAAAAATAGGAATTTTGACTTGCATATAAAATCCAGTGTTGACAACTGTCCGTATTTTTATGGACAGTTAGTAAAAACGGCCAGTAAAATTAGCCAAGATCGGTTCTGCTTGGAACTGCGCATGGAGATTAGAGGCAGGGGGTGATTTTGGCACCGCAGAGGGGGATGGAAGCTCTGTTTTCCACCCACCGGAAGCTTGAATGTGGACTACAACTCCTGGAATGCAACAGCTAGTGGTCGGCCTGACTTCCAAGACCAGAATAAAAAGATAAGTTGCCACCCTGTCCCCTGGTCCAGCCCTCCCCTGGCAGTGAGTGGAGTTCTCCCAAGCTAGAATGAGGTCCACTTCTCTGTAGGCTGCAGTACTCTTTATGCTCCCTGATGGATGATGTAAGCCACAGCCGTGGCATTGCTTAAATCCTGGTTCGCTGACCCTGTAGGGATCAAGTGTTGGAGGGACACCCAAATTGAGTTCCAGGATGTTGATCATTAATTGGGAGTGTGGCTTCCACTGGCAGCCAAGTCCCCTGTATTGTGAGGGTCTCCAGGACTCCAGCCCAGTCCGACAGGTTGGGGTCCATTGTGAGCAACTGTGGGAATGGGAGAAAGTACCTCCCCCATTCCAGTGCCAGACTTAGAGCAAGTTCAGTTTTGCTGGTCAGGCGAATGGGACAATTCAGAGACTGCTTGTCCCACAAAGCTAAATTGTGGATTTGGAAATTTATGGATTGAAATTGGGAGCATGATACTAGGCTACCTTCAAGCCCAAGACCCAGGGATGTATTCTGGCCTAGGCCGACAAGGCCCAGGCCTAGGGCGGCACTTTGCGGGGGGCGGCAGAGGGCCAATGACAAGACTCTGGGGGGGGCATTATGGGAAATAAAGTCTCTGGCCCCAGTGTGTCCATAGACTTTAAGCTACAGCCCCCAGCATGCAAGCACTTTGCTGGAGGGAGGGGGTGTTAGAAGAGGCGCAAAAGAGAATACTGTGCTTGAGAAACCAGAGAGGGAGCCACACTGTACCCCACGCTGTGCTGTACCCTGCGCCACCAGAGAGCCGTGCTGTACCACGCGCCACCAGAGAGGGAGCCACGCTGTACCCGCGCCACCAGAGAGGGAGCCATGCTGTACCCGCGCCACCAGAGAGGGAGCCACGCTGTACCCGCGCCACCACAGAGGGAGCCACACTGTACCCACGCCACCACAGAGGGAGCCAGGCTGTACCCGCACCACCAGAGAGGTAGCCACGCTGTAACCCAGGGCTCGGCAAATCCCGGTCGCCATGGCGACTAGAAATAGCATCCTGGCGAGTGGGGTCTTGGCCGGGAAGGTAGACATGGGCAATGGGCAAATGTTGTTCCATAGGACCAGCGCTCTGAGGACTAGGCCGAAGCTGCAGCCTCACCTAAAACATCCTGCCCGCAGCTCGCGGTGATCCTGGGAAAAGGCCGCGAGCGGCATCTGTCCTCTGTCCATCTCCCACAGCATCCCTCTGTGCGTGTCCCTCTGTCCGTCTCCCATCATGTCCCTCTGTCCGTCACCCACGGCGTCCCTCTGTCCGTCACCCACGGCGCCCCTCTGTCCGTCACCCACGGCGTCCCTCTGTCCTCTTCCCATGAATATGACAGGGCGGGTCTTAAAGAAGAAGGGGTGTGGCTTTGACAGGAAGGGGTGGGTCATATTTAAGTTAGGGGGTGCGCAAGTTTAGTCAGGCCTAGGGCAGCACAAAACCTAAATACACCTCTGCCAAGACCCTCATGCAAAACCAGGTGGGAACTGGAGGGAAGAAAGACCTGTTTCCAGAATCAGGACCACATATTTCAAGCAGTGGGTCTAGAGGTCGACCGATATATCGGCCGATTTTTGGCACCTTTTAATTAATCGACAGCGGCTGATTATGCTGAAAAAGCATGACTTGCAAATAGCTTCTGTATCATAGAAGTCAATGCAAGTTGCCTGAAGTCTTCCCGTGGAGCGACTTGTCTCTGGGCAGCCTGGCAAGTGTGAGAAAAGATATACAATGTTGCTACTTATCAATGAACTGAACTCTGTGTAGAAGTTCTCAGTTTAACCATCTAAAGACTAAATCTTTTCTGACACTTTCCTGAATTTTCTGCTAGAAAATCACTTAGAACCCCCCAAACATTATATATTTTTTTAGCAGAGATCCTAGGGAATAAAATAGCGGTTGTTGCAATATATTATGTTACACAGTATTTGCGCAGCGGTCTTTCAAACGCAATTTTGGGGGTGAAAATACACTTTAATGAATTTAAAAAAAAAACAGTAAAGCCCCTTTTTTTTAAATGTTGGTCCAAAAGGTTTGATTATCTGTTTTTGTGTCTGCTTCCTGATTCCCTTACCGAAGATGGCGGGAGCAGCACCCGAGAGACTTCGGGTGCTGACATTGCGGGCGCCCAGGACAAGAAAGTGTCCATACATTAAAAGTCAGCAGCTGCAGTATTTGTAGCTGCTGACTTTGAATGTTTTTTTTTTCCACGCAGAACTCCGCTACTTTCACACTGGAGCGGGCAGGTGTTGATGGTAAAACGCTGCTACTTTAAGCGGTGCTTTACCATCATTTTAGTGGCTCTATTCGGCTGCTAGTGGGGCGCTTATAACCCAGCTAGCGCCCGACAAAGGTTAAATGTGCTGGTCATAGGTGTGCACAGCCTATTGGATTAGGGTGTGCACCCCAAAGCTCAAACACACACTACTGATCACTCATCGCATATTTACTGACTCCTTCGCCACTCATCCTAAAACATCCCCCTGTGTGTGCCTGCAGCAGTAGCCGATGGGAGGGGAGAGGAGAGGAGGAAAGTCGGAAGCATTTTTTGGGGAAGGGGGGCAGGGCAGTAGAGTAAATCTGTGCTGTACAGGATGATTACGGTGTGCCTGGGCACATCTGGCACACCCTGTGCGCACACGCCTATCGGGCTGGTGTAGCACCGCTGCAGAAGCGCTTTGCAGGCGCTTCGGCAGCAGTGCCCATTTATTTCAATAAGCAGGAGTGGTGGAGGAGCAGTATACACCGTTCCAAAGATGCTGCTTGCAGGGCTTGCCAGTGCACCGCCTCAGTGTGAAAGCACTCGGTGTTCACACTGAGACTGCAGGGGAGCCATTTTACAGGCGCTGATTTTAGCCCAAAAGTGCCTGAAAAACACCCCAGTGTGAAAGGGGTCCAACTGTTAGATTTTATGAGATGAAGGAAAAAAAAATAAAAAATTGGCATAACATATCGGCCCAAAAAGAAAAAAAAAAATCGGCATCATAAATCGGCCACCGCAATTTCCACATATCAGCATCGGCCAGAGAAAAACCCATATAGGTCAAACTCTAAGTGGGTCAGTTCCAGCACTGACTTCTGGAGCTGTCAGTGGCCATGCAGTCTGTACAGCGGTCTGGGATTTGAAATAAAAGTCTTCATCTTTTCAGGAAAAATGAAAAGGTAAACTATTACACTTGACATCCTTCCCACCTCAATTCATAATGAATAGCTGCCCCAACACAACACATGTTAACACACAAACTGTAACATATCCATTACGGGTTCACTAAACTGTGAACCTGCTCTCAATAAATTCTCCCATTGAATGAAAATAGTACATGTACAATAGCGACATCTAGTGGTCCAAGACCAAACTGTTTATAAATTAAAACATTAAAGTGTTAGTTCAAATCTCCTAGCATCCACCGATGTAAGTACAGTGGGGATGGGGGAGGTGGGGAGGATGTACAGTGTATGTTCACCTTTTCATTTTTTCTGAAAAAGTGAACTGACACTTTCATGTTTTAATTCATAAAGTGTGATTTTGCACCACGAGATGTCGCTATTGTACATGCAATATTTGCATTCTGTGCAGTAGGAGAATTTATTGAGAGCTGATTCACACTTAGGGTCCTTTCACACGGAGCGGACCGTTTTTGATCCGCCCCGTTTGTGTCCGTTGGCTCAGCGGGGATCATCCTATAGGGGAATCGGATGAATACGGACCGTCTGTCCGTATTCATCCGATCCGATCCCTATTTTTCTTCCGTCCGAAAAAAAAACGGATCTTTGCGGACGCGGATCTTTGCGGACGTTAGCGGATGCATCATCTGCTAACTTACGCGATCCCATAGGGATGCATTACAAGTCCGTAAACGGACTTGTAAAAAACGGACCGTTTGTCCGCCCGTGTGAAAGGGCCCTTAGTGCAATGGTTATAAACCCCATCCTTAGGGCCCACTAAGAGGCCAGGTTTGCAAGATAACTGAAATACATCACAGATGATATCATTTGCTGCTCAGTGATTGCAGTATTCTAGTCCGCATCTCCCCAAGGTAATACATAAATCCTGGCCTGTTAGTGGGTCCTGAGGACAGGGTTGATGACCACTGCTATAGTGAACCATTGTGGTGCATTAACACTTGTTACTTTGTGTGTTAACATATGTTGTGTTATGGCAGCTTATTCAATATGAATGGGTTGCCTGCTACCACAACAGATGAAACAACACACATTACAACAACACACATTACCCTTTTTTAGCAAAACCGCGCACCATAAAGGCACAGTATGCTGTACGTTCCAGGACACCTTGCACTGTACTTACTAAACAGTGTGTTGGGCTTACCAAAAATGGCCCCACAATGCACCACACAGAGCAGGCGTGTTGCAGGAATGTGCGTGTTTTACCACACACTGCAGTAAACCACAAATTTCAATGGGCTCTCACAAAGGTGCAGTGTGATCAGACCCTATGCTGTACAAATTGTAAACACAACAATTCCTTCATGCGTTTCTTTCTCCCTCATTTCCATCTCTCTTTCCTCTATCCCAGGGGTCTCTGAACTTTCTAAACAAAGGGCCAGTTTACTGTCCTTCTGACTTCAGGAGGGCAAGATCGTGGCCAGCGGGAGTGGAAATTTTTCTGGCATCAGTAGGAGTAAACATCACCACATTTGATATTGGGTTAGAGGAATAGTACCCCGTTGTTGGTATCATAAGGAAGAATAGTGCCCTATTATTAGTGTCAGTGGGAGAAATGGTTCTCCATTGTTGGTGTTCGATGGCAGAATAGTGTCTTGTATCAGTGGGAGGATTAGTGCCTCAAAGGCCGGATAAAAGCAAGCAAAGGGCCGCATCTGGCCCCGGGCCGCACTTTGGAGACTCCTGCTCTATCCATTCCTTTCCCCCTTGCTTCTTTTCCTCTCTCCCTCCTCACCTCTCTCTTCTCTCCTCTCCTTCCATCCCCACTTCCTTCCTCTTTAATGCACATACAGACAACCACACTCTGAATTCTTCTTACCTGTGTTACTGGAAAAGCCAGGTCTGCTGAAGTTATAGCTCTCAATCTCTTTGTACCAGCTGTCCACTGGTTCATTACCTGAATATAATAAAAGACAATAGAGAATTATGAGTAGTATCACACCTGTCTCTTGCCAAATCTGCTGCAACCTTACAGGATGTAAAAACAGAACTTAACCTTTTTTCTAGAGTGGAATGGTTAGAATATATGTCAGCTTTTTGTTTCTGTCTGTGTCTTAAATGGGGATTTTCTCTCACTTCCTGTTTTGGTGACTACATAGAAACTGAGGGGAATGTCCCCCCTCAGAAGCGTGGACAGCAGTAATAATCTAATGAGGCTCCTGACCCTACCCCACTCTGCTATAAGGATTTTTCGTCTTGTTTGTGACCCAGTAGGGGAGGTTTTCTGTCTCTGCGCAAGTGGAAATATTCCTGTAGGGTGTATCCATCCATCTCGACTATCTGATGTATTTATTATGATTTTTTGTTAATTTGCTACTTTTTATGATTATGTTTTCAAGTTTTTATGTATTCACTACTATTACTGTTATTATTATACAATTTTCTAACGGTGTCCCAACAGATGGTTATATTTGCATTGAAGAATATTTCTTATAAGTTACATTTTTAATGAGTTATTCTTATGATTTATAAAAAAATATATGTATATAAAATCATAAGAAATATACATGAATTCAGAAAATCAGATATTGACATATTAATTTGTAAAAAAAAAACACACATATATATATATATATATATATATATATATATATATTATACAGTATATATATATATAAAATATACAGTATATATATATATATATATATAAAATATACAGTATATATATATATATATATATATATATATATATCTACTATATAGGGATGAGGTGCCGCATCTACTAAAGGACACCCCAAACACTTCCATATATATATATATTGTGACAGGAAGTCAGGTAAATCTGTGTGTGTTGTCCCAATTGCAAGTAAAATAAAATAGGTTATTAAACTCACAAAAATTCTTATACGACAGAAAAAAAAGATCGGAAGTGATGTCACGTGTTGTAATGTATTTGTATTGTATTGTCGGACGACGGCTGTACTGACTAAACGAAAATCGTACGATCTGACATCGTATGAGGAAAATTTTCGCGCTTGTCCGATCGAAAAATATCGGCTGAACGGTCGTGATTGGCTCTCGAAAGTAGTGTACACACGATCCGAAAATCGTACGATCCATCATCGGACGATAGTTTTCGTCCGATATTCGGATCGTGTGTATGGGCCATTAGGATAACGACTGATTGCTGCATCCTGAGGCTGTGTGAGTGAAGGAGCAGTCACAACCAGTACTGAAGAGGTGAGGTGCTGATGGATATTTCTGTGTGAGAAATATCAAAGCGACGTTTTGTTTTCTGCTGTAGGACCAGCAGTGTCTGCCCAGCAGTAGGCTGTGCCAGACTCCATAGGTAGGTTCCTGTGTTGGGAAGGTAGATGCCCCAAGTGGCAAGGGTTTATTTTATGTTTTGTTTTGTTTATGCTGTTTTGATGCTTGCACGTGTATCCAGCAATATAGAAAAATAAACCATATCATTTGTTTTCAATCCTCCTCAACTGCCTTTTTGTACAGTTCAGCGTGTAGTGAACCCATCCAGGGGGTCACACACACCCGCTACCGAGCTAATCCCTCACAATATATATATATATATATATGTATGTGTATTTTTATGAGTAATTATGCAGATATCTGCTTTTCTGTATTAATGCATATTTCTTAGGAGTTATATACATTATATACTGTATATTATGAGTTAGGGTTGTCCCGATGCCTCTTTTTTAGGACCGAGTACAAGTACCGATACTTTTTTTCATGTACTCGCCGATACCGAATACCGATACTTTTTTTACATGTGTCCCCAAATGCAGCCATGTCCCCCACATATTCAGCCATGTCCCTCCAGCCATGTCCCTCTAGCCATGTCCCTCACATATGCAGCCATGTCTCTTCAGCCATGTCCCTCTAGCCATGTCCCTCACATATGCAGCAATGTCCCATGTCCCTCTAGCCATGTCCCTCACATATGCAGCCATATCCCTCACATATGCAGCCATGGCCCCCCAGCCATATCCCCCACATATTCAGCCATGTCCCTCCAGCCATGTCCCTCCAGCCATGTCCCTCTAGCCATGTCCCTCACATATGCAGCCATGTCCCTTCAGCCATGTCCCTCACATATGCAGCCATGTCCCTCACATATGCAGCCATGTCCCTTCAGCCATGTCCCTCTAGCCATGTCCCTCACATATGCAGCAATGTCCCATGTCCTTCTAGCCATGTCCCTCACATATGCAGCCAGCCATGTCCCTCTAGCCATGTCACTCACATATGCAGCCAGCCATGTCCCATGTCCCTCTAGCCATGTTTCTCATATATGCAGCCAGCCATGTCCCATGTCCCTCTAGCCATGTCACTCACATATGCAGCCAGCCATGTCCCATGTCCCTCTAGCCATGTCACTCACATATGCAGCCAGCCATGTCCCATGTCCCTCTAGCCATGTCACTCACATATGCAGCCAGCCATGTCCCATGTCCCTCTAGCCATGTCACTCACATATGCAGCCAGCCATGTCCCATGTCCCTCTAGCCATGTCACTCACATATGCAGCCAGCCATGTCCCATGTCCCTTTAGCCATGTCACTCACATATGCAGGCATAATGCAGCAATGTCGGTTCAGCCATTTCCCTTACCTTTGCCGCCGAAAGCCGCACAGAGAAAACCACAGGATTCATTTGAATAACCCCTTGCAGCGGCGGCGCAATGCGACGGCTTTCGATTTGGCGGCGGCGGCGGGGGGGGTGAAGTATTCTATTAAGGCATTAGGAGTATTTGCGCGAGTACAAGTACTAGCGCAAAGACTCGGCATCGGTCCCGATACCGATACTAGTATCAGTATCGGGACAACCCTATTATGAGTTATTTATGTATTTTTGGTATTCGTGTACAGTACAGACCAAAAGTTTCGACACACCTTCTCATTCAAAGAGTTTTCTTTATTTTCTTGACTATGAAAATTTTAGAGTCACACTGAAGGCATCAAAACTATGAATTAACACATGTGGAATTATATACATAACAAAAAAAGTGTGAAACAACTAAAAATATATGTCATATTCTAGGTTCTTCAAAGTAGCCACCTTTTGCAGCAGACACATCTCTAGAACAACTGATAAGAGGAGACTGTGTGAATCAGGCCTTCATGGTAGAATATCTGCTAGGAAACCACTGCTAAGGAAAGCCAACAAGTAGAAGAGACCTGTTTGGGCTAAAGAACACAAGGGATGGACATTAGACCAGTGGAAATCTGTGCTTTGGCCTGATGAGTCCAAACTTGAGATCTTTGGTTCCAACCACCGTGTCTTTGTGCGACACAGAAAAGGTGAACGAATGGACTCTTCATGCCTGGTTCCCACCGTGAAGCATGGAGGAGGAGGTGTGATGGTGTGGGGGTTCTTTGCTGGTAACACTGTTGGGGATTTATTCAAAATTGAAGGCATACTGAACCAGCATGGCTACCACAGCATCTTGCAGCGGCATGCTATTCCGTCCGGTTTGCGTTTAGTTGGACCATCATTTATTTTTCAACAGGACAATGACCCCAAACACACCTCCAGGCTGTGTAAGGGCTATTTGACTAAGAAGGAGAGTGATGGGGTGCTGCGCCAGATGACCTGGCCTCCACAGTCACCGGACCTGAACCCAATCGAGATGGTTTGGGGTGAGCTGGACCGCAGAGTGAAGGCAAAAGGGCCAACAAGTGCTAAGCATCTCTGGGAACTCCTTCAAGACTGTTGGAAGACCATTTCAGGTGACTACCTCTTGAAGCTCATCAAGAGAATGCCAAGAGTGTGCAAAGCAGTAATCAAAGCAAAAGGTGGCTACTTTGAAGAACCTAGAATATGACATATTTTCAGTTGTTTCACACTTTTTTGTTATGTATATAATTCCACATGTGTTAATTCATAGTTTTGATGCCTTCAGTCTGAATTTACAATTTTCATAGTCATGAAAATAAAGAAAACTCTTGGAATGAGAAGGTGTGTCCAAACTTTTGGTCTGTACTGTATATGTCTTATGCTTCATATATGTTATATAGTGTGTGTGTGGTGTGTATGTGTGTATATATATATATATATATATATATATATATAAATATTTTTTTTTGTTTAATTAGTTATTATGTTGATATCCGCTTTCCTGTATTCATGTATATTTCCTTATGATTGATATATTATATATACAGTATGTTTTTTTTATTTTTTATGAGTTATTGCATCTACTAAAGGGTGTCCTGGCCCCAACCCTCTCTCCCACAGTTCTGTTCAAGAGACAATAAATCTCTTTGCATTCATGAAGCGTCCGGCGCCCATTAATCTACCTTGCATTACACCCACCCAGGGCCGGCCTTTGGGGTGTGTGAGTCGTGCGGCCACACAGGGTGCCATGGGCAGCAGGGGGCACCGTGTGTATGGTTGCTACTTGTCCGGTTTTGACCCCGGCAGTCCGGATTTTGACACATGTGCCTGGGTTTCCACCCACCGAAAACCCGGGCACACATTCCACCATCATGTGGCAACAGATCTCTGGCCCCGGCTGAATCATCTGGATATGGAGTGGCGCTGCGCATTCAGGGCCGGATTTGCTCTCCCAGCCGCCCCGAAGCCAGGTTCCGCGCAATGCACCCCCTCCCTGCCAACTGAACCAGCCCCCCCCCCAAATCAATGGAGAATGGTAACCGGATAGCAGTGGTGCCACGGTTAGTTCAAATATTATTTTTCTTTTTTTTATCACTTTTTTTATTTTGTAGCTTTTTTGTATAATTTTCTTTTTAATAATATTTTTCTTATTCTTTACTTTTTAATTCGTTTTTTATTTTAATAATTGAATTATTTTTTCTTATTTATTTATTTATTTTTATATCTTTTTTTTTCCATGCCGCCCCTCTGCACCCTGCCGCCCCGAGGCCCGGCCTTGGTGGCCTTGTGGGAAATCCGGGCATGTGCGCATCCCGTGCCTGCTACAGGTTCAGCGTCATACAGTGGAGTTGCGGTCTGAGCCTAGCGAGTGCCCTGTGATTGGCCGAACAGGTCAAAACATGAGGCTTCACCACTTTCTGAGTCATTGGGGTTGATTTGCTAAAAGCCGCGTAATTCAAAGGGGGCGGCTTGTATTTAAATTAAGCGCGCCCCCGCACCGAACGAACTGCGCATGCGTCGGCCGTAAAAGTAGCCCAGTGCGCATGCTCCAACT
Source organism: Rana kukunoris (assembly GCA_029574335.1). Taxonomy (NCBI): domain Eukaryota; kingdom Metazoa; phylum Chordata; class Amphibia; order Anura; family Ranidae; genus Rana; species Rana kukunoris. Next base: position 160,877,435 of record CM056057.1, read on the forward strand.
CACGTCGGAAAACGTCAATGAAGCTGATGTGAACGTCTCTTACTCAAAGCCCTATTCGCGAACGTTTTACGTAAACGACGGAAAAACACAATGCTGTCCCGCGTCCATACTTAACATGGCATACGGCGGACCGACGTAATGCTACCCCTCATATAGCAAGGGTAACCTTACGCTTACGGGAACAACGTAAACTACGGCGACGCGGCGCAAATACGTTCGGGAATCGGCGTATCATGCTCATTTGCATATACGCCACCTAGCGGCCAGCGTAGTATTGCATTTAAGATCCGACGGTGTAAGTGACTTACGCCAGTCGGATCTACGCCGTATCTATGCGTAAATGGTTCTAGGAATCAGACGAATAGATACCCGGGCTCAGAAACAGAAATAGGACGGTGTATCTGGAGATACACCGTCATATCTCTAATGAGAATCTGGCCCAGACTGTGCACTTTGCATGTACAGTTGCATTCTGCAAGGGAATTTGCTCCAAGGCTCAGTAAATTAGGTGAATCTTTACTTTGCAAAGAACACCCAATCACATGCAAAGAAAATAAAAAACAGCATTTTTGCTGGCACATAATAGGATGATGGAAGTCAGCAGAGCTTCCTCTCATTAACTAAACTCTGGAACAAATCCCCCTGCAGAGTGAAACTGCACTTGCAAAGTGCACAGTCTACAGTATTTGCCTTTAGTAAATCAACCCCAATGACCTGAAACGAGTTGGTAGCTTAGAAGTTCTAGTGCCACTCTGACACGTAGACAGTCAGAATTTTGACAATGAGGTAATTAATTACAGCCCATGCATTGTTCTAGAGCCAACCATACATGAATCTAAATTCAGCTGGTTCAGCAGGGAGCAGCTGAATTTCGATCCATGTATGGGCGGGCTAATTGTACCCCAGTCGATCCATCGATCAACTTGGCTACAACCAGCCTGTCAGATTTTTTACTTCTGTTCTTCATTGAATTCTGCCAGCCAGGAAAGCGACCCACACAGTAGGGCTGAGGGTATTCCCCTGACTTTGTTGATGGGGGAATCAAGTGATTTTCTATCCTCCCACTCGGGGCTTGCCTTATCGTAGGGATCCTCTAATCTCAACACTGCCCAGCAATCATGGCATGTGATGCTCCAACCTGTGGCTATGGGTTGTATGTAGCACATTACCCACAGTGGCATTGCCTCTGCGGTCTGATGTAAGGCTGTGTATCACTGATGGCGTACCTGGCAGATCTCGAGGGTTGGAGGAGCTCTTGTAGTATAAGTTTTCTCCCAGGTCCGTGTTGCTGTGCTGAAGGCCTCTGATGGACAGTAGGTGCTCAGCCCACTTCTGAGCTGACTTGCAGAGGTCCCGGTTCAGCTTGAGAGGCGGTGATCCATGCAGCTTCCGATATTTATTGTGGGACGACAGGAAATCTTCTTCAAACTGTTTGGAATCAATTCCTAATGGAAAAAAAAGAGTCTGTTTATTTAAAGCCAATTGTATAGAAGTTCGACCTTTAATAAGATAAATGTAGGGCTTTCATAGCGATCGTCCTGAAAATGCTAGTCGCCTGGCTGGTATGTTGGCCCTCGATACTTTCTCATTGGCTGGAACAAGTACACAGAGCAGGAAGATCAAAGTCCGAAGACCTTATCTGCACATGTGTTCTGAGTCAGTGGCTGAACCACAACTAGAACTAAAAGCACAACTAAAAACACAGATTGAAATGCCGCCAGTTCACCAAGAACCGGGTACATTTCGATCTGTGTGTAACCCCTCCTGTGTAACAGAAGACCAGCTTCTAGTCCTGCTAGAAAAGATGTATTCGATCAGCTGCTGCAGCCAATAGCCACAGTGCTGATCAGTTTATTCTGACAAAGTGGAGAGTCTCTGACTCCTCGACAGGGTAGATCTCTGCATACGCATTACTTGTGTGGGTGCAAGAATCTGTGAGGGTTTTTTTTCTATTCAGCCTACTAGATAACCTCCTTGGTGGTACGATTGTTTCAGATTTTAGGTGTTGAAAGTGGTACCATTATTTAGCATGGAAATTTGGCGTTTTATATTGTAGGCCTGTAATTCTTAGGAATTACTCACCTAAATCTGTCCAAACCAGAGTCTAGTAGACATTTTGGTTATGATAAACTTTTTTGAATTTGGAGCCGATCTCCACCCCTGTGCGTCGCAACGTCACAGGGAACGAAGCTCGGCGGCACTCGGGCACTGAAGGGGGGGATGAAACGTATTAGGGGAGATGACAGATCGCTGTTTATACATTCTACGAACACACGATCAGTCTCTTCTCCCCTAAGAAAACTGGTATCTGTTTGTTTACACACACAGATCCCGGTTCTCGCTCTGTCACGAGTAGTGGTGCAACGGATCGTGACCGATCCGTGATCTGAACGGGTCCACCTGTTCGGATCAGCACAGAATGCGATCCGCAGACCGCACCGCCGCGGCCTTAGGAAATGCCGCGGCTTCGGCCTAGCTCCGGAGCGGTCGGCCATCTTGGTACACCCGGCAGCAGTGCGCGCTGACGTCATCACCCCTCCCTCTGCTCGTGGATCTTCTATTCTGCAAGAGCACGCGCAGCGTGGTGCAACAAGTACAGTGAATTGGATGTTGGACTGGCTATTATATATAAAATAAGTCAAATAAGTAAATATATTGCGCTAAACTGGTGAGAAAATCAATAAACAAATATTGCAAGGCCGCCAACACAACAGTGAATATGTATAAAAAGTGTGAGAAAAAAGTGTAGTGCCAGTGAGACATATATATTACAGTGATTATGGGGGCAATGTTAAACTGGATATTATTACTAGTGTGGGGACAATGTTGGACTGGAACAGTGATGGTGATGACGAGTGGGGGACAATGGTGGACATTACAGTGACGAGTGGGGGGCAAGTTATGTTTGTCTTGTGTTTTTTTTTTTTACTGATCCGAAAAATGATCCGATCCGTGACTCCTGATCCGAGGAACGATCCGAACCGTGAGTTTTTTGATCCCTTGCACCCCTAGTCACGAGCGATTGCGGGTGCCTGGCGGTCGTTGCGCTCGCCAGGCACTCGCATCGGCTGACGCCCCTAGTGGCCAAAAAGCAAAGTGACGCAAAAAAAAAGGCTTTGCCCAGTCGTGCCATGGCAAGTGGTTAAATAGCAATTCCAAGCAAAGGCTGCTTTCAAGCTCCAGGTCAGTAGTTCTGCTTCCTGATTTGGTTCTGCCAAATTTCTTTTCTCTCTGCTTGTGATTAGATTGCTGCTGTGATTCAGACTCAAATTTCTTGGTAGGCAATCTGATTAGCAGGTTGTAAAGGACTCCAATGTATTGAGATCACTGTATATCTGATAAGGAAGCCCCAGTGGGTGCGACTGGGAATTAACATTGTACATTAGGATCGGAGTTTCCCAGATCACCAGATTATAAAGGAAGAAGGATGAAAGGGTGCCCTGCAGCAATGCTTGGATGAAAAACTGTGCTGAGGGAGTTTGTCTGTATTTATTGCCTAGAGTGTGGCATTAAAAATAATAAAAAAACGTGCTGGGGAAATCTATGCATGAGCCGATGTGCGCTGTAGGACTCAGAGGAACCTGAAGCTCATCCATAGATGGATCGTATCTCGGTGAAAATTCAATCCATCTATTGATCGACTTTAGTACATCCCGTCTGATTTTTTGCATGCAATCACTGCCATCGGGTATAGCTGCCAGCAGAAATCATTGTGTTCTGCTGGCAGGAAAGGCTCTCCGCCAACACAATAGCGCTGTGGGAGGGATTCCCCCATCCACATTGACTGTGTGGATAGGGGAATCAAAAGATTTTCTTGAATTGTATATGGCCTCCTTCAATTTAGGATGAAGGAACGCTTTAAGCTGCCTTTAAGCAGGGTTATTTAATGCATAACCCAGCTCCCAAGAAGAAATGTAGGAAATACACTTTATTACCAAAAGTATTAGGACGCCTGACTTTACACACACATGAACGTTAATGGAATCCCAGTCTTAGTCCGTAGGGTTCAATATTGAGTTGGCCCAACTTATAAAAGCTTCAACTCTTCTGGGAAGGCTGTCCACAAGGTATAGGAGTGTGCGTCTATGTTAACGTTTGACCAAGCTTTTAGAATTGCATTTTGTGAGGTCAGGCACTGATGTTGAACAAGAAGGCCTGGCTTGCAGTCTCCACTCTAATTCATCCCAAAGGTGTTCTATTAGGTTGAGGTCAGGACACTGTGCAGACCAGTCAAGTTTCTCCACCCCAAACTCGCTCATCCATGTCTTTATGGAACTTGCTTTGTGCACTGGTGCTCAGTTATGTTGGAACAGGAAGGGACCATCCCCAAACTGTTCCCACAAAGTTGGGAGCATGAAATTGTCCAAAATGTCTTGGTATGCTGACGCCTTAACAGTTCCCTTCACTGGAACTAAGGGGCCAAGCCCAACCCCTGAAAAACAACCCCACACTATAATCCCCCCTCCACATGATTTCGGCCAGTGCACAAAGCACGGTCTATAAAGACATGGATGAGCGAGTTTGGGGTGGAGGAACTTGACTGACCTGCACAGAGTCCTGATCTCAACCTGAATGAACATCTTTGGGATGAATTAGAGTGGAGACTGCGAGCCAGGCCTTCTTATCTTCTCTAGGGCCGCGTACACACGATCGGTCCAAACCGATGAAAATGGACTGAAGTCCAGTTTCATCGGTCCAAACCGACTGTGGTCCGTCGTCCTTCGGACCAAAGTTTTAAAACTTGCTTTAAAATCGGACTGATGGACGCCTGACCATCGGTCCAAACCGATGATTATTACGCAAAAGCATCGGTTCAAAAACCCGCGCATGCTCAGAATTAAGTCGACGCATGCTTGTAAGCATTGAACTTTGTTTTTTCAGCACGTCGTTGTGTTTTACCTCACCGCATTCTGACACGATCGGTTTTTGAACTGATGGTGTGTACGCACATCAGACCATCAGGCCACTTCAGCGGTGACCTGATGAAAACGGTCGGTTGGACCATTCTCATCGGGTTGGACCGATCGTGTGTACGCGGCCTTAAATGCACTTCTGGATGAATGATCAAACATTCCCATAGGCACACTCCTAAACCTTGTGGACAGATTTCTCAGAAGAGTTGAAGCTGTTAGAGCTGGAAAGGGTGGGCCAACTCAATATTGAACCCTACGGACTAAGACTGAGATGTCATCAAAGTTCATGTGCGTGTAAAGGCAGGCGTCCCAATACGTTTGGCAATATAGTATATATTTGGGAATAACTTTTAAAGCAGAACTCTGGGATTTTCAAAACATTCCCCAATTAAACACTAAACAGTTAATACATTTGTGAAATTTTCTTACCGTTTAAGAGATACGGTATGATAGGTCACAGCCTTAAAAATGCAAACCAGTGCAATGTGTCAGGGACCACCAGTGCATCTTATCAGGGGCCACCAGTGCCAAATGTCAGGGACCACCATGTCAGGGTTACCAGTGCCGAATGTCAGGGACCACCAGTCAGGGACCCATGGGCGTCCACTCCATAGGGCAAGGGGGGGCAATTGACCCACCCCCTGGAAAATCAAGAAGGTGTTGAATAGTTTTGTGGCCACGGGCAGTCTGAGCGGTCCCGGGTTGGATGTCACACAGGCACAGTGAGCAGAGTGAAGCTGCCTCCCCTCCAGTGTTTATGTGTACACAGGGGGAGGGAACCTGCTGTACCTGTGCTGCGCTGATGGCTGATCTGAGGTACTGAATGGGATAGGGAGGGGGGTTTGTGCTGAATGGGGGGTCCATCTGTACTGAAGGGGGGTCTGTACTGAAGGGGGGTCTGTACTGAAGGGGGGTATGTGCTGAAGGGGGTCTGTGCTTAAAGGGGGTATATCTGTGCTTAAAGGGGGTCCATCTGTGCTGAAGAGGGGTCTGTGCTGAATGGAGGGGTCTGTCTGGAATGGGGGGTCTGTGCAGAATGGAGGGGTCTGTGCAGAATGGGGGGTCTGTGCTGAAGGGGGTCCATCTGTGCTGAATTGAGGAGTCTGTGCTGAATTGAGGGGTCTGTGCTGAAGGGGGTTTTGTACATTCTCTAGGTTATATTTATATGAGCATGGAGTGAAGCTGAATTATCTCAAGGGCTATTTCACACTGCCAGCTGGCCGCGTTATCGGTAAAGTGGCGTTTTACCATCGTTTTAGCTGTGCTATTCGGCCACTAGCGGGTCGCTTTTAACCCCCGCTAGCGTTTGAAGAAAGGGTTAAATGCGACTGTGTATCGCCGCTGCCGAATCGCCCCTCCCTGAAAAAATTTCACTGGATGCCCATGCAGGGACCACCATGTCAGAGACCTCCAGTGCCGCATGTCAGGGACCACCAGTGCAGCATGTTAGGTACCACAAGTGCCAAATGTCAGGGACCACCAGTGCCAAATGTCAGGGACACACCAGTGGCAGATGTCAGGGACACACCAGTGCCAAATGTCAGGGACACACCAGTGCCAAATGTCAGGGACACACCAGTGCCAAATGTCAGGGACACACCAGTGCCAAATGTCAGGGACACACCAGTGCCGAATGCCAGGGACCATCAGTCCCGCATGCCAGGGACCACTAGTGCCGCATGCCAGGGACCACCAGTGCAGCATGCCAGGGACCACCAGTGCAGCATGCCAGGGACCACCAGTGCCAAATGTCAGGGAACATCAGTGCCGAATGTCAGGGAACATCAGTGCCGAATGTCAGTGACCACCATATCAGGGACCACCAGTGCTGCATGTCAGGGACCACCATATCAGGGACCACCAGGGCCGCATATCCGCATATCTGCCACAGAGACCACTTTTATCTTGTAGAGGACCACCCACTGAAGAAGAGGATAGCGGGGTTAGGCAGCTAGCTGCTACCATAACAACGGTATTCCTCTTCAAACACATCACGTATAAAGACAAACCCGCAGCAAAGGGGGAACCTTAGGCGCAGGGTCCCATGACTGGGGAACACTGTGGGAAGCGCACACATCAGGGGGGAAGTGATGCTGCATTAGTCCGGCCCGGGGGGCGGGGTTTCACGCCACGAGGGGGGCCACATAAATAGGAGCAGGGGGCGGGGCTGGTCATTCGGGCGCCATCACAGGAACAGGCAGCAGGCTGTTTTTCATCAGCCATGAATCGCCTTGAGGAGCTAGTGGAGCGGCTCAGAGCGGCAGCCAGGGTCAACGGTGAGGGATGGTATGAGCAGCAGCTGGGACTCTTGTTAGCTGACCCGGGGGAGGGCACGTCCCGCGACCCCTCCCCTCCCGCCCCCCCCTCGCCGCGGCGGCCCAGGCGTTCTAGGCCCCCCACCAGGTACAGCCCTGAGGGACCTTCTGTGGGCTCTCAGAGGGGGATCAGCCCCCACTCAGCCCCTCCGGGGGGTAAAAAACGGCCATCATCTGGGGCTTCAGGGGAGGCGGGGAAAAAACCGAGGCAGCAGGGACGCGCAGGTCGGCGGGTGGCATCCCCGTCTCCTGCCAGATCAGACCGGGAGGCTTCTGGAGCGGTGGCGCGGGCGGGGGACCCCCCCCTGCGTGGCACTTCACGGCGGGGGAGATCGGTGGGTGCGGCTGGAAGCTCGGCGGCCAGAGCGGCTACAGCCAGTCGGGGGAGAAGCGGAGGTCCGGGACGAGGTGACGGCGTCGGTGCGGGAGCGGCCCCTGCAGGATCCCAGGGGGCTCTGCGGGGGAGATCGGTGGACCCGGTGCGGCCTGTTCAAGGGGCTTCTGGAGTGTCGTCGGGCATTGATGCGGCCTTGTCGATGGGCTCTGCGTCCCTTGCTGGTCAGGGGGACCAACGTTCGGAAGGTGAAGTTTCGGACACGGACTCGGAGGGTCCAGAGGAAGTCGCAGGCCCGTCAGGGCGCCAGCTGGGATCTGGAGCATCGGCCGGTCGGACAGCTTCCGCTGGGCAACGGGGTAAGTCTTCTTCTCAAACTTTTTCTGCTATGTCTCCTTCTCCCCCCCCCCTCCTCCACCCCCTCCCTATGTCGCCCCTCTCGGGGGTCCTTTGCTGGGCGGGGTTTTTCCTTCTGGTCCTTTTCCGCTGGACGGGGTGTCCCAGCCCGCGCTGGGGGGGGCCCATGACCCCGGGGCATTTCTGCTGCAGCAGTTGTTGTCATCTTTGTTGTCTGGTTGTCGGGCGTTGGCTGGCGGGGCACCTGCTGCCCCCCCTCCGGCTTCCGCGGTGCCTCCTACGGCTGCGTGGTTGGTTCCGCCTGCGCGGGGTTCTGCGGCTAGGGGGTCAGCGGCTGTTCCCGCGTCTGGTTCAGTGGGGGTCCCCCTGGGTGGTCCGGGCGGGACAGGGGGGTTTCCCCCCCCTGACTGGCAGGCGGGCTCGGGGGTCATGGCCCAGTCGGCCGTGGCACCCCCGCTTTCGCTTGCTCCCCCAACTTCTGGCGGTGCCGCTGCGGGGGTGACCCCTCCCGGGGCGTCTCCAAGCGGGGCTGTCGTGGGCCCCACAGCGGGGGTGACGGCGGACGGGGTTAGGTTGTCTGACGCGGCCCGGTGCGAAGTGTACCTTTGCTATGAAGCGCCGTTGGGGGCTCATTTGAGGGCGGAGGTGAAGGAGCGGATTTGGAAGGGGGAGTATGTGGACATTTTTTCCCTGCTCCCCCTTGAGAAGTTCAATCTCGACAAGGTGAAGCCTGACGAGAGCAAGAAAGAGGAAGAGGAAAAACGGCGGTATCGCCTGATTCCTCGTACTTTTGCGAACTGGGCCCAGGCATTCTACATTCTGGCTAGCGTGATCGGAGAGAGGGAGCCGGACCAGTGCACTGGCTTGTTTTGTTACATTGATTCGATTAGCGAGGCGCAGAAGGTGTACGGTGGGGGGGCGTGGCTGCGCTACGATGAGCTGTTTCGTCAGAAAAAAGCGGTTCGGCCGGAGATTCGGTGGAACCAGAAGGATATCGCCCTGTGGATGAGGCTGATGACTCAGGCCAGGGTGGTGCCGCAGCCCTTTCGGGAGGGGGCCGGAGGTGGGCGGGCCTCCTCACCGCCGGCCGAAAAACGTAAGGGTTTCTGTTGGCAGTACAACGAGGGCTCCTGTAAGTTTGGGGGCTCCTGTTGTTTCCGGCACGAGTGCTCTGGTTGCGGGGGAACCCATCCCTTGTCAAAGTGTTTTAAGAAGGGGAGGAAGCCCGGGGACAATGGAAAAAGGGAGGACGCCGGTACGGGTGGAAAAGATGGCGCCGTACCTAAGTAGGTACCCGAACAGGGTAGCCGCTCGGGCGCTGTGGTTGGGCTTTAAGGATGGTTTCCCGATTCCTAGTGATTTGGGTACGGTTCCTCCTTTGGCGGCTAACCTTAAGTCAGCACTTGCCTATCCGGAGGTGGTGACTGAAAAGCTCCGGAAGGAGGTGGGTTTGGGCAGGATGGCGGGGCCATTTGAGGCCCCGCCCATGGGGGATTTGGTGGTGTCACCGCTGGGGGTGGTTCCTAAGCGGGAACCGAAACAGTTTCGTCTCATCCACCACTTGTCGTACCCGAAAGGTGGGTCGGTGAATGATGCCATTGATCCGGCGTTGTGTACCGTGTGCTATGCGTCATTTGACGAGGCGGTGCGTTGGGTCCAACGGTTCGGGAAGGGGGCTTTGATGGCCAAGACCGATATTGAATCGGCCTTTCGGCTATTGCCGGTGCATCCGGCTAGTGTGCGGTTGCTGGGTTGTTGTTGGGAGGGTCAGTATTTTGTGGACCTGTGTTTGCCCATGGGCTGCGCCATCTCGTGTTCGTACTTCGAGATGTTCAGTTCATTTTTGGAATGGGTGGTTCGGGACCTGTCGGGTTTGGCATCGGTTTTGCATCTGGACGATTTCTTGGTGGTAGGACCGCGGGGTGACCGGGCTTGTCTGATTTTGCTCACCACCATTCAGCATGTGTTCAGGGTGTTTGGGGTCCCTTTGGCCCAGGAGAAGACTGAGGGTCCGGTGACGGAGCTCAAATTCCTGGGCATTGTCATTGATTCGGTCAGGATGGAATGCCGGCTGCCGGAGGATAAGCTGGCGGATTTGCGAGAGTCGGTTTCTGCGGCGGCACGCAGTGGGCGGATCACACTTCGTGATCTGCAGTCATTGTTGGGCAAGCTTAACTTTGCCTGCAGGATAATGCCTATGGGCAGAGTGTTTTGTCGGCGACTGGCGGCTGCCACGGCGGGCGTTAAGGCGCCTCATCATTTCGTGCGATTGAGCGGTGAGCACAGGGAGGACCTGAAGGTGTGGAGTTCCTTTCTGGAGCTCTACAATGGGCGATCCATGTGGCTGGCTCCGGTGGTCTCGGCAGGCGAATTGACCTTGTTCACGGATGCGGCTGGGTCGGTAGGCTTCTCGGCTTATTTCCAAGGCAGATGGTGTGCTGGGAGGTGGCCAGAGCGTCTCCGGGAGTCCCCGCTGATCAGGAACTTGATGCTGTTGGAGTTATTTCCGATAGTGGTGGCGGTGGAGTTGTGGGGAACGGAGTTCAGGAACCGGAGGGTGCGTTTTCACTGCGACAATTTGGGCGTGGTGCAGGCTATTTCTTCATTGACGGCATCGTCGATGCCAGTGGTTCGCTTGTTGCGAGCCCTGGTCTTAAAATGCTTGGCTCTAAATGTTGTGGTGAGTGCTGTACACATTCCCGGGGTCAATAATGAGGTGGCTGATGCGCTCTCTCGTTTGCAGTGGGACAGGTTCCGTCGGCTGGCTCCGGAGGCGGATCAGGCGGGGGTTCCGTGCCCCAGTGGCTTGTGGGACCTCGTATGGGATCGGTGATGGAGTTGGTCCAGAGGTCAGTGGCTGATTCCACCTGGAGATCGTACGAGCGGGTGTGGCGAGAATGGCGCAGTTTGGTGAGTGAGCTGGGGGTGGGACCTTCTGACGAGGATCGTTTGCACGCTTTATTGTACTTTTTGGGCAGGTGTAGTGAAGAGGGGGTTTCAGTGGCTTCTTTGAACGCAAAAATGTCAGGGTTGGCGTTTCTGTTTCAGTTGACTGGGGTGGAAGACGTTACCAAGGCATTCGTGGTTCGCAAGGCTTTGCGGGGTTACAGAAGGGGTCGAGTCCGTCCGGACTCCAGGAGGCCGGTTTCGCTTCACATGTTGGAGGTGTTGGTAGGGGGACTGGGTTCGGTGTGTTCGTCACCTTTTGAGGCCAGTTTGTTTAAGGCGGCTTTTGTCTTGGCCTTTTTCGGGGCGTTGAGGGTTGGGGAACTGGTCAGCCCTTCTAAGAATAAGTTCAAAAAATAGGGAACGGGGAAACATAAAAGCACTCACATGTAGCCAACATCCGAAATGGTTCAATCAAAAAATGGGGATTACTACAAAAAGTAGTAAAAAGGCGGACTTTGTCAGGCAATCACAAAGACATATACTTTAAGAAAAAAATATTTAATCATATATCATAAAATCCAAAAACAAAAACTAAAATACACAAAAACAGAATATACAGAATACATATTAGCAATGGTAGCTTGCATCTCGCCTACGCGTTTCGCCAAACGGCTTCTTCAGGGCGAGTTTGAGAGAGAGCTGGTAGTATATGATTGCTAAATTCATATATCAAAAGCGTTTGCTGTCCATCTGATTGTATCAAGGATTATGTAAGTATCCAAGTGGCACATGAGAGCTCAATGCGGCAGACAGAGTGTATCAAGTATACAAAAGAATGTCTGGTATGGTTAGCAGCGAAACATCATCCAAGATGAATAAATGTATTTCTGGGGTAGAGCCAGAAATAGAAAGGAGAACCCGGGACTGATCACAGCAATAGAACATAGACCATAGCCAGAGAGGAGTAGAGTCCAATCGCAATAGGCTAAACCGGATTGTGATGTCCAATATAGGACAATCCGCTGGATCAAGAGTCTGGATATGAGTCACAGTTGTTATGTCCCGGGGGGAGTCAGACCTGTGCTGCACAGGTCTGACTCCCCCCGGGACATAACAACTGTGACTCATATCCAGACTCTTGATCCAGCGGATTGTCCTATATTGGACATCACAATCCGGTTTAGCCTATTGCGATTGGACTCTACTCCTCTCTGGCTATGGTCTATGTTCTATTGCTGTGATCAGTCCCGGGTTCTCCTTTCTATTTCTGGCTCTACCCCAGAAATACATTTATTCATCTTGGATGATGTTTCGCTGCTAACCATACCAGACATTCTTTTGTATACTTGATACACTCTGTCTGCCGCATTGAGCTCTCATGTGCCACTTGGATACTTACATAATCCTTGATACAATCAGATGGACAGCAAACGCTTTTGATATATGAATTTAGCAATCATATACTACCAGCTCTCTCTCAAACTCGCCCTGAAGAAGCCGTTTGGCGAAACGCGTAGGCGAGATGCAAGCTACCATTGCTAATATGTATTCTGTATATTCTGTTTTTGTGTATTTTAGTTTTTGTTTTTGGATTTTATGATATATGATTAAATATTTTTTTCTTAAAGTATATGTCTTTGTGATTGCCTGACAAAGCCCTTCTAAGAATAGTCCAGGTGGTTTGCTTGTGTCCGACGTGGAGGTTCTTCCTGAGTCGGTTACGTTGATTGTTCGCAGGTCAAAAACCGACCAGGTGGGCAAGGGTGCCAGGGTGATCCTGGGTAGGGTCCCGGGACTAGGGGTTTGTCCGGTAGAGGTTGTTCGGGAATGGTTGGGCTTGCGCCCGCTGGGGGCGGGCCCGCTTCTTGTTCATGCGGATGGGCTACCTTTGACCAGGTACCAATTTGGGGCGGTCTTTAAGCGTAGTTTGGTGGCGGGTGGTTTTGGTGCGGCGGAGTATTCTTCCCATTCCTTTCGGATTGGGGCAGCGACTGAGGCCTCGCGGTGGGGCTTGAGCGATGAGGTCCTGCAGCGGATCGGCCGATGGGAGTCCCGCCGGTTCAGACTGTATGTGAGACCGCAGCTTTTGTGAGGGGTGGGAGTTCAACGTCCTTTCTTTTCCTGTTTGTCAGTGTCCTCTTGTCTCGGGGTTCAGTCTTTGGGGGTTGTTTGTCGGCTCTGGGTTAATGTTTGTTCTGGTGTGCACCGTTCTTTTCTTTTCAGGCGCGGTCTGCTTGATCTGGATCCTGGGGCACTCCTATGTGCATTGGGGGGCGAAGAGGGCCTTGGTCAGGAGGGACGGCAGGCAGATGGGTTTTTCTCGGGATGAGGCTGTTGTCCGTTGGATTGGCATCCCAGGCATGCTATGGTCCAGGGTGGTCCCGGAGGTTCAGCATTATGCCAGGCTGGACAGGGCCCCGGACGTGCTACTGCTGCACGTCGGGGGCAACGACCTGTGTGTCAGGGCCTCCCGAGACCTTATTCGGGACGTCAAATGGGATTTTATGCGCTTGCGTAGCGCATTCCCGGACACCCTGGTCGTTTGGTCGGAGATGGTAGGGAGGGTGGCCTGGAGGGGCGCTCGGTCGGTGGACAGGGTTAATTGGGCTAGGATCAAGGCTAATAAAGCCATTTCAAAGTTTGTCGCCCGTCAAGGGGGGTTGGTGGTTCGCCATCGGGAGTTGGAGAGGGAGTTCCCCCTTTTTCTTAGGGGGGATGGGGTGCATTTGACACCGGTGGGTACGGACATGTGGGTCCTGGGGCTCCAGGAAGGGTTACAACGGGCCTTAGGGCTGTGGCGGGCCGCACACGTGTGAGGTATCACCGTATGCGGCGGTGGCATTGGTGTTGGGGGTTCCTGAGTATTGGGGTAGGAGTTGGGGCCTGTCATGGGATGGGCACCTTCTCTATTCCGGTTAGGTGGGGGATACTGGCAATCGGGCTGAAGAGAAATGAAGGAGGAAGGGATGGCCTCTTGAGCTGATGACGCGCGGCTAGAGGCCCGGACAATTGTTTACATGGAGGACAGCCCATTGCTTGCACTTGGTATTTCTCTTTAACTCAGGAACCTCAGTGTCTACAGTGTCTACAGTGTTTTAGTTTGGTTAATTTATTCGGTTAAATAACTTTTTGTAAATGTTGAAAGAAAAGTTTATATGTTTATTTTTATAGTTAAATTTTTGGTAAAGAAAATATGTTTTATACACCTTTTGGATTTAATAAATGGGGCCTTTGTTGGCCATTTAATCCAGCAGGTGTCGAGTTTTTATTTAGAGGGGGTTTTAAATGGGGGGGTTGGTTTCCAGCACACACTAGTAATACACCAGTCATGACGGTGGGCGGTCCGGAAGTGGTTAATAATGTGGTATAACTGACTTTCTTTCCCCAATTTATCTGTCTTTGAAATTGTTTGCCTGATAACAACATTGTTTCTTGTAACACATTTGAGTGCTTTCTCCTTCTGCTTATTTATCTATCTAATTATAAGTCTGGCTGATTCATGCACTTGCAATGCTGGAAGGAGCAGTAAAGCACAAGCACTATAAACACTGTACACCTCCTATGTTCATATAGTACAGTAAATAAACATTTACAATAACATACATTCCTTTAAAACAAAAAAACAAACAAAAAAAAACACCTATTTGAGGATTTTTCGTACCTTGATCTTGCAGGCGCAGTCCAGCGAACCTCTGGTTTAACGCCATGATGACTTATTTGCTGTCTGATCACTTTACACTGTAATGATAGAATATTGTTTTAAAACCAGAAACTTTTGAAACAGCTAACATAGAAACTACGACTGCATTACATTCAGTTTTCTACAGCACTGTGCTTCAGAAGCAATTTTTGTTTTTCCTTTGTTACGTCTCAGTGCTGCTGATCCCCCGTAGCCTCTTTGCAGCCACTTCCTGTCAATGGCTGCATGGCTTTCTCAGACAGGATTTGTAATCTCCATCGGAAGTCCATGCAACAGGGTGACAATGCAGGAGCACAGCTGAGAGAGACAGACAGGATGTTGTCACCCTATAGGGGGTATCTCAATAAGGAACTTTATGGCAGGATCACCGGGGGTTATTTTTAATGATAGCTGTCAAGATAATTAAATGTACTTTTGCAATGACATGCTTGTATAGGAATTTAATGGTTAATGAATGATTTACATGTACTGTATAGTACTTTAGGTTTAGGAAAGGTCATATCTTAAGAGATGTTTTTTATTGTTTATAGTGTTGATGTCTTCATAGTGATGTTCTGCGGTTTTCACTTCTGCCTCTCCTAACCACAGCATGAGTCACAAACTGGTTAAAGGTGAAGTCTTTACAACCAAAAATGAACAAGGTTAAGCAGTAGGTGTAGGTTTTATAGGGAGTATTTGCCCGATGTGACCCCATCCCTCCCATGGCTACAGAGCTCCCTTTATCCACAGACTACAAAACCTCTTAATTAAAGCACAAAAGTTGGGCAATATCCCCTTTAATTCTTAGGGCCAGATTCACGAACACTTGCGCTGGAGTATTTGGATATGCGCCGCGTAACTGTGATGATGCGCCGTCGTTTCTATGTGCCCGTACCCACCAAACTAGATGCGCCCAATAACGGGTCATTTGCGACCGGCGGAACGTTCCGACGCCAGAGTATCGTCAGCGCTTATTTTCGCTGGGCGCATCAGTCGCGCCCATTGATTTCCCCTGCAAATATGCAAATGAGGGATTTTTCCCAATTCACGAACGGATTAGCACCATACGCTGGCTACATGCGCCGCGCGTATCTCGTCCGTCCGGCGCAAAGTTATTTCTACAAAAGGCTGCTTTATCTTTACTCCAGATGGCCACAGGTCAGCAGGAGAGCAGCTACAGCAGCGTTACCGACGATAAGAGCTAGCTGAGCACCCCCACTTGCAGGACAACACCTCTGTCCATGCTTGTCTGTCAAATTTTACAGCCATGGAGGAAGACATCATAGGTCTCCATAGCCGAGATGACGGCTGACAGCTCCTGGCCATTAAAGTTCAGCTTTCTCCTGTGTGTTTGCGGGGAACAGGAGCAGCCATCTCAGAACAAAAGTAACATCACTGCGGGGAGGGGGAGCAGGATATACTTTAGTGCCGAAATGGCGCTTTGACGGGCGCATTTAAACGCCCAACGGAAGGCATTGCGCTGACGTTTCCCGTGCAGTGGTGCCGACGGAAGTTGTGAGCATGCGCACAAAGGGGGCGAGTGGAGCCTCACTCACTGCGCATGCTCCGTGGTTGATGCGCTGAACGTAAGCCTCTGCGCTGGGCTCCGCCCATCATTTACATATGATCACACCCCCTTCCACTTGCGTCGGGTTACGCCAGCGCATTATCGTTACTCTGGCGCAAGTTTACGCGCAACTGCTATGTGAATTACAGGACTTGCGCTGAAAGGGTCTTCAGAGTAACGTAAATGAGAAGCGTTACTCCAGAGGAAAGATACTCTCATCTACCTGAATCTGGCCCTTAAAGGAGAAGTACAGCCAAAGCTCGTTTGGATCACAGGAGTGAAGTTCATTCTGCACTCCTGTGACCAGTGGTGGCCCATGCACGGGTGCGGCCCCCCCCATCCCTGCCGCCATCCCCCTATCCATTTACCCGACTCCTTTCAGAACGACGGGTGCATGGATTCTTATGGCAGGGGTGGGCGGGGTTTTTTTTTTTAAGCACCTGCTTAGTGCCAGAGGCTCTAATAGGCTTCAAATAGGCATGGTCTCAGAGCACTCCCAGCACTCTCAGCGCGCCCCAATCCCACCCAATTGTGTGACCCTAGTAAATGCATTTTTGCTATTTTCACACTACCCGCCAATCAGGAGGCAGGTCAGTGAACCTGTTTCCTGACTGGCCAAAGCGCCAGGCGATCCTATTTGATGCCCTGCGCTTTGGCGGAAGAGGAGACACAGAGCGGAGGTAGCACGAGGAGCAGACACCCCTGCTGTCGCTGCTGCCTGATGCCTGCTGCCCACACTGGAGGAGAGGACACCACAGCCCGGTTTCCTGCCGGGGGGAGTGCTGTCAGTGCCACAAGCACCTGTCCTAGGTGTGTTGGAGTGGGGATTGTCTTGTACTAGTTAACTGTCCATTTGCCAGGGGGAGGGGGTCTGTGGTGATTGTAGGGGGGGGGGTCTGTACTGTATCATGCACCCATCTTGTGGTGATTTGGGGGGGTCTGTACTGTATAGTGTACCTGTTTTGTGGTGATTTGGGGGGGTCTGTACTGTATCATGCACCTTTCTTGTGGTGATTTTGGGGGGTCTGTACTGTATCATGTACCTGTTTTGTGGTGATTTGGGGGGGGGGGGTGGGGTCTGTAATGCTTGCCCATATACCGTATCTGTAATGCTGGGCTATATATTGTATCTGTAATGCTGGGCTATATACCGTATCTGTAATGCTGGGCTAGATTCCCTGATCTGTGTGGCTGAGCTGTATACTCTGTCCTGTGATGCTGGGGCTGTATACTCTGTCCTGTGATTCTGGGGCTGGATACTCCTGTCCTGTGATTCTGGGGCTGTATACTCCTGTCCTGTGATTCTGGGGCTGTATACTCCTGTTCTGTGATTCTGGGGCTGTATACTTTGTCCTGTGATTCTGGGGCTGTATACTTCTGTCCTGTGATTCTGGGGCTGTAAACTCCTGTCCTGTGATTCAGGGGCTGTATACTCCTGTCCTGTGATGCTGGGGCTGTATAATCTGTCCTGTGATGTTGGGGCTGTATAATCTGTCCTGTGATGCTGGGGCTGTATACTCTGTCCTGTGATGTTGGGGCTGTATAATCTGTCCTGTGATGCTGGGGCTGTATACTCTGTCCTGTGATGCTGGGGCTGTATGCTCTGTCCTGTGATTCTGGGGCTGGATACTCCTGTCCTGTAATTCTGGGGCTGTATACTCTGTCCTGTGATGCTGGGGCTGTATACTCTGTCCTGTGATGCTGGGGCTGTATACTCTGTCCTGTGATGCTGGGACTGTATAATCTGTCCTGTGATGCTTGGGTTGTATACTCTGTCCTGTGATGCTGGGGCTGTATACTCTGTCCTGTGATTCTGGGGCTGGATACTCCTGTCCTGTAATTCTGGGGCTGTATACTCCTGTCCTGTGATTCTGGGGCTGTATACTCCTGTCCTGTGATTCTGGGGCTGTATACTTTGTCCTGTGATGCTGGGGCTGTATACTCTGTCCTGTGATGCTGGGGCTGTATACTCTGTCCTGTGATGCTGGGGCTGTATACTCTGTCCTGTGATGCTGGGGCTGTATACTCTGTCATGTGATTCTGGGGCTGTATACTCTGTCCTGTGATGCTGGGGCTGTATACTCTGTCCTGTGATGCTGGGGCTGTATAATCTGTCCTGTGATGCTGGGGCTGTATACTCTGTCCTGTGATTCTGGGGCTGTATACTCTGTCCTGTGATGCTGGGGCTGTATAATCCTGTCCTGTGATTCTGGGGCTGTATACTCTGTCCTCTGATGCTGAGCTGTGTACTCCTAACAGTGTTTGTGGAAGAAAGTGCAATATAGGGGACGGAGTGGGTGGATTTTATAAGGGGTGGGGCTTATAAGAAGTGGGAGGAAACAAAAAGGAAGGGTGACCCAATTTCAGCAGACAGTGGGCTGAAGCCTGCTGTTGGCTGAACTCAGAGCCGGTCCAGGCTGGGGAAAGATTGTGACAATATGGTTAGGATCTGTACACCACCCTGGACTGGTACCTGGCTCAGCCTGAGCTAGCCTCTACTGCCCCCTCCACAGCCCAGCGCTACAGTTATCGTGGGGGGGGGGGGGGGGCAGAGCACTAACAGAAATATATCCTGGGTGCCATTGCTGGTCTCTGCTGCTTAAAATGCTGGATGTTTATCCAAAGGCTTTTCAGAAGAAGGTAAGCAATGGCAGCCCCCAGATTTCTCTTGATATAAGTTTAAACTTGTGTGCCTGAGATTCTCTTCTGAAGAAGGGGTAGTCCCGAAATAGCGGTGTGACCTTAAAAAACAGTCCTAACTTGGTCACAATCTCATGTAGATGGCACCATAGCACTAAATTCTACTAATACAGGGGCATATGTGAAAATACACTGTACAGCCAACATGCTGGCAGTCATGGCAATAAAGGGATATCAGACTGGCAATTGCCACAATAAATGTAATCAATACTTTTGCAATTGTGACAAACACATGGACAACATATGGGCAATGGTGTTAGTGGCAATGCATGCAACATACAGGCAAGGATGACAATACTTGGACAAAAAAAAAAGTGAAAATAGTGATAGTACAGGGGCAACCTATGAACAATGGTGAAAATACATTTGTAACAAATAGGCAGTCATAACAAAACGTGGGCAACATTTGGGCAATGGTGACAATATATGGACAGCAAACAAGAAACAGTGACTATACATGGACAACAAATAGTCAATGGTGACAGTACAGGAGCAACAAATGAGAAATGGTGACAGTACACAGGCAAGAAAGGAGAAATGGTGACAGTACACAGGCAAGAAAGGAGAAATGGTGACAGTACATGGGCAAGAAAGGAGAAATGGTGACAGTACATGGGCAAGAAAGGAGAAATGGTGACAGTACCAGGGCAAGAAAGGAGAAATGGTGACAGTACATGGGCAAGAAAGGAGAAATGGTGACAGTACATGGGCAAGAAAGAAGAAATGGTGACAGTACATGAATGAATGAATGAATGAATGAAAACTTGTATAGCGCGGCACATGCGAACTGAATCGCCTCTGGGCGCTTGTTGTTCCTGTCTCCTTTGATATCAAAAGAGAAAAGTCTTGACCTTTTTCCTAAATGCTAGGTGGTTCTCCTCCAACCGGATGTTGGTTGGTAAAGCGTTCCATAGTCTGGGACCTTGGATCGCGAATCTTCTTTCTCCTTTGGACTTGAAGTTGGCTTTCGGAACCTGGAGCAGGTTCAGATTCGTGGATCGCAAAACGCGATTGGGATTATGCGCTTTTATTATTTCGCATAAATAAAGGGGGGCATTCCCATGGACACATCTATGTGTAAGACAGAGAGCTTTAAAAGCAATTCTGTCTTTAACTGGCAGCCAATGAAGGGCTCTCAGTGAAGGTGAGATGGATTCCCAGGGTTTTTTCCCAGTCACAAGTCTGGCGGCCGTATTCTGAACGACTTGCAGACGAGCGATTTGGTACTTGGGGAGGCCGAGGTAAAGGGCGTTTGCACAATCCAGCCTGGAGTTTACAATAGCTCCCACCACGACCGCTAAATCTTCTTTGGGGATGAACGGAGTGAGTCTGCGTAGTAGGCACAGTAGATGGTGAGATCCGCTGACTACTGACCCTATTTGAGCGTCCATTGTCATAAAGGAGTCAAAAATGACCCCTAGGCTTTTGACTTTGGCGCTAGGGGTGATGATTCTGCCCAAAATAGGCGGGGGGGTCCACGCTGTTGAAAGTTGATTCCTGCGCTTGGCGTGAAACAGAAGAAGTTCTGTTTTTGCTCCATTGAGTTTAAGGTAACTCTTTGTCATCCAGTCCTCTATCAAAGAGAGACATGTCTCTAGATTGAGGTGGTGATCCTGTCTGTTGCAGATACGGAAATACAGTTGCGTATCATCTGCATATGAGTGGTAGAGCAGTTTTTGGCTGCTGATAATCTCAAAAAGAGGACGAAGATAAATGTTAAACAGCACTGGTGACAGAGGCGATCCTTGAGGGACTCCGCATGTTACTGTGCGTTTTTCTGACGTAAAAGGTCCTAACTTCACTGTTTGCGATCGGTTTTCCAAAAAAGAGGAGAACCAAGATAAATCGCTTTCTGCGACTCTGGCTACTTCAGCAAGCCGAGTCAGTAACAGATTGTGGTCTACAGTGTCGAAAGCTGCACTTAGGTCCAACAGAACCAGAAGCATGGGCAAGAAAGGAGAAATGGTGACAGTACATGGGCAAGAAAGGAGAAATGGTGACAGTACCAGGGCAAGAAAGGAGAAATGGTGACAGTACATGGGCAAGAAAGGAGAAATGGTGACAGTACATGGGCAAGAAAGGAGAAATGGTGACAGTACATGGGCAAGAAAGGAGAAATGGCGACAGTACCAGGGCAAGAAAGGAGAAATGGTGACAGTACATGGGCAAGAAAGGAGAAATGGTGACAGTACACAGGCAAGAAAGGAGAAATGGTGACAGTACATGGGCAACAAAGGAGAAATGGCGACAGCCCACAGGCAAGAAATTAGAAATGGTGACAGGACACGGGCAAGAAAGGAGAAATGGTGACAGGACACGGGCAAGAAAGGAGAAATGGTGACAGGACACGGGCAAGAAAGGAGAAATGGTGACAGTACACAGGCAAGAAAGGAGAAATGGTGACAGTACACAGGCAAGAAAGGAGAAATGGTGACAGTACATGGGCAAGAAAGGAGAAATGGCGACAGTACATGGGCAAGAAAGGAGAAATGGTGACAGTACCAGGGCAAGAAAGGAGAAATGGTGACAGTACACAGGCAAGAAAGGAGAGATGGCGACAGTCCACAGGCAAGAAATTAGAAATGGTGACAGTACCAGGGCAAGAAAGGAGAAATGGTGACAGTACATGGGCAAGAAAGGAGAAATGGTGACAGTACCAGGGCAAGAAAGGAGAAATGGTGACAGTACATGGGCAAGAAAGGAGAAATGGTGACAGTACATGGGCAAGAAAGGAGAAATGGTGACAGTACATGGGCAAGAAAGGAGAAATGGCGACAGTACCAGGGCTAGAAAGGAGAAATGGTGACAGTACATGGGCAAGAAAGGAGAAATGGTGACAGTACACAGGCAAGAAAGGAGAAATGGTGACAGTACATGGGCAACAAAGGAGAAATGGCGACAGTTCACAGGCAAGAAATTAGAAATGGTGACAGGACACGGGCAAGAAAGGAGAAATGGTGACAGGACACGGGCAAGAAAGGAGAAATGGTGACAGTACCAGGGCAAGAAAGGAGAAATGGTGACAGTACACAGGCAAGAAAGGAGAAATGGTGACAGTACACAGGCAAGAAAGGAGAAATGGTGACAGTACATGGGCAAGAAAGGAGAAATGGCGACAGTCCACAGGCAAGAAAGGAGAAATGATGACAGGACACGGGCAAGAAAGGAGAAATGGTGACAGTACATGGGCAAGAAAGGAGAAATGGTGACAGTACATGGGCAAGAAAGGAGAAATGGTGACAGTACATGGGCAAGAAAGGAGAAATGGTGACAGTACCAGGGCAAGAAAGGAGAAATGGTGACAGTACATGGGCAAGAAAGGAGAAATGGTGACAGTACATGGGCAAGAAAGGAGATATATATTTTTATAAAATATCACGAATATTCGATATTAACGAATATTCGCGAATATTCTTCGAAATATTTGCGAATATTCTTCGAAATATTCGCAAAATATCGCAAAATCGAATAAGTGATCGGCTCTCGAAATCTGTGCATGATCAGATTATGTACGATCGCTTTGAAAGCAGTATTTTTCCTCTGATTTTCTGAACGTGTCTATTAGGCGCCAGAGGCTCTGGGATGCTTTCGGACAGTCCAATTTAATACTCATAATGTGACCCAGCCATGCCAGGCATACAATGCAAACAGAGGCTGGGTCCTCATTCTTCAGGGCTGGCCCAGTGGGCGAGGTGTGGGCAGTGCAGCAGGTCTTTTGCTTGTTTAAGACAGCTGATTACAATGTAAGCAAACAGCCAGCTCCCTGCTTTACTCCTAATCAGATGTCAATAAGAGCAAGAAAGCTTGCAGCTTATGTGGAATTACGTGTGGCAAACAATTCTGCTACCTACAGAATGAAAGAATATTCACATTGTCTTCTTCTGTCTCTCTATCGGGAGTGAAACCTGATTGCCAAAACAGAACACTCCATGGGACCGATTTTAGTGGAAGGTTGGTCTTCACCTGATTAATTGATTTTGTAATCAAAATCATCTAAAATATTGACATTTCTGAATTACATTTTTTTTTTTCTGTACAAACACCTGCCCCCAAACCTACCCCTGTGCATGTAGTATGACACTACCAAAGCACACACATATACAGTATATACAGTGCTGTGTAAAAAAAATCATTTTAAGGAAATGCTGTAAAGTAAGAATGCTTTCAAAAAACTATTTTTTCATTGTTTATTTTTATCAATTTACATAATGTAAAAAAAAATGGAAATCAAATCAACATTTGGTGTGACTACCCTTTGGCTTCAAACCAGCATTAGTTCTTATACTTGCACACTTTGTACACTTGCAGAAAGTCAGGATTTTGTAGGATTAGAGTCAGGTGTATGACCAACCAATTATACCAAGCAGGTGCTAATGAACATCAATTCTTACATGTAGGTTGAGCCCTGGTTCACACTGGTGTGTTTTGACATGCGATTTGGCATGTCAAATCGCATGTCAAAACGGCGGATTTTGCCGCAAATTGCCGGCAATGGCACTGTCCTAATCGGCGCGACGCTGCATCTGCGGCATTGCACCGATTTCAAAAAGTAGTCTCTGTACTACTTTTTGCAATTTCAGCCTGCGATTTACATTGACATCTGTGCAGAAACCTGCACAGATGTCTCTGAAATCGCAGCTGAAATCGGGACTGCCAGCGGGAGTGAAATCGTGCGAGTTCAGGTGAACTCGCACTGCTTCACTCCCGCAGCCCAGTGTGAACCAGGGCTTTAACACAGTCATTAACTGAAACAGAAACCACTGTGTAGGATGGGTGAGGAACAGCCAAACTCTGCTACTACGGTGGAAGACAGTTTCCTGTCACGGGGCATACACCATGACAAGTCTGAGCACAACAACAAGACATAAGGTATACAGTACAGCATCAGCAAGGTCTCTCACAGGCAAAGAGTTCAAAGCAGATTGGGATTTCCAGATGTGCTGTTAAAGCTCTTTTGAAGAAGCACAAAGAAACAGGCAACGTTGAGGACTGTAGACGCAGTGGTTGGCGAAGGAAACCTAATGCAACAGGTGAAAGACACATTGGAGGTTATTTACTAAAACTGGAGAGTGCAAACTCTGGTTGCAACTCTGCATAGAAAACTTTCATAGAAAGCGTTTAGGTTTTATTTCCAAAGCTTAAAGGGTGTTCCAGCCAAAATGTATGTTTATTAAAAGTCAGCAGCTACAAAAAGTGTAGCTGCTGGCTTTTAATAAACAGACACTTACCTGCTCCTGCGTTCCAGCGACACGCCGGCCGGGGCTAGGCTCCTCTCCCCCCTCCCCGGCCGGCGTCCTCATTGATACTGTGGGCACCCGGCCGTGACAGCTTTCGGCTTCACGGCCGGGAACCCACTGCACATGCGCGAGCGGCACTGCGCAATGCCGAGCGGCGCGGCCCGGCGCTGCGCCGTCCCATTGGACAGGCGATCGCCTAGGACCTGTCAGTGTCCTAGGCGAACGCCTACAGGGAGGGGCTGCAATAAGGCGATTAAGCTTAATCGCCTTACCAGCCCCTCGGCAGAAGAAGGAAGTGGGACAGGAAGTCCCACTCCTCCTGAAGCCCCCACTCCATCCCCAAAAAAATTACATGCCAAATGTGGCATGTAAGGGAGTGAGGAGTGGGATAAGCGGAAGTTCCAATTTTGGGTGGAACTCCGCTTTAACTGCTTGCCGACCAGCCGCCGCAGTTATACGGTGGCAGGTCGGCTCTGCTGGGCGAGATCACGTAGGTATACGTCATCTTGCCGTTCAGCCAATAGGGCCTCACCGCAGAGGTGATCAAATACCACCAAAAGAAAGCTCTATTTGTGGGAAAAAAAAGGACACCAATTTTGTTTGGAAACCACGTCACACGACCGCGCAATTGTCAGTTAAAGCGACGCAGTGCCGAATCCGCTAAAATCAGACTGATGGCGAAACATCGCCATCCGTCCATATCGGATCTGATGAAAACGGACATTCGTTTTCATCCGATCTCTCCATAGGAGACAGGGGCGCTGGACAAGCCCCTCCCCGCTCAGTGAGCAGAGAGGGACCTGTCATCCGCCGTCTCAGCGGAGAGATCTGCCGCTAAGCTGGCGGACCTCTGCAAGCAGATCCGTCCGCATGTGGAAGGGGTCTATATCTACTATGCGCAGAAGTCTGGCCAGTGGTCTTCATGGAAGAATTGCGGCCAAAAAGCCATATACCTCCGATGTGGAAATGAGGCTATATTCCGATCGTGTGTGTGCCCCATCTGAGTTTTTTCTTGGGAAATTCGGACGGACTTAGAAAGAGAACATGGGGAAAAAAATCTGTCTAACATTCCGTTCGTCTGTATGGAACTACGACGGAGAAAAAAAACACGCATGCCCAGAATCAAGTCGATGCATGTTCGGAAGCATTGAACTTCATTTTTCTCTGCTCGTCAAAACCTAAAAATGAAAAGTTTTGCCTATAGATACATAATAATTGCTATCTAAGCAAGCTTCCCTCACCTTACTTGTTTAAAGCTTTCAGCATCTCTCAGTCCTCATCGGAGTCCGTAGCAGATCTAACAAGACCAAGAAAACCAGGATTTTCACTTCCACACAGATACATGTAATTGTATGCAAAGGTTGAAATCCACTAGAGCTGTATTGTGATCACTGTGGCTGGGGGCGGCTGCAATCTATGTAATACCTATTGTGTAGCTGGGCTTCCTTCCTATTGTGTGCAGTTATTCTTAGCCAATACTCTGCACTAAATCAGTGAATACTATCAGTGCAATCCCATTGTGTCTGCGGGATAGGTTTGGAAGTGGCAAGTTATTGTGCTTTGGGTCAGTTTATTGTAGTGCACCCCCTAAAGAGCCACTGGTAGATTGAGTCCCATTTCCCCCATTAGAGCACACACAGCCAGGCATACAGCATTTCCGGCATTCTTACTCTGGCTCAAAAAATCAGCCTAAGGGTATATATATATATATTTTTTTTGTTATTGGGGAGCAATGAACTTGGATAGGGAAAGGGAGTCTACCCTGGAACTGTACATCTGGGAACTGTACAACCGGAGGACTGCTTAAAGGGGTTGTAAAGGCTTGTTTTTTTATTTTCTAAATAGGTTCCTTTAAGCTAGTGCATTGTTGGTTCACTTACCTTTTCCTTCGATTTCCCTTCTAAATGTTCTTTGAATTTCTCGCCCCCTCCCTTGGGACTACAAGTGATGTAGCCCCAAGGGAGGGGGTGAGCACGCTGACTAACCCCCATCTAGAACAGCCTCACGTGATGGGGGCAAGCTTACCGAGGAGGAACAGGAAGTGAGAAATTCAGCCAAAGAAAAAAAAACATTTGGAAGGGAAATCGAAGGAAAAGGTAAGTGAACCAACAATGCACTAGCTTAAAGGAACCTATGCTGCACTATGCTCCTGTGCTGCACAACTCCTGGTGGTTTTGCACAACTTCTGGCTGCACTGTACACCTCCCGGCTGTATTGCACAACTGCTAGCTGTACTGCCCAAATTCTGGCTGCCGTTACACAAAGTAATGTCTCTAAGCAGTCTGAGACCTGTACTCCTCCCAGAGTTTCAAAGCACCACTCTGTCTCTCTTGCAGCACTGAGGTCTTGTACTCAGCCCCATGATCATCAGTTGCCTCCTGCCGATATCCACCAGGCTGTTCCCAGTGAGGGAGATGTAGCCCACACCACCTCTGGACAACTTGGGCTCTCTCCCACAGCTTCCTCCAGGCTATACCCTATGAGCTCTCTCTTGACCCAGCTGGATCCTTGGGCAAGATTTGCGAATGCCCCCCCCCCCAGCTAAACTTAGCTGGGACCTTGGTGTCTTCAGGCTGCTTTGTCCCAGGCTTCGGCCCATAGCAGCAGAGTCCCCCAACATGGCTCTCCTCCTGCAGAACTGGATCCAGCAACTCTCGTTCCCTTGCTGCACAGTCCTCATCCTGCATACACACGATAATTTTTCGAGTTCTAAAAAATGAAAGGGGTGTTCCACCCAAATGTAATGTTTATTAAAAGTCAGCAGCTACAAAAAGTGTAGCTGCTGGCTTTTAATAAACAGACACTTACCTTTTCCACGTTCCAGCGACGCGCCGACTGGGACTCTGCTCCTCTTCCCCCCTCCCTGGCCGGCATCCTCATTGCGACTGTGGGCACCCAGCCGTGACAGCCTTCGGCTTCACGGCCGGGCACCCACTGCGCATGCGCGCATGGCGCGGCTCGCTGCTGATTGGACGGGCGATCGCCTAGGACCTGTCAGTGTCCTAGACGATCGCCAAAGGGAGGGGCTGCAGTAAGGCGATTAGGCCTTATCGCCTTTCCAGCCCCTCTGCGGAAGCAGGAAGTGGGACAGGAAGTCCCACTCCTACTGAAGCCCCCACTCCTCCCCCAAAAAAAATTACATGCCAAATGTGGCATGTAGGGGGGAGGGGAGGGGATTAAGCGCAAGTTCCATTTTTGGGTGGAACTCCGCTTTAAGTTTTTTTTAATGTCATTAACAAATCATCGTGTGTGGGCTTCATAGCATTTTTCGGGTTCTAAAAAACGGGCAAAAAAAAAAAAATTCGAACATGCTCTATTTTTTACGTCGTTTTTAGCGTTGTTATTTTTCGGGTTGTAAAAAATGGTCGTGTATGGGCTTTAATGACGTGAAAAACCCACGCAAGCTCAGAAGCAAGTTATGAGACGGGAGCGCTCATTCTGGTAAAAATACCGTACATAATGGAGTAAGCACATTCATCACGCTGTAACAGACAGAAAAGCGCAAATCGTCTTTTTACTAACATGGAATCAGCTAAAGCAGCCCCAAGGATGGCGCCATCCGCATGGAACTTCCCCTTTATAGTGCTGTCGTACGTGTTGTACGTCACCGCGCTTTTCTAGATCGTGTGTAGGCAAGGCCGTTTTAATGGTCAAGTTGAAAAAAACGTTGTTTTTTCTAGAGCCTGAAAACGTAATTTTTTAGAACCCAAAAAATGATCGTGTGTACGCGGCATTAGACTATTTATGGCCTTTTTCTCTACCTCCTGGGCACACCTCCTCGAGGACTGGCTGGAGTTTCATAAATATTAAGGCTGCAGACTCTGTCCTCCCACTATATTCTGGAATCTGAATATCTCTAGAAGACAGGGGGAAATAACAGAGCAGGAGCCTGTGAAACACTGAGCAGCCCTAAGCAATCTATCCCTGCTACACTAATTAAAGTGGATTTAAACGAAATTTGCCTAACAGCCTACTCTAAACTAGGAAGGCACTACATTTTTTTTTAATAAAAACTAAGGGCCAGATTCAGGTAGATGGGAGCATCTTTGCTCTGGAGTAACGTTTCTCATTTACGTTACTCTGGCGAAATTTTAGGAGCAAGTGCTGTTATTCATGAAGCACTTGCTCCTAAAGTTGCGGCAGCGTATCGTAAATGAGCCGGCGGAATTCAAATTGGGCGGGTACGGGGCGTGTATTATTTAAACTAAGCGCGATCCTGCGGCGAACGTACTGCGCATGCATCGACTGTCAATGCATCCCAGTGCGCATGCTCCAAATTCTGTCAGTGAACGTCAATGACGTCAAATCCCCATTCATGGACGTTTTACGCAAGCGACGCGTTTTTTTTTTTTCGACGCGATGACGACGGCTATACTTAACATAGGGTACTCCACTAGGGGGCTGCTTTATCTTTACGCCGCGTATCGCTTCCGGAAACGTCGGAAAGTCACTGCGTCACGGCCGAATACGATTGTGAATTGCCGATTCCCGCTGATTAACATATTTTTTCAGCGTAAATCAGCGGGAACGCCCCCGGCGCCATTTTTAAATTAAAGTTGCGATGCGATGGCGAAATTCAATTACGCCGATCGCATCGGAACTCCAACCTGGCGTTTCTTGTTTTCTGGTTACAGAAAACAGAAACGCCGGCTTAAAGTGACAGTTAGGCTGGAGTATCACTGATACTCCAGCCTAACTCTACCTGAATCTGGCCCTAAATTGTTAGACTGACGTGTCTGAACCTTTATTTTAGAAACAAAAATTTAGTACACTATGCACCCATGACATATAAGTAACATAGCACTGCGTTTTAAAAAATACAAAATCAGAAGCTGCCTTCTGCCCGACTCTCACAATCTGAACCTCCACACTGGCCTCTGAAGCGCTATCACCAAAACATTCTGCAGCCTATTCACACTTCGTTCGTTGAGTTACTAAATGCAGGTCCAGCTCAATAATAAGTTGAAATCCATTGTATTCCACAGACCTGATTCACACCAATACGCTGCACTGATGTATATTGGGTGAAAATGGAACATGCACTGAAACGCAGTGTGACCTGATATAAGACACTACAATGTCTCACAGCGTGTTGTAGCATGCCTTTAGGATTACAACGCAATACATTACAAAGCTGCAAGTCAATGAAATCAATGCAAGTGCATTTTTAAAATGTGTCACCATGTTTATAATAAGTCCAGCCTCACTGTGCACTGCATGCAGCTCAAAGCAAATTCAGCTGTCAGGGAAATGCCTTGTTTACATAGGCATCTCCCCGTTCTGCAGCTCCGTGACACGATCGCGGGACACCGGCGGACATCAAGTCGCATACCCACAAAGCCGCGATTTAAATGGGACGTACCTGTACGCATTGAGTGCACGAAGGTAAAAAACTTTGAGCATTTGCTGATGTATTTAAGTGCTTAAAGTGATTGCAAAGGCTCAAGGTTATTTACCTTTATGCACTCTATGCGTAAAAGTACATACCCTTTAAATCGCGGCTTTGTGGGCGCTTGCGCTGCGTGCTCCATGATGTCCACCGGTGTTCCGCAATCAGGTCACGGAGCGGCAGAACGGGAAGATGCCTATGTAAACAAGGCATTTCCCTGTTCCTTTCGAGTGACATGACAGTGATCTACTGCTCCCTGTCATCAGGAGCAGTGATCACTTTCGTGTCACTGGTAGCCCACCCCCCCACAGTTAGAATCACTCCCTAGGACACACTTACCCCCTTCAGCGCCCCCTAGTGTTTAAACCTTCCCTGCCAATGTCAATTACACAGCAATCAGTGCATTTTTTATAGCACTAATCGCTGTATAAATGACAATGGTCCCAAAATAGCATCAAAAGTGTCAGATTTGTCTGCTATAATGTCACAGTCACAATAGAAATCGCAGATCACCGTCATTACCAATAAAAAATAAAATAAAAAAATACCCTAAATCTATCCCCTATTTTGTAGACGCTATAATTTTTGTGCAAACCAATCAATATACGCTTATTACAATTTTTTTACCATAAGTATGTAGAAGAATACATATCGGCATAAACTGAGGAAACATTTTGTTTTTTTTATACATTTTTGGGGGATATTTATTATAGCAAAAAGTAAAACATATAGTGCAAAAAAAACAACAAGGCAGAGATGATCAAATACCACCAAAAGAAAAAAAGGACATCAAATTTTGTTTGGGTACAACGGCGCATGACCGTGCAGTTGTCAGTTAAAGCGACGCAGTGCCTTATCGCAAAAAGTGCTCTGGTCAGGAAGGGGGTAAATTCTTCTGGGGCTGAAGTGGTTAAAGTTGGCCGTACACTAAGTAGATCCTTAGTACATTAGATTGTTTTTTCTTTGAAAATACATCAACATTTTAGTTTTGGAATTAAAGCGGTAGTAAAGTCCACTTTGTGATCTAAATGTGCACCGCTTAAGAGATATTTGCTCTTTTGGCAGCTGGTGACATCACCGGCGCATGCGATCTAAAGAAACGGCATACTTACTCCACCATTCAAGATGTGGCTCCCACTCGACCATTCAAACTGTGACTCCCACTCAGCCATTCAAGCTGTGATTCTAATTCAGCCATTCAAGCTGTGACTCCCACTCGGCCATTCAAGCTGTGAGTCCCACTCGGCC
Source organism: Rana kukunoris (assembly GCA_029574335.1). NCBI lineage: Eukaryota > Metazoa > Chordata > Amphibia > Anura > Ranidae > Rana > Rana kukunoris. Next base: position 160,908,063 of record CM056057.1, read on the forward strand.
ATTCAAGCTGTGACTCCCACTCGACCATTCAAGCTGTGACTCCCACTCGGCCATTCAAGCTGTGACTCCCACTCGACCATTCAAGCTGTGACTCCCACTCGGCCATTCAAGCTGTGACTCCTACTCGACCATTCAAGCTGTGACTCCCACTCGACCATTCAAGCTGTGACTCCCACTCGACCATTCAAGCTGTGACTCCCACTCGGCCATTCGGACTCCTACTCGACCATTCAAGCTGTGACTCCCACTCGACCATTCAAGCTGTGACTCCCACTCGACCATTCAAGCTGTGACTCCCACTCGGCCATTCAAGCTGTGACTCCTACTCGACCATTCAAGCTGTGACTCCTACTCGACCATTCAAGCTGTGACTCCCACTCGACCATTCAAGCTGTGACTCCCACTCGACCATTCAAGCTGTGACTCCCACTCGACCATTCAAGCTGTGACTCCCACTCGGCCATTCAAGCTGTGACTCCCACTCTGCCATTCAAGCTGTGACTCCCACTCTGCCATTCAAGCTGTGACTCCCACTCTGCCATTCAAGCTGTGACTCCCACTCAGCCATTCAAGCTGTGACTCCCACTCAGCCATTCAAGCTGTGACTCCCACTCGGCCATTCAAGCTGTGACTCCCACTCGGCCATTCAAGCTGTGACTCCCACTCGGCCATTTAAGCTGTGACTCCCACTCTGCCATTCAAGCTGTGACTCCCACTCGGCCATTCAAGCTGTGACTCCCACTCTGCCATTCAAGCTGTGACTCCCACTCTGCCATTCAAGCTGTGACTCCCACTCTGCCATTCAAGCTGTGACTCCCACTCAGCCATTCAAGCTGTGACTCCCACTCAGCCATTCAAGCTGTGACTCCCACTCAGCCATTCAAGCTGTGACTCCCACTCGGCCATTCAAGCTGTGACTCCCACTCGGCCATTTAAGCTGTGACTCCCACTCGGCCATTCAAGCTGTGACTCCCACTTGGCCATTCAACACGTTTAGTAGCATGCAAAATTCACTAAAACTTTTGTCCCTGAATGAGCAAAGTGTCTTGCCTATCTCTAATAAAGACATTACATTTCTTGCTACAATACAGGTACTCTTAAAGGCGATTCTGCCCATCATGCCATAACCATGAAATCAGTTGTTGTGCTGCTCCCTTAAATGTTTTCCTATACCCTTCTATCAGCTGTAGGTGTTGTTTTTTTACAGGTACGCAGGATGCATTAGCTGGGTACAACCATTGCAGGCAATTAGGAGCCTGCAGGATTATGCTGCCTTTGCAGGCCTATCACTCTAAAGATGGATTGATTAGAGGATTGCACAATGATTGTAAATGATAATGTGCAGCTATTTCTAGATGAATTATGAAGCATTGCAGGCTGACCTTGCTGTGTGGGTACCGATGCAGCGAGGAGGATGGTTGCCTGGAGAAAGGATGCTGGCCGGGCTCCCGTCAGGCTGTGTGAGTCTCCTGCTGTAGAGGCAGATGCTGATGTCAGCTCATTGCTCTGCACAGGCACTGACCAAAACAGGCGGAAGACAAGCTTGCATGCTGCCTGTGAATGACTAACATCAGGAAGGAGCTTGCACAACGGTCTTTTGTAGCAGACGACATCAAATAAAGCTTCCTGGTGTCTTGTAATATCGCCGAGCAGCACCTTTCAATAGAATTATGGTGTCACCGTGACTACAAAGGCATCAGGGGGCCTCCAGAGGGAAAAACTGCACCCAAATGACATTTTTAGCATTTTTTTCACACAAATAGAGCTTTCTTTTGGTGGCATTTAATCATCGCTGTTTTTTTTTTTTTTTTTTTGCTGAACAAACAAAAAAAACATGAAATAAATAAATAATAATGTTTCATAGTTTGTTATAAAAAAAATTCTCCTTCATTGATATGCGCCGATGAGGCGGAACTGGTGGGCGTTTATAGGCTGCACTGGTAGGCACAGATAAGGCGGCACAGATAAGGCGGCACTGATGAAAACAGGATAAGGCAGGACTGATGGGCACAGATAAGGTGGCATTGATGGCCACTGATGGGTGGCACTGATGGGGGCACTGGTGGGCACTGGTATATGATGATTAAGCACTGTACTATAGTGTGAAACGCGTCAGCTCTTTTTATTTCTATTTTTGCTGTGGCATGTTATTCTTGTAACCAGTTTTATTAAAAGGAACATCTTTTTTGAAGTGCGCTGTCCTAGTCCTTCTCTTCAGTTTTGCAGTAGGCACTGGTAGGTGACAGCGTTAAGCACTGGTAGTGGACACTGATGGGTGGCACTGGTAGGTGACACTGATAGGTGGCACTGTGGTCTCTGATTGGTGTCACTGTGGGCGGAACCAGGGCCGTCTTAATGGGATCATGGGCCCGTGGGCAAAGTAATGCTCCGGGGCCCCTAAAATTATGACATTGCAGGTCAGACATCAAGTAGGTAGGAGGCAGACATCCTACCCCTGTGTATCTATCACTCTTAGTGCCATCATGGGGCCCCCCAATTTCAGGGCAGCGTGGGCTCAAGGACCAGCTGCTTTGGGGAAAAACAGGGGCCCCCAATGCAGCTGGGGCCCCTGGGCAGTGCCCAGATGTGCCCTCTCATTAAGACAGCCCTGGGCGGAACTGTGGGCACTGATAAGTGGCGTTGGTGGTTACTGGTAGGCAGCACTGTTGTGCACTGGCAGGTGGCACAGATGAGCATTGGGACTGGTGTCCGCCGATGACCCACCTTTTTTTTTCTCCACGCTATCAGTGTAAGGAGAAAAAATAGCAGATTACCGGCTCTGTTTACATCACATAAAAATAGTGCCTGAAAGCCGCCCTTAGGCCCCTTTCACACTGGGGCGGAAGGTGCAGTGGCGCCAATATACCGTCAGAATTGCGGTGGTATTCGCCTGCTAGCGGTGCAGTTTTAACCCCCGCTTGCGGCCGAAAAAGGGTTAATAGCACCTGCAATGCTGCCAGCACTCGGGCTTTCACACTGAGACTGCAGGGCAGGAGTTTTTCAGGCAGTATTTAGGCGCTGTTTTTAGCACTAAAACGCCTGAAAAACTCCTCTGTGTGAAAGGGGTCTAAAACTGCTCTATTGTCTACAGTGTGAAAGCCTGAGGGCTTTCACACTGGAGCGTTGTGCTAGCAGGACGGTAAAAAAAAGTCCTGCTAGCCGCATCTTTAGGGTGGTGAAGGAGCGGTGTAATCAATGGGACAGCGTGGCTATACCAGCCACATGTGCCCCGCTAGCGACCAAAATGCGTCACAAATCCACTAGCGTCGCGGTAAAAATAGCAGCAATTTACCGCCTACGCTAAGGGCGGCTCAGTGTGAAAGAGGTCTAATGCCGCGTACACACGATCATTTTTTGTGATGAAAAAAAAACCTACGTTTTTGAAACGTCACTTTTCAAAGACGATGTTGCATACACACCATCGTTTTTTTCACAAAAAGCGAGGTTACGTTCACCACTCTTTTCCATTGAAGCTCGCTTCATAACTAGCTTCTGGGCATGCGCGGGTTGAAAAAACAACGTTTTTTTCCATCGCAAAAAATGACCGTGTGTACGCGGCATTAGGGTTTAATACTGCTACAAGAGGAAATTTATAGTACAGTTGGGTTTGGATGCCGGGAATCAGGACCAAGGACGAAAACTTGCAAGAACAAATTGGGGCTGCCCCTAGGATTTCAGGACTTAGTTGTTTCTGGTACAGGTTTAGTAAAGCACAGAAGTATCTGCTAATATTAGTGCTGGTTATTAAACTCGAAAGCATAAGAATGACAACAGCAGTTTGTGGCTTTGTTCCAGCTGCAGGGGAGAATCAAGCAACCTGTCAACAGGAAATCTAGGGGGACTTCTCCACCCACATCCTGTGCTCAGGGACCCATCCACCATACCACACTGCTTTTATTGCTACCAATTATTATTTAAATAGATTGATTGCTTATCTACATGCCTTACTTTAATGCCGCGTACACACGATCACTTTTTGCGATGAAAAAAAACGAAGTTTTTTAAAACGTCATTTAAATTGATCGTGTGTGGGCAAAACGTCGTTTTTTGTCTTAAAAAAAACGACCAAAAAAAAAATGTCCAACATGCTTGAATTATTTGTGTGTTTTTTCAAAACGTTGTTTTTTGTGTCATAAAAAGTGATGGTGTGTGGGCAAAACGATGTTGAAAACGACGTTTTTAAACCCGCGCATGCTCAGAAGCAAGTTATGAGACGGAGCTTCAATGGAAAAGAGTGCCGTCGAACGTGGTGTATGTCACCACGCTTTGCTAGAGCTTTGTAGAAAAACGATGGTGCGTATGCAACGTCGTTTTGGAAAATGAAGTTTGAAAAACGTCGTTTTTTTTCATGATTGAAAACGTCGTTTTTTTTCATCGCAAAAAAATGATCGTGTGTACGCGGCATTAAAGTAAGGCATGTAGATAAGCAATCAATGTATTTAAATAATAATTGGTAGCAATAAAAGCAGTGTGGTATGGTGCATAACTGTCAGGAGGATTGCAGATATTTCTAAGACGGCTGCCAAGCTGTGTATGTTCATATTTCATTATATTTCCTGAAAGCCCATTTTATGAATGAATATTGTGACACTTATCTATCTCTTAGATCAGGGGTCTCCAAACTGCTGCCCGAGGGCCAGATGTGGCCCTTTGCTAGCCTTTATCCGACCCTTGGGGCACAATTCCTCCCACTGATATGAGGCTCAATTTCTCCCACTGACACCAACAATGGGGCACTATATCTTCCACCGATACCAATGATGGGATACTATTCCTCCTACTAATAGAGGGAAATACTCCTCCTCCTATTGACCACCAACACTGAGGCCAAAGTTATTCTCACTAATGCTGGGCCCGTGACATTTTCTGCCCCTGTTGTCCACAATTCGTCCCTAAAGTCTGAACAACAATAAAGTGGCCCTTTGTTTGGAAAAGTTTGGAGACCCCTGCTTGATTGTAAGCTCTAATGAGCAGGGCCCTCTGATTCCTCTTGTACCAAATTGTATTGTAACTGTACTGTTTGCCTTCATGTTGTAAAGCACTGCACAAACTGTTGGCACTAAATAAATCCTGCATGATAATAATAATAATAATAATAATAATAATAATAATAATAATAATAATATAGTGGTCCCGAATGCACATCTCATAATTTTTTTTTACATTTCTCTGCTGTCACAAAAAGAGGGAAAGGCTAGGTCAGCGTTTTTTAAGCCTTTTTTTTTAAAAGCAGTGGCACCCTTTAAAAGTATGCAAAACATCAAGACACCCCAGTCTAAAATGTAACAAACATAAATGTTACTTCTCAATGGGAAACCTGAGCCTGGGACAATGTACACAACTACCTTGATGAAATTAAAGAGGAACTCCACCCAAAGGGGAAAGTTCTGCTTTAAGTCCTCCTCCTCCATTCACAAAAGAGTTCCCTATTCACATCAGAGTCAACCCTTCACATCAAAACGTCTCCAATCACATCAAAGTCTCCCCTGTACATGAGAGGTGAGACACCCCTCTCACATCAGAGTCACCAGTTAACATCAAAGGCCCCCTATAAATGAGTTCCCCCATCACTTCAGAGCCGCCCCATTACATTAGAGTCCCCCCATCAGATCAGAGGTTCCCCCATCACATCAGAGCCCCCCTTCACATAAGAGTCCTCGCATCACATCAAAGTCTCCCCTGTACATGAGAGGTGAGACACCCCTCTCACATCAGAGTCACCAGTTAACATCAAAGGCCCCCTATACATAAGAGTCCTCGCATCACATCAAAGTCTCCCCTGTACATGAGAGATCCCCATCATATCAGAGTTACCCCTAAACATCAGCGATCTCCTATACATGAGTTCCCCCATCACTTCAGATTCTCTCCATCACATCAGAGTCCCCCCATCACATCAGAGTCCCTCTTCACATAAGAATCCTCCCATGACATCAGAGTCTCCCCTGTACATGAGAGACCCCCATGACCTCAGAGTCACCCCTAAACATCAGATACCCCCTATATATGACTTCCCCTATCACTTCAGAGCTTCTCTGTTACATCAGAGTCACCCGTAAACATTTGAGGTCTCCTCATCAAATCACATCAGAGTCCTCTCCATCTTTCTGCCCCCTAACCACACTGCCCCCTCTTCACATTAGAGCCCTACACCTTGTATCCAGCAGTGCAGCAGAGGGTAAGTGGTGCAGGAGTCTCTTCCTGAATGCTAGAGGTGGCCCTGCATGCCATCTGCTCTGGATCAGAGTCATGCCTTGCAATGGTGTGAATGAGTTGGCCACAGTCACCGTGGCATTGTAGGATGCCATGCATCCTGGACCTAGAGCAGTTATTATGGTGCTGGCAACAAGCCCACCCATACCATGCCAACTCATGTTGAGTCCCATGCTCGCGGCAACCTGGGGCAAACCAAGATGGCACCCATGGGTGCCACAGGGCCCTGGTTGGGAATCAATGTATAAGACCCTCTGCCAAGTTTTATTTTGTTGCCTGTGTCTCCCTATTGGGAGATTTAGATTAGAAGCATAGGGAAATCATCGGCAAAGACTGATTGCTGGTGATCAGCATGGAAATAAATAGATTGTGGCATGATGTAGCAGGGGTTGTAAAGGTTCGTCTTTTATTTTCTAAATAGGTTTCTTTAAGCTAGTGCATTGTTGGTTCACTTACCTTTTCCTTCGATTTCCCTTCTAAATGTTTTTTTCTTTGTTTGAATTTCTCACTTCCTGTTTCTCCTCAGTAAGCTTTCAACCATCATCTGAGCGGTGGAAAGTCATTTAGAACAGCTTACTGAGGAGGAACAGGAAGTGAGAAATTCAGACAAAGAAAACAAAGAAAAAAAACATTTAGAAGGGAAATGGAAGGAAAAGGTAAGTGAACCAACAATGCATTAGCTTAAAGGAACCTATTTAGAAAATAAAAAACAAACCTTTACAACCCCTTTAATCGTTAATGATTAGCACAATGCTGTGTGATCAATTGCATGTGAAGTGATCACTAGTTTTAATCCCAGGTAATTTTTAGTAAAGCTAGCAAAAAACACCTAGCCTAATGTCTTGTACACACAAGCGGAATTTCCGACAGAAAAAGTCAGACGGAAGCTTTTCATCGGATATTCCGTCCGTGTGTATGCCCCATCTGACTTTTTTCGTTGGAAATTTTCTGACGGAATTAGATAGGGAACATGTTCTCAATTTTCAGATGAAAAAAAAATATATCAGAATCTCCCCAATAATGTTCAAGAGAACAATAAAAGATCCAAATAAAAATTTCAGGAGTGCGCCTTTAAATAAATAATACTATTTGGCCCACTACAGTGTCCTATTGTTTGTCACTATAGCTCCTAGACAAGCCCTGTACAATAATTCAATGTTATTTTTCACGCTCAGAAGAGTTGTGTGTGGATTGTGGTTGTTTTTCTGGCCAGAACAAGCAATGTGTCAGTATGGAAAAGTAATCAAGTGCGTCGTCTGTGCAGGTGACTTCAGCCGCTGGCAGATCTGCATAGACGCCCCCCCTTGAGACTTTACAGATCAGTGAGAAAACACAAAACTCAGCCGCAAACAAGACTTCTGCAGCCGTGTTCAGTAATCTATACAAGTCAGGTATGTGGAACCAGTAAAGGTCACGGCACACCATAACCCTTGGTACACATCTGTGCGTGTGGCTGTGGGAATCGCAGCGATTCCAACACCCACAGTGAAAACGCACACTGCTCTGCGGAATTGCTCGGGGGCTGCCGTTCATTCTGAATGGCACCCTCTCGCATGTAAAATCGCAGTGCGTGTGTGTGGGGGGGGGGCAGCATTTCATTCTTGGTTCCAGGCAGCACAATGTCTTGGGCCGGCACTGCCAGCAGGCCACATTTTTGAAAAGCTGCATGCACCTTTTTTTTGTGAAAACGCAGACATGCCGAATTGCTAAGGTGTAAACCTAACATTAGAACAGATTATACACACCCAGGATCAAGATGTGCCAGGCTGCTAAATAATATGTCCAGGTTTTCATTTTCTTTCTGCCCATAGTTTTGTACTGATCTGGGTAGTAATGCCTTGTACACACGGCCGGATTTTCCAAGAAAAAAAGTCAGACTGGCCGTGTGTAGCCTCCATCGGTCTTTTTTTTCGGAAGTCCGACAGACCTTAGACCTTTCTTTCCGTCGGACTTCCGACAGACTCATTGCGGACTTTTGCAGTACCCAGTAGGGTGACCACGTGTCCACATTTTGCAGGTCTGTACCGGTACCTTTATTCCAGGACAATACAGTGTCCTGGAATGAAACTGACACGGCTACCCCCGGGCCAATCTGATGACCCCAAAAAAGGGCCGCCACATCACTGCTTTACTCACTGACAGTACTTGTCCTGGCCGGGAATGCCTGGAGGAGCACAATCCCCACCCCCTGCTTGTTATTGGAGAAATCATAAATCCTGCCTCTTGTGTCCAATCACTGTGCTGGGATTCGTTACAGTTAGGGTTGTGCCGATACCACTTTTTTAGGGCCGAGTACAAGTACCGATACTTTTTTTTTTTTTTCATGTACTCGCCGATACCGAATACCAATTACTTTTTTTAAATGTGTCCCCAAATGCAGCCATGTCCACCCACATATATGCAGCCATGTCCCCCCACATATATTGCAGCCATGTCCCCCCACATATATTGCAGCCATGTCCCCCCACATATATTACAAAAATCCTCCTGCGCTCTGGTGTATCGCCAAACTGGGTGTATCAGTATGGTGTGGATTGCAGACCACCTAGGCTTTGAAGAAGGGGGTACGCCCCAGAAACGCGTCAGCCACATTGGTGTTTAGGGTCTGACTGGCAGGTGCCGTGAGGTCCAGGTTCAGCTGTTTTTAATGCGCTTACTACTGAATGTTTGTAAGTAGGACCATTGCTTTTTATTTTGTGTATATTAAAATGTATAAGTGGTAATGCACAAGGTCGGTGCGCCCTCCTTTCTTTTCTTTTTTTCATTTTCCCCCACATATATTGCAGCCATGTCCCCCCACATATATTACAGCCATGTCCCCCCACATATATTGCAGCCATGTCTCCCCACATATATTGCAGCCATGTCCCCCCACATATATTACAGCCATGTCCCCCCACATATATTGCAGCCATGTCCCCCCACATATATTGCAGCCCCCACATATATCCAGCCATGTCCCCCCACATATATTGCAGCCATGTCCCCCCACATATATTGCAGCCATGTCCCCCCACATATATTGCAGCCATGTCCCCCCACATATATCCAGCCATGTCCCCCCACATATATCCAGCCATGTCCCCCCACATATATCCAGCCATGTCCCCCCACATATATGCAGCCATGTCCCCCCACATATTAAATCCTGCCTCTTGTGTCCAATCACTGTGCTGGGATTCGTTACAGTTAGGGTTGTGCCGATACCACTTTTTTAGGGCCGAGTACAAGTACCGATACTTTTTTTTTTTTTTCATGTACTCGCCGATACCGAATACCAATTACTTTTTTTAAATGTGTCCCCAAATGCAGCCATGTCCACCCACATATATGCAGCCATGTCCCCCCACATATATTGCAGCCATGTCCCCCCACATATATTGCAGCCATGTCCCCCCACATATATTGCAGCCATGTCCCCCCACATATATCCAGCCATGTCCCCCCACATATATCCAGCCATGTCCCCCCACATATATCCAGCCATGTCCCCCCACATATATGCAGCCATGTCCCCCCACATATTATAGCCATGTCCCCCCACATATTGCAGCCATGTCCCCCCACATATATCCAGCCATGTCCCCCCATATATGCAGCCATGTCCCCCCACATATATCCAGCCATGTCCCCCCCACATATTGCAGCCATGTCACCCATACCTAGTAGTAGATGATGATCAATCATGATGCCGCCACTGCTGCCACGTTAGTCAGCGTGCATTACAGGCAGCTTTCGTTTGAATAGTTGTAATCCCTGCCGCGTCGTGTATAGACACTCCCCCTTCTCGGTGGGGGGGGGGGAGTATTCTATTCAGGCATCGGGGGCATTTGTGGGAGTACTGGTATCGGTATCGGGACAACCCTAGTTACAGCAAAAGCTAATTTATGGGAAGGGGGGGGAGGGTGTCCCTGAATGGAAGTTTGGAAATGTGGTCACCCTAGTACACAGGTATTCATTCAAATTTTCTGCACCAGTGAGAGGAACTCTGATTGGTGAGAACTTGTGTGGACTAACACCTGGTTCACACCTATGCGTGTTGCGATTGATGAGTTTTTGCTTTATTGAACATACACTCTCTGGCACTCAAAGTCGGACTTTGGAAAGGTTCCTGCACTACTTTGATGTGACTTGAGTGCCAGAGAGCGTAAAGCCACATCACGCAGCCAAAAACGCGAAAAAGCATAAAAACACAACACTTGAGTTTTTAGTGCAGTTTCATTGAAATATATTGCACCAAAAACACACTCCGCTGTGCAGAGGCGGCTCTCTAATTAGGCAAAAAAGGTGGTCGCCTAAGGCCTCACGCTCCCAGGGGCCTCGCGGCCGCCTAATTTGCCTGATGTGTTTGGGAGAATGAGAGGGAAAGTCCACGAGCTGGCAGGGTGAGCGGGCCGGGGCGGTAAAGGATCGCCGCCAATGTATATCTTCCATACAGCGGTACGGTATCGCGCTGACTGCTGCAGGCGTATTGTGGAGGAGGCGGGAGCTGCTGGACCAACCACTGTTGAATCCGCCAGGAGGAAGGGGCGGACTGAGCCGGGGGTAGGGAGGCCTCATGAAAATCCCGCTTCCTCCGCACCGCTGCAGACAGCCGTGACACCCGCCGGCCTCTGGTACACTGTCTGCAGCAAAGCGGTGCGATTCCGACCGATTCGATGCATTCTCTTCCCTGTCAGGCGGAATTATCTCCACCAGACAGGAGCTTCCTAGTCCCGCCCATGGCCCGGTGTGATGTCATTCCCATGCCGGCGGGAAGAAAGAGCAGAGGAACGTGCTGCTGCAAAGAAAGACCTACGAGGAGCCCCATGCAAACATGCAAGTAAGTGTGCAGAAAACCTTTCCTAAGCGTTCTGTTGTCACACTGGCTGAACTGTGTTTAACTCTTGGGGGGGGGTTGTAATATGCAGCAATGAGGGGGTTATTGCATTACTATACATTAGTGACCAGAGGCAATTAATTAACCCCTTTATGCTGCATTAGTGGTACTGGTATCAGAGTTAATTAACCACTATATGGTGCAGCATGAAAGGGTTCACAAACTCTGATACCAGTACCACCAATGCAGCATAAAGGGGTTAATTAATTGCCTCTGGTCACTAATGTATCAGTGGCCAGTGGTGTATTTGATACTACAAACCCCATACACTCCGTACCCCTCTCATATACATACTACCCCCCACCATACACTCCGTACCCTCTCATATACATATTACCCCCCGCCATACACTCCGTACCCCTCTCATATACATATTACTCCCCGCCATACACTCCGTACCCCTCTCATATACATACTACCCCCCGCCATACACTCCGTACCCCTCTCATGTACATACTATCCCCCACCATACACTCCGTACCCCTATCATATACATACTACCCCCCCACCATACACTCCGTACCCCTCTCATGTACATACTACCCCCCACCATACACTCTGTACCCCTCTCATGTACATACTATCCCCCACCATACACTCCGTACCCCTCTCATGTACATACTACCCCCCACCATACACTCCGTACCCCTCTCATATACATACTACCCCCCACCATACACTCCGTACCCCTCTCATGTACATACTACCCACTGCCATACACTCCACACCCCTCTCATGTACATACTACCCCCCACCATACACTCTGCACCCCTCTCATATACATACTACCCCTCACCATACACCCCGCTCATGTACATTCTACCCCCCACCATACACCCCTCTCATGTACATTCTACCCCCCACCATACACTCTGCACCCCTCTCATGTACATACTACCCCCGCCATACATCCCTCTCATGTACATACTACCCCCCACCATACACCCCGCTCATGTACATATTACCCCCCCCATACACCCCTCTCATGTACATTCTACCCCCACCATACACTCCTCTCATGTACATTCTACCCCTGACCATACACTCTGAACCCCTCTCATGTACATACTACCCCCGCCATACACCCCTCTCATGTACATACTACCCCCCACCATACACCCCGCTCATGTACATATTACTCCCCACCATACACCCCTCTCATGTACATTCTACCCCCCCACCATACACCCCTCTCATGTACATTCTACCCCCCCACCATACACCCCTCTCATGTACATTCTACCCCCCCAACATACACCCCTCTCATGTACATGCTACCCCCCACCATACACCCCTCTCATGTACATTCTACCCCCCCAACATACACCCCTCTCATGTACATTCTACCCCCCACCATACACCCCTCTCATGTACATTCTACCCCCCACCATACACCCCTCTCATGTACATACTACCCCCGCCATACACCCCTCTCATGTACATGCTACCCCCACCATACACCCCTCTCATGTAAATACTACCCCCACTATACACTCCGCACCCTTCTCATGTACATACTACTCCGCACCCCTCTCATTTACATACTACCCCCCCATACACCCCTCTCATGTACATACTACCCCCAACTATACACTCCGCACCCCTCTCATGTACATACTACCCCCCACCATACACTCCGCACCCCTCTCATGTACATACTACCCCCACCATACACCCCTCTCATGTACATACTACCCCAACCTTACACTCCGCACTCCTCTCATGTACATACTACCCCCCCCACCATACACTCTGCACTCCTCTCATGTACATACTACCCCCCCACCATACACTCCGCACTCCTCTCATGTACATACTACCCCCCCACCATACACTCCGCACCCCTCTCGTACATACTACCCCCCCACCATACTCTCCTCTCGTGTACATACTACCCCCCACCATACACTCTGCACTCCTCTTATGTGTGGCTAAATTATGCTACCTATAGGGCATGTTTTTTTTTTTTTTTTACTGTTTTTTTTTTTCTACATTTTGGTGAGAGTTTTGGGGTTTCTTTGGTGAGATATTAGGGGTCTAAACAGACCCCTGAAGTCTCACTTTTGAGACAGAGAAAAGAAAATAAGGAAACACATTGCCCAGTTTCTTTCTCTGCAGCCTCGGCTGCACTGCAGATGAATGAACATAAACTAAAGCACAAATCAGTTCCAATCACTCACTGTGTCCTTTTAGAAAAGGTAGCTGCCTTTACCCGGCCTCCATCCTGAAGAATATGAGATGCATAGCCTCAGTTAATATTAGCATTGTTATATAGATTAGAGTTTATATAGTGTGGTTTGCCTAACTATTTTCTCATAGCTAAATCTATGTGTTATCCTATGCTGCCATCTAGTGGCCCTTTCTTGCAATGTACATGTTTTCTGCAATTCTTTATTAGTTACCACATATTTTCCAGTTTATGTATGCCCCTCCCTACTTCCTGTAGGTAGTACTTCCTGTGTCATTCCCTCAGCTATCAAGCCTCAATTCAAAAGAAGTGATATGTGTCATAATAACAATGCTGCCAATATTATAAACATTGTGCAATCCTTAATAGTGAAATAAAATAATCCAGTGTTAAATTGTGAAAACAATCTCCTAAGCAGTCCAGATACACTGATGAATAAATACAAATGGTAATGTCCTCTGTTAGATAACTTTCCAGCATCTAGGGATTGTGTGTAACCTATTCCAATTGGAACCAGAAGGGGGCTCTTAGTACTGGTCGGTATCATACAATTTGTCTAAAACTCCACATTCTTGTCAAAACTCCACATTGCTGTATAGTAGGCGTAAGGTACAGTTGAAATGGCTACTCTTACCGACTGATGTTACTTTGGCACCAAAGAGTGAGAGATCAGACTTGAATGACTTCGCCAGACATATGGCACGGCGTGAGCTCATTAACACTAGCCTCTCAAGGTTTTATGACTGTCCAGAGAGCTACAGGGCCTGGAGATCAACCTTCAAGGCTGCTATTGCTGATTTCAACCTTACTGCAAAGGAGGAACTTGATTATCTCATAAAGTCGTTGGGGCCAGAATCTGCAAACCGTGTTAAAAGACTGAGGACAGTACATGTTGACCACCCAGATGCAGGTCTTGTTGCTGCATGGGCAAGACTTGATCAAGCCCATGATAGCTCAGAAGCCATAGAAAGCGCTCTATTCAAGAGACTGCAAAACTTCCCAAAAATAGGGAACAAAGACTATCGCAAGCTCCAAAATCTAAGTGACCTCCTCATGGAGTTAGAGTTGGCAAAGACAGACCCACGTCTACCTGGACTAAGCTTCCTGGACACTGCTCATGGTGTCAATCCAGTGGTGTCTAAACTGCCATATGGCCTGCAAGAGAGATGGGCGCAGCAGGGCTCAAGGTACAAAAGAGACTATGACGTATCCTTTCCTACCATCAGTGGCGGCCCGTCCATAGGGGGCGTTCGGGCGCCGCCCCCCCAAGCTGTAAAAAAAAAAAAAAAAAAAATTTTTTTTTTTTTTTTTTGTAAATGTCACTTTAAGAGTTTCCAGGCGCCGGACATGCGGCGGTCTATGGGAAGCTTCCCAGCCTGCAATCAGCTGACTGCAGGCTGGGAAGCTGATTTGCCCGTGTTTAGGGCGTGTGCAGGGCGCAAGCTGTGCGCCCGCACACACTCCCACTGTCCGGTGATTTGTTAAAATGCCCTAGTGCTGTAATGGGATTGGCCAGCGGGGACCGGAGTAGATGTCAGTGGGAAGTGCCATTTTAATCACTTCCGGTTTCCGCTTGTGAGGTCAGAGGAGCGGCGCGCCATTGAAGGTAAGCAGCCACATTCCCCCAGCTAAATTCACCCCCCCCCCCCTCCCAGCTCAATCCTTCCATGCCTGCCACCACCAGCACCAGCCGAACCACCACCGTGCCCTGCGGCATCTCTCCGCGCTAGTATTGCCACTGCCAGCCAGCCCCGTCACCACCCAGCACCCCCCCCCCCCCAGTTGAAAGCAGGATTCCCGCTCCCCTCTCTAGGGTCCCGCCGAGCAGCACTGCACACATCTTCAGGTCTGTATGCTCGGAGCAGCACTGACTGTGAAGGAAGGGGGGGGTCCTGCTTCACTTTTCCCCCAGCTATTCACTCGTAATCTGCTGGTGAAGACAGAGACATGTGCCTGGCAGGTGAGAAGACCTCTCCTGCCAGGCAGGCAGATTACGAGTGAATAGCTGGGGGAAAAGTGAAGCAGGACCCCCCCCTTCCTTCACAGTCAGTGCTGCTCCGAGCATACAGACTTGAAGCTGTGCAGCTGGACTTGAGAGGAGAGCAGAAGGGAGGGGGGAGGGGGGACTGCTGATCGTAGTAAATGCTTCTCTCCCATTCATCACTAAATCTCTCTCTCTCACCTGTCTGTCTTATCTATCTCTCATTATTCCCCTTAGACCTAATGTTTATATATCTATGTATCTATCTATCTGCATATCTATCTATGTATCTGTCTACGTATCTGTCTATCTATGTATCTGTATATCTATCTATCTATCTATCTATCTATCTATCTATCTATCTATCTATCTATCTATCTATCTATCTATCTATCTATCTATCTATGTATCTGTATATCTATCTATCTATCTACCTATCTATCTATCTATCTATCTATCTATCTATCTATCTATCTATCTATCTATCTATCTATCTATCTATCTGTCTATGTATCTGTCTATGTATCTATCTATGTATCTATCTATCTATGTATCTGTATATCTATCTATCTATCTATCTATCTATCTATCTATGTATCTATCTATCTATGTATCTGTATATCAATCTATCTATCTATCTATCTATCTATCTATCTATCTATCTATCTATCTATCTATCTATGTATATCTATCTATCTATCTATCTATCTATCTATCTATGTATCTGTATATCAATCTATCTATGTATCTATCTATGTATCTATCTATGTATCTATGTATCTATGTATCTATCTATCTATCTATCTATGTTTCTATCTATCT